>OY720152.1:4060475-6460475 GCA_963082725.1 Pedicia rivosa
AAACAACACCATTACCTTTCAACGTCAGATAAAATACTGAATTCATTTTATTGAATTTTTAAGAATTTAAAATTTGTTGAATTGAATTTTGAAAATGAAATAATGAAATATGAAATGAAACGAAAAGAAAACGAATAAAACCACACACACACACAAATAAAATTATAAAATGAAATGAGATTTAATACATTTACAAAATATTATAAAAAATAAAAATATAACGAAAACGAATGAAATCGAATGATTAACGAAAATTCGAATCTAAACAAAACGAACGATGACAAACTGTCAAAACCAGGGTTGAAAAACATTTGAATAAATACCGTGTTTGTTTCTAGAAATTCTACTGATCAAATTTACGGCTTAAACTTTTCTTTTTCTGTATTTAATATCTTAGACATCTGTGTTTTTTAAAATATCTATCACACAGATAAAAAGCTTTTGAAAACTATCAAATTCCATGAATGGTAAAATAATTTTCTTTAATAGTTTCATAAATTGATAAAAATATTTTCAAAATAATATCACTATTATTAATTTCGCTAAGAACGAATCTTCAAAATATTTAGTACATATAAATTTGTTTTTCGGAACTGACACTAGATGGAAAATAAGGTCTATTTCATTTCCAGTGCAATGTTTTAATTTTAATACAGCCTGTTGCCAACTTCACGTCAAAAAAGGCAGCTGTGCTGTTTGAAAATGTCAGAAACATTAAAAATATGTATCAGCTGATTAAATTTTTAGGTTAATATGAATATTCTTCATATTCTTACACGAATGTTAAAATGTGTAAAAGATTAGAATTAACTTTTGGAATTTTAAAACCTCACGTTCTTCAAAATCCATTTGCATTGAAAGAGATACAAAACTTAATATTAGCGAATAAATTTCAAATTGTTAGAAGTAGAAAATTATTAATAAGTCATAAAGAAGCTGAACATTTTTATGGAGAACATAAGGGAAAATTTTTCTATAATCGATTACAAACTTTCATGACAAGGTAAACATAATTTCTGAATTAAATAAAAACTTTTTGATATAAAATAGTGATTAGTGGTCAATCGCTGGCTTTAATTTTAACTAAAGAAAATGCAATAGAAAAATGGAGAGAACTTATGGGCCCAACAAAAGTTTATAAAGCAATTTATTCTCATCCCGATTCAATACGTGGAAAATATGGTTTATCTGACACAAGAAATGCTTCGCACGGTTCTGGTAAATAAATTTCCTTTTAAAAATGTAATTTAAGAAATTTCATGTGTACTTGTTTTAGATTCTTCAGAATCTTTTGAAAAAGAAGCAAAAGTATTTTTTCCAGACTTTGATATTCAAAAATGGTATAAAAAGGAAGAAGAATATTTTAGAAATTTTAAAATAGAATTTATTGAGAAACTGTTCATTCATAAGATAATGAAATAAGATTAAATTATTTGCTTACAGAATCATGTTATTTTCTTCATTATGATTTTTTTCGAAAATTTTTAATTGTTTTACTCACTGCAAATATTTGGTTCCTGTAGTTCATCCTGTTCCGATGATTTTGCTTGTACATCATTATTCCAAAAATTATGCTTATCTGCATCTCCTTCATCGATAGGCATAAATACTAAATCAATAATTTCACACATGGCTTGGTGACAACAATTAACAGAAAAATTAACACTTTCATTCATTAAATTTAATTCCCATCCTTTAATACAAACATCATTTAGTAAATCATTTATTATTGAATTTGTCACAGATTCACAGATTTCTAAACTTTTTCTATTATTTTTTGTAAGAAAAAATTAAAACAAACGATACAATTATAAAATCCAGAAAAACAAAAAAAAAATCACCTTTGAACCAAATTTTCTACGGATATTTTACTTCTGCTTGTTTTCTTTAAAAGTTTTATTTTAACCTGTTCTTGATCCTTACTTTTGGACATTCTTCGAGATGACATTTTCTGTTTATTTCTAATCTTTTTTTATTAATAAACAATTTGCAAAAAAAGAAAAAAAAAACAGAAAGAAGCGGGCTAAATTTTGTTTTTGTTATTTTCTTTTGTTTTAGTATATAGGTTTTACTTACTGCCAACATAATGAAAATAAAGGTAAAAACGTAAAGGAAAAAAGTCAGTAAGTTTCCATGGCAATATTTTTTATGATATATTTATTATAATTTTTCCTCTTTTTTCCTATTTATTATTCTCAAGATCGAAAGTGAAATAAATATTAATAAGTTGTTGAATTGAAATGTTTAATTCAACGCGAAATATAAATTAACTAATTGAGTTGTTACCATTTTTTCATATTGGAAAAAAAAAAAGAAAAAAGATATTTTTAAATTTGCACGCACATTTTCTTTCATTTTCTTTTTATATTTTCTTGTTATTTTTTTCTTCTCTCTTTCATGATCTAACGAAAAACCTAAAATCATGTTTAGTTTTTACTTATAATTGCAAGAGTTATGTTCAAAAAAAAAAATTGTGAAAAATTTACGAATAAAAATTGGAAGTTTTTTAATTTTTTTAAAATTATTTTTAATATAAATTTAAAATTTTGAAAATAAATTTAAAATTTAAAGAATAAATTTAAAATTTTAAAGTTTTTCTCAAATATTGTAATGTTGCAACTCTGTTTAATTTTAACTGTTTTTTGTTTGCCCGAAATGTCAAAATAAAAATAACAAACAAATTCGTTGTCATTCATTATTGCAATCACGATGCAATTGTTTTTTTTTTTTAAATAATTCGTTTTATTCTATTTATTAAATTTTTTTATTCAAGTAAATTTAATTCTGTATTTTGTGGATATTTAATTTTCCTTTTTTTTCTCTTTGTTTTTTTTTTTTTTACTAAAGAATGGAAACTTTACGTGGAGTTTTTCCATCTCCAAGTAAGTTATTTTTGTTGTTTCTCGTAGTAATAAATTAATAAAAATTCATCTAATAAAAAAAAGAGTACGTGAGAAAAATAAAGAAAATCATAAAAAAAATTTATTTATAGAAGTTCCACCAAAACGTGATTTTCTTCGTGAAAATGTTATGAGAATTAAAGCACTTAAAAAAAATCAATCAAAACAATCAATACAATCAAAAGAACAATCATATCGGACAAAAAGACAATCAACAAATAGAACAAAAGTTATAGCAAGACCGAAATTTCAAAAAGCTTTAAGTGAGGCATCAATTGTAACTGGAAGACGTGATCAATCAAGTCAAACGATTGATATTGATAATGAATTATTTTACAAAGATGTTATAATACGTTATCCGTCGTCAGCTGTTCTTGAATCATTAGGTAGCCGACGTCAAAGTGAACGTAAACCAATAAAATTTCGTCAACAATTTAAAGATTCAAGTAGAAGTCGTGGTAATTTACATCATAATGAACATTATGATGAAGAAGATGAGCACAGTAGTCGTATCAATAATAATTTAACTAAATTAAATGAATTTCTTGAAACTGGTTCTATTACAAGACGTAATAATGTACCAACTATTATTAAAATTGATGATCATGCTAATGGTGATAATATCAGGCAACAACAACAGATAAGAAAAGGAAGTCAAGGTCATTTGTCTTCATATAAGGTCTGTCTAAAAAATTATCCTTTTGTTTTTCTTGAATAATTTTTTTTTTTTTTATTTTTGATTTGTTATAAAAATAAATTTAAACGATTTTTTAATATTGTATTTTTTCTTTCTCTGAAAATTTGGAAATTAAATTTATTTTGTGAATATTTTTCGTTTTAAACAAACAAAATAAATTACAAAGAAAATGACGAACGAACGTTGAAATTTCTTTTATAAAAATTTTCATAAATTTTCTTTTTAATTTATTTTTTTTCTCTTTGATTTTTCTTTCTAAATTTTAGATGCAAAATAGTCCACATTACAATTTACATTCAGCTTATACAAACGAAACTAATCCAGTAACCGTACCAAATTCTCCAGCACGTTTTATATCTTGTAATTCACCAAATTCAGATCATTCCGATAATTCTGAAACATTACAATTTTCTAATTTAAATGTTGATGATTCAAATAAAGATTCAAAATTAAAGAAACAAAAAAATCCAAAGACAAGTAATTTACCTTCAAGTAAGTTTGTTTTTTTTTTATCGTTTCTAAAATGAAATTAAGAGACAATTTTTTTTTTCTTATAGCGTACAAACTTGGACAAGTACCAAAATATTTAAAAGATAGAAAAGAGAATATAAATCGTGAAAAAGATAAAGCAAATGAATATGACCCTGATTGTCCACCGAATCACGTTGCATTAACTGAAAATGATCGACGTGATGCTTTAGAATTGGCTAAAAAAAGTAGGTATGACTTTGATTAGTTTTTTTTCCAATTCAGTTAATAAATAATTCTTTTCTTCTTTTCTAATATAAACAGAATTTAAGGATTTAATAGATGAATTGAATAAAATGCCGATGACAGCTGAAACTTTGAAAATAAGAAAACGAAAAATAGAAATAGAAAAAGAATTGGATACATTGGAAGCGAGTATTAAAGTATTTTCACGTCCAAAAGTTTATGTAAAAATTGATGAATAAAAAAAAATCACAGGAAATTTTCACAAAACAAGTAAAAAAAACTCACTTCAAAGAAAAATTAAACGTTTAATTATAAAGACAAAAAATAATGTACATTTAAAATTTAACTTAAAAATTGTTGTCTCTTTTTTTTCGTCAATTTTTAAAATATTTAAATCCTCACCAAATGAAAAACAAAAGCAAAACAAAAAAAAAAAATTAGTTTAATTCTTAAGACTTTTTAATGGAGATTTTTATTGTAAAAAAATCACACTTTTTGTTTTACTTAAATTGCAATTTTTAATTGTTGTAACAAAAATCAAAAAGAACTCACACAAATTATAAATAAAAAATTTTTGAATTAAAAACAAAATATTTGAATTACCTTTTCTTTTTTATTTTAACAAAATTAGAAAAATTATTTTAAAAAAAAATAATTTTGAGATATTAAAAAATGGTTGACTTAAAGATTTAATTCCATTTTATGAATGCAGAGGGAGTGTTCATTAGTGAAATTCCAACGTCGCTTTAAAATTTCAAATTTAATTTTTTTTTTCCTAATTTTCAAATTACAAAATTTTGTTCAAAAATCGTTTTCGTGAATCTAAGAAATTTTCCTTAATAGAATTAATTAACGTAGTACTATTTTGGTTTCACCATTTAATTACTGTAATTGAATTGGAATAAATTAATAAAAGAAAGCGAAGGAAATCTGTGAAAATGCGGAAAATCAAAAACAAAAATCAACGTATCGGAAATGATAAAGTGAAAAAACATTTTTTTTTTTTTTTTTTTTTTACAAATAAAGAAAAAAAATTCAAAAAAAAATTCAGGTCAAAAAATCGAAAGAAAATTTCTAAATAAATAATAAAAAATTTATAAAATGAAAATGAAAAAGGGTTTTATTATTTTATAATATTCGTGTTAAAAGATCATTGACATTGGATAACTTATTGGAATTGAAAAATAAACGCACTTTTAGTTTTATTATAATGTTTTGTTCAGTGGCAAATTGGAACATTTATAAGTTAATAAAGATGAATTTCTGAATTTTTGATAATAAATTTTTAAAGTAATTCTGTTAATTCTTAATACTAAACATTCTCAATAATTTTCAACAAATTTAAGACAACATTACAAGTGGAAATACTCATATCTACATCCAACCAATTTTCTTTATAAAACGTATTTTAAAATCAGTTCAATCGTTCATTTAAAAATCCCATTTAACTTTTTATCTAAATATGGTCCTGTTTAGTGTACGTTTTATTGTATAGGCATTTTTATTGTTTCCTTTATATGGAAAATCAATTTTTATGATTAACAATATTTGATATTTTCCTTATTTCTTGTTTTCTCTCCAAACAAACAAATGAAAAACGAATTTATAATTTTTCTCTTTTATATTTTGTTTTTCTTTTGTTTCTTTTTTTTTTTTACCATAATCACGATTTCGTGATTAGTTTAATTTTTTGTCCCCTCCAATCTCCATTCCCTTCATACGATAAATATTTAACAAAAAAAAAAAAGAAACAATGCAATTCGTGATTAAATTCATTCCACGTTTTAATTTTTTTTAATACCTTTTTTTATGTTTTTTATTGGAAAACTAATAAAAAAACAAGAACAACAACAATAAAAACAACACAACAAAATAAAACAAAAAAGGAGAGAAAACAAAAGAAGAGAGAAATTAATGGTGACAAATTTTTATATATGAAAAAAGAAAAAAGACAAAAGAATTGAAGTGATTGTTTAGATTTAGGAATTGTTTACTTTAGACCTTTAGAAGTTTAATGAGTTTATTATTTTTTTATTAATTATTTTCTATTTGATTTTAGCATAGAAAAAATAAAGAACGGGAAAAATAGGAACAAAAAAACTGGATAACTTTTTTATTGTTGTTGTTATATTTTATAAATAATTTTCACTAAAAAAATTAAAAGCAAAGAAATAAATTAAGGTGCTGCTGTTGTTGTTGTTGTTGTTGTCGTCGGAGCTCCAGTTGGTGCTGGTGTAGTTGTTGTTGTTGTTGTTGTTGTCGGAGCTTCAGTTGGTGCGGATGTAGTTGTTGTTGTTGTTGCCGGAGCTTCTGCTGTTGTTGTTGATGGTATTTTAAGCAATGTAGTTATTTGAGCCGGTAAATCACTAAAAATTGGTGGCATTAAACTTTTCATAACTAAAAAAATTTTATTCAATTCAATGAAAATTTGTTAACTTTACTCAATTAAAATTTTAGAGATAATTACATGGTAAAATTGGCATAGCTGATGTATTTATCGGGAAAATCACTAAAAAAAATTCGATTTTTAATTATAATTTTTTAAATTTAAAAATTAAATCTTCAATGGAATCAAAAAAAAACATCGTGTAAAAGTACAAGAGAATTTAAGCGCATATAATTAATTTAAAACAAAAAAGAAATTATTTTGAACTTATTAAGTTAATTAAGTTAATTGTAATTTCCAACAATTAATAGCAAATATAGTATGAGATGAATCCATTTTAGATAATACAAAGAGATTTACTAATCTTTGAATCTTTTTCTAAATTCCACATCAACATACACTTTGAAGAATTTATTTTTAATACCCGAATTTGATCCGTGAAGAAAATTCTTTAATTGATTCAATTATTTTTGTTTTTTACTTCAAAAGGTTTTTTTTGGTGACAAAATGGAATAAAAAAAAAAGATAAAATAAATTTCTCTTTTACATAAGAAAGCTCCCAAAGTAATTAAAATAATTGAACTTTTCATTGTTAACTCGTGTTTCGTTAAATTTTACACTTCTAGAATAAAATTGAAATTTAAATGAACTAAATTGATTTTCGTTTGATTTTGTGCTTTTATAGAAAAATTTGCAAAATAAAAATGTGATGCACGTGACCTTTTTTCCATTCCTTTATTTCTTCGTTTTTTTTAATGATCACGATTTTTTTTTTTTCTTTTTATTATTCTTATTAAATAGAAATATTAATTAAATAAAGAAATTCACCAAGTTGAACAACTTATGTTAATCTTATCAATGAGAGTAGTAAAAGCAATAAAAATATAACTCTTTATAGAAAGAGTCTTAACTTTTTTCAAAAGCCTTGTAGCAGCAGAAAAATATAAATGTAGCTTTTATTTTGTATGAAATATACAAGACACTTTTAAGGGTAAGACTTGTGTTTGTCTACTTTTTCTGTTTAAATTTTAAAATTCATTGATAAATACAACATGTTTATTTTTTCTTCGATTTATTGAAATTGAAGATTTGTTACAACTTTTTTTTCCTATTGAAAAATATACCTAAACAATTAAAGTTCAGTCAATTGAAACAAAGAACACTATTTAAATTTTGGATACTTCCATTTGTTTTGTTTTAATTAATTATTTATTTATTACACTTTTACAAAAAAATAATAAACCAATAAATATAAACTAAAGCAATATTTTTAATATAAAAATTCAATTAATTAGAAATTGGTTCTGTTGTACAACCACGGCTAATTACTTTTATCTGTTTTTCTTCAACTTTTGGTAGAGATAATAAATATTTTGGTGGATAATCTGACTTTGTACATTCATTACACTCATCATTTAAATCTATATCTTAAAGAGAAATAAAGTAGGATTAGTTTGAAATGTAAATATAGAAGAAAAAAGTTTTAATTTATTTTACCTTGACCTGGAGATTTTTTTCCTTTAATTTCTTGAGCTAAAAAATAAAATAAAAATTTTGTATTATTGGTTATATTTGCATAACTATAAAAACTTCGTAAATATACTAACTTAAAACACACAAAACGATTAAGAACAAGTAAAAAATATTTCTAATCATGTTCATTGCCTCCAGAAAATATTTTAAACTGTTTCATAATATTTTTGTTTGTTTTGTTACGTTTTTAATAAAATGGAACTTATTTTATGAGTTTTCATGTTTTTTAATGATAAGAAAAATCACGATTTATATTGTGAGTAATTTGAACGCAATTTATTATTTGGAAAAAACGATTTTCAACATTTTTGTTCAAAAATTATAAATTAGAAATCAACCTTAAAATATTGATGCAAACTTCACGTTATACTTTCATAATATTATGTTGAATATACGAAGGTTTATTTACCACTTTTCATTTGACTGTGGTTAATATAGGGAGGATAAATCTATTGTCAAAAATTGAAAAACGAAAAATTAGTGTTAAAAAAATATTTGTCGAAATTTGTACATTTTCTGTAGTTTTTTTTTTATTTCTTTTTAATTTTTTGTGTAATGTTAAACACAATTATATTGTGCTTCTTTTATAATAATTAATGTTTAAAAACTAATTACAATTATAAATTATTGATTTATTAAAAATGGTCAATAATCAATTAAATAAATAATATGTAGTTGATTTTCAATAAAAAAAATTCTTACAAATCAAACAAAAAAAACAAAAAAAAAAAAATACATAAATAAAAAAAAAATAAAGTTGTGTGTAAAAAAATTTCTCTTCTAAAATCTCTAAATAAGAAAAAAAAAAAAAAGTTTAAATTGTTACAATGAAAGTGCAAAATATTATTTTATGACTTTCCCAAAAAAAATATTAAAAGAACAAAAAAATAAATACATTAAAAAACAACAGAAAAAAACGTAAACTAAATTAATTCTAATTAATTATTTTACTGAATAAAAAACAAAAAAAAAAAATATATAGAAAGAAGAAAAATTTCAAGGTAAATTATTAAAACTTTATTTATTATTAACTACAAAAAAAAAACAAGAAGAAAATTAATCTTGTTAAGTAGTCGATGTGTTCACATAATAGAATTACCAATAATATAAAATTATATTATACTATCTCATTACTTCTACTTGACTAGTCTCATTCATTGGATTAAAAAAAAAAAAAATGAATAAAAATAAAACAATAAAATGAAAACAGAAGGAAAATGTTTAGTGTTTAGTTTTGTTTTTTAGGGAAATTAAAAATTAAAATATTTTTTTTTTTGTCGTCTTTCTTGCCAGGATCAATTTAGTTAAAATACTTTTATCCCTTATCAGTGTATACGCTCATTCATCAGATAACGCGCAAATAAACCAATGACATGAAAAATAGAAGAAAAAAAAAAAGCTCTTGAAAATTGACAAAACAAAAAAAAAGAAAAACAGAAAAAACAAAATTGAAACAGGTGCAAGAATACGTTATTGTATTTTTGTTTTTGTTATTTTTTGGGGAAATCTTTAAATAATCCTAATCTTTTAAGAAACAATAATTAAAAAAAAAAGTACTTGGTTAGATTTTATCTTCTTTAAATTGATAAGAATAAGAAAAAACAACAAAACACTCAAAGATGTGCAATATCGAGTAAAAGAGAGAGAGAGAGAGAGAGAGAGAGAGTGAACAAAATACATATTTTGAGATGTGCAATAACAAGTTAAAGGAAAGAGTGAGATAGGGAGAGAAATGATAAAAAGTTATAAAAGATAATTTTCTTTAATTCTTTCACACATTTATATTAATCTGATTTATAATTTCCGGTTTTTATAAATTTCCTCCTTTTTATTGTGTTTATTTTTAATTCTGATTTTTTTTATTTTCTTTTTTGAAAAAAAAAAAAGAGGTGAACCAAAAAAAAAAAGTTGACAAAAACTCTTCAAGGGAAATCAGTATTGCTGTTTATAATCACTACAAAACTTTACAATTTAATTCCATAGAATTGTTTACTCTGATTTTTTACACTTAATTTATTTTTCGTCAAAATTCTTAGCTTAACTCTTTTCCTTCCTTTCCAATCACCCTCCTCTTCTATAATTTAACTTTTTTTTTTTGTAAAAAAAAAAAAAAACAAATGAAAAAAAAAATTTGACAAATACAAAATGTACAAAGTTCAAATTAAAATAAAAAAAAAAAAGAAGAAGAGTTTAATTTATTTTTTGTTACTTTGTAACTAAAAATATTGTCGTTGTCGTTGTTGTTGTTGCTTATTTTTATCAATAAAATGTAGAGGAAAAAAAAAATTAATTCTGTTATCAGTTGATAGAAAACACAAATAATTTACAACCAAAGTAAAGAACAGTGAAAAAGATTATTGATAGTCGAGACACAAAAGAAAAATAATGTTTTATTACTTTTTTTATTTCCCCCATCCCCCTCTCTAACTGCGGTACTTTTAATTAAAATTTAATTTATTGTTGTTGTTGTTGTTGTTGTTGTTGTTGTTGTTGTTGTTGTTGTTGTTCTTGTTGGTGTAGAGGTTGTAATTTTTATGTTTTTCTACCAAAAAAAAAAAAATCAACACAAAATTGAAAATCTAAAAAAAAATCTGAAATATTTTTTTAAAAAAAAAATAAAAATTGAACATCTGCGTTTCCATGGTTAAATTTTGTTGTTGTTGTTTCTATTGAATTTCCAATAAAAAATTGAAACAATTTGATGCGAATTTGTTATTTCTTTGTTTCTTTTTTTTTTTTTTGAGTTTTTTATTTATAATTTTGTCCGAACGCAAGAACTTATGAGATCAAAGTAAGTAATCCTCTTCTTTGTTTTTTTCTTTACATTTGTTGTGCTATTTGTTATATTTGGTTGTTTATTTTTAAAATAACAATTTTTTTTTAATGCGATTTACAAAACAAAAAAAAAAACTCTTATCGTTTTAATGGAGTTTTTTTCTTCTGATCGGTTTTATTTAATGTTTTTATTTTTCGATAATTTTATGCGTAGAATTAAGTAATTAGGTGGAGCGGGGGGCGCAGATTAATTATAATCGAATGCACTTAAACTAAGGACATTTTTCACAAAAAAATGTCCTAAGATTTTACTTGGTTCATATTCTGAACTATTAATATTTTGCAACTGACTAATAAAGATTTCGAAGAATTTTATTATAAAACTTTTATGATTTTAATAATTAAATTAATTCGGGTTTCTCAGAAATAAATATTTTCTAGATTTTGAATAAATTATTTTAGTCTCGTCAAATGAAACTCTTCTCACACTTTAAATTATTTTACATTTTCTAGTTCAACACGCATTGACGCCAATGGCCAATGATTTCTTTCAATTGAAATTCCTTCACAAAAAATTATTAACCTCGAAATTAACGCTTTAACTGAAAGGTTCGTTAAACTTTGAATTCCAGACAATTTTTTTTGAGAATGCTGAATGCAACAATAATGATTTTCTTAAAAATATCCATTCATTTCCATTACCCCGTTTACCGTAATCTAAAGAGGATAAAATATGGAACATCCTTGATTTAACTGAAAATCCAAAAGATGATCAGTGAAGTAAGAAATTTTTTTTCGGCCTCTTACACTTAAAAATTATTTAAGTTTAATGTACCCAAAGTTTATTTCAAAGACATCCTTATTATTTAAATGAAAAATGAATTTTCTGTCATCATAGAAAAACCCTAATCGCACGTCAAAAAATTATTCTGAAAAACCAAAAATATTTTAATCAAAATGTGTTTCGTGTAACCAGAAGTTCATTTATTAAAATGAAAGGAAAGGAAAGAAAGTCGTACACGATACGTTGAGCCAAAAATTAAATCAAAATCTGTCGCTGAACTTATGGCACTTACTGATTAAAGTACAAAATTTTATTCATAATAATTCATAAAATAAGGTTTATTTTCTGGTTGTTTACCTTTTACCTTTTTTCTTTCACCCTACCCCACCACTATTACACCAAAACTATACCATATTTTACTTCACAATTTTTCCCTTAAATCCATTCTTCCGAGTTTCGGTTCGTCATCCAACTAAATATTTGTAAACCCTCCTCTGTAACCTAGAAAGAAAAAAAAAACAACAAAACAAACAAAATAAAAAAAATACAAACTTTTGTTTATTATTTTTTTCTTCCATTTTCTTTTTTTTTACTTCGGTTTTTTTTTTGTTTCTTCTTTTTTAAATAATAAATCAATAAAAATAATAATAATTTTGGAAAAAAAATAGAGAGGAAAAACAAAACAACTAGAATAACAACAACAACACAGACCAATGAAAAAAAACGTCATTTTCCAGTTAAAATTTTTATTGATTTTTCTTTTTATCTTTTAATCATTTTTATTCTCTTTTTTTTTGTTTGTTATTTTTTGTTTGTTTTTTTTTTTTTCCTCTATTGCACTTAAAAGTTTTTCAACGAGACTTTTTATTTGTACCTAATGAAGTGCAAGAATATATTTTCTTTGTTATTTTCTGTTGTTTGGTCATGTACTGTGTTTGTGTGATTCAGTCTGTTTAGAAAAAGCTTCAATTGCTTTTAAACTCTAGAACGAAAATATTGAAATTTTAGAAAAAGACAAATTAAAAGTTCAAAGTTTTAGATTTCAGAACAATGCAAATCTGACAATTCACCACTTCACACTATTGGATAATAAAAAACAGTTGTGCAAGCATTATGCAATCGTTATGTATGTTTTATTATTTACAATTCACCCACTTAATGTCAATGGGTGATTTTTTTCCCATAGTTGAAATTTAGTTGCCGCAAGTAGGGAAATATTTTCAACGAGTAACAATTTTTCTTCAGTTTCTTAAATGATTTTTTAATTATGAGTCAGAATTTAGATTTTGTGTCTGACTGAATAATGGAAGAATAAGAAAAAAATAGAAGAATATTTTTAAGAGATGTTAAATATTGTAGCAGAGACTACAGAGACAGACAGAATGTTAACCCTTTTTCTTTATTTTCTATGCGTTATGAGTTTTATTTATTTATTTTCTTGTCTCCTAACTTCCTAACTCTTTCCTTTTGCATTTGTGAATTTGAATTTGTTTTTTTTTTATCTTTTCTCTCTTATGAGTTGAGTTCAATGAATTTTCCGTTCCATTTTTCTTTTTACAGTTGATTTTCGGCGGCGTCACAATAAAATAGAAAAAAATTTCCTAGATTTTTTCCGTTTTTTCCGTTTTTCAGATTTTCTTTTAAAAATTATTCTGGGTTTTTTTTTTCTTCTTCAAATTTTCTGATTTTCTTAATTAAAACAAAACAGAAAAAGAAAACATAAAAGATAAAGATAGAAAAAAATAAGAGGAAAAAATAAACATAAATAATGAATCAGCACAAAGATTTCTAAAATTGTCTTCACGCCTTTTCTTTATTGTATTAATTTTTTTTTTTCTATTCTTCTTCTTTTTTTTCTTTTTGCAAATTTTATTAAATAAAAATTGAGTAGGATGTGTGGGTCTCTGGGGGTCTCTCTTTTCTATTATTATTATTATTGTTGTTGTTGTTGTTGTTATTATTGTTGTTGCATTTGGTGCATAGTTTAATAATAGTTAATTAATTTTATTTAACATTGGATCGGAAAAGCAATAAGAAAGAAATAAAATCAAGGCAAATCAAGGCTACAGAATAAATTCTTACGTAATTTATGTATTTTTAAGTCAATTTAAAATTGAAAATAAAAATTACAATTTTTAACTGATGTTAATTTTTTGTTAGAATTAAGAAAGAAATTAAAAGGAAAGAAAAATTTAGCTATGACCTCTTTATGGAGGACTGACCTGAAATTCTAGTTTGAACTTTTTTTTTTATGCTAGACAATCCGAAGTAGTGCAATTGCTACAATAACTTATTGATTGACCTGACTATTCACTTTCATATTATGAATGACGAATTTCTTGTAGTCAGTTGGAAAAGAACGAATGAGAGGACGCAATATAAGGTCAATTCCACAAAGTCATAAGTAAATTTTGTAACGCGATAGGTTTGAAATTTCTATGGATCATTTTGTTGCACTTACAATTTAAAAGAATTTAATTTTCATTGATTTTCAACCAATATTCCAGTGCACTTGAACTTTACATTGAACTTTAAAGCGATGCAATCATTTTTATTAAATCCCAACTATCAGATCATTTTAAATGAACAGAGAAAA
The DNA here is from genome assembly GCA_963082725.1 of Pedicia rivosa. Classification (NCBI taxonomy): domain Eukaryota; kingdom Metazoa; phylum Arthropoda; class Insecta; order Diptera; family Pediciidae; genus Pedicia; species Pedicia rivosa. Next base: position 4,074,861 of record OY720152.1, read on the forward strand.
ATTATTATTATCTTTGTAGATTAATTAATAAATATTTAATGATCTCATAATAATTAGAAATACTTTACTTACGACTTAAAGTTTAGAGAGAGATAAAAAACAGGTAATAATCAAAACCGATTAACTAAAGTAGGTGCTATGGGTTTCTTGTTTTTTTTTTTCTCTCTTCCTTTTGTTTATACAATTTTTAAAGAAAACAGAATGTGCAAAAAAAAAAAAAAAACCAGACAAATAAACTTAAAATTTTTAATCTAAAATAGAAAAAAAATTTGTCTGTTTTATTTTTCTTTTCCGTAAGAATAAGAATAAGAATAACATTTTGGGTTTTTTTAAGTAAAAAAAAAATTCGCATAGGTGCAAAGATACAGAATTACGTCAATTTAGTAAATCACAATTTATTTTTAAATTAAATTTTTTAATACATAAAACCACAAACAAAACAATAAAATGTTACTTTTGTTAAATCTCTTAATACAGCCGCTTATTTCTGCATAACAAAAAAAAAACACAAAACGTTAAAATTGAATTTTTTGTTGCTTGTGTTTTTTTTTTTGTTATGTGCGCACATTTAGATTTATAGAGAATATACAAATATATAAGATTCCAGAAGGTAGTTTTATTGTGAAAATAATATGAAGAACAGTAGAATTTTATTCTTAGTTGAATGAAGTTAATTAATTTTGTGTATTCTGTTTGAATTAAATTAGTGAAAATACAATAAAAACTTATAAAGTTGAAAACGTTTAAAAATTTTTTAAAGCATTCAATATGAGGAAAATGTTGGTCAGTAAATAATTTTTTTAATATTTAAGTTAATTGCGTTACTTCAAAAAATGCAACTAAAAATTTTAAGTGGAAACCAAGCACATATAGATTGTGCTAATAAATATTCTAGATTGTAGAAGATTTTAAGCGATGAATTATCTTTATGCAATCTATGTGCAATCTGTCCAATCGTTTTGCAATTTATTTGTTATCTGTGGTTTGAAATTATTTTCAATGTTTATTCGTCAATTTGGAAATGTTTAAATAAAATTGTAATTATTTATAAGTGATAGAAAAGAATTTCTTGTAATATTTGCAAAATTTAGTATAAAGGATAAATCAAAAACAGAACTTTTGTGCATTAATTTCAACGAACTGAAAAGCTCATCGAAAATTTGTCGATATTAAAACTAAAAATGGTGTCAGCTGTGACTTAATTCTAGATTAATGTACTCGGTTTATTTTCTATACTTTCTATTATCTAAAGTGAAGTAAAATAAAAACAGTGATAGAATAAATTTTCAATAAAAATAAAAATGATAAGTTAAAAGTCCCCCACAACAAAAAAAAAAACTATTGATAAAATAATATTATGCAATATGTAACGTCATTTTCCAATTAAATGCATTTCAATCAACTAATTGTTTGACTTTTGTGCATTACATAAATCAATGAAATAAAGTTTCTGAATTTTAATTCTGAATTAATTCCGTTTAGATAATGTAGGATGTTCTAACTTTTAACTGTCAGTTAAATTGCTTTTTGATAGCACAATATTACATCAGCATCCGTGTTCAATATGCTAATTTTTAACCATTTTTTGTTTCTAATTGTGATCTCATTGGACAAACATTTTTTATTGAATTTAAAATGTAAAAATCTATTTTTATCGATTTTATACAATTTTGATTGAATCCAGAAGTTTTTCTTTCCAAAAATAATGAAATTATTTTTACCTTGTAAAAATTCATTCACTTTGTTATTTTTTCTCTTTAATAAAAAGTAAGTACAAAATAAGAAATCAGCTGACTTCTTGCGGTTTTTATGTAGTTGGTGTTGTTGTAATTTTGTGTTGTGCATTTTCTTAAGTAGGACAAAAGTCAAATCAACAGTGCATTCGACCGTTTTCTGAATAAAAAGAATAAAATATTAATAAATTTTAAACAGGAAATAAAAATCTCTCTGTTTCACTCTTTCTTTCTCTCTCTTTTACTTCGTTTGTCGATTATATTGATGATGGCCTTTTCTTTATCCTTCAATTTGAAAATCAATTTAAAAATTTAAACTTTTACAATTTTTTTTTAATTTTTATTATCCATTTATGTTTGTTGCTGTGATATTATAAGATTTGAGTGTGTATGTGTGTGTGTGAATGCACTAATCATTAATGTATAAAAATATCTTTTATCGTGCAAAAAAAAAAACAGAAAGTAAATTAATTTCAAGGTTGAAGACGTAAGGTTCGTTTTTAAAGTTATTTATCGTTCGGTTCCCATACAAATAAATAAATAAACAAATAAACAAAAAAGATTAAATTAAAATCATAAAAAAGTCGTTTTTATCTTTTTCCGACGACCATACTTCTCTGTTTGGCTGTCCAAAATGTTGACCAATCACTTTTTTATTTCTATCTTTTCTACATTTCAACTCAAACGTGAAAATTAAACTAATTAAACCCTTTCTCCTAATTATCCATTTATAAAATCGACATCTCAAACCCTAGCGCTCACACACACACCCACCCACTTAGCTACCAAAGCAAAAGAAAATGTCTTTAAAAAAAAAAATAAAAAGGAAGTAAAAAGTCACTTTTAATCGTTTCAAATATTAGATATCCTTAATTACTGCCCCAACAAACAAATGAAAAATAATATTAGTGAGAAAAAGCAACCGAAATAAAAGACACAAAAAAAAGACAAATTTATTTTTGACGCGATTAAAAATGTGGAAAAGGTCATCCTAACGAAGCCATCCCTCATTCCTGCTCCATACGTACATTGTCTGTCTCTTTTTACTGCCAATACATTTTCTATCTCTTTCATATTAATTCAATATAAATCAACTCCATCAATCTTACTTCTTTTTTTTTGATGTGGTTACCCGACACTCACCACACTCAACACACTCACACACAAGCACACACGACATTTAGCTTCTCATTTATTTTATGTTGATTAATTGGTGTCTTGTGTAAATAAATAAAAGAAACACCAAAAACACAAGAGAAAAGAGAAAGGAAAGAAAACATAAAAGAAAAAAATGAGCTAATTGATAAATAAAAAGAAGAAAACATTTACAGAAATATATTATTTAAAAAAGAGGAAGAAAAGGAAGGAAAAAATAAAAGAAAACAAATTCGACAAAACAGAATAACATAAAAAGAAGAAGAAGAAGCAGAAGAAAAAGAAACAATTTTGTTAACCTTCAAAAACACTTGTTTCTTCTTTACATTATCACCTCCCTTCTTCACCCTCCTAACGTTATTTGGTCAACTCAATCATTACCACTCTCTTTCTCTCTCACACCCCTCACCAAATACTTTTGACATCAACCCAAAGTAAAAGTCGGAATGGGAACAATAATTTATAAAATAAAATAAAAAACAAAAAAAAAACTTAGTGAATAATTTTCCAAAAATAAACGAAAAAAAAAAATATAAAAATAAAAATTTATTTTTGGATCAGAATCTTAAAATCTCAATTAATTGTTGTTTTTGTTATCATTTTTTTTAAAAAAAAAAATTCAAAACAAATTTTTTAGAAAATTTAGAAAAATTGAAAAAAAAAAAATGGCCAATGACACATTTTTCCAAACTTTAAATTTAAAATAAGAACATTCATTGCTTTGATTTTTCTGTTTTCCTTATTTTTCCAATTTGAATAATAAAAAAAAAAAATCAGAAATCAAAAAAGAAAAAGAAAATGCAAACGGAATTCCACAAGATTTCCAAATAAGGAAATGAACAAAAAAAAAATCAGAAGAAAAGAACAAAAACACATTTCCTTTAATAATATTTTTCATATTTTATTTCATAACAACTCAACAATTTTAAAGTTCGAAAATAAAAAGCTTCCTACAAAAAAAAAAAAATCTTCACACATACTCACCCACCCCATTTAATTTTGACCATAAAAAATAGTAAATGCATAATAAAAAAAAAAAAACCTTTATACAAAGAATAAAAACAATACGCAAAGAAGAACTTATAAAATTGTAATCTCGAAAAGGAGAAGAAAAAGACGTAAGAAATGACTAAGTACAAAAAAAAAAGAGTACAATAAAGTCATTTTTTTATCATAATAATCATCATCACCCGACATCACTAACAATGAAACTATTCAAACATTTTTTTAAGTACATATGTCCAGATGACGTAATAACAGTATAAAGCACATGCAAGCTTTATACATACACATATCCATATGAATATATAATTACAAACAAATATAAACAACAAAGTACAATTACATATTACGGTACAGAATTGAATTTTAAAAATGACCATATAAATTGTGACAATACAAAATGTGACTAATGCCGGGTTTCACAACAATTTTAATTGAACACTTAACTAAAGAAAAGAACAAAAAGGTTGAAAACCAAGATGAAATCGATAAAATGTTGAAAAAAGGAGTAAGAACTAACACAAATACGAAAAAATGGTTGGGAAACCCGAAATTAAAATCTAAATAAAATCTTGTTGAAATAAATAATAAATAATAAATAATAAAAAAAGAAGACCTCTAAAATAACAAATTAATTATATAAAAAAAAAAGAAGAAATACATAAAATCTTTTGACACAAATTTTGTATTTTTGTTTATGTTTATTTTTGAGAACCACTGATAATCTGAATCATTAAAATAAAATAAAAATAAGTCAAGTTCACGTGCACCGAAGAAAAAGAAAAAGAAAAAGAAAAAAAATAAACAAACAAACAAACTAACGAAAAAAAATATTTTTATAATCTAAATACTGAGAAGAGAATGAAATAAGAGGAATAAACGGAATGGAATGTCAATAATTTATTTTATTTAATTTTCAATGTTAACATTTCTGATTATTATCTAATATCGAATTAATTATTGGAATTATTTATTATGTTAATTTTTATTCAAAATTTTTTCATATTAATAATTTTTTTTATTTTTATTTAAACAAATAATTATTTGATTTTATAATGAAGAATAATAATGAAAGACTTGAAACTGATTCTAAATAATAATTGATAGCGTAATTTTACCGATTCAATCAATTTTCGTAATGTTATTTAAAAGTAAATTTTTGAATAAATAAAAAAAAAACACTGGAAAATGAAGACAAGACTAGGTCTACGAACAGACAAAAAAATTAAATATGAAATCTAAAAAAAAAATTAAAATCGATTTTTTTTACTAAATTCTATCATAGCTTTCCTTATAAATATTTTATTCAGAGGAATTTTGATATTAAAAATCATCATTCGTTTTATATTATCGTCTCTTTCTTTCTATCTGTCGCCTCCACCGAAATCGACATTTACTTACACATTCAAATATTATTCTGTTTTTTTCTCTCTCTCGCTCTCATTTTAACATTCTATCTATAAACACAATTATAAAAGCTAAATACATGTATGTATTGTTTAAGAAGAGGGGAGGCGTACAACAAAACAATAAATTTTTTTTTCGAATAAAAACGATAAAAAGATAGGAATACATTTTCTATGAATGAGAATCACATTTTTCGCGCTTGTGTGTGTGTGCGTATGTGTTTCTGCACGAGAGTGTTATGTTTTTTTATTATATTTTTTTTCGGTATAAATAAAATTAAATTCAGTTTTATCAAAATGATTCTCTTGACCGGACATTAAATTCCTTTTAGTTTAATTTGTTTTATTTAGTTTCTTCATATAATTGTATTTCTATTCTGTTAAAATAATATAAAAGTGTAAATGAGAAAGGGTTGAAGGTTAAGGGTTTGGTTTAAAAAAAAAAAAAAAACTAAACGAAACAACAAATAATAATAAAGGTGATAAAGATAAACGAATAGTTTAGTGGCATAAGTTTATCCTTTTTTTATTTTTATAAATTTATTTGATTCGTGCCCATTCGATTCTCACTCTGAATTGCAACTTTAAACAAAAACAATAACAGGAATAAGAAGAAGAAGAAGAAAAGAATATTTGAATTGTCCGGATACGGGAAACAAAGTAAAAAAAAATAATAACGTGACAACACACGTTTGTTTGTTTTATTATTTATGTTTTTGATTTGTATTTTGTGTTTGTTGTTTGTTTTTTTTTCTAATTAAAATTTTTTTTCTTATATTCATTTGTTCATTCAGTGGAAATTTTTTTAGATCGTTACGCTAATTGTTTTCAATTGAACGAAAAAAAAAAAAAAATATGTGTAAAAAGCAAAAAAGGAAAAAAGAAAAAAAAAAGAAGCAGAACAAAAGATAAAGAAACAATTATATAAAATACTTAAATGAAATGAAAGAAAATTTAATAATAAGAGATAACAAAAAATACTCCAAGTACTAGGTACTTCTTAAATCTAAAGAAAAAAAAATTGAAAATTCAATTATTTTGTTTTTATTTTATTTTATTTTTTTTTTTTTTTTGCAAAAAACGGAACAAAAAATAATAATTAAATTTTTTATTTAAAGCAACGTACAAGTCATATGGCCACCTGATTTACTTTAAGGAAATTTGTTGTCAAGTTAAAAGTCAATAATAATTTCCGTTACAAATAAATGTTAAGTCGGTAATCTTATAATAGTTGGGGTAGATGGGGTATGGCAAAGAACTTTTTCTATGGGGTTAACTGTGCAATATTTGTTGAACTCATGTCAATCTATGTGAATTATTTATAGTCAGTGAGAAATAATATTTGTTAGTCGTTATGTACCGAATCATTAGGTGGTCCGATGAAATTATTAGAAATTTTTTTTACTGTACAAAAAAAAAACGGCGAATAAAATTTTTTCTTTTCATCATTGTCAGGTAGATCATTAGTGAAAAATATAAATTTTTTTTTCTTGTTACTCTTATCACGTGACATGTTATATGATATGACATCATCATGAAATTGTAATTAAATTATAAAAAGAAAAAAAAAAATAATAATGAAAAACGAAAAATTGTATCACCTTAACGTGTTTTGTTAGGCTGTCTCATGATGGTCTCGCATTTCCTCATAATCAAATGAAAAGGTCAAATTAAAATACAATTTTTATTATAGAAAATTTTTATCTAAAGAGGAGAGTTTTTATTTTTCTTCTTTTTTTTTATTTTTTTTTTTGCTTTTGTATTGTTTTGTTTTTTTTTTCTTTTTTTTTTTTTATGTTTAGGAAAAATTTTTGTTTTTGTTTTTGGTACAAGTCCAATTATTTAATTTGTCTTTTGTAAAAGAAAAAATAAAATGTATTTTAAATTATTTTTAAGGCTGTTTATCAATTGGTATAAATAATGGTACCACCACCTACGACGTTATAATAAACTGGTATATAATTCTTCGAACATATGTACGGTCAAGGTTTCAACTATTGATCAATAATTTTCACAATTTATAATTGTTGTAGTTGTAATTATTATTTGGGTTATCAACTATTGGGTGAAGGTCTTTTGTATGTGAATATTTTGCCTAGAAATTTACACAATTATTTATGTTGGCTGGTTTAAAATTTTTTTGTTCCAAAACTTATTTCTTTTGAAAATGAAGTAACTAATTAGTAATTCCGTTAATTAAATGAACATCGACTCTAACTAAGCTTGTATTAATAGGAAAACATTTTTCTATAGACTAAAATGGAATAATATTTCAATACAATTCTTGGAAGCTTTTTCCATGTATATGTGTAGTGTCATAGTGGACATTCCTAAAAATGTTACATGGAAAACCATAATAATTGTATACACCAGAGAATTATGGATAACACATTTTGTTGTTATTTTAATACATTTAAAACACTCCTAAATGTTATGATGGTGAAAAAAAATAATTTTTTTTTTTCAATATTTTTCCAACTAAACGATACTTGAACGTATACGCGAATTATATATTTAAAATAAAATAGTGACAGAGATAATTCACAAAGCGCAGCTGTTACTTTTTCTTTTTTTTTTGTCAAAAATAATTATTTTTTATAAACTGTGCGTGTGTATATATGTGTGTGTGTGTGTGTGTGTCTCAATAAAAATAGAAAAGTTTAGAAAATTCAAAATAAAAATAATTAAATTGTTTTAAGTTTCGTTTGTTTTTTTTTTTGTCAATTCTCAATATGAAGATTTATTGGTGTAGAATATTATTTCATTTATTTAATTGAACGAAAATGTATTATTATTTTATTATTAGTCGATTTAGTGAAAAATAATTTAAACTTAATGAGCGAATAATGATCATCAGATGCGGATTTTCACAGTTAAAGCCCTGAATGTAAAAATTTGGTTCTACAAAATTTTTAGAAAAATTATAACTTAATACGGATGAAAAATTCTAACAAAAGTTTTATATTAATTTTTGTTTATTTTGAACTCCGTACATTTATCATCCAACACTGATTAATTTAAAAATAATACAAATTAGAATATTTAGTACTTACTGTTAAAGTTTATTTATCTCAATTACACGTTTTTATTTTGAAATAAAGATGGATTAATTATTTCCGGTTTTATATTGGATTTGACCCATTCGATATATCCCCCCCCCCCTCCCCATTTAAACGTGTAAAATCAAAACCGATTATGCAAATTTTTGTTGTTTAAAATAAGTTTTGTTTTTCTTTATTGGACACAAATAAATATTTTCTTAAATGAAATCTAACGGAAACCTTTTTTGCTAAAACTTATTTCTTTTATGTTACATTATTTAATAAGTGAAATAATGAAAATGTTTTACGATCGGTCACGTTTTAATGGACAATATTATGTATATAATTGTATGCTCTGTTTTGATGTAATAAGTTTATCGTTTTTCTTCTTGTTTGTCCACTTTAAAAGATAAATTAAAGAAGATATTCTTAAAGTGACTTTTTTTTTTGTTAATTTACTTCTCATCATTTTCAAGATCACGTTTTTTGAACCAATCAAAATATATAGTTGCAGTCGTCTCCTCTTCAATAAAATTATTAAAAAAAAAAATATTAAAAAAGGCAACAAAACCAAAAACAAGAAGACTTAAAAAATCCAATGATGTAACTTTTATTTTTTGCATAGATTTTATTTAAAAATAAAGAATGATAAATTTCTATCAAAGCGAAACAGTTTGTGTGTGTGTGTGTGTGTGTGTGTGTTTTTTTGAAGTTCATTCAAACAAATTGGAATTAGCAGACTGAAACATAAAAAGAAGAAAAAGACGAAACATTATGTGAACAAAAATTTAAATAAATAAATTATTTCTAAAATCAATTTAAATTAATTAATAAAATATGAGAGAAAAAAAAAGAAGATATATGTTTAACCTTTGACGTTTTAACAGTTTAAAATTAATATAAATTATTATTAGATAATTTTATCTATTCATTTATCGTCTGTTCCTACATTTGTTCGCAAATTTACGCTCTACGAATTCTCTTCTTCTTCATTTGATTATTTTTATTTGTTATTTTTTTTTTTATGTCACTGTATTTTATGCATTATGAATTCATTTTATAAAAAAATATATAAATATTTTATATGATGTCAGAGAGAGAGAGAGAGAGACAGAACAGGGAGACACACAAATTTACAAAATAAAATTTTTAAAAACATTTCCTATTAATTTATTTAATACATTTTTTTTTTGCTGTTTTTGTTTTCTTTCGATTTTTATGATTTGTTTTGATTAATAAATTTTTTAGTAATTTATAAACAAACAATATTAACGTGAAAATAGCTAAAACAAAAGTTAATACCAACTAAAGGAGGAAATCATCCATTTTTTTTCTTGTTTTCTTTTTGTTTATTTCTTCTTCTTCAACTTTTGGCTGTTTATCTTCATTATCCGGTGTTTTATGTTTATCTTTTTGGGTTTAATCGGGCTAATTTTTTTTATTTATTTTACTTATTTTTCTTATTTGTATTCTTAAATTGCGTACAAACGTACATTAAAATTAAGTATTATTCGTTGAGGGATTATTTATTTATTTACCTTACATTATTTTTTTTTTTTTCATTAATCACAAAATAATAATATTGAGCGAAAAAAACAAATGACGTTTAAAAAAAGGAAGTTACAATTGTAGATAAATTCATTGCGAATAGACTTTTTTAATTTTAAAATGGTGCCCGCCATTTTTCTTTTGCATTTATAAATGTGTTGACATTTTGTTTTAAGCTGTTTGGTCGAAATTTTATTTAGTGCAAAAATTACGTTTTTTTTCTTTGTTCATGCAAAATAAAATAATCTTAATAAATTAATGTTAATTTAGACGGTAAATATTTAACCTTCGTAAAATATTTTTTTTTTCTTCATCATCTTTATAGTACGTCTTTTGTGTAAATATTGTAATTAATTGTTTGACGTTATTTTCTTCTTTTATTTTTTTGCGTTTAAATGCGGTTTTTTATTGACTATTTTTTTTTTTTTTTTGTTTTTTACTTTTTTTTGATGATGTTGGAAACTTAGTGTTACGTTAATATTTTATCATCATAGAAGAGATGTGCAGAGAAGAAGAAAAATGTTTGCGCATATTTTTAAATAAAATTATGTCTATACCAAAAATAAATTCATAATATTATTTTAGTTTTAGTTTACATAAGCGAAAGTGAATTTAATTTACATAAATGATTTTTACGCTATGCGACATTTTTTGTTTTTAAATTGTCAATTTTTTTTTTCTTTTTAAAGAGAGATGTATGTCAAAGTTATTTACTTTTATCAGAATTTATTAATATTAATTTTTTATCATTTTTTTGAATTAAAGTTTTAAAAGATTTGATTAATGAATCTGATTTTTATTACAATTTAAATTAGAATTGATGAAGAATTAATCCAATGATTTATTTTCATTACTAATTTGAAAATACGGTTCTGTATTTTTCATTGTCCTAACAAAGTTGTTACTTAGAACTTTTATGTACCAAACTTTGAGTTATTAATGGAAACATCATTTAACCCCCTCATACGTGCATGAGTTATCTGGTCGTTCACCTACACTTTATTTTATTTTAAGGTTAAATTTAATTATAACGAAATCGCAATTAAATAATTATATATTATTTAGTTAAGACGATGTCATACGAATTATAAAATGTATTTTCTACCGACAGTTTTAATCAATTAAAAATGTGCGTAAAATTTGTAAAACGAATTTATTATTTGGACAAATGAAAGAAATTTTTTTGATTTGATTCGCGAGATTCACGTGAATGTATTTCAATTCTGAATCTCACAGATAATTGTTTTCATTTATTTTATACTTTAACAAATATAAAAAATACGCTCTTTTTTTGTAGACAGGAAAATTGTAATAAATCAGTCTTATAGAATATTGAAAAAAATTGCTGTTAATAATTTATGCACACAAACAGACACAGAGGCAGACGTTAATAAAATGAACTCAATTTGTGTATACAAAAATAAAAATTTATAATAAAAACAGAAAAATTCACATAATTTTGACACTGAATCGACCCCGAATTCATTTTTTTTTTACATCAAATGAGGATTGTGTTTTTTTTTTTTTTGCAAAATTCAAAATAAATCGTAGTTTTTTTTTACAGAGGAAAAAAAAAATAAAATAAAAAATTGAAAAGAAAAATAAAAATCAGACATTAGACCGGAAAAATAGTTGTCAAGCCGGATATAATAAAAAATTAACCGTACATTATGGACACACACACACAGAACATTCATATATAATATAACATATGAACACATATGGACACATGACCATCAACCTCTATAATCTAATGTCAGTTCTTTCTAACGATGACAAAATAATCGCGGTAATAATAAATAAAAAGCAATTACGGTCAAGTTAAATTATGTTAACAGAATAAATAAAAATATACAAAATTACAAAACTATATATAATAATATTATAATGCGCTTCTAAGTCCAACCTCTTAAACATCACATTTCATGTTTTTCTGTTTCTATCTCTGTCGAATTTGTCAGTGACGAAATTAGGAAAATCTTACAGGGCCTTCAATAATAAATTAAATGGTTTAATCTAGATACTGATAAACATTAAAGTAAACAATTTTCATTGGTCGGACAATATTGGATTAGGTACATTTGGTACATTTTTTAACACCTGTTCCATAAAATTAGAAGTTCTTTCAGGTATTTCTATACTATTCCCGTAAAATATATTCTTATTAAATCCGAAATTCAACTGATAAATCAATTTAATTTCTCTTTTAATTAAATCAATTTCACTATTCTCCAGCTACTTATTTAGATTAATATAACTTTACTAAAGTCTCAAGAGGATCAGATCAGATTTCTACATCACTGCTTTTCTCTTAATCTATTTCTCATTTTATCTCTTTTTATTTTATTTATTATACAATTTTTCTGTCTATTTTCATCATAATTATTATTAAAATAATCAGATATTTCTTGTGTTCCTTGTTTTTCTATATAATTTTTGTAAAAATCATTGAACTTTTTAGATTTGATTGAACAAAAGGTAAAGAAAAGCGAAAAATAAAGGTTTTAGTGTGGGCTTGTGTTTTTCTTGTGTGATGTTAGTGAAGGTTTTCATTTTATTTTAAAATTTAAAATTTTGATGAAATTTTTAAGAGCACTAAGAACAATAACATAATTTTATTAGACTTTGATTTTATTTAGTAAATTTAATAAAATTATTTTATGAATTTTAATTAAATTAAACAAAAAGAAAAAGGGGAAGTGGGGGTCGACTTTCAAATGAATGAGATAGTATGACGACACAATGGAAATGGTAAAGGGATGAGAAACGATCGATACAATATTATTTTACTGTTGTGGTGTACCAGAAAATTTTTAATGTTAAAATTCAATTAGGTATAGTTTTCTATAAAATCCCTCTGTCTGTGTTATCTCTTTCACTTCTAACTATAATCTACATATCGCTTTCTCTTTCTGTCTTTCTCGTTCACGTGTAGTTAATTTTAATTTTATTTATAAAATTTACTTAAAAAAATGAGCTTTAATGCATTTTCGTCGTGTTTGTGAATTTTTATAAAAACCAAAAAAAATATTGTCACTTAATTTTTTTTTAATGACAGAAGTAATTAGGGTGCTTGCATTAAATTCTAATGATTTATTTTTGTTTAAATTTAAAAGTTAAGAATTTCTTTATTATTGATTCGGTACGATTATTGTTTCTCTGTAATTCATTTGGTTTTACATTTAGAACTTTTTAGATACATTTGTTATTCATTTGTTTCCTAGAAATCGGTTCACTTTTTCGATTAATTAATTTTCATTACAAATTTACTTTAATAAAAGGAATGCAAAAGAAATGACCATTGGGGTCATTTGACATGTAACAATTCTATTTACATATTCATATGGGTAACTCTTATGGAAGAGAAATAAAATCTAAATTTAAAAAGGAAAAGAAAATTATTTTGTTTTTCTGTTGAATGGAAATCTTTAATTCCAATCATATTATTCTGCATGGCGCCGTTTTATTTTTTTATTTTTTGGGTTAAAAGATTTATCTAACATTTTTCAAAATCAATATTTCAATCTAATCTTTCTTCTGCTTTCTTATTTCATAGTTCAGAAGAATTTTTTTTTGTTTGCTACGTTTAGAACAAATTTCGCAAGTTTTGAAAATTTACTCATATCAGATTATTGTGGGAATTCGTTGGTTTAAATTAGTTTTCACTTCCAAATTTTATAAAACCGAATCTTTTTCTTAGATTTTGTAAAATGTAAAATGACGTAATATATAATTTTGCGTTTTTCATTTGCAATTTATTTCAGAATTACCAAATGGATCAATTTATTTTATTTTATTTCCATATTTTATAAAAACAAATAAAAATGAATTGTTTTAAATGGTTAAATAAAATTTAAAGTAAATTTTTATTATATTTATTTCAGATGGGACAATCCCAAAGTCAAAATTATAATGGAATTTGTACACCAAAAAAGAGATCATCACTGCGATCACCATTTATGCGTAGAAAACAACGTTCACCATTGAGTGCTGTTTTTACAGCACCAAATTCAAATAATATTGATGCATTAAATATTAATGCAGCAACTGTTGAACAGGTAATTTTTAAATATTTAATTGTTTTATCAATTTTAGTCAGATTTTCATAATTAATAGAATACAATCGTTCTGCCAGTCTAATCTGATTTTTAGATGAGAAAAGTAAAAGAAAGAAATTTTTGATTTTGAATGAATTGAAAATTCGTGTTGGGAGAACATTTTGGGAAATATGAAAATAATTTACGTTCCGATTTTTCTACATTTTCTTGCCACAAAAGAAGAGAATTCCATCATTGAGACACAATAAATCCTACACAATAAATCCCATGAATATAAGAAAATTTGAATCAAAAATTTTATTTCTTTTTCCTTATACGTTTAGTCCCCTAATCCCGTTAAAGAATCACCATAGTTTTTTTTTTGTAAATTTTGTTCTTCGTCTTAAGAAATACCGTCGGTTTAAAATGGAAATACAAAAATAAATAAATATAATTGAATAAAAGGGAATTATCTTGACGTTTCATGAGAGTTTAAAAAAAAAACTAGAAACCAACAACAAATAAAGATAAAAAGAAAACAAATAGATAAGAGAAAAAAAAAAGTGAATGGGAAGGAATACAACAATAACAATAACAACAACAACAACAACAACAACATGGAAACATGTGACATTTTTTTTTTATTTGTTGATTTTTATCAATTTAACTTTTTTTTCAATTATATTTGAATGAAATTGATTCTTTTATTTAAATTTATTTCCTTATCAAAATAAATATAGAAGTGAAAATCAAATAAATGACGTCAGAAGAAAAACTAATAACAAAAAAAAAACTTTATCTTTTACTTATTTTTGTCTGTAAATGATGCAGTTTTTATTTTGAGTATTTTTTACTTTTCCGATTTATCAAAAATATTCCTCGGCCATAAATTTTCTTTTCTTTTTTTTTTCTTCATTTTTCATTTCGAAGTTGAATTGTCAACGTTATGAAAAGAATAAATTTGGAGATTTTTCATAAAGTTTTTAATAAGATTTTTTTAAAGAAATTTTTACATATTTTTTTGATCTTACTCGCAATTTAATAAAAATTAAAAATAAATTAGTTTTTAGCCACCATAATCAGTTAAATCAGTTCACTGATTCTATCTTCTTCTTCGTCTTATGTTTCTTGTTTTTTTTTTGTTAAAGTTAAAATGAATTCTTTTATGTTGATTATGAAATTCAAACTAAACGAAATAAATAATAAATAAATAAAGCAAAGTCTAATGATATAACGTCAGCCCAGTATAACTTCAATCTAATCTTATTCTATAGTTTAAGATATGAATTAATTTACTATATAGATATGAATATTTTGTTGACGTCAATGATGATATGAATAAAATAAATTATTTAGCTCAGTGCATTTGAAACATAAGGTACCAGAGATTCAGGCAAAATAAGGAAATTTATCTTTCTAAAATTTTTGCGATCTGCTAAAAGAAATTGTCCTTTTGTAGCTGTGAAAGTTCTCTGGATTTAATATCGATATTTGGTGTCATAATCCTCAGTTAAAATCATAAATAAAATATCTTCAACAATTCAAGGATCACAACATATAAGTTTTAAATGACACTAAAAGTTGTTTTCTTTCTCTAAATTTAAGAATTGCATTTTATTGGAAATTTAAATTTTGTAAATACGGATTCAATGTTCAATAATTTATTATTGAAATTGTCTTTATTGTTTTGAAATCCTTGAAATAATTTCAATTTGTATATTGGAATTGAATACAGAATTCTATGAAAAGATAAACTAATCTTTTCATCATCTTTTACAACTTTTATGCCAAATTGACATTCAAACAAAAAAATTTAAATTGATTTATTTATTTGGAAAATTTTATATGATTTAAGGAAAAACTTAATTTTATTGCGTAGTGGAAAATGGGAGGCCCAAAAGTTTGTTGTTTTGTTTTAATACAATAACAATAATAGCATTCCCCTTTACCATTTCTTACTGTAAAAGAATGAATTTTCTAAACTGAATTGTTTTTCATTTTTCAAAGTTTAAAAGTTTTCTTTATTAAGTAGCCAAAATCAATCTAAAATCTGACCGGGTAAACCTTTTCCGATTGATGTCGATTAATTAAAGTGAAATGTTTCTCTGTTTTTTGTTTTTGGTCAAAATTATAGATTTCGAAAAGAATCAATGAGAGTGGAAAAGTGTATTTATGGAAGGGTGTGGAAAATGGTCGAAAATTACTTTTCGACAATACTGACAATAAAGAAAAGGTTAAATTTAATAATAAATTGCAAAAGGAATATAAATTGTGTGACTTCTTAATTTTTCATCATTTCTATTTTTGGTCCCAAACTCATTTGTTTGGTGAAGAAAGTGATAGTAAAGAAAGTGAGTTTGGCGAAATTGATAAATATTCTTACATTTGTTGTGTGTGTGTGTTTTTTTTTCTTTTGATTTCTATTTAGAAATTATTATTATTATTTTTTAAGGAATTTATTAAAGAGAGAAATATTTGAGTTTTGGTTATGTGAAATATTTTTTTTATTGAATCAATTGATTCTTTTTTATTGAAATTGTTTTTTTTTTATGAATTTCGGAACAAAAACAACACAACGCAAATACAAAAATTTTGTATTTTTTGTTTTATCAAAATTTAAAAATAAATCAAAATAAATTTGCCTTTGATGCAAATATTCACGATTTTATTTTATTAAATTTTTTCTCGTTTTTTTTTTTTGATATGCTTTTTGTTTTTGTATTTTTTTATTGAAACCAAATAAAAAAAAACACATTATTAAATTTTGTTAATGTTTCAACTTATTATTTGTTTTTGTTTTTTTTTTTTATTTCGTAATTAATTTTTTAATTAAACACACCTGTATTCAATGTACGTACGATAACGTATACATAACGTACGTAACATATTCAGTTAATTTTTTTTAATCGTTTCAACTTTTTCCATAAATAAAATTCAAATCAAAAAAAAAAAAAAAACTACTAAAAATCAAAAAAGGAACCGTTGAATAAGAATGTTTTTTTTTTATGTTGTCACAAATTGAATTTTTTGTTTGTTTGTTCATTTAATTTGTGTGCCGTTAAAGTGTTTCATTAGATTTTCTGGTAGAGGCACCACTTTTCAGGCAAATAATAATACTTTTTTAAAAAGATTCTTTTTTTATTACCTTTTAGAAAAACAACAAATTTATAAAAAAAAACGAATTTTTTAAAAAAAGAAGAAAAACTAGGCTTAGCGTAATTTTTTAATCATTTCCTAAAATAAATTTTTAAATATGTTATAGTAAGTCACAACAATAACAACTAATAGTCAAAAATACTAAAATCAAAATCACAAGAATTTATTTGAATTTCATCGTCCCAAGAGAAAAATTTAATGAAAGGCACACAAATAATAGATTTGGTGGAGGGAGAGCGAGGCATTTTTGTTTCATTCCAAAATTTTGATTATTAATTTTTTGTGTATACATTCCAATCAAATTAAATTCCAATAAATAAAAATACTATTTTTCTTATCAAATCATTGAATAAATAAAACAATAGAATTTCAAGAGTTTTTCTTCTTCTTTTCTATTTTTAATTAAATCAAAGTTTTTGTCAGTCTCGATAAATAAAATTAATGAAACTTCAATAATTATTTATTATTATTATTTTTATTGGAAAAGTCTTACAGGCGTCGTTCTCTGTTTTCTAAGTAGACTTATGTTCACTGATGGTGCACAGGTAAATCTTATGTAAGGATAAGATGATTAATTAGGTTAATTAATTTTTTTATTGTTTTATAGAAAAATTATAAAAGGGCTGACAAAATACGAAATCAAATTGAACAATTTCTTTAATTAAATTTTTATAAATATTCTTTCATTCTACTGAAAATGTCCTTGAAAATTAAATGTAAATAAAAAAAAAATGAACACTGAAAAATATTAACTTTTGTATTTTTGTAGTTGTTGTTGGAAAAATTAAAAAATTCAATGAAGTAAAATTCCGTTTTGTATTTTTTTGTTTGTTTTTCGTTTTATAATTAAATAAATAAAAATGGAATGTTTGTCCAAGGACTCAATAATTGTCATACACAATTTAAGAATTTTGTAAAAAATAATTTTTGAATTTTGGTCAATTTAAACTGGATTCTCTTTCACGGTGTGATATCATATCATGCTGTTGCTATCATTTCGTTTAACTGAGGGAAATTTTGATAAAATTGGAAGATACGTGTATTTTCTCTAATCCAAATGAGTAAATTAAATTCTGACGTAAACGTGAATCGTCATTTATTTTTACATATTTTTTTATTATATAATTCTGGACACATGTTTCGTCTGGTCTCACCTAACCCTAACTCCATTTTTTTTTTTTTTTTGTCAATTCCTCTAATCGAATTTTTATTTTGCGTTGGAGGGGAGTACATGAACTAAATTGCATTTTCTCTCTGATTGATGATTGATTGTCTAAGGGATTATTAACGTGCCTTGTAGTAGGCTTATTTGAGATTTAAAATCTGCTTTAAAAGTGAAATCCAAAACTACGACAATGTTTGTATTCGATTTCGAATCACGACCTTATCAATGTTATCAATGTTTATTGTTCTCTTAAAATTTTTTTGTACTTCGAAGGTCGAGTGGCTACTAGTTTCCTATTATGAACATATGATCGTCTCTCCGGTAAAACTTCTTTAACTTTAAAAAAAAATTCAAAATTTAAATATGAAAACCTGTTTAAAACGGAAATCTGTATAAGTCGGAATCACTGAGACTGAGCGAACGTTTTTTGTTTTGTTTTGTTTTTATTTGTTTCATTTTTCTTCATGGTTTGATAAAATAATAATTAATGTTAATTAATAAAGACATAAAAATTATGAGACGTTGACCGAAATTCTAGTCTTGTCCTTGATAAATTTCAGTGTCAAAAAGGCAATTAACAATATTGCTGGTTTCGCCAACGTAAAAATAAAGTTAAACTTAATTAAATAGAATATTTTGGGATTTGAAGATGACGATTTAACTGATTGATGATTATTTTTTTATACTGTTTAATTAAAGCAAAGAATAAAAAGGAATTTCGAATTGAAGAAAATCAAACGATGTTTGTTGATCATTATACTAACAAAACGATTACGGAAAATTTTACATAAAAAATGTGTTATTATTTAATTAATAGCGATCTTTTTATAGTGCCCATTTAATAGACTGTTTTATTACACCGATTATGTACAAATAAAAAGATTGGCTAAAATAATTTTTATAGCAAATAAATAAATAAATTTTTATTTTTATTTACAGTTGATGACATTACCTGGAATAACAAGACAAATATCACAAGGTATTGTTGAACATCGTACTGCAATTGGTGGACGTTTTCAACGTGTCGATGATTTAGCACTTGTTTCTGGTATTGGTGCTGAAAAATTAGATAAAATACGTTCTGATATTTGTGTTAAACGTAAAACAGTTGGTTCTATGAATGGGTAAACTATATTTATTTAATTTAATTAAAGAAATAAACTTGAATAAAAGTATCAGTTTTTTTTTTACTTTATCATATACAAAGTTTTTCTTGCTATTTTGAATTTTAAACTTGACACTTGTTCGTCTCCAATTTGGTCATTTAACACGTTATTTTAATTGTTAAAATTTGTTTCATGTTTATTTTTAAATCTTATTTCAATATTTATTTTCATAAACAAATTTAACACTTTTTTTTCTATTTTTGGTATTTTCTGAATTTATTTTTTTTTTTTGTTTGGTCGTACATTTTTTTTTTATTTTATTTAATAAAAAAATACAATTATTGGTAAATGAAGCATTTCAACTTTTTTAATGATAAATTCAAATATATTTACTTTCTATATTTTGTCTCATTATAATTTTTAGTACCTACTCTGACAATTTATTGAAATTATAATTTATTAAAACAAATAAAATAAATGAAGAATTTAAAATTACAAAAATATTTACTTTGTTGTGAAAAGAATGTCGCTTATAAATTAAATTCAGCTGAATTTAGTCAAATAACGAAAAATTATCAGACTGTTCAGAATGATTTTTTGTACAGAAGATTTGAACCATTCGTACCAATTAAAATCAGACAAAATTTATTAGACCAGAGTTTATGGACTAAGAAGAAATGGTGCATTTTGTACATTTTTAACATATTTCAGTATTGATGGTTTTAAATTGGTCTACTAATAAAAATGAATTTTCTTAACTTATAATTTTATTTTATTTATTTATAGATCATGTATAAGTTCACGTACGCCTTCAATGGATTCTGTAACATCAGAACCAATAATAAGAGAACAAAAGTTAATAATAAATGTAAATAAAGCAACAGTATTTCAATTACAACAAATAAATGGTTTAAATCAAGAAATTGCTGCAAATTTAGTTGATTATCGTACAAGAAAAGGTAATTTTAATTGTCTGGATGATATTATAAAAGTAAAAGGTATATCACAAGCAAGACTTGGTGCTATTAGAATTCATTTAAGTTTATCTGATGATGATTTACCTAAAACACCAAAATTACGTCATATATCAACATTTAGTACACCAACATCAATTAAAAATGGTTATCATAATAATCATCAACAACAACAGCAACAACAGCAGCAACAGCATCAACAACAACAACAAAATAATCATCGACAAATAAATCGTAAATCAATGTCAATGCCAACTAAAATGAGTTTAAGTTTAGCAAATAATAATAACAATAATAATAATAATATTAATAATTATAATAATACAACTATAAATAATGGTTTTACAAATGCACCTGTACATGATATATTTGAATTACTTGGTGCATTTGTATGTCGTCCAATTGTTGAAGAGGATTATAGGTAAATTTTTTCTTTATCTATATTTTTATAATATAATTTAATTAATGATTTGTTTTATTTTTCTGTTTTTAGACACGAACGTAATGGTTTCAGTACAATACGTATGACAACCTGGAATTTAGATCGTATGTGTTTTGAAAAATCAGAAAATCTTGGTGTTAAAGAAGTGATTTGTCGTACTATTTTAGAAAATCGTTTATCAATCGTAAGTTATTTTAAATTATTAATTTTATGCTTTGGAATTAAATTAAAATGATTTTTCATTTTATTTGCAGTTATGTCTTCAGGAAATTTTAGATCCATCCGCACTGAACAATATTTGTGATGAATTAAATTGTCCATCCTTAAAACGTGTCCAAGAATGGCGTGAAAATTCAAAAAATTGGAAATATTTTGTTAATGAAACAGCAAAAGATGGACAATTAAATGGTTTAGGTTTTATATATGATGCTGATTTTTGTCAATATGTTGAAAATGATTCAATGGAAATATCATTAAGTGATTGTATTGATACAAATGTAAGAAAATTGAATCATTTTATTTTAATTATTTGTAAATGAATGCTATCGATTGAAAATGTATTGGTCTAAATTGAAACAGTGTAGTCATTTTTTTAATTGGACAAATAATTTAAACTAATTTAAATTATTCATTAAAATTTCTTTTCTGACCACAATTGGCCGGATACATTCAACGATGATACATATTATTCTGCTGTCATCTGAATTTTGTTCATTTTAATATAATTTTTATCTTAAACTTGTTAACATTTGTGGTTAAACGTGAAAACATTTAATTCTTTATATTTGATTGTTTATTTGTTTATTAATCACTATTTTTTGAATTGAATGTTATTTTTTTTCTTCATTTTTTCAGACTGACTCAATAGAGCCAACAGCATATTTAGCCGCTTTTAAATTATCAGACTGGACATGTTATGTTCTTAATATTTATCTTAGATATTTTAATTTATTAAATACAAATTCTGTATTAAAAACAATTGAAAAACAATTGGATAAGAGAATAAAACAACAACAACAAATAAATAATAAATTACAAATACAATCACCTACATTAAAGGATGTATTCTTAGTAGCTGGTGATTTTTCTGGTACTGATTATCATGAAGAACATTTTTATAATTATAATAAAAAACAAATTGCCAAATTTAATAAAGTAGATGAATTAAAACAAAAACAAACAAAAAAATTACAACATCAAAAAGACAAAGAAGAATGTGGTGAAAATGAAATAAAATCTGAAGCAACCACAACTAGAACAACAACTGTCGATATTGATTTACAAAATTTAGGTTTTTTTAGTGTTATTGAAACAGATTCAACCAGTTATAATAGTCAAATACAACAACCAGTCCAAACTACAATTACAAATAATCATCATCATAATAATCATTCACATCCAAATGAACATCATCACCATCATCATCAACAACAACCAAGTGTAATAAGTTCTTGTAATATTTTATGTCGTGAGAAGTTACCAATTAAAAAACAAACATCCCAACATAGTAATGACTTACGTGAACAAATTTTATTAAATACAAAAATGCCAATTAATAATTTCGATATAAAAAAGGAGAAATTAACAGGACATTCAGGTATTGTTCGTCAAGGACTTTCACATATGGCTATACCAAGTCGATGGCAGTGGGGAGGATCCGTTTCACTACATTGCCCAATATGGGTTGAAATTTATCGTCGTATTAATCGTGATGAGGTTGATCTTAATTCAACAATAATTAGAAATTCAACGTCTTATATGAATGGTGGTGAACGCACTCGTAGAAAATTATATAGTAAAAGTCGAAGTCCATCAGTTGGTAAAAAATTAAATTCAAGTAGAGAATCACTTGCAAGTAGGAACAATTATAAACTAAGTAATGGAGGATTAATTGGTGGCAGTGTTGGAACAGAAAAAGAAGGTGATAATTATATATTGACTAATGGAAATTTAAATATTAGTTCTGATTCTGTTTTTATTTCACAAACAAATAAATGATGTACATTTTATATTTAGTTTGTAATGAGACGTTATTTTTTTTTTTCTGTGCGATGACTAAAAAAAATTATTAACTAAAAGAAAAATGCAGGGAATATTTATTGTGTGTATATTTTTATTTTTACTATTTTTTTTTTCTTTTGGGAGAAGGGCACAACAAAAAAACACAATAAATAAATGAATACAAACAACAAAAAAAAATCAAACAAAACATTTTAAATAAGGGTATAAATTTTAATGAGTAAAAAAGATGAAAAAAAAAAAAAATTGTAAAGAATTAATAACGTTGTATAAAGAAAGGATATTTTCTATAAAGAAATTACAGAAATATAAATATAAAATAAAAATAATTATAATTTAGTTTGCGAATACATATTTAATATTTAATAATATTTTTTTAGTTTGAGAACTCTAAAAAAATAAAACCAATATGTAATAAATAAATAAATAATGAGATATTTTATGATGAAATAATATAATAAAAATTGAAAACAAAGAAAAGCGTTGAAAAAGTACCTAAATGTTATAAATTGTTATTGATACTAAAATTATGATTATTATAAAAACAAAAAGAAGAAATATATTATATAAAATTTAATCGTTGCCGTTTTTTTTTCTAACTTACTCTATTTGAGTCATTTATTATTTGTTTCTATTTTTGCATTTCCCCCCTTCTATTA
The DNA here is from genome assembly GCA_963082725.1 of Pedicia rivosa. Taxonomy (NCBI): domain Eukaryota; kingdom Metazoa; phylum Arthropoda; class Insecta; order Diptera; family Pediciidae; genus Pedicia; species Pedicia rivosa. The sequence goes on from OY720152.1 coordinate 4,098,304, forward strand.
TTTCAGTTTCTTATCTTTTTCTATTCTTGGAAAGAACAAAGACCTTTTTGATTAAGTAAAATCAACATTTTAATTCTTATCACGAAATAATCATCATTATGTTGAAATATTTGTAACCGTTTTCCGTATAAAATTTTAGAAATAATAAATTTCATTAAAACTGGCAACATTGCTAATTATATTTCTATTTCTTTTCAAATTCAGTTCAGTGAACAGCAGCAAACGCAATTAAAAAAGAGAACCCTGATTTTTGTTCGTATTTTTATTTTAGTCAAAAAGTTATTGTGAGTTAGTATAAGTTGAAAGAAAATTTATTTGTTAATTGTTTTTGTATAATTTATATTATTAATAACGGCAATTAAGTTTAAGTTAAAAAGTAATAGTTACTACCAATACATTTTATTGTTTAATACTGTTTTAAAGCCACAATAAAAATGAGTAGAAGTAAGTACAATGAAAAAGGTCAGAACAATAAGGTTAGAAATTTATTATTTCACAATAAATAATCCCTTTTTTTTAATAATAAATTTTAGGTTTTTCGCGAAGAAAAAATCATCAAAATGAAAGTGTGACCCGTGTTGAAGAGAGATTTCGTATAACAACACAATCAAAAATTGACAATTTTTTACAAGATGAACACCAGAACGAATTATCATTTCCACCTTCTCTTACAAAAGATGAACGAGCTTTTATACATGTTTACATTGAGGATAAGAATTTGAAATCTAAATCACATAATAAGGGTACATATTTAATAAAGATTTATTTTCGAATTAATTTAATTTCTTACATCAACAACATTATATTTTATTTAAGGGGTTGAACGATTCATTACAATTTATAAACAATTAGGTGGAACTCACGTTCAAAGAGATGCTGCATTTGAATTAACACATGTTTCACAACAAGAGATCTATTTGTTGCTTAAAAATTATCCATTAACATCAAAAGAAATACATGATGTAACAACAGCTGACTCGGGCAAAATTAAACAAAATATTATCCCATTTCGTTTAAGTGTTGGTTCTGCTAAAAAAACTTACTTGTGTGTACCTCCATTGCATAAAAATAATGACTTTATTGAATCACGTCAGAATCTGCCAATTTATAATTATCGTAGGGAAATTCTAGAATCAATAAATAAGAATCAGGTTGTTGTTGTTGCTGGTGAAACTGGGTCAGGAAAATCAACACAAGTGCCACAATATATTCTAGAAGATTGTTCAACCAAAAATGAACAATGTCGTATTATTTGTACACAACCAAGGCGTTTATCAGCAATATCTGTCGCAGAACGTGTTAATTTAGAACGTGGTGAAGTAATTGGACAAGTTGTCGGTTATCAAATACGTCTCGAAAGTTTAACAAGCCCAACATCAAATCTTATTTACTGTACAAATGGACTATTTTTAAGATGTTTAATGGGTGATTATAATCAAGAAATTTATAAAACAATAACACATATTATTGTGGATGAAGTACATGAACGTGATAAACATTCTGATTTTTTATTAATTTCAATTCGTGAAGCACTTAAAACAAATCCAAAAATTAAATTAATTTTAATGTCAGCTACAATGGATTCAAATGTTTTTACAGAATATTTTGGTAATTGTCCCTTAATGAATATACCAGGACGTATGTTTCCAGTTAAGCAATACTTTTTGGATCAAATATTAGCATTAACCGGTTATACGAATGATAAAATTGAAAAATTTAAAAAGAAAATGTTTGATGCGGACACAAACAATCAAAATCAAATAACCGAAAGTTTTATCGAAAAACAACAGCAACAACCAACTGAAATAAATTCAGAAATTGTTTTAGATATCGAAACAATTGAATTATTAAATGAAACAATGGATGCTTGCCTAGAAAATGAAGATGAATTTTCGCAATTTTTTTATTTAGTTGAAGGTGAAAATGTACCAGTTAATTATCAAAATACAAAAAATGGTCTAACGGCATTAATAATTGCTGCTACAAAAGGGTATCAAGAAATAATACATAAATTACTTTATCTTGGTGCTGATTCTAAAATTAAATGTTTTCAAGGTTTAAATGCAATTGATTGGGCTGCAAAAACACAACAATATGAATGTGTTGCTATACTATCAGATGCAATTACAGAAGATCCATTAAACGATTTAAATTTACAATTCGAAACAATATTATTAGATAATTATCATAAAACAATAAATGATGACGTTATTGATCATAATTTGATAATGAATTTAATTAATTATATTCATACAACGCAACCATTTGGTGGTATTTTAATATTTTTACCCGGTTATGATGATATTATTGAACAAAATGAAATAATACAAACAAATTTACAATTAAGTGAAATATGTAATAATTATGAAATTTATATGCTTCATAGTAATATGAACTTATCTGATCAAAAAGGTGTATTTCGTCCATCAGCATTTGGTTGTCGTAAAATAATATTGAGTACAAATATTGCTGAAACATCTGTAACAATTGATGATGTTGTTTACGTTATTGATAGTGGTAAAGTAAAACAGAAAAGTTTTGACGCAATATCAGGTACAACATGTCTAATACCAACATGGATATCTCAAGCATGTGCAACACAAAGATCTGGAAGAGCTGGCCGTACCAGACCTGGTAATTGTTATAAAATGTACTCAAAATTAAGATATGACACAATGGAAAAATATACATTACCAGAAATATTACGTGTACCATTAACAGAAATATGTTTACAATCAAAATTAGTTGCACCAAATATATCAGTTTGTGATTTCTTAAATAAAGCATTACAACCACCATCACCATTAAGTGTTAAACAAAGTTTACGTTTATTAATATCAATTGGTGCATTAACAGTTAATGAAAATTTAACAGAATTAGGTATATTATTAGCTGATTTACCAGTAGATGCACAATTAGGTAAAACATTAATCTATTCAATATTATTAAAATGTTTAGATCCAATATTAACAATTGTTAGTTCATTATCTGTTAAAGATCCATTTGTATTACCATCACAAATATCAGATCGTTCACGAGCTGTATTAATAAAAAAGAGTTTATCAGAAAATTCATTTAGTGATCACATGGCATTATTAAAAGTATTTCAAAAATGGTTAACATATAAAGCAAATAAAACAGATAAAAAATTTTGTCATCAAAATTTTATAAGTGCTGGTAATATGGAAACAATATGTGGTGTACGTTCACAAATATTAGGACATTTACGTGCTGTTGGTTTAATACGTTCTTACGGTAGTGGTAATATACATGAATTAAATGTAAATTCAAATAATTGGGCTGTAGTAAAGGCTTGTCTTGTCGGTGCACTTTATCCAAATGTTTGTCGCCTGGATCGTGATAATGGTGTACTTAAATCAAAATTAGATAAAAAAGTACTTATACACCCATCATCAATATTAAGAAATAATAAATTAAAGAAGGATGATTTTTCTGTCTTTCCATCTGATTGGGTTGTATTTGGTGAAAAAACACGTGTAGGAAGATATAGTTTTATTAAAACAAATACCATTGTATCACCAATAACAATATCATTATTTGCTGGTACAATTGTACAAAATGAAGATACAAGTTTAGTACCATTACAAGACTATTCATATAATGATGATGAACAATTTGAGGATACAGCAACAGGTGGTGAAGGAGAAGTTAGTTTTGGTGGGAAATTTTCAGAACAAAGAAAACCATTAACCAATTTAATATTAGATGATTGGATAAAATTTACATTGGATACAGACACAGCTTATATGGTTTTCCATTTACGTCAAAAATTAAGTGCACTTTTTCTAAAATTTATACGTGATCCAAAATTATATTATAAAATTGAACGTGATTCACATGTTATACAAACGGTTATAGACATATTAAGTATTGAAGATCGTGCATTAAATTTACCACAACCAAACGGTGTTGGGGATCGTCCAAAAGCTGTTATGTTAAATTTTTCAGCAAATGTTAATTTTGGTATACCCGATAATGACACCAGTTTAGAATTATCAAGTCAAATGTATAATACAAATTTTTCAATTGATTCGAATCAAAGTTCAAGTCATAGTACAAGATCAAATAATTTTTACCCAGAATATAAAATTAATGCTGGTCGTCCGATTACTAAAAAAGATGATCGAAGATCACAACAATATCAACATCAGCCACAACAACAACAACAACCAAAAATTTTTGTTCCAACATTTTTATCAAATGAAAGAAAATTTTTCATTATAAAAGCAGCATCAAAAGCACAAGTTTCTAAATCAATAGAAACGAATCGCTGGAATTTTGCTTCTTCAGTATTAAAATTTTTAATAAATCATGCAAGGGTAAGAAATCTTAATTAAAAATTGTAAATGAATTGAATTAAAATTAATTTCTCAAAAGTAAATTGATTAGTTTTTTATCTTAAATTTTCTAAAGTTTTTAAATTTATTCTTATCTTTACAGAATTTAATATCAAGTCAATATTATTTTTATTTTGTTTCTTTTTTTTAGCAACGTCCAGGAGTCGATTTTATCATAATATTTCACGTTATAACATCAAACTCATTTGTTGGATTGTGTAAATTTTATGTTTTAAATGATGGATGGGGATTAGAGTGGTTGTCACAAAATGAAATACCATTTGCTCAAGCAAAGTAAGTTTCACTTTGATTAAAAATTTTGTTTTTAAGATCAATTAATAAATGCTAATCGTGATTTTTTTTTATCTTTGCCAGGAATTCAATTCCAAGATTTATCAACGGACATGAAATGCGGAAAATTGACAAATTTTATGATGGTGAAGAATTGAATTATGAAGTTGGAAATTTATTTACGAATTTATTTTTTCAACAATACACATAAATACTTATTTTTTTTTTAATTTGGATTCTTAGAAGTCTGTTATACCTGATTTTGTGTGTGTATTTGTATTTATATTTTTAATGACACATAAGTTATGTAATTTGAATTGTGATAGTTCTACGTTTATTTTATTTAATTTTTCTTTTTATTCTTTCATTGAATTTTATACGTGAGAGAATTATTTGTATTATTGTACTTTCTTATGATTAATATCTTGAGTTTATTGTAAAAATAACTAAATTAAAAAAAATGTTAAGTTGTCTAAATTTAAAGCAAAATAAATATGAATATTTATCAGGGATTATTATAAAATTCTGTTTTTCACTTATACAAATTTTTCCAAATGTTTAAATTTTTCTGAAATTTTTTTCAACCGAATTGAATCAATTTCATAAATGAGATTAAAACTGCTGTCAGTGGTAAACAGTAAATTATTGATTGATGAAATGAGTTCTACTGGAAGAGATGATCGCAGCCGAAATTTTAAACGTCAAAAACATTCTGTAGTAAAATAATCAAAACATGTTGATTAATAAAAAATAATATTATTTAAATAAATAACCTTTGAACCCTGTTTTAATTTATAAATTAATTAATTCAGAATAGTTTTGTTTTTTATAATGTATTCAAAAAATGTTTCAACTATACGAAGAATTAATACACTTAGAAGAATTTTAACAAATAATAATAGTAATCAATTTATCCTTGGACCTCAATTAAATTTCGTAAGATATGATAGTAGTGACAAAATAAAAATTGGTGATGTTGAACGTAATTTACGTAACCCAATAAATCCAGAGTATGTTCCTCAAAAATACAGTTAGTACATTAACTTTTATTGTTCCTCTCAAATCAGCTGATTTTTTTGTTTGTTTTCATTTATTACTTTATTTTTAGTTCGTCATGATAAACAAGGGAATGTTGATATTTCTCAATCCTCACTTCATCATTTACGTTGGATGTTACAAAAAGATCAATTAGGACAAGATATGTTTTTATTAGGAAGAGCAGGGCCGTTAAGACGTTCAGTTGCTATGCAATACCTTCAATTGACACAACGAGAAATAGAATATGTTTCATTAAGTCGTGACACCACTGAAAGTGATCTTAAACAAAGACGAGAAATCCAAGGTACAAACATTAAGATATACTTAGTTAGAGAAATTGTTTTGAAATTTTTTTTTATGAATTAAAATTTTATTAATTTCAAAAATTTTTTTACATATTTTTAAAAGGTGGAACTGCTGTTTATTTTGATCAAAGTGCAGTACGTGCTGCAACAAATGGTCGTGTTTTAGTTATTGAAGGTGTTGAAAAAGCAGAACGGAATGTTCTTCCTGTTTTAAATAATCTACTTGAAAATCGAGAAATGCATTTGGAAGATGGAAGATTTTTAATTCCATCTGATCGATATGACAAACTTTTTGAAGTAACTAATTTGATTTTGTTTTTCTGAAATTAATAAAAATGAATAAATAACAAATTTTTAATTATAGGAACATGGAAGAGAAGAAATAGAAAAATGGGGACTTGTGAGAGTATCTGAGGATTTTCGAGTAATTGCATTGGGTTTACCGGTTCCTAAATATCGTGGGCTAAATCTAGATCCACCATTACGTTCTCGATTTCAAGCAAGAGATGTGACTGGACTGTCTTATCAAGTAAATTTGTTAAAATCATAATTATCTCTTAATTTTATATTTTTATTCATTCATTAATTTTCAATAGTATTTACAATTTAGTTTTTTCTTTTTGGAAGCATTTTTATTTCATTCTTAAAATTAATATTTTTTTCAGTAATTTTGCCTATTGTTGTATTTTTTTTTTGTTTCTATTTTAAAGCAAAATAGTTTTCCTCATTTTTCATTTGTGTCGTCACTATTATCGAAATTAAATTATAACAAAACGAAATTTGTGTGCAATAATTTCTTAAAGTATCACAAGAGCGAACACTTAAATTTATAGGTTTCAGTTTGAAAATATGTGGCTGATGATTTGACGTTCCTGTTCATTAAAATTATGTTTTAGAAACATCACTAATAACTGTACTTAAACAGCTATCACAATCTATATGTGCTGGATTCTTCTTATGCGGTAAATTTGGCATAAAAATATGTAACTGTCTTTTAGCAATTTGTCGATTACATGAATTCTCTAATATTTGACGATGTATCATTGATTTATATTGATTTTCAATAATACGTATTTGTGCTGAATCCATTTTACTAAAACCATATTTTCCAACTTTCTTTTTTCGTTCATTTTCAATTTGTTGTTTTTGATTTAATTGCTGTTGTTGCTGTTGTGGTTGCGTTCCATTCTCATTTTGATTAATATTTGGAAATGTTGTTAATTCGGTTCCAGCCATACGATTACGATAAGAAGTTGCTGCTAAAAATTTTCTAGAACAACGATATGTTGCTGGAAAAAAATCACCAAATTTTATAGCACTTGCACAACGACTTGACGCTTCAAAAAATTTCCGATTATTATACAAATCTAAATCATCATCATTTAATGTTAATGATAAATGATGAACAGATTCTGCTCTACGTAATGGTATTAATTGTGTTCTTAATGGTTTCATTGTTGTTAATGATTCTGTTGTAAAAACACGACGTTTTGGATTTTTAATTGTTTCATTTGTTCCCGTTTTTACGGCATTATTTGTTGCCGTTGTTGTATTAACTGGTTCCGTACGAATTAATGTATTTTTACCAGCCAAGTCAAGCCAATTAAGAACACGTTCTGTTAATTGATTTTTTGTTGTTTCATTTATTGGATGTGAATGTTGATTAATTGTTTCATCAGTTTTTTGTTCATCATTTGTTGTTGTTATTGTTGAATTTTCTATTGTCACTGTTTCAATAAATTTTTGTTGTTTTTCTGGATTATTTTTATTTGCAATATTTTCATTTAATTGTTTCTTTAATGTTTCTAAATTAATACGATTTTTTACCGTTTTTCTACATAATTTTTGTTGTTGCTGTTGTTGTTGTTTTCTATCACCAACATTACGATGTTGTCCAATTTCTGATGAACCAATTAATTGTAAATTTTCTAATTCATTTTCAATAACTTTTGAATTAATTTTTCTAATTGGTTGTGATTTTCTAAGTGCATGAAATGTACGTTTTTTCGGTAAATCATGATCAAGTATAAAATGACGATAATTTCCTTGATCCATCCAAACAGATTTTATAAATAATGGACCACTTGATGCTTTCCATAAATACGGACGATCCGTAACATTTTTGTCACTCATTTTCACTATTTTTTTTTTTTGTTTATTTTTCACAAAAAAATTTGATTTTTCATTTTTTTTTTTTTTTTTCGTTTGTTTTATTTTGAATTTTAAAATTTCTCAAAAACATAACAAAAAACATTCACCAACAAAATTATTCTATACATTTGTTCACAAATTGATTAAACACAAAGAAATAAAAAAATATTCTTGTAATTTTTTTCTTCCTTTCTTGTCTCCTCGTTTGTCCTTTTTCTTTAGAAAATAGAGAGACAGAGAGAGAGAGAGAGGAACTTTTCTTTTAAACTTGGAAATACGAATAAAATAAAAAAATTTGTTTTGTTTTCAAACAAAACAAAAAAAAAAGAATTTAATTTAAAACAGAAGAAAAAAAGAACGAGAAAAAAAATTCAAAGTTTCTAAATTTTCGACAAAATTTTAATTCAACCAAAATGAAAAAGAATAAAATGAATTGTCGTGTTTTACTTTATTTTCTTTATTCTATTTTTCTTACGAATTTTCACTGAAACGATGTTTATGTTTTCAGTTGTTTTCTTTAACTGAATGTGAATAGAAATTCTCTCATGTTGAACTATTTATTTGACTTGAGGTTTTTTCTATTTTCTTTTACTTCTCCTTCTTCTTTTTCTTCTTTTTGTTCTTCTTCTTTATTTTTAGTCATTCAAAGTTCTTGATTGTTTTTCTTATTTTTCTTTTGTGAAAAAAAAAAAGAAGGGAAATAAGGGGAAAAAAAGGGAGGTTGTGTTTGTCTAGTCGTAGACAAATGTTTAGTTGGGGAAAATGACAAAAAAAAAACAGAAGACAAATTTGTTTTCTTGTTTGAATTTGAAGGGGGCATGGGAAGGGGAGGGAAAACTTTCGTCAATTTCGTTTAAATTCGGTAAGAAATGTTCTTTTATTGTTTTTCTTGATTTTCCATGTTTTCATTTTTTTTTTAAATTCTTTGTCCCAATATGAAGGTTAAGTTGAAGAATTTTACAATTTCAGGTCAAATAATGTTGTTGTGTATAAAATCACGTCCCGATGCGCATCACGAAGGGATGTAGGTTCAAATGAAAGTTTAAATTGTTTTCGCTGTTTAAAAAGAGTTATTTATAAACTGTCGCGTCGTTATAAAGTAAAGAAAATTATGATAGCAAATGATTTTCAGTTAAAGAAAAAATGCGAACATTTACTAAAAAGTTAAAAAATATTCTTATGTTTTGAATTAATTGTTTGTTTATTCTCACAGTCATCAACATAATTTCCCATTCTGGATAAATGGGAAACTAAGCTGAAGAGCTAATCAAAAATTTACAAATCTATAAGTTTAAAATCTGTACCTAATTACCGGCCTAACGGTAAAATTATTACCTTTTAAATTTTACCTTTAATACTCAACAATTGCTGTCAGCTAACTTTAATATTTCTGTCAGATAACTTTAATATTTTTATATTTTCTGAATTCTCAAAACTAAAGAGGTAAAAAAAAACTTTTCACCTTCAATCTATTCCGCAATTAATTTCAATTTAACAAAATGAAAATGTTGGAAAATATGTAGAGTGAGAAAAAAAAAACTATCCGTCCATTTATTAAATTGAAACATCAACAATTACATGCAACATCATATTTTGGCCACAAATAAACAAAAAAGAAAGAAAAATGAAAACAACAAACTACCCTATCGCACGTATTTACACCTTCCTCCTCTTTTATCGCCTTCATTACTCACATCAAACTTTTTATTTCTTCCTAACCATCACTACCATATTTAAACTGTTTTTCCCGCACCTACTCTTATGATTACATTAACACAGAAAAAAAAAACACGCAAACAAAAAAAAAAATTTCAATAGTTAAAAAAAAAAGTTACTGTTTTTTCACTTTGTTTTGATTTAAAAAAAAATAAAATTCTGTTCTGTTCATTATTTTTCCTTTTTCCCCTTTTATTCTATTTTCCTTTTTTGTTTTTTTTTTTTACAAAAAAAAAACAATTTTCACTTATCCTCCCTTACTTTATATTATTATGAAGGAAAGTCACTACACCCTTTTCTTTTCGTCTCCCATTTCAAAACAATATTGTAAATTGGTTTTCATGTGAAAATAAGTTAATTGTTTTTGTTGGTTTTATTTAAGTTAAAAAGTGAACATGTTTAGGGTGTTACCGTTTATAGTATATGAAAGACTGAAGAGGTTTTGATGACGACATTTCAATTTATCTATACGTGTGTGTTTGTTCTCTGACAATACGTCATTTTAAAAATGAACGTTGCGGTTTTTTCATTTGTTTTATTCATTTTTTTGGTTTAAATTTGTCTATAAAGAAATTTTTGATTTGAAATTATAAGAATGAGAAACGAATGAAAAATGTGAAGTGATAATAATTGAAATGGAATGCTTAACGATTTATTTGCGTTTTAATTTGACTCACATTTAAAATTTAACACTTGTATCTATCAATACTTTACACGCACTTCAAACTTCCTGTTCTTCATCAAATAAAATAATTCTCATGTATTGTGTATTTTTATTTCATTTAAAGAAAGAATTGATTTCACTTTTAATTCAAAATATCGAAAATCAATAAATTCAATTGGATAGGAAATCACTTCAAATTTAAATTAATGATGGAATTTTTTGTTGTTATATGTGAGTGAAGGATACAAAAGGAAGGGTTGTAAACTTAAACACAAACACACACACACAACATATGAGTGTTAGTTTATTTAATAACGGGAATGATGGGGTAGTTTTTTCTTACCACCTTGAGTAAAAATTATAATATCAATAAAAAATAAGTAAATTATGGATAATGAGACAAGATAAAAGAAAAACACAGGAAATGATTTGTACAAATTTATTTTTATCCAATAAAGAAAAGAGGAAGACGAAGAAGGAAAATGGAAAAATTTGTATCGGTTAATTTGTGTTAAGTAAATACATAAATAATGAAAGATTTTTTACCCTTTCAGAATAACGTTGAATATCGTTAGCATAAATTATTACATGGTTTGGTTTGTTAATAAATTTGTTGAATGCAATTTTTTAAGGGATTGTAAAATATATTCAATTCAGCTAATTAATAAATTAAAGGGAGTAACGTAACATTTGTCTATTTACGTCTTGAAGTTTGCGAATAAGATTCGTTTTAATCACATACGTTCCAAGGAAGAAAAGTGAGTATTAATGGGTTACAGAATTCAATCTCAAAATGGTATCAATGGGTAATAGGACCCAAAGAATGTGTGGTAATAAAAATTAATCTTCTACTGCCTACTCATGTACGTGATTGTCTTACAAAGTTTCAAACTAATCGTTTGTTAAAAGGTTATTTTATGAATATAAATTATGCCCTTGTCATTATTATTATTCAATCTTAATCTTGTGTATTTTAACCATTATTTCTGAAGTAACAGAAATCGTGATTTTTGGAAAAAAAATTTATATAACCAACGAAAATATCCACATTGAAATAAATAAATAAAGAGAATTTATAGAGTTGTAACATACATCATAACCAAAGGTTATTAGAAGAACAAACATGTATCAAAAGTTATAAAACTTAAAATATTAATAGACAATACTGATACCTACGTGTGCTGCTTTTCATAATTCATAACTTCAAAGTTATTAAAAAGATTCCAATAAAGATGAGTCACAGAGAGAAAATTTGGCTTTCTCTAACACGACAAAGTTAAACTTTTGACTTTTATATTTTTGTTTTCTTAAAATCAATCGTCGTAAAATCAAATAAAAAAACTAAATTAATTCCATGTGTAATTTTAATCCTGATTGAAATCAATTTTTGGATCTTTTAGTTCTTACCGTAAAGTCATGTGTTGTGATCTTGTGTGACAAAAATAAAAAAGCTAAGACACATTTATTTCTATTGGATTCATCGTTATGACTGTGAAGATTTACTCACGTAACAATTTTAGTTAGGGTTGGATGTGCGGGTGTCAGAATTAATTCCATAACAATTTTTTATACTGTGTAACGAAGAAATAATTTAACTTTGTTTTTATTTTGACCAAAGAGAGAGAAGGAAGAAAAATACTTCTTTAAACAAATTAAATTCTTTTAAATAAAAGTTTATTAATTCCTAAAATTCTTCACATAAAACGATAAATTAACAATGATAAATTTCTTTATTTGTTTATTTCTACAAAATAATTTTGCCAAGATACACAAATAATGAATTTCACATAAATTTCATTTACAAAATGTTAGATTTTTTATATAGTTGACGATCGAGTTGAAATAAAATGAATAAAGTTCATATATGCGGTAAAATAAAGTTCATGCACGCATCATTAAAATGTAAATAAGTTTATAAATGAATGAGAGAGGAATATGAGGGAAAAAAATAATACAAAAACAAAAATAATAATAATAAAGGAATAAAGCGAAAAACATAAATTTTATAAAAGAAGCAAAATAATAAACAGAATATTGGAATTTAGGTCACTGATGACATAAATAAAATAAAACGTCTCGCTCTTAGTGTTATTTATATATTTGTTAAAGGAAAATTATTCCAATTCTAAGAATGAAAAATAATGGGAAAAAATCATAGATGGCTTTGGGGTGGGTGGTGGAGAAGGACGAACAGGGGAAATCAATATATTAATTTCAGTGGGAAGACAATTAATTTAAATAACAAAGTTTATTATTCGTATAGAAAATTGACTTTACCTTCTCTTTAACCTAATTTCTTATTATTGTGATTTTATTTATTATAAACAAAAATTGGGGACGATTTAGGGTAAATGGTTTAAGAAGAACTTGCCATCAAAGTTTACGATAGAAATCTTGCTTCATTTCTTTGGTAAATTTAACGTAAAAAATATTATAAAAATGTTTTGAGTCCATAACAGAAATTTATCCTTTTTTCTTATTCCAACTCTTAGTCCACTTGATTATCAAGTGCAAAATCGAATTCTGCACAAAACAATTTATTCAGATCATCCAAAAATCGTAAATAAATTAAATTATATAGTTCAAAGGCACGGTAAATAATTACGATGAAATATGGCGTTAAACAGAAACGCATCTTATTTTAATATCTTTCTCTATTTTAGATTTAGAAATGCTAATCCAGAGATAAACACGCCAATATTTATTTTATTTTTTATTAGCCAGAAGTTTTTTAAGAGAAATCAAAACTAAAATTTAATGTCAGAATATTTTTGTTTGTCTTCTTTCAAAAGAAACAAGCGCCCCCCACCCCAAAAGTCTTTTTGCGTGACTAAAATAATAAATTATAAGACAGCGTTAAATCCTTTTAAATGACGCAGATAAACCAAATGTTTCATTTCCCAGAAATATAAAAAATAAAAATAAGAAGAAGAGGAAGAAGAAAAAATAAAATAATTTTTCTACGCAGAAAAAACAACAAAAGAGAGAAAAAAGATAAAAATGAAAAAAAATAGAAAACTTAAGAAATTTATAAGAAAAAATAAAAGAATTTATTCAAAAAAAAAAAAATGAAATTTGTATTAAAATTTATTTGTTTTTTCCCAATAAAAAAAATAAAAATTGAAGATAGAGAATGAACGCAGAAAAGAAAAGGAAAGAATAACAATAAAGGATATAATAAAAAGGATTATTTTCGGTTTAAGAATAAAAATGAAAAAGAAGAAAAAGAAACAGAAAAAAAAATAAATTGAAGAATTTAATATTTATGTTGCAAATGTGCAAAATAGAAAAGTAAAAGCAAAAAAAAATCGCGTGACTTTTGTCAATCTTCGGTTCAAGTAAAAGTAAACTGAAAAGGAAAAATTATGATAAAGTCAAACTGAAGAAAGATAGAATTGTCAGTTTAGATAAACAGAAAGAATAATCGAAAGACATTTAAGAATTAATGGCCAAACAATTTTCATTCAAATTTTCCTTCATTTTCATTTTTTCTATTTTTTTTTTGTTATTTTGTATGCGGCGAGATTTTTGTTACGTTTCATTTGTAGTTCAAATGCCAACGTACCAAAAATGACAAAAGAAATTTAATGAATAAACATTTCAAAAGGAAAGGTAAAAAAAAGGTTATGTCTAGTCAAAATTTTCAATCAAAATTCTTTGTAGTCGTTAAAATTAATTTGAGTCTGTTCTTTTGTTTCTAAGGAGTTGACCTAATTTTGTTATTTATCTAGAGGGGGCATTGTTTGTTTTTTTTTTTTTAGTAACGATTGTTTCTTTTTTTATTACTTCAGTCAATGATTTTGCACAATTATACGATAGTCTTTCGATCAAGAAATAATCGTTTTAGAATTAAAGTTTTAAAAAAGAAAATGAAAAGAAAATAAACTAAAACCAATTATGTACATTTTTTTCTAATTTTGTATTTATTTAAAAGATACAAAGAAAATCAAATTTCCGAGTAGAAAAGCATTTATTATTTTCTAAGCAACAGTAATTTTCCATTTGCACGCATCAAAATCACATCCATCATTTGATTCATTTGAAATTTTTGTAAAAATACGACTATAATCTGTTGCCTCTGTCAATCGATAATTATCATCAACAATTAAATATTCATTCCAATAAAGATTTTTTATTTTATAATAATTTGTTCCATGTATCGGTTCAAAAATCCATTTACCTTTTTCTAATGGTAAATTTTCTTGATTTTTTCTAAATGTTAAAACTGTACGTCTATCAACATTATCACTGATATTATCAGCGTAAACAAAACCATCAGTTAATGATGCAATAATATTAAAATATTTTCCATTATCAATTCCATTTAAAATCATATTGCATGCAACATCAATTGTACAATTTCCTGTTGCAAACCAACGTCTTTTTTTATCAATCATAAAACCATGAATGCCAGTTGTTAATTTTTCATTATTAAATAAATTTTCAATTTTAACAAAACCATTATAGGGAAATAATGCTAATAATTTTTTTGGTAAATTATTATGAATATAAGTAAGATCATCATTAATTGTTGTTGTTGTTGTTATTATTGTCCTTTTTTGTAATTCATTTATTATACGATAAGTTATAATTGTACCAGTTTTACTAAAAAGATGATCATTTTTTTTCATTTCATCAAATAAATAACGATAAGCACGTATTACATGATCATCAGTTAAATTTGGATTCAATAAATTAAATATTGTTTCAATATTTGTTTCATTTTTATTATACATAAATGTAATAATTGTTTTTAATGTTTCACTTTCAAGATTTACATCAGATATATATCGTGTAGATTGATTCTCATTCACAATACACGGGCACATTTTTTGTTTACCATTTGTTAAATGAAATAAAATAAAAAATAGTAAAAATATTTGTTGAAAATATGACATTACTGATTTTTTAATAAATTGAAATTTTATAAAATGAATTGATTTAATTGATGTTCACTTTTATACTGATTAAAATACTTGAAAATTGTCATATATCAGGTTCGAATTTATATTGAACTTTTATGACTTTTTGACACGTGAGAGATAATAAGTAAAAACATTCAAAATAATATATTTGCATTACATAATTTTGTTTCACTTTTCTTAATCAAAGTTATGACTTTTTTTTTATCTCATTAATAATTTACGTAATTTCTTTAAAACATTGTAATGTTTTTAAATACTTTGGTCTTATTTAAGAAAATTGTCAACATACGAGAATATTAGAAAAAAAAACAATCAAAATTTCACGACAAAAAAGTTAATAAAGTTAGAAAAAGTTAGTTAAAAAAGTTATTCTTTTGTTCAAATTTTATACGTTCAAATTTTTGAAGTTAAAACAAAATGGCGTTCTTGGGTATTTTTTATAAAAAAATTTCAAAATCGTTCATTTCGCCTTTTTTAAATATTTTTTAAAACAAATTTTCCTCTTTTGTTGTTTAAACAGTTTTTTCGTATTTATTTACGTTTTATTAACTTATCTGTGACGTTGAATTTATATATAAAAATCGAAAATCGCATTGAAATTACAATCAGTAATAAATAATTTTGTTTAATAATCCTAATAGAAAACAAAAACAAAATTGAAATTGATTTATTAAAAATATTAAAACTATAAACTTGAAAAATAAACACAAAACGTATACGAAATTATTTTCTAAATTGGAAATTTTATAAGAAATTAAAAACTTCTGACACGCGACCAAATTTTTTTTTCTTTTTTATAAAAGCCGTATCAGACATGTCACGGTATCGTACTAATTTTTAGAATTTTATGATCATAATTTTTCTATATAGGACAATACATGAGAAAAAACGAGAGAGTTATATGAGATATCCATCCTTTTTCTTTTGTACGAAATAAAACAATACCAAATTTTATTATGCTAAATTATGGCTCTATTATGATGGTAAAAATTTTTATGGTGCTAATTGGTTCAATTGAAGATTTCAATAATTTATTTAATAATGACAAATACAAAAAAAAATAATAAAAATAATTATTTTATAATTGTTACATTGGAGGATATATGTTATTCATATTTAATCAATTTTTTTTAAGAGAAAATAATTAAATTTAAATTTTTTTTCAATAAATAAACTATAAATTCTTTTATAGTTCATAACTAAAAATGCAACACTGTAGAAACAGTTCTCAAAATAAACAATATCAGAAATGTCAAAATGTCAAAACAACTTTGTATTTGTCAAAATAATAAATATGCATTTAAAGCAATTAAAAGTGAGTGATAATCACTGAAAACATTACAGAAAGTGAATAAAAAAATTAAAAACAATTTATAAGTGAGTGAATATTGAAAACAATTAAAAAATACAATGAATATAAGAAAAGTGTCTCTTTTTTGACTCATGTAGTTTGTTTACTTTTTTGGAAAACGTTGCCGATATAAATATTTATTATAGACACCTATTTTTAAAACCATAAATGATATTGCTCTCTAATGGCATTTGTCTCGTTCTAATTTCAATTAATAATTGGTAAATTAGTACGATACCGTGACATGTCTGATACGGCTTTAATGTTGGACGATTTTGAATCTTTTTTTTTTCTTGTTTAATTTATTTATTTTCTTTTAGTTTAACTGTTTTTGTGTGAAAAATAGATATAAATAAATTAATACGACTTTAAATTGTAAGAACTTTTTTTTTTCTTTCTATTTTTATGATTTTGATTGCGACTTTGAAGAAGTAATTTTTTTTTTCATTGCTATTTTTTATGTTCTTTTCTTTTTATAGAAAAAAAATTCAGAATTTGACGTATATTTTGATGAATGGATGAATTAAAATATTGAAGGATGAAAAAGTAGAACGATATGAAAGCCAATTGTTCGTTTGTCTTCTCCATACCCTTTCTACTTTCATTCTCCTGCCATCAAACCAATAGTCATTTTTTTTTCTTTTGTTTTGTTTTGGCTTTATAAAATAATCCGCATTATCTTTTCGTCTCTTTTCATTTCATTTCTTTTGCTATAAATTATTCAACTTTTCATACAATTCAAGAATTACGTCTTGTATTAATTATTTCTGTTCGTTCTTTCTTTATATGCATTTTTTTGTTTCACAGGAACTTTTTAATGAACTACGTGATGTCGCTCCAAACGCAAAAGGCGAAATTCTTACACAAATTCTTTCATTTAGTTCAGCTATATTATCAACAGAATCTGGTTTATCATTACCCGATTTTCCAGCTGATAGTTTAAAGAATTTAGCACGTATTACTGAAAATAATCCACTAATTCCAGTACATGACATCATCTACAGACTTTATCCGTATCAAATATTTTTACCAAAAGAAGGAATTGAAACACTTTATACACTTATGAAATCTTTAAATATTTCAAATGAACAAAATCAAATTAAACAGAAAATTATTTCTGTTGAACCGATTCCAAATACAACAAAATCTTTAGGTATTTGGTCGAAATTATAAATTCGTGAAATTTGAATTAAAAATTTTTCTTTCTTTTTTTTTATTAAAAATCCAGCAAAATTGGAAGTTAATAAAAAACTAATAGAAATTGAGGTGCCAAGTGGACGAAAAAGAACAAATGAACTTTTTGAAAAATTTATCGAAACGGATTATCAGACAAATATTCTTGCAGATCTTTTACAGAGTCATGCAGTTGGTGATTTTTGTTTAGTTGGTAAATTAGCTTTTTTTTATGACGTTTCACTTTCCCATTTACTTATTTTCTTTTAAAAATAAAAATACAGGCCCAAAAGGAAGTGGTAAATCAGCATTAATTTTTGAATTATCCCGGCTTCTCGATCAAACATTTGAACCGATGGTTTTGTATCAAGATATGACAGCACGTGATTTAATACAACAAAGAACAACAAAATTAAATGGTGATACTGTTTGGCGTGATTCACCACTTATAAGGGCAGCCAGAATAGGAAACATCGCCATCCTAGATGGTATTCATCGGATTCATAACAGTACCATTTCTGTTCTTCATCGGTTTGTTAAATGAACAAAGTGCTTCGTAATTTCGATTATTGTAAAAGTTGGATAATTACTTTTTGTTATTTCAATTTACGTCATTTGACCATTTGGCTATTTTCGGAGTTTTTATACGGTTAAATTCTATCAACGAATATTCACGAATGAATCCGATTTGCAATAATAAGAATTACGAATTTTTTCGGCTTTAAAGATTTTGAATTTAATTTTAATATTAATTTTTAAGATTGGTGCACGATAGA
Organism: Pedicia rivosa; assembly: GCA_963082725.1. Classification (NCBI taxonomy): domain Eukaryota; kingdom Metazoa; phylum Arthropoda; class Insecta; order Diptera; family Pediciidae; genus Pedicia; species Pedicia rivosa. Next base: position 4,117,052 of record OY720152.1, read on the forward strand.
GAATTACAATTATATGATGGACGTCGCCTGGTACGACATGATAAATTTGATGATTTATTAGCGAGTGGTTTAACTGAACAACAATTACTAGAAAAAGGAATTTTAAGAATTCATCCATCATTTAGAATAATGGCTTTAGCAGAACCACCAACACCAAATACAACAACATCAAATTGGCTTTCACCTGAAATGCTTAGTTTATTTATGTTTCATGAAGTTAGAAATTTAAGTAAAAACGAGGAGAGACATATTATCAATAATTTGGTATAGTTAATTGTTTTTATAATGACAAATAGTAATTAAATGGAACTGTACATATTAAGTTAAGAATGATTGCACGTTTTTGAGGCAATGACTCATGATATTGTAACAGTTCCATTTTATTATTTGTTGTTCGAATTTATAAAAATCTTATGTGAACGTTACTTTTTCTCTATTATAGTTTGGTAAAATTGGACCATCTTTAGAAAAGATTATCAACTTAGCGCATGCACTAAGAGAATCACGTGATCCAATTCTAAAAAATCTTGCAACAACTTTATCAACACGTCAACTTTTAAGAATTGCTCACCGAATGTCTGTTTATCCGGCAGATCAGGTTTGTTTTTTTGCAATTTAGATTTTTTCTTGATTTAGATTTAATGGTTTTTTGAAATATTAAAATTTTAATTATTTCTAGCCTTCTGATGGAAAATTATTTGGATTTCTTAAAAATAGTGCAGCACATCCAATGAATTCTGCTTATGAAACAGTTCAAAGAGCATTTTTAGCAAAATTCTTACCAACTCTTCCACGTGTTGCACTTGAAGATGCTTTACAAAATAATGAAATTTTACCACTAAAAAATCAAACCACACTAACAGAAAATCAAAGTAGTGCAATAATAAAAGATAATATACTGAAAATTGGTAATACAGAAACACCAATTTTTAAAACAGAATCTGTTACAAAAGTACCTGATATTTTATTTTATGATGTACCACAACATATACAATTATTAGAACATCTTCTTCAAGATTTTCTAATTGGCAATCATCTTTTATTAGTTGGTAATCAAGGTGTTGGCAAAAATAAAATAACTGATAGATTATTACAATTAATGAATAGACCACGTGAATATATACAATTACATCGTGATACAACTGTACAAACATTAACATTACAACCAACAATAAAAAATGGCATTGTTATTTATGAAGATTCGCCATTAGTAAAGGCTGTAAAATATGGAAATATATTAGTTATTGATGAAGCTGATAAAGCACCAACACATGTCACATGTATTCTTAAAACATTAGTTGAAAATGGTGAAATGATATTATCAGATGGTAGAAAAATATTGCCAACATCAATGAATCCAGTTCAATCAAATCAATTTATTTATACACATCCTGATTTTAGAATGATTGTGTTAGCAAATCGTCCCGGTTTTCCATTTTTAGGAAATGATTTTTTTGCTTCATTAGGTGATCTATTTAGTTGTCATTCTGTTGATAATCCATCAACAGAATCAGAAGTATTTTTATTGAAACAATATGGACCAAATGTTCCCATGGAAATCATTAGTAAATTTGTGAAAGCATTTTCTGAATTACGTAACCTGGCTGATATTGGCCAATTAAGTTATCCATATTCAACACGAGAAGTTGTTAATATTGTTAAACATTTAGAGGTAAGCATCTTTGTGTTTTTGTTGGTTTTTCTTTTAAATAATAAATTCTTTCAGAAATTCCCAAACGAAGATATGTCCGAGTTGGTTGGAAATGTTTTAGACTTTGATCGTTACACAACAGAAGCCCTAGAACAAGTAACGGCAGTTCTTCAAAAACATGGGCTCCAAATAGAAGCCTATGCGAAAAATGAATTGGCAACATTTCGTCGACAAAGAGAAATCCAATTAACTGTAGAACGGCAGAGTGGGTAAGTTTTTTTGAATTTTTATTCAAGAATTTAAAATGTTTTAATTTTGTCCTTTATTGTTAGACTTTTAACGTCAAGTCCAAAACATGGAAAGGTCGATCCAAAAAATGAACCCCATGTTGGTGGTAATACTTGGGCTGGTGGCACTGGTGGAAGAGACACGGCGGGACTCGGAGGAAAAGGAGGACCATATCGTCTTGATGCCGGACATAAAGTTCATCAGGTTTGAATAAATTTAGTTAATTAAAGTTCAACATTTAATCCAGTTACTTTTAGCTTTCAGACGCTGAAAAAGATGATATTCCAGAACATGTTAAAAAAGCTGCACGTGAAATGAATCGTAAAGCATTTGAAGAAAAATTAAAAGAAATTCAAATGTCAAAATATGATCATGGGGTCTATGAACAATTCAGTATACCTGTTAGAAAACAGGTACAACAGCTTCGGGTTGTTTTGAATTCATTACAAGCAAAAAGTAAAGAGCGTCATTGGCAAAAACATCAAACATCTGGGGAATTAGATGATTCAAAATTAATAGAAGGAATTACCGGTGAAAGAAATATTTATCGGTTAAGAGCAGAACAGGAACCAGAACCAGGGCAGCCACAAGAAAAACCAAAACGATTGAAGTTAGTTGTTGATGTCTCAGGCTCAATGTATAGGTAAGTTAATAAAGATTCCTTTAAATTTAAATTTATATTAAATCGGTATACTATTCTGTTTTCTAAACTAGATTCAATGGTTATGATGGACGACTAGACCGTGAGCTTGAAGCAGTTGTGCTAGTAATGGAAGCTTTTGAAGGATTTGGATCACGTGTAGAATACGATATTGTTGGACACAGCGGAGAAACACACCATATTTTGTTTGTGGATCATAAAAAGCCACCAAGTGATGATAAAATGCGTCTTGAAACAATCAAAGTAAGCTTTTCTATTTTATTGTGTTTATTTTATTACCATAACAACCAATAATTTCCGTTTTTTGTTTTCTTTTAGATGATGCATGCACACTCACAATTTTGCTGGTCAGGTGATCATACATTACCAGCAACAGAACATGCTGTAGAATCAATAGCAAAAGAAGAATGTGATGAGGCAATTGTGATTGTATTAAGCGATGCAAATTTAGATCGTTATGCAATTTCACCTAAGAAACTTTCTGAAGCTTTAATAAAACAAGAACCAAAAGTACAAGCATATGTTATATTTATTGGTAGTTTAGGAGAAGAAGCATCAGCGTATGTACCAAATAATTCATAATTGAACTAATTATTATTGATATGTTTTATTTATTGTTTTTTTACTTTATAGAATAAGTCAAAGTATGCCAGCTGGACGTAGTTTTGTTTGTATGGATTTAGCTCAATTACCACAAATATTAAAACAAATTTTTGCGTCATCTGTCCTTCGAAGTGTTAGCTAAAACTTTTTATGTTAATTAATGAAAAAATCTATAAAAATATTCTTAAGGGGTTTTAGCTTTTAGAAAAAATGTATAAATTTTTATTTATAACAATCGATTCAATCGTTATTTTATTTTTTTTCTGTTATTTTTCTTTTTGTTGTGTATTTTTTTTTTACTCGAAAATAAATAAATGAATATTGTATTTTTTTCAACTTTGTCTTTTATTTTTACTTCTGTTAATTGAGTGTTTTGTTTTAATAAAAATAGTGACCTCAACTGTACTTTTGTTGATGAGGTTAACTTTATCGACCAACAGAAAAAACAAATAATGTTCTATTTATGTTGATTCTTATTTCCCACATATAATTTGCTTAGATACAGTGTTGTTAGTGTTGCCAAAATTTCAAATTCAATTTTTTTTGTACAAAACTTTACAAAAACAACACGGATTAATGGGTAGAGGGGGGCATGTTGGAACAACACTATGTCTTATAACAGACATTTCAAACTAACAGAATTTTCTATGTTAAATATTTTGTAAGGAATTTTAGAATTTCTTGTCATGTAGGAGAAAATTATACCGACATCTCACAATAAATTATTTATTTTTGTATATTCTATTTCAGACAGAAATAAGAATACAATCGGTGGAAAGAAATTTAAAGGTCAAATCAATCGAATTCCAGTTCAAAATACCAGAAAAGAAATTGTGTTAAATTTTTTTTTTATTTAAAGATAATCAATCAAATTTTTTTTAATCAATTAAAGTGGAAAATTATAATTATTTGTCAAATTCAAAATTAATGTATGTCATTCACATCACATTTTGAATGACCTCTCAACTGTCATTATTTGTCATAAAATCGTTAAAAATAATGAAGTTGTCCTTGTCAAAGTTTTTAGATTAAAAATTAAAATCTAGATTTGCGTTATTAGCTGATTAATTGTTTTCAACGTAATTTTTAAGGTAATAATTATTATTCGTCTTTGACCCGAATCTATCAATTGATAAATTTAATTGAGTTGAAAATGGGAAATTTTCAAAACAAAAAAAGTAACTAATAATTCGCAGTATTAAAATTGAACCTAACAAATGTTATTTATTTCGACATTGGTCAAGTGAATCATCAATTTTAATTCGTTCATTTCATTCCTATGGACTCTTTCCCAAATTTTTAAAATTCTAAGTTCACACAACGTTAAGGTTCATTTCTACTCCGGGATTGAACTTTGAATTTAGAGGTTGTAAGCTTTTACTTATGAACAAATAAATCTGTATAGATTCACTTACTAATGTTTAGTTAAAGGTTAACTTTCAATTGATCAATTATATGAAATTGAAATATTAACGCAGTACATTTGTCTGAAAAATTTTAGATTCAAAGTGTAAGATTGAAATAATCCGTCCGATCAAGATAAAGTTTTTGTTTTTATTTACACTGCACATGCGATACAAATACAAATAAAACCTTTTTACTTCAATTCCATCAATATGCTTATGTCTCGAAAATTGTAAATTTATTGAGAAAAATATTTAAAAATCATAAATTAAGAAAAAAAAAGGCAAAGGAACGCGACTAAAATGTATTTGTTCAATTGATTACATACTTAAGAGCTTTCAATTCAAATAATCATTTCCTTAAAGGTCACCGACCATATCCACTTTTAAACAATTAATTGTCCTTATTGATCCATCTAACTTCAATTAATAAATAATAAAAGTGACAAGAAAACAATACATTTATACCAATACAAATTATCCGTCACATTATCTATCCGGAAGTTCAATGCACTTCAAAGATGACAACAATAAATATAAAAAAGACTGAACTCAATTGCCCTCGTTTAGTAAATTTTTATTTTTCAAAAAATAAATAAAAACATGGAAAGGAGAAAAAAGCATTTTATATCATGCGATCGATTTACTTCATTTTCTTTCTCTTCTTCTTCTTCTTCTTTTTAGTATGTGGAAAATTTGTAATGCACAAAGTGTTTTACCTTTTACGTTTGTCAATGAGAGACAGAAGCATTCATGATTAAATTTTACAAAAAAAAAAAAAATGTGACATGAAAAATGTTCTGTTTTGAATTTTCCAAAAAATCCAATAAAAGAAACAGAACAACAACAAAATGAAAAATCATAAGAGAAGAGACAGAAATAGAAAAATAAGAGAGAGTGAACAAACAGGAAAGAAAAAAATACAAAAAGAAAAAGAATTTTTTGGAAAATTCAAACTTTAGTTTTGTTTGTGGTTAGCGGTTACGATGACGACGACGGTTCATTATTGACTTAAATGGAAAACAAAAAAAAAAAAAAACGAAGAGAAGAAAATAGTCTACTCTGATTCTGTATTTTGTTTTTTATTCTTTTCATTTTAGTTTAGTTGAAAAAAGCACACAAACGTGTACTGAGTTAAATTTAAGATTTTTGTTGTGCAGTATTTTTTGTTTGTATACGTTTTTTTATGTTTGTAATTTTTATCGTGTTTACTTCATCAATTTTTTTCTCTTGCATAAAAAATGTCTTTGAGAATTATCCACCCTTGAACAAAAGTGAAAACAAAAGATTACTAAAAATAATTCAAGGGAAATGAAGTGAATTTATTTTAGTGAATAAAATTAAAAGGATAAAAAATTACCAAAAATTGGTCAGTATTAAATTTTTACTGTAACAAAAAAAAAAAATGGGAGGAGAAAATTCCCTCAAATCGGAATAAACTCAAATTTAAAAGTCACGTTTCTATAGAGAGAAAATATTCCTTGTATTGTTTATCTGAAATATATTTTTGTTTTCCCGGAATTTATTGATAAAACAAAAAATTATTGAAACAAATTAACCCAATTCTTTTATATCCTTTTTGTCCTTTTTTCACAGATTTCAATTTTCTTTAGTTTTCTTTTAGCTGATAATTCAATTTCCGTCTGTCTGATGATTTTTCATATTTTCGACTTTATTTTAATTAAAGTAAATTGAGAATATTTGACAGAATGTGGGAAAATTCAATTGGAAAATTCACTTCGATGTATTTGAATTTTCTCTGTAATGGGAATTTAATAAAGAAAAAAAAACTTGATTTTTTTTTTCAAACAGAAATATAAAAAATAACAAATTCTTACTATTATGACGTAAAGTTTATTAACTTTTCTTATTACGTTTTTTCCTTTTTAAAAATAGAATAAATGTTTTGAAGAAAATTTATAAATAGAAAAGAAAAATGTTCATTGAGAAAGTTCATCAATTTGTGTGAAGGGGAAATTTTCTTTTCTAATCATCAATTTCCCTTACATTTTGTAATATTACTTTTAGTCTAAATCTGTCTTGGATTCTTGTTAACTTTTATTATTATTAATTAATTTATTAAGGATAAAAAACCGTACAAATGCTAATAGATTTTTCATATAAATTTGAAGAACATTTGGAAGATATTCATCACGTACATATTTGACCAAAATAAAAGCTGAAAAAGCCAGTAAAAATTAACATGATTTATGTGAAGTTAAAAAGAAAAACCAGTCAAATGTTTTACAATTTTCTCCTCATTCAAATTTGAATTGTAAATTTTTTGAACTTCAAAAAAAAAAAGTTTAAATTTTGTTTTACAACAAAAATTTAAATGAAAATAATTCTAATTTTAAAATAAAATAATAAACAAAATAAAATAGTAAATGTCCCCAAAAATACTTAATTTTGTCATAATTTTGTTTTTCAATTAAAAGTTGATAGCTGAGGTACTAAAAATAGTCCTCATTTTAAAAAGACACATAACTACACGTGGCAGAAATAAAAGGCAGACAACTAGAGAAATAATTTTATTTTTATTAAACAAATCCACGCAATAGACGCATTCATTGTTCAATAAATTTCTGATTAATCATTTTATCATTTTCTTACAAATTTCCATAAAACCAAAATAAATTTTCTAACTTTCTAATTTTAATTTTAAAATCAAGTCAAGTGCGGATAAATTTGTATTCTTATATTTTTTTTTCTTTTTTCTTCTTGTCAACGAATAAAATTCTCAAGAATTTTTTTTTTTTTACTCTTGTGTACATGAATCCTATAAATTTCTAGGTTAAAACACAGAACTACAAGGACATTAACTTGAACAGAAAAAAAACTAAAGTCAAAGATAACATTTAACAATTTTGTCATCAAAAAATTGCCACGCGCCTTTAGAAAAAAAAAAAATATTATAAAGGAAAGGGAACAGAAAACGAATTCGATTTTATTCTGTCTTTTTTTTTTCCTTCAAAAAAAATAAATAAAAATAAAAATAAAAAGAAGGAAAAAAAAGAAGCAAAATATTATTCGTGTATTTATTCGAATGCTATGACGTAATTATATCTTTTTTTGCCATCATCAAAAATATCAAAAAAAAAAAAAAAAGAAAAAATTTAAATGAAGACCAAACCGAATATGCTGCCTTGCCAGAATACCAGAGATCTATCATTGGTTGAACAGAAAAAGTTACAGTGGGCTAGAGAAAAAGGTAAAAAGAAAATATCAAAAGTTTATTAAGTTTTTTCACATTTTCTTTTTTATTTTCAATTTTATTATTTTTAATTTTTAAAGTTTCAAAGTTTTAAAAGTTTTATGCAAAGTATTTTCTTTTGTTTTCTTTTTATTTTTGCATTTTTTTTTAAAGAATTGAAGAAAAACAATTAACGGAAAGTGAAATTTTCCAAAATAAAAATCAATGTTTTAATTTTCTAAATTTTTAAAGTTTTTCTTTAATTTTAAATTTTAAAAATTAAAATTTATTTGTGTTTTTTTTTTTTTTACGTTTTTCAACGAAAAATGTTTTTTTTTTCAAACATAAAAAAAAATTGTGTTAAAAATTTGTTTCTTAATATATTTTTTTTGGTTGGAATGTACAGACGAGATGTCTAAATTAGGAGAATTATTCGCACAAACCAGACAATATGAGAAAACATGTATTCGGTAAGTTTTAAAAATTTTCAAATAATTTTTACGATTAAAAATTTTAAAGTTTTAAAAGAAATATTTTTTAAAGTTGAAAACTTCATTTGTTTGTTGTCTGCAAGAATCATTTTTGTGTTAGTGAATTTTTTATTACGAAAAATTAATTGACACAACAGTTAAAAATTAGTGGTTGAATTATTTAGTGGAATTCTTTTACAGCGATTCTGGTCAGGACACTTTCCATTTCTAAATAATTCAAAGTACAATTTTCCACTCTACGATCATTTTCTTTCTTTCTCTCTCTTTCTCTCTCTCTCTCTTTCAATGTTACTTTCGATTGATTACTACGGTCAATAACTTTCCCTTAAAAATAATCAAATTACGTTTGTTTCCTTTTTGCTTTAAAAAAATAAAAGTGAAAATTGTTTTTGTAACAATTTTTTGTTTTTTTTTTTTCTTGTATAAATTTGTATTTTCGTTGAATAAATTATATTGAAAAGGGAAACACTTCAAGGTTTTCTCAACATTATTTTATGAATAATTTTCTCTTTATGATTAAATGTTTTACTAATTTCATTTTAATGAATAACGAATTTGCGCTTACATTACTGTTTTTTTTTTGACTCTCACTGTTTGTTGTCCTTTGCTCATAAATAAATTAATAAGTTTTTAACCTTTCAGTGTTTTTTTTTTATAGTTGTTGTTGTTACATTATTTACTTATTACAAAGGACAATTTTCTCTCAAAATATTCTCATACACAAATAGGGGTTGGAAGGGGGTTGGGGGGTAAAAAAAGGTCTTAAATTATTCTTACATTTTTTTTTTTAGAAAATCGAAGTTTGATTATCTCTTAACTTTAATCCAATAGAAACCATAACACAAATCAAATCATATCTAATAGATTGGCTTTTTCTATTTTGATGTTAGACATTTTGGGGTAAAATAAAAAAAAAAGATATAAAGGGAAAAATAAAATTGTGTATAATTACGGAAATAATTGTCATTGGATTTAGGTAGTTTTGAATAGACACAGTCAAAGTCTCACGTGACATAGATAAAACTTTTCTTTCTACTGAAATTCAAATTGAAACACAAATAATGTCCATATTTGCTTTTTTATATAATGAAATTGTATAAATTGAGAACAGATTTTAATCATTAAAATCATTAAATTGTAACAAACAGTTTTTTACCTAAAAAAAAAACTTGAATTTATTAAATTGATTTTATTTCGATAATTATTATCTCATCATTATTTTTTGGTAGTTTGTTCTATTTTTTTTTAAATTGAAAAATATTTTTATGTGAAAATAAAAATCAAAAAAAAGAAATTGGATGTCCCACTTTTTTTAAATTGTCCCAATTAACTATAATGCTTTTTTTTTCTCTCTAAATTATAAAAAAATAATTTCTTTACACTAATTGTGAACAAATAAAAATTGATTTTAGTTTACGTGTCTTATTTGAATCATTAAGTCTTGTAAGGATGTGGAATCTACTATTTCAATGGAATCCACACCCATTAATACAAACCTCAGCGTGAACGCGAAAGAATCTACTGAAGAGAGTCGAGCGTGTTTCCACAATAATTATCCAGTCATCAAATCTATTTTTTTTTAATCCTAAATTTGTATACTTTTTGTTTGTTCCAGTTATGTTTTTCTTTCTTAAAATTTTCACCTTGTAATAATTTTTTATAAGTTAAAGTTTGTCACTTCAAAATATCTGAACAAATAGTTCAATTTATTCACTGATATTTCTATTTACAACACGAACTTTTATTTAATTCCACCGATAATTAAAAGTAAAAACTTTTGTATTTGTCTTGACACTTTTATCAAAGAACGGAAATTATTTTCAAATATTTATTTTACTTTAATGAAAACATTAAAAACCACTTAAAATTTGTAGAAATTATTTCGAACTTTCAACTCAGAAGTTTATTAATGATTTTTACTAAATTCACTTATTTCCATGTATTCTGTAAATTTTCTTTAACAAAACCAGACAATATATTTTTAATTCTTATTAAAAATATTTTTCAGTACGTTTTACTCAAATTGGGATTTACCACAACAAAATTCTTATAAAGATGCTTACAATTATCCAAGACAAAATGTACAACATGACACATTTAATTATCCAAAATATGATGATGAAAGTGATCAATATAGTCAAAAGGAAAGACGAATAAGAAGTCCTAGTTTACCACCAATCAGACGGGATAATAAGTGAGTAATTAGAGTCATTTTCTTATATAGAATTATTTCCATATTTTGTTTTCTTCTTAGAATGCAAAATCGTCGACCAAATACAGAAGAAGATACATCCGGTTATACAAGTGATTCAGCGAATCAATGTAGTAGTCCAGATATATGGAAAAATGATGAAGATGAAAGAAATCGTAATCATTTATCACGTTTTAATTTAAAGACATCATCATCAACAAATTCAATAAATAATTCAAATATTCAATTTCCAATGAATCCACATCAACAACAACAATTACAACAAAAACAAAAACAACAACAATATTATGATAATCATCATCATCATCATTCAACACCACAAAATTATCATCATCAGCAAGATCCACATAATCAACAGACAAAACAACAACATCAACAACATCAGCTACTACAGCAACAACAGAAATTACAACAACAACAACAACAACAACAACAACAGAATCAACCAAAAATAATTGATCGTCAATTTTATGATAATGAAAATAGAAATAATAATTTGCACGATATGAAAGAACCAAATTTAAATATTCATCATCAATATATTCGTGGTCAAGGACATAAAATGTCTATAGATAGTCTTGATACTGGACATGAAACCGACTTTAGTATACCCAAGTGAGTTTTATTATTATGATTTTGATGAATTCTATATTTTTTTCCTTTTTTTCTCTCTGTTCATTATACTTTTAATTATTATACTTTTGTTTTTTTGTTCTTGTTGTTGTTGTTGTTATTATTATTATAGTTTTTCTTTCTTTTTCAAGGAAGGGCAGAAAAACAAACAAAATATACAAAAAACTAAACACACACAACGCATATATAGAAATGAACAGAAATAATAAATATAAATATTTTAATTAATTATATTTATAAATTTGAATTAGTTCTTATACCGCAAAATACGTAATAAACTGACAAACACGTAATAATTTTTCATCTCTCTCTTTTCTATGACACATATTAATCTTTTGTCTTTTTTCTTTTGAAAACAAAAAAAATCAAAAATTTTGTTTTTGTGACGTATGACAGTTTTGACAATTTTGACGTTAACAAAGCACGCCATTTATATTATTTGTCGCCATTTTTTTTATTTTTTTATTTCTTTCTTTTTATTCTAATTTTGCAAAGTTGCGTTTTACTAACGTCGTAATCTTATTTAATTATTATTACCTTTTTTTTTGCATTTTCATTTTCCTTTACCTATTTTTTTTATTTCTGTTGTTATTTCTATTTTATTTTGTTTTTTATTATTGTTGTTATTTAATAAAAATAAAAAAAATAAAATTAGAATAATGTGTTGCAATAAGAAATATATTGTGAGTGTTATAGAGTACATCGGTACGTAAAAGTCCTAAATGTTGTTTCTCCTTTAATAGAATTTCAAATGTTTTTTGGTTGATTTGATTTGATTTTTTTTTAGATCACTGGGTACGCCATCATCGACAGCTTCATCGATTAGATCTGTGTCATCTTTTCAGGACTTATCTTATCAAAAAGGAAAAGAGGAGAGAGCTAAGTGGGGTGATCGAGGTGTTACAGTTGGACATCTGTATGATCCATTAACAAAGGATATTAATTTAAAAATGTCACAAAGTGGTCCTGATTGGCTTGAGAAAGGATTAAGTGAGATACGCGATAGTGAGGAAGAGTCTGTTAGGTTAAATATTCTCTCTAGCTTTAGTTTTTTAAATTTGAATCTTAAAATTTTAATTATTTTATTTTAGATCTTCTTATATTCGAGGACAAAATGTTCCAATTGATCCAACAATTTTGGCTGAACGGGAATTGAAACGTCGAAAAGCATTGGAATTACAAAATGCTATTAAAGAGCAACTTATGGAACGTGAGAAGCAAAGGAAATGGGAACAAGAAGCACTTCAAAGAGAAGAACAAATTGCAGAAGAGCGACACAAGCGTCAAATGGAAGCTGAAAAGGTTCGATTAGAACAGGAAAAGAAAATGCAACAAGAAAAATTAGAGAACGAAAGAAAGAAACAAGAAATGATGCGACTTGCTTTAGAGAAAGCAGCAAATGAAGCAAAATTAGAGAGAGAAAAAAAAAAGCGAGAAAAGCATCAAATGGCTAGAGACGATATGAATGAAGAAGAAAAAAGCTTCAGAGAAACAACTGGAACGAAAACACAACTTCAAAAAGAACTAATGCAGGAAAGGCAAGAAAGGCAGGAAAGACAGGAAAGGCAAGAAAGGCAGGAAAGACAGGAAAGGCAGGAAAGGCAGGAAAGGCAGGAAAGGCAGGAAAAGCAGGAAAAGCAGGAAAGACAAGAAAAGCAGGAAAGACAGGTAAGACAGGAACGTCCCGAAAATTTTGTTGTCAAAGAAAAACTAAGAAGGACACCTCCTCCACCCTTACATGTTCCACTACCACCAATTCGAACTGCTGAACCGCAAGTAGAATATGAAGTGGATGATGATGGTGAAAAAGTACTGATTGGAACTCCGGTTAATTTGAAAAAGAAAAATTTGGACAAATATAAAAAGAAGAACAAAATTGAAATAGAACGAGAAGAACCAAAACGTGAAACTGAAAAAACGAGCAACTGTAATAGTAATGCAACGGAAATTGATGGAATTGCTTTGGTACTACAAACCATGTCCCCAGTCATACCGTTGCAAATTGGTAATGATTTTTTTGGTTTGAATAATGGTCTTAATAATCTACATCTTGCACTTTTATTGGCACAACAACAGAATCAATTGAGTCAACAATTAAATTCTTTAACATCAATACCAATTTCATCATTAGGTGGATTAGGTTTAAAGGATCCACGTCAAGATGTAGTAGACTTTTTAAATCAAAATAAGTCAAATGAGCAAAGAAACAGTTGTAGTTCAGTTCAAACGCCACCAACTCCTGATGTACAAATTGAAAAAAATAGTAATCAGTGTCAATTTTGTTCTCGTACAAATTTTGAAGAAGAAAAGAAAATAATACCTGTCATTGAAAAAGTTCTTAAAGTTGATGCATCCACATCACCAATTCCTGAAGAAAAAAAATTAGATGTAATGATTGCACCATCACCAAGAATTATTCCAGTCCCATCTATTGAAACAATTAATGTATCAACACAAACAGAAGAAATTGAAGAAATTATACAAATTGAAGATGATTCATGTGATTCCTGTTGTTGTCATCATCATTCACAATTATATTTAAAAGAGGAAGTATCAACGGTTACAACAACATCAATAACGTCTGGTAGAAATAAAAAAGAAGAAGAAAATCCAAAAGATGTTGAAAAAACAACAATGACAACAACAACAACGACAACAACAATACGTTCAAAACCAAATAAAGATAAAAAAATTGTTGAAGATCGGCCAAAATGGGGTGTTAATCGTCCTTTAATGCAATATATAAAAGCTAGTGAAAGAGATCCATATTATTTAAAAAATAAACGTAAAAAGAAACGATCATATTGTCAAAATGAAGAACCAAAAAGTACTAGTTCAAGTGATCCATGCATAACTGATGATCGTGAATATAAAAAAACAATTTCTCGTAATGTTTGTACAGAAATTCTTCCAATAATAACAGATCGTAATGGTAAAATATTTCTTAATTTTCGTGAAGCAAGTTTTATAATGAAAGATTCTGATATTGGCAATACTGGTGATCATGTAACAACAAATAAATTACCAAAAATTTCAAAAAAAGAAAAAAGTATAAATCGTAGACGACAAACAGAAATAACACAAAATGATGATGATGATTATGATTCTAATATTGGTATTGAAGAACTTAGAACATTTGATAGAAGAAAGAAAAGTTCTGATTTTATTGATGCAGAAAAATATGTTAAAGTTGTTGAATTTAATTAAATTTATAAATACATTTCATTCATTGTGAACACAATTCAACACTAATTCAACACAATTAGTATAAAAAGTATAAACGTAAAGATGACACAAAAAAAAAAATTACACCGTTTTTGTTTTCCATTTTTTTTATATGAAAAAAGTGTCAAAAGAAAAACAAAGAAGAGAATTTTTGTTTTTTTTGTTCTAAAACAATTATTCTATATTTTTTAAAACACTTTTATAGAATACGTTCTCTGTTCCTCCCAAAGTATAGATAAATAAAAACTGCCATTTTTTTTTTAAATTTTTAAACATAATTTAATTAAAAATTTGTTCACATCCATTTTATCACATAAAATAAATGAAACTCATCTTAAACTATTTCAAATAATTGTAAATAATTAAATTTAGTAAGTTTGTATAAAAGAAAAAAAATAATAAATAATAAAAGAAAAAAAAGTTAATTCTAAAAGAAAAAATCAAATTTTCATTTTTTATCTTTTCAGAATATTCGTCTACTTCTTCTTTTTCTTCTTCTTTTTTTTTTGTAGGATAATTAAAGACAAATAACAAACAAAAATATTTTAACGTGGAAAAAATAATGATTTAAATAGTGATACAATAATTAAACTAAGTAAACCAGTTAAACCACTTAAAATAATATATTCACTTCTATTACATAATTCTTCAATACAAACATTACAATTTAATTCTGTTTTCGAATTTGTAAATTCACATTTACCATTGATAGCACAATCACCATAAATAAATTCTGGATTAACTGAAACAAAAATAATAAAATTAATGAATGTCATGTCAATTTATATTGAGACAAATAATGACGATTTTCGGTAAAATGATTCTTTTGTTTGTTTTTTTTTTTTTTTTAGGAAAAACCTAAGTAAAAATCTAAAGGCAATAAGCATTTGATTTTATCAACTAAATGAACCGCAAAATTTTAATTATTATTTCAAATTTTGGAAATTTTCATAAAGGATTTTCGAATTCGGATTCTAATTCCGACTTTTATAGAAACAGAATTCATCAACAAAATTTTTCGGTTCTGATCTTCACTAAAACGTTTTTTTTTTTATTCTACAATAATTCTGATTATCTAATTATTGTTTATTTATT
The DNA here is from genome assembly GCA_963082725.1 of Pedicia rivosa. Taxonomy (NCBI): domain Eukaryota; kingdom Metazoa; phylum Arthropoda; class Insecta; order Diptera; family Pediciidae; genus Pedicia; species Pedicia rivosa. The sequence goes on from OY720152.1 coordinate 4,132,507, forward strand.
TAGAAATAGTTAATAGAAGAAATTTATCAAAATAATTTAAAATTAAATAATCATTTTTCAAAACAAAAATGCCGTTCGTAATCTCATCAATTTACGATACCACATAAAACATAAAAAAGAAACAATTTTTTTTATCGGAAAGTTTAATAAAAATCAAACAATAAAAAAAAATCTCAATAACAAAGAAAATAATGTAACAAAGGTTAAGAGTTCAAGCTTCTTATCGGTAGGAAAGATGGAAAGTCACATGAAATAATTCCGAATAATTTACAATAGCAACTCAATTAATTCAGAAACTCATCATCCTAATTTTTATTCTTATTCTGACACTGACTAAGCAACCGCAATGTATTGGTAGGTATTTTCTTAATGATTTCGTTTAACTTTATTTATTACTCAAAAGTACACATCTTAATTCTCAACCAGGGATCAAATTAAATTGTAAATTAGATTTTTAATTTAACCGTGAAAATAAATTCAATTTAAAACTTACTTTTTTCAACCTTTTTTCCACAGTCATCCATTTTCATTCTATCAATTTCGGTACAATTGTGTGCCTCCACTGGAAAAAAAAACAATTTAACAATTGAAACTTTTTGTCCTGGTATTTAGTTGCAGGAGAGTCACTTTCACTAACCATTAGAAAATTGAAATGTACCAATTATACATAATGAAATAAAATACAAAATCCTCAACTGCATTCTTATATTAATTTGTAACTTTTAATGAAAACTCAAAATGCAAAACTAATAATTTGCGTAAAATAATAAACAAAAAATTGGAAAAATTCCTAAAAATTTTATCTTATCGTAATTTTTCTTATCAATCTTTTATTTTGTTGTTTACATTAACTACATCTGCGATGTGTTAACTTTACGTTTGCGCATATTATAAAAAAACATTTAGCATTATCTAAATATCAAAGTATTCTTAGTCAGAGTCCAAAGTACTAAATCAATTTTAAATAACAAACCAACTCTTTAATTTCAACCGTTGAACGAACTCAACTCAAACAGCAATTCTAAAACATTGATTTTCTAAACAAATTTGTTTCATTTGTAGCAATCACATTTTTTATGAATGAATTTGTTTTAGTTTGACGTCATTATTCTAATCATGTGTAGAGGATGCTAAGTTAATTTAAGAAGTGAAAGTAGTTTGAACTTGACACAACAATTTGTTCTAAAAGAAACATTATGCGGTTTTATTATTTAGAATAAATTTATAGATTTTATACAAGACCCAGTAGAGTTATCAGAGGTTTAAATAAACAAAAAATAAAAATAATACATTCGTAATCTAAACACACACGCACATACATATATTTATGCGTTATCAGTTCAGTAGATAGGAAGCACTAAACTGTCTTGTAGATTTTTTATTTGTACTCACTTTAATGCGCCAATTAATTTTATTATTGTTGTAATTCAACACAACACGTTTCTTCATGTTTGATTTTATACAATAATAAAATTAATAAAAGTGATTTTCATTCTTTTTTTTTTTTTTTAATTCATCATAATTAATTGTTGTTGTTATTTTTTTCATCTGAATTACAATTTAGTACACTTGACACTTACATTTTAATTTTAAATAGTTTCATACTTTTTTCCTTTTAATTATCGGGTGAAAATCAAAAAAATTTTTTAAAACCAAAATTAGTAATTAAATATTGTTGTTGTTGTTGTTGTCGTCATTATTTTGTTGTTGTTGCGTAGATCAAACTGAAAGATCATCTGTCTATATTAAAATGAATCATTTTTATTGACTGAAAGTTTAAAGAATCATTTGCGAAACGTCATACCTACATTATTTTCTGTTGATTCAGAAAATTTTGTGTTAGAGAATTTTTACAAAAAAAAAAAATGTAGGATGAGTTGTGACGTAGTTGAGTTGTGACGTAAATAAATGTTTACCGATCGTTTTTATATAAGTATGAATGATTAGGCGGGGGGTAAAAGTTTAATATAAATTCCATTGTTGGAAGACTTTAGTAAGGAATGAAACCCCAATTATTTTTATTTCTTTTAACAAACAAAATTATCTAATTTTTTTTAATTTGGTGTCTTGTGCCAATTCTTTTTGTAATTTGTTGTCTTTCTCACTGTTTCCGGTTTAATTGATAACAAGAAAACCCAAGATAATTAACTAAAGTTAAATATTGTCAAATTTACTTTAATTCACAATCAATATTGTCACTTAATAAATTTATTTTCGATGATCATGATGATCGATCATGAACATTGATGACACACAATATTTTTTCTCTAGAAATTATTTTGTTTTGTTTTGATTTGTGTTTTTTTTTTTGGTTAAAAACAAAAAGGGAAAATAAACAGAAATAAAACGACAGAGAATCTTTGTAAGAATATTTTTATTTTTTTTTTTTAATTTTTTCAATAAATTATTAAATAAAAAAAGATTAAAAATAAATTTTTATATAAAAAAAAAAAGAAAGAAGGAAATACAAAATAATTTACAATAAATATGACTAAATTACTTAAGTTAAAGTTTTCTACTTAAAATTATAAGGAATATTTAGTAATAAATTAATTGACTTTATAACTTATTAATTTGTGTTTTTTTTTCTTCTTTTCTTTTGTTTTCTATTTTCCTTAAAAAATTAATTTTTTTTTTGTTATAAAATTAATTTTGTTTTCTTTTTTCTTTTGTTATGATTAAAAAAAAAAGAAAGAACGACTTGAATCATGAAAATTGTAATTATTCATCCAAATATTGTCATTCATTGGCTTATTTTTTAATAAATGGGGGAAAATTTTTAATTCAAGTCGCAATTTAAGTTAAATTTAGAAAATTAGAAGACAAAATCGAAAAAGAAAAACTCCTGAGAAAATTTTTAAAGTTAATTAATACTAATTATGTGTTGGTAATAAATAATTTATGCTCTTCTCATAAACATTAATTATTTTGTTCATTGATTTAAAATAAAATAAATATTTGGATAAAAATTAAAAGAAATATTCCAATGAAACAATTGTTAGAGTTCAATGAACTACTGTTGTTTGTGTTACATAAATTTTTATTACAAAAATTACATGTAACACCGGTTACATTATAGATGTTCACCATATCATCACAAAATTGTTCATTTGCACATCCACGGAACACACCAAATTCACCATCAACTAAATTTTTTTTTTTTGAAATGAAAAAAATTTAATTTTTCTTGAAAAGAAAAAAAAAAAAAAAAGTTCATAAAAAATAAATTTATTTTACCTCCGGTTCCTTGAATTGTAAAACAATTTTTTTGATCAGTACACTGGACTTTTATCAATTCATCATAATTTCCAAGGCCAACACAATTTTTGTCATAAACTAGACTTTCTGAATTATAGGGTGATGCACAATTATAACATTGAAACGATTCTGTCTTCACTGTAAATGTTTTAAACGGAAATTATTTGAAAATTAAATTTTAATTAAATTATGCAATAAAAAAACAACAATAAAAATAAATAAACAAATCACTAACCATCAATAATAAATACGACCATTAAAAATGTAAAAATGCATCCAACATTTATCATTTTCATTTTCATTTTCATTTTTTATTCTTTCCTTTAATTTCGTTTTTAATTTTAAATTTAATAATTATTTTGTTTTGAATTCGTTTCTTATAATTTTATTAATTATTTATTTTTCGGTATTTCACAACTTTTTCTTCTTCACTTAAATACCTATAGATTTTTACTGTCACTTAAACTTAAGTTAATCTGTTCACTTTCAGTGGCGAAATTAAATTAAAAATTTAAAAAAACAAAATTTTTATTTCAACTTAAAAGAAAAAAAAAATCATGTATTTTCTTGAAAATAAATGAACTGTAAAAAAAAATTGGAATGGCAAAACAAAAAACAAAATTCTAATTAATTTTCAGAAGTAACAAACTTTTTTTAAATTTATAGAAATCATATTGAGAACATTGGAACATTTATTGAAAATATTCGTTCGTAATTTTTTTTTTTATTTAGAAATAAAGACACAAAATAATGTTTCAATTTCAATCTGCAAAAGTAAATTCTAGAGAATTTGAAGTTCATTTGTTGAACGTGCGATGATTAGATGTGCATATGTGTGAATTCGCAAATCTTAAATATTTATTTAATCAAACACATACACTCATATCGTATTGCGGTCAATTTTATATATATAAAAAAAAAATAGCAACAACGAATTTCGTCATAAAATTTGATTAAAAAAAAAAACTAGACAATTTTTTTTTTCTTCTTCCTTTTCTCAAATTAATTGAATAAAGATCAGTCTATCTAATTAAATTTAATTGAATATTAATAGAAACATGAACACCTGACCATTATTATACTTATGGTCAAAAATATTATTCGTCGTAATAATTATTGATGATGTAATAATGTAAAATTTTACTATTCCCTAATCGCATAAAAAAAAAAAATAGTGAGACGCCGAGACAATTCATTTAGTGATAATAAAATATCATTCATGTCGTGTGAGACAAAAGATGAGATAATTTTCTTTTTTTTTTTCCAAAAAACAGGAATTATCGTGAAAATATTGTTTGTATGTACAAACATATATCCACATGTAAAATTTGAATAATTGCGTTGGTGTGTAATGTAAACAGTAAAATACACATTCATACATACACTTTGTGAAAAAACCAAAAACTGCGAAACCGCAATGAAAAAAAAAAAAGAAGAATAATAAGATGAGTAAAATATAAAAGAACTTGGTTAGATATTTATTTTTTTTTTAAGTTTTATTAATAAATAAATGAATTAATAACAAAATAACTAAATTTTAGAGATATAATATATGTTCTAATTCTAGCAATAAGTCTAGGTAAGTCTAAGTAATATAATTCAATTTTCTTTAATTGGGCTTAACATAAGTAAATAAATATATTTCGTTGTGAATTATATTCTAAATCTAAATTGTAGTCTTATTTTCATAATTATAATTCAATTTTTTATTCTAAACTTAATCTAAATATTACAATAATTTTTAACTTAAATAATAAATTCATTTATATTTTTTCTATTTCTATTTTTGTTTTTTTTTTTGATTTCATATTTTTGAGTATATTTTTTTTCTAAATTCCGCATTCCGTTTTTTTTAAATAAAAAATAATTAAATTTATTTATTATAAAATTTTGAAAACATTTGTCATGAAATATGTAATATTTGTGATAATATATGCTACATTTGTGATGATACATATTCCTAAATTGTAGTGTTTCAAACACATTTGTCATGATATCTATTGAGAGTACTAAATACTGAATTTTAAATCTTTATAAAATTTCTAAAAAAAATAATGTTGACTATTCAAATTTTAATAGAGATGCAAATTAATTCAGAATTTTAAAATATGCGTCGTAAAAGTATATTATAGGTAAATTTAGTAAGAAATTTCTTAATCTGATTTTATGAGTGACGTCAATCAAATTTTATTTTTTTTTTCCTTTAAATTAAAGTTTATTTATTGATAAGAAATTGATGTAATAATAATCCAATAAAACAAATTATGGAAATAAATTTGTTTGTTGTAATTATGTAACTTTTATTACATAAATCTGTTGAACAGAATTGGCATGATGATGCATCTTGTGCCTCATATTCTTGAATTAAATCTTCACAGGCTCCTTTATGTCCACAGCCACGAATGATTCCAGGAGCGCCGAGAGCTTTATAAAATTATTTAAAAGAAAATTAGTATTTAATGATTAATTAGATTTTACTCGGTAAACTTGAAAAACCCAAGATTAGTATATGTATAATGAACGAATCCAGGAAAATCAAAATATCTAACTACGTTTTAAATTAGCGATAACAAATTTGTTTAAGTCAAAAAATAAAGATCAAACCTTTTGATTAATTTATTGTTAAATTTAATTAAAATTTATTAAAATAATTGAGTCATTTAATATTCAATATTCGTGATTAATGATAATAATATTTCACTTTGATAAGGAAATTGATTTCGGTTTTAAAATGAAAAAATAAAACACAATATTGTGAAATAGAATTAACAAATTATTATTTAACTAACTAAATTTTGCACTAATTTCACAATATCATAATTGAATGGATTTCTATCTAATTATTTTCTACAATACAAAAATAATATAAAATAATTACTTACATGATATCACATGACTTTGATAACACTGATGACCGGATATACATTGAGTTTTCTCTACTTTATTAAAATTTCCAAGTCCAGCACAATCTTGACTATAAGCGACATCAGCATTATTCAAAGGGGTTGCACATTTCAAACATTCAAGTCCGTTAGCTAAACCAACAAAAAAAACAAAAGATGAAATAATAAAAAAAAAAAATTTTTCAATTTTTTAACTTTTCTGAAAATTTCGAAAATTTTCAAAATTAAAACTTTAAAAAAAAAAATTAATTAAAACATTGAATTTGAATTTAATTTGAAGGAAAATTGTAAAATTGTAAAATTTTCAAAAAAGGAAAAACTTACTTTTTAAAATTGAGTTAATTGTAAGAAGTAAAACAAGTGCGAAAATTTTTGTCATTGTAAATTTTCTGTTTAAAGTTTCTTCTAAAAATTTATAATTGACTTTTTCTATAATTTCACTATTTTATTTTTATATTTTTTATGTTATCACTTTGAGAGGTAAAGGTGGTCCTTCTTGTAGGATAATTTACAAACAACTAAATTTTATATTTCTAAATTTTTTATATTTTTAAATTTTTATTTTTTTATCTTTATCAGATAACAATTATATTATTAGTATTGGTACCTGTTTATTCGTTTATGTCAATATATGTGAGTTACTGCAATCCAAAAAATACATGAAAATACAGGAATTTTGCATCGCAGAATTATGCAATTATGGTCGGATAATTCATGCAAAATAAAACATGAAATTTTTCCGTATATTTATCAATATTTCTGTTATTATTACGAAATTGTTTATTGTTTCAGTTTTCACTTTAAATTCCACATAAATTTCTTGGAATTTGTTGTAAAAATGGATTTTTAAACTTAAAAAATTTATTAGGAACAATTGCACAGTTGCACAGTAACAATAATTCTTCATTTGTTTGAAATTTAGTAAATCAACTGCAATTCTTATCTTATCATTGGTTTAATCAATCAGTTTAAACCAATGAGTATATTGTTGTTTGTAAAAGAATTGTTTGTTGAACTGCCGATATCTGTCACAGGTGATAAATTAATTGTTAAAGAAAAATAAACGAGAATAATCTAGAAGAATTTTCACGGGAAACATCGAGAAGAAATTTAAACTTTTTTATTCTGCAGAACTTTGTTTTTGATGATTTTGAAGAAAATAGAAATCAAAATTTTCTTTTCTCAGTTAAATATCATAAATTCTAAGTGTCTGTTTGTAGATGACTTTTGCGTTTTGAATGGGAGAAATCCATAAAGAAATGTTTTGTGTTGGAAACAATTTTCGTTATGTCATTATTTTCTATATAAAAGACGCAATTTAACGTAACAATTATTAGTTTCAAATATAATGAATTATTTGAAGGTATAAATATCTTTTTTTTTTGTTTTTCGTCGAATAAATAGAATAAATCCGCCATTCCTAGTAATTCCATTGTTCGTTTTCGGTCAATATTTATTCAATTGAAAGTCTAAAGTTCAATTAATTTTTTTACATTTATAGATAGATAATCGTACACATATATTTAGGTCAGGAATGTTTCAATCCTTTGGTCACTTTAAAATTTATTTCTAACAATTGAAAGATGATTTATTTATATTCGTTAAGATATTTTATGGTTTTTTAGTAAATATTAAGTAATGCTGTGACCTGTCTGACTCTTATTAGTAGATTGCCCCGTTAATAAGCCTAAATTACCATCAAATAATAAATAATTACTAAATAAATAATTAAAGTCTTAATTGAAACAATGGGGAAAAAACACACGACCCTAGATGAGATCATTGGGAAGAGGAAATCATTTGTGATGAAAGTTTATCAAACTTAGTCCAATGAATAAAAATACGTTTTTCCTTATGGACAATTTATTGAAAATTGCCCTATAAACGTAAATAATACTTCATGACATTAGAATTGATATAATGATCTTGATTTTGTGCCTTCCATTTTTTTTTTTTTATTTCAATGAACTGAATTAAAGTGAATAGTTTTATTTCTTTCTTATCAAACTTCATTGATAATTTCATTATTTATGTTTTTTTTAAAGGCACGTTTTCAAGGTGACATTATAAAATATTTAATGATAGTGCGTTTTAAATTGACCGATAATAAAAGATAAAAAAAAGTTTAATCTCATAAAATCCTGTCTCATTTCTTAGACCTTATTTTTTTTTTAAATTTTTTAACTCTATATGAAACGTGCTTTTTTTTTTATCTAAGTCTAAATAAATAAATAATTAGAAATAATAAATGTACCTACTAGACACATTTAATCTAATATTACACAATTCAATAAAAAAAAAATTTATGTAATTTTCAAACAAAAAATATTGTAATCGTATTCCGTACAAAGAAATAAATTAATGATTGGAATTTACTTTCAATTATCATCAGTAAATGGAAAGTGAATTATTAATCAGAAATTAATTCATAAAGATAAATTTTTATAGTATCTAGTGGAGGCGCCACAATATTTTGTAGTAGAAAAAAACAACTTTAAATCTTAAAAATATAAGTTTCACGCAGGACTGCTGTTAAAGTGGGGTTCAATGAATATTCTATTTAAGACTTTAATCTGAATTCGTCAGTGTACAGTGGTGATGGTGATGCCATAATTTGGTTTATACGAATAAATGAAACACAATTATTTAATTAGCTTATTAATTTACAAAATTTATTTCAAATTTCTATAATATTTGTTTTGTTGTTGTCACCAAATTAATTTATAACAAAAATACAAATTATGAAATATTATTATCTCTGATTGATAACAATCAGATAACACGTGAAGTCAATGTCAATTTTCCATTTTATAAAATTATGAAATTGTTGCTTAATCACAATTAAATCCAAATCCAAAACATAAAGTATTTAATGACAATTAGCATGCTAGTAATTGTGAAAATTTGATTATTGTTAATTGTGTCAGTACCATTACATAATTCACTATTACAAAAGGAACAATGTACATTTGTACCATTATAGGGTGGATATTTTACTTCCTCACAAGAACCTTCATTTCCACATCCTCTCGCTATACCCGTTATATTCCCAACTTTAATCAAAATTAAATGAAAAAATTTGTAAATTAAATGAAAATATTCTCTTACGTAAAAAAAAAGAAAAGAAAACAGAAAATTATTTCACTTACAATTTGCAGTTACTTTTAAACATTGTGCTCCTGTTTCACTGCATTCAACTGTTTCCAATTTCTTAAAATCATCATCACCACTACATTGTTCATTAGAATTTCTGTTATTCATATCCGTTAATGATTGACATTTGTAACAATTATAACCATCAACTGAAATATTTGGAAAGTATGAAAATTATTTAAATTAATTTTCATTCATTCAACACAAAAAAAAAAGATCCAAACAAATAATACACTTTTTTGACATTTTTTCTTTATCTGTAATAATAATATTGACACACACACACACATAAAACACAATTGATAAAAAAATTTCATATTACATTCTCTTGAAATAAAAATTATTATTACTTTATGACGACAAGAAGGTGAAAAGAACGTCGATGAAATATTGAAATTTTCAAATTAGAATTTTATGAAATCATTTTTTGATTTAAATTTAGCGTTTAAATTCAGTGGTTGTTATGTTTTCATTCAACAATTAATTAGTCGGACACTTTTTCATGTTGATAAATGAATTGTTATTTCTTAAGACATTCAATGAAATTTGATTACTTAAAGTTTAACTTTAAGTAGAAAAATTGACTTAAGGGGATAAAATTTCAATTGAATTTAAATATTAAAATTGAATTAACGTTAAATCAAACCTCACTCACATTGGAAAATCGTTAAATATAAAAAAATTACCATTATTAATTGTTACAACAAAAACTGTTATAAAACAACACAAAATCTTCCAAAACATTTTTTGTGGTCACAATTTTAATTTACACCAAACTAATTATTTTGTGACACTTAAACTTGCACTTTCTGTGTAGTATTGCAAAGTGAAGAACAATAAATGAATTTCGGGAATACTTTCTAGATTTGAATTTCTTTTATTTTTTTGGAATATTTTATCTACTTAAATAAATAAAAACCAGTGTGGTATTAAGAGATTTGGGAACACTTGAAGCTTTTTTTTTTAGAATTGTAATGATCTCTCACTTTTCTATAGGTAGTCGGAAAACGGAGATTTAGTAACGGAGTTCCATAGAAATTTACTATCTATTTTTATTCATCTTATAACGATATGTTGCGTCGAAATCAATTCTTTTTTTATTTAATAAAAAAATCATAAAAAAAATCAAAGAAAATGAATTGAAAATGTTTTCAGTTCAATAAAACTTTGCACGACTAATCATAATATTCATGAAGTAAAAAATTGCCCCAATTCTAATTCTGGTCTACCACTGTAATATTGCAGTAACATAATCATATAAAGTGTGCCATTTCAATTAAAGGGACATAGTATAATTTTTTAATATAAATGATTAAAATGATAAATATTTATTTATAATAATTTTCACCTGAAGATAAATTATCTTATCAGTATTTTTTTTCTTGTTATAATTCTGATTTTAACTTGTCAATATACAAATCACAATCAACAAAAGTGTTTAATACAACTTTTCTTCATACAAAATGGAATTTGTGTCACCCTCTTCAGTTATGATAAAATTTTTTATAACCGTTCAAATGTACAAATATTATATTATACATTTATAGGGTTTCTTTATGGATACTGTTTTTTTAAAAGTCATAAAAAATTAATTAGGTTTACTATCAGATGATTCATTGGAAATGATAGTATGTATCAATCTCGAAATAAATTCAAAATTAAATCAATATTTTTGATTTAAAGTCTGATGGGAAATTAGTAAAAATATATCCAGATCATTGATTATGAATTATATACATTTATGATTCACTTGATGCTTTTAAAATAATATGTAATTAAGAGATGGTCTAGTAAATTATTTACAAAAGCACTTTGTAAACGTTCATTGTTTAAATCAATTTAATCTTACATTCAATTAAGGATTAATTAATTCTAATTTTATAATAATGTACGTTTGATTTTTATATGTTCAATTTTCCATCATGACTCAAGGATAAATTGTGATCAATGATGATTAAAATCTAAAATCATAATTGAAATAATACACACACATACACACACAAAATTGTAATTCGTACATCATTAAATTGCCTTAAATTATTTATGTTGTTAGAACTAAAAAAAAAATCTATAAAATTACTCATCAGCAAAATGTATACAATAAAAAAATTTCCTCGATTATTATTTGATTATTTTATGATAAAAGTAAAACAAAAAAAAAAAAACCAAAATAAAAAAAATAAAATAAAGAAGAATTAAACTAGGGGAAGCTTTTTATCATACTTAAATTTCATACACACACACACACACACACGCATACACATCCTTTTGTTATCTGACCGTATTTCCATTTCGTATAAAAGCTTATGAAAACCAAAATTGTCATCATAATTTCAAAAGTAATCGCATAGTGAGTGATCATTTAGTGATAACAAAAATAAAAAAATCTGTTAAGAAAAGGAGAGAATAAATCTCAATAATTATGTTCAAAGTGTTAATCCTTCTGTTAGCAGTTGTCTGTTTTACATCTGGTAATTTAATTTTTAAATTTAAATTCTTTAATTAAAAGTGGAACCTCATTATTACGAAAAATGTAAATTTGAAATAATCAAATGATGAAAAATAGATATTACGAAAATTTGGAATATTGGACAACTTTTGGATTTAGCAGATTTTCTTTTTCAATTTAAATCGAAATCATAATTTATTATTTAATTTACACTTTAACTAGAAGCTTTTAACTGACTAATCAACAAGAATTGCGTCTGCATTAAAAACTTTCATTCTTTTGATTTTCATTAAATCAATTTTCATTTTATTAATTTTCTTTTTATTCTTACAGTAAATGCAAAAAAATGTTACGAATGTAATAGTGATGTCCATAAAGGTTGTGGAAATGATTTTATTAAAACAAATATCACCACAACTGTTTGTGAGGGACAATATTGCCGAAAATTTGTGGGAAAAGGTAAGTTTGTCTATTTGCTTTTGTTACTTTAATCAAACTGGAACAACTAATAATCAAATTTGTGCAGAAAAATATTTATCCTGTTAATGATTGATTCATTTTGAACTTAACTAAAAAAAGAAAAATTATATTTATTGTTCTAATATAAATTAATTTTTTTCCGTGCCCTAAGTTTAATCTGCCGTTTACAATTTATCCAAACTATTTTTAATAATAAATTACATTCAAGTCCCTTTAATAAAATCAGACCGCCATTTATTTGATTAATAACCGCGATTCATATACTTTATGAATAAATAATTAACATTTATCCCCACAAATCTCATCCCCATTTATAAAACAGTAAAATAATAAAAATCTTTTTATCTATTTTTTTAGTTGGCGATAAAGAAAAAATTTTTAGAGGATGTAAAACAACAGATGATTGTATATTGGCGCAACACAAAGATATAAAATGGGATTGTCACGATTGTAATGAAGATCAATGTAATGGAAGTTTTACACTTAAATCAAATGTTATTTATGGTTTAATTTTACTTGGATTTGTTGCACTTATTAAAAATTTAATATTGTAAATTTTAACATTTTTTTTCATTTCTTCATTTTGTATTTTGCTTCTTCTTCTTCTTTCTTTTGTAAAGAAAAAAAAAAAAAACAAATAAAGAAAAACAAATGAGAATCATTCATTAAATTTTATTCACTTGTTTTGTGTATCTTTCTTTCTACTTCTCTAGTTCGCCAGTCTTCTTCCTCTTGTCCGCTTCCTCTTCTTTCACATCTTCCTCATACTCAGGTTTATTGAAAATATAAAAATAAAACTAATCTTTGGTTGAAACGGCGATGATGAGCTTTCGGTTTTGATCCAAGAAAAAAATAAAAATTAAAAATATTATTTCCATCCTTTCCCTTTCCTCTTACCTATCCCTTCCGCCCATTTTTTCCTTTCTTCTTTCGTTTTTTTCTATTTTTTGATTGATAAAAAAAAATCTATTTGTTTCGTTTGCTTTGTTTACTCATTTGATGGATATTTATATATGACCGAGATAATAATGGAAAAAAAAAATTATTATTATTATTATGAAATAGATAACGTGTGTAAGATAAAAACGGAAAAAGCACAAAACACACGAACGTAAGTTGTTAAAAATATTTTTGGTTGCAGAATATATTTGGGCTAAATTTTGGATCAATAATTATATTTTATATTAAAAAAAAAACAAAATTAGACAAATATGTAGTTACAACAATCTACACGCACTTGACTTTCTATATATGAATATTTTACTGATTATGAAAATAAACAAATTAATGTATATTTATTTTGTTTTTTTTTTTGATTGAGTTACGTTAAGTGTTAAGTTAACGTTACGTGACCATCGATATTTTACATGACTCAAAGTATAGAATCACTTTCACTTTATGCTTATGGATTCTGGAAACGGAGTTATTTTTGACCAAAGATCCTTTATTTGAGTGGCTATTAATTGTTTTAAATAAGGATAAAATAATTATACCAAAATTCTGACGAATTCAAAAAAATGCAACTGGAAATAATGTCAACGTACCAGGCGCCTCCACTTACATGAATTATTTTTACTTCTCATTTTTTAATCTTCTCCTTTTAAACTTTTCAATGGATTATTCGTTTGTTTAAGAAATAATGTTAAGGGAGATCTATGATACAATTCAAGAATTCAAAAAAATGCAATTGGAAATAATGTCAACGTACCAGGCGCCTCCACTTACATGAATTATTTTCTTCTCATTTTTTAATCTTCTCATTTTAAACTTCTCAATGGATTATTCGTTTGTTTAAGAAATAATGTTAAGGGAGATCTATGATACAATTCAAGAATTCAAAAAAATGCAACTGGAAATAATGTCAACGTACCAGGCGCCTCCACTTACATGAATTATTTTCTTCTCTTTTTTTAATCTTCTCATTTTAAACTTCTCAATGGGTTCTTCGTTAGCTGAAGAAATAATGTTAAGGCAGATCCAATAAAAAATTAGTAAACACAAAGAGTAGAGGGGAAATAAAGCAAACAATTATTTATTGTAAGTTTTTTATTATTATCAATTAAACGTCTCAGAAATTAATCCATATTTTTCTGTTAATATAAATAATATAATAATAATTGAAAAATGGATCAATTAGATCTTAATATTTATATAAAAAAAATCTCTCTCTCTCTTTCTCTTCCACTTTTTCACTTTTTCTGTTTTCCTTTTATTATTATGGCACTCGCAAAAAATTGTTCCCTTTTCCATCAACCAAAAAGAAAAAAAAATAGGAAGAGATGATCAAAGTAGACTTTTTTTTTTTTGTTTCGTTTAAAATAATGATGACGTTCATTGAATATTAAAAAATGATGATAAAAATAATCGAATAGAATAGCGGCCATTTTTTTGTTTTGCTTTTTGTTTTGATTTTAATGATTATTTTTTTTTTTTTTGTTTTTGATTTGATAAGGCACGTTTACATTGTAATTTATTTTTAATAATATTTTTGTTTTTGTAATTAATAAAAACTATGAGAGTAAAAATGGAAAAAATGAAATAAGATAAATAATTATGAAATGTGCGCGTTAAAAGTGCGGTTAGATTAATGCGTTATGTAGCTTTCTTTTTTTTTTTCTCATCAATATTATTTGACATTTTTTTCTATTTTTGGTGGCAATTTTAATAAAATTATTTTGTAACGAATTGAAAAATTGACAAATAAAGTAAACAAAAACAAATTGAAATAGAATTTTAGGTAGAATCGACTTTTCCTCATTTATCTTGTTTTATTTTAATTTAAAAAATTCCTTTATCATTTTAACTCTCTCATGTTTCTTCAACATCATCATCATCATCATTATCATCATCATCATCATCATCATCATCATCATCACCATCATCATTATCTATATAACTATATAATTCTTTAATGTTTTTATATAATGACTTTTACTCTTTTATTTCTTTTTTTTTTTTTATGTTTTTATATAAACTGAATAATAATATTTAATAATAATTATAATTAGGATAATAATATTTTTTGTTTTTAATGTTTAATGATAAATTCATATATATTATTTTATAATTATAATTATTCTTTTGTATAATTATAATTACAAAGAAAAATTAGGAATGTAAATGCAAAATAATATATGTGAATGAACAGGATGAATTTTAGTTGTGTATTTGTGTATTTATGAATATTATGTTAACTTTTTTTCTGTGTGGATGTGTGTATTTTACTGTTTTATTTTTCTGTGTGGATATTTTATTTTATTTAATTTAATTTCTTCTTTTTTATTTAATTTAATTTAATATTTAATTACTTTTTTTTTTTTTGTTTATTATTTTTAAATTTGATTTAATGAAACATATCACATATAATTACTCTTAAATAGACTACAAAATACATAATTCATAATTTGAATAAATAAATCAATTTATCAATTTATAAAAATGATAACGATAATTTACTTTCACATTTTCTTCATTAAAATTGCTTTTAATAATAATAGTAATAATAATAATAATAATAATAATAATAATAATAGTAATAATAATTATGTAATTAATAAAATTAAAATTGACTTTTCTTTATTATTTCAATTATTTTTTTTTTCATTATCTTTGTTAAATTGTAGAAATCCTTTCATTAAATATTTGTATGAAAACAAAATGGCGTCCTAAATAAAACGAATTTCTTTTAGTGATTGAAATATTAAAGCGCCATCTAAATTTTACCATTCGACATTATTCTGTATTTCTTATTTGAATGAAGAAGGAAAAACTGAATAAAAAAAAATGTTCAAAATATAAAATAAATGATTTTAAAATAAATCTTGATTGATTTTTTTGTCATTAAATTTCCAAAAAAATATTGGTTTGAGTCCATGCTAAAGCCAACTTCAATTTAAATAAATGTAGAATTAGAATTTCGTTTTTCTAACAAAGATACAAATAATAGATTTTTTTTTTAATTAAATTTTGACAAGAGAACAAAACTAATTAAATAAATATCAATAAATACTTAAATTTTTATATAATATTCATATTTATATAGTCTTTTATTATTTTTTTTTTTGTAATTCATTACGTTTGTTTTTGTTTGTGGCACCACTTAATTTACATTTTACGCTACATTCAACTATTTTTTTTCTTTTAATCGCAATTTCTTTATTCAACTATGTATTTTTTTTTCATATACTTTTTTTTTTTTTTTGCTTTTGCTATTATTTTAATTTTTCTTTTAATTAATTAATTAATTTTTTTTTTCAGTCATACCGCATCGATTCTCTAAAACAAGAAAAACATTCCATCTAAAGAAAAAAAAAATAAAATAATAATAGATAATATAATAATAGATAATAGATAATAGATAATTAATAATAATTAATAGAAATAAAAATAAAGTTTATTATATTTTATTAAATTTAAGATCCATTATTCGTTGTATGTAAATCGTCAATAATAAAACTGTTAACATCTAAATCAGATGAACCTTCAATACTTTCATCTATCCTAACTGATGATGGATTAATTTGTAATTTATCATCACCACTACCGCTACCACTACCATTTCCACTACCACTACCAGAACCATCTTCTAATTCATCAGAAATATTACCCAAATGCATTGAAACATTATGAATTATTTGACTTGATTTTGTTGTTATATCTGTTTCATTATTATTTCTGTCTGTCGTACTAGTTTCCCAATTTAATGATGCAGAACGAAAATGAGCTTCATTAAATTTATTTAATTCAAGAAGTTGTTCAGTTTGTAAATTACTGGAATTTGGTTGTTCTGATGTTATTTCTAATTTTGTATTTCCTTTAAGCCATTCTGGTGGAATAGTTGATGTTGATTCTTTTATTTCTAATGAACCTTTATCATAAAGTTGTTGTTGAGTTAAATTTGATCGATAAACAGCAACTTCAGGTAATATTTTTGATGGTATCTCATATTTACTTTTAACAAATGTTTTGTCTTTTTCATCTTCTGTATCTTGTGCTGTAAGTTCTTGATCTCTACCAAAAATACTTACATCTTCAGGTATTGATGCATGACCAGGATTGATCAATTCATGTGTCGGTGTTTCGTCATCTTCAACATAAGTTTTTTGGGATGATGATGTAATATCATCAGATAGATGATCTATTTTTATAGTTTCAGTTGTTGGACTTCTAATTGATGATTCTGATGAAAATTCATTAGTTGTTTCATTATCAGCAGACATAGGTATTCTTGATGATAATTCTTCAAATGATGATGTTGATAACACTTGAATATTATCACTACTCGATGCAATATGATCATCCTCTCCTTGTAGTTGTTTAGAATCAGTTGGTGGTGAACTAGATTCAATTTGGGTATCATTAAAATCAGTTGAATTTTGATTTTCATCTAAGGACATTTGAAAATCAAGATCATCATTTATTCGTGATGAATTCTTTTCATCATGTCCAATCTCAGAATTATTTAGATATCTTCCTTCGGTTTCATCATCATTAAAATTATAAGATGTATTATTAAATTCTGTTTCATTTCTAGCATTAAAAGTTGTTTCAAAAAGATCTGTATTGTTAACGTCAATTAATCCATTAGTTATTGATGGAATTAATTCAAGATCATCATGATTATTTGGTAAAATTTTATCAATTTTTGCTTCATAATCTTCTGTATTATCATCTGGCTCTTCACCACGTTGAAGTCCTTCAACACCAATCACTGTTATTGGTGATGGACCGTTATGGTCAAGTATTAAAACTTTATCACCAATATGAAGAACAGATGGTGCCAATTGATTTTTAATTAAATTTAATGTTTGTGTTGATGATGAAATATCAATTGGTGATGTTGTTGGTCCATCATCTGATTGTACTGCACTACTTGATGTTAATTCATCATTTATTATAATTGATGTACCTTCAAAATGATCAGTTGCATGGCGCACATTTTTAAAATTATCAGTACGATCACCAATTAATTCATTATTATCTAATTTATGTAAATCTTCAATAGATACTGGTTCATTTCTTAATTTAACATCGTTACTATCATTATTATTATTGTTATTATAATTATCACTGGTAAAACTATTTTTAATTGATGTCTCTTCAATATTATCAACTTGTTGTGTGGTTTGTGTCCTTGATGGATTTATTTCTGTACTAAATTTTAATTTATAAATTTTAATTTCTTCTGGTTTTGTTATCTCTTTTATTTTAATGCCTGAAGGATTATTAGGTGATGGTGTTGTTTTTTCTTCCATAATTATTGTTGTCACCGTAGATGTTGAACTTAATACATTTTCTTTAACTTCATTTGATAATTCTGTTTCCTTTGATGATTGTGATGCCAACAATTGTTCTAATGTTGGACAATTATCATATTCTGGACAACATCTTCCAACAATATGTTTCGGTTTACAATCATTTCTTATATAGCATGTTACTGGATTACATAATATTTCACCACCTGATTAATAAAATAAAGAAATTTGAGTAAAATATTTTCCATAAATAAATTTGTAATAAAAGCACAGACCTTGACAATAACAGACACGACAAGGAGTTTCCGTTTCTAATTTCTCACCATTTCCATAAATTTTACCGTTTTTTTCGCATTCTAAAAAATAACAAAACGTAAATTAATTTTTTATTGTAAATATTTACAAAAGTTTAATGGACTAAAAGCAAAAAAAAAAAAATGAACAAATAAAAAAATATTTTCTAAATCAATAAAAACCAAATAAAAATTAATGTTGACAAGTGATTTGTGCCATTTTCTATTCTATTAAGAATTAAAAATCAATACAGAAATAAATTTAAATTTTTTACCACATTGATATTCAGGACAACATTCGCCAGTTCGTTGAATCGCACGACATCCTGATTTCTTTTCACATGTTATTGATGATTTTGGTACATGATTGCCATCAATTAAACAAGATGCATCTAAAAATTTAATAATTAATTTATAACAAAAAAATTAAGTTTAAAAAATTTGTCGTAAAATAAAAATAATGAAAAAAAACTGTTATACAAATTTATAAAATGTGTCTCGGATAAGAATAATTTTTGTAGATGTTCTAAAAGAATTTAGTAAAGACAAGACTCAAAACGTACCTAGAGCTTTTGTATTATTATTTGTTTGGTCACCGGCAATCATTCGTTTATAAACAGGACCTGAAAGAATAAATAAAAAATTGTTATTTAATAAAGGAATTTAGTCAGTTTGTTAATTTCTTATTTAAATTATTTCGAGCCCATATTTGATTTCTGATTAATCTTGATAGACCAAATATTGAGAGAGCGCAATGCAAAGCTCTTCTTTCAGCAATTATGTTCAGTGGTGAACTCAACTCTATACTTCAACTCTACTCTATCTAAAATAATTTTATTATTATTTTATTAGAATTCAATTTGAACGTATACAAAAATTCGTAGGGTAGAGTTGAGTTTGTTGTAATACTATCACAGATTACAGTGTTAAGTTATCAATATTTTATTCAATGACTTTGTTTTATGGAGTAGCATTTACTGGTACACATATTAGATCGTTCGTATGATAACAAATATTTGTACTGAATTACTAATTAAATACTTTTGATTATATAAAAAAAAAAGAGACAAAGGATAAAATGAATGAACCAAATAAAATGTAATCAAATTATTCGAAATAAGAAATTATTGCCCTTGTCAATACCACATTGAAATTACTTATGTGCTTATAACTTCAATAAAACATTCCCCCTCCCTTAAATTTTATTGATAAAACATATTCTCCCATTTAACGTCTATCGTCGTCTCTTTTATATTATACATATTTCTATTCATTGTATAAAATTCAGAAAATTTCTTGTAAATGTAAATAGTAGCAGCTAGTAGTTGCCAGTAATTAAAAAAAAAAAAAAAGTCAACGTAAAAGAATGTACAAAATAATTCTTTGATTTTTTAACAATAAACAATTCAGTAATTAACGCGACATCATTTATTATAAAACTGAAACTGAACTAGAAAACAGAGAAAAATAAAAAATGATGTGAGCAACAGAGGTAAACAGCCAACTTAATTATTGTTACTTTTTTTATTCTTTATAAAAAAAATATTCTTTATTGGTTGGTTTTTTTTTTAATTATTTTCCCACGACTTAATTTAATCCAAATTGTTAAGAGAAAAAAAAAAAACACAAACCACAAAAAAAAAATCGCACTCGCGCGCGCGTGTTTCTTGTTCACAGACAGAATAAAACAAAAAAAAAAAAAAACACAAAAAAAACAACAACAACAATCAACATAAGAAAAGAGATTTTGGATCAAGGAAAGGAATTCTGTTGTTATTTTTTTTTTCTTTTATTTTATTTACAGAAAGGAGGAGAGAGAGAGAGAGAGAGAGAAAAAAAAGAGACAGAAAAAGAAAAAAAAAATGTGTGAGTTTATTAACAATTGAATTATTTTTTTTATGACTTTTTTGTTGTTGTTGCTGATTGTAATTTTTTTGTTTTTTGCATTTTTTTTTTGTTGTTGCACCGAAATTATGTGAACCGAAAGAAAAGAAAAATAAAAGAATAAAACTACAAAAGAGGAAATCTTGATTAATTTTTCAATTTAAATTTTTTTATAGTTTTATTTTTTCTTTCTTTCTTTCTTTCTTCTTCTTCTTCTTCTGCGTTTTCTGTTTTTTTTTTTCTTTTATTGTGCATTTTTTTATGCCTTTTGTTTTTGTTAATAAAAATGATAAAATGAAAAAAATGAAAAAATTAAAAACAAACGAAGAAAAAATAACGTAAAACGAAATGCAATTACTTTTGATTTTTTCTTTTTCTTTTTCTGTTGTTGTTGTAGTTATTGTTGTTTGTTAAAGTTCGTTTCTTTTCCTTTTAATTCATATTTTTCTTATTGCTTTAATTCATCTTTCATCTTTCATTTCTTAATTTCTTAATTTCACAAAAAAACAAAAGAGAATAAAAATCTGCGTTTTTGACAGAGATGCGATGATGATTATTTTATTGTTGTTGTTGTTGTTGTTGTTGTGTTTTCATAAGAAAACAAGAAGAGAGCAAAAAAAAAAATAAACAGATTTTATAAATTGATTTGCGCAAAAAAAAGAAAACGCGAAAAATGTGAGAAAAGACAAAAAAAAAAATAATTGAACGGTAAAAAAAAAAGCAACACAACAAAAGAAAAAGAAGAACAACTATGAGTCCAAATCCGCATAAGACAAAAAAAAACTGGAATTATATTCCGAAAGGAGAGGAGAATTCATCAAATAGAAATATTGTCGGTTTTTTTGTTGTTGTTGTTGTTGCTTCTTTTTCTTAAAATTAAAAATTCACTACGCGATTATTTTGTTGTTGCTTTTGTTTTCTGTTATCGATAAATTCGTGCAATTGCGTCACACTCTGACATTATATGTGACAAATACGTATCGTACATTCGTGCAAGTTTAATTTTTTTTTTCAATTGTTTTCAATTATTAAAAAAATTATTTTGTTTTTAAAACAAAATTAAAAATCCCATCGCGCTTCTTCTTCTCGGGGTTTCTTTTCCCCTTCTTCCGAAAACTAAAACAAAAAAAAAACAACAACAAAAAATTTACAATTTGGATTTTGAAGGTTGGGGTAAGTTTATACATTTTTCTCTCATTCTGAATAACACAAATTGAAACGACGTTCATAAATGCTAGGTTTACATGGAGGTCTCTCACATATTGCAATAAAAGTCATAATAATAATCGATTATTCAGGGTTAATTATCGATTGTTGAAATTCATTTATCTCATTTTTGTTTTTTTTTTCGGACATTATTAATTTTTGTCGCGTTTTTGAGCCGCGTCCCCAAAAGGAAAATAAAATTACAAAAAAAAAAAGAATCACATAATATTTATTTATAAAATCGTCTTCGTCTTCTTCTTCTTCTTCTTCTTTATATTTGTCTTGTTTCCAAAAATACCCGTAAAAAAATTTAATACAACAAAAACAACGACAACAGCAACAACAATAAAAAATATACAACAATAAAAAGAATAAAAAAAGATGACCTTAGATTGGCGACAATAAAAATATGTAATAATCAATGTGCCGATTTCATCAACAATATTTGTTTGTTTGTTGTTGTTGCTGTTCTTTTTTTTCCATTTAACATTTTTTTTTTTTCATTTTGTTTAAAACAAAAAACGCGCCAACAACAACAACAACAACAATACAATACCAATAATCGTCAGCAGCAGCAGCAGTAATAAAAAAAATAGCATAATGAAAAAATCATCATCACAATCATCATCATCATTATTGGCATTATTGTCATCATTGTCATTCTTAAAGAATTCATATTTTTTATATTTATAAAATATTATTGATTGACTAATATTTGGTGACGTCATTTTTTTTTTTAATTTTTTTATATTTTTTTTTATTTTGTAAAACAAAAATCGAAAATAAAAAAAAAAAAAAACTTCGAATAACAATAAAAAACAATAAAAACAACACAAACACAAAAAAAAAATATGCGCATGAATTGCATCAATCAATCTAAACAAAACAAATCAATTATTGTGTAATGAGACTTTTATTCTCTATAAGTTTAATGAATTCGATTTGTTTCAATGTGAAAATTAATTAGAAATTAGTGAAGAAGAAGAATAAGATGAAGAAGAAGAAGAAGTAGAAAAAACGTTAATTACATTTTTTGTTTATTTATTTGTTTTTTTTTTTTGTTATAAATAATTAAAGAAAAACAACAAACAGTGATTCTTTTATGATGGTTTTCTATTAAGACATTTTAAACATTAACGTTACAAAAGCAAAAAAAGTGTAAAGATTTACACGAATCTTATGGGAAATCGTTTATTCTTTATTCAAATGAAACAGCAGAACTGAAACACGAGGCGTACAATTTTATTTTATGTTTATTGGAAAATCACAAAATGAGATAAATTAAAGAAGAAGAAGAAGAAGATATCGAAGAATAAAAAGATAAACAATTAAGTAAATGAACAAAATTAATTAAAGATGAAAAAGCAGGAAGAAGAATCTGTACATAGAAAAAATCGTTAAACAATTATATTTGTACGAAATAAATATTTGTCTTTATAAAAGAATAATTTATCTGACTGTGACAATATTACTGTGACAATATGACTATGACAATATCAGTCAGATATGAACTCTGACAATGTCAAGACGTTTATCTAAATTTCTGTCTGCATTATTTTTTCTCTCATTTTTACAGAAAAAAAAAAACTAAAACTTGTAAAGCAACTACAACAACAAATGTTTGGTTTTTTTACTTGTTTTTTTGGGGACAAATTTTTTATCTTTTTCTTAAAATAAAAAAAATTACTTAGAAATCAATAACCGAATGGTTTTAAGAAGGAGAGAAAAAGATAAAATTCATTTTCGTTTAAAAGCATTTACGTTCGATTGAATTAATATAATCTTCAACGTTCAACTGGATTTACCTTGTGTTCAAAGTTTAAACAGAATTTTGCGGTGGGCTATACAAAAATTTTAAATTTCTCAAAAATGAAAATATAAAAAATCACACTAACAACAATAGCGATAGCAACAAAATCTAAAATAATTTACCAGAGTTTCGATGTAAAATTATGAAGAGAAAAAATACCAAACTAATGATTTTGAAGAAGAATGTTAATTTTCGTCTTTATAAAATGAAACAAAAAAAAAAAATATTTCCGCGTTCCTTACAACAACAAAAAAAAGTATATGCGTTAATTTATTCGCCGTTCATCTCATCAGACTAAATTATTGGGTCTGGGCCGAAATTCTTTTAATGAAACAAAAAACAAAAAAAAAAGCCACAACTAAAGATAACTGTCAAAGGAATTTACTTTTTTTTTTTTGTATTTATTTCTGTCTGTACGCACATCAATTATTCTCTCTTTTTAGTCTATGATTGAACTAATACAGAACAGAGAAAAAAAAAATTTTAAATACCGCAATAATAATTTGCGCACGCAAATACAAATAAACCAAAAGTAAAGCAAAAAAAGGCAACAGTAAAATAGTAAAAAATTGGTAAGTAATTATCTACTCTACAAAAAGTAACAAACAAAATAATTAAAGAATTTCTATAATTTTGTCTAGCATTAAAAATAACCATCAATCTTATATTTATACTGATTGTCTTTCTTTAACACAAAAATCTTCTACATCATCATCGTCAACTTATAATCTCTTCTTGTCTTGTCTTTTTTTACATAAAAAAAAAAAAATTCACTTTGCTTCAACTTGTTAAGTTCTTCTTCTTTTTTATTATTATTATTTTTTTTTTCTTTTTTGCTAAACATAAATTACAATGTAAGCATCACAATTTATAAGAGACATCATCAATAATAAACCATCAACTGGTACACCATTATAACCATCATCATCATACAACTATCATCATCAAGTAATAATAAAAATAGATAAACAAAAAACAAAATAAAGAAATAAATGAAAAGGAATGAAAGATTGATTGACTTTTTTTTTTTTCTTTCTTTCTGTTTTTCTTTTGATAGAAAAATTAGATGTTAAAAAATGATATAAAAGATGAGATGGCGCCAATGTCGCGTAGACCACTATTTATCTATTTATATAAAATAATAATAACTACCATAACACTAACTTGACTTGTATCATTACACTGTCTCTATAGTTTTCTATCTCTTTCATACACATAGTCTAAGTAGATATGTACACACACACACAATATTTATAGATGGTAGATTATTTTTATATTAAAAGAAAAAAAGAACAAATGTGCAATTATGGAACATATCGCGTATTTTTGCTAATTTTATAGTCTCTTCATTATTTTTTTTCTTCTTCTTCTTTTTTTTTCTTCCTCAGGAGGAATAAATAAATAAAAAACATAATTTAACTTAACTTAACACTGAAGATATTTCTTTCTTTCTTTCTTTTTATTTTTGTCTTTTTGTGTTTTTTTTTTTTTTTTTGGATTCTTTGGATTTTTATATTTATAGAAATAAATTCGCATAAAGAATCATGAGGTTGTTGTTGTTGTTATTGTTGTTGTTACTGATTTTTTTTTTTCGTACTAAAAATTCAAACTAATAATTGATACGTCTGTTTTTTGTTGTTATTGTTGTTGTTAGTTTCTATAATTGGCGCCATTCTGTGTGCACATAGGAAAATTATATATATTTAATGAAAAAATAAATAAATATAAAATTCCGGAATGCCTGCGACTGCGACTATATGTATAGATATTTTTTTTTTCTTTTTCAGTCATCTAACAACAAATGATCGTTTTTTTTCCTATCTTTGTGCTTTTTGTTGTTGTTGTGGTTGTTATTGTTGTTGTTTAGTTTTACTTCATAAAACTTCTATCTTAAATTATCCAACGTCTATCAACCTGAATTGGTAATAATAAAGTATATAAGGAGACAGTGCCGCAGGAAGGATACATTTGTATCGTTGAAGGGAAAATAATTGTCACATTTTTTATTTCAACTGAATCTAGACATAAGCTTTATTCTCTGATTTAGAAAGATGCACAAAAAATTTGTTGCAAGAATTATATCAGCTCATTTACATGGGGATGATTTGTGGCAAAATATGGGGGTTAGGTAGGGTTGGATAGATTTACAACAAACGGCTCTGTGCAGTAAAATTATTGTATATTTTCTTACTTTTCTTATTGAAGAAAAAACAAAAAAAAACAGAAAGGAAAAAAAATATAGACAGAAAGAAATTATATAGTTTTTCTTCTTCATTATTATTTGTACGTAGAATTTAATTAATTTTAATTGATGTAACGTCAATTTAAATTAAATCAAAAGACAAAAAAGAGAAAAAAACAGAAGGTAACAGCAACAGAGAGGAAAAATTGCAAATGTTTATATCAATTCAAATTGCCAATCAATATTGTTGATTTTCAAATGGTAGAGGCAAAAAAAAAAATGGTAAATATTAAAAGACTATGCAATTGAAAGAGGCATGAAAAAAAAAAGAACACAACAAAAACGTAACAAATTAGAAAGAAAATTCAAAATTCAAAATTGTATTATGTGTTTATTCTCTCTCTTTCTCCTTCTCTCTTTGTCTCTCTCTCTCTCTTTGTATGCACATTTAATGTTGTAAAAATTAAAAAAAAAACTTTATAATCCTTTCCTTTATTAAAATTTTCAAATTTGCTATTTTTAATGAACAGAATTACGTTTATTAATTGGAATCAATCTTTATGTTTTTGTTTTTGGAAAAACAAAAGAAAAAAAAAACTAAATCTGAAGTCGTAAAAAATACACAAATAAAAATCACAAGACAAGAAAAAAAAACAAAAACAAAAACAAAAAAAAAAAAAACAAGAAGAAGAATTTATAAGAGTAAGAAAGAACTCACCTGAATTTACTGTTGCAATCATATGTAAAAAAATAATACAAAAACATAAGGGCATCCACCTCAACATCAGTATCGTTGAATTATTATATTTTCTCATTGTGATTATAACTTTGGACTTCTCTTCTTCGGAATTCTTTATTTTATAAGATTTAAAACTCTTCTTCTTCTTCTGCTTTTTTTTTCTTCTTTCTTTTTTACTGATGATGAAGAAGTGTTACTGTATCTTCCACTTTAGTATAATAAAAATTAAAGATGTGAAGAGAAGTGTAATAATAATAATAATGAAGAAGAAGGTAATTACACTTTCCTCTTTTTTGACTTAGGTATTTCTCTGTTCTTCTTCAACTTCTTCTACTTCTTCTACTTCTTCTACTTCTTCCTCTTCTTCGTCTCCTTCTTCTGCTTAATAAGATGTTTGTCTCTTTCTTCTATTTTTTTCTTATAAATTTATATTTTTTTATTCCCTGAAACCAGAAAAAAAAAATTATTATTATTTTTTTTAATGCGAATTAATTTAATGGATTTGCTTCTTTCTTCTTCTTATTTTTCCTCTTTTAATAAAAAATAAAATCTAGTCTCGCATAAAAATTTGCAATTATACTAAATCTCCACACAATCTCTACACACACACACACATCACACACAGCACACACACATTGTTCTGTCCATTTGATGTTTTATTTTTTGCGTTCAGAAAAAGCAAGAAAATACAAAAATACTAAAAAAAAAACAGAATAAAAATAATATAAAAAATGTAACAAGTTGAAGAAAGAAAGACACAAATGTGTGTGTGTGTGCACGATTGTTTCTTGTCTTATTTGATTTTTTTATTTATTTTGTTGCAATTGCTTATTTATTGTTACTTTGTGAACACAAAACAAAAACCTACAATGTAAGTCCAATACTTATTGGACTAACTAAAGAAGAAGATTCAATCGGTTTTTTTTTTCTTGCCATTTTTAAACATGTCAGAAAATTGTACAAAAATAAACAACAAAGACAACAAAAAAACAACTTGAATAGAAGAGAATCAAAACAACAACAAAAAAAAAAACAAATAAACGCAAAAAAAAAAAACAATTTTTCCTATTGGAATTTTTCATCTTTTCTTCCTTTTCTAAAGAAGCAATACAAAATACATAAACAAACATCTTCAATCTATAGTATTATACAAAAATACAGTTTAAAAGATTGATAATCCATATAATGTGGCGCCTGAATTGATCAAACATTGAATTTGTATAGTGCATCAAACTAAGAAAAGAAAATCAAAAGAAAAAACAGAAGATGAACAGCGAAAGAGTTAAGAGATGGTAAGTATAACAATTTAAGTTTTTGTATTTATTTATACAAGAATTGATTGGAATCTTTTTTTTTTTTTAAAAAAAACATAATTTACATTCTTTCATGAAATGGAAAATTTCTTATTTTAAATGTACACAGTTCATGACCTTCAACTATTATAATTGTGTGTAAGAACGTGACCTCTGACAATAAAAATTGTTTTATTTTTCTTCGATAATAAAAAAAACAACAACAAACAAAACAAACGTATAAAAATCGCATCTTTTATTGATGATTCTTTGATTTTCAGAGGTGGTGGAGTGAAGTGAAGTAGAGTGGGGGTAATGGTGAAGAGGAAAGTTTCTTTATTGGAAATTATAAAGAATCTTATTAAATGATGAAATAACTGCAATACGGATGTATTAAAAGCTTAAATAAAAATTCCAAATAATAAATTCTTTTCAAAAAAACAAAAAAAAAAGTATAAAATTTCATGGAATTATGATTTTCTTGACCCAAACAACAATTTCTATTTTTTTCTTTTTTCTCTGAATACAAATTTTTTTTCGTATTTTGTATTTTGTTTTTTTTTTTTTTTTGTTTGAACTTAATCTTTTTGTATAGTTTTCTATTATTATATAGAGATTAACTCATCTTTAACCATAGATGACTAATAGATTCATGTCACGTGCAGTAATGAACTTTTTACACGATTTTGGATTTTATATACAAATAAAAAGTTCAGTTTAGTAATGAAACAAAACAAAACGAAACAAAATGAAACACAACAACACAAACATTTTCAATGATTCAATCAATTAAAAAACTGTTTTCCTTCTTTTCTTTTCTTTTCTTTTGTTTCTTTTTGTAATTAATTTTCAATTGATGTAAAATAATAAAATTTTTTATTTATTAAATAAGACGAAGAAGAAGAAGAAGAAGTTGTTAAAAAAAAAAAAACAAACAACAAAAATGAAAGATTTACAATATTTGATAAAAGTAAATTATATTATATGAAAATAAAAATTAAATTAAAAAGTAAAAGAAAGAATGAAGAAACATAACGCAAAGAAATTAAGAAAAAAGATATCAACGAAACAATCAACACCTTTACTTCCTATAGAAAATAAATAATTATGGGTATATGTGAGTGAGATGTCTAAATTTTAAACTTAAATTATCTGAGCAGTGGGGTAATTGGGAGGAGATTTCATCAAGTTTAAAAATATTTTTCAGAATTTCGGAGTATTTTTTATTTGAACAAAATTTTACCGGTATTTTAAACTACCCTTTGTAAACTTTGTAAAAATTATTTCACTAGAAATTACGTGAAGCAAAAAAAAAAAAACATTGACTTAATTGAGTTTTTTCCAGAAATATTTTCCAATCATCTAACTTTTCTTTTAATTACATTTTATGTATTTTTATTTTAATTCTTCAAAAAAAATACACGAGTCACGAAAGCTTAGCGAAACAACAATTATAAATATTTCATTTTATTTCGCATTTCAATAGCTACACGCATTCACATAAAATTATGACGTCACACACATATATTTGTCATTTAAGTTAAGTTACTATTTATGAGGATTGATACGCATACGCATATAAACAAAACTACGACGTTTTTCTGTAATCAACAATCTGCAGAATATACAAACATTTCATATTTTGCTGATTGAATAAAAGCTCTAAATATTTCACAACATAAACAAAATATCAATCACATCAGACAAAGATCAGACAAATGAAAGTAAAATTAAATGAAAATTTTTTGGTTTGTTTTTGTTGTGTTCGTTGTTAACTAAACTAATTATCATTATAAATTAACTGCAACTAATTTAATACAAATAAAATATATAATAATGAATAATTAAAATAAAATTAAAACATAAGAAAAAAAAAAAAGTTGAAAAAAAGAATCAAAAGAAAAGGGACAACAGACAAATAATCAGCAAAAAAAAAACTCTTACTTATTAAAAGTTAAATGGAAGAACAACAACAATACAAGAAACAAAAAAAAAACTACATTCCAGAAACTTAAATTCAACAAAAAAAAAAAGCAAATCAAATAAAAAAAATACAACAAAATTACAACAACAACAACAACAACAACAACAACAACAACAACAACAACAACACCAGCAGCAGCAGCAAAGAAAATTAACATAAATTAATATTTAATATTTTAATTATTATTATGTCTGTATGTATACGTATATGTATGTTTATTCATCATCATCATCATCATCATCATCATCATCATCATCATCATCATCATCATCATCATCATCATGATCATCATTAACAGAAACCAATCATCATCAATGATGATCATTAAACACTTACATAAATAAATAAATAAAAAAAAAAAACAAGAAATTAGGCAAATGTGATTTTAAATGTTCACAATTTTTTTGTTGTTTTTAATTGATTTTTAAATGAACTAGACGCCATCAAATATACACACACACACACATACATGCATACACTCATGGCATATTAACATGAACAAATAAATGCCAATGGTGTTTTTGATTTAGAGTCGAATATAATTGTTGTTAAACGAACAAACATTGTCATAATGTAATCTAATCGCATAAGTTTTAATTGAACATTTTTCCACAACAGAAAGAAAAAAATGAAGAAAAAAAGACGAAAAAAGAAGAAGAAGAAGAATTGTCTCATCATCAGGGGGAAAAAATTAGATAGAAACATAAAGAAAATGAATGTATTTTGGAGTATTTCCGGTTCTGGTAATTGTTCGTATAGATTTCAGATTACTAAATTTAAATTCCACAACCATTTTTTTTTTGTGTTTTTTTCTTGTTGAAATTCTACACAAAATACCGCATTTTTTTTTTAATGCAAACATTATCGAGAGACTACAATAATAGACGAATAAATCAACAGAAAATACACACACACACACACACACACACACACACACACACTCATCCAAATATATTCATACACTTCAATAATACAAATTACATACATACAAACACTTCGGTTTTTTTTTTCTTCTTTCATTCTATAAATACAAAACAATAACAAAAACCAAAACCAAAAACAAAAAAAAGAAGCGACGAAAAGAAAGAAACGAACCCAAACTTAAAGAAAGAAAAAAACAAAAAAAAAACGAAAAAAAAACGCACTCTTTTTAATTTCGGTTATTAACCGGTTCAACATCTTCAATCATCATCATCATTATTATACGATCATCATGATCATCATGGACAACAACACTTCTTTACGAAAAAAAAACAAAAACATAAACAAAAATCTTTTAATTATTATGATTATTTGTGTATTAAGAAAACTGTAAAAACGGTAAATTATTTTACTCTCTCATCTCTAATTTTTAAATTTGGTTGTATAACCAAAAGAAGTTTTATTTATTTATTGTTGTTATTGTTGTAGTAGTAGTTGTTGTTGTTGTTGTTCTCTGTTATTGACTTTACAAACATAAGCGAATAAGAGGAAGAGGAAGATGATGATGATGATGATAAAGTAGAAGATGTAGAAGAGAATAAAAATGTACGAAAACAAATAAATTTAGTTTAAAATAAATTGACCGGGCTATACAACAACAACAATAATAATAACAATAAGAACAACAACAACAATGACACAAGCAAACATAGAATAAAAATAAACAGAAGAAAAATTATGATAATAAACTCAATTGATTATGAAGGTGAAGGTCAGTATAGTTTTTTTTTCTTCTTTTGCTTTGCAAATAATAATCATATTTTGTTGTTGTAATTAAACCTTTTGTTTTTCTTTTAATTTTTAATTTTTTTTCTTTCTCCGTTTTTGTTTAAAGCGTAATTTTATGCCTTTTTGGTTATTGTTGTTGTTTCTGGGTAGCATAATTTTTGGTTGTAGTTTTTTTTTTGTGTTTTTTTGATTTGTTTTATATTTCTTTGAAATTATAAAATTAAATATTATATTTTTTTTTTGTTTCAGACAAAGAAAAAAGAATCATCAAGAAAACCCACTTGAAAGTGACATATTTTTTTTGTTCATCCTCCTCATCAACATCATCATCATCATCATTTCTTATCATTAACAACATCATTATTTTGTTTCTTTCTTTTGAATTTTTTCTGTGGTTGTTTATTTTAATTAAAATGAGAGTAATTATTCCTACTTGAATCTTTACATTTCAAACATTATTTGTTTCCAGAAAAAAAAAGAAAAATTCTCTAACAAATAGAATAAAATTATAGAGGAAAAATTCGAATGGAAATTTTTATGAGAGTCGATGATGCTCAACGTTGAAGATGGTTATTATTTCTACTGAAATGCATTTTAATGAATTTTGTTTTCCTTAATTTAGGGTAAAATTCCCTTGTAACTTCAATTGCTTAGAATGCAACGTCATTAGTTAGTAGTAAAAGTGATTTATATTTCCATAAGGAAAAATAATTGAAGTCGTCAATAATGATCGTCCTTTGTGTATTGTTTGAGGAAAAGTAGGTGGGTGGCCAATAGATAATTAATTATTGCTTCAATTATGTCAATCAACGTTTACACAAAATATTAGAGGTTTGCAATAAGATTGACAAACTGGTATATTGTTTGAATTTCATTCATGCAATTTAGCATATTTTTTTTTTCGCTTTAAAAATTGAAACATAAATTTTCTTTTTCCACAAATTATAATGACATTTGTTTTGTTGGAAACAAAAATGTATACACCATTGAAGTTAAAAATAGTTTGGTCAACATTAATTTGCCCACTTAACCTTTAATTCAGTTTTTTTCCCCCTCTTTATTGCACGTGATTTTATCTGAGTTAACAAATTTATTTCAACGAATTATATTTGTGATGTCTTGATCGATATGGTACAAACATTTCTCTTAAAATACCTTAGGGGATTTCTTTTCAATTTCTTCTTATTATTCTGTCGCCTTCAGTTAATTCCGGTAATTATTTTTGGTGTTTTTTTTTTGTGTCGGTGTAAATGTTTTTGTACCAACCAAACTGAAAAAAAAAACAAAGACGACAATTTCTTCCAAGAAAATTAATGATAAGTTATTTCGTGTATAAGAAGTTTGAATAAGAGTTAAAGTTGAAGTTACAATATTTATATATTTTATCCGGATAAGTAAACAACACAAAATATAAATTATACAGAAAACCTCTTACGTTGTCCATCACGATAAAAGAATCTGTTTTCTTAACTTAAATAAAAAAAAAACAACCGACAATGCAAACAATAATTATTTGGGTCAATTTCGTGGTAATTTAAAAGAATTATAATTATCAGACGTTTTCTTAAGAATGTATATATAAGAACTGGATCGTCGTTATACGGATAATGATGACGCTTTAAGATGATGATGAAGAATTTCAATTAAAAACCGAATGAAAGTCCAATCATCGTTTTTATATCTGAGAAGGGTTCAAAGCCCCGTTTTTTCTGTACATAATCTCACAGGTTCTTCTTTATTATAAAATATTATTCTTCCATTTCTTCTCCTTCTTCTTCTGTTTGTTTTTATTTTTTTATGATTTTCATTTCTTTTCTTTTCATTTCATTTTTGTTGTTCGCCATTATTGAATCAATTAAAATTAATGATTAATCGATCAATCGTGAATTATTATAGAAGCGCAGATAAGAAGAAAACATGAAAACACGTTTACATTATTAAAGAGAAAAACAAAAAAAACGTAAGAATTCTTTATTATTTAATCAGTTTTTTTTATTTTTGCATCTTTGTAATCTGTGACATTCATCGTTGTTTGTTTTGTTTTTTCTTGTTATGTATTTTTGGTTGCATCTTCCTCTCATACTCTTTAAAATTGTGCTTTTTTGTTGTTGTTGTTGTTGTCGTTATTTTCTATTTCTATCTTTTTCTTTTATTTTTTAAAGAAGGTTGACATTGAGTTTTGCATCGTTTTTTTTTTATAATGGATGTGATGATGTTTAAATATGTTGAAAAAGATACGAAAGAGAAAGAAGATCAAAGAAAAATGTTAATTTTTAATAAAAATTCTATCAAGCGTTGAGATATTATTTTGTTCCTTTTTTTTTATCATTACGTCATTTATATTCTTCTTCATCTTTTAATAATACAAAACAATAAATTGATAATCTAATGCATATCATTATAACAATAATGTTAGATAATAATTTGAATATAAATCAAAATCTGATGAATTATTTTTACATGAGAATTTAACCGGAGACATCCACTTTAATGTCGAAAAATAAAAATAAGAGAAGAAGAAGATGAGAAAAATAAGAAAAGACAGAAGAACAGAATAATGAATGAAAATGAATTTATAACCGACAAATCGTGTATCAAAGTCACCGGATGACAATATTCATTTAATTTAACAAGAATAAAATAATAATAATATTCACATCTTTCTTCTTTTTTTATTTTTGTACAAAAATAAATTATTAATTATTTTTAAGCGCATATTAAGAAAAAAAAAAATTACAGACAACAACAACGGACATATAATATAATTCCACGAAATATACAATAAATAAATACATCAGAGAATTATATAGAGAAAATCATCAAAATTACAGCCCTCCTCCTCTTCTTCCTCTTCTTATTTATTTATTTATTTTATTTTATTTTATTTTTTTTTTTGCATTCGAAATTTTTGTGCACTAACACAATTTATAATCATCATCGTCATCCGTCAATCAGGCGCCACTTATTGCATAAATATAGAAAATGTAATCACATTTAAGTGTTTTTTATTGCATACCGAGGTAAGTCATTTTGTATATAATGTTGTTGTTAGTTTGATGTTAGTGAAACCTCCATAAATTGACCAATGGTGGTGAATAATATTATATTAACAGAGAGGAATATATACAGAGAAAAAGAGAGAGAGAGAGAGAGATAGATGGAGTCAGAGACATTAGTTAAAAAAAATTATCTAGAAAAATGAATGATAGAATTTTTTTTTTTTGGTTGTTTCTTTTTTTTTTGTCAAAAGTCATGGTCAAAAGTATCGCATATCTAATTAGATACACACGTACAATATTTTAGATTGTTAGATAAATTTCTAAAAATAAGAAAAAAAAAATCACAAATCATCACACACACAAACACACACACACACGACACATCAGACATCAACATTTAAAAAATATTGTTGCAATATGATTTAAAAAAATTGATGTCTGATCCTCAAATGGTCTTATGTGCTGATTGGCAATTTATTATATTGTAACGATTTAATTTTTTTTTTCTTTCTGTGGAATATATTCTTTTAAAGATAATCAAAAAATAATTAATGAGTCATCAATGAAAAAAAAAAATCTACAAATCATTTTGTGTAAATTATAGAAAATAAAATAAAATAACGAGATCGCGATCACTTCTGGACGTTCCTGTATTTGTATAATAAATATACAAAAAATAAAAAAAATAAAAGAAGAAATCGACAACAACAACAACAACAGCAACAACAACAAAAATTTCATCATTACATTGGAATAATTATATAACGTATTAAAAATAAAACTCTCCCGCAGTTGCGTTTTTATACAAAAAAAAAAAAAAAAAGAAACAACAACAACAACAACACCAACAATAAAATATAAATAAAATTAAATTTGTCTCTTTTTATAAATAAAATACAAAATACAAAAAAGGTGTACGAAGAGCGATCGCGATCACCAATTTTCAAATTTGCACAAATATACACAAATAAAATAACAGAAAAAGTGCCAAAACATTTATTATTACTTAAGTTAAGTTAAGTCAACTTTATAAATCAAGTTGTAAAGTATAGTTTTTTTTTTATTTGTTTCTCTTTTTTGAATGTAGACAACGTAAAATTGTCTCCCATTTGAAAAATTACGGCGACATCCGATCGACATTGCAAAAATATTAATTGAAATTAAAGGAAAAATAAAGTTGGATTTTTTTTTTGTTACAAATGTCGAGATCATTTGAACAATTCAATGGATTTTTGTTTTTTTTTTTTATTTTATTTGTGTAAAATTGGCCTAAATCAAATATTTTAGCCGTGAGATTAGAATGAACTCAACTCAATCAAATATGAACAAATTATTGTTGTATCTGTATATTCGTTGTGTATATATAAATTTAGTTGAGTTGATATCAGTTTGTAATTCCACCTTCAATTTATAAATACAAATAATTTTCTAACATAAAGTAAAGAATAAAAAAGTCAACGGTAACGGTATCGGTATCAAGTACAGTTTAATATGTGCTAATAATTGCATGATGACGATCTGATTATCTGGATGACCAATAAATGAACACTATCACGAGACCAACATATAAATACCATTGCACAGAGTAAACTAAAAAAAACTAACAAACAAATAAACTAAAATAAAATCGATAAAAAAAAAACAAAAAACAAAAAAAAAAAGAGACTACGAAATTCTTCTTTTTTTTTTATGATTTGAAACATTTGAAATTTTAATCCCATTTAATTGCATATATGAGTAGAGTTAATAAAAAAAAAAAAAAAAGAGACGATTTAGCATTCCTATCACAAACACATATTAATACAAAACTAACCTCAATTTATTTAAATTTTTTTTATTTTTTTTATTTTGTACGAAAAAGAAAAAAATAAAATATTTTGTTGGTTTTTTTTTTCAATAAAAAAAAAAACAAAAAAAAAAAAAAACTGAAACAAAAATTTGTACCAGGACTGACTTCGTTTTTAATTGTATTTTTTTTTTGTATTCATTTTCTGTCAATTTGGCAAAAATATGAAATATTTAAAGCAAAAAAAAAAAAGTGGTAAGTTCTTTCTGAAATTCGACGAACACATTTTTTTTTTCTGTTTCTGCCTTTTTTTTTTTGCATTGGAGATAAAGTCAAGCATGGTTAAGCTTAATCACCTTACGTGACCCCACCACGAAATATTTTTTTTTTAACCTTGTTGTGAAAATGGTATTTTTATTCGAGGAAACCCGCAAAAAAAAAATTTATGTCAAAGCTCATGTCGAACTGGAAACAGAGAAAATCCTTGAAATTCTAACAGAAATTTTAATTAATAATAATCTCTGCTCTCAATAGAATTTTATAATTTCAGTTATGTAGATTCAACAGAAAAAAAAAAACAAACAAAAAACAACGTACACACACACACACACATACAACGTTACCATTAATTGGTGAGGAATAGAAATCACAAAAAGAAAGACAATAAAAAAATAAATACAACGGGCTATGGTCTGTCTGTTCAATTTATAATCGGTTAGAAATTTTATTTTTTTATATAAAATAAAATGATGTGGTGAAATTATGACTTCAATATGTCTCCGTTTACGTTGACACACCGATACAACAAAATTGTTAACGTATATATTCATTTGATATAAATACGTCTCAACCGAACCATCATCATCATCATCATCATCATCATTGTGATCATGATCGACATCATCAAATCTATATAACGGACAATGGCATTTAATAGAAATTCATTGGACAAGGAACAAATATAATATGATTTAATTTAAATTCTTCTTCTTCTTCTTCTTTTTAATTTTTTTTTTAATGCGAGTCGCATCACTTTTATTGTCTGATGTAGACTGAAATTGGATATATTGACAGTTTGACACTTATACACACCAACACTTGTAATATTGAATGACACTGACACCTCCAAAAATGGCTTAACTTAAACTAAATACTTAAGAAAAAAGAGAAAAAGAAATAAAAAAATCGAAATTATTATTTAAATTTGCATTTCACACATGGATGTGACATTGTGACATGGGTATTTGTATTTATTTATTGTATTATTATTTAGTCTACTTGTGTAAAAATGTTTCTGTGTATGCGTGTGTGTAGGTGTGTATTCGTGTCGTCTCTTTGGAGGTTGTCTTTTAGCTTTGTCATATGTGCATATCATAAAATAACATCTTTTTCTCTCGTCATATAGTCGTAACATAATTTAGGCCTACAGGCTAATTGTGTGACGAATAGATTTTTTTTTTTCTTTTTCGTTTTTCGTTGTTGCTTTTTTTTTTTTTTTTTTTTTGGTTTTGTTGTTGTCCACTTTTATTGTTGTTGTTGTTGTTGTTTGATTTCTTGTTTGGGGTTTTTTTATTGGTTTGGTTTTGTTGTTATTGTATTATTATATATTGTATTTGACTTAGGAGTGTCTCATGAACGACCTTGACAAATAAAATTCATCATCATAACATTTTTTTTTTCTCTTCTTTTTCTTTTTTTCTTTTTGGTTGTTACTTTGGGAACTCAGTATTTTTGTCAGTTAATAGTCAGTGTACTGATTGCTGGTCAGACAAAATATGAAAACGAGACAACAACAAAACAAATTATATTTTGTGCATTTTGATTTTAATTCTTTAAACGTTTGTTTTGTTGTTTTTGTTGTATTATTTAATTATTTTTTTGTTTGGTTTAAAATGAAAATTAAATTTTTTAAAGCAAATGATAAATTAAAATAAATTTAACAAAAAAAATCATTAAAATACAAAAAAAAAAGTAAATATTTGTTTTTTTTTTTTGCTTCTTCAATTTGGCCTGATTTGTTCAAAGAAATCGGGGACAACAATGACAACAACAACAGCAACAAAAATAAAACCGACAACAAAAATGACAAAAAAAAAAAAAAGTTCTTCTTCATAAAACAGTTTTTTTTTTCTGTTTAATTCATTTAACATTTGTAAAAAAAAAGAAGAAGAAGAAGAAAACAACACAAAAAATAATTAACAGAGAAGACGGATTATTTTTTTGTTAACCGCGTGCACGCGTCACGTATTTGAGGAATCTCGCGTTTAAACAGTTTTTTTTTTGTTGTTTGTCCGGTGTGTTACATACACATCTAACACTTACAAACAAGTACATACACACACACACACACAAGAGTGAAAGATGATCAAATTATTATTAATTTTGTATTTTTCTTAAATAAGTCGTGTGTCCACTTGTAACATATTCATAATGATTCAGTTACAGTTGTTGTGTTCTGTGTTGTGTTCTGTGTTGTGTGTATATGAAATTGATAGTCAGGAAGTTAGTTTTGTTTCCATTTAATTTTTCTTAAACAAGAAACACAAATGTTACAGATATGAAAATTATTTCTCTCTTATTTTATATTTTTATTCAAAATTTACGGATATAAAAAATTTACAACAAATACATTAGATGTTTGTAAGCGATGAGACAAATACGCAGACAGTTGTGAGCCAAACATAAAACAAAAAAAAACACAAAACTGATAATTAAATTAAATCAATTTTTAAATAAAAAAAACAAGAAGAAATAATCTACACACGCGCATTTTTGAAATTCTTTAATAAAGTTCGTCATAAATTATACAGAAAAATATTGTAAAATACCTTTGACTAATGAGGTGTAAAGTATGAGGTGAGATGACGACAGATGACTAAACCGATTATAATGTTTGTTATTTTTTTTTTTTTTGTATGAATATTTTTTCTTTATTGAAAAAAAAAAAACAAATATTGGAATGTCACTTTTGGCGCCGAAGTCGTTATTATTATTTTTTCTCTACAATTTCAATAATTAAAAAATGGCGCTACAAAGTTTTCTCTTTAATGGTGTCACGTGGGATGTCCCTTTTTTTCTCTATAAAACTTTTTTTGTTTTTGTGTAAATTATGGGGAGGGGGTGTTAATGATCAGATCACCATTGTCTTTATTTTACTTTCCATTTGAAAATTTGTTTGTATTTGGAAAGGATAATTATGATGGGTCGTCGAATTTATAAATTTTATTTTTTTTTGCAATTTTTTTTTTTTGGCAAAGATAAGAAATCGTTAATTTAATTTGACCTAATATTTTTTCACTTTCCCACCTGTGATTAATCTGACTGTAATAGCTGTGACTTGACATAGATTTTTTTTTTTCTTTCTCGTTGTTGTTGCTTTTATTCGCATAGTCACCACAAAAAAAACAAAAATTTCGCATTCACCATTTTTCTAATTTTTAATAAAATATTATTTAACGACGATAGAAGTTAGGCGTGTTGTGTGAAAGACAAAATAACCAATCTTTATCTAAATATAATTGAAACCTATAGAGTTCTATAGAATCACATCATCTAATAAAATATAGAATTTTTCATCATTTTCTGTTTATTTATAAAGTTGCGTGTATATATGGAAACAAACCCCTTCTCTTGGTAACAACTATGTTAGTCCCTTTTTATAACAAATTCATCCTCCTTTCACGCTATCGTCATTAAATTATTATAGATTTAAAATTATGTGTTAGAGAAATAATATGGGAAAATTTTAAATAACAAAAAAATCCTTGATAATTTAACCTTGACAAACAGACACTTGAAAAAAAATTAAAAAAAAATAGACGATCCCGCGTGTATTGTATTTTGATCGAGGTCGCACATGTCAATATAAATATGATAATATGCAACGGTTCAGGTTAATTTTAATTTTTTTTTGTTTCTCTGTCGTTTACAATTTTACAATTTTCTTCAATTCATCAATTTTTCCTTTTTTTTTTTTTGTTTTTGTTTAATTTCTTTGCTAATAATTTTCTCGCAATCACAGGAAGTTAACCAAAAAAAAAAAAAAAATTGTATTTTAATATTTTAATTAGACAGCAAATTTGTTGTGTGTGTGCATTCTCAACTTACCAGCCAGATAAGTTTTTTTTTTTTCATATGTTTAAATAATTTTTTCTCACAGAGTAAGATACAACAAAAAATATTATTTGACACATTAGACACCTACACATACACACACACATACGCATTTTTCACACACGAATTGAATCATGCATCGATGACTTTTTTTGTTGTTGTTGTTGTTGCTACTATTTTCTGATTGGAGTTTTTTTTTTTTTGTTTTATAAAAAATAAAAATAAAACACAAATTTCTACAATAGATTCGCGTATCAATTTCAGTAAAACGTTTACAGAATAATAATAATTATCTACAATAAAAAATTTCATTCAAGTACATTTGTTGTTGTTTTTTTTTTCTTCTCTCTCTCTATGTTATTGTTGTTGTTGCTGTTAATGTATGTTGTTTTTGTAAAAGCAAGGGGTCTCCGATCTCTAATAAAATTAATGAATAATAATAATAACAACAACAACAACAACAACAACGTCAACCACGAAAAATAATATTTTTTTTTTGTATGATAAAAGTTTCAAGTGTTTTTGGCTAGGCTAACGTAATTTTCATTCTTTTCTTTCTTTCTCTCTTTCTTTCTTTCATTTTTTTTTTTTAATAACGAAAAAAAAAAATTGTTGGCTGTGGTTTATGAGATATGAAGAGTTTTTTTTTTTTGTTGTGGTTGTTGTTCTTGGTTTTCTATATGTCCCCACAACACACAACACACAACACACACACGATTGACTGGCAGGTGGTATTTTTTTTTTTTCTTTAATTCAATTCTTTTTTTTTTTATTTTTGTCATTCATTTTTAATTTCATTTATAAAATATTAATTTATTAGGCTCAGCAAAAAAAAAAAATACAACAAACAACAACAAAAAAAACAAACAACAACAACAAAAAAGAAAAAAATAAATGATTGAACTAAAAGACTAAACTAACTAACTAATGGAAAAACAAAAAAATAGAAATAAAGAAGAGTTTGAATGAATGAATGAAATGTAATATAATCTATTGAATTTATGTTGATGATGACAAAAAAAAGAAGAAGAAGAAGAAAAAGAAAAAAGAAAATAAACGACACTTTAACGAAAGAGACATTTTTATTTGTAATTTCTGTTGAGTTGATGCAATTTCCAATAAAATAATATGAATTATTTCATTTATGAAATAAAGAAAAAAAAAAAAAGGTTTTTTGTTTTTTTTTTTCTCTTAATTTTATTTGATGTGTTTATGCGTCAATTAATTTAATTAATTACATTTGCTTAATAACAAGGTAAAACGTTATTTGAATTGCATCAAAAAAATTTCTATACAGAGAAAAAATCGTTCACAATATATTCTTAATTATGTAAATCTTATGAAATTTTCACAACAAATATCACATCTGCTCTACAAAAAAAATCAAGTTTCTCCGATCTTGTCACAATTGGACATAAACATAAAAATGTTAGGATTAAAGGAAAATGGTGAAAATATATACAAAAAGTAATTAAATAAAAGTGATGAACGTATTTACACTTTAAGTGAATTCTAATAATTGTGAATTATCCCTCATTGTCCAGAGACTTTAACCTAAAAGAATCTGAATTATAAAATGATAACTCCAATAAAAAATTATCGACTAAGAAACATTGAAACATTCCATAAAGAACTATCTTGATCTTTAACGTTAATTGTTTTTATAAATTTTTGTTGTATTGTTCAAACTTTATCCCTCACACCCGCACAATATTTAAGCGACTAATATATTTCTCAATGCTTTACGTAAGGATTTCTTTAAATAATATTGAGGCAGATGTAATTATAATTATTTTAACGTGCAATGATTTATTTATTTTTGATGATTCGATTGTACGTGGTTTAAAAATTTGTTAAAAAACCAAATAAAAACTTTAAAAAAAAAAATAAAATCAATATAAAATTATTATGATTGTTGTCCTTGTCATTGTAGGAGGTACATAAATATTTAATTTAGTATATTTTAAATACTAACTGCAACGACATTTACTACAATACACATAAAAAAAAAAAAAATTTCTGCAGTGTCCTTGAATTGTTTTTTTATGCATTAATGCAGGGGACATGCTTAGATTATTATTCCCAGGATTATGATTATTTTTTTTTTTCTCTTTTGTAAATTCTTTAAATATTTGATTAAA
Organism: Pedicia rivosa; assembly: GCA_963082725.1. Classification (NCBI taxonomy): domain Eukaryota; kingdom Metazoa; phylum Arthropoda; class Insecta; order Diptera; family Pediciidae; genus Pedicia; species Pedicia rivosa. The sequence goes on from OY720152.1 coordinate 4,175,143, forward strand.
ATTAAATTCTTTTAGTCTTTTGAGGTGATTTTCATATACAATGAAACTCGGTTATAACGAACTTCACTTATAACGATCTTTCGGTTATAACGAACTTTTTTTTTGGTTCCTTGAAGTTCGTTATATCCGAGTTTCACTATACAATCAATACACATAAATAATGTATTTGTCTGTTGGTATTGTTGGCTACCTCATTGTATGAGGTTTCTTTTCTTTTCTTTTTTTGGGTTCCTTTACGAATACCACGCTTAACTAACAGTAGAACAAAAAAAAAAAATAAGTAGAATAGAAAAACAAAAACAAAAATAATGAAAAAGAAGAAGAAAAAGAAGAGAAAAATAAAACGCGAATAGTTAATTAACTTTTTTATTTTCAGCAAGAAAAAAAAAAAAAAAAAAAGACAACAAAAAATAAAAAAAAAACAGCAAATTAATGACACTAATTTTTATTTTTCAGCGTAAAAAAAAAAAACAAAATTAATGAAAAAAAAAAATAGAAATTGGGATATTTTGTGTTTTCATGCGACGATTAAAATAAATTATTTTATTTTTCCTCTTCTAGTTTTTAGATCTGACTCTTTTTTTTTTGTCCTTTTCTTTTATTTATTTTTTTCCTTTTTCCTTTTTCATTTGTTTCTTGTGTTTTATTTTTTATATTTTTTATGGATGAGTTTTTTCTGTCTGTCTGTAATCTGTCTGTGTGTTTGTTACAGAATATTCTAGATTTCTAGGCATATGCCTTTTGCCTACCAACGTACATTAATTCTTTTTTATGATAATTGAATTTATGTGAAAAATTTAGTGAACATTTGGGTGTGTGTGTGTGTATGTATGTGTGCTTTCATGTATGTAAATTTATTCGTTCGATGAAAATATAAACAAAAAAAAAACAAGAAAAAACCTTTAAAAAAAATTACAATTTTGAAACAGTTTTTTTTTTTGCCATGGAAACACAACAAAATTTTCCTTCTGTTTTTTTTTTTTTTTAAAAAAAACGATAAAAAAAATAACAACAAAAATAGAACAGAAACAAAGTAACAACAATAACAAGGAAAAATATTGATGCGCGTTCGATAAATTCGTCATGGGTGAATCCTGGGACAAACCCCTTCAATTATATTTTTTTTAGTAAATTTTAACTAAATTATTTACTCTCAATTTATTTTCATCAGAAATTTAAAAGTTATGTAGGTTACCAGACGTATCCATTTAACATTTCAATCTATTTCATTGTAGTTGTGTAAAAGCTGAAGGGGGTGCTTTTTTTTATTCTTGAGATTAACGTTCTAATCTTTAGGTGGAGACGAAATAAAACGATAAGTACATATTTCCATTTGATGAGTAATGACGATGAAAACAAAGATTCGTCGTACAGTTTTTTACTTTCATTCAATCGTATAGAATTTCAGAACTTTCCTAACCACAAATGCTAAATAAAAAGCTATGAGTGAAATGGTGAAAAATTTAGATGAAACGATAAGTTCTTTGCCTTGAATAAAGACAACAACAAAAAAAAAGATAAAACGATCAGTTTTATTTTTAGTACAAAGGATCGGTTTTTTTTCCATGACACAATTTTTCTGTGTGTGTGTGTTGTTGTGTGCACGTTTGTCTATTTTTGGTTTATTATTATTTTATTGGGTACTTTTTTATCCCCTACATAATTTAAAAAAACGAAACCCACCCTAATTTAATACGCACACAAAAAACTTTGTGTTTCTCTGTGTGCTGTGTGTGTGTGTGTGTATGTTTTTTGATGTATGTATGGGTGTGCATGCGGCAATGTATCTGGTTCATTTTTAACCAAAAATAAAATATTATTGATTTTGCACAATTTCCGCTTTCTTTTAGTTTACTTTCTTATCTTTATAGTCAAGTCTTCTTTTACCTTCTTTTGTTTCTTCGTTTGTTTTTTTTTATTTAATTTTTCTTTCGTTACTCTGATTTTCATTTGAAATTTTCATATTTTTTTCTTTCTTTTCCAATAGAAACAATTATTTTATTCAACATAAGACAATTTTCTCTCTCTCTCTCGCTCTCTCTTTTACTCTTTCTTTTTCTTCTCTAATGAAAAATTAAAATTTTTTTAAATTTAAAAACTTTTTCTCTACATTGTCTCTCTTTCATTTTTCTTTCATTTGTTTGAAACACGCAAAGGAAAGTGGAAATAAAATAATAACAACAACAACAATACAAAAAGTTCATCCAATCCAATAATCATAATTTTTAATTGATTTTTCTCTATTTTTGATCGTCACGAAAATGAAAAACCAAAAATATGGGTAAAACATAATTTTGAATCTTTCAACGAATTTTCGTTCTATCAAAAAAAAAAACAACAAAAATTCCAAAATAAAAAAATCCAAAAAACAAAAAAAAATTTGGAAATTTTGGGAAAAACAGAAAAAAAATTATTCGAATAAAAATATGTAACGTTTTTTCATTTCTGACTCACAATTTCAATGATTCCGGTTTACAAAGTTGTACTCTTACGCACTTTATGACATGACGTTACGTAGCCAGATAACATAAATATTGAACATCTTATTTGTTTTATCACAGATCAAAAAGAAAAAATTATAAGGACGTAACAACAAGAATATTTCTCAGTGGAAGTTTAAACGAAACTAAACTAAACAACGCAAATGACGAGTTACACCGGAATTTTTTTTTTTTTTTAGATGGCTGCTATAAGAAGGAGTGAACGAGAGAATGCAAATATTTAAGAAAGAAGACAAAAATTCATTAGGCCGACGTATAAAAAATGTATTTCGTGAAACTGAGGACAAAAGTTAATTATTTTAAGTAAAGAAAATCAAGTTGGAAACTATAAAATTTTAGAATTTTTTTCTTTTTTTTTATTAAAAGCCGATAATATAAATTTTATGAATATTTAATTTTTAACGATCAAACAGAATAAATAATTTTTTATTTCTGTCATCTGTCTGAAGTTATTTGTTTATTCATTAGTTTGAGTACAAATTTTTTTTTTTTTTTGCTTTGTAGTGAAGACGAGTTGAGTTAATTTTTCATAATTTAATATCAGAAAAAATTCTGTGAAAAATCAGAATTTTTTTTTTTTTAATAATTTAAATGAAAGAAGAAAAAACAAATGGGGGAAGAAAAATAACAACTCGATAATGCAAGACGGACAAAGAAACAAAAGTTCATTGTTCAATATAATGGATAAATATTTGTACGAGAGAAATTCCGGCTAATTAGAATTTTATTCGATTCGCATAAATTCTCATTTTTTAATTGAATTCTTTTTTTTTTTTTTTTTTGTTTCTTAACTTTGTCTTAAGAATTCTTTACAGTTTCATTTATTTATGACGAAGAAATAATTAACCTCGAATTGTCCAATAAAGAATTAATGTTGAAAACAAAATTGAATTAAATAAAAATCTGACATGAGTCATTTAGTTTTGATTAAAGAAGAAGAAGAAGAAGAAGAAGAAGATAAAGAAGAAGTTGATGAAGAAGTGAAGATGAGCAGGGGAAAGGAATTTATTAAAGATCAGTAAAGTGTTTCTTTTATAAAAAGAATCTTAATATAATTGGCTTAATAAAAACTTTAAATAATAAACGTATAAATGAAAATGAAACTTAAAAGATGGTTCACTGATAATGAAACGTCTTCATTAATTCTCTCATAATCGCACAATAAAAGTGCAACAGAAATCAAGAGAATTAACACACACACACACACACACACACACACATACACAAAATAGTGATCTCAACAGTTAGTAAAAAATCAGTAATGTCACGTAAGTGAAGTAAGTAAATGAGACAGAGACTTTACCAATAAAAAAATACAAAAAATACAAAAAAAACAACAACAACAACAACAAAATAAAAACTTTATTTCGAGGACAAAAATATAATTGCGTTTTTTTTTTCTTCTGTTTTTAAATCTTTTTTATTAAAACAAAAAAAAAAAAAAACAAAAACAAAAACAAAAATAAGAAGAAAAAAAAAAACGGCGAAAAAAAAAAAGTTGTCTTTCGTTTGTTTTGTTGTTGTTGTTGTATTTTTTTTTTTCTACCAAAAAAAAATCGAAATAAATTTTTTTTTTTTTTTTAATCAAAAAAAATATTCATCCAACCAAATCAAAAAACGGAATTTGTATTATTTGGCGATTTTTCTCTAAATTTATTTGCCTTTTGTTTTTTTGTTTGTTTGTTTGTTGTTGTTGTTGCTGCCTTTTTAAAGCGTGTTGCTGTTCTTTGATTAGGATTAAGTGCAAATAAACGGCTTCATGCTTTTTTTTTCTTCTGTGCTTCACAAAATAAAGAAGAAGAAGAAGAAAAAATGGCAAAAATGGAACAAATAAAATGTCAGAAAATTATACAGAAAATGTAAAGAAAGAAATAAGAAACGGTTCAAGATGAAGTATAAATGACAAACAACATCAGCAATCACAATAATACAAAACGATTAAAGAAATAACAACTGAATCACCCAATTTAAAAAGAACAAAAAAAAAAAAATAGAAAAAAATAAATAAAAAAGAAAAATAACGAACTCACTTCTTAAGATTTTTTCACCATTTCAAAATTGTTTACATTTGATAAAGAAACTGATTTTTTTTTTATTCAATTTATTAATTTAAAATTTTTTTTATGAACTTTTTTTTTTTAGTTTTTTTTTTTTATTTTTCAAAATTTTAACACGTTTTAGATTTTTTTTTTATAATTTTTTCGCGTTATGAATTTTTTTTTTTTTTCGTTTTCAATTTTTTACTTTTTAAATTTTTGAAATTTTTTTATAAATTTGCTGCTTTTTCTTCTTCTTCTTCTTTGATTTTTGATTTTTTAATAATATTTCTGTTTATTTTGAATTTCAAATATTCTGTCTCGCACTTAATTTTTTTCGTTTTTTTTTTTGGTTAATTGTTCGTTTTAATTAATTTACCAGATTATTTGGGAAGAAGAATTAAAATGAAAATTTTCTTATAATTTTTTTTTTTTAAATGAAAATTTAACAAAATTTCCAAATACAAAAAAAAAAAAAATAAAAATAAAAATAAAAGAAAACTTCAATAAATTAATTTTTCTTCGTTTTATTTTTTTTTTTCTGTGTTGTTGTTGTTGGTTTTTTTTTTATTTATTTTTAAAGAAAAATTTTCTTTTTTTAAATTAAATTTTGTGTTAAAAATTTTTAAAAAAAAAATTCACATTTGAATTGTTATTTCTCTTTTTTTCACCGGATACACGTAACACGTACCTACAGTCTATGAAATCTCGTAACTAACTAAAAAAATTTAAGTTTGTAAAATTGAAATAAGCTTTCTTTCTTTTTTTTTGTTGCTTTTAGCAGCAGCTACCTTTTTTTTTTTTTTTTTTTGTTTGGTATTTGTTTTTTTCTCTGCCTTCTTCTTCTTTCATTTTTTTGACTTCAAGCACACATGTATGTACAACACACACACACACACACATATCTACCACCAACACTCGTATTAAACATGAATGTATTGGATAGAGAGAAAGAGAGAGAGAGAGAGAGAACAAACATGCATAATACAAACAGAAAATATGTTTGTTTGAAAATTAAACAAAAATACAAAAACAAAAAAAAAAAACAAAATAAAAATGTATTAAAATAAAAGAGAAACAAATACAAACAATGAAACGTCATCGTGTAAGCATAAAACTAGTATGCACACACATATTTAAATGTGAAAAAACAAAAAAAAAAATGTTAAGAATCGCATGTTAAATAATTGAATAAAGAAAGAAGGTGTGTATGTGTGATTAAATGTGTGTGCGTGTTGTGTGTGTATGTTTAAAACAAAACACTGTGGAAAATAACATTACCGTGTGTGTTTGTATGTGTTGCCGAGTGCATTTACATGGTTGTGTTATTTGTCAATATTATAATAGGTGAAGTTAATTTTGTTTTTGTATTCGATATTTCTGGTGCTCTGCCTCTGTATGTATGTGTATTGAATTGAATTTATTCACCAATACATTTATGCATCGAAAAAAAAAAAACATTTCTATGCAAAAATTATTAAATTATTGCAATTTTTTTTATTCGCCTTTTAAAATTTAGCAATTTTTTTTTTTTTTAAATAAAATAAAATTTTGACGGTTTGACCTTTTTGTCTACAAACAAAAAAAATAACAAAAACAACAATCGTTTTTAATAAAAAATGAACAAAACACGAAACAAAACAAATATGTTTGTAGAAATGAAGCGTGATTATTGAAATTTTACCGGGAAATTTCGATGGAAAATCCATGTTTTGTTGTGTTCAAAAGAAAATTATTCGTTTTGTTTTAATTTCAAGTGAAAGAATTTCCTGTATTATAATTTTTGTTGACAATTTTTGAAAAAATGTTTTTACGGTTTTTCCGAGTTTTCCATTTTATGCGATAAAATAATTTTTCAACTAATTGAAACAAACAAAGAGTTTGATAATTGATAATATTGCACGTGATCAGAAAAAAAGGGTGACATGAACATATTTAAAAAAAATTTCCTATATTATTTAATTTCTCTAATAAAATTCAAACGAACACCAAACACACACACACACACGCACAGTTAAACCTTTACACAAACGTTCACATACGTAAATGTAAAAAAAAAAAAAGAAAAAAAAAATTGCACATTTATCTTGTTTAGGGTCACTGTGCTCAATGGGTTATAAACATTATGTGTCACCACGGCAACAACAATAAAACCAACAACAAATCAAAATCCACAACATGTTTTCTTATTGTTGTTGTTGTTGTTATATTATACAGTTTTGTTGTTGTTGTTGTCTCTTGTTTATTTGTGTATAGATTTTCACCATATTAACATTATCCAGCATCAACGCGTTTAACATTCAAGAAGAAGAAAAAGAAGAAGAAGAAGAAGAAGAAGAAAATACAAATTAACTACAAATGACTTAAATGTATACTTTTTTATTGTTTGTTGTTTTAATTTTTGTTTGCTGGTCTCATCCATATTAGTACCCTTTTTTTTTTTTTTTGTTTTGAATTTTTCTTAAGAACTTACAATATTTTATTTTTGTAATTTTCATCTGTGCTATTTTCTGTTTTACAATTTTGTTTTTATTTTATTTTTAAAAATTCATAAAACAAAAGTAAACAATTCCATGTACTACTTTTTGTTAAATTCACATTTTTCAATTATTTGTTATGAATATGTGACTTTTTGTTTTTATTTCTTCTAAATAACAAAAAAAAAAAAAAAAGAGACAGAAAATATAACAATAAATAATAATAGTGCAGATATCTGATCAGTTTTTGTTGTTGTTGTTGTTGTTGTTGTTATTATTATTTTTCTGTTATTTTCCACAATAATAACAAAATATTGATTTGGATCTCATTTTTGAATTTTTTTTTTTTTTTTGTTGTTGTTGAACAATATTTTTCTTGCATTCAACAAAATTACAATAAAAACATAAACAAATACAGAAATAAACAAGAAAAAGAAGAAGAAGAAGAAGAAGAAAAAGAAGAAGAAGAAGAAGAAGAAGAAGAAGAAAAAGAAAAAAAAAAATAAATAAATGAAGGAAATTATTGAAGGATAAAGAGAAAAATGATTGAAAAATATAAACATCTTTTTCAATTGTTATATTTTTTTTTATTGTTGTTGTTATTATTTTGTTTATTTGTAGTTTTTTGTTTTTTTTTTTCCTATACAATTTTTATTTTATTTAAATGCACTTGAAATAAATAGAAAAAATATACAGAGTGTAACAATGTATCAGTGCTATCCTGTGTGCCTTTAAGAAAATCTGGAATATAATCAACGAATGGCATAAAAGAAAGAAAATTTGATGAATTTGATAAATGGACAAAAATAAACAAATGAAATCAGAAAGAATTTTTAACTGCCCTGTGATTCTCATAATGACTTTAAGGGTGGGAAGATATCTGGAAAATATCATTAGTTTGTAGTTTAGACGGATATATTTACAAAGAAACAACAAAAATTAAAATATATAGAAAATGTTCCATAAAGAAAGAAAAATTAAACAATAAAAAAATGTTTATATTGAAAAAAGTAACAACACACACGATGCATTTGTAGAAATAAAAAAGAATAAATAATTGTTCTGTACAGTGTTGTGTTGTTGTTAAAAATTTTCTATGACATTGACCCTGGTCACAATACAAAAAAAAAAAACAAAATACAACAACAACAATTAAATATCTTATAAAAAACATTAAAAATTGAAAATGATTCATCTACAATAGAGTGACGACAAACAAGAATAATAATGATTGATTTATTTGATTATGGTTATTTTAGTCTTGTTTGCCTTCCTTCTTAAGGAATCTTCTTTTTATGACGAAAACAAAACACAACAAAAAAAAAAATAAAAATTAAAGAAGAAGAAGAAGAGAAAAAAAAAGATACACGATAGACGAGAATAAATAAGAAAATTGACAAGAGTACAAAGATGGTATTTGTATTTATATATAATTTTTGTTCTGTGATAATTCTTGTTTAAATTTCACTATGCACAAGACTTCTGTGAAATATTATTTGTTCATTTTTTATACGTGGAATAAAGGATGGCTAAATGAATATTCAGCCATCGTTTAATATTTATATTTGTTTTTTTTTTTTTTTTTTGTTTAGATATTTGATTTTGAAGAAAATATAATAAGAACAACAACAGTAAACAGTAAACAGTATCCGGTTAATAACAATCACATATATAGTTTACTTTACATACTTATAAATATAAAAATATATCTAATTGTCTTTTATGAAGAAAATTATGATGTGTGAAGAAAGAAGATTAATGGATTTTATGATCGTGAGATTTTAATATATTTTATTAAATTCTTAATAATGCGTTATTGTAAAATTACATAAGAAGGATTCTATTTTATAAATTTAATTTTTTTTTTACTAAGAAATTCATAAAAATATGCTTCTTATCGCATTCAAGTTCTAAGAAAAAGTTAACGTCTTAGTTAGATAACACATCCGATTCTCATCATAATTTCAAATATCTTTGTGGTTTAAATATTTATTGATTATTTTTCATTTGGTATCCTATGGTGTTAGTTGTACTTATAAGACGTCATAAGTGAGTTTCTTTGAAATTGTATATTATACCATATCAAATAACTTGGGAAAAAATGACCCTGGTATTTGGTACACGTTAATAAAACAATCGGTTATTATATTTTTGTTTATAAGATTTTTGATTGTATTAAATAAAATAGACGAAACTCTATTCACACACTTTCAACCTCCTCTTTCTCTTTTTAACTATTTATATTCATGATACTAAAATAGTAAACTATTTAACTATTAGATAGTAGATTAGTTAAGTAAAAGTATAAACTACTTTAAATAAATAATATTTGTTCACTAAATACAAAAATACTAAAGTGAAATGACCACGAAAATAATAATAATAATGCGTCTTTGAGTGAATAAATATCTATAAAAATCATAACACACTCTCCATTTGACTATTATTATTATTATTATTATTATTTAATCGCCTTGAAAATTTAACGTACATATATGTACAAAAGTGATAAAAAAAAAAGTGAGAGAAATAAAAAAAAAAATGGGCTATTTGTGTGTGTGTGTGTGTGTGTTTGTATTAAAAATTTTCTATCAATGAACAAATTGAAGAAAAAGATAAAGAAAATAGATTGATTAATTTAAATCATATTCATTCTAAATATTTTTAGAGTATGTATGTATGTACGTTTAATAAATGACGTTCGCCTTAATCTAAATAGTTCAAAAATTTAAATTTGTTTTAAAAGAAATGAAAACAAATATAAAGATAAACACAAATTTTTAATCATGTTTTTAGTTAATAGAAGTAGGTTGATAATCATTTTGTGTATTGTTTTTATTTTTATAATCGGTTGAATCAAATATTGGTGACACCATTTTTTTTTTTTTTTTGGTGGGAGTAATTCTCGGGGTGCACTTAAAATAACGGTGGGACTTAATCCCGTTAGGGAATAAAATATTGGTGAGGCGAAAATTATGAGAATTTTTTTTTATCTAGCACTTAATGTCTTTATCTATCGACCGATATGACATAATTGATGTTTTATTTTGTTCTTAGCCAAATTTTACAGAGGCAGTTTATGTTTTAACGTCATACTTAAATACGTGATCGTCATTTTGTTGTTTCAGATTTACCTGGTAATTATGTATTATGGCCAAGAACGGAAGGAAAGAGGGCAAAAAAAAAAAAATAGAACAAATGAAATTATTTTTCTCCATCCAAATGACTTCTGAATTTATAGAGTCTTTAAGAAGCACTCACATGTCATAGGGGTAGACAGAGTATAATATGAAGACTCAAAATATTGAAGAAAACAAAAATTATAACATTGGCATTGAATAGAAATTCAAACCCTTAATACAGTCCTTACATAAATACATAATATTTCATTTTATAGTTATTATTTATTCTCTTATGTAACAAGAAGAATAATAAAACGTGCGCATATTTGATAAGATATAATATTCAAGATTGAATTGAACTTGCTCTTAAAAGGAATTACAATAAAAAAGAAGAAAAAAATCAAAAGGGAAAAAAAGAGAACAAAACATAAATACAACAACAAAAAGAGACGATAATATTAAAATTGTTGTTGTTGTTATATACAGATTTATAAAACATCAGAAATGTGCAAATATTAATAAAAGCAACAATAAAAATAATCACAACAACAAATTATTGATCATAATTATAATCAACGAAGCTACTTTTTTCTTCTTTTTCTTATAAAAAAATTCTTTATCATACGTTTGTTTTTATTACCTTTTTTTGTTGGAATTAATTTAACCCCTTCAGTTACATTCTGTATGCAAAATTACAAAATTTATTTTGACATATTCGCTTAGTAGAAATTTGTAACGTCAGATGGCGCGTTTTTTTTTTTATCTCAGAATAATATTTATTGTTTATGTTTTTTGTCTTCCTAATTTTCATTCAACATACATTGATTTAATGTTTATGTAATAAAACAATTGAAGATATGAATAATGATAGTTTAATGTTTCTGTTTTTTTTTCTTTTTTTCATTGACCTCTGTTCTCAAGGTAAACTTTTTATTTGACATCTAAATATCTATTCAAGTGGAAATTATTATTCTCTCATTCTTTTTAGTTATGCAATTTTTTATTGTTGTTATTGTTATTTTTGTGTCATTTTATTATTTTTGTAAGATTGTCTAAAAATATAAGCAAAAAAAAAAGAAAAAGAATTTAATTCAAAATGACACGAGAGAATGATAAACAGATAAAGAATAATGAAGCATAGAAAATATTTCCTCTTGACTCGGACTGCTAATGATTTAATATTTAAATTTTATAAATAAAATATGAAAATTCATTTTTAAAATTTACAAATGTTTTACCACGTTTTGTATTAAAAACAAATTAAATTACAACAAGAATTAAATTCATCAATCAGAAATATCGATATGACTTAACAATTGTCTAATGTAAACTAATTTCTAAATGATTAAAAAATATTTGCCTCATAAGTCATTTAGTGCCGTGCACGCATATGAATCATTTTTATTTCTTTATTCCAAAATTAAAAAATAAAAAAATAATAAACAAATTGTACCTATAATTATGTACACACACACAATTAACTCAATTTTACTTTCAACTTGAACATGAACTTGAACTTATTGTAGACGGTAATATTACACATATGAAAGTAATTTCATTGACATTAAAATCGACATAAACGTAGTAGAAAATTAATGAACCTGAAAGGGTTAAATGAAAAAATTTTTTGAATTGCATTTTAAGTACTAAGCAAAGATGACGATGATTGATGATTAATGTATTTTGTTATCTTATGTGCTGGTTTTTTTTCTCCTTCTTCTTCTTCTTCTTTACTCATTTTTTTTTCTTCTTTACTTTCTTAACATTCTGCAAAAAAAAAATGCAGATATTTTTAGTTACACAATTTTCTTTTCATTTATTTGTCTTTATTTTAAAAATATTATTGCATACTTTTTTTTCAACTCGATTTTTATTGCTTCTCTTCTTCTTCTTTCTTTTTTATTGATTATATAAATCGCTTATAAGACGAAAAAGAATTAAAAGAAGAAGAAGAAAGAAAAGGCGTTTATAAATAGAATATTATTTAACGGAAAAATAAGATGATTGAACTCTTTTCGTATTAATAATTACACATTTTTATGTGCATACAATTTTTGCTTTGTTTCATTTTTGTATATTTTTTGTATTTTTTCGCTGAAATCAAATTAAAATTTACAAAATACATTTTTTTCTAGATTTCTGAAATTAAATTTGGTTTTTTTTTTTTTTCGTTTTTATTCCAAATAATTTTTTGATTTCAAAGTCAAATAGAAAAAAAAAAATTATTTATTTCTTTATTTCAATGGAAATGATTTTAATGGGTCATTGTGTGTATTGTTTTATTTCTTTTAAGTAAAAATATTTCTTCTTCGTATATCTGACGCAATTAGACCACGTATCCTTATTCAATAAACAGAAACGAAACGCTTTATTTGTCTTACGTTCAGTATGATGAAAATATTATTGAGAAAAATTACGTCTGTGTAAAAGCGATTTAACAAAAAATTTGTCTTGTTTTCTTCTTTTTTTTTGGATGAAAAGAAATGAAGAAGATTTTTTTTTTAATTTGAATGGAATCAAATTTATGAATGAACTGAAAATATTTTTATTTTGTGCGGTTTTTGTTTGAATGAATTTTTTTCTGTATTTATTGCAGTAATGAAATAAAATTAAATTCCGTACAATTATGAACAGGATTCCGAAAATGTTTGTGTATTTTATTGAATTTTTGGAGGAAAACAATGAAAAGTTTTAAATTCATGTTACTTTGTTAGAAACATTTTTTTTTACATTCTAATTAGATAACAACAAAATAAAACTGATTAATTTTGATCCAGAAAACTTCAACAATTATGAAATATTTGAATTACAAAACTAATCACAATAAAGGGACAATTTAAATGATTTCCAATTAAACATTTTTTATTTAAAAAATGAAAAATATTTTGATTTGTTGCTTTGAATAATTTTTTTTTCCTGAGAATTTCTCAGAAATTCTTCATATTTGAAATTAATTGTTTTGTTTTTTTTTTTTGTTTTTTTTTTTTGTTTTCCAGAAATGAAAAATAATAAAAAAATAAAAATAATCAACTTGAAATAAACAAACTTTATAGTTATTTATCTAATCGGATGAATCATCGATGATTTATCTGTAACTGATAAAACTTCAATAAGAAAAGTAACAACAAGTACAACAAGTTAACAAGTGCAAAACTCCACACTTTAAATACTTTTGAAGTTCTAGATTAAAATTCTGTTTTTTTACAAATACAAAAAATTAATTAGAGTTTTTTTAGGATTAGATTTTTATTCGGTCCGTTGTGATTTTTCTTTTAGTTCGTAACTTTTTCTTGATAAAAACAAAAAAAAAATAATCATTTAAATCAATCTTGAATGAACCAATTAATGAAGATTTAATTATTGTCATCATTTGTTTAATGATGTGTTGAATATGCTTTATCGTACAATGATAAAGACATTGTGAATGACCAATAGAAAAATTTGTTAGATATGCATATGTTATGACGTCGCTCAGAATAAACAATAAATAATTACATGTAAATGATGAAAGATAATGAATGTAATTTTAAATATAGATTAAAAATATTTGTGTATTGTATATTTGTGTACCCGGATGTTTCCACCAATGGTGGAACACGGGCAAATGAAGAAATGAAACCCCAAACCATTTATTATTTTTATTTTTTCAGAAAACCGCACTGAAAAGTAAGTCTATTATCTCATTCGTGTATTAGTCACAAAATTAAATTAAAACAAATAAATATAGAGACTCATTTAGATAAATACGAATACGCGAGTTCATCATATAATAAAAACAAAAAACAAAAAGTAAATTTGTAGACTTTAATCATTTTACACCGAATATATAATAAAAGGCTTTCGTACATAAATTAAGGAAAAACAACAACAACAAAAAAAAAGAGAAGGTTTATCTAATCGCGTGTCACAGTTCATTAATAAATTTTTAATAATATAATAATTATGTAAATGTGAAACCTGTGTAATAAGACCATTAATTTTAGCAAATGAAATTTAATCTAATTAACCAAGTGGTGGTCATTAGACAATCTAGTTTCTTTAAAATTATATTAAATGAATTCAATGAAATTTAGGTGACTTATCATCGCGTGGCTAAGTTCTTTGAAAGTTCAAACTCTTAACCCCACTATAGAGTCTAGGGATCAAACATCGCTGTGATAGAAAAAAATAGTTTAAATTCCATTTCAACAGCAGTGTGTCTTAAATTTTCATAGTTGTTAATACAAGACAAATTTCTAAGTCACAGTAATCATTTTTTTCAATTTCAGAGATGGTGAGATACGAGGCTTAAATAGACAGACAGTGTATATGTGTAATTATTTAATTAAAGTAATAAACTTGAGACTTGACAAAATATTTGTATTTTATTAGAATAAGGTGGGGTAGGAAATTTATGTAAATTATGTTACCTTTTAAATTTTCATAAAATTTTAATGTTTTTAATAATATTTTAAAAATAAAGTGAATGATAATATTTTCCCTGTTGTTAATGTTGTTGCTAATATTTTATTATTCTGTGTAATTTGTCATAATGTATGACCGGCTAATTTCTGTTTTTATTTGATTATTTTATAGATACAGATTAAAGAATTATTTGTCTTACGTGACTTATTTATTTACTTCCATATTTTACATTTTTTTTTTCTTCTTCTTTTGTCTCATTTTTAATACAATTATTTATCTTTCATTTCTGTGGTTTACTTTTCTTCAAAAACGTGATATTTATTTAAAAAATTGATTCAATAATTATTTTTTTGTTTTATTTGACGAAAACAATTATTTCGATAATGATTGTATTTATTGATTGGTAGGGATAGGTGGACGTTGCGATTAGAAATAATAAAATTTTTTTACAATTTTTTTTCCTTTCATTTGAATATTTTGAAAATCGTTTAAGAACAAAAAATAATAATTTGAATAGAATAACAATAAAATGATTTTGTTCTGAATTTATTGCATTAAAGGTTTTTGCATTTTGTTGTATTTTCGTAATCGCATTTGTAGACATCGTAGTCAAAGTGTATTCTGATTAAAGTAAAAAAAATTGTTATTCACATTTGTTATCGGTGACATGAATTCTCCATAATCTAGCACACGTGTTTCACACAAAAGGATTCATAAACTAAAAATGAAGAAATAAACGTAAGAAGCTCTTGGAACAAAATTCAACAAATCACTTAAAACAATAACTTGTTTAGAGTGACCATTAAATGAATTAAAAATTCTTTTTGAAAATTAGAATTTCGCTTTTTTAAAAATTCTGTATTACAAAGTTTACCGTCACAAAAATGAAAAAAAAATTCTATTAATTTAATTTTATAATTCGACTGTTTTGCCTTTGTCGTTCAACCAAAATTAAGAAAATGTGTTTTATCATTTAATTGCAACATCACACACACACACACACATACACCTATACAGAGGCTAAGCCATTTAAAGCCATACAAAGAAAATTATAAAAAAAAAATATAAAGAAAAGTTTCTTTGAAGTTTAAAGAAAAATTTTATGTGTTCAGTGTTTGTTGTTGCTTTTGTTGCTTGATAAGAAATTATTTTTGTTGTTGTTGTATTCTTTTTTTTTTATGTAGGTAAATCTCACATATTTTTTTTTGTTTCTTCTCTTTTTATGATTTAATTTACGAATAAATGCTTCTAATTAAGATAAGAATTTAAATTGTTTTCTTCTTCATTCATTCTGTTTATTCCTCTTTTTTTTTTTCTTTACTTTGAATTTATATAAATGGTTGAAAATATAAATTATTTAATTAATTAGAAAGAAAATTCTTTACGTTTATAGAAGTAAATCTTTTGGATTAAAGAAGGAAAACCAAAACCAAAAAAAAATTTTTAATAATGAAATTTGTTGGACAATATTTAATGTTTTTAATTTGTCTTCTAACAATTATTAATGGTATTTATTTAAGATAATATTAATTATCTTTTCTTTACATTATGAAAGAAAGTTAATTTATTTCGATTTATTTTATTTTTTTCTTTTGTTTTAGTAAATGGACTAAAATGTTATCAGTGTTCAAGTGGTGATGATCAATATGGTAAAGGTTGTCTTAGACATGATAGAGCAAGAATGATGAAAATTATTTGTGCTGCTGATGAGTCTTGTGTTAAAGTTGAAGCAATTTGTATGAAATTAATTTTAATTTTATTATTATTATAAAATTTTTTCGTTAATTTTAAATATTTAATTTTCAGTGCAAGGTAACGTTGCTGTGTGGCGTGATTGTTTACCAAGAAATTCATGTGATATTGTACCAAATAGTTTTCGTACATTTTGTGGTTATTGTGATAGAAATTTATGTAATTCTAGTGAAATAATAATTTTAAGTAATTTTATTTTAATTTCATTTTTTATGTTACATTTTTTTTCATAAATAAATTTCGTTTTACTTTTGCGAATAATTTGAATTATGTTTTATTGTATTCTATTTTATTTAGTACATTAACTTACTAACGTTATAAGTACCTACTAATTTTTAGGAGGGTTCTGAACAATCCCATATCTGCATATGCGTTGTGTTCTATTGAAATGTTTGTGTTAAAAATAAAATTTATTTTGACTTTAATTCATCAGAAAAAAGAACAAGAGAAAGAATTCATTTGAGAAAAGTTTAGAATTTTGAATTTGTGAAAAAAAAAAACTAATTGAAATTTAATTTTTTTTTATGTGAAAAATTCTGAAGTTGACAAAACTATTTGATCAACTTTAACTTTAACTTTATTTTTTTTTATTAACTTTTATTATCAGCATAAACTAAATGAAATAAAATTCTATTTTTTTTTATAAATTTATAAAATCCATTGACGTAGTTTTTTGTAAATAAATTCACGTTGTTTCAATTTTAATTTCAAGTTTAATAATTTATTGTTTAATTGTAACAATATACCTGTTGATTATTTCTTAAATGTTTTCTTTGAATTACATTGTTTTATTTTGTTAAAACTATTATTAGAATTAATTTGAATTTTAATTGTTTTTGATTCTGATGAATAACTTTTCAATCAATATGACTCATTCTCGATAAAGAAGATATCAGGAGTTCTACTATTATATTATTATAATGGTTATTCAATATTTTATTGTTGAATGTTGGACTTGGATCTTTTCCGTTGTCATAGATTTGTCAAATAATTGAATAAAATTACAATTGATTATAGAATTTCAACAATTTCAGTTATTGTGCCGATAAAATTATCATGAATCTTATCAGTAATTAATCGGAAATTTTTTTTTTTTTGTTATTAATCATAACACTTTATATCGTAATATTGTGAAATATTAATTGAAGTACAGTTAAGGATTATTCTAGAAATTTAATGAAGTAAAAAATTTTCCTTAAACTTAATTTTCATAAATATTTAAAAATTTGTACAAATTTTTTTGTCACAAGAAATTATTTTCAAATGTTTATTCTGCTCTAAAACACTTCAACAGCATTTAGATTGATGAAAACTACAAAAATAATTATCGGCATGCAGGCGTTTAAAAATTAATTTGTATATTTTTATTGGAACTGATTTTTATGCGTTTTTTTTTCTTCTTATTAATAAAAAAATAATTAAAAGCTGATTTTTGTAGTTTTTTTTAAAATTCGTTTACAATCATATAAGTACTTTAATTATACTTAAAATTTAATCTCATTCTTATACAACAATTTTGGAACAAATTTTTTATCAATTTCCTTCATAAAAATTGATAACAATTTTTATTTGTTTTTAAAATAATGTTGACTAATAGATGATTAATACTAATGAGGTAGGTACTTTCGTTTAATCATTAATCTTATATTTTATATATATATTTTAATGAACGCACACAGTACACATGCCATTTTCCATTATCCTACATATATATTTGTGTGCTTTTATTATTTTTCTTCTTTTATGAATTGTTTGATTGTGATCAAAATAATTTTGTTGTACTTTTAAAAAAAAAAACAATAAAGACACAATTAATAATCATTTGACTGTACATATTTTTATAATTTTGTTCTTCTTATCAAAAATACATTATTAAATAATAAAATTGTCAAATGTAAAATCTATAATCATTATAAAACAAGTACTTTAAAATACAATTTATTATTCTTATCAATTTGAATGGAACAAAACAACAACAAAAATAGAAATAAATAATTGAAAGGAGAAAAAGAATTGTGACAAAATTTAACGTAATAATAAAATAAATTGACTCATCACAGAAAATATAGACAATTATTATTGTCTTTATTGTAAATTGTTGAAGAAGTATTTTAATATTTTTATAAGAAATTTTATAAAAAAAATAATAATTATTTTTCTTAATATTTATAAACAAGATAAAAAATATGTGTTTGGTTTTTTTTCTTTTAAATATATTTTTAAGTAATTACTAAATGACGAATTCATTAATTAAAGTATTGTTAACATATGATTCACGTCTTTCGTGTTTTTTAATTAACAAATGAAGGTGCATTGATTGAATGATCAAATGATCAACAAAAAAATTTTATATCTGATTCATTCTTATCATTTTTAGTTAAATTAATATTCTTGCGTAAATTGTTTATCATATTTTGGATATTTTATGTATATAAAAGTCAAGACTATTTTGTACAACAACATTAAGCAAATATTCAATCAACATAATTCAGTTTTACATTTATTCGTTAGATTACTGATTTTAAAACATCTTTACATTATTCATTTATGTTTTAATAAAATCTTATCAAAGTAATTAGAGATTAATATTTATCAAAATATCTGATAGATTACATTGTGTTGAATAAAACATAACATTCTCACTCACTTCCTTGTTCAAATATTCTAAATAAAATTCTGCTAATCCCCAACAAAATTTAAAGTAATTTCAACAAAATTTACTACAGTTTGACTCTATCTTGAAATTTGTTAATTGGAGCAAAATCTAATGAATTAATTGAACTAATTAATTGATTTAAACTCAGTTAACAGGAGTATTCTTCTTATTTAAATTGTTCTTTAGTATGGAAAATGAGTAACCAATTGAATTGAAATTAAAGACTTACCATATTCTTCGACTATCATTTTCTAATAATAAGTTTATAAAGAAAATTTAAAAATCAATTATTTGAAGTATTTTATTAAAGTGTAGAAATACACAAGAAACTTCATAACATTCAATAATTTTTATAGAATATTTCAAACACATAAAAAATATGTGAACAAATTAATTGTTTAGTTATTATACATTTTTCAAAGAGGTAATTTTACATAAATTTCAATTGAATATTTTTTGACTGTGTATATTCATTACTCGGATTTATAATAGTGTGGACCTCAGAGAACATCAATTAAATAATAATTTAATCGTATTAAAAAATGGGAATATAAGTAAGCGAAATCTAACAATAAAATTCATTCAATAAAAAAAGTTTACTGAAAAGTTTCCACTAAAAATTGTTGAAGCTTTAGAAGAATTTACTTAAAAAATCAAAGTTAAAAATGTTGTCGTGGAAAATTATCTTTGTTTTTCATTTAATTTATTTCTTTATTTCTATTGGAAATGGTATTTAAAACTTTACTTCACATAAATTACACTCTACAATAAACTTTTTTTCATTTGTTTATTTGTTTTTAAAGTTGATAGCCTTATATGCTACCATTGTCAATCAACATTGAATGCAACAAATCGGGAATATGATTTTAATTGTGTTAGTCAATTCGAGCGTATAAATACTGTTCGTTCTTGTTACAACACCAATGAAACCATACAATATTGTTTAAAAGTTTTTTATACTGGTAAAATGAAAATGAAAATAAAATCATTTATTATATTAATATTATTTTTCTTTCAGCTAATAATCAAAATTTATCTTATGGAGTCCAATCTACATATGTGGGTAGAACATGTACAGATAAAAGTATATGTAAATTATTTAGAGAACCTCCATTTAATGGAACTGAAGTTAAATGTTATTTTTGTGACACTGACCTTTGCAATGGAAATATAATTATTGATGTTAATCAATTAATTATATTAGTTACAAGCATACTCGTTTTTGTTCATTTTCTCATATTTTAATTTTTTTTTTTCAAAACTTTAATTTTTCCTAAATAAGAATCAAAAATAAATACCAAAATTCAACTTTATTTGGTGCAATCATAATCACAATAGATAAGAAAATATAAATTTTCACAAATAATAGCAAAAAATTAAATTAATTGTAATGTTTTATTTTGCAATAATTGGAAAAACAAAAATAAAAGAGTTTCAAAACGTTACCGTAATTAAGAATGAAAAAATGAATTTAACAAAAAAAATGTAGTTTTGGTCGAGACATTGGAACTAGCTTGCTATATTTTTAGTGTAAAAAAAAATGTTAAAAAGATTTAGTCCATAAAAATTTTTATTACATTTTCTTACACAAACTTACTCTTGCTTTAATAAACAATTAAAATGTTTTGCTACAATTACACATTAAAAAGAGTTTATAACACAATTGTACTTTAATGTTAAATAAATAAAAATAAAATAAAATGAAATGATATGATAATAATTTTATTTAATAAATACCCTACATAAGACTTCTGCAAAGTTTTTTTTGTTTAAGGAATTTAAATGCTTATCGTAATACCTGAATTTGAAATATTTGTTATTAATCAGTTAATTAATTGATAAGTACGGAAAAAGAATTTATTTCGTATTGATAAAAAGTCAGTATCGTATAAGAAGTTTTGAAGTTAATCTAATCTTAAATAGTTTTACTTAATTAATAAATGTATAGCCATTTTTAAATGAATTTCTACAATTCTATATTATTATTTTAATGAAAGTATTCACAAAGGAATAATTATTAATAAAAAGATGGATATTCATTTTAATGTAATAACATAGTAATGGTCAACTGAGATTAGTTTTATCGATCTTAAAAAAATAATTAATTTTATATGAAGCAAATTATGTAAATCGTGCCTACTTATACGATTATATAAAATTAACAGAAAACTTAATTTGGATTTACAATTAAATGAAAAAGTTATTTAAAAATTCCATGTTGCACGAAATTCTCAGGTGTTTTGTTGTATTTCGAAATAAATCATTACATAACCTTAAAATCAATGTATCTTTGGGTTTATTAATTTTTTTTTTATTTGGCGCTTTTACAAAAAATTGGCACATTTCTGTAAATTTTATATATTTGGTTCTCAATACAAATTCACACTTTCAATACGTATTGAAAAAGTCAGGCAATGGTTGAATGAAATTAGTAATAATTTGATTGCATTAAGATCGCTGTTACATTTTTGGAAATTTTTATATAAAATATAATAAAGTTTAATGTTTAGTTTGAGCTTTATGTTCTTTTAAAAATGTAAAATACATATTATGCCTTTCTGAGAACTTACCAAATTTTCGAATAAATTAACTTCGAGGCCAGAAATATGTCCTTTCCCATTTTGGAAAAAAAACTAAATACTCCAAATACACCGTGTAATTTAAATATGTGTATTTTAATGTATTTTGTGTATAATAAAATAATTGTTATAAAATATTTCAAACACATAAAAAATATGTGAACAAATTAATTGTTTAGTTATTATACATTTTTCAAAGAGGTAATTTTACATAAATTTCAATTGAATATTTTTTTACTGTGTATATTCATTACTCGGATTTATAATAGTTGGACCTCAGAGAACATCAATTAAATAATAATTTAATCGTATTAAAAAATGGGAATATAAGTAAACGAAATCTAACAATAAAATTCATTCAATATTAAAAGTTTACTGAATAGTTTCCACTAAAAATTGTTGAAGCTTTAGAAGAATTTACTTAAAAAATCAAAGTTAAAAATGTTGTCGTGGAAAATTATCTCTGGTTTTTATTTAATTTATTTCTTTATTTCTATTGGAAATGGTACTTAAAACTTTACTCTACATAAATTACATTCTGTTAAGCTTATTCATTTGTTTATTTGTTTTTAAAGTTGATAGCCTTCCATGTTACAGTTGTAATACAACATTGGACACTACAAATATGGATTATAATAAACATTGTGCAGGTGCAGGTCAGTTTAGGTTTTTAGACTCTATACGAGGTTGTTTCACGACCACTGGAAAACAAATTTATTGTATAAAACTTTTTTATACTGGTAAAATGAAAATTAAAATAAAATCAATTATTATTTTAATATTATTTCTTGTACATTTTTATTTCAGCAAAGAATAAAAATATATCGAATGGAGTCGAAAGTAGATATGTTGTCAGAACATGTGGAGAGAGAGATTTCTGTAAATCATTTAATGGAACCGATCTTAATTGTTATTATTGTGACACTTCTATTTGCAACGGAAATATAATTAATGATGCTAGTCCATTTATTATACTAGTTACTAGCATACTAGTCGTTGTTCAATTTCTCAGATTTTATATTTTAATGTGTGAAAATAATTAATTATTTAATTTTTTTTTTATGATTAAATAATTACTAAGAGTTGAAACACACTTTATCATCACCACTTTGTTTTTGTTATCAATAATGCCTTTGTTTTTAATTTTAAAAAATTATTGAATAGAAAAATTTTAAATCTTTGGATTTGAAATTAATTAATTGAGGATTTATAAGGATTATAAGATTTACATATTTACACATATATTGATGAAAATCAGATTAAATTGGTGAGTTTTGCACTTTCTCTTAAGATTTTTTTCAGTGGAATTATTTTTAATAAAAATTTTAAGAAAAAGTTGTTTTAGTTTTTCTTATCAAACAAACAAACACACACACACATACAGAAATTAAAACTATAAATTCATGAGATTAGATAAATTCGAGCATATATAAATCACATAATTTTCAAAATTCTGTCATTTCGTGTTCAATAATTGTAACTTAAAAAGTGAATTGTAAAAAGATCAAAACTCTTTTAAAAAAAGGAGAAAAATAAAAATTCAAATCTAAAAATGTTGTGGAAAATTCTATTGGGATTAGCAGTTTGTGCAATTGTTTTCGCTAATGGTAAATAAAATTTATTGTTATCAATAAAATTTGGAAATCGAAGTATTGAGAATTTTATGAGAAAAAAAAATGTTTCGAAGAGAAACAAATATATTGAATTGTTTCAAAAAAAAGGACAGTTATCTCATGTCATGTAATAATAGGATTAATGTTTTTACTGAGTCCAAATCAATTGAAGTGAAATAAATCTGTGAAATTTTTAAAAAAATTACCCAAAAATAATAATTTTTTGTTGTGAAATTTGATTTTATTCGTTTTTCTTTTTTTGTATTGTGAAAAATGTAAAATTGTTTCTGTTTCTAGTTAACAGTTTACAATGTCATCAGTGTGCAACATCCACCGATTCTAAAAATCAAACTCTATACAATAAAGATTGTGCTGGTGATGGCGATTTTTCAAAAGTTATTAGAAATTGTACCAAACCAGAAAACGCAACAGTTTGTCTTAAAGCAACTGGAAAAGGTATAAATAAAACGAAACTTTAATGTTTAACAATAAATATTTTAATTCTTCTAGTTGAAAGTCTATCAATGATAAGCAGAGAATGTGGTATTAAAAAAACAACATGTGATGAAATGAAAGCTGATGCTACAAAATATAATGTAACAAATTTTGAATGTTTAGAATGTACTGGTGATGGATGTAATGGGAGTGAAATAATTAAAGCTAGTAATATTATTAGTATTACAAGTTTATTATTTGCTATTAAATATCTTTTATTATAAAAACGGGGCTCATCAAGGAATTTCAAGACACAGTTTAATTACTTCTTAGTATTAACATACAAAACATTGTGTATTGTAATTCTATAAAATACAAACATAAAATAAATGAAAAACAAAAGAAATGAAAATTAAAGAAAAATCTTTTATTATTTTGATTGTCTTGCCTTGTACATTTCTCTTTTGCTGCTAAAAACAGAAATATATGTTTAGGAGTTGGGCTGAACATGTGCTGAACATGAGCTGTAATATTTAATGTTATTATTTATTGGTCAATTTGTTCCAATTAAAGAAAAAAAAGTACTAAAAAATTATCAGCTTAGATAAGAAAATATAAATAATTGTAACGTAAAATCTATAAGTACTTCATCTATTTTTTTTTTAATCTTTTATTAAGTAACAAATAAAGAAAAAAATACATATTTTCAATTGATTAGATAATTACAATTGAGACACATTTTATCATCACTACATTTTTTTCTTTGTTATCAATGTTAATGTGTTTCGATCAATTTATTTGTTTTGATACAATCAAAAAGACAAATGTTGTTATTCTTCATTAAAACTATTTATTGAAAAATTTAAAATCTTTGGATTTATACAGAAACACAATTGATGAGAATCTGAATAAATTTGAATAGGCTGAATATAGCAACAAACGAATTTCGAACAGCGAATAGAATTTTGAGGGTAGGATAATTGTACTAGAGTTTAGGGGAAAATTTAA
Source organism: Pedicia rivosa (assembly GCA_963082725.1). Classification (NCBI taxonomy): domain Eukaryota; kingdom Metazoa; phylum Arthropoda; class Insecta; order Diptera; family Pediciidae; genus Pedicia; species Pedicia rivosa. Next base: position 4,199,726 of record OY720152.1, read on the forward strand.
TATAGTAACAATAGTATATTAGTATTGTATTTTTAGTAGATTAAATGAAATTCAAGAATTTGAAAAACAAAATTGTATTCTTATTAAAATGATGGTAAAAAGAAAAATTTAATTGAAGTTTATTCTCATGTATAGAATTTGGAAACGACGAACTCATTACACATGTTTTTTTAACATCAGTAATTCTACAAAATTGAAATGTAGACTTACAATGACTGTTAGTAAACAATAAATGAAAGAAAGAAATATCAATTATTATTGCACGTTTTTTTTTGCAGCTATAAGAACAGAAATTGAAAGAAAAAGCACACGTTATCACATTAGATAAGAAAATATTAATTTTTCAAATAAAAAGATCCAAAAATAATAGTAAATGATTAAATTAGTTGTTATTTTGTAACAAAGAGAAAAAAAAACAACATATTTTCAATTAATTAAATAATTACTAACAACTGAAACACTTTTTATCATCAATACTTTTTTTTCTTGGTAATCAATTTTGTTGTTGTTAATTTCGATCAATTTAATTATTTTTCGAAAATTTTGATAAAATTTTTGTTTTTAATTAAAATTATTAATTAAAGAAGATTTATAAGGATTTTCAGATTTATAGTGTTACACATTTATAAGGATTTGATGAAAATTTAATTTAATTTACGAGTTTGATATATTTTTTTTTTAATATTTCCCGAATTTTTCAATGAATTTATTTTTAATAAAAACTTTATAGAAAAATTTGTTCTTCTTTTCTTATCATAAAATAATATCTAATTTAATTTATTTTCTTGTGAATAAAAGAAGAAGAAAAAGCAAAAAAATTGTAAATACGTTATCTGTCTTTAAAGTCGTTATGTTTGCCTAAAATATCAATATCTTAAAAGGCGGTATTTATTTTATAACAATTTTTTTTTTCTTGTGTGTGACGTACATATGAATTCATTGTTTTTTTGTTTTTTTTTTTCTTCAGTTTCCAATAAATGTTTATATTTTTTCTCAGATTGAATAAATATGATATTCCGAATATTTAGAAAATAAATTCAATTGTGAATTCTGTAGAAATATTTTGGTTTCATATAAATTAAAACCATTTTCCAGGAATTCATTTTATAGAAAAAAAAAAATTAATTTTTGAAAAATATTATTTGGAATCCAGTGAAATAAATGCTTAAATTTTCATTAGATTATTTTTCATGATTAAATATTGAATTCCAGAAGTCTTGAAATTCTGCAGAGTTTCACCTTTTTTATGTGGATTGGACTTGATTCTGTGCAAATGAAATTTTTGAATGAATTTGAAAAAAAATTACTGGATCAAAATATTCCTTCAGAATGAAGAAATATTCCTTCAAAATTAGTGAAATTTAAATTATTTAATTATTTTAAGAAAAAATAAAATTAAAAGTAAACTGAAATTTTAAATTCATTTTTTGTTACAAGACAGAAATTTAATTTATATTAAATAATTCATAAGACAAATTAAGACGCTAAAAATTTATAAGTTTGAAAAAATAAAAAAAAAAAATACTAAATGGAAAAATAGAAAATAAAAGACGAAAATGATTTTCAAAAAAAAAAAAAAACTTAATTAAAAAATAAAATCAAATTAATTTTTATCGGTTAATTTTTTTTGGTTCATTCTTTTGTTGTTGTTGTTGTTGTTGTTTTTTCTCAATAATTTTATTTTATTGAGTGTGTACGTTTTAGGTATAAACTTCACTGGATAAGATAAGATTAAATGTATATATATTTTTTTAGATCAATATTTTAAATGTTTCAGAATTCTTTGATTTGTGTCTATCACCCCACGCCCCTCAGTCCTTAATTTTTTTTTTTTTTTTTTTCATCAATTACGTGTTTATTCTTCACAATGAAAACTTCACATACACACACACACACACACATATATATGGAAATGGAAATAATGACTAAGAATTGATAAGAATAGATAAATTTGTGCGTATATAAATCAATTCATTTTCAAAATTCTTTCATTTAAAGTTCAATAATTGTAACTGACAAATTAGTTACATAAAGTGAAAACGAAACGAAAGTTTAAAACTGTGATTTATAGAAAACGTAGAAAAATAAAAATTCAAATCTAAAAATGTTGTGGAAAATTTTATTGGGATTAGCAGTTTGTGCAATTGTTTTCGCTAATGGTAAAGGAAATTTAATTAATTAAAGTTTATTTTTGTTATCAAGAAAATTTCGAAAATCGGATTATTGAGAATTTTATGAAGAAACAAATAAAGTTTTAAAGAGAAACAAAAATATTGAATTGTTCGAATATTTCCCATTTTCTTTTGAATATAAAAGTGATTGTGATTTTATGTTTAGTTTTACATAACTTACGATTGGAGAACTTTCTCTATAAATTTCTATTTACTGTTGGAAGAATATCTTTAAACTCTATCGAGATTTATCGCTCCATAATTTAAAAATTAAATTTTTATTTTCTTTAGAAAATAAAAAAAGTTTTTTTTTAATTTTCTTTAGAAAAAAATTTATTGGAAAATCAAATCTAAACGTAAAAAGAATTTGAATTATTTGATAGAAACATCAATAAAATATTTTTGTCTTGTGCGTTAATTTATTTTTTAATTGGAAATTCTTTGAGAAACTCATAAAAAAAAATGACCGAAAACTCTTCGTTTTGTCATGAAAATATTTTTTTTATTTGGAAAATTGATTTTATTCGTTGTTGTTGTTGTGAAAAATGTAAAATTTAATGATTTGTTGTTGTTTTTATTTTTCTAGTTAACAGTTTAAAATGTCATAATTGTGATACATCCACCGATGATAAAAATGCAACTCTATACAAAAAAGATTGTATTGATGGAAAAACTACTGTAGAATGTCCTGCAGGTATCAACGATACAGTTTGTATCAGACACACTGCAAAATGTAACTAATTTAATTTGATTTATTTAAATTGTTAATCATTAAAACTTTTATTATATATTTCAGATCCAAATGTAACAATGTTATATAAATCTTGTGGTACAAAAAATTCAACATGTAAAACATTGAATGATGGTTCTAAAGCTTTAGGTGCAACAGACACTACATGTACTGAATGTACTACTGATAATTGTAACAGCGGCGAAATAATTAAAGCTAGTAGTATTATTGGTATTACAAGTTTGTTATTTGCCATCAAATATCTTTTAATTTAAAAAAAAAAATGTGTTTGTAGTAAAAATAAAGAAACAATTTAATTTAAAATAAAAACAACGGACTCATTAAAGAATTTATACTAACAGTTTATTTATTATTTAGTAATAACAGACAAAAACAGTATTGTAATTCTATAAAAATGCAAACAGAAAATATATGAAAAAGAACAAAAAGAAATTTGAAATTTTTTTTGTAGCAAAGAAAAATAAAAAAAAAAAAAATTATAATTAGTCTAGTGAATTATCAATGATTCAATTCGTTCAGTTTTATTGTAATAATTTATTGAAAAAAAAAACATTAGAAAAAATTCGGTTTGTGCAAGAAAAATAATCTTTAGGGCAATATTTCGAAACTAGTATATTAGAGACTAGATACTAGTGTATTCAATCTAGTAGAATATGTCAATTATTGGAATTTAGACTTTAATTTTTTATTTTAAGTCGCATAAAAAGAAGGCAAAATTTCATAATTTTGTTATCATCACTGTACGTTCTCGTGATATTTTCCGATATCATCAAATCAATAAAAATATCAGTTGTTTTTTTTTTGTCAATTTCTGGCAACAGAATTTTTTTTTGATTCTATTTTTGATAAAAAAACAAAATTAAATATTTACACTTGACAAATGTGTAAAAAAAAATGAAGAAAGAAAAAAAAACACAAATGTTACTTAATAATTTTGATTGTATTTAGTTGATAAGTTCTCCTGAATCTTCTCAGAATTCATTGTTGAATCATTCTTTTGATTTTTATCAAAATTTTTTTACAAGTACTTTCATTATTTTAACGCTCTTTTAAACAACAATCAAATACAAAAATATCCAAATTATTATTTTTCCCATCTATCTTCAAAAATTTATTTCAACCAATTAAATGAATTCGTTTAAAAATAAAAAATAAACATACGATACAAAAAAAAAATTGAAGAAATCAATCAAATGTGTATCGATTTATAAAATTTCTGGTGCCTACCAACTGATAACGATAAAGAATAAAAAATATACAACTAATAATAAATTAATTTTTTTTTTATTATTCATGATAAACGTGCCAATAAAAAATTTAGATAAAGAAAAAATAAAGTTGAAATGATGAAACGTTCAATAAAATTCCTTCAGTTGTTTGAATATTTGTTGTTGTTGTTGTTTTTGTTGATTTTTATAATTTTTAGCGTCGATTTTTTGGTGGCAGATTTTTTCAAAAATTATAGAAAAGTGACGAAAAGAAAAATTAATCACATTTTTTTTTATTTGTTGGTGCAGCTATTTTTTTTTTTGTTGGTTGAAGGCAAATAATGAAAAATGTAACGAATGTCAAATAATTTATTGATTTAATGATTACGACAATTGATTTTTCTGTTCGTTTATTCAAAATGGAAGAATAAGTTCAAGGTTGTAGAACCCTTTTTTTTTTTTGTTTATAAATGACACAAATGTGTAAATTCTTTCATGTTGAATTTGTTCTGTCAGACGTTGAAAATAATTTTTAGTGAACTGAAATTGAAAGAAGAAATTATTTATCAAAAGTAGTTTACTTTCTGTATTCTTGCACTAAAGTAAACCGTGTCCGTTTTCCACGATTTCCACTCTCTACAGGAATCCTGATTAACAGATTTCTAATTTACTTCTGCGAGAGAAGTAAGAGAGAAATGAATTTTCCACTACAAAAATTAACTCACAACGCACAAACAATAATTCTAATCTAATCAAAAAATCGAATAGAAATTCATTACTGAAGAAATGATAATTTTCTACATTTCTGAAAATTGAAGAAAAAAAAAATGTGTCACATTGGTGACACAACTCAAAACAATTTTAATAGTTCCAAACTAGCACATCAACAGGTTTAAACAAAATTTATACTTTAAAATAATTGATTCAAGGTTAACACCAATGAACATACTTAATTATAATCGTCAAAGTACTCAACATAATCTTATCAAAATGTACTGAAAATTTGGTTTGAAAAGAATGAAAGTCAAAAATTTGTCTTCGTTTCCAGATTTTTAATTTTTAATTTTTTTAAAAAAAAAGAAAAACAACCAACAAAAATTGTTCATTAAACATCGTTAAAAATTCTTCAATCAAAAATCTAAGTAATTGTTTTTGTTTTTCTTTCAAATCAATACAATTAAATATTTTATTCAAGAATATAAAATTGTAACGTTTAAAAAAAAAATTCATATAACAAAAAAAAATCAGGTAATTTTTACCTTTTGTTGTCTTTTGTATAAAATATTCAGGAGACTAAAAAAAAAAAGGAAAAAAAAAAACAACAAGAATTAAATTGATAATATTGAATAATTGTGTGAAACAGAAAAAACATATTTATAGATAACGACACAATATATTTGAAATTGGAAATATTGGAACGTTGAGCAAATACAAAAAATATAGATAACAGAGAAATATTATATAAATTTATGAAATTTAATGTTAAAAAAAAAAAAAAGAATAAAAAAACAGTTGAATTATAATTTGTATTAATTCATGATTGTCAATTGAGAAACGCTACGTTTTTTTGTTTTTTCTTTATTTTCCTTATTATATTTTTTTTACTTTTAAATTAAAGAAAAAGAAAGGAGAATGTGGAAATTTTGGTCTATTTTTTTGGGAGTATCGGTTTTAGTTATTTCATTTGGTATTTTGTTTTTTTTTTTTCATTCTATTTAATTTTTAAATTAATTAATTAAATATCTTTAATTTGTGTATTTATTCTAAAATAGTTGACAGTTATAAATGTTATCAATGTGAAGGAACAGAACCTGATTATAATAAAAAATGTTTTCATTTAAATTTATATTCATCAGGTGTGACAACTGTTGATTGTATTCCACCAAATGTTTGTTTTCTAAGACGTGATAAAGGTATTGTTTATTTATGTTTGTGGAATTTAATGTTAGAAACCAGTAAATAATTAAAAGTTTCCATGAAATTTCTTATTCGACATTTTAAAATTATTTACATTTTACTTTGTTAATTTTCCACAAATAAAATTTTAAGAAAGAATATCACAGTCACACACACACACACACACATACACACACCAATAATAATTAATTATTTATATATTTTCTAGTTGATGACACTAAAGGTATAATGAGAGGATGTGACATAAAATCAGTTTGTGATAAAAAGAAAAAGAAATCAACGGATGTTAAATGTTTTACATGCGGAACAGATTTATGTAATAAAAGTCAAATAATTAGTTTAAATAATTTTAGTAATATTTTTGGTATTGTATCATTAATAATTGCATTTAAATTAATACAATTATAAATATAAAATAGAGAGACGTAAAGTCTTTGTAATTCGTTTAACTTAAATTTAACGAAAAAAAAAAACATTTTTAATTAAATTTTAATTTTAGAAAATAAAGAAAAAACAGAAACTCATTTTAAATACGTTGTTTTTTTTTTGTTGTTATTATTTGATTGTTTTTTATTTTAGGAAAAGGAATAAACAATGGAAAGTTTTCCGTCAAAGGAATGGGAAAATATCATTTGATGACACAGCGTAGAAAGCTTTCATTGAGGAACAAACATTTATTTTTTGTTAATTCTGAATCTAATTATAGAAAGAAGTTTTCCTTTTAGATAATTTTAATTAAATTATATTTTCACTTAAAGAAATAATTTAAAGTAAAAAGAAATCAAACAAACAATAGAGAATTAAGACAAATTAGTGTAAGCACTAAATAGATCTTAAACAATGTTTACTTCCGCCTTTATTATGCCTGGTTTTTATGAGAATGTACACAGAACAGAACCGACTGATTTCAAAATATATTTAATATTAATTTATATTAATATTTAAGAATAGATATTTTTTAAGCTTGCAACATTTTTTCTATTCGGTACAGAACATACTTGTCCCCGATAAATTGGTGGTACAGCATTGTTGCTGTAATACATGTTCCGTTCTGTATAAATTCCCCAAAAAAACAGGCCTATTATAGTTTTTGTTCATTGTTTTTGTATTCCATTTTGTTTTTTTCATTTGATTCTTAAAAGTCTATCACATGATACTCATAATTTTACTCTATTCAAGATTAGTAATTTACAAAAAAAAAAATTGTGTCTTACGTTAATTATATTAAAGTTAGTAATTTTTAATTAAACTGTAGCAATAATGTTGGCGGCGTCTTATCAATAACCAATTTAAACTGAACTGTGTGATAAAGTCACAAGTTTTTGTATAAATAAAGTGTGATTGTGAATACAAAAATTTAAGTAGATTATTTTCTTGGTTCAAAGTACAGAAAATGAACAGTAATGAATGGAGGCGCCCTAAAATTATTTCTTACACTTTTGCATTTGATAATTTTAATTTTAACCTTCACATTGAGTGTCCCAAAACTATTAATTGATTCTATTTAATATTTTTCTCAACTTTTCACAGGATTCTCAGTTGACATCATTAACAAAGGTGTTCGTTGAAATTATTGTATAAATGAACAAAAATAACAGAAGTATAATTTAATTTGTAACAATTCGCTTTAAAAATGTTTATAAGCTCAAATCATATATACCGATTATCATCGACTATCTTTGACATATTAATAATTAATGAACGAAATACAATTGAACTTAATCATTCTTACTTTATAAATTAAACGATAATTTATGATTCATATTTTCAATCGAAACGAATGTTAATTCGTTAATCAAATTATTTGTTATAAATAAAAATGTTTTTCTCAAATAATTATCAAATAAAGAAAGGGTTTCCTGTATTACTCACTAGACGTGCTATTTTACTTTTTGTAAAAGAAAAACAATTTATTTTAGTTTATTGTTGTTTTTAATCTTTTTCTTGAATGTTGTTTGTCAATAGTTAATTTGTTGAATTTAAGTTTTATTCAAAAATACTAAAACGAAATAAGAAAAATTATATTAATGAAGGTGACAGTTTTATGGATTGTGTTAATGGCAATTATTGCAGGTAATTTTAAATTTTAATTTTCTGAATTTCATTAAGTCAATTTTTTTTTTCCAAGAATTCTGTATAAAGTTTTATAATTTATAATTAAAACGAAAATTTTAAGCAAGAAATCCCAGAAAACAAATTTTAGACAAGGAGGAAAAATTCTTAACTCCTTCTAAACACTTTCGTGAAATTTGGCATTAAAGTTTTGAATTGATTTGTTTAGAATGGCAAATTTATTAGACTCATTGAAGATTCATTAAATCAGAATATAAGGCAGGGTACAATTATATTAATAATTGATTTTTCTTAACAGGCAATGGAGTGCTAAGTTCCGAATTTCCCAATAGAAATAATATATCTGAAGTTTCTCAAGAAGCAGTGGTTGAATCTCATGTTCAAATCCAATCAAAAAGTATACAATATTTTACTACAACTGCATTAAATAAATTTAATCAAATATTTTATTTTTCAGGTGATGATGTTGACGTTATTATTAAACAAACAAAATCTTGTAAAATTTTACCAAATATTATAAATAGTTACTGTGATCTCATTAAACATAATTTATGTCAAACAGACAAAAAATTAACTGCAACAAATAATAGTTTTATTACAACGAATCCTTACTACATTTTAATTTTTATAATTAGTTTCTTATTTTTTATTGAATAAAAATTAAACTATGATAACACAAAAGAATCATGTGTGTTTGCTTTTTTTCTTCTTCTTATCATTAAAATGTATTTTGACCCGATTAATATTGTTGAATAATAGTTTCGACTGTAATTTAAAAAAAAAAATCCACGAGCAACAGCCCAGACCTCAAGCAATGGGAACATCTTGAAATTTAATTTTAGGTCTTTTGTCACATTTGGGAATTCAATGAAATATTAAAAGCACTTCAAAATCTAAGGAAGTAAAAACAAATTGGTTTTTAGTTGAATATTTTACAAAATCCATATTTCAGCGAATCTTTTGAAGTCAAGACGCTTAAGGTTCTTTATTCAGAATTTGTCAGATGTCATTATTGACAATTGTCATTTATTGAAAAATAAAATTCTATGAAATTAACATACAAGTCAATGAACTAAATGTTGTAAGGATAAATAAAAAATTAATGTGGGGGGCCAACATATTTTCCGCATTTTAATTCTAAAGTTTGTATTGGGGCAAATAATAATAATAATTGTGAAATTATTTCGTATAAGTTTTATTCATGTTAAAAACAACCTTTAGTCATATGAACGAATTCAATGAAAAGTGAAAATAAAGAATTTTTTCTTTTCTCTGACAAAAACCACAAAAAATAAATGAATTCCTGAATTTCTGAAAAATTTATTCTAATATTTTCTTATGCGTACATTTTGCGTTTTGTTTGCGTCACAAATAAAAAAATTAAACTGAATTTATGATAAAAATTTAAAATATCATTTAGAGTGGGATTAACCCAAATAATCCCACATTAATCATAAATTCTTTGCTGATTTTTTTTTATTGTTACAGATTTTTTTATGTAACAAACATTTTATTGGTTTTGTAAATTTTGAACTTGAATGTCGCTTAACACTTTTTTTTTTTTTTTTTGTAATTTTAAATTTCAATTTGAATTGTAGAAAAAATTTCTTAAATCTTAATTATGGAAAAAATAGAAATTGGGTTTTTATTTTTATTAATTGTCGCAACAGGTAAAAACCGTCGACGTAATTGTGTATTTAAATTTGAATCTATATTTAAAGATGGAAAATCTTTGAACTAAACTTTCTTAATTTAAAATTTTAAAATGTTTGTGTTTTCTGTCAGTAGAAAGTTCTAATCATCTTTTCTTTTGTTTGTTGTTTTCTTACTAAAAATAGTGAACGGATTGAAATGTTACAAATGTTCAAGTAATCATGAAGGATCAGGAAAAAGTTGTGAACAAAATAATATAACACAAATAAAGAAAGTTTATTGTAAATTAGATCAAATTTGTGTTAAAATGGAAACAAAAAGTAAAATTAAAATTTATTGTTACAAAATTTATAATTTTCATTATTTTACCCTTTTTCTTTCAAATTTGTAGGGAAAGGACCAAATGATGTTAATATGATCATGAAAGATTGTGCATACAAAGATTTCTGCAATATTATACCAAATGGAATAAAAAAATCATGTGATTATTGTGATAAGAATTTGTGTAATTTAGGAAAATCATTAACAAAAAATGTTACCGATAAATATTCTTATTTTCTTTTCATTTTTCTTATAAACTTTTTGATTTTTTAAACAAATATTCTGTCGTGTGATTAATTCTTGTGATTAAATCTGTAAAGTATAAAATGTTTAGCGTGATATTCTTGTAATCATTTGAATGACTAATATTTTATGATCAACAATCTTTATGGCATTGAGTTTAATATTCTAATCAATCTAATTCTCGTGATTATTTTATCAATGAAACATGAGACAAAAATATTTTAGACAATGGTTCCATCACGTCTGATTAAATAATTTAGATTTTATAACTGGTTATTGTGCTGTTATTTGTTATAGGTAAACAAACTCAAATATTATAATTTAAAGAAGCTGAATAAAAAATCTGTAAATGTGTAAAAAGTCTTCAATAAATAAAATGTGATTCATTCATTTTAAACTTTTGTTTTTTTTTTTTGTTAAATGTGATGTATGTGAAGGTAAATATTAAGACGCCATTTGAATCTTTAACAATAATAAAAAAACTGTATTATATCATTTTGTGTTATGAAATTAAATTCAAGGTTTGTTTATCTCACAGCTTCTAAATTTGTGGCAACACTGTCAATCAATATTAATGTTGATAAATTCATTCATGAAATGCCTTTTCTCTAAATAAGATTAATTTGTTTTCAACAGAAATTATTAGAAAATAAACAAATAAAATTAAAAAATTGAAAATAACAACACTACTGAACTTCATCAAAAGTTCGAATAAATAAAATTCCACTCAATAAATTCTTATAATTCTATGTGATTGTCAGCCTTGTTATAAATTAGTTTGATGTCGATGTGTGTATTATATGTGCATTCCATCTAATAATAATGAGATTTACATAAACATTATTACTGTAGATGTAAGTGTGTGTGTAATACATACATGTAATACTATTACAATCATCAACACAAAACTAATCTGTTGTGCACATTTAAATATTTCAAGTTTATTCAATCAATTAACAATTTATTAATTATTAATTATTTATAGAACTCCAAACCAATCAACTTCTATATTTGGTATAATGATTCACATTAATATTTATGACGTTCGTTACATTCTCTTTATACCTACGAAAATCACAAAATGAATTTCTTTTCATCCACTGATATATAATTATATAAATGAAATGAAATCCCAGTAAATTTGTGGAAATCCCCGATCACAAACAGAAATTCTTTTTCAACTGTTGACGTCGTTTAAAGAATGAAAACGTAAACATACGAGATGTGAATATTTTATTAAATAAAATGACAAATTAAAGATGAGATGAATAACGTTTAATAGAAATTATTAAGGTTTTTTGTGAATAACTTAAAAATACGATCATATTATTTCCTCTACGCACGCCTCACACACACACACACACCCAGCCTCTAAATAAATAAATAATGTCGCCTCTTAAATATATTCGAATGTTTGTAAAAATTATGGTGTCGTAATTTTTGGGTACTTTCCCGTAAACCAGTTCTTTTTAGATTGTTTTTGTACAATTCACAGGGTGATCCAACAATTTATTCTTATTTTTTATTTAACAATCTCTTAATTTAATTTCTCTTCTGTTCATTAAATGTTGATTAAAAAATCAGTTTGACAAAATTTGACGTGATACGAATCTTACTCAAAGAGACAGAATTTTTCTTATAAAATATTGGTTTGTCTTTAATTTAAATTGAACTGAATATTATCAAGATGTCTGATATTCAAGCCAATATAATTTCCCGACAATTTGTCTAGTGTAACTTCACTTAAATTAAATAAAAATTTGTTATCGTTTATTTTCGAATTATTCATCTAAAAATATACGTTGAATGAATTTAGTATAAAGAAATTTTGTTCATTTGTTTCCTTTTTTTTTATGATAATTATTTTTTATTTACTGTAGTCAAAACAACAAAGTCAAAACAATTTTGTTTATTTTTTCTTTTTTCTTCAACCACATCCTGTAACTTTTTCTCTTATGTTTATAATATTCCATCTCTTTAAAATCTTAAAAATCTTTCAACAATTTAAATAATATTTATTATTTTATTAAAAATCTTCATTTGGTAATAAACATTTGTTCGTGACTGTTGTACGAGAGTGTTCTTCTTGTTGTTGTATTTCTTTTGTTTTTCTTACATAATTAATTAAAGTTAATTGAAAGATTTTTGTTGTTGTTTGTCATTTAAACACAATTGTTTTGTTTTTGTTTTTGTTTTTTTTTTGTTATCACAGAAATACACAAAATAAAAATTATAGACAATAAAAAATTTATTAGAAAATGCAGCTGATAAAATTGAGTATTTTTTTATTATTTCCATTGATGTCAATTGCTAATGGTAAATTTATTGTTTCTTAATTAATTTATTCTTTTTTGTGTCTTAAGAAAACATTGTGATTGTGAAAAAAAATAAAATAAACAGAGAGGAAAATCTAATTTCATAAATAAAAATTAGCAAAAGTTTCAATATATTTTTTTTTTTTGTTCATCTTCTGTTAATGTGAATTGTTTTGGTTTTTTGTGTGAGACAATTATTGGATTTATTTTTTAATCGTTTAATCCATTTATAGAAATATTTTTAAATTGCTGTAAGATTAAGAAATGAAAATTCTTATTAAAAGAACAATCAAAAAAACAATGTGGTTTAATATTTTTCTAAAGAATTCTCTACGTAAAAAATTACGTAGAAATTTTAATAATCAAAAGTCAAAATGTCAAGAAAATTCTATAAAATGATTTCACAATTAAATTAATTTGAATAAATTATAAAGAACTAAACATTTTTATTTTCTTGTTAATTAATGGACTAATAAACCGAAAGAGTTGATGACAGAATGATCACAGATTATAAGTTTTATCTTAGACAAGTCGTTAAACATCTTCAAAAATATTTCGGCAATAATAAATAACAACGAAATTTTGTATGCTCTCCCCTTTCATCTCAATCATTCATCATAATCAAGAATTGTGTTTTATTGTATTTATCAATTTTTTCCATTGAATTCTTTACCGTTCAAAATACAAGATTGTGGTGAAAATGTCTTAGAGCAGATGTGAGATGATTGTATGAATGAAAAGTTTCTTTATCGTTTGTAAATTCTTTACAAAATAATGAAAACCCCTTTTAAAGTTTCAAAGAAAAAAAAAAAAAAAGATTAGGTAAAACCAACAAGAAAAAAACAAACAAACAAACAACAATCAAAATTCGATAAATCCATTTCCGTTTTTATTAAGAAGTTTTTTATTAAGAAAACAAAAACAAGAAAATAAAATAAGAGAAAAAAAAAAATAGTAAATTTTGTAAATAAAAAAAAAACTTTATTACAAATGTTTGTTGTTTTTGTTTTCTCTTGTTGTTATTGTTTGTAAATAAATTTATTTAAAATTCAGATAAAAAAGTATATTTTTTGCGTATTCAGATAAAATTACCAATACAAGAATAGACAGAGTACAAGCATAAAACAACAACAATAACAACAGCAACACCAACAGCAAAAATTGTGTTTTTTTTTGTTTATTTTTATATCGTAAAAAAAAAAAATTGTGACAAAACCAAGCAAAAAAAATTACAAACTGAAAAATTAAAAACTGAAAAAAATATTTTATTTAGTTACGGTGGGGAGGGGAAAAAAAATATGTAAAAACAAACTAACTGATAAGATACAATTTTTTATGTTAATTTCAAAATAAAATTGAATTAAAATATTTAATAATTTGCATCAGTTTTTTATACTTGACTTTATTGATTTTCTTATTTCTGTTGTTTTTTTTTTTGTACATTACACATTACACATTACGTTACAATAAATAAAATCAAGTGTGAAATATGAAAAAATTGATTGTTTTTTGTGTGATATTTGTGTTTTTAATTTGTTTCATAATCACAAATGGTTAATAAATTATTCATCAAACAATAAAACATCCACAATAAAACATTAACAATTTAAAGTGTATTGACTTTAATCTGATTTTGTTAAATATTTAAAGTCTATCCAATTATCTTTATTCTTGTCTTAAATAAAATAATCAACAAAATAAAATTAAATAAGTTTTTACATTTTTATCTGTCATCAACTCGTGTTTTTTAAACAAATAAGAAAAGAAAAAATGAGATCAGAATTGGTTAAAAAAAAAAGTCTAATTCTGTTTAATAAATTGTTGTTGTTTATATTGTGGATGTATGTGCTGTTAATAAATAAATATTGATCGTCATTTTTTTTTTAAATTCATTATTAATTATAAGAATTAAATTATTTTTTAGTGGATGGATTTCAATGTTACAGCTGCATTAATGATTTTAAAGAAAATAATGATGCCTGTTTAAAACGTGATTTTAATAATATTGAAATTGTTGAATGTCAACCACATGAAGCATGTGCAATCGCCAGTGGATTATGTAATAATTAATAATAACAAAATAATAAATACAAGTTTTCAGTTGGTCTACTGTCGATAAGTTACGTAAAGTTATGGAAAGTTATGTAAAGTTATGAAAAGTTCTCAAAATAACAGTCAATTTATGTAAAAATCAAAATCAATTAAATCGGTAATGTTCGCATCAGAAAAATCGTTTTTTATGAATAATTTAACTTGGAATTTTACTCAACAGACAGACAGATCAAATGAAAATTAAATATAAAATCAAAATTAAATTCTAAATAAATTCTTTTTTATTTTAGATAAAAATATTCCAAGTGTTTGGATGGGTTGTAAAGAACGTACAATTTGTGATACAAAACAAGTCGAAATATTAAATCTTCATTGTTCAACTTGTTATACAAATTTATGCAATAAATTTAATAAAACAATTAATAAATATGATAATGAAGTAATTTATTATAAACCAAAGACATCTGTTAAAAGTAAATAAATATGAATAAAATAATTATGATATTGAAAGAGAGTGAGAGAGAAAGAGAAAAGGAGTGAAAGAGAGAGAGAGATGAAAATAAATGAATTTAAAATTATAATTGAAATATTTGTAATTAACAATTGAGTGAATGTCATTGGTCATTATTTCTTCTTCAATGGAAAAAAACTTATAATTATTTTAGGTTTAAAAACTTAAAAATTATTTTCTGATCTTTAAACAAAACAAAATAACTTAAGTCTGTTGTTACGTTGAACACAAATTTTATGTAAACATAATTAAGTGTTTTTTTTTTTGTAGAAAGATTTAAATGCGATTTATTAAATACAAGATCATCAGTAATTCTCTGTTGTGTTAGATATCGTGTTAATGTAGCACAACAGAGAATTACTTATGTTCGAATGATGAACTGAAATCCGACATACGTGATTTAAAGAAAACAGAAAACGAAAATAAATTCTTTTGACAACAAATCTGTGCGATGGTTAAAACTAACTTTTCTATAAGTAAAAAGTTATAGATTAAAAATTAGTACAATTCAACAACATATTCACAATATTTTCTAAACTAACAAAAAATTTAAACAAAACAAATTCAAAAAAAAACAAAAATTCAATCACAATTAATTAATTTCCATTTTTTTAATTTCAGTTATAGAGAAACCACTAGAATGTTACCACTGTTCAAATCTAGAACAAACAAATAAAGATACAAAATGTAAAAATGGTTTAATAAAAGATATGACAATAACAAAATGTAATCAAACACAATCATGCGGTGTGATAGATTTGGGAGGTAAATAAAATCATTAAACCAAAATTCGTAAATTAAATTCTCTTTAATTTTCTAATTTAATTTACTTTTAGTTAATGGGTTTGCAAGAGGCTGTGGTGATAGAAGTGTCTGTAGCATACCTACAGTTTTAGAATGTACATTTTGTGATACACACTTATGTAATGGAATAAAAGATGGAATAGTACCAAAAAGTAGTGATGACACAAATAATAGTTCATGTAAAAATTCTCTTGTTACATTATTATTTAGTCTAAGCTTAATTATTTTAAAGTTTGTATCTTAACACAAATAATATTATTTTTATACAGAAAAAACAAAAAACTAAGAAAAGAAAAAAAAAAACATACAAACCACCAAATAATTGTATTTCACAAAATATAAGTTAATAATATAAGTTAATGTTAAAACTGAAATTGAATTGAATAAATTAAATTATAGCCAAAAAAAAGAAATCACCATGAATCATCTACATTTTTCTGATTATAAATTTGAGATGATTCAATTTTAACACACTTATGTGACGTCACAAAATGTGTCACTTAACATTTTAATTTTTTATTACATTTTTTGTACAGAAGTCTAACAGATTATTGTATATATCTTTTTATAAATAAGTATTATATGTGATGAGATTCTCAAAGTCACACATGGTAAATATTAGCATTAATTAATAAGAAATGAATAACATCAAGAATTTATAAGAAAAATACACTACGTGATATATTTAAGATTATTTTCAAAAATTTACTTAAAATATTTTTATAACGATGATGGGACAGAAATAAAATCGATTCAAATTTAAAAATAAAAATAAATAAATAAAAATCTTTTTTGTATTATTTCTGACGTCACAACAAAACTTAAAATTTAGAATGAAATTATTTTTACTGGTAAGTGAAACTTTTAAATGTTTATGATTAAATTCAAACGTTAATTTTATTTCTTTGACAATTTCTGTACTTGAAGATTATTTGTAATGTTAAAAATTTAATAAAAGACAATTTATTTTAGTCAAGCTTTTTTATTATTCATTTAATTATTAAATTCACAAACCTTAATGAAAACTGTTATAACGAAGTGTTTTCGATATTGTGTCTCCACTAAACGGTTACTTTTTTTTATATACATATACATTCTAAACACGTTTAACGTTTTATGTAAATTTATTAGCATAATTTGATTTGATGTATGACGTCATACATTTATCATTATTATTATGATTATCATATCAGTAATGATGGGTAAGGGAGAACAAATATAATTGGGATCAGTTGATTGTAGTTTTGAAAATGTGTCGAAGGAAAAAACTGATAAAATCTATAGGATGAATATAATTTCAATCAGTTGTTTATCAACTGTGAGAGAAAAAATTGAAACCATAAGAAAAGTTATAAAAAAGCTAAAAAAAAAATGTGTTTTACAAAATATTCCCGTGATGAAGTGCATAAAAATTTTTGTAAATTAAATCAAACAAATCCGGATTATCAAAATCATTGTAATTCAAGTGGAAATTCACATAATAATTGGATCGATTCAGATGGAATGGATTTGGATACAAACAATAATATTCACATTATTCCATATAATTCCACAACAAATATTATTGTAAGTGAACAGAGTGAATTATAATTTTTTTGTTCTGTGAATTTTATGTGAAATTTCTGATTTATTCGTTCAATCATACAAGATTCCTTCATTCATGCCGAGCATTAATGGAAAGTGAAATTTTTTCAACGTCTTCAAGATGAAGATAATTTTGTTGAATTTGAGCAAAGTAATTGAAATAATTGTACGATGTCAATTCTATTAGAAAGAATTATACTGAATTCCATAATGAAAATAAATATCATTTGTCTTCAATCAATTGAGGACACGTAAATGATTATATTTATTTGATCCTGTAATCAAACTTAAAAGATCAATTATATTTTCCAACTAAATATCTTTCACTTTAAAAAATAAAACATTAGTCGGCTTCAGTGAAAATTTTATGGTAAATTGATACCGAGTTATACCAGAAATTAAATCGTAATTGAATTTAAAAAAAATAACACAGTCTTGTTGAAAAGCTTTTTACAAACTTTTATTTGTTCTTTTAACATTTTTCCCTTTTTTTTTGTTTTGTTCTTTCTGTTTATATCAATTAATCACGCTTTTGTCTACTGAAACGTTTTTGTTATCAAATTATTAATAATCAATTTATCTCATTCGCTTTATAATAATTTTTGTGATATTAAATAATAAACATTGCGTACAGCTTCTATATATATTAACAACATTTTCTTTGTTTTTATTTTTTATTTACTGTTTATTTTGCAATTGAAACTTTATTTTTTATTTAATAATCTAGATAAAATATTAGACTTTGTTCCGACAGAATTTTGTCTCTTTATATTTTTGTTGTTTAATGAAGTGTGAAACAAATAAATTTCAATAATTTTTTTATAAATATTTTAATTACAAAAAAGTTAATTAAAAAGTTAGAGGTTCAAGGTTTTTATAGGTTTTTACATATAATTTACTTCAATGGAAATTTAATCATTAAAATTTGATCAATTTCTAAAAGGTGTAATCAGTTGACAAGAAGAAAGTTATCATCGTATTATTATAATGAACCATTAATTAAATACTAAATAATTAAGTTTATAACTTTCAGAAAATATTAATAAAACGCAAATAGTGAGAAAATGAATGAAAAAAATCTCTAATATTTATCGTACGAATAGAGCAATTCATTCACTTTACAATCATCTAAAGATTCATATAAAAAATGTCACAGTTACATCACACTTTATATTCATATCAATGAAAATTTCGATTTTGCCAAAATAACCAAACAAATCACCCCTTTAAGCTACACACACTTGTCGTACAACGTATTTTATATATTAAATAAAGGAAGAAGAAGAACCATCATCATTATCATTAACTGGAACATATGTACAGTTAAATAAACATCAATCAAACACCCATCCTACCACCCACACCGATATTAACCTTCATATACACAATTACACATGCATATTACTATACAGTTTCACACACACACACACACACACATACGCAGTGTTAAATTACAAGAACAATAAACCGACAATTGAACTTAATTGACATTTTTTTTTTTTTATGCGGAAAATTGTTAGAGAAAATTTTCTATCTTTTTCTTTTTTTTGATTTTTGATAAAATTGATAAAAAATATGACGGATTTTGTCAATTTTTGTTCGTTTTGTCTTCACAATTTTATTATTTGTTTTATTTAAAGCTTTTATTTTATTACTATAAACATCCATCCAGTCCCCTACACCGATTATTTTTTTTTTATATTTTGGTTTATGAAAAAGAGAAAAAAAAAATTAAAACTAAAATCAATAAAAAGAAGAAAAAAAATTGGTACCATAAAAATATAAAAGTTTTATTTTCTCTAATCAGTTCTGGTAATAATAAAGTCATCAATCTACGGATACCGCAAAAGTGTTGGAATCACAACAATTTATAAATGCAGATAAAATTTCGTCATCTTTTAAGTTGAATTTAATTGGAATGATCGAAAAAATGTACGAAACGAATTTAACCAATTAGGATTAAGAGTGAAAGTGACAGACTGTTTCCAAGTATAAAGCTTTATTTTGGAATTTCGCATTAGTTTAGAGCTTTATTATGAACGTAAAATAAATAGAGTGGATTTTTTATTTTTATGTTTGTTCATCATAAAACGGAAACTAAGAAAATTCGATTGAACAAAATTCCCATAATCTTTTTATTAATAAAAAGTTAATCCTTAGTACAAGAACCAAATAAATAAATAAATGAATAAAATTATATGAGCTTATCATTATTCTATACGAGAGAGAGACAAAGTGAAAGAATATTTTGTATAGGATTTCTGAAATTATAGATAAAAATGCTTTTGGTACATTTTTGTTAGAAAATCAGAATTGAAAAATAAAATGAAATTTCTCGTACAACAATTAATGGAAATAAGATTTTGTATTTATTTGAAGATCGTAACTTCCACATTTAAAAAAAAATAATACATTTTTGAACATCAGATTCGCAATGATATTTGAATAATGAAAAAATCTGCCTTTTTTACTTTTTGTATTTTTTCAGTGTAGACGCCGAGTATTTTGTTAAAATTAAATAAAATTTGAAATTTTATTTTTAAAGTTTAAAAAAAACGATCAAACTTATTTCTTTACATTTTTTATTTTTGTTTTCTTTACAGATTGATACAACAAAATTTAATTTTCCAAATGAAATTTGGTATATGCTACCAAAAACAGAAGTTGAAATAAAAACTGGTACATTTATCCCACTGATATTACTTGGTGTAATTGGCAATATATTATTATTAAATATAATAATACGTACAAAAACATTACGTACACCAACAAATTTATTAATTGGTAATATGGCAACTGCTGATTTATTAGCATTATTAATATGTCCGGGAATGTTTATGTATCATGATTTCTATCAAAATTATGTACTAGGAAAAATTGGTTGTAAAATTGAAGGTTTTTTATTGGGTGCATTTCTTGTAACATCTGTATTAAATTTAGTTGCTGTTAGTTATGATCGTTTAACGGCAATTGTATTACCTAAAGAGACACGACTGAATTTACGTTCTGCAAAAATTGTTATGTTATCAACATGGATATTAGGTTTTTCATTATCTGCACCGTTGGCATTTTATCGTACATTTCGGGTAAGCATTCAATAAAATTTATGACATTAAAATGCTTTCAATCAATTAACCTCGTTATAAAGTATCTGTGGACATAAAGCCTCCAAGTTTTTTAATTTACTTTTTTAAATCGATTTTAAATCTTCAACACATCAAATGTTTGTGACTTTTATGTGACATTTATCAGAATCGTCACCACTACCAAAAATTCATTAGAAAATTCAATTAACTCACCAAATCTTTTGTTTACGCAGAGGTTAATTGTTTGAACTTTTGTTTTTTTTTTTGGAAAATTTATTTAATTATTGTTGTTGTAGGAACGTCAATGGAAAAACTTTTTAGAAACATATTGCAGTGAAAATACAGAAATATTACCAATGTATTGGCATGTATTAATATCAGCACTTGTATGGTTTCCATTAACCGTAATGGTTATTTGTTATTCAGCTATATTTTGGAAATTAGATCGTTATGAACAGGAGGTACTTAAACGTGAACATCCAATATCTGTTTCATATAAAATGAAAGTTGCAAAAATGTTATTTATCATATTAATAATATTTATAATATTACGTGTACCATTTACAGCATTAATATTTGTTAGAAATCAAATGTTAAAAGCATCAATTAAAGATCAGGTACAAGGAAATTTTAAAATATTATGGTACACATCACATTATTTAATTTTTTTAAATTCGGCAATAAATCCAATTATTTATGGCTTAACAAATGACAATTATCGTAGAGCATTTCATCAGTTACCATTTTTAAGAATTTTTTGTAAAGAGAAAATTAATGGAACAAAGGAAAAGGTAAGAAAATAAATGAATTTTAATTTAAATGAAGAAAAATTTAAACTGATTTTAATTGAAACATTCTGGCTCAGAAATTTTCATTTTTTTTTTATCGGCAAAACGATTTGACAGAATAAATTAATTATTGTTGAAAAATTGTTCAAAATTGGTTCTAAAAATTCAAATTTTTGTTTGTTTAGAATAAAGTTGCTCTTGTACTAAAAATCATTTTGTACTAAAAATTCAACCCTATTGACCAAGTGAACTGTCAAAGAAATCTTTTTAACTGATAAATCTCTCAACATTTATTTTGAAAAAAATGTTTAAATTTCAAAGAAAAAAGAAAATTCTTTAAATTTATAAAATTAATATTTTCCACTTTTTGCCTTTTATTTTTTTTTTTCTTTCTTCAACAAATAGAAATTTTCAAATCGTTTTCATGGAATTCTACAACCAAGAAAACCATGTTTTGGTAATGAAAAAGATGGTTCAGGACTATGGTTCATTTTAACAAATAAAAAGAAGACAACAATAACAACAATTTGTGATCAAACAAAAAGTTCAATTGAAACAAAATTACCAACATCATCAATAACAACAAAAATTGATGAACAAAAGGAATGCATTATTGAAAATGAATTTATTTAATTAAATCATACTTTATATTTCTGTTACCTTACCATCAGAATCAGGAATATTGTGTTGAATATATAAAATATTTAATAAATATAATCTAGAATTAAAATTAGCTTCTAGAACCATCAGACGAATAAATTTAGGCATGAAATTTAAAAATAAAAAAAAACAAAAATCTTTTAATCGTCAAATTGTTTCAGAAGTCGAGTTTAATTTGAATTTCTTGTCCAAATCTCTTTCGTCTGATTGATGGGAGCTTTTTTTAAAAAATAAAACTAATTATTTTATTGTTGTAATTTTGTTGTAAATTTATTGAAAAAAAAAAATATATATAATCCATTAAAATAATTTTAAAATTAATTAAAGAAAACAAATTAAAAATTAGAAAGAAAAAAGAAACAGAAAAAAACAGAAAGAAATTATTTCATATCTCAATATTGACTGAGAGTAAAATTTATTTTCTAGCAAATCATTTCGGATCGATCGTAAACCTAATCAATTTGATACAATAAATTTTTGTTTGAAGTTCTTCGGTAAGTCATCAAATATTTGACACAATTGTAAAATTATCGTTTTAAATGAATTTTTATTTTGATCTTTTAAAATTTACTTTAATCAAATTTTACTTTCGTTTGATGGAATCAAACTAACGTTGAAAATGTTAAATATTTTTGTTGTTTTTTTATGAGTCGCTTTAAAGTAAATATTGGAATTAGTTCCACAATCAATACAACAATTGTCGTTTCAGTTGACTCATTTTATAACAAAACAATAATTAGAAATAAATAATTTACAAATTTCAGTTTTTTTACTTTTATTTCCGTTTAATTTTTTTCTTTCTTTAAATCACAAAATTATTTAATTAATTAATACAAAATGTAATTTATTTATGTTGTTCGGGAGGAAAAAAAATAATATTTCTCTGATGAAAAGTAAAAAAAAAATATTTGAAGGGAAAAGAAAATTAATTCTTTCATTCAATTTATTTAGAAGGAAAAATTTATAAACCAAACACAAATAAAATATAAAAATTAAAGGGAATTTAATTTATTTTCTCTTTTTGTCATTTGTGGGAAAGTCATTTAGATTTTTTTAAACCAATAAAATTAAACGTTAAAAAATTACATAAATGAATTTAAATTTAAATTTTTGTATACTACCGGGTAAAACCTGCATAAGTGACCACACCTGTCTTAAATTTATCAACTCCATAAAAAATTTTGATTCTCTTTAGAACATAATTCTACCTAAATCATAAATGGTCACTTTATAGAGGTTACATTTTAATCAACATTTTAATCAACATTAAGTTTTCTAAATGAACCTTCAACACCAAACATTGATTCAGCTGATTTTGTTGGTCCAACACGTTTTTTTTCATCAACACCATAATTTATTTCATCATCAAAATATTTTTGATAAGAAACGATTTTTTTTTCCCATTCATCAATTATATTTTGTATTGGTCCAGCCTCACCACCATACTCAGATGGAAGTAATCGTTTTGGTACATAATTATAAAGTGATTCCATATTATCACCGTGAACATGAAGCTAAAATAAAGATTAGATTATTTCTAGTCAGAAAATAAATTTGAAAATAAAGAAAATTATTGGTAAAAAAAAAATTTAAACAACCAGGGGCCCGTTTCATAAAACTATTAGTTATTAGTTATTAGTAGAAATCCACTAATAATTGCAAGTCCTAATAATTTGTGTTTCATAAAAATCTATTACCACTTATAATTATTAGTGAATTTTATTAGTGCCGATAATGTCGTTTTTTGTTTACCGACATTTTTAAACGCTCATTAAACTGAAACATTGATTCAAACATATAATTTGTCCTTGATCTGAAGGTACGTGGACGTCTTCTTAAAATCATCATTTCCAATTTATCTTCGGATTCTTTTAAATTTAAACAACCAGAATGAATGAAAGCTGTTCAGCCTGTTATTGTGTTACTTAAAGGATCAAGTGAGCTTTTCCAACAAAAACAAAAAAGGAATCTTAATTAAGAGGAGATTTCCTTTAATTCAAAAGAATTAATTAAATGTTATTGTTAACTTTTTGTATATTAAGGACGTTGAACCTAAATATTTTTTTTTTATCAAACATGAACATGGATTAGGTAAGAGACATTATTAAATTATTTCATTTAACGTAAATCAGGTAAATCAGGTAAATCAGGTAAATTTCTGTTTTATAAGATAATATTTGACAGTTGAACAAAAAACACAACAAAAATTTGGTTTAATCGAAATTTTATTAGAAACTTTTGTTTATTTGGAAAACAAATAATTAAAAAAAAAAAACAAAAAAAATAATGATGTCATTGTCACTGAATAATAATTATCGCTTACATACATTTAAATACGATTTCAAGATTAGATAATAGAGAACTAATAAAAAAAAAATTTATCAACAAATGTCGTTGGTGAGCTTTTTGCAAAAATAAAAACAAAAGCTTTATTATTTGTCTAATAAAGAATATTTTTTTGATGACGTAAATAAATGAAATTTCAATGACATAAAAACAAACGTAGTTTTTACATCGACTAATTGACCCAATAATTTAAATATTGATCGTGATTTATAACAAAAAAAAAAAAAACTGGGACAAACCACAAGGGTGTATTTAATTCAAGTGACGATAAGTAAAATTATACAATTATACAATTATACAATTACTTGAATTAAACATTTTGATTAATTCATTTGAAGTTATTAAAAAGCTCAACGTAGATAAATTAGAAATAAAGTGAATTAATTTAAGAAGACGTTAATGATTTCGTTTTAACTAATTATTAAATTTTTAGACAAAAGTAACAAGAGATTTAATAGAAAGGGAAAATTTCAATTTATTTTCCTCATAGGTCAAAAAAGGAAAAACACAAAATGTTCCATTTTCTAAAATTCATCAATTTAACTTACTCTTTTTTGATTTTTTTCACTCATAAATGATTTGAACATATTGAAAAATGTTTCAAATCCAGTTGGTGTATGAATATAATGAAAACCTTTTTGTCTTAACGGAGATGCTTCTTGTCCTAACATTGTCATTTTCTTCATAAAACTTGGATTAAATTGCATAAAATGTGCCATTGTTACATTTGCTAAATCCAATATTCCTGTTTGTCCAGCTATAATCATATTATCATCTTCTAATAGTAAAATATCATTCATCATTGTACTAATTTTCATAACTTCTTGGATTGTAACTTTACTAGCATCGTAAATTCCAGGACGGACGAGAACAATTCTCGGACCATCATCATGTTCTGTTAGTGGTAAAGGTACCGCCACACTATTAAATGTAAAATAATTTGTGAAGAAAACATTTTATTTGACAGAAATTTAATTGAAATTGGATGAGGACAACACGATTGATATATTTTATAATTTTTTTTAAATTTCAACATATGCAGTTCAATATATGCAGCCATTTTGATATTGACAACCAATCAAAAATATTTATTTTCTGTTGTCATGACAACCATTTTTTGAAAATTGTTATAAAATTGTGCTGCTGTTGTTTGAAAAAGAAACGATTTAATTCAAAATTAGAATTTTTTTGTTTTTCAAACAGAGACGAACTTAATGAATAAATTAATTAATTTAATACAAACCCTAAACGTATAATTTCCATTGTTTTTGCATTATTTGTATTACGATCCAAAATTATTTCATCCATTAATAATGTACGAATTGTATAAAACATATCAAGTTTTTCTTTTGCCCTTTCTAAACTATATTTAGAACCACGAAGGAATGTTACCAAAAATTGATCATCACTTCTTGAACGTATATGTGGTTGTTTTGATAGCCACAATTTAAGTGCATCAATATCATCTTGTATCCTTTCTGGTACTTCATTTAATTCTTCCTGTGCTTTTTTACTTAGCAATTCTGATATTATCCGTATATTTGGCATTTTATTGTGTTTTCCTTTTTCTTTTGCCAATTTTTCTGTTTGTTTGTTTGTAACGTTTAAATAAAAGAAAATGAATAAATTAAAAAAAAAGAAATATTAATCATTATTCAAGATAAAAAAAAAACAATTTCAACGATTAATCTTCGTCTCTCTCTCTCTCTCTCACAACATTTAATTTTTTCTCTATAAAGATTCGCGATAATCAATAAAAAAAAAAATATAAAAGTTAATTTCATTGCATTTTTTTTTATAAAACGTGGAATCATAAAAGATAAAAAAACAAAAAACAAATAAAAAAAGGGAACAACTTCAGAAATGAGAAAGATAATTAAATTTTTTTTTTTATTAATAAAATTGAATTTATTTTTTATTGAAAAGTCATCGTTGATTTTCTGCTTGTACACAAATGTGTGTGTGTGTGTGTGTGTGTGTGTGTGTGTGTGTGTGTGTGTGTGTGTGTGTGTGTGTGTGTGTGTGTGTGTGTGTGTGTGTGTGTGTGTGTGTGTGTGTGTGTGTGTGTGTGTGTGTGTGTGTGTGTATTTATGTACGTGTTAAAATTGTAAAGATTTTACTTTTGATTGGAAGAAGAAAAAAGAAAAAAAAAGAAACAGATTATATTTGATGTCTGTAATTTATTAATTTATGAATAAAAATTGACTTTTTGATCCTTCTTTTACTGCTTTTGTGAAAACATTTTACATTCATTGGAACACACACACACAGAATGGCCTATCTTTAAATGCAACCACTTGATATAATTAGAAAATAAAACTCAACAGATTTTTTTTACTTTAAACAAAATTAAAGGAACACAAAAATAAGAAACGAACTTACCACAAATATTTATAACGTAAAGTTGATTTTCCTTTTGAAAATCGTACAAAGTAAATTTTTAATTACACAATTGAACAATATTTGATGTGATGACGTTTATTTTTGGTAAAATGAAAAGAAAAAAAAAACAGCACAAAGAATATTGTAAAACAAATGAAGAACAAAACAATTTGATAAAAGTTTAGGTGTAGGTATAGAATTATTTTGATAACAAAATTAAGAGACGAACAATCTACAAATGTTCACACAATATTATTTTCTATATTTTTTCATTAATTCTTTCTTCTTCTTCTTCTTCTTCTTCATTTACTTTTTGGTCTATTTGATTTTTTATTGTTGTTGTTATTATTATTTTATTTTATTTTTTTCTATTCGCGATAAAATAATAGATTTTTTTTTTGTTCTTTTTTTAATGATAAGATAAAAGGGGCAATGGACATTTTTTTTTATTCTCTTCATATTTTCCGTATAAAAATAAAAAATTTTATATTATTCATTTTTTTTTTTTTTGGTTGTACCTTCTGTGTGTGGATGATAATAATAAATCATTATGTGAATGATGATAAAAAAAATTTTGTAAATCGCAAACACCAAAAAAAAAAAATAGAGAGAAAAGAAGAGGAAAAATTGTAATAATTGAATTCAATAATTATTGATTAAAAAAAATTTTTCTTTCAATATTTTCAATTGAAAGATAAGAAATTAAAATTTTTTAATCATTTTGACAATATTTCTTCTTCATCATCATTTTCTGTTTTTGTTTCTGTCAATTTTTCTGTCAATTTCTTTTCAACTAACAAAACATTCCAGTTGACTTAATAAAAAGGATTTTACTTAATGACGAATCCATTTTATTCAATTGTGAAAAAATATCCTTAATTTATGTTGAATCATAGCGAAAGAAAATTGAAAGTAACTTCTCTGCTTTTCACTATTTTTTTTTTTGGTTTCCCAATTTGTGTCTCTGCTTTTCACTATTTTCTGGTGCAATAAAACAAAAGCGATTTTCTTTTTGATTCATTTATTTCTTAAAAAAAAAAAAAAAAAATAGAACAAACAACAACTTTATTTAAATAAAAATATTTTCAATCAACATTTAAACTTCTAAAGGAACCATCAACACCAAAAATATTATCTGCATTCTTTGGTTTACCTGGTCGTTTCTTTTCATCAGTTTTGTATTGATCCTCTTCAATAAACCAATCACGTTTATCTTTAACCGTATTTAACCAATAATCTATAATTGGAAATCAAGACACAAACATATTAAAATAAAATAACAATTGTGGTTGGGGTTGCAGGTGCAAACAAACATACTGGCAATATTTTGTACTGAATCAGAGTCACCACCATATTCACTTGGTAGAAATTTTTTTGGTATTTCTTTATGAAGTGCTTCAAATGTATCATGGACAAAAATCTAATTTAACAAGAAAAAAAATGTTCAGGTAAGAATAAATGTTAATTGAAAAATATCTGAAGTCCTCTCACATCCATCAGTTTCACTAAAAAATTAATACTTTCTACATCCCCATTTTGGCTTTTGAATTATTTTCGAGTCAAATAATAATGAATATAAAAATAGGAAAAGACAGGTAAAGTGGGAGCAATTTCTTATCTCCATTCATATAGACGATTAGAGTTTAATGAAACTGTTGGAATGACCACAAAAAAAATACTTACTCGTTTTTGAATTTTATCGCTCATAAAACTATTAAAAATTTTAAAGAGAGCATCAAATACCATTGGAGGATTAACGAAGTGAATACCTTTTTGTCGGATTGGATACGCTTCCTGTATTGATGTTGTCATTTTTCTGAAATATCAAAAATACAAAATAAATGAGATTTGAACAAAATTTTTAGCAAAAGAAAATTCCATAAAGGAATAATCTTAATAGTTGTGTGTTGTAAGTGAAAATATTTGATTGATTTGGTGAGTAGTCTGTTCAGCAGGCTATTATTCATATCTCAAACAGAACTGATGTATTACACCAACGTTAATTATTCACTTGATTATTTTCTAAATAGACCAAAAAATGGGTAATAAATAAACAGAGACGGTTATACGTACTTAATAAGACCAGCTGGAAATTGTGTAACATGACTTAATGATAAACCATGTAAATCACAAATAATTGTATGTCCACAAATTGTTGTATTATCATCTTCCCATAATAATATATCTGTTATCATATAACAAATTTTCATAATTTCACCAATATTTATAATATTTGGATCAAATGAACCAATACGTATTAAAAATATTCTTGAACCATCAGATAATTGTACATTTGGTATTGGTATTGTTATACCTTGACTTAAAATATGTTGTATTTTTAAATTATTTGGATCACGGTTACTAAAGAATTCCGGTACAGCAGTTCGAACTGTATAATACATATCTAATTTTTCTTTTGCTCGTTCTAAACTATATTTACATCCACGAAGGAATGCTACCAAAAATTGATCATCATATCTTGCACGTATATGTAATTGTTTTTGTAACCATACTTTAATATATTCTAAATCAGCACCAATACGTTCTTCATTTTCATTTAATTCAGCTTTTGCTCTTTCAGCTAATTCTTTACTAATTGGACGTATATTTGGTTCCATTTTATTCAGTTGTTGTCCTTTGTTCCTTGTTGCCTTTAAAATGTAAAAAAATTTAGTTTAGTGATAAGATATGGAGTTAATCGTTTAAAGTGTCTACATTTAACGAGACACAAATTTCAGTTATCTTTGATTCTAATAAAATTTTTGATTCAATCTTTTTTTTTTTTTGACTTTTTGATTTTTAATTTTTGTTCAAGTTTTACTGGTGTTTTTTTTCTTCGTTTGAATTTCTACGAAATAAAAGTAAGTAACTTCACTTTCCATTAACTGACGAATACATTTTTGTGCAAAAGTTTGACTTTGTTACAAAGATTGCCGTGTTCAAATCCCGGTGGGAACAAGTTTGATTTTTTCAGAGAGAATTTTTTGATTGAAAATTAATTTGCAATAATTACAAATAATATTTTTATTTCTGTTTCCGCCGATTCTGTTTTTTTTTTTGCCAATAATTTTATTTGGCTTTCATTAAAAAAATGCTGATAAGAAAATAATAAATTTTACGTAACAATTATATAATTTTTTTGCGTTCGACAAGACAAAAAAAAAAGTTCAGAAAGAGAATTTTTATTGGTAAAAAAAATTAATCATTGTCGCTTACATTACGACCGTAACAGTTGATACAAGACACGTTAATAAGCCCAAATTATTGAAATATCAATCAATGAAAGTGGATAACCTGTTTAATAGGACCATTGATTGTTATTGAAATTTCTACACTCAAGGCAAACAATAAAAAAAGATTAAAATTGTTCAGTTACGTAATTTTTATTTCCAAGAAACATCCAAATTTTAAATAATTCGATTTGATTATATAATTTTTGTAATCAACGAAGTAACTTTTTAAACATACAATAACATCTACGAATCAAAAATAAATAAATTATTGTAACCTGCATTACAGAACAGATAAGACAATACAGATAAGGATTTTTTTTTTTTTAAACTTTCATTTATTAACCACGTTTGGATGATGACGAATCACAAAAAAAAATAATAATTAAAATTTTGGGTAAACAGAAAACGAGTTAATAAAAAAGATGAATAAACTTTTGTTTATCTGACATAATTAAGGAAAACAGATTTAGGTCATTTCGTTTTAATTCATCGATTGATATTTTTCAGTGCTAGATGCCAAGTTCAACAAAACTCTCTAATATCTCTAAATTTCTTTTTTTAACTGATTCCACTTCAATGTCACAAAAGTCGTTCGACGATTTATTCCGAATAAAATGACGTGTATTTAGCAATCGTCTTCTAATCACAAATTACTTTATTGTTTTCTCTTTCTAAGCTATTAAAACGTAAGTCGTTAAATCATAACGATTTGTTGTTAGGTAAGAAGGTGTTAAAAGTACTTAAAAAAAAAAAAGATTAAATTAGAAAAAAAAAAACAAAGGAAGTAGAATCATTTTAGGTTTTTTTTTTTTTTTTTTATCAAAACGCGTTAAATTATTTTCAACAGAAAACAGAAAAAATGTTATCTGATTTTAGTGAAAAAAAAAATAATAATTTTTTATTTAATTTAACGATAACAGAAGAAAAAAAAAAAACAAAAGTGGAACACAAAGTGCGGTGTTCTTTTCTTTCAATTTCAATTTTTATTTTATGGCTGAATTTATGTAGGAATTAATTATGTACAATTTTTAATAGTTTGAAATACTTTCAATTAATTTCACAGGGTGACATATTCATGGAACTGAAGAGGAGGAATCCAGAAAGATTCAATAAAATATTTATTCGAAACCGATCGAAATATTCTAATATTTGGAAATTTTATTGAATGAACACTTTAAAACAATTACCCCACTGCATTCGCAATCAATTCATCAACTTTATTTAATTTAAAAAAAAATTACGTTAAAGTAACTTTTGGGCAGTCTAAATCAATGCAGTAATCCATCTCATTTTAAATTCTAATGAATTAGAATTAGTTTAGTTTAAATCACACATTTTCACAACAAATTTTATTAGAATCAAAGAAAATAAAAACACGGAAACAACAAAAGAAAAACAAACTTCTTACCTTAGTGCAATCAACACAATAATGAATTAAAAAAATTATTTTTTTAACGTGATTCCTTCTCTTTCTCTCTCTCTCTCTCTCACACCTTGACACTCTGATAGATTGCACTTTACTCCATGTACTTTATATATAATTTTTCCAATCAAATCAATGCGATAAATTATCGTTTTTCTTTTAAAAGTTAAAAATTGATTCATTTAATTTTTGGATTCTTTCATCAAAAATTTGTAATTATTTCAACAGGGTGTTCCAAAAGAGAAATAAAATAAATTAGGAGACAACAAAAGAAAAATTTCATTAACAGAAAAAGCTTACACAAGCTTAGAGGAAAAAAAAAATGGGATTTTAAAAGAAAAACACAATTTTTTTTTTTTTTTATTTATTTAATTTTTTTTTGTTTTTTTTTTTCTTTATTAATTTTATTTCGTAGACATTTAAATTTTTTTTTTGTTTTTGTTTTCATCTTTTATTTACATTAATACAGTAAAATAATTTTTCTTTTATTTGTAGGCGAGCGCGTCTTTTTATAATTTTGTTCTTCTCTCTCAATGTGTGTGTGTGTAATCTTTTCTATAGAATCTTTCCAAGGCTGAGACTGCATTTAATGGAATTAGTATGTGTGTGTGTGTTACTTTTGTTCTTTCCTTTTATAAAAAATAACTGAGTTCTGTGTTAATTAATATTCAACATTTGGACAATAATTTAACAAATCAAATTAAAGTTCTTCCCTTTAAGATTTTATCTGTGCCAACAATTGATTTAAATTATAATTTTTACAATAATTTTACTTTAATTGTTTAAAACATCCTTTAAGTGATTCAATAAAATATGTTTGTGCGAATACAGATCATCACAATTAGTATTTTAGAAATAAATTAACATAGAATTCAGTCGTAGATAAAACGATGAATTAAATTGAATCAACAGCATATTAGCTACTGCACGTACTTTTTGTTTAAAAATTAATTACATTTTAGCACAATTTATTAATCCAGATAGAATTTTTAATTAATTAATTTCTTGTTCATTTTCAATCCAAATAATACTAATAATTATATTTAACCATTAAATTGTATGAATTAGATATTAATGACCTTACAAATTAATTAATTAAGGTCAATAGCCAATGAAACGTAAAGGTTAAATAAACTCCACAATCGACATCATTACATTAAAACATTTCAATTTTTTTTTATTAATTGGGACAACCCATTCAAATGTGAGATAATAATAAGATTATATTAAATAGAAATTGCTTAGCCAATTTTAGCGTTAAAAAGGATTGTCTCAGTCCAACAAATTTACCACAATTTTTTCTTTATTTCAAAACGATTTCTTTACAACATTTATCCTTTTTATAATGGATTTAAATAAACAAGAATCTTAATTAATAAATTGTTTCAATTAATAATTTGTCATTCAACCAATTAGAATTAGAATAGAAACGAATAAACAATTGAATAAAAAAACGCGCTCGACGACGGTAACATTTAAATTTTTTATATTTTTTTTTTTCTTCAATATTAAAATAAAAATTCATTTATCTAATTTTTAAGGTTTTTTTTTTCTTTTCATTTTTTTTTTTTTGTATTTCACTTTATTTTATTTTTATATTATAATTTTTATTCCATCGATCATAAGTGTTTTTTTTTTTATTATTTAAATTAATTTTTTCCTTTGTTAACAAATTTCAAGTTTTCATTTGGTTTTTGTTTATAAGAAAAAGGATAAAATAAAAAAAAAAACCCAAAAGAGGATACAAACAATTTTACATTCATATTTATTTATCAAAAAGACTTTTTTTATTTCTTAACACGAAATTTGTTAGGTTTTTGTGTGTCTCGACTAAAAATTTTTGAAAATGAAAAATACAATTTTTTTTTTTCAAAAAAACTCAAATAATTTTTTGTTTTAAAATCTAAAAAAAAACATAATTAAATTATTTGATAATAGAAATTAATTCATAAAGTCTAGAATATTATTATTAATTAATTAATATACAATAAATGCCCAAAAAAAAAAGAACGACTTTGTTTAAATTAAAATTATAAATACTGATTTTGTTCGAATTTAAATTTTTTTTTTCTTTCATTTCTTTTTTTCTCTATTCAATAATTAACCTCATTATTTACTTGTTACTTTCATTTTTCAATCTAATTATTTGTTGTAAATTTCCTTTTTCATGTTTTTTTTTTCTTTTTTGAGTCTTAAATAATAAAGTAATAAATAATTATGTAATTAATAGTAGATAATAATAAGAATAATAGATAATTCAATATAAATCCACAAAAATAAATCAAAAAAAAAAAATTATCGAAAAGAAAAAAAAAAAGAATTCACATTTGAAAAGTTTTTCTTCTCTTCGAATAAATTTAATTTTCTCATTCTCCCTCTTCTACCCTAATTTATTCCTTTATTTTTTCTCTTTCTCTTTCCTTATATATATTTTTTTTTATAAATTTTACATTTTTCAAAAATAATTAAAATAATAATAATATAATTGAATTATTTAAAATATTGTGCGAATAAATTCTTATTTGTTTTTTTTATTAATGCATTTGACAGGATTCACTTTTCTAATTTTATTTTTCGTAAAAACTAAAAGAAAAAAAGGGAAAAAAAACAGAATTAAACTAAATAATTACAAAATAGACACTTTGGTTAATTGAAATATATTTTTATTTTTTTTTTTGTTTTTCGTGATTTCTGTTTGCCATTCTAAGAAAAAACCAATCGTATTTTTATTTGCGATTTCTTGCGTTTAATAAGGATTTGAAAGGTTCTTTTTTTTCTTTTTACTTAACTAAATTTACTTCATTCATTTTTCTCATATTTCCTCTAAAATATCCTGTTTGGGTTTGTGCTTTTATTTGTTTTATTTAAATGTTAATTGTTAAATTGATTTCATTGTTTTTTGTATTTATTATTTTCTTTTTTTTTTATTTATTTACAGAATAAAATCTGTTGTCCACCCCCCTTTTTCAATTCTATTTTACCCCTGTGCCCCTTCCTTCTTTCAACAAAAACTTTACCTATAAAACACAATTTATCATTTTTACTTCTTTCTTCTTCTAGGCTTTTGTTTCTGATTTTTTTAATCGAAATCTTGCAAAATCTTCAAATATTATGTCATCATCATTATTGACTTCTTCACTAGAAATTTAGAAAAAAAAACAAAGTGAAAAAAAAGAAATTTAAGAAACACAAAAGAACAAAATATAGGGGAAAAAAATCTTACTCATCCAATTGAATTAAATTTGTCGTTGGTACTTCTTTATCTTTTTCTTTGGAACTTCCCTGTCGATTTTTAGTACCATCATTCTTACTTGGTGAACGTTCAGAAATAATTGGTAGAGGATCTTCTTCTTCTGGTTTTGGATGCATAAGAATAAACGGTAATTCAGCAACAAGATCTCTGAATAAAATTAAACAAAAAAAAAAATTTAATCAATTACAAAAATAATAAACAGTTACAACAAAACTCTCTATTAAAAAACTTACGATGTAACAATTGGTCCACCAATAATCAATTTTACTTTAACCTTGTATTGTACAATTATCCCTAGATTCTCCCTTTGTGAAGGATCAGCAATTCTGTACAGCCAAAATATTCGAAACAGAAAAAAACCGAATAATAATAAAAACATTTTGGTTGATTTGTAAAAGGAAAAACAAAAAAAAAACATATGAAAATAGAGAGAAAGAAAGAGAGAGAGAGAGAAAGAAAAAGGACATTTTTTTTTTTTCATTACATTTTATGTATGGATTATGTGATTGTGAATGTAAATGATGAATATGTATTGTCTATTACTGTATTTTATTAGTGTGTTAATGTTTTTACCAAAAACAAATTTTAATAAAAATTAAAAAAAAAAAAAAACAAAAACAAAAAAAAATGTTGTTGTTGTGTTATTGTTAATTGTGATTAGTGCGATTATAATAATTTGTTAATCTATTTTCTATAAAATAACGAAGTGGAATTACATCAATTGGTTTATATTTTTGTATTTTTTATATAAATAAAATATGACACACAAAAATACAAACACACACACACACAAACACAAACACAAACACACACACCATATACACATACACACGTAACTAGAATATTATTAAATAAAATATAAAGTACAACCGCACCTAAAATGATGTAATATACTAAACTAGATTATCTATCGCATTTATTGTTTAACGACCACTCTGTGGCTTTTGGTTAATTTCATAAAACAAAAAAAAAACAACACACACACATAGGAGTCAATAGGACTCAATAGTAGAAGTTGCAGAATTTGAAAAAAAAAAAAAAAAAGAAAATTAAATATTTAGAAATTTCATTGATTTGCTTTTCCATCATTTTCTATACAATTGAAATTGTTTGATTTTCATTTTTATTTATATTTTTTCTTTCAGTGTGTGTGTGTGTATGTATGCATTTATTTATTTCTCACCCAAAACAAAATTAAATTGTTTTATTTACAATAATTTCGAGAAAAAATATTGTTCCTTCTAAATGTTTTTCTTTAAAACAAAAACAAGAACAAAAACAAAAAAAAAAAACAAAAATAAATCTTCAACACAACAACACAAACAACAAAATAATTAAACAAAATTGGTAACTTACTCAATATTTTTTATGTTTGTTTAAAACAAAACTTTTGATCACAAAAATAAATTATAGTTATTTTTTTGTGTTTTTTCTTCCCACAAAATAAAAGTAAATCGGAGAATAATATAAAAATGATTTCAAATCTGCTAATTAACACTCACACATGCACACACAGGCACAAATTATACACACACACATACACACACACACCATCACAGTAACTAACCAATCAAACAACCAAAAATTTCATAAATAATGCAAAAATGTTGAATGGAATAAAATCGATTTAACTGAATCATAATTAAAAATGATTGAATTTGTTAACAAAAATTAAAAAGCTTTAAAATATTTAAATTGAATTAATTAAAATTGGAGCTTTTCTGAAGAAGAGGATTACTTTGGGTGAATTTAAATTTCTCACTATTTTCATTTATCTGTTGTCATGGTGAAACATTTTGTCTCAAAAGAAACAAGAAAAGAATCCGTTGAATATTAAAAAAAAAATGTAATCTTTGTAAATGAAAATTAAAAGAAACATTGAAGGGATGCTATAATTTTCAGTATCCCTACCTTTTTTATATAATCAAGGGAATTCAATAATCAGATAATT
This sequence comes from Pedicia rivosa, assembly GCA_963082725.1. Classification (NCBI taxonomy): domain Eukaryota; kingdom Metazoa; phylum Arthropoda; class Insecta; order Diptera; family Pediciidae; genus Pedicia; species Pedicia rivosa. The sequence continues at coordinate 4,236,451 of OY720152.1, forward strand.
GATAAGAAATTAAAGATGAATTGAATAATTTCAATTTTTATTTAATTTAAGAGAAGAAAAAATTTAACGTAACAACAACAAAATTAAAAGTGTAAAAGTACCGAAGCTTTAAATTTATGGAAATTTAACAAAAAAAAGAAGAAAATTCAGGAAGAAGAAAAAAATTAATAAATTAATTAATTTAATGGAAGAAAAAAAAAAAGGACGAAAAAATTTAAATTTTGTCGAAATTTTTAATGAAATTATTCCCCTTTTTCCCCTTTTTTTTCCTTTTTATGATATTTTCTAATGAAATTTGTAATTTGAGATTATTTATTTATTAATTAATTTGTAAAAGTGTGAATTGTGTGCGGGAGTGGGGGGAGGGAGGAATAGAATGAATGAAGAAAATTAATTTTATTTATTTAAAAAAAAAAAAAAATAAAAAATCCTCCCTTGTCCACTCTCATCACATCCTCTCATATTAACCGGAGAAATTCTACAAACATACAGCAACACATACATAAAATAAAGGAAACACAACTGCTGGTCTCTGTCAACACATAAAATATTGCTTTTTAATATAATTTCTATCATTTTACATTTTTCTTCTTTTACAATTTTTCAATTCTAAACTTTTCATTCTACAATTCCTTACAAAATTCAACCTAAACAGAAAAAAAAAAATAAAATATCTACACGTTCCACATTGTCCCACACCCACCTCATTTCTCATCCACTAATTCCATCTTTATGTTTTAAATATTCCCGTACAACCCATTCTTCCCACACTTCAACGCTTTTCATCTGATTTGTTAGTAAAAAAAAAATGCTTTTTCACTTTATTCCTCCCTACTCGACCCAAACCTATACCCTCCCTCCCTATCCCCCTAACCAACCTTCTCCTCCCCACTCCACATCCGTACCCTAAGAAAAATTAAATTATTATTAAATGCTCGCTTGGTCGCCTAATTGAATTTAATTCATAATCAAAAAAAAAAAGGAACAGAAAAAAAAAAATAAGCATGAAAAAAAAAGTTGAATTCAAAAAAACATCATTTGGAAAATAAACAAGAGAAGAAAAACAAATTACAGTAAACAAGAGAAAAAAAGAAAAAAAAACACACACACACAAACAGAAAATCATAAAAACAAAAATCAAAAATATTTTCTACAAAAAAAAAAGTTAAAAAAAAAAAAAAAACAGAAAAACAGAAAAAACACTCAAAAGAGAGAATACGATGAATAAAACAAAGAAGAAGCTTTTTTACATTTTATACAATTAGTTCAGTTTTAGTTAAAAGTTAGTTAAAGTTAATAAAAGTTCGTAACAGTTAGTTAAAGATAAAAAAGTTAATAATGAATGCAAATATTAAAAATAAAACATAAATATTGATAAATATTTTCTCTTTTCTTCTGTTCTTTGTTCTTATCAATACTTTTATCTTCATATTTTACTCTTTCAGAAACAATGAAATGATTTCATTTGACTTGAATTTGTAAGTAGTTTTACAACAAACCGATAGAGATATTGTAATTTTCAATTATTTAAATTGAAGTTCAAATTGAAACAATAAAACAAAAGTAAAATTGATAGAAAAAAACAGGAACAAAAGAAGAAGAAGAAGAAGAAGAAGAAGAAAATATAACAAAAGCATAAGAATTGACAAAGAATGAATTAAAGTTTTCATTGTATTACCTCATTCATCCTTTGTTCATCTTGCTTTTATATTTTCTATCGGAGTTGCAAAATTAAAACAAAAGCAAAAAAAAAAAATCCAAATACAAAATAATCTTTTCTGAGAAGAAATTTAACATTTTTTCGATTTATCCTTTTTTAAAGATTATTTTGTGATTTTCAAGTTTATTAAAAGCAAACAGAAAAATATATAAGTAAAGCAAATTTTTCTGTTTTAGGAAATAAAATATATATATATTATATACAAAATAAAACATGTTACATACAAGACAGTCCATGCATTCATTAAAAAAAAATATTTGTTTAATTATTATTTATAAACTCTGTGTTTACGATTTGATTTTACTTAACAATTTCATTCCATTCAAATCTTTAGCTTTTATTTAGGTAAGTAAATAATTATTGGTCACATTTGACCGTTTGAATATTCACGTCTTTAGTTACAAAAGTTAATAAAATTTATTCGTTCTTTTGAACGATCATTTTGAATTATTGAAATTCTGATTAAAGTTACTTAAAGTCGTTCACTTTAGATAATTAAAGTTAATTAAAGTTAAAATTCATAAAAGTTAAAAGAAAGTTAAAAAAAAATATATAAAACTTAAAAATTAGAAAAAAACTGTAAATGTTAGAAAAAGCTTCAAGAGTTAGAAAAAGCTTTTAAAATTTTAAAACAACAACAACAGAATTAATAATATAAAATTTTTGATTAACAAAATTTTGAATTAAAAATATTGTAACGTGAACGCCAAAAACAGAACAAAGTTTTTTTTCTTTTGGCCAAGTTAAATCAAATCAAGAAAACAGCAAATCCTGTAAGATCATTTTTCTTTTGTCTTTTATTAATTTCGTTGATGAATTTAAAAGACACAATAAAAAAAAAAAAAGAAAAAGACAAAGAAAAAAAAAAATAATAAAGAAAGGACTTAACATTTACCTAACTTCTCCATCGACAACACTGCGAGACCTGAAGTTAACGAGATTTGTTTTTTTTTTTGTTTGTTAAATTTTTTTAATAAAGAAATTAAAGAACTTTTATTTAAAGAAAAATGAAAAAAAAAACGAGACAAACAAAAATAAGAAAAAGAAAACAAAAACAAAAAATTAAATGAAGAAATTTTAATAATTTTTTGGACGACAAAAGTGAATAGAAAAAAAATTAACAACAAAAATTGAAGATTAAAAAAAAAAACAAAAACAAAACAAAAGAAAAGAAAAACCAAAAAACAAAAACTTACAGAGTGCTTGAGGCTAAATTGGTGTCCTCATGTTTAAGTTGTCCGTCAAGGGCAAGACCCCATTTGTCCTTGTTATTGGCCAGCAGTGGAGTCAATTGAAATACTTTGGATAAAGTGAAGCCGGGTGCTACTTGTGATCCATCCCTTTAAACAAGATTTTTTAAGAAATGGAGAATCGAGGAAAAGTTGTTTTTTGTTTTTTTTTTTTTTTTAAAGAAAATTAAAAAACCAAACAATAAGAATAACCAAAAAATAATAATAAATATATTTTTTTTATTAACATTTATACACTGACGCACACGCACACACATTTGCATACATTTATATTTTGTAAGAGAGAGAGAGAGAGAAAATAGAAGAGAAATTAGAACGCGATAACAAAATATTGCGGAATTTTCAAAAAAAAATTAAGAAAATTTTAAAAAAAGAAAAATAAAAAAGAGAAAGAGAGAGATAGATAGAGAGAGAGAGAGAGAGTGAAAAAAATATCTGAAATAAAGTATTGTTAGTTTTCCATCACCGAAGACTTTATTTTCTTCCCCAACTTTACCAACTTTTTTTTTTACATTTTATGTTTGCCCCAAACCCAACATTTTTTTCGTTTTTAGCCATCTACTCCCCCCGCCCACCTTACACCTCATCTTATTTGTCCTTAAACAACCTTCTACAATAATTATATAATAAATGGATTAAAAATAAATAGTGTGTTCTTGTGTTTTTTTTTCCATAAATAATCCCATTTTTCCTATTTTCTTTTTTAACTTCCCACCATTTTTTTTTTCTTTCGTTTTTCATGAAGGGGAAATGTAGGAATTGGTTGTTTTATTTTGATTTGTTTTTTTTATACATCCTTACATCGTACTCGACGCCAAATTTGTGTCCTCATGCTTAAGTTGGCCATCCAATGCAAGCCCTCTCTTGTCCTTGTTATTCATCAGTAACGGCATTATATTGTAGACCTTTGATAATGTAAAACCAGAACTGACTGGATTGTCTCTAGAAATGAATTTTGTTGGTTTTTTTTTCTATGATTTCTGTACTTTAAAAATTTTTTTTAGATAAAACAAAAAAAAATAAATACAAAATAATAGGAAGCTGGAAAAACAACATCTGGAAACTAAACAATAGAAATTCCCATAACAGAAAATAGTAATCTATTTGCTGTTGTTGTTTTTAGTTTGTCGTGCGATAAGATAAACGATACTTTACTGGCATTGACTTTGAGTTTGATTAATTTTTAAAAATATATTTTTTTTTTAAATGAAAATTGCAACGAAAAAATTTAAATTTAATTTTCTACAGAATTAATGTCGACACTAAGTCATTATTAAGTCATTCATTTAGTAAATTCACATAAAAATACACAAAAATTTAATGAAGACTGGAAACAAATGTTGAAAGTTTGACTTTGAATTATTCCAACTGTTTTTTATGATTCGTATAAATTTCATCATTTTCATTTCATCTACACTCATTAAATATAATTGAATAATTTACATAATTTCTAGACGACGCTACTGTTTGTTTTTTAATGTAAATATGTTAATTCTATTTCATCTATTTTTTCATCATAATTTCATCTTTATACTTACATTACTGAATTTAATTCAACATAAATATTAGTTTGACAAAGTGTCAAGGTGTACCGAACGCTACTGATATTAAATTAATTGATAGAAAAAGTTGTACGTCTTTATAATTTGTTTTTCTTTAATAGAAAAATACTTGAAAAAATAGACTAAGCAGTTGATTAAAAGCTTAATCATAAAACATCTCATAGACTTCATTTAAAAATTATTTTGATTATTTATTTTTTTACACGAATTATTCTTCTTCTTCTTATACTTTTTTTTTTAAGTTGTTTTCATTCATTCAACGTAATCCGTAAATCTGAAAAGATTTTCCATTTTCAAGTGTTTATTATTGTTGAATATTTAATTTTCTACGTTCGTTTTATTTCTTTCTTTTTCTTCAGTTTAGGTTTAGTAAACTCCTCTTGTTACGTCAATACATTTGTGATTCTCATTCAAATTAAATTGATTCGAATATTTTTATTTATTTATTTTTCTTTTCGTTTCTTTTTTCTTTTTGAGGATTAAAGAAAATAAATTTCAATTGAAGAGAACTGAACGTAATTTTATCATAATTTCTCTTCACTTTGATTTTCGAAACAATTGACAAAAAAATTATTATTTCATCAAAATGAAACAATTGAAACGAATGAAATGAGAATTTTCATTTTTTTAATACAAAAAAAAAAACAATAAATAAATAAAAAATTTGTTGACTTAAAAAGAATAAAAAGATCTCATCATCTTTTTCATTATTAAATATAAAACATGTTTTTATTAAAGTTTAACCTTAAATTGCACGACATTATTCTCTTGGTTGCCCCTTACCTACCTGTGACCCGCACCCTTCTTTTTAAGAAAATAATTTTTTAATCTACAAAAGGTAAAAAAAAAAATTGAAAGAGAGAAAAGGAAATAAAAAACCTAAAGAGAAAAAAAAATAAACATAAAAATAAACAAAACAAAATTCATTCTTTGGCTCTTTCTCCCATCCGCATTTAGTAAAAGGGAAAACATTTCACTTGAACTTTTTTTTTGTTTTATGATTATTTTATCCTACCCGTACCACCCTCAACCACTCAAAAAAAAAAAAAAACAAAACCCCCACCCCATATTTTCTTCTTATCTTTATAAAAATTAGAATAACATTATTTATTTTTATAAAAATCTTGTTTGTTTGTTATTATTTTCTTTTTCAATTTATTACTCACTCTGATTCCATTTCAGCAACAGTACATTTGTATTGGGCAGTTGAAAATAAACAAATATCCGCAAATTGTTTAACAGCAACTTTTATTTTTTTCACCGTTCGATTTGAATTATTTGCAACATGAACATTAACGGATATTGTTTCACCATGATGATATAACTAATGATTAAATAGAAAATTAAGGAAAAATTAATAAATTTCTTGCAATAAATTAAAACAATTAAAGTTAGAATTTTTTTTGGAAATGTAACGGCTTGACATCCACGACTTTACTTATGACGAATATTCCAAATATTTGAAGACTTAAAAAAAAGGCGGGAACACCCCTGATAAACTTTTATATGTTCTCCCCTGTCTTCAAATAATTTCCACATTATTTATATATTTTCATCCCTTCAAACGACAACTTCTTCAACAATAAACTAACACTCTTTATGTATAGTCAGCCAGTGTGTTTAGCTCACTTAAACACCATTTACCATCTCTGGATTCTTCTTTCCTTTATGCAAACTTAATTTAGTCTTTATTTATTGTTATTGTTATCTCTGTATTTTCCATGGATAATTTCACAATAAATAAATATAAATTATTGTCGATAATACAGAGTGCTTTAATATCTCATTTATTTTTATTAATTTATTAGTTTATGGAATAAGAACACATGATCACAATTAAATGGAGAAATTATAGTAGAAAGTTCAATAAGCTTTTCAAACAAAGGAAAGAGAGAATATTGCAACGATTATTTTGTGAAATTTTAATGAAATTATTACAAAAAAAACAAAGATGATTCATTTATTTAGACTTGAATTTAATTATATTTTGGAAACTATCGTAAAACCCTTTATAAATAATAATGGCAAAGACGTATGAATTACCAACAACCCCTTTATAAATTTTAAACAGAGTTAATATTGTGACCATTAATTGAAATTAAAAGGTTTCTAACTTTACTAATTGAATAAAATTCGTACATATTTATTAGTTAATTATTTCGTTGAAGAAAGCAACAAACTTACTTCAATACTAATTTGAAAATTAAATATTCTAGTGACGAAAAAATGTCCATTGTTATCGTTTTTCTCATAACTACGTAAATCACATTGTTATATGAGGTGCAATTAGTAAGAAAATAGTAATAAAATATTTTCATCCAATTTGTCAACTTTTAATGTTTTCCAAAAAAAAAAACCAAATGAAAATTATTATAAGTTTTTCAAAGGGGGAGGTGGAAAAACAAAGCAAAAAAAACGTACATTCTGATTTTATTTTTTGTGAGATTTTCATTTGTTTTCATAATTGAGATAAATTTGTGTACAAAAAAAAAACCAACCCAAAAAAGACTAACAGATAACCATGGAAACAATTTTTGAGGGAAATAAAAAGTGAACATTTTCAACCATTAATATTAATTTTCTCATCAAACAAAAGGAACAAAAAAAAAAAAAACAAAATGTAAAAAGTGTAATTTTTATTTTTGTCTCCCATTCACAGTTTTTTTTTTCATTTGATTCTGATAAATCACAAGAGTCACACAAAACTCATACAACTCATACATTTTTATTTCTCTTTTTGGTTATTAAATGAAATGATTGAATAATTTTTCTTTTTTTATCGTTTTTCCCCACTCTCAATTTACAACATATGTTTCTTTTGTTCTTATATATAAGTTTATCGTTTTGATAAGAAATTGAATTGAATTGAATCGTGAAAATATCAATCAAGAAATGAAAAAGAAATAATAATAATTCATTTTATTTATCTTATCGTTTGTAATAAAAAGAAAATCAAACTTAAAGAAGATACAATTTTTATTTGTCTCTTTCTTACACTTAACATTTGTAATTTTAGTAGCAATTGTCGTCGCTTGTTTAATCGTAAAAGTGAAAAAAAAAGGTATAAATGTTAAATGTAGAAGAACAAAAAATTGACGGTAACTACGTTACTTTTCCATTTGTTACAATATATTGATTATGGTTATTCACAAAAAGGAGCCTATAACTATAAAATAAAGACAGAAGTAGACTATGTCATTGGGTATGGGGACTGAAAATATATAAATAATTCAGTTGGAAATAAGAACAAATTTACTTATCAGCTAGATAAAATTCTAATGAAATTCAAAAAAAAAAAAAGAGAAAAGTGCTTTTCTACAATTCAAAAGAAATCAGATAAAATTAAAATTGAGAATAAAGAAAAAAAAACCTAATTTCCAACTGGTAAAAATCAATAGTGAAAATTTTGAATAAAGAATTAAAACCTATGACATCATTTTGACGGAAATAATTTTTAAAACATCAAAGAGCGGTGTAGTACGTTTAATTTCAAAAATTCAACTTTAATTAAATTCAATCCACAAAAAGCAATGAAATATGAATACTGAGAATTCTGTTTAAAAATTATCTATAGTTGAATTATGTTGACGCGGAAACGGATTAATCTAGAAATTAAATGGAACAAAAAAAAAAGAGAGTGCATAGAGATTTATAGATTACCGGGTTTATTTATTATAATTCAAAATTTTTGTAAAAACCTGTGGAATTTTAACAATAAAAAAAAGGTCAAAAAAGGGTAAAAGAAAAATTGATTGGTGAAAAACCAATAAACCAAGGACTAATTAAATCAGTTATCAGTTATTATTTAAAATTTAAAATTAATTCAAATCAAATACAAAATATTAATAATTGTTGTATTAAAATCACTAATCACCTTAGCATGAATAAATTATATTTCAGTGATTAAGGATAGAATACACCAACGCGAGATTAAAATTGAAATAATGAGTAGGTACAAGCAATTTTTCCACGTCCCCCATGATGGAAGCAAAATATTCGGCATTGTTGGGAAAAGAAAAACAAGTAAAATAAAAATTGTGTTTTCTGAATTTAGACAAAAAAGTGAATGCAGAGACAAATCTTAGTATCAACCCATACCAAAGTATGTGAATTTTACTCTTAGGGAATAGTAATAGAACTTTTCCCGTAATGAAAATATTTATGCATTGTAATTAATATTTATTGAAATTCATGGAAATCCCATGATACAATAATAAATAACAAAATAATTACATTTGTGTAGACGGACACGTGAAATTTTAATCAAAATGGTCACTTTTTTTCTGTATATATTTCGTTAATTGGAAGAGAGATGGTTGAAATTCATATAAACAACAATATTTGAATATTTATTGTAAAAGAAAGAAAAAAATTCACTAATCGACAAAGCAATTTAAATTCATTTTTAATCAATAAAAATATTGAATGCTAATGAAAAATGTTAAAAGAAACTTTTTCACAATGTGAATGTCAGAATACAGAAAAAAAATTTATTTGGCGTATTTTTTGTTTTTCTGTTTATTAAAATTTCACGTTGTTAATTTTTTCTTTATACAAAAAAAATTTTTGATTATATTTTCCATATTCTTTTTCGACAATCTGATTTCTGTAAAAATAATTAAATTGATTCTATTCACAGCAGATAAAAATAATAATCTGAAGTTTGAAAAAAAAAGTGGTTTTTCATATCAAAGTTTTTAATCAATTTTTATCTGAGGCCGAGAATGAGAAAGATTATTGAAATTCTCTGGATTTATTAATGAAAAAAAAAAGTAATCGAGATACATAAATGGAAAATGTATACAAATTGATAAACGTTGATTATTACCTTTTGTTTTAATCAATCATTGTTTATATTTTCAATTATGAATTTATGATTTCCACTCATATTGAGTTTCATTCTTTCATAACGGTCGATATTGATAATAACTCGATTGGCATAAATGAAAGATTCAAATAAAATTAAATAATAAAATTCACTTACTTCCTTATCCAGACTAGCTTCTAAATGTATTTTATGTGGACTAAGCATAAATTCCTTGCTAACTTCAACAGATGGTTGTTCACCTATTTTAGATGGTGCATACATGATTTTTCTAATCGCTAAACGTACTGAATTTCTTTTATGTGGTTTATCATCTGGTCCTTCACCAACAAATGCCTTTAATTCATAATCAACACCACATGGTTTGCCTGTATCACCTGGTGCCGGTTGTAATGAAACAGATGCTGGACAATGTGGTGGCAATTCAAAATAAAATGGAAATGCATTTGCACCTAACTTTTTTATTAGACGTTCTTGAAGACGTGTTAATGGACGTTCAATACCAATTGAAGGATAAATCTGTAGTGAAAAAAAAAAATTATTATAAAATTAAATTAAAGTTAAACAAGAAAACAAACCTGTTCTGATGCCAAATACAAATCTTTACGAAATGTTAACCCCAAGACATCAAGATCTTCACGTCCATAACGGAATGCAGCTAACACATGACCAAATACTTTTCTGTCTTTAACATAATCAGGATCAATAAGGACAACACCATCAATTGGATCAACATGTGAAATATGATCAACAAAATCACGTTTACCCAAGTATACTGTTATTTTACCATTTGATGCACTTTTTTTAAAAACTCTAAAATTTAAAAAAAAAAAACCTGGATTAGTCAAGACACATTATTTAGTTTGAATGCGTGAATAGTTTGAAACTAGAAACAATCAATTCAAGTGAGAAACAGGAAAAAATCTTAAATGAAAAAATTTACAGAATAGAAAAATTACAGAAAAGCTCTGTTAAATATGGAAATTCAATTTTATTTTGGTAGATATTACTCCATAATAGACCCCTGACAATCATAGATTATAGAGCCCTATAATATTTCTCAATCGTGCTCAAATCTCCTCTCCACCACTCAATACGTGCACCAAAATCTTCTTAGAAAAGAAATTATGGTACTTGGTACATTCGGTATAAATTAAAGGTAAGAAAAATAAAATAAAAATAAAGTCGGATTAGTTGGGTAAAGTTTAATGGGGTTGAAGTAAAGAAGAAGAAAAAAAAAAAAAAACAGAGAAAAAAAGGAGAAATTTCTTTTACATTTTATCAGGAAAATAATGACAAAATATTTGGACCGTGAATTTGAATTTATTCTTCAATTCTGTTAAAAAAAGGGACTTTTCCCTCTTTTTTTCATTTTTTTTTTGCAGTCAGGCAAGCAGGATTTGGTTGGGTGATTTAAATTTAAAATTGGAAATTTATAATCGTTTTGTTTCCGTTTTATTCCCGTTTGTTCCTGTGTTTTTTTTTTCCTTTTTTTTCTATTCAGTTAAAAAATATTGATTTTCTCTTTATAAATGTTGCAAAAATTGAAGAGCTTTCCAATGGAAAATTTCTTAGAATTCAATACGCATTTAATTTCAAATGTTATTAAACCCATTCATCACTGTTTGAACTGCCTTCATATCTTTCTCTTTCTCTCTCTTTCTGTAACACTTTTTCTTTCTCTTTGTCTTACTGCTTTAAAAAACCACCAATTGCGCTTTTTTGAAGTACGGAAGAAAATTTCTTAAAAGTTAAAAAAAAAAGTTCTCAATCAAAAAAAGAAAAAAAAAAACAAAAATTGTAGAAGAAGCAGATAATTGCAAAGTTAGAAGAAAAAAATTAATAACGTTATTTAAAGAGTCTTTCATTTCATTAAATTTAAAGTTCACTCAGCGATTTTATTCAACAGTCGACAGTTAACTGTCATTGAATTCATTTTAAAACATTTACAAAAGACAAAAGACAAAAAATAGAAAAGTTTTACTTTCCTCTCTCCACTTCATTTCTGCCTTCTTGTGTTTTTTTTTCTTAGAGAAATTTCCCGTTTTATTTTTTTTTTTTTTTTTCACGAAAATTAGAAAAGTTTTCGATTAAAAAGTCTTCCATTCAAAAAACGAAAAAAATAAAATAAAAATTACTCTCGTTAAATTGTATTTTTGTATAAAAAGTTTTTAATCATTGACTGTCAATTTCAGTACTTTTTTAATTTTTATTCTGTTAAAAAAAAAATTACCCATCATACTCCCAAATATAAAAGATTAAACACACGAAAATTTACTTAAATTTTTTTTTTTTTTCACTTTTCTTTCTCTTTCTTAGGAAATTTGGAATTTGGTCCGTGCTTCATGGAGAGAAATTAAAAGGAAAAAAGGAACAGAAAACCTTTTAGAAGAAAAAAATTTACTTATTTAGTTCAACTCCCAAAAATATTTAATAACCACAATAATAACATAAACAAAATAAGTAAAAAGAACAAAGCTCATAGGATTAATGCGAATTTTGTGTGATGAATGTGTAGTTGGTATGCTTCTATAAACTTTTGATTTTCCGTAATTTTATATTATGTCTGTGTCAAATGTGTGTTCCATTTCTAAGACAATTGTGGTAAGAGAGTGGGTTGTGTATATTCGTTAACGAGAGACAACCAAAAGTAAATAGTAGGAAAGATTATACGACAACAAACGATGATATAATAAAAAGAAAAAACTTACGAATATAATTACAACAATAATAATGATAATTAAAAATCTTGATTATGATGAAGTAGATGATGACGGTGATGATGTTTATGATGATGATGATGATTTTGGTTATGCTCTGTTAACCATAAGTTATATGATGACTACGAATATACTTACTCGAACTTCTTCACTTCTTCATTATATTTTACTATACAAATAAGGTATCATTTGATTATAGGAATCCAACCGTATATTTATCACCTTACATATACGAAGATAAAGAAGAAGAAGTAGTCGACATAGTAGTCATATGCTTTTTATATATTTTATATAGGTACATGATCGTGGTGGAAGTAGTGAAGAGGTTGAGGTTGGTGGTGAAGAGGTATGTATAGAGAAAATTTGATTTAATTGAGTTCGTGTGTATTAACTTCAATGTCATACATTTATATAATATAAATAGAAATTGGTTTGAATTTTTTGTATAGAGAAAATGAAAGAAAGAATAGAGAGAGAGAGAGAGACAGAGAAAGTGAGAGTGTATAGTGTTGGTGAATAAATGTTGGAAAGAGGAGAAGGATTGGTGATGGTGAGGTTATAACAAATAAAACCGAATATAAAGTATGAAGGGACTGGAATTATATATATGCGCGTGTATGTGTGTGTGTAAATAGAGAAGAGAATTATGAGTTATAGGTACGTGATAACTTAATTCGTTAAAAGAAAAATGGTTTTTTTCCTGTGACAAGAAAGTTAATTTTGAAAGAAAAAGCTGTTGACTTGATTCTTCCTTTTTGTCTCCAGAAACCTTTTCTAGTTTTTTTTTTACTTCTCTTTGAATCGAAAGATAAAATTAATCTTTAATCTTTCTTAAATAAGTAGTTAGGTATAAAAAAGACAAGAAAATTCTTTTATGCTATTTAATCTAAGAGACAGAGAGAGAGAGAGAGACAAAGAGAGAAGAACTATTATATTATCTTCATTAAAAAGCTTAAGTGAATGCGTTTTACACACGATCAAATTTCATCATCAATTTTGACAAAACGGAAAAGTATAAACACTTAATGTTTAAAATGTTTATTCAAACACAGTGTACAAAATTTTTTAAGGTAAGAAGAAGAAGATGAAAAATAAATGTAAACACAATATTTATATTAGAATATAGTAAAAACTGACATATTTTAACCCTTTAAACTTAAAGCTTCAGACAATTTAATGAATGGTTTTAACTGCTCCCACCATAAAAATACCCGCCCCAAACCGTCTCATATCTCTATCTGGTATTTGTTTTATAGTTTACTTTTTTTAATAGTGTTGTCTCTTTCTTTCTAAAATTTTATCGATCTAAAATGGGCAACCAAAAAGAATAAAAAAAAAATATGCAACGTGTTCATTTTAATGGAGTCTGATTTTACAAATTTTTATAGTTTCCTTTTTTTTAAACAAAGGGTTGAGACGTATGGGAGAGATATTTTCATAGTAATCCACCCACTACTAAATCTTTCACTCACAATTTCCCCCAACCTTATCAAACTCTATAAAATTGTAAGAAAATATCGTAAAAAAAACTAAAAAAAATTTATCATTGTTTTTATTAACTTTATTTATCTTCCCATTCTCTCTTTCGTTTTCTCGCTCATGCTCTCTCTCTCTCTCTTTCTAACAACCTCCATTTTGGACTTCGTATAAGTCAGAGACAGTGACTGAATAATGTGACCTATATTCGTCTTTTTTTTCATAATAAAGAAAAACTCAGACGTTCAGTCTAGTCTCTTCAACACAATTTGTAATATTGGAGAAATTTCGAAAAATAGAAAAATCGGAAAATTGGAAAAAAACCGTATACCTATTTATTTTTTGTTTGTTAAAAGTGAGAAATAAATAAATTTCTTATGATGAGAATATTTTTACAAACCTTGATTTCTTTGGGGAAACAAACAAAAAAAAATACATTTTGCAGTAAGTAGTCTGATATATTTTTGTACTTCTTGTTGTTGTAAATTCAAACCAATCATCATCATCAAACTCTTTGTCAAATCCCACAAAATCTATTTTATCCGGTACAAGACATAAGACTACATACTACATAGAACAAAAATAAAATAGACAATAAAATACATTAAACTAATCCTTTTGAGAATTTCCCTAGGAATTTTTTTTGTATATACATTTTTTTTCCATTACTGAATATTGTTTACTTATTTTTATATTTCTTCTGTCAGTTGGGAAGGAAAAAATGATTGGATTTTTTTTTTAATTTGGTTTAAAGAAAATGGAAGAAAATAGAATCAAAGTTTTATAAGATTTCTTTTATTTTTGGAAAAAAAATCTCTTTTGTCTTAAAAAATTTTGATTCAGAAGCAACAAATGTATTAATTCTTCGTTAAAGAAATTCTAAGAGTTTAATGATTTGCTTTCACAACAATTTTTAGTTGAGTTTAAATTATTGTTGCTCCCTTTTTGTGAATGTAAATCTTTACTCAATATTTTTGTGAAAAGCTGGGATAAGTGTATGTCTCGTTATATCGAAAACAATTTTATTCAGAAAATCTGAAATTTTTTGTTCATAATTTCACCTAAAAATATTGAATATTCCAATTTCTAAAATATGTTACCTTAAATTTACCACCCAGTCCCACCCTCCCGTTTTGTTATTCTTTTACTTTTTTTAAATTTCTATTTTTCGTGAAGAAAAATCTATAATTCAATTAGGATCAAATTTTAATAAGTAAAATTTGTGAAAAGACAACAAAATCTGTTTTTGTATAAAGTATTATTTTTCATTACTTCACCATACCCATACAAAAACTCTCCAACTCCTATCACATTCACATCGAAACCACCATTCCCTTATAATCATCCTATCTTATAGTCTCTTCTTCATCTTAATAAGTAAGTAAGTATAATTTATATTTTCCAAATAAGAAAAACCAAAACAGAAACCCTCCTCAAAAGTTCAATCACATAAATTCATATTCCACCCCTGTTTCTATATTAACTTCCCTATTTTCTTTTCTTTTCTTTTTTTCGTTTTTCTTTGACAATGCCAAAAAAAGAAAAACAAAGAATCCACAAAAAATAATAAAGCGAGAGAGAGAGAGAATGAGAGTGCAGTGACCTTTTTTTATTTTTCTTAATTTTTTTTCTTTTGCTCCCTTTTTTTTGTGTTGATTTCTTTTATGATTAATGGATATCATCTCCCTTCTTCCGTCATTTCATAACTCATCCTACCACATACTATATCGTCTCCCACTAAATTGCCAAAATTTTAAAAAATGTTTCAACACGTAAAATAAAAATAATAAGAATAAGAAGAATAAAAAAAAGCAAAGAAAATAATAAAAGAATCTTACCTGGTTGCTTGACGTTTAGAACTGCCATCATCAATATCTGGATCAGGTGATGGTGATGTTGGTGACTTTGGTGATGTTGGCAATTGATGATGGGGCATCGTTGGTGACTCTGATTTTTTAGACATTTTTTTTTAATTGTTGATTTTCTTTATTATTATTTTTTATCCGCTTTCTTCACACTTTTTATTTATTTTAATTTTTAATGTTTTTTTCTCCCTAATTTATGTATCTTTTTTTTATCGTTTCTGCGTTTTATTTTTTCTTTTTTTCTATTTTAAATTAAATCGTTTGAGGAAAAGAAAATTTCAACAACAACAAAAAAAAACTATAACAAAACTTTTTTTCTCTTCTTACTTCGTTTTGTCTCTTCACCTTACCTTATTTTCTATTTTCCTTGGAATTTTTTTTTGTTTTTAGTTTAGTTTTTCTTTTCTTTTGTTTTAATCCAACATTTTTATGAAAGTAATAAAAAAAAACTGAACACAAAAACCAAACAAAAAAAAACGCCTTATGTTTATGCAATAAAATGGCGCCTCCACATAAAACACACACAGAAAGAGAAGGAAAGAGAAAAAAAGAGAAGAGAAACACCCTTTTTTCTCAAAAGTTTATTTCTGTGCAACAAAAACGAAACAAAAATATGTTCACGATCAAATGAGTGAAAGAGATCGAAAACAACAAAGTTTATGTTGTTTATCCTTCTTTTTTTTTTCTTTCTTTCTTTATTGTTTTTGTTTTTCCTCTTGACTACGTTTTCTTATGCAATAAAAATGCACACACAGACACACAGTAACTGAGACAAAAAATAAATACACAAATTTTATTCCTTGTTGTTTCTAGGTCGACTCCTTTTATATGCAAGACAGCAGAGCACAAAACGTTTCACGTTTTTTTTTACACAAAGAAAACAAAAATAAATAAAAATCACAACAAAAACAAAAAGGTAAGAAAATGTCTGACGACAGCAAAAAAGAAAAACACGGAAAATAAATAAATATATAACAACAACAATAAATAAATTCAAAATTCACACAATATTTATATTGTTGTTTCACTTAAATGTTATTCTGTTGTCTCTTTCAATTGTTGTGTCCTGAGAGATTCTAGAATGAGAAAGAAAAAAAAAAGAAGAAAAATTAGAAAAACGTGGAAATTTTGTTTTATTTATTTTTTAAATTTAATTATTTTGAATTGAAGTGAAAAGAAAATTATGTTATGGAAAAATGAGGACAGTGAATGTTAAGAGTATGTATAGGTTGAGATATAGTAAAAGTGGAGAAGGAGGAGTAGGGTAGAATTTAAGAGAAGGATGACTAGGAGATAGTGGAGGACGAGGGATAAATGGTGAAGATGAATTCAGCAACAAAGAAATCATTAAATGAGCTAAAAAGAAAAAAGAAATAGAAGAAGGAAAAAAAATAGATTTTCTCGTTTTTTTTCTTCTGATAATCGCCTCAAGTTGTGCAAGCGTAGATTTTTTATTTTGACGTATTAAATTAAGTGGAAAATGACGAAAATTGAAAATTGATCAAAAAAATAGAAAAAGAAGAATTTTTTTCTTCAAAGAATTCAATGAAATGAAAGAAAAATAATTTAGGAATCTTTTTTTTTTCTTTTCTTAAAAACCAAACACAAAAATAAAAAGAAAAAGAAAAAAGTAAAAAGAAAAAAGTAACAGAAAACCAAAAATGATTCGAAGGTGAAAAAAGGTAAATAGCCATGAAATTTCCATATTACAATTTTCGTTTCTTTTTCTTTTGAAAGAAAAATAAAAAAAAAGAAGAGAAAAAAAAAAAAACAATTTAATTGGACCCAGAGAAAGAAACAAAATTCATGTTCGAAAATTTTCCTACAATCAAAATTCAACAGAACTTTTTTTATTCTTTTTCTCTTCCTCTCACTCCTCTTTCAAACAAAAAAATAGAAGGAATGACAATAATAAATAAAAGGCAAACGAAACCACCCGAATTGATGAGAAGAAAAGAAAATCAACCTAAAAATAGTACCTACAACAATCAAGTATTCCAAAAAAAATCAAAATGAAAAATCAAAATGAAAAATAAAAATCGAATAGAAAAGAAATTGCAAAAAAAAAAAGATAATCGATTTTTTTTTTCATCCTTTTTTTTTTGTTGGCTTCCTCATCTCATACCTTCAAGACCTTCTTAAAGCTTATAAAAGTAAAGAAGTTGATTTTTTTTTTCTTAAACCTTTACCACACGTAATATAGAAAAATGATGGGAAATTCTTTGGTGAAATACAAACAGCAACAATAATAACTACAACAATAATAAGAGAGAAAAAAAAGGGAAAGTTTACTAAAGCAAAAAACGAAAAACGTAAAATATTCTTTGGCATCAAAAAAAAAAAATATAAGAAAAAAAGAAAGAAAGGAAAAAAGGGAAAAAAATGAACTTTTCTATATTTTCCCTTTATTTTCCTTTCTTACTCAAAATACACCATCACTTCACTCTCTCACTCTCTTTGACATAATTTCATATGAATTCAATGATAGAAATTTCTGATATGAATTTTATCATATTTTCCTTAAATCCTCTATTCCCTTACATTGCTTCTTTCACAACACACACACGACACACACACGCACACACACACACACACACTTGATAAGATATGAGAATATATTCACGTGTGTGTGTATATATTTCAAGTAAAATGTGAAAATTAATAGTGAATATTGTGATTAAGTTAAATGCTGAATATTAGAATGAGAAATGAGTTAAATGCTGAATATAGAAAACAAGACAGTGTAGGGGTTGGAGTATAGGAGAGATATTAGTGGCGTTTGGGATTAGGATTAGTGATAAAGGTCAGACTATTTGTATTTGTTATTTGTGTGTTTTTTATTTTGTTTTTGTGTGAGAAGGTTAAGGTGAATGTACTCAATTAACCTTGATATTTTCATTTTGAAATTTATGAGATTCATTAAAGCACTGAAAATAATATCAGGTATTTGATTATCGATTAATTCTAAACTTCGAGGGTTACTATTAGAAAATTATTTTTGCTTCAATAAAATCAATGTAACCGATTATTTTTTAGAATTTGAGCCACGTACAAACCACCCATCCACCCATCCAATCCAACAAAAATAAATTAGGTCACAATGATATTGTCACGCACAATCGATTTGAATTTGAATTTGAATTTTAGAAAATCAAATGGAAGTAAAGGTTTGGTTTTACGAAAAATCACAATTAAACTTTTGTAAAAAAAAAATAAGTAGTAGGAATAAAAGAATCTTTTGTCTGAACTTTGAATCGGGTTAAACATAGATCTACTAAGAAAATCTTTTTGTAAAACTGAAATTCATTCAGAGAATGAAATAAATTTTTTCAAGTAGAAGATTAACAAAAATTTAAATGTTTTTTTTATTTAAAGTTATGCAGTAAGATTTCAATGAACTTCAACTTAAACAATTGCTGTTGGGTATGTGTTTTCTCTGTTAGCACAAACCACCATCTATAGGAAAATATTCATTTAAAATTATTTCTTTCTAGTTAAATGCAAACACTTTATTGTGGCTCACTTGACGTTCAGTTCAGATTATCCACATACCAAAATATATTTGTACTTTATCGAAAATGTATTCGCAAAATTGTAATAATAAAAATTTTATTTTGTCACCCAAAATAAAGTTATATGATCAACATTTATTCTACTACACAAAGTCACCTTTAGAAAATATTTTACAAATTATTTCCGTAGAAAATCACATGAATTGAATTATTTTACGTATTACTTATTTCCACACGTGTAAAATTCCGGATGACTTACTTACTTCTAATCAATATAATGTTCAGAAAGTGAGAAAAAGGAGAAGATATGCAAAAAAAAGTGTGTTTAGAAGTGAGGTAGGTATGACGACGTATGTGAGGAAAACATACATAAACCTATATAGTGGGGTGTATAACGGTATGGGTGATTGGTTATGGGTGAGTTTAAAAATAAATAATAGAAATTTATAGAACAAGGAAAATACAATTTACAATTTATCACAAGACTTTTCATCTCTTTGACTTTTTACTTTCATTTCTATGTTGTTTTTTTCTTTTTATCAATACTTTCTTTTCTCTTTTCTTGAAAACATAAAATTTAATACTAAAAAATTATGATGATTATTATTTTTATTACACTTTTCTCTTCTACTTAAGATACTTTTCTTTCCGTTTGTCTTGTTCTGTTTTATTTAATATGATAAAAAGAAAATGGAAACAGATGGCGCCACTAAAGTTTCATATTTTTTTCTCCTTTTTGGTCTTTTTTTTTTAAATAAATTTTCCTTTTTTTTTTCTTCCACTTTTCTTATCGTGCATTTTTTTTCTTTTTAAATTTTCATATTCATTTTCTTCTCTCTCTCGCACACACTCACACACAATTTCTTTTTTCTATACGAATGGAAAGGAATATACAAATGTGTGCGGTTAAATTAACTGAAAAGACCATTAAATTTGTAAAACAAATCCCTTGTAAAAGAGTAATAAAATCTTATGTTATCCGTTTTCTTTATCCTTACATCTTCAAGGGAGAGAAAAAAAAAACAGAAGATGAAGAAAACAAAAAAAATATTTTAAAAGGAAGCAGAAAAATTTAAAGAAGAAATGAAAAACAACAAAAAAAAAATTGTCTCATTCCAAAATATGATTGGCGCTTGCGGCCCATTCATTCACCCCTGTTGCTTCTGAGATGACGCCTTACAAACAACAACTAACGCGAATACTCAAATAAAAGAAGAAAGAATTCAGATAACAAAAAAAAAAAAACACAAAAGAGAAAGAAGGAAAATAATAAATTTTTTTAAGTTCGGAGAAATAAAAATGAAGGAAAAGAAAAGAAAAAAAAAGTGTAACAAAAGAAAAAGAATTTATGCGCGTTTGTCAAAAAAAAAAAAAACGAAAAACGATAAGAAAATTTATTTCTTTCATTAGTGAAAAGAAAAACATATTTTATGGTGAAAGTGTTAGTTGGGTGTGTTTAAAACGACCCTTAAAAAAAAAGAAAAGGTGAATACGTTTGTTCTTTTCATTTCGTTTTTAAACATTTTCATTTTTTTTTATTTTGTTTTTACAAAACCAAGAAGAAGAAAAAAAACCCAAACAAAAAACACGAAAAGTATTCAAAAGTCGCTTTCTTCTTCTTTTTTTCTTTTTTCAATTTTATGTTAAATAATAAATAATATTTATTAAATAAAATAAATGAAATGGAAAAACAAAAAATACGCAACAGAAAAGAAAAAGAAAAACAAAAAAAAAGTGAAAAATGAAAAAGGAAAATAAAATAAAACGAATTCACTGAGTCCACCTGTTTCATTTTATTTTACCTTCAAAACCTCTTCAGAAAAAAAATCTGCCTCCATTCTCCACAACCCTCAAAATAACAACAAGAACAACAACAATACCAACCATATTCGCTTCACTCTTTCACTTTAATTTTTGAACAAAATAACAAATGAACACACACAACACACACAATGAAGCCAACAGAGAATTTTAGAAAAAAATTTCCTTTTAACTTTTTGAATCAAATAACAACACGATCCTTTATAATAAATAATATACTTTCACTGAAAAAAGAAAAACGTATATATAGAAAAAGAAAAGGACACGACAACACAGAGTATAACAGCCTCTCTAACAACCTAAAACCCCAACCATCATCCCCAGAATTATCGTTGAAGGTAACCCACAACCTTCTATATTCATAGCCGTGTCACCGTTTTGCGTTAGTATGGGTGGTAGGCCGTCAAAAATTATATACAATCTTTCGTGGATGAATTTTGTCCTGTTTTATTTCGTTGTTTATAATAATAAAACTAAATAAATTATAAAAGTAAGTAGTTAATAATAATTTTGAAGTGTTTCTAATTGCAATAATATATTTTTTTAATTGTAAAACAATATGTACAAGCGATTTATTGTGAATTAAAAAACTTCAAAATTTTTAGGTTATGGTGTTTTCTAAATTATTTTGTGTGATTTTATTGAAAAATTTGATATAATTTCTGACAATTAAGCTTAGTTTTATATGTTATGTGGAGTGTTAGTTTATATTTAATATAAACATTATGTTTTTGTGATCATGTTTTCGTTTTTTCCGCTATAATTTACATTTAGAGTAAATTAAAAAATTCACAATAAATATGTAGTACTTATGTTTATGGATGTTGTTTTTTTCAATTATTATTATTGAAAAATGTGATATAATTTCTGTGTTTATGTAGTTTTGTGGAATGTTCGTTTATACACATATATAAACATCATATTTTTGTATTTCTGTGTAGTTTTGTGCATGAGTTTATAGATAATATAAAAATTTGAGGTTATGGTGTTTTCTAAATTGTTCTGGGTGATATTATTGAATTGGACGTTGAAGAAAATGAAGATTTAAATTGTGATAATTATAAACAAAAAATAGCTTTAATACGAGATCAGTTGAAACATCTAATAAATAAAATTCGCAATATTCTACGGACACAATAATTTTAAGTTTTGTTCTGTTCTCCCATTCGTCATCCACATACGAATCTTTAAGAACATTTTTCATTTTGCCTCATAAACGTCATCTGCAAAGATTGTCTGCTTCCTTTAAAATATCGCCAGAATCCAGAGAACAAAATTTTAAATATTTAAATTATTTAACTAAGGATTTAAGTACTGCAGAGAAAAAAGTTGTTCTAATGATTGAGGAAATTTATGTTAGTGGAAATTTGAATTACAAAGGAAAGAAAGTGTCTGGATATGCCGAAAATTGTGACTAAAACCGTCCAAACGTTTATGATTAGTTCCTGTTTTGGCAGGTTTAAGGAAGTAGTACATTTAGAGCCTGTGAATTCATCCACTGGTAGTGAAAAATTAACAGAAAAAGTATTACATGCAGTGCAACAGGCTGGTTTTTAAATTATTGTTATCATAACTGACAATAACCGAATCAACCAGAATTTATTTAAATTATTGGATAAGGACGATATTGGAAAATTCCGTAATCCAGATTCTTGTTTTAATTCTGATTTCTTTCTTATGTATGACACTGTTCATATTAAAAAATGTAAGAAACAATTGGATCAAAAAGTGTAAATAATTCTTTTGTGTATCCTAATTGGATATTGCATCGTTTGATCATATTAGACAAATTTTCCATAAAGAAAAACACTTATTGATAAAAAAGGCTTTTAAATTAAATGAAAAATCTGTATATCCTAGAAATTTAGACAGAATTAAAGTTCGATATGTTGATAATATACTTCATGATTCAACACTAGCTACATTTGTCTTTTAATTCTGTGTTTACATTTGATTATTAAGATTTATTGTGTGCTTTAACTTTTATTAGTTTGGAAACTGATACTGATATTGATCTCTCATCAAGCTGTTTATGTGGAACTACATTTAAACAAATATATTCTAGGACATGTAATGTTATGTGCAATATTATTCTAAATAATTTCGTCAAACAACAAAATGATGAAAAAAATACACAGAATAATAACAAACGAAAATTGAAAACTTTTAAAAAATCAAATGCAAATATTAAAATTGCAAAAACGAGCTAATTAGGTTAAAAAACTTTAAAATTCTACTATTTTTTTATTCATAACTTTAGTTTTTTTTCTTAAAGAAAATTGTGATTTTTTTAGTTTCTTACTTTATGTTCCTTTATTTATTATTGTTTAAGACTAAATTATTTATTTTTTATATTTATATATATGTGCAATAGATATTATATCATTATAATTTAATGAATTGAAATAAATTTGATTTTTTCCCCCAAAAGAATGTTCGTTTTATTATTATTTCAGAAAGTAAAAATATCGGCCTATTCTGAGCCTTGTATGTATTAGTAATTGAAGCGGTGACACGGCTATGTATATAGAAGGTTGTGAGGTAACCCAATTCTCAATTCTCACCAATTCGCGTTGTAAAAATATATTATAACAATAACAACAACAACAATAACCAGGAACATGAAATTCATCATTATTTCTTTCTCTCTTTATATCACTTTCTCTTTCTCAATCGATGTTACTCTTCTTTATTTTTTTCTTTTTTACCTATAAACGATTTTTTATGTTTTGCTGTTGTTGTTATTGTTGTTGGCTCACGTTCCACATCATTTTATTGCCCCAAAAAACATTATCAACGAACAAAAATAATAAAAAATTAAAGAATAAATAAAAGAAAATCAACATAAAAAAAAGAGTGGGACAAGGTGATGAGGGGGCAGAATTAATTGGTGGTAGGAATAACAACAACAACAAATAATAAGTGTATTTATCAAATTAAAATGAAACAAAACGACGATAAAATAATAGAGAGAAAAAAGAAAGAGAAAATTAGATAAAGATAAAGTTGAACAAAAAAAAATGTCATTTATTAAAAAAATTCTAAAATTCTTCAATTGAAAAAGTTCAAAATCTTTTAAAATATTTTTCTATACATATCTACTTGGACTGAAATAATTTTCCATTTTCATATTGATTAAAATATTTTCATCCACTATACTATTATATCCCATTTTCTTTATACACATTTTTCATTCTATCTCTTTTATCAATTTATTTTTATATCATACTCCAGCTCTAAATCTCTGTCTCTCTCTCTTTTTTTCTGTACTTTCTATACTCAATATCATATCATACTGTCCCTCTCTATTTGATATACTTTTGAAACAAATTAATATTATTAATTAAAACACGAAATTAAATATGACAGAAAAAGCTTTTACAGAAAAAAAAAACAATTAGTGAAGAAAAAGTTGGTAAAAAAAAAAGAAGAGAAGATAAGGAAGAAAACGAAGATGAAGAGGAGAAAAATATGAATATTATTTTTTTTTTTTCAAACAAGACATAAAATAATAATAATAAAGAGTGAAATCATTAAAATGTTAAATGAAAAGTTGATGAAGTGAAAAAGGGGATTTTGTTCGTTTTTCTTTTCTGTTCATTTTACTTTCTTTTTCTTGTTTTTTCTTTTTTTGGTCAGCAACAACAATATTTTAAAGGGCGTGGGGTAGGATGATGTGGATATTTTAAAAAATGATGGAAACAAAAAAATAACAATGAATATAAATAAAATGTTAACAAAAAATTATAAATTCATTTTATAAATCTTAAGAACATTTGATAGAAAATCAATTTTATCTTTATATTTATAAAAATGTAAAATCCTTTAATAATTAAAGAGTAGCCATACATTGACTCATTGAATTGATGAAGCCCAATTTAAATCAAAAATGCAATGAAATCAAATGAATCAATGAATGAACAATTTTGTTTAGTGGTACTCTCTCCCCTTACTTGTGACTAATAATTATCACCAAATGGAGAAAAACATAAAATAATAATAAAATTTAGGAGGGTATGGATGACAACAAAAAAGACCACGAAACTATAAAATTAAAAACAGAAGAAGAATGAGTTAACTACCACGTTTATTTCACCCCTTTACATCAATAGAGATGCGACAAGCTAATAGAATTTTATAATTTCCGGTTGTTCCATTGATTTTCTATATTCTTTTTTCTTTATAGAATTTAAATAAGCGAAGAGGAAATTTCCAACAGAGAGAAAAACAAACAAAATAAAAAAATAACAGCAACAACAAAATGCATTAAATAATTTTTGATATTTTGTTGTTTTTTTTTGTGATTTCAGTTTTTTAATTTAATTAAATTTGGTTCGAAAATACTTTTAACGTTTTCATCAAACATCACGAAAATTTAAAACAATTTCCGTTTTAAATAGAATTGGGAGGAAAATCCGACAGAAATTTGTCTACAAAACAGAAATTCCCAAGAAATTCGACTTTTGAGTAATAATATCAGAAATTTCTAAGGGTAAAAAATGCAAGCAATTCTTTCATTTTGGTTATTTTAAATAACAAACCAAATTTAGTAAACATATTTTTACCAACAAACAGCAAAGAAAAGTCAGAAAATTAATGCCGAATAAAAAAACGCAAATCATAATTACAAAATTTTATTATTTAATCAAATTATCTTTAAAGGGAATTGTTGCATATATTTGTCTGTATGAATGTAAGTTAAATTTCGTGAAAAGGTGTTGTTAACGGAAGTTAATCAAAAAAAAAAAGTAATATTAAAAGAATTGGAAAGGATGCGTATGGGGATTGTGTTAGTGTGGATTGAGTGACATTTATATTAATGTAGGAAGTAAAGAAGAACACAAAAAGAAAAAAAAAATACAAAAAGTAAAAATATGAAAAATACAAATCAAATTTTCATTTTGTATATTTTTCAACTTTAACTTCCAACCCAATTCCCCTATTACACAATTTTTCCTCTTCTTTTCTTCTTCATCAAATAATCATCAACTGTCAAAGATCAACAAACAAGAAAAAAAAAACTCACAAAAATAAAGAGAGAAAATGAAGACGAAAAAAAAAGGAAAAAGAAAATTTCAAATGCAAACAGAAAAAAAAATATGATAAATTTTCTTCCATCATTTTTTATTTTACGTTTTTTTTTCTCTCCCTTAACACAATATTTTGCGACTCTACAAACGATGGTTGAAACGGCGACGATCTTATATATTATATAGCGGATGTCAAAATGAATAAGAAGAAAAGGAAAACAGCAAGAGAAAAAAAGGAAGAGAAGAAGAAGAAGTAAAAGTCATCAAAATGTCTTTCCCCTTTTTCATCTTTTTCCTTTTTTTTTTTTTCTTCTACTCTTCGCTTTTAAACATTTATTCATTCATTGACATCTCAAACCCCTTGTGGCTTTCTTCTTCATATTATTTCTCATATCATCATTTTTTAAACTTATATATTCTTTATACATACCAATTTCTATTTATATAAACAAGAACCCCCACTAAAATGTCTCCAAAACCACTTCAGACAAAAACAGACATACAAACACACACACACACATAAACATAAAACTTGATACAAACACACATAATACACCACTGTTCTTATGGGTTTTGTTTTGTGAGTTTTTCTTATAAATATGTATATAGAAAAACTGAAACAACAACAAGTACATATAACAACAATAACAGCAGTAACAACAACAGTAACAATAAATTGAAAAGAAAAGAAGAAGAAGAAGAAGAAAACAAAAAATTATTATTATTTTTTATATAATGGCGCCTCCACTTAACTCTCGCGATTTTTTTTCTCATCTTTTCATACAGGTTTCCTTTTTTTTATATTTTCTTTTCATAATAATAAAAAAAGAAACACAACACAAAAAAAGGGGAAAAAAATAAGTGTGTTATGAGTTGGGTAAGAGAAAAGGAGAAAAAAAAATAAATTTAAATAAGAAAAAGTTCAACAGGTCAATGTACCTCTTTCACTCTAGTACTACCCTGTGTATACTCACTAATCCCTTTTTTCTATTCTTTACTCTCTCTCTTTCTTACCTCAATCATTTATTCACCTTACCCTACCCCAAAATTCCAATCCCCACACCAAACAATTCCATTACATTATTTTTTTTTTTACTCATACCAATTCTTTGTCCTTCATTTAATTGTAAATTAAATTCTGTTAAACGAATGAAACAGACACAACACACAAAATAAAACAAAACAAAAACATAAACGTAAAGGATAGAAAATAAAAAGAAAAAGAAGAAAAACTAAATATTTATGTTGAGGAGGTGTGCGGAGGTGTAAAAAGTAAAATACAAAAGATTATTGAACGTGTTTCTGAATTTATTCTACATTAAAGAGAAAGAAAAGGAAAAGCAAAGAAAAAAAAGAAAGCTCTCTTTTTTTAATGGGGTAGGGTAGGTAATGGTGGCTGTGTATTTCTAAGAAACAAAAGATGAGATAAGGTGAATTATTTTGTGTGGTGCGGTATGAGAAGAAGAATAAGAATGGTAAATAAATTGATATGAATGCGTGAGGGTATGATGTAATTTGAAGACTATAGGTATAGTTAAATAAAACAATTCCCCCTTGACTTCAAATATTATATTGTTAGATATAGAATTCTAATCAAATAATTGATTTGACAAAAGAGATCAAATTATATATGCTCTATAGAATGGTTTTCATTACATAAACATCCACACACACACACACACACATACATATATCCTTGCACACGCACTTCTGTTATATATTATATAATGACAATATATAATTTGTTATCTCTTTTCCTCTTTCCCAAAAAAAAAAAGAATCCAAAAAAAAAAAACGAAAAAGAAAAGAAAGGAAAAAACATTACCATTCCAATAAGATTAAACAGCAGAAGCAATCATTTTTAACGAGATCCAATTTTTTAACCAAGACAAATTATGTACAATAAACGTTAATTTTATCGAGTTGATCATGGTATGTTTTTTTATGGTTTATTATTCAAATATTCCGATTAAAAATGGTTGTGTTTAAGTAATTTCTGTCAAAAAAAAATATATGAATTCATAAAGAATGAAACTAATTAGAATTAAGTAAAAATGACTAAAAGAAATTTTCCATTTGATAAATGATAAATATTTTTTACTGGTAAGGTCAAATAAGAAGCTTTGAAGCTCTTTTATGATTTTTCTTTATTCATCCAATACATACCTATTCCGGATAATGGAAACATATCATGAATCTCATAATTAAATATTTATATTTGGAAAATACAATTAAATTAAAAGAATTAAAAAAAAAAAAAAAATTAAAATTTTTCCATATATCGGATGTTGGGCCTCTTCAAATATTTTCTTTTACATTTATTTTTTGCTTTCTCTTTCTTTCACAAGTATAAAAAAAAAAGAAAATATTTAAATCGATGTTAGTGGAAACATAATATTTTCCTCTCTCTTTACTTTAATAACAGAAACAATTTAAGTTTGAATAGGGGTTGAGAGGGAGGGGGAAGATACTTTATTATAATAATTTTCATACCAAATTTCTATAATAAACAATATACTTAAATTGTTTATTATATTGTTGTATTATATTTATTTTTCTAATGAAAATGTATTTACGATAAAAAAAAAAAAAAAAACAAAATAACAAAACAAAGAAAAATTAGTAAATGAAAATATGTTCAAAGTAATTTCATATTTGGATAATAGTGTTTGTGTGTGGATGATTTTTACAAGAAAAGGTAAATCTTAAAAAAAAAATAAGAACACATTTAAAGTGGAAAGAAAATAATTTCTAAGAAAATTTATCTTAAAACAGATTCTGAGATGAAATGTATAACCAATATGAAAATATGTAAAATCAAATCAGTTTTCTAAGATTTCTAAATATTTATACAGAAATTCTTTTAAAGACTGTAAATATTTTCAAAAATGAATTCTAATACGGAGAAATTCAATCAATTATTTAATTTCCACATCATTGACGGAATAAAGAAAATCATTATGATTGACGAAACTTTTCACAATGCTTCATATAAAACGTCGTTTAGAAATTAAATATAATTTATGAAATAATTATGGAATTAATCATGTGAAAAAACCGCACTGTTTAGATTTAATAAAAATTGATGTACCGAGTATGACAACAAATATTCTATAAAACTTCAAAATTCTAAAACGATAAATTTTGTTAACTAAAATTTTATTTTATTTTGAGAATCTGTTGAAAATATTGATACTCAATTGAATATTCATAGTCAAAATATGGAATATTTTTACTTATGAAATATTAAGAACATTGAAATTTTATCAAAAGATTCTGAGAGACTTCTAAAAATTTCTAAATCTTTCAAAAGATATAAAATGTCCCAAGATAATTGAATAAAAGTTTTTATATGAAACGACCATTCAATTTTTTCCCTTCCTCTTTCTTTTTAGAAATAAATTTGATAGAAAAATTGGATTAAATATTTCCCTTCATCTTCTTTTTTTTTTTTTTTTTTGTTTTTAAGAAAATCATATCCAATTCAATCTTTAATCTTTTATAAAATAAAAATATAAATCGAATTTAGTCTAGTTTTTTTTTTCTTCTCTCTTTTTCCATTTACTTTTTTGAACGGATCATCGTTGCCGTTTATATTTTTATGTGAATTTTAGAAAAAAAAAAATCTTATTTAATATTGATTTTATGGTACGTAGATTATTAGAAATGTGTCTTCCCAATATTTGGAAAAACTGTGACAGAATGAATACTTTCAACTTTCATCCAAAACGGAAAAGGGGTTATCAGGTTCAGACAAAATTTCGATTTCGATTTCAGTATCTTAGCAAATCACGTGTCGTACAAAAATCATGAAATTCAGGTCACGTTAACTTCATTTGCATACATTTGTTTACTCAATTTATCCTCAATTTTACATTAATTCTTCTTGTATGTTTTTTTTTTTTTAAATTCTCAAATGATTTACGATATGCAGTATTTTTATAACAACAAAATAATCCCTAACATAAATACTAAAAATGCAGGTATAATTAAAGTCACGTTTTTCATAAATGAAGTTTTACACCCCATTCTTATATAACACCTCGCTTGTTACACCCAATAATAGTTATTAAATACAAGAAAATTCACAATTCAATTGTTTGGTAGAAAATAAACAAAACAATAACAATTGTTGTTTTTTCTTCATAAAAAGATGGCAACACTAATAATAATAAAAATATGAAATTGAGGGATAGACGATAGGCCGCGATAGTGAAAAAAAAGGAGAAAGCAAAAACATATCAACTGTTTGCTTAGGAAAATTGAAAATAACCTTTTTCCCTATTTTCTTGCTTTTTCTTCTTCTTACTCTTCGTTATTTTCTCAATAATTTAGAATCAACATTCTTTTTCCCAACAAAATTGAATAAAAATGGGCTTGAATCTGTTTCTCGAATGATAAGAAGAATGTCTATAAATATATTTAAGTATAACGTAATTGATTTGATAAAAGGAAATATTTCATTAAGAAAAAGAAGAAGAAGAAGAAGATGACAACGAATAAGAATCCTGCACGATATTTTCGATATATTTAGACAACTTTTTTTTTTCTCTTCTTCATTCAATTACTTTCGTTTTTTTTTCTTCCTTTTTGTTGGTATGTGAATATAAGTCTTCCTTTAAAAAGGATGTAAATTCTTTATTTATTTCTTAGTTCAATGGAATTATCAATTATTATTTTTATTTGAATAAAGAAGGGAAAATTTTATGAGAAAATCTTTTTTCTGTCACATATACACAATCAATGGGGCATTGAAGACACGATAATATAAAGAATATTCAATCAATCAATACTATAATCTTTATTAAATATAAAATAAGCACCAATTGATAATAGAAACCAATATCTGAGTTTGTTCCGAACTAGGGTAAACCGTTAAAATAAATAAATGTTGTGGTAGAAAGAAATACAAAACTATGATTGATTCAGTCAAATTTTGATCTCCAAGCAATAAATAATACGTAATATGGTAGAATTATAATCCCAGTGATAACACTTATTATACCATTACGCATACTAAATAAATATGATCAAAACCATTCTTTATTTAAAATTTATATTTCTCGATTTCACAACTGAAGAAATTCAATTAAAAAAGAAAAAAAATTAATAAAAGAAGAAAAAAAAAATTCAATTCCGCAAACACTTTAATAAATTAATACATTTTTTTTTGTTCGTTTCGATTTTATTATTTCAACTGAACATTTATAAAAGTAAATAAAAAGCAAAGTACACTTATATCCAATCTAATATTCAATTAAAAATGGCAATTAAATAAAAGTTAAGTAAATAATAAACGAAGATTAAAAAATATTGTAGAAGTGTGAATAAGATTTCCTTTATAAAAATCATATAACGTTACTAATCGTGTAGCGGCTAAAGTCACTAAGTAACTATATTAGACTTTAATAATAATAATAATCTTCATATGAACAAACAAACAAATAACAAACAGTAGTGTCTTGAACTCAATGTGATTACATAAAGCTTTTATACCGATCTATTTACTCCACAACCTTAACCTCTTCACACTTTTCTTCACTATCCCCCACCCACTCATAATATATTTATTTTTATATATTTTTCCTATATTTATTTATTTTTATGTTTTTATAAATAAAGAAAAGCAAAAATATCAAAAAGTATTTTCTATAATCTTAATACTGTTGTTGATATTATTATTGTTGTTGTTTTTCCAGGAAATTTTTGTTGTTGTTGTG
Organism: Pedicia rivosa; assembly: GCA_963082725.1. Taxonomy (NCBI): domain Eukaryota; kingdom Metazoa; phylum Arthropoda; class Insecta; order Diptera; family Pediciidae; genus Pedicia; species Pedicia rivosa. The sequence continues at coordinate 4,267,952 of OY720152.1, forward strand.
GTTTTTTTTTTTTATGGAAATGTTTATTTTTGGCACATTATTTTTCGTTTATCTTTTACCACATACATTAACTACACATACATACATAAAACGATAATAATTACCAAAAATATTATAATCATGTAAAGGAGATTACAATGTTTGTATGTTTTTTGTTTATTTGTTTTCTTCTTTTTCAGTTTAATTGTGTGTGTGTGTGTGTGTGTTTGTGTGTGTGTGTTTGTGTTTGTGTGTGTGTTTGCTTTGTTGATGTTTTTTTTTTTATGAAATTTTAATTCAATTTAAATTATATCAGAAGCAATTTTTAAACAACAATGAACATACACAGACAAAAATTGCTTCTACTTAAAATATCATTTGATAAATTTTTATTTTATACTTAAAAATTATGAAAAATATAAAATGTTTTTCCATTTTGGTTGTGATACGACCAACTTTTCGTCACAATAAAAAAAAAAAAAAAAATCTGATACACGAATTATAAGCCAATTTTTTTTTATATTTTGTATTTTACCGCACCCAAAAAGAGACAAAAAAAGAAAATGTTTTCTATTAAATTCTATGATTATTTTTTTTTTCTTTTGATCGGATTAGAATGTATCTTCTTATTAAATTTTAACGGTGTGGAAATCCTTATTCGAACAAGTAATTATATTTCTACACAAGCAACGTTTTTTTTTTAAATAAGAAGAAAATTTTGTTAATTAATTTATTTAAGAATTTTACATAAAGATTATTTTCACCCAAATTATAAAACATGTGCGACATTTTCCTTTTAAATAAGAAAACAAAACAAAAACAAAAAATAAATGAAAAAAAATTAATCAAAAAAAAAAAATTCTCAGAATTTTTATCTTAATAAATATTTTCTAAGAAATTATAAATATAAATTATATTCGATGTTCATTATGAGATTCTAATTATATTTAATGGTCAATTTATAAAGGTTTTAAATCTGACGTCAATTTAAAGTCAATTTTCTAAGAAACAATTACAGTTTTAATTAAAAAAAAAAATAATAACTTACAGCGCAGTGATGTTGTTATAATAATTAATTCAATTAAGAAAACAACTTTTAATTAGAAAATTAAATATAGAAATTGTAAATGCCAAATATCAGTTCAGAATCAATAAATATTCATTGAAGTATTTTTTACCAAATCAAAGACTATATTTTAATTGCTACTTATAAAGTGGTAAACACTTTCAACAAACACTAAAATATAATTGAAATCAAATGCCACTAAATAAACTAAATTATTCAAGTGCAAAGATAAGTTTAATGATTTTCTAAGAATTTTTTTTTAAAAATTGCGGAACAATACACATGGACCAAAAAAAAAGGAGAATTATCTTTCTAGAAAAAAGTTGTTTTAGTAAAGATATGTATCAAACGTAATTGAATAATGATTTCTTGTTTCTTCCTTTTTTTCTATCCTTACCTTTTCTTGTAATTAATTAATTAATTAAGGGAACTTTCTTTAATCTTCGACTTTTACATTTTACCTTTTTACCTTCTCTTGATATTTATCGCAATAGACAGCGCAGAAAAAAAAAAAAAAACAAAATATAATTTCTTAGAAAATTTCATAAATGATCATCGTTTAATCTTTAATTTTTGTTAAAAGAGAAATTGTTACAATTTTTATTTCTTTTCCACAATTAAATTCATTGAAACTTTTGATTTTGATGTTGAATATAATAACCGCAGGGTTGATAATGTTACTAATACGTAATATTTTATCCCTTAACTTAAACTAACTTCGATCGAAATATATGAAGTTATTATCGCTTATCCGTAATGAAGGAAAATAATTGTTATAACTTATATGTTAGTTTTTGCTCTTAACATTTTTTCCTTGAAACAAATAACCAAAATTTCTTAAGAAACTTCTACGTTTATAAGTTAGAACAATTTCAGTTTGATAAAACACTGATGTTACTGAGACTTGAGTACTGAAACTTTATTTTTGAATCATTTACACACGTTTTACAACCAATTTCTTATTTAACTAAGAGACTCAAATAGAATTAATGAAAGAATATAAATGAGTTTCTTCATTGTGGATGATCCCTAAAATTTTGTGGAAAATTAATTAATACATTGGTCTGATATCCGACTTCTCACACTTATCTGTTAGTTTTTCATTGTTCTCATTTTATCATATATATTTTTATTGTTGTTTGTTGTTCTAACATATCTTTTTAAAACAATATAAGAAAGGAAACTGAAGGATATAAAGGTTAGGTTATTGATCCCTGAAGAATAATAATGGATATAAGCACGAAGATAAGAAAAGACTAATAATATTCTGTCACTGTAATTTTCTTAAATTAATTATTTTAACCAAAATTTATTAAAGATGTGACAGCTATAAATTTACATATGTGAAGTTAGACACGACAAAAGAACTCAAAATGACCCAACAGTATTATTTTTTTTACGACATTGAGGAGATTCCAATAAAAACTCTGCTTCTGAGAAACATTTCAAGTCTGATTGAATCACTTATTGGTGTTGATCTATTAGAAATGCTAACATTGTAATCAGTTGATCATGACGATCATATAAGATTCTACTGATGAGCATAAATTGAAAGAATAAACGTACTCTAAGCAATGAGGATTTAAAAGCGAAAGAAAGATAAATTTCCTCAAGTTATTATAATGTTCTGAGAGGACCAGAAATCAGCCCATGGAAGAGTAGATAAATATAATGAAGAAAATTTATATTAGCTGTAGTGGGAATAAAACAAACTCAAACAATCCCCCTTTTTCTTGTGGTTAAAGAGATATAGCAAAATATATACAAATAAATTGAAACAACTTGAATCTGCTCAATATTTCTCATGTAATGAAATTTAAGAAATATATTTGGTTCTAACGAAAATATATGAAGAATAATATTCTCATCTAAACGTAAAATTAAAGATCTTCATTTATATTTATTAATACAAATTGACCACAATATAATATGTTATTATGTTGATTAGATAAAATGAGTCTTAGTATGTCAATTTATATAAATGTTTTTCCACTAAGTTCACAAAATAAATTTATAAAAACACAATAAATAAAACACTTCAAAAATTGAATTTTTTTCTAAAAATGAAAAAAAGAATATATTGTTTCAGTTCTATTAATTTCTACTTTGTTGAAAGATACATAAGAGAAATGGATGCCGGACATGGAATATTAGAACGCACGTGTATATAAAAAAAAACAAAAGAAGATTAATCTTCTAAAACACAAAACACTATAAAACATTATTCTATTGAGAGAATGGGTGATCAACCTTTATTAGCTCATATACCAGGGACGAAATGAACCAATGACCAATTGGGAATTTTTCATGTTACAGTTATATGTATTTTTACATTATTATTAAAAGCTCATTCATTAAAGCTACTAAAAACATTCAATACATAACTCGATTAATTTTACTGATACCAAAAATTAAGAAAGAAAAATTTAACATTAGATAATGATGTTTAAATCCAGTTCCAACTGATTTTCTTCTTAGATATTTTTATAATGTGATAAATAAATAAATAAGAATGGATACAAAGCTCATTCTGCAAAACAATTAAAATAGTAACTTCATTTTAATTTTCTATATTTATACTTATACATACTATTATACTTATATTATATTTATACATCAACCAACCATTTTGTATAATGTGATAAAAGAACAAACAAATATAACAACAGAAGAAAAAAAGGGAAAGGAAAATTTGGAAAAGAACAATTTATACCTATGGAAAAAACTACTCTTTTTTTGACCTTATAACAATTTTATGGTTTTTATTATTTATTTTTACTAAAGTCTGCTTCCATCATATAATTTCCACCTTTTCTTTTTGTAACCACTTCATACGGGAAATTCGATTCATAATATAGGAATGGGTTATATACATAAAAAATTACCCATGTATTTTATATATTCAGTAACAGATACAATTTATCTTATATTTGGGAAATAGTAAAAAAAAATTCAAATGTCAAAATAACGAAATAAAGCGAATCATATAAAAGTGGGTGTGTGTGTGTGTATGTGTGTGTTTTGAATGAATTTCGTGTATTATAGAAAAATTAAATTCGTAGAAAATGAATAGACATAAAAGACAGATTTATTGGTTTTACATAAAAAAAAGATAAAACTGGATGATTTTTAAAAAGGTGGGTGGAATAGTAAGATAATAGGGAATTTAATTGAAGAAGAAAAATAGAATAAAAATTGTCTATATATTTATATTTCATTAGGGAAATCTAAAATAAATTTACAATTTTCTTTTTCTATATATAATAAGTATAAGTATAGGGTTACTCTTTTATTTATAATAGGTATTTTATTGGAAGGTTCAATCAACCTACTCAAATATATTCAAGTGTATGAAAAAAAAGGAATATAGAATTTCAGAAAAGTCAATCATTATGTTTCATCATTATTCTAGTTATTTCATTAAATAAATCACATTGACAATTTTTATTTGACTTTATTTTTATAAAAAAATATAAGTAACAATGTTGCGAAGAGCATGGGAAACACAAAAGAAATAAAAAAAACATTTAGAAAACGTGTGTGAGAGATCATAGAATCATACAGCCCCATAAAATCTAGTATGGAAAATGATGGGAAATTTCCAAATTTAAATTTGTGAAGAAGGAATTCAATGTGATTTTTTTTTTTAATTTCTCTCGGACAGATCTTAATAACAGATTTGTAATTTAGATAAAAGTAAGAAACAATTCTAATACTCACATAGGTTCAAACCAAAGTAAAGACGTAATAATTTACATTATCTGACAAAATGAAGAAAATTTATAAACGAAAATCTTTAAGAAACCTTGAAAAATTTAAAATTTTGTCACTTCCCCTGTTAATGTTTTGTTGTTGTTTTATTTTTTTTTTTCGGCAATTTTATCTGTCTAATATTGTTGGTCTGACGGTGAGACGGATAAATGTATTTATTCTCTAGATAAAATTTTATTGAAATGCCCCACAAATAACAAAGTTATTATATCAAATAGATACTTAATACAAATATATGATTATATTTTTTTTTACGGACATCCGGTGGTTTAAGGGGTTCCACAGTATAAAATATTATTTTTAAATAAATAAATAAATTATATTAACTAAATGTATTAAATAGTGTGACATAACCGCAAATATAATAAAAATGAATAGAATATTTGCTATCATTATTTGGATTGAGAATTTTAATTTAAGAAATTTAACAATCAATAATGTTGATGCGCCTGTATTAATTTTAATTAACTAAACTTACAATTATTTTCTTAAACAAATAAATTTTTTTGTATTCTCTCTGTTTTCCATCATTTTCTTTTTTTTCTTGATTTAAAAGAGAAAATTTATTTGCATTTATTTATAAAAGTAATTTTATTTTATTTTGATTTTATTTTTGTTTAAATTAACAAACATGATAGAATAGTTATTTTAATCATAGCAAACGTCTATATAAAAATATTTTCTATAAAATGTTTAGACAGTGAGAGTGAGAAAGAGAAAGAGAAGGTTGAGAGAGAATATAAAAATTCGAATGTAATAATTTAGATTGATTTTCTTTAGCAAAATCAATCTAGTTTTTTATTAATACAAATAATTTTTCTATGATTTTCCCTATTTTCATTTAATTGTGTAATTTAAGAATATTTGTTATCATAAAACTGATGGGTTTATATGTACCTAAGTATATTCCCAAAGATCACAAACTACCATCATCAGGAATCGTCTATAAGTCTATAAAAAAAAACCAACAAAAAAAACTTTTCTTTTTATTCTGTTAATTTTGCTGAGTTTTGTCATCCTCGGTAACCATCACATAGGTATATATTCTCCTTTTTATGACTATAAGATTTTGCCCACGGGTCGTATAATTTGCAAAATTACCCAAGGGAATTTATTCTTCTCTTATTATATACCTATGTATGTGTTAAGGTAAATATAATAAACAAAAATAAAAAAAAAACGGAAATACAATCGGGTTGCCATTTTTGTTTTTCTTTTTCTGTTTTATATTTATTTTCTATTTTTTTTTTTTCGTTTTTTTCTTCATGAAAAATAATCGACAGATGTCGTGACATGTTTGTTCCTCGTTTATATATATATATAAAGAAAAATTATACGCCTAAGGTGATGTGACAGTATACCTCTCAACCCACTACACCCCACCGGCCCTCGTTCAAATAAATAGAATCAAAAGAGAGTGAAATAAAACATACATATAGTAATGGAAGAAAGAGAAAGCGTATAAGAAATAAAGTTAGAAAGGTAATTGATGGACGGGATAAATGATAGGGTTTTGTTTAAGAAAGGCAAAAAGATGATTAAAATTAATATGTAATGTTTTCATATATAGAAATAAAATTTATGCAAAATGAATTAAAATTTTCATATGATGGGTGTATTTCGTATTGTCTCGTCACATATTTTATAAAAATAAAACATTATATATGAAGGCACATATTTTATAGAAAGGGTTATAAAAACATACAAGGATACAAAAAGGGTTTTTATTTATTATGACACGCTTGTAGAATTTTGTGTATAAATATTTTTGTGCCCGTTTATTTTCATGTGAATTTATTTTATAACAAAATCTTGTTCTCGAATCAATGACAAGTTAAATATGTTTTTTTTTTGTTTTTTTGTCTTTTTTATCCATGTACACTTTTACGTATAGATTCCATTTGATGTCATATTAGTGTAAAAATAGGTAACTTACACACACGCACACATGAACGTAAAAGTAAAATAGTGAAGGTTAAAGCTGAGAGAAAATGGAAGAAAAAAAAGGTTTGACATTTTTATATTTGATTTTATGAAAAGTGAAAAGTTTGAATAAAAACCTCAATCAAAAAAATATAAATATAAATATAAAGAAAAAGTACTGACCCTTCAACTCTGGGTATATTCTACATTGAATAGTCAACCAGCCTTATATATATTTATATAATCCCTTTAGACTTATAATCCTCATAAACATATTCCCCATTATCAAAAGCATATGTATGTGTACTTTCCTAGATGTGATTGTATATTCATAATACTTTGAAAGTTATTCACAATTGATTTGATAGATTGAGTGCTCACTATCTGCTTACATACAACATAATCTAAATGTTGGTTCTCCTTCCCTTTTTTCTCTCTCTCCCTTATTTTATTTATGTTTCATACAGTCCATCTTTGTCTATCTTACTTAAATTTCTCTTATATATTCACATAATTCACTATATGTATTTATTCAATATGCTTTACATAATTCAAACGTTGATGATGATAATATACAACACACTCCACCCACATGTATATAAAAAGAAATGGTAAATTGAGTTGAATTTTAGACCCATCAATTTTTCGGTCAATCATAAGAGGTCAAAGAAGAGAAAAAAGGTTAATATTTAAATCTGATGATAAATATTAAAACTTTGAACTTAATAACAACAACAAATATTTAATATTATTTAAAAGTTAAATTTCGATGGATTAAAAGAAAAGTATATGTACCCAACTTTATTCCTTTGGCATAAACAACGTTTAAATTTATCCCAAGTACCTAAAATATTTTTACATAAAAAAAAGTCAAGAAACTAAAAAAAAAAAGGAAATTGTAAAATGTGAAAGAAAAATAAGAGAAAAAAAATATAAACATGAAATTTTTACAAATTTAAAGAACCTTATTAAAATTTCTTTTTTTTTCGATTTACAATCCATCTTTCAACTAAACATCCTTATTGTTCCCACACACACACACACACACACACATACATACATACATACATACACACGTGCATATTTCATTCACGAGAAAAAAAGACAAGTGAAATTGACGAAAAATACATGAAAATTGAGAAGGGTTAAAGTCAGAGGGGTAAAGATCGAATAACTGCGAGGAAAAAAAAGCGTATTTTCACCTCCTTATTTTTTTTCTTGGTTGGTTGTCTTCTATTATAAGAGTCAATCTCTACAACGAGTGAAGGGGATTATTTTGTCTGTCACCAGACGACAAAAACAGAAAGAAACCCGAATAAAAAGTAATTATAATTTCATCATGGACTAACCTTACTTTTACCACCCGTCTTCGTCATTTATCAACTAGCCTTTCCTCTCTCAACCCCTTTAGCTAAAACTCACGTCCCCCTTTTTTTTATAATCAAGTGCGACCTAAAAACATTTTTATTTTTCTTGTTTTGTTCAGGATTGTTGTTTTTTTTTTCGTTTTAGGTTTTTGTCCTATATTTGAATATTTATTTTGAATTAACAATGAAGTTGGATAACATCCGAGGGACTAATTATCCTCTTGAAGTTTTTTTTATCAACAAAAAAAAACAAAAACAAAAGACCAATAGCAGAAAAAAAAACCCGAACCGACAACAAAACCAATGGTGCGATAACAACACATCACAAACACACACACAATAACATTTAATTTAAACACTCTGTGTTGCTTTTGTTTGTGTTGTGCTCTCTGTTATTTTTATTTTTATTGTTTTTTATCAGTGACGTCATTGTAAATACGTTCGTATGTCTATTTGCATATAAATAAATAAAATATGATTTATAAATTACAAGTAGTACCAATTCACAATTAAACGTTTGGGATGCTGACGAATTAAATTATTGTAAATTTTTTATTCGGTTTTTTCATATTTTGAAACAAAATTGGAAAATAATAATGAAAAAATAACCAATAAGTATAAATTTGAAAAAGCAAATATTTTCACTTCTAACAATTCTAAAATTAAAATGAAAAAAATAATAATAACAACTTAAAACTTTTCAAAGAATGAAAATAGAACGTAATACAAGAAATATTTTTACCAAAGAAAAAATAAATATTTGAAACAAAAGTTTCGTGAAACTCGAACTACTCAACTACAATCAAATCAGACATTCAATACTATCACGTTGTTGTAAATTAAACAAATAAAAACGGGGAGTGAAAAAACTAACAAACAGAACAAATCAAATAACTATAATTTTTTACAGTAGCAAAAAAATAATCGTACAATTTTATAGATTAATAGTAAAAGACCAAATGCAAACATAAAAACATACAACAATACATCATTTACCAAATGTCACGTAGTATACTTTTTGAATGGTGGCAAATTCTTTTGTTTTTATTTCTGATGACATTGATTATTACCAGTAAGTTGTTATTGTTGTTTGTCTTTTTTTCACTTTACTTCTTCTTTTTTTTTTATGTCCAAAAATGTATAGTATTTGATTGGTAACGATGCCAATCAGTGATAATACAACAATAGTTTCTATTTAGGTAATTTTTAGATATTTTCCTTCTCTCTAAGCATTGACCGAGTGAGAGAGAGAGAATATTATTATCAGTATCACTAAATAAAAATGTAGGCCAGAAAAATCAGACGAAAAAAATTAAATAATATAGGATGAAGAAGAAGACAAGAAAGAAAATTGAATTAGCTAATTTTGATCACTATTATAAGTAAACATTTGAAGGAGAAACAGAAGAAGAAGTAGAAGAAGTAAAAGAAAACACAGAAACTTTCTTTTAACCTCTCTGGACCTTATAACAATAATAGATATTAGTTTTATTTAGTTTAGGTTCAAATTCAATTGTATTTATTTGTAATAAATTATGAAGTAAATTAATATTATTATTTTTCTGCCATTTATATTTTTATACGTAATGATAATCCAATGGGAAAATCCACAACTAATCTATAGGATTATTATTTCAGTAAAGCCGACGAAAATTATATTGAACCTTTAATATAATTATGAGAACTTCAAATCAGTTGAAACTAAATGGATTTGATGATATAAAATTTTATGAACAAAACGAACTTAAAAAATATGTAAATACAACAATTTTATGGTCCACTTGTCGCATCCTTAAAAAATAATTTTGTACATAAAATATGAAAAATTAAAAAAATGAAATCAGTTCCAGATATGCGGAAATGAATTTTAAATCTAGTTCATAAAACATAAATTTAAATTTACCATTCTAACATTTTATCGCTTAAAGTTTTATTATTCATGTTTTAATAATTTTTAATTTCATTATTTTCTTCTCTAAGAAAGAACAAATGTAATTTTTAACGAATTAATGTCATTAAAAAAAGAATAAAGTTACAATAACAACAACAACAACAACAACAATTTAAAAGTCGAGACGTGAAAACTGAATACTTTAAAAAAAAAAAGAATATGAGTCCAATAATAAAAATAACTCCATCGTTGTTACTCATAAAAATATTATTGTTGATTCATACATTAACACACACATATACATTAACACACACATATACATATACACATATGATCATAATACACGTAATAAATTATTTATGCATCATAGATCTTAAATTTCTCGAAAGAAAAATAAAAACAAATTGAAGAAGTCACATAACAAAAAAGAATCACATAAAATAAAATTATCACAATAATTTCTGACGGCTTAGTATTTTTGCTTGTCTTTAGAATTTTTTTTCTATGTTTGAGATGTGACATACTTTTCTTTTCATTGATTCTATTTTTTTTTAATTATAATTAAGTCAATATAAAGTTTTCTACAATGAATCACTACTATGTATGGATGGATTTTATAAACCGTAAAATGCAAATTATGGTATAATGGTCGTGACATAACCTTGAAAACGTTTCTAGATTTTCCGAACAAAATATTTGTAAAACTTATTGAATTTTCTCAATTAATTTATTAATTAATTGTTATTCAATTAAATGTCAGTTTGCCCAACCCTGAATTATATAAGACGAGAGACCGTATTTAAATCATTTAATTCACATAATTTAAATGGTTAGTTTTAATTACAAGAAATATGAATTCATAAATTCTAAGTAAATTCAAAGAGATGAAAATAATGAGAAAAATGATTAAAGACGAATGGTAATTTACCTTGAATAGAAAATATCTTTCAGGAATTATTAACAAATGTATTGAAGGAACGTATAACAACTTATGAATTTAATATATAGGAATAGTTCTTTTAATTAAAACTTTGTTGAATAAGATCAACTCTTGAATTGTCCATGATTAGATGAATTATCTTTGATATCATGCTACATAAATAAATACAAATTAGGATAATAAATCGGATATAACGATCGTAAATTTTATGTTTGTAATTATTTTTGTTGTTGTCTCTTTAAATTTTATTTTACTTTAAAAAAAAATCATAATCATCATTCCTTGTTACTTAAAAAATTAAAATTAAATAATTTCAACTTATTTATCATAATTTACATTGTAGCCATTAAAACATAAAACTTGGTAGATGCAAAAGAAAAAAACAACTATACTTATATTCCGTTTTATAAAAGAACTTTATGAACTTATACAGTTTTTTTTTTTACTATTTTACAATCCCTTGAACTTTTCTCTTTTGTTTTTGTAACTTTTATAAAAAAATTAAATTTTGATCTTATTCATAAAGTTGAATGTAATTGAGACTAATTAGTAGAATTAAAAAAAAATATATAAAACTTTTACTTATTACCGTTTATTACACCATTATGTAATTTATAATAATTTAGTTTCTTAGAATTATACAAAAACACATTCTTCATAAATGTGGTTTCATTAAATACTTACACCTATTTCAAATTAACCACAAATCCCAAGAAATATAAGTAAAAACCAATTAAAAGTATTTAAACAATAATATTCCATTAAAGTAAACTTCTTAGAATATTATTTTCTTTTCATTTTTCTATAACTGTGTTACGTTGATTGGATAACGTATAGTTAATACGGTTAAGGAAGAAAGGTAGAAAGAAATATAAACACTTTTCAATTAAACAATTAATAATTTTCTATGAAAAAAGTAACTAAAATAATTATGTTCGTTAAATGAAAATTCAATCTTTGATTAGAGCCTCGTCTACAAAAATTTAATTTCCTATTATTTTCTAATAAATAAAAATACAAAAAAAAAACTACATACCTATACACAAAAACAATACTTTAATTTAATATTAAAATATGTAATGGATGACGAAAGCTTTCCCTAAAAAAAAAAACAATGAAAAGGAAATTATGATAAAAATAAATAAATAAATAAAAATTGATTATTAAATTATTGTTGATTAGTTTTTTCTTCTTTTGTTTTGTTTTGTTTTGTTTGTTTTTTTTTTGTTTTTTATTTTGTCCATAATTGTCCATATAATTGTTGTTGTATATTTCATGAAGGTATAACTATAGATGTGTGTCTGTGTTTTTTTTTTTGTATAACTTTTGTGGGGTATTACGGGAAGTCGAAGAATTTTCGATAAATATTGAACATTCTAATTTATATTGTATAAAAAAAAAGCAACAAAAACAGAGGAGGAGACAAACAAAAATCAACAGATTGTCTCTTGTGTTTTTGTTTTTTTTTTTTCAGTTTTGTTTGAGAGAATGTGATTCTGATTGAATTGTAAATTTAGGGTAGAATAAGGTTTTCTTCTACTTTAAGTGATTCGTTCTTATATTTGTGTGAACGAAAAAAAAAATGTACAAAAATAAAAAGAATTGAGAAGTGAAGTTTAAGGGCAATTAAAGTGTCTTGTATCAACTTGCTGAGATCATGAAAAACACAAGATCAACTATATTATAATGAAATCTAAGCCACGCTAATATATGAGTTAAATAACTAGAATATTTATCTTCAATTCATATTCCAACCCACTCTTATAAATCATGGACATCAACATGGAATAAATGTAGTTAATTAAATCAAATTGGAATCCAATTTTCGAAATATTTGATCGTAATGGACAAATGTCCTTTAATTCTCCACCGCACAAATAGAATTCATTAAACTTTGATTTGAAATAATTATAATTTATTCATAGGCTTTCATTCAAAATAATTAATATTTTTCGAAAACTTTTAAATCAATCAATTATTAAGTAATTAAAAAATTATTCATAAAATGAAAATAAAAATAACAACAAAACACTGTCAATAGATTTATTTAGATTGATAAGGTAAAAGATAAAAAACAGAAACAGACATAAAATCAAAAACCCTTCTCCGTCACTGTCTCTCTCACTCTCTCTGTCTCTATCTCACTGAAACTATTTTTTATGACTTTGATACCTTTTCTATTTCAGTTTTATTTGGCTAGATAACGTTTAGATTTAGATTGATGGGAAAGTTAAAAAAAAAAACAACAAATAAATGATTAAATTTTTTTTTGTGATGAAAGAGGGGAGAAATATGACGATGGCGATAGCGGAAAAGGTTGAAGAGGAAAGAAGGCAGACATTAGTAAATGGTATAAGTAAAACTTTCAACAATGAACAAAAATTGGACAGTATGAAATTATTTATTTTTTTAAATTAAAAGGAAAAAAATTATAAAATAAATTTTTTACAAGAAATCCGTTTATATTTTTGACGTTTTGTATATTTTATCCGAAATGATTATATACATTTACATTATGTGTGCATGTACGTGTGTTCGTATATGTATAAATTTATTATATCAGATTTCTCCATAAAAATAAAAAATACTTCTGTTATCGACAAGACAGACTTCTGCAATAATATTAAAATTTTTTTCCCATACTTTTTTTTTTCGCGATAACAATTTCCGGTAAGAAAATATAAAAAAAAAATTTATTTAAAAAAAAATAAATAAAAGCAAAACTAAAATCAAAACGAAACGAGTAAAGTTTGATGAAAGCAAAAAGTTGCTAATTTTTGATGCATTCATTCTGTTCGCTGAGTGTAAATTTAAATTCAGAGTTTAACGACTCTTAGAATTTCATCTCATCGATTGTACATTTTCTACCAACATGATTTTAGATTTTAAAAATTAATCTTTAAACTTTCTGAATAAAAGAAAAAAAAAATTATAAAAGAAACAATTGAAAATTTATTGTCACTTAATTTAATCAAAGTTCTAACTTAAAATAAAAACTTACGGAGAATCCACAATTTTAATGAGATCAAAATAAAAATCATTGATTCGACCTTATGAACCTTTTTGTTTTTAAATTGATAAAAGCAAAAACAAAAAAGAAACGTTCACTCTAATGCCTCGTTTACAATTTTTTAGATTTTGCAATAATGTTTGATGTGAGCTCACAGAATTTTAATAGATTTTTTTTTCTTGATGAACAGAAATCACGTTGTTTACACAATAGTCTAATAGAAACACAAATATCATAATTTGACAGTTAGACGAGACGATTTAATTAACGTTAAGATAAATAAAGAAAAAAAAATTGACTTACAACATGGAAGAGGATCAGAGATTTTTAAAATGCTGGTAAAAATTATAATTAAGTACATTTTGTTTACTCACGAAAAAAAAAATATTTTGACGTTACAATTTCTCGACAAAGACGAAAGAAAACAGATTGAATTTTTCACAAATTAAATTTAAAAATTTTAACTTTTTATTTCATTTTCACACAAAAACAACCATATCAAAAAAAAAACACACATTCGAGAAGTTTCACTGGTACGCAAGTAACGTATTAAACTTCGACAACAATTTATAAAGTATCACAAGACTCGGGATATAATGATGAACGATCTTCTATTAAAGGTATATACAAATTTTAAAAGATTTCTGTTTTATTACCAAAAAAAAAAATAACAAAATAAAAGAAAAATTACAACAATAACAAGATAATGTTTGATGTGCGTGAAATATATTTGCTAAGAAGCACCAGAAAAAATGTTGATTTATTTTATATTGTATGTACCTAGTATGTATAAGAGAAGCGTAAGATACGTTTTTCTTTACTAAATGTACGAGTCATGAAACGTAACAATAATATTATACGTTTCCTTTCATTCATTCATTTTATTTGATAAAAAAAAATCAATTTATTTATCTCTTTGCTATTTTCACCCCTTCGAACAGTGTTGCCATTTTCCTTCATTTGGATAGTTTTAATTCCAAAAACAAATCAAAAATATAATATTTCAGTGTTTGCAAGGATCCTCTAAATTTTTCAAACAATTTTCCTCAGTATTAACGTTTTCAAAACGGCAACATTGTTTTGTAAAAAAAAATTATATTGGTTTTGGCATCATAAAATCCCATAAAACAAAAGAAATACTTACTTACATCTATTGTATTATTTATTTTTTATATAGGAGCTCATATGATTATTTATAAACGCGCTGTACCTGACGTAATAAATTTATCTGTTTTTAATTGGATATTTTTTCTTCTTTTGCATTATAAAAGTATGTTTGTGGTGTCCGGCACACAATACATTGGTTTGATCATAATCCCCTGTTCAAAATTAAGAAATTTGTATGCTTTAAATTCTGACTAGCAAATTAAATCAACACAAATTTTAAAGAAATATTTTAAGAAAAAGAAACAAAATGATTTCCATTTTTCAGTTAAAATTTTCTTTAGAAATTAAAAAAAAATACTTAATTAAAATCTAACAACTTTCAAAAATTTATGGAAAAACTATCACCTCATAGTCAGAAACAATTGAACATAAAAAACTAATCACTCATTGTGTAAGAAACTTTGCAAAAACATTTTCTCTTTAAAACCAAAAAAATTTGTTTTTTAAATTTTAGAAATAACTTAATAAGAAGAGAAATTTTATCACAGAAACATTTGTAGAAGAAAAATATTATTGTAGGTACAAAAAAAATAGTTTTCTTTGTCACAGTAGTGTGTTTGTGTGAGAGAAAAAGAAAAGAAAAACAAATGAAAATTTAATGATTTTCTCATTAATACAAAGAAAAAATTATTTCTATAAATCCTGTATGTGTGTGTATAACTAATAGTTAAATTTAGTTAGTTAAATTTAGTTAACGAAAAATAAACACAAAAACAAATACGTAATTCCAAAATAGATTTTGTTTTTGGTTTTTGGTTTTAGTTTCTGGTTTTATTGTTTTTTTTTTTTGTTTTCTGTTTAAGTTTAGAAGAAAAACCTACATCACTATGCTATTCTATAACTACTCTTTACTTCATCTTTATCAAAAACCCCATCTTCTTCTTTCAATTTAAATTTCAAACAAACTTTAAATTTTCCTGAAAACAAGAAAGAATAAAAAAAAGCAAAAAACAAACAAAAACCAAATGACAAAAAATACAAAAAAACACACACACACAACACAAAAGAATTATTTTGTAAAATTTATTTGTTTGTAAATTTCTATTTAAAACACTTTAAAATGATTTCCTTTTATTTAGGTGTAAATTAATTCTATAAAATTGGTTAAGAAAGGAAAAATTATAAATAGAAATTTGACGAAGATTTGACTAAACACAAATTCGTCCATCTTTTAAGTATATTGATTGGCATGCCCAGTACAAGAACCGAACGTTGGAAAAAGGGTGTATCAAAAAATTAGTTAACGAGAAGAAGGAAAAATAATATGGGGAAAGTAACAAGTAATTTGAGCAGTAACAAGTAATGTATGATTATTTTATTTTGCTTTCAAGAAAATATTATTTTGAAGAAAAATAATTCGTTATCTACACACATGAATATCCAAAAACCAAAAAAATTATCAGATTATGACCAAAAATATTCGTCATCATTTATTTATATTAATTTTTAATTTTTCACCAAACACAGAACAGACTAAATTCAATGATTTCTAATGAACACAATTAATTAAAATTTAATTAAATTTTTAGTCATCATTCTCGGTAAAACAAATTTTAATTTCAGTTCAAAAGATTACAAATAATTTTTTCAATTGCAGTAATTGATGGAATGAGTGAAACGCTTTTTCCAATTGGAATTAAAAATAAAACAAAGGTTTTGCAATTGCCAAAAAAAATTCTAATTCGTATTATTTTCGATTTCAGAAATTTCAAAAAATAATAAAAAAAAATATACCAGGGCATTGGTAGAAGCAAAAAAAAATTAAATATAATTTTTTTTTTTAAATCAAAAATAGCAAGAAACTTGAAGATTAAAATGAATGATGTAATGTTGCAAGTATTTCAGTGTACCTACATTCATACCTTCCCCTGCCGAACCATACCTGTAATGTTATCAAAATTCTAAGAATATTCAAGTTGAAGAAATTCTATTCAGGTAGAAATATTTTTAAAAAAAATTTACTCAATCGGAAATGACGTTTAAAAATATTTCAAACATGAAGGGACATTTTTATGAAAATAAAACAAAAACGAAACAGATTTCGCCGGTGTAGGAGGACTACAAAAATTACTACAAATTTAAAGTCTAACTTAAACTAACATGACAATAAAATAAAAAAAACACACACACACACACACATATATATATATATATATATATATATATATATATTTTTTTTTGCACATTTGATGCTATAATCAATGAATAATCAATATTAATTTTTCTCAATGAAAACATTCAGAAGTAGTTAAATAGTTAAATATGGCTGACAAATATTATTTATTATTTTAGTCGTAATTTCTTGTAGTTACAAAAATATTGTTGAAACAACCAAAAAAAATTGTTTATTATTCCGAGAAAGAGCAAGAAAGTTACATAGAAATTAAGTGACTAGTTTGTGAGTTTTGTCCCACCCAATAAAGTAACCCATCTTTTTATGTAATATTCCATAGACGACTTATTAAAATTTGTAGAATGTGTGTTTGTGCATCAGTATGTGTGTGTGTATAGATTATGCCACAATCTAACATACCCTAACATTAAGGAATTTCAATTTAATATTTAATAATATGATACGGCGTAAAGAATAAAAAAAATGACAATAACAAAAGCAAACAAACAAAACACTCTATACACAGAACAACACCCAACACAAATAAAAAAAAAATGTTATCATAAAATATCTGTGTTACACCGTTGTAACCTATATGTGTGTGTATGTGTGCATTGTAGCTCTACTCTACCTATGAGTGAATAAGTGTAAAATAACAAAAAAAAAATCGAGATGCAACTCACAATTTAGAAAAAAAAAAACACAGAATACATAATTTGCAATTGTGTGTATACTGATATGTGTTTGTTTTTATGTAAAATGATCATATTAAATGTGTATGTGTGTATATTTTAAATTAGTAACAAACATGTACAAGCTTCATTAAAAAAGAAACAGAATAAACAAAAGGAAAATTGTAATTCCATTTTTCTTTATTCTTATTTTTTTATTATTTGTTTTTCTTTTAATTAAATTTTTTTATACTTACGATACAATACTAAATCATATAACTTATGCTAATTGGAAATCTACATTTTTGCTCTAACAAGTTATTTCTAAAATAAATAAATAAAATATACAATATTGAAATATTTAACAAAGTTGTGCACACACACACATACACACGTTTATAAACACACTCACTTAACATTCATTATTACTTTATTTTATATTAATGCACTTACACCAACTTCATTTATTTATTAGTTTCTTTAACTACAAATTCATAATGGATTCTATACAATAACAACAACTACAAAACTGCAATATCGAAATAATAAATAAATAAAAAAAATTAACAAAAGAAAAACGAAACGAAATATAGAAGAAACGTCATTGAAAGTGACGTTTTATACTTGTGTTTATTTTTATAAGTAAAAAATACTTTAGTTGTAATTTATAAGAAGTTTGAACTTCTTTAATATTTATTTACATTTTTTCATTCTCTGTTTTTTTTTTTGAATTATTAAAAGATAAAATTTAAATATTGGAAAAGAATGTTAAACATACACACACACATACTGTGAACGGATGGCGAAGGATGGGGTGGAGAGAGAAAGATAACTATTTAGTTTGTTTTTTTAAGAAAAGAAAAATATTTGATATATTTTAACAATAAAACAAAAAAAAATTATTTTATTTGTGTGTGTGTGTGAACATTATTGAATATCCAGAAATATAGATTTATTACAGTATGTGTGTGTGTTTGTCAGACATTTATGTACTTAAAAATTCAACTGCAAATTCAATACAAAAATACCCAATTTATTTTCATAATGCGTCATTTTGATTTAGTTTTAAATCTGAGTGTATGCTTTGTAGTCTGACCTGATTTTATACTATTGTCATTTTACACCTCTAACATTCGTTCTCTTACTCTCTTGCAATCTACTTTATTGTACTAAATCCCATTTCACCCACAATAACACAACACCTCACTATTGTAAGAATAAACAACATAATAAAAAAATAATTCCATCAAATAAAAGGAAATATTATTTCATATTTTTATTTTGTTTTTTCTTTATCTACATTCTAAAAAGTAAAAGAGTACAAAAAAAAAAGAAGAAGGAAAACCGAAAGAAAAATGTTTGATAAAAATATTTACTTTGATGCTTTTTTACAAATCCTTATTCAAGTGTCCCATATAACATCTCCTACATTTTCTTCTTCTTTTATATATTTTTTTTATCCTTTTATATTATTTTCTGTTTCACCCTCCCCAATTTTTGTGATTGAATTATTTTCTTTCCTTTCTTTCTTTCATTTTGAGGAAAAAAAAATATTTGTTAGATTGGATTAGATGATCCTTTTAAGAAAAAATAAAATAATAATAATATTGTCAATAAAGAACAAAATTCCAGTGTATGTGTGTGCATGTGTGAGAGTGTGTGTTTGCTAAGTCTTTTAGGCATTCAGGGATTGAACATCAATTTATGTTTCCTTATTTTTATTTTATTGTATTCTTTGTTCATTTTTTGCTTCTTTTAATATTTCACCACCCCACTTCTGCCCCATCATCAATTGTTAAGAAGAAGAAACATAAAAACAAAAAAATATAAAAAAAACAAAGATTGCTCAATGGAAATTTCTGGGAATCGAATATAAAGAAATTAATGTTGAACAGAAAAAATACTTAGAATTTATAATTTGTTTTATTATAATGATTCAGATAATACAGGACGACATCAAAAACGAAAATCCATGTGCCAAAGTACCTTAAATTTTATTATTGGGTATGATGAGAGAATCATCTTCAATATTAAAAGGGCAAAATAATTTTCGAAAATAAAAAAAAAATTATACCTTACCATCTTCGATCGACTCAACATGAGTAAAAGAGAAAAAAGATGAAAATTTGTAAGAACAAAATAAAACAACAAAGAACAAAGAATTAAAAGAAAGAGAGAGAGAGAGAAAGAGAGAGAGAGAGAAAGAGAGAGAGAGAGAGAGATAGCGAGAGAGAGAGAGAGAGAGAAAGAAAACAATTACAGGAAAAATGTTTTTTATCATTATCAAGAGGATATGAGCTCAACAAAATTGAATTAAGATCAAATAGGATGAAAGAGGGAACAAAAAAACAGAGTTGACCTTCTCACAAGGACATACTACTTATAAAATTTTAACCTAAAATTTTTTTATTTTTTTTCTTTCCAAAATCTATTTACTGATTTTTCTAATCTGCCACTTTTTTCTATTTTTAACGTATTATTTACTTAATGAAAGAGCAAAAATCAGCACTTTTGACGGATTATAATTAGCGTAGTATTAGCTACACGTTTCTTATTAAATTTTATAAAACCAATATTGACTATTCTTGTAGTATGAAACAGACAGATATAGATATATGGAAAAAGAGAGAGAAAGAGAGAAAAAAAAATTAAATCTTTTAATAAAATCCCGATTTCTCTACACAAATAAATAAAAATCTATTTATGAAGAAGGATTTTTAACATCTTTCTCTTTTAATACCATTTTGATTTTCTTTTGTTTCAAGATCCTATAATCTTTTATTAAAATTTAGATTATTTTAACAATACAAGAATAAAACCAATATAAATACAGGCGTTTCCCACTTTACATACTTCTAGTGACAAAAATTCCACTAAAATTCGATAAAAAATTTAGTCCAAAAACAAAAAACAGAAAAGGAAAAAATAAGATGAGAATTGTCCGTAATATGAACATTTTCGCTTTCTACTCATCCCACCATCATCACTATATAGTAACACTTAAATCGAAGAAGAGAAGAATATTCTCAGATGAAAAAGAAAAAAGGGGAACCAAATAAAAAAAAAAAGGAAATATTGGTTTTTCTTTCAAAAAAAAGAAACTAAAATGAAAATGGAGAATGAAAAACCTTCTTTTTTTTTTGATTAAAATTCTTTTTCTTCTTCTTTTTTACCATGTTTTTTTCTTCTTTATGTCAGAATATAGGGTTATATCATCCCTACATCCTACTTCATCTGTCTCTCTCTCTCTTTCCTTCTCTTTCTGTGTTCACAACATCTTCGTCTCATTCACCTTAACATGGTTCAATTTTCTATATATCATCTTCATCATTATATTATGATAAATGACCTTGACTAAATAACCTTTAATCGAAATTTCAAGAACATTTTTATAAAAAAAAAAAAAGAAAGAAGAGAAATGAAATGAAAAAAATGTGACAAATACGGTGACAAATATCTTTTACCCTATTTGGCACACATCCATACACACACAAGTGTCAATTTATTCTTTCCAAAAAGGATTCTATTTACCAAACGATATTCAAGTACAAATATTCACCACAACAAAACAACAACACTAAGAAAATGAAATAAGAAATCTGAAGAAAAAAAAACTGTATATACAGACACATACACAGGTAAAAGTTATAAGTTAGGCCCTTTCATTAAACTTATATACCAATGAAATTTTTAACAACAATCCCAATTCCGTATTCTGAAGGATTCCACCCTAATCACTCAAGAAAATTCTGTACTCTCCTTATTTTAATAAATTTATCTCAATATTCTTCAGAGGCGCGTCCAGAATATTATATTTTCCATTAAAGTAAAGTGATGTACTTTAGTAAGGGAAATTGTGTAGTATTACAAAGTTAGTTTAGCTGAAATTTGTTCATCCCCTGAATACATATAAAAATAACAAAAAAAAAAAATACAAGATACAAAAAATTTTAAATAATAACAAAAATTCATCCACTCAGATTTGGTGTAGGTACCAGAAAGTAAAAATATGTAATATCAACAACAACAATAATAATAATAAACGAAAAAGTAAGAAAAAAAAAACAAAAATCTTGATCTTGATCCTCGTGAGAGAAATAGAAAAAAACAAAACAGGTAAAAATGAAAAATACTTAAGGGTGTGTGTAGGTTTAACGTTTTACTTTCTTTTTTTTTTTTTTTGTATTTTTATTATCCTTTTAGATTTTGTTATGACGTGTGAATATTTTTGGGTTTGTGGGAAAAAAACAAAAACCTTTAGAAGAACGAAAATTCTCAGAAGGTCGTGAGAACTAAGGGGTAACAAAACAAAAAAGTAAAAGAAACCAAAAAAATGAAAAAAGTTATCAACAAACACAACACTTAATTGATCTTGGTTATAGAAAGAAAATTTCACCTCTTCCTCCCACTCCTATTCATTTCTCTTTTATATTTAGTGACGGAAATTGGAATTGGATTTAAGGATTGGGAATTAAAGAAGCTAATATTGTTATTGTTATTAAAAAAAAAAAGAATAAATAAATAAACAAGAAAAATCTCCAAACAAAAATAAAACGAAAAACCGAGAAAGAAAAAATTATCAACAAAAAAAAAATTGAGAAAACGAGAAGCGTCTAATAATTCTCTCTACCGTCAAGACCAAAAAAAAATAATATGAAAAATCTAATTAAGATTAATTTAGATTAATAAAGATGATTTTTTAATTAATCAAATTAAGGATTTTTCTCTATATTTTGTTTTATGGCTTTTTTCATATTTTTTTTTTTTTTATGTAATTTCATTCCTGTAATAATACCAAGACCAGATACCAAGCGAGATAACGATAATAATTAATCAAAATGAATTAATTTCAATTTTTTCATTTTTATAAATTGTATAAAATGAAAATGAAAATATATTGAGTGACAGTAACATTTACGATTTAACGATTAACTTTCTTTCTCTCACTTTTTGTTCCAATTTTTCAGAGAAAAATTGACAAAAGAAAATGGAACTGTTTTTTTCTATAAAAATTAAAGGATGCGTGATCACTTTTCTAACTTTGTTTCACATCAATTTAAAATTCACTTAAATTATTGCTTTCTGTCACCCACATAATATTCCCCCATAATATAATTGTTTCTATTTTTCTATATTTTTACTAAAGAAGAACTTAAAAATATTGTAAAATCCGTCATCAAAATTGGATTGTAATCCATCCAATGAGATCATGTTTGAGATCATTACTACGCTTAATGCCAATTGAAATTAAGCACTAACACGCAAAATTTAATCATCACTTTAATTTGATTGTAAAAAAAAATGGTTAGGATTACACAGGAATAACCGAAGGAACTTTACCAATGTAACTCCACTGATTTTATATTCTTAATATTTCACTTAAAAATTATTTGATCAAAAAAAAAAATTCTCTGACTAGTCAACCTTAATCCAAAACAATTACTATCATTTTTGTTCTCTTTGAATTTTGTTACGTTTTATCACTTTCTTACCATTTCCCAATAAAATGACTTCTTTCATTTTGTGTGTATTTATTTTCGATTCTATTCCATTCCTTTCCTCATCTCTTATTATATGATTCCACGCTTTTCCCTAATCGGTTCTTATTTCTATAAAAAATCATAAAATGAAGTAGTCTCTAGGGTCACTTTACATGTCCTTTTTTTTATACAAAAAAAAAACAAAATGGGATTACTTAAATTTAATTAAAAGAAAGAAAGAAGGAAAAAGCCGCTCCCTGTGACTATGTTATGTTAATGTTACTGTATTAAATATATGAAATGGATATATTATATAACAAAAATTGGCCCATTGTTCTTCATACCCCAAAAGCACCGTAATACCTAAAACCTAATATTCTACCATTCATACACCCACCAATAAGAACAAAAAAACAAATAAAAAATAAAGAACTGAAGTTGTTCAGTTAGGTATGGATAATCGTTAGAACTATTTCAAAGGGGATCGGGATTACTAACAAAATTCGCGTCAAACTGATTATTATTTATAAAGAAACATAAATTCACAAAGATTGCACATTTGAAACCATAGGATTGCACATTGTGTTTACCTCATCGTTAGAAGAATTTCCAAAATTCACACAAGTTGTTACCTCTTAATATCTAAATTTGCATAAAGCATCTCTAACATTTCGGTTTATTATTTTTGCTTCTTTCAAATAAATTGACGAACACATAAGGCAATGGTTATTTTGAAAAGAACACAAATGTGAATTCACAAATTACATAATCAAAAAGGTAAGTAGGTACTGGGAAAAGGTGTTTTCTTTCAGTCATAAGCATTTGAGTAGGAGCAATGTACCTATTAAAAGTGTCTACGTAATTAACCAGATTAAATGGAATACTAAATAATTACTTTCTCTACAATAATTTACTTAATTAGAATTAAAACTTACAAGACCGAATGATTAAGATGAGGGGTTAACCATAAATGTAACAATTTCAAATTCTCAATCCGTGGAATTTTGTGACTAGACTCAATGAAAAATAAATTTTACTTAATGGTATTGTAAAAGATATCGAATTTAAATCTTATCACGTGTAGTTAATTTCACGTGATAATCTACTCTGTTATCAGTCTGGTTGGGTTTTTTTACAACAAAATAATCCTTATATAATTTATTAATGGTGATCTCACTTTTTATTAATCATAAAATCTGTGTGTGTGTGTGCGTAAAAGCATCTCATTAATATTCGCATGTCTTACCGATATTTCCGGAATAAAATAAAAAAAAAAGTTAAAACACACACGTGCCTTTCCTTAACTTATTACAAAGATTAAATTATATAATCTTCTTTCTTAAGCACAAAGAAAAACCTACTTAGATTAAAATCAAAATACCAAAGTGATTAATAACAGGGGAATTAGAATCAGTATTATTTTTTTTCAGTTCATAATGAGACAAAAAAATTCCAATCACTTATAAAAACTGATTTCAAACTAAAGTATAGAAAAAATTGAAAGAATTAAATAATAACAATAAAAATAAGAGTTTCATATCAGGGAGTGAACCGGAGAGAACACACTGTTGACAAAAAATAAAACAGAAAATAAATTAAATTGGATAATCTTTCATCGAAGTTCAAAACTTAGAAAAGAAGAGTATAAAGAGAAGAAAATCACATAACGAAAATAGAGAAAAAAAATATGTGTGTGTCTGTGTAAAAGTCAACAAACGAAATTTTCAAACGTGATCATCATCTTCATCATCATCAGAAGAGAGAACAGAAGATATATAGAAGAAAATTGTTCCGTTCACCCTTATTGGATTCTAAATTTATTTACGCAATCAGAAGTTTTTTGACATTTCATTAAAGATATTAATTTGATTTGATTACATAAGAAGAAGACTAAAAGTCTGGGTTTTTTTTATACAAATAAACAGAATAAGAAAATGAATATACCGGATTGTGATTTTCAAATGAGAGGAATGAGAAATGACGTCCTGGGATGGTAATACCCTAATTTTATTTTTCTTTTCATTTCTGTTTTTTTTTTATGTTTTATTGGTGAATTTTAAAGAATACGAAGAAGAAAAAAGTAAAAAAACAAAAAATTGTAATTCACTTCTCATTCTCATTATGATTTTTTTTTTGTTTCTTCTTCAATCTTTCTGAAAATGTAGAATGGTATATTAATTCCTTCTCTGTCCTCAACACTCACTATGTACTATATATACCTGGTCTTATATAAACAAGAAAAACCAATCTTCTCCTTCCCTTCAATTTTTTTTTTCTCTTTTAAAGAAAGAAAAAAATAAATTTTCAACATTTTTCACTTTTTTTTTACCGATCTTGCTCCTACCCTTATGTAGCGCATTCCATTCAACATTATATATCCATCTCTTTCTCTCCCTTACACACACACACACACACACAGTTTTTATTTTTATAAAATTATAGAGTTTTATTTTTGAAACAAAAAAAAAATCTAGTCAATTAATAATTCAAAACTGGAGAGATATAGAAATAATGCAATAGAAAAGAGGAAATAGGAAACACACAAAAATACTCCAAATTTACCAATTCTCATTCCATTCTATCCCATTTCATTTCTCTCGCACCACTTATGTGAAGATTGTGTTGGATGGAAATTGGGCGACGGGTGAGGAGGGTATTCGCATAGAAATATTTGTTAAGGGTGATGATGAGTCTATTGGTTAAATTGGTAGATAGATAAATCCTTAAGGGGATTTTAGGTTTTTTTTTTTGTATAAAAGAGACAAAAAAAAATAAATAAATTGAAGTTTAATTTAAAAAAAAGGAGAAGAATAAAAGTTTCGTTTTCTTTTTATGGAAAAAAAAAGAAGAAAAATGTCAAAAAACAAAACACATAAAAAATGCAATCAAATTTATTCAATTTTTTTTACCTTACAAAAAAAAAAAAAAAAACGAAAATTGAGAATGACAGAAAAGAGAAAAGACAGAAAATGGATTGGACGTATATTGGAGGATGATTTTGTAGTTGTTGTTGTTGTTGTTGTTGTTTGATTTTTCTTTTGTTATGAGAAATTGTGAATGATTAATGAAAAGAAAAAGAAAATTAAATTGAATTTCTTATTTATATTTTGAAACAGAACTAAACTAGACTTAAAAGCTTAAAAGTAGAAAAATTGAAATTATTAATTCTGATTAAATGGAAAATTATTGTAGACAATAAAATTTCATTCCATTAGAAAGAATGTGCAATACTTAGTGGAATGAACTCATCGAAAACCATTTATGATTTTTTTTTTTATAACGTGCTATCAGTGGAATATTTTAAATTAAATTGTTTATTGGGACAACAGAATTTAATGTTTAAAAAAAATTACAATCGATTCAATAAAATTAAAAATTTTAGAAATAAATTTTGTTCTTTTATGAAAAATTCTGAAATTTTAAATTTTTATAATAAAAAAAGCAACGTTTTCATTGGCTGCCTTAGGAACATTATTTTAAATAAAAAATTAACATAAGCAGATTTATAAATATTCAAAATTCATATTTACTTATTCAAAAGGACTTTATTTCTCCTCCTCCTAATACTCCTCATTATCCTCCACGTAATCCTACCGTAACAAGTAAAAATAAGTTAAAACTTATATCATTCTCTTAACAACAACAGGAGTTGTGAAACTCAAATTTGTCTATATTCTTAGTACGTTGAGACGTTCTACAGTCTACAGTGTAGCGTTCAACTTAAAATTACTTAGAAGACTTTTTGAATTAAGTAATATTTGTCAAAAAAATCCACGTTAAATTCTAAACGAGAATCGAAGCCTTCATGCATTCCAATTGTTGGAATTGAAATTTTTATCAATAAGATCAAATAATTATTATTTACATTCTAAACTGCCCTTTAGATGGAGTACATAATACCTTGTCCAAAATTTTGAAACGTACAAAATCGAAAAGACATACAAAAAAAGTTTCAAAACCCCTGCCTGTACCATACGAAAAATGTGTACAAAATTTAACTATAAAAAAGGTAAAAATTATAAATAATTAATTCACAAATCAAAAAGATCAAAAGAAATATAAAATATTTTTCCATACATAAAATTATTATCCTTTTTCCTTTCATTTTACGTACATTTAATCTATGAAATAAAATTATTAAGTAATTAATTATGTATTTTATAAAAAGGAAAAACGAAATTGAAAAAAAAAATAAGAAACATAAAAAAAACATTTCACAATATTCAATTAGTCCAATCAATAATTTAAGAAACAAACCACTTTCATGTTAAGGTTCTACAAATATTTTAAGTGAAGTTTATTTCAGAACAATAAAGATAACAAAAATAATTTTACAACAAAAGACAAAAATATGCTTGGCTGAAAGTCTCGTGAAATAAATTCACAAAATCCAAACCTTAAATAATTCCATATTCATTGTTATTACACCAGGGATTCGAACATGAACTTCAAATCATTGTAAGGCTAGCACGATAATCACTACTCTGTTTGACGTACATTTTCGATTGGTCCTTTTTGGGAGTTATCGGGATACTAAAATTTTATACAGTCCTTTTTTGTGTTAAATTTCTCCTTTACATAAAATAATCTAAATAATTTAAAAAATAATAAGAAAAACAAAAAAAATAAATAAAAAAAGATCAAAAGAAAAATTTCAAAGAGAAATTCATAGAAAGATTTTCAAAAAACAATTATTTAAATTTATTTCACCAAAGAAAGTAAAGACAAATTAAAAGAACCAGATAAAAGGCCAATCAAAAGACACAGATCGTGTTTAAGAGAAAAAGAGAAAGAAAAGGAAAAAGTCTTGTGTAAAAAATAAAAAAAGAAAAACAGAAAACATTTTCAATGTCTTTTATAGTCATGGTGAATTAGTCTGATTAAAATAAGTATAATTCTGAGAACTCTGTAATTTTCATTAAGAAAAAGAAGAAAAAAAAGAAACATTTGATGAGGTTGAAATTTTTATTGAACGGACAAAAAGTCTTAACTGCGCACTTTTTGATTTTATAATTTTTAAATAATTTGAGACATAAGGACAAAAGTACCTACAGACTCTTGAATTAATTTTAGAATAAAGTACTTTCAACTTGTACTTACTTAATCAAATATTCTACAATTCAGTAGATGAAAAGAGTAAAATGACGTTTTTATCCTTCAAACAATCGTTACTGCTCTCTTAACTCTTACCCACCAACACAATTCATCTAAGCCACCTTCTTAATTTCCAATTAGTAAGTAGGCACACTTTTATGTTAATAGAAAGAAGATAAGAAGATGAAGAAGAAGGAGAAGAGAAAGAGAAAGAAAAAGAGGAATAGAAAGAAGACAAATAAAACAACAACCTTTTTTAAAGAGAAAACAGATTAGCTTAATTACGTCAGATCAAATGGTGTAAAATAATTTATGTAAAACAGGCAGACATACAAAAAAAATAGGAGACAGTGAGAGAAAAAAAAAGAATAAGAAAGAGAAAGAAAAATAAATTAATATTTAATTCTGTAAAAATGCAAAATAATTTTATTCATTTGATTTTCTTTTTTCACATTTTCATGAAAATTTAACGTATAAATTTTTTTCTCTGTAACGCCAATGTGTTTTCTGCTGGTTGGTTTTTTTTAAATGTAAATCGTCTCGAGTTTTCATAGTTTGACGTCAGTCAATGATGTCCGGCTGACAATCATCACGTCAGTATTACAAATTAACCAGACTTACATACACAAACACATATGTAAACACAACGAGAGTAATCATGAGGAAGAAGAAGAAAAAGAGAAGAAATGTATCGTTTTTTATTTGTTTAGAAAATTTTGCAATTTTATAGAACCAAGTAATTTATACAATTTATTTTTATTTTTGTTTCCATAAAATTGGTGGCGCGTCACAATGTCTTTGTTTATTTGATTGAACTATAAGAAAAGAGAGAATATCAGTGACGCGATGATTAACCCGTAAACTCTAACCCCTTTTACAATATTTTTCTTTCGTTGAAAACTTAAACCATTTTTAGAGTAAAGAAAACTCAATTTTTTTTTTCCTCTTTTGAAATGAAATAAAATTAATCCGTGTTTTTAGTCATCAGTGAAAAATTGGAAAATATAGATTTTACGTTTTCCCCCATTTTCTTCTCATTCCTCTTTTATTTTTTATTTTATTTTTTTGTTTTTCTCTTTTCCTCATCTCATTTGGTACACCCTCTTCCTTTCGAACTCCAACAGAATATAAGTAAAGTATAAATAATTCTTAAATAAGAAAATAAAGGAAAAATCTTTCTTCTTTTTTTTTGTTTATTTTTGTCTTTAAGAAAAGCAAAGAAAACAAAATAAACGAGGTCAAACCAGCAACGATAAAAAGCTTCAGCCTCAATTACATCAATTTCCAATGGAGCAAGAAAAAAGATATTATCTTCTGTTCTTATTTCGCTCTTCATCATTTTCTATTCATTGTATTTTTTTTTGTCTTTTTAAAAAATGGTAAAATGGACAAGGCAAAATTGTGTTCTCCGTACAAACATTAAAAAAAAATAAAACCAAAACTTTTACTTGTCAATTTTAATTATTCCAAAATTAGAGAACAAAATTTAATGAAAATGTAATTTTCCGTTTTATCCACTCTCGTACCCTGTCATACACTCTCCCATACACTCTCCCATACACTCTCCCTGTCATCCACTCTCGTACCCTGTCTCAAACACATTAAATCTTTTTTGCTCTTTTTTGACCAAATGTTAAAGAGGGATAAAGATTTAAATGCATATTCTGAGAAATAAAAAGACAAATATACTTAAGTATTTTCTAGAATTATAAATAATTAAATGATGAAAAACAGTGAAGAGATTAGAGCGAGAGACCAAATATTCGTCAATTGATTTCAATTTAATTTTAGTTGATTCATCGATGATCTCAACGAGTGATTCATTGCTCAAGAAAAAATTAGATAAGACAGGTAAAGTCGATAAAGTAGAAGCAGATATAATTACTAAGTGTCAAAACACATAATAATAAGCCCCCCCACAAAAACCAACTCTACCCCGATGAAACAGAACAAATGTCGTCATCGTTGTCTTAATAAAAAAAAACGGAAAATTAAAAAAAAGTGACGAGAAATATTTAAAAGACAAAAAATAAAAGGGGTTGTTTATTTAATTTTTTCTTTCTTGTTGTGTAGACGGGACGCCAATTTGTCTGTCCCAAAAAAAAACTATAATTTACATTTCTCACGCACAATTAAAAATAATTTTCCATACAAAAAAAGGTTCAATTTAAAAATGTTAAATATTTTGTTAACATACAATACCTTTCCACCCATTTAACCCCTCTTTTTTACACATATACTTCCAACTCATACTTCAATCTTTTTTTTTATTATATTCACCAACCATTTTTTAATCGTCAATTTCGTTTCTCTGTACAAACTCTGTACTTAATACCACCTCGAATATCACACACTTCAATATCATGCATATAATATTTGATTAAAAATGTGAGAAGAGTCAATGCAGAGCCAGACAAGGAGTGGGAGGGAGTGAGAAAAAAAACAGAGAAGTTGGGAGTAAATGATAAAAATTGTTGTCGTTATAAAGTAAACACAGAAATAAAAAAATTAAATTTTTGAAAACTTTCATCATTTTCATGATTTTCTTTTTGTGATTTTTTCTTTTCAAAGAAAAAAAAAATTTCACATCATTGTAACAAAATTTGTTTCTCTTCTGTTTTTCTCAGTCTCCTTTATTGAATAAATTTTTGATTTAATTTCAATTATTTTGATGATGAAACAATTTTCTTGCTTAAAGTGTATACCTTGCCTATGTAAGTCTGAATGTGTAGGTAACGAATAAAAATTAAAATACAACAAATGACGCCATCTTTGATTTATTTATGAATTTTATTATTTTTAAAAATAAATTGTTTTTTTTTTTGTTTTTCATATAAAATCCAATCAATGACGACTTGATCAGGTGGATATTATTATTCTATAAGATTAATAATGGTTATTGGGTATTAATGTAAATTCTTGTTCTTCTTCTTTCTTTTATCTGACAAATAAAAAATACATTAAAATTCTTATCTTCAATCTAATTTCTTTCTCTCTCTCTCTCTCTCTCTCTCTATCTTTCTCCATTTCTCTTTATTTTTAAAGAAAATCTGTTTTGTAAAACAAAAATGGAGAAAAATAAAAAAATAAAAAACAAAAGAGAAAATGGAGAAAAATCGGAAAAGAAAATTATTCATAAATTAGTTATCCTACTTAGGTAAATGTCTTTATTAATGCCATGAAAAAGGGAAAATTAATGTGAAACAGTCTGGAAAATGGAATGCATGGTGTTTTTATTTTTTTCCATTCTTTAAAAAATAAGTACATGAAGTGACGGGGGTTGGAGGGGTGAAGTCGAAGAAGATTACTCATTTAAATACCGACAAATTTATTTCTCTTTTTTTTTTTGTTTTGTGTTTATTTTCTTTTGTTTTAGAAAAAAAGAAGAAAGACTTTTTTTTTGCCCAATGGTGAATATGGGTCGTAAGTAGAAACAATATTAAGGTACAAGAATTAAAAGATTTTTTTTTTGCAAAAAGTAGGAATAGAAAAACAATTTTATTGTGTGTACTTACTTTACTTACTTAAGTATGCATTAAAAAAAAAAGGAAATCTGGTGGGGAGAGAGATTCTTTTATGTTAATACAAAATAAGTATGTTGGAATTTCATAAATTATTTAAAGTGACTTTTTACATTTATTTCCATAAAGAATTTAGGACAAAAAAATTCCAAGGAAAGTATTCCTTTTGAAGACAAATGAAAACATTTGTAACTAGGAATTAAAGTCACTCTTTAATTTTAGTCTCTTTAATCTCTGTGAGACTCGAATGATTCTTAAATTTCGTTTAATGAATAAATTTTGTATTTAAAATTTATCATCGCTTCCAACATTTGAAGAGGATAAAAAACTCAATAAAGAAATAAATTATTAAAAGATTCAATTAGGTATATTTTCTCGCTTGTCTTTAATTTTGCAAAAACAAAAGGAATGAAAGACGAAAGTATATGAAATGAGAAGATCGAATATAAAAAGAAAAAAAACGATAGACAGACAGGCAAGAAAAAATAAATAGAAATAGAAGAGCGTTGGTTGGTAGAGGGAGATGAGGCAGTTGGCAAAGGGGTAAGAACCATGTGTTGTGTTAAAAGAGTAAAAACAAATCAATATTTACGATAATGTTTTACAGAAAATGGCTAAAAACCAATAAAAATAAATAATTTAATTTTGGCCATCATCGATAATGCAGCTTTTTGGGTCTTTTTTAATGTATTTGAAAATTTTGCGAATGGTTCATGTACTTACCTATCTACGTACATATGTGTTATTGTATGAATGTGTATGTGTAGCTACTTATACCTATGTGTTGACAGAGATGTATTATGGATTATATAATAATTCAGAATAAACAAAAACAGTTTCCAAACGAAATTCTCGTAAAAAGAAGTAAGTAATATTTTATGTGTTTCTATAAAAAGTACTCTAATGCCACAATGATGATAAAACTGATAATTATTGTACAAGCAACTGTTTTCTGATAAGAAAATAAAAATATTCAATACTTACTACAGAACAACAATAACAGCAACAACAATAACAACAACAACAATTAAGTTTTAATATTGTGGTGATATCCTATATTGAAAAGCTTTGAAAAAAAAGGAAGAGGTTTTACATCCATGAAACGTAGAAAAAGATGAAGAAGAAGAATTTATATCCGAATAATATTATACCGCAACTAAGTAACTTAAAATGAGTTCATGCATATATTATCTAGACCCAGAGTAGGGATGAGTAAGAGTGTGTTGTGTGCGAGTAGATAAGAAGATAACTTTTCTTTTGCGTTTAGAAAAAAAAACGTGTTTATGTAGAAAGAAAAGCAATACAATAGACCCCCGTTTTGGTCTTATTGGATGGATAATATGAAAGAGATTGTGTCCGAAAGTACAGAAAAAGGGATAATATTAGGTAGATTAAATATATAACCTACTTTTTACTTCCTGACCAGAGTGCTTACACTGTAAAAATATGAGTGGGAGGTGGGGGGTAGAGATAGAGAATAATTCTAGACAAAATTGTCTAAGGAACAGTGACAGTAGGTACAAAAATGTTACATTTTTCTTATAAACTCTGGGTTCACTAATTTTTGCATTAGAAGAGAATATTTGAAATGAATTGAAAATCGATTTTAATTATAAATTTAAGGAAAGAACGATTTAATCAGCGATATGTAAGAAACCGACTGAAACCAAGTCGTTAAACCAGAGCCGCAATGCTTTGCGAGCCAAAAACCGTAACCAAAACTCATAATATAAAAGTCAACGAACAGAACGGCTCGAAAAATCGAAGCAATTCACACTCGAATTCACATCTTTGGTTTAAACTTTAAACATAATCCTCGGAGATATAAATGTAACTTTCAATTCACTAAGTATATGAGAACCAAAGAATTTTGATGTGACACGACAAATAACATTTACACAGTTTTATCACAAATTTAATAAAAAAAACAGAAATAATAAACTACTTCCTATTTATTATTATGTGTTTTGTATTTATACGTGTGCGCATACCCAACCCTCACTATTTCTCAAAAAAAGACGATCTTTCTTCTTAACACTTTTTGATCATAAAAACATGATGAAATTTCCTCAATAATTTTTGGTTTAAGGATGAAAATTGTATTTGTAGAAAAAAAAAAAGTAGTTTATTTGAGAAAATTCATCCTTGAAGACAAAATTCAATTCAATAGAAATGTAAAAAAAAAAAATTTCAAACACCGACAAATAGCAAAACAATGCTTGTATTGAAAACTTTTTTAACTTTCCAAAAGAAAACAAAGAAAATCTCAGTCCATTAATTAATTTAATTTTAATTAATTATTAAATTAAAACAAAAAAAAAAAGAATTATACTTAAATGTTTTTTTTTAATAAAAAAAATAAAATACTTTTAATTTTGTTTATTGAAATTTAAAATAAAAATTTTCTGAAATTTATTTGACCTTTTTGAATTAATTAATTATAATAAATAATTAAATGTACTTAAATGACTTATGTTTAAATTAAACCTACTTATATTTACTTACATTACTTTACTTTTTTTTATATTATGCCGTTCACGTTCACATTTGATAAATTCAATCAATTATTTTATTTTTATTGTTGCAATTGATGTTGTTGTATTGTAATGGTATAGAATGGAGAGTCAAATAAAATTAGAAATGATTGATAAAGCAAAAAAAAAAAAATGGGGTGCATACTTACATCCTTAAAAAACACTAAACAAAAACTGAGTAGGTATACCTAATTGTTATACCGACTGAAACATTCTTCGAATGCAGCCTTAATCTACTTACTTATTTTCCTATATGAACATTTTATTATTAAAGAATAATTATTATACGGGTCAAATAAAGGCATTAATGCCCTTATATTTAATTATTTATTATTACAACAACAACAAAAAGAAAGGCACATAGAGAGAAATGACAGAAATATAATTAATTTATTGTTTTCTGCGTTTAACTTTATTCCCATAAAATAAACTCCAGTTTTTTTGAGAAGACACAATACTTAATTAAAATTATGAACTGATTCCAATGAAAATTGTAGTAATTGTACAACAAATGAGAGAACTGAAAATTTACAACCATAGTGATGAATAATTCATTTTATTTGTTAACTGTTGGGATTTAGTTGTCTGCTAAAAACCTATCAACCTATCTTCCATTCATATTAACCCAATTTATGATACGAATGAAAAATTCTAATAAAATAAAATAGAAAAGATTTAAAAAAATTCATAATAAAATTACAATAATAATATTCTTAAAATTTTACTTTATTAAATTTGAATCAGTAATTTATAACATTTTTCAATTCAAAATTTGTATAAAACAACAAAAGAAAAATCAATAAAAATAATTTCCTCACAGATAGAGAGTACGAAAAATATAACATTAAACGAATTTTGATTGTTTGGAAATTATCACAATTAAACTTTTATTGTAAAGGAAATTAGTAATAGTTAAGTAAACAGAATTTTAATCAAATCAAATATCAATAAATTTTGTAAAATTTGAATCGGAATTTTACTTCCAAAACACAACTAAACCAACAAAAATGATTAAATTGAGGAAAAATATCTTAATTCAGGTCATAAAAAGGTTGCCTTAAATTTTCTCGTAGCTTATAAGGCCAATAAAGGCATTTCGGAATCAAAGAAGTTTGACATCCATGTAAGCATCTTATGGCGGAGATATTTCGGGCATTTTTACTAATAAAATAACCAATTATTAATTGTTAAACACAAATTTTAATATTTGACTCTAATTTTAAATTAAACTTTATTCAGAATGTCCTTAGTTCAGTCCTTTGTTAATCTTTAGTTACAGAGAAAAATATTCAAGGATTTGAATAAAAATTTTACTTCAATTGATTTTTTATTTTGAGAATTTTTTTTCTGTCGGTACATTGTTGTTGTTTTTACTTTCTTCTCTTTTAATAAAAATAAAACTTTTTATTAATTTGGGGAAAAAAAATAAAAGAAAAAATATACCTACTTGTGTACCTACTTTAAGTAGATTAAAATCTAAATTACTTAGAAACAGAAAATAACAACGAGAGAGAGAGAGAGAGAGAGAGAGAGAGAGAGAGAGAGAGAGAGAGAGAGAGAAACACAAATTACATCGCGTAATAAAAAAAATCTGTAGAGAAAAAAAAACGAAAGTAAAAAGAAATTACATCGTTTAGGTTACCTATATCTGCCCTAACCTTATGCAGTGTGAGAGTACTCCCATTCCACGTACTCCACCTCTTAACAGCTTATACCTATCTAAAATAACTTTTTATTTTTGTAGCCTTCAACCCTCAATCTAATACAACAAAAAAAAAACCCCCACAAAAAACAAAAAAAATATCACATCAAACTCCACCAATTCCGCGAATATTAAAAAATTTACACACACATACACAATTGAGCTCACATTATAACGCTGTTCTATACAATTTTGTTACGTTATCAACGATATTTTATGTGATATTTGCCATTTTTTATTTTTCTTCTCTCCCACACACTCTCTCACTCTCTTTTGTATTGTTTTCTTTTTAATAAAAAAAAAAAATTATTTACTTTTCTTCTTCTTCTTTTTATTTTTCTCTCATTTATTATTTTTGTTTTTGTTTTGTGTTTGTTAATAGTTTTTGTTGTTGCTGTTGTTGCTGTTGTTGTTGTTGCTGTTGTATTAAAAGATATATCAGTTTCATGTCAATGTCAAATTGAGATCGTTTCTACATACATACTTACAATGCGTACATTTTTCACTATATGTATATATGAATGATGTGTGTGTGAGTGTTTGCAAAACGCGTTTAGTATAAATTTTTATTAATATTATAAGAGAGAAAAAAGGAGCTTCCCCACCCTTACCCATGTAGCCTTAAGAAGGGTTTTACATTATAATACACTCTCACACACATTTATATTCGAATTCAAAGTGTCTGATAGAGATAGAAAATGTAAACATATGTA
Source organism: Pedicia rivosa (assembly GCA_963082725.1). Classification (NCBI taxonomy): domain Eukaryota; kingdom Metazoa; phylum Arthropoda; class Insecta; order Diptera; family Pediciidae; genus Pedicia; species Pedicia rivosa. The sequence continues at coordinate 4,304,894 of OY720152.1, forward strand.
TTCAAACTGTGTGTGTGTGTGTGTATCAAGAAGATTTTATTTATGGATAAAAATTAAAAATTCTCGTAAATGATATTTTTAATATTCTTGAAAGGATTGAAATTGAATTAGATTTTCTTTAAAAAAAAAATAGATATCAAGTAAACGAAGAAAAAAAAAAGAATATGTTCAAGGTAAGGGGGGCACTACGTCATACTATATTTCGCGTCTACCACTTGCAAAAAAAAAAAAATAAAAAAAAAATTATTATCTTTGAAATCCACAATTTTGACTTCTAGTTTTGTCAATTTTGGGAAACTTTCCAACAAAGAACAAACACTGAAATTTTTGGGAATTTAAAAAAAAATCTTGAATCTTATGATAAGGATGATTCAGAAGAGAAAAATCCCCGTACCTGACCTACCTATACCTATTTGGTTAAATCCAGTCTTTGGATTCAACAAGCAAATACATCAACGTATACGTACGTAGAGACAAAAATTATTTTAAAATAAGAAATAAAAAACATAAGAAAATGATAACACTTAAGCGAGAAAGAGATAGCACGCCAAAGAGCAAGAGAGAGATAGAAATTATAAAAAATTAAAAACAAAAACTTATGTTTGCTTCAGTTACACAATTTTCATTTGTTTTTCAAGTATAAAAGAGAAAGAGAAAAATAAGACAAAAGTTGCATTTTTTTCTATAGAGATAAAATCAATTGAAATTTTTGTCTTCTTCATCTTACTCTTTTTTTTTTATTCAATCGATTCCATTTCTCATTTTATAGTAAACAATAAATAATCCTCTCTTGCTCTCTTTCAGAGCCATATTCTTTCTATCTCTCTCTCTCTCTCTTTCTGTGATAAAACATTTTTTCCCAGAGTATATTTTCCTACATTGGTTTTTTTTGTGTTTCTTGTGGTTGTGTTGCTATTTTCATTGAAAATAAAAAATGGAAATTAAAAAGAGAATGAGAAACGGTAATAGTAGTTATAAAAAGATAGAGAGGAAAACTGAAGAACAAGATGAAAATTAAAATAGTAAATAATAAATAATAAGTAAAATGAAGAATGATAATGATGGAAATGAAAAAGAAGGTCACGTAGACAAAACACCTAACACCTAATTGCTTATTTATGTATTTTTCTCTTAATTATTTCATCGTCTTTGACTTCATTACATTTTTAAAAACACATTTTTTAATCTTCATTTGTTTGCATTTAGATAACACAAAGTACAACAACAACGTAATCAGATCTATAAAACAAAACGAATTGTAATTTAAAGAAATTAAGGTTCTGCCAACAAATCCCCCCCCCCCCATCACCTTTTTGCAAAAACCAAGTGCCCTTAAATATAATCCAAAAATTGTGTTTTTTTGATCAAGTAAAAATTTAAAAAAATTATTTAACGGGAACGGGAGTAAAAGAGATAGAGGAAGGAAGTATAACTATAGAAAGAGTGTATCATAATTTTTTTGTTATCAATATTTTTGATTTACCTTATACATTTTTTTTGTTGTTTTTATTAAAACATGCACATAAAAACAACAATAACAACAACAGCAAATTTGTAAAATAGATTATGGAGCTTGATAAGAAGAAGAAGAAATACGACTAGACACAGCAGGTGTTTTTTTTTTAGTTTCTTCTTCTTTTCTCCATTTACCTAATTTCATGTCAATTCTTTTTTGTTTTTTATTTTTATTTCGGCCAATTGCCGATTATCATGTTTATAAAAAGCAAAAAAAAAAAAGGTGAGAATTTGAAGTGAAGTTGAAAGATGGTGTTCTAACAACAACAAAATAAAAATAATAATAATAAAAAAAAACTTACCAAAAAAATGGAAAAACCTTGTTAAAATATTTGACAGATGAGTAAAGTGCTTTGCTTTTTTTCCCCCGTGTCAATTTTTTGTTTTTTTTTTTTATTGGTTTAACCAAAATTGTTTTGTTTTCAAATCAATTTATTTAATTTTATTAATCACTTTGATGTTTTTAAATACAAAGAAGAAAATAGATTCTTGTTATTTTATTTGAAAACACAAAAAAAAATATATTTTCTTTTCTTCTTCTTTTTTTTTTTTCACCAAAAAAAACTTTTATATTCCTCTTCTTCAACCACACACAATAAAACACAAAAAAAAATACCTAAAATTACACAATTTTAGAATTTACCACTTTTTCCGTTTTCTAAATTACTTTCATTTATACTTTTAATTAATTCAAAATTTTCAATTAGATGTTCACTTTAAGGGAAATTAAAATTTTCTTAACATAAATTATTTAAAAATAAAAAACATCCCAAAATAATAAATATTGTAAAAAATCCGTGTGTTAATCTGTCAAAAGTTTAATACGAACTGACTCTGTGACTGTGTTACCATTCTTCAAACTCTGAACTGAAATTTTAAATATAAACATAAATGAATTGCCTGATGAAAATTATTTTCATTATCGAAAAAGAAAAAGTTCGATAAGTACACTAAAAATTTGTTTTTTTTATTGAATTTTTTTAAAAAACTGTTTTCAATAAACGATAATTTTAAAGAACCCAAAAATTCACCTAAAATGGAAAATTTAATGGAAACATAATTTCATAAATTAATAATATTAATAGTACTCACACGTGGTATTCGATATGTAGGCGTTCTTCTCTCAAATAATAATCGCTAAATAAAAAATAAAATCAAATTATAAATTTTTATCGTTGAAATTTTTATTTAAAAATAATTTTGTAGCGTTTATTGAAATATTTAGAATTTTCAGAGTTTATTTTTATTTTTTATTTTGGTATAAATAAAACACGAATCAGTTTTTTCTTTTCTAATTAGATTAAATGTGAATTTGGTGAATTGGACCAATAAAAATATAAATGGTGAAAATAAGAAAAAACTTAAAAAATTTCCGGTAAATTTAAATAGGAAATGGATTTTAATTAGAGACAAATTAATTGTGCTCAAATATTCTTCTTTATTTTTCTTTTGTTTTTCTTTTTATTATAATTTTTTAATATTTTTGTTTTTGTTTTTTTTTCTCTTAATAATTTTCACAATAAAATTACAACAACATTATCGCAATTCAGAAAATATAATAAAAAAAAAAAAATAGTTTAGTTTTTTTTTTATTAAATTTTAAAAATTTATAATTTTAAATAATTTTAAGTAATATTTTTAAAGGTAATTTAAATGATTTAATAATTATAATTTTTTTTCTTTTTCTTGTTTGTAATTACATTTTTCATTTCGATGATAAAATTTTTGTAAAATAATTATAAAAAATAATAAAAAATTAATAAAAAAAAAAATGCTCAATTTAATTAATAGAATTGATAATTGATAATTTTGTGGGTGATGCGTTTTTCTTCTAAATAATTTTTTTTTTTTTGTTTTTCCAAAATGGAAAATATAAAAAAAAAAATTTTTAATAATTAAAAAATAAAGACTTTTTTTTTTTCTTGGGTGGAGCACATTGAAAAGCGTTTATTTTTTATTTTTTTGTTTTTTCATCTTTTTTTTTTCATTTTAAATTTTATTTTTTTTTTTTTGTTTTTTATTAAAAATTTCATTTTAACTTTTTTTTTTTTTAATTCATTTTTTTTTGATTATTAATTTAATTAATAAACAGCTGCGGTGGAAAATGAGTGTTTGTGTGTGTGTGTGTGTGTGTGTGTGTGGTGTGTGTGAGATTGTATATGAATATGAAAACATTTCTTCTTAAAAAATTAGAAATTTAAGAGAGAGAGAAAGAGAGAGATTGTGAGAGAGAGAGAGAGAAGAGAAAACAAGGAAATAATAAAGAGAGAATTTTATTGTTTCAAATTTAATCAAAGAAGGTTTTTGTTTTGTTTTTGTTTTTTTTTTTTTATTATTTTTAGGCAGCTTGGGTGACGTCACATTTTTTATTTTTATTTTTATTTTTTTTCTTTTTATTTTTAATTATTTAATTAAATTTATTAAATTATTTTCCAGACGCGCAAAAAGCGATTTAGTTTTTTTTTTTTTTTTCTTTATTAAATTCTAAGATAATTTTTTTTTTTTTTTGTTAATTAAGAGTTTTTAGTTTTACTTGTATTTTTTGTTTAATTTAATAAAAATTCTCTATTAATGTATTGACCAAAAACAAAAATTAAAAAAAAAGAACACAAAAAAAAATTTATGATTAAATTTATTTTTTATTCAATTTTTTTTTTTTTTTGTTTTTTTGTTCAAAATTATTTTTCTGTTCCCCTTTTTTTGATTATATTTTTAATTTAAATTTATTTCTTTATTTTTAACTTCTTCGTTTCTTTTTTTTTTTTGTTTTATGTAAATTTTTTTTTTTAATGTTTTATTTGTCGATGTGATAAAAAAAAAATGAATTTAACAAAAAAAAATTGAATTTCTAATTTTATTTATTTTTTCATTAAATTTTAATTATTCGGGTTTTCTTCTTCTTCTTCTTTTTCTTTTTCTTCTTTTTTTTTTTTAATATTCTAAATTCTAAGGTTTTTTTTTTTTATTTTTGTTTTTTTTTTTTAGTTTTGTTTTTTTTTTAGTTTTGTTTTTTTTTTATTGGTAAAAAAGCATATTTTTAATATAATGTTTGTTTTTGTTGTTTTTTTTTTTTAATTTTTTTTTTTTTATTAATAATAATTATTTAATTAATTTTATTTGTTTTTTATTAGCTAAATATGATTTTGATTTAAAAAACGGTAAAAAATAAATGAAAAATATTTTCAGAATTAAATTAATTTAAAAATAAAAAAAATAAAACGGAACAAAAAAAATTCTATAATTAAAATAATTTTTTACTTTTGTTTTATTTTTTTTTTTCCTTCAGAAAAATCTTCTTTTTTTTCAGCCCCCTGCAATACCGACGTATTGTAGATAAAATTTTGAGTTATTTTTACATTTTTCTTCCTTTTTTTCTTTCAATTAATCTAAAACAGAATAAAAGTTTTCTACATTTTGTATGAAAAAATTGTTCAAACTGCAACATTACAAAAAAATTATCCAGATAATGGGTGGGGGGGAGGGGGGTAAGTGTAAATAGAAACAGACGAGGTTCAACTAAAAATTACAGGTTCCAAAGTGACGTTCCGACAAATGTCTCGATTGTACAAATTCTGATGAAAAATTTATTTAATGAGTTTCCAGAACTTTAAGGGAGTTAGTTTCCAGCCATTTTGGGAAACCAAAGTTTAAAAATTTTAAAGAATAAGGAAAGCATAAAGACAAAGACAATTTACAAAGATAATCTGGATAAGTCTGTTGTGATAGTTGCAATTCACAAAATTCCTCTTCTTAATAGTTTTCTTCATTTTCTTCTACAAACATAAAAAATTAAATTCAAATCATTAATTAATTTTATATTCTTTTTAAAAAATCACAATGCGGTGAGTTGAGTTACATTTTTTTTTATTTTTCTTTAAATATTCGTTTTTTTTTTTTTTTTTCATTTTTAGTTTTGTTTTAATTTTTTAATTTCTTTTTTCATTTTCAGCGACTTCTTAATGTGCGTTTCTTTCTTCTTCTTCTTCTTTCAAATTAACAAAAAAAAATAAATCTAATTTTCCCTCTGCACTTTTTCTTTGGCCTTTTCCATTTAGTATTTCTACAAACTAAAATCCCCTCCCTTACTTGTAGCCCCTTCCCAGAAAACCCATCAAAATTTTTTTTATTTTGTCATTTAATTATCACAAAATTGTGTAAAAAAAATTTTAAAAAATTTCTAAACAAAACAACAACAACAACAAAGAAAACCGATGAAACGGAATCCAATCAGAAAATATCCCTGTCTCATTCTCTTGTTTTCCTTTTCATTTTTAAAGTTTATTTGGTTTTTTTTTCTTTTAATTATAATTTTTTTTTCTCACATTGAAAAGCCTAATTTGTTTTTGTTTTTTATTCCCCTTAATAATAAATTGAAGTTAATAATTTTAAGTTTCAAAAATAAAAAAAAAAATAAAAAAAAAACAGGAAGAAAATTATATGACCAATTTTTATGTTTTGTTTTTAATTTAAATAAATTTTCATTGATTATTTTTTTCTGATTTTTTTTTTTTGTGAAAATTTGTTTCCTTTTTTTCTTTTGTTGGAACGAAAATTTATTGTTTAGTTTTTTTTGTTTTTCATTTTTACAATTTTCACTTTTTTCAGTTTTCAATTTTCCTTTCATATTTTTTAAAAAAATTTTAATCTCAGAAAATGATAATTTTTATGAAAATTAGACAATAAAAAGAAAAAAAAAAAACACAATTTTTTGATTGAATTTTAAGAAAATAAAAATCTAATTAAATTAGCATGAACATCCACTTTCCGAATCTTGCAGAGTTTCTGTTGATTGAGTTTGCAAGTCGACAGCTGAAATTGTTTTTTTTTTTTTTTGAGAACAACAGAAAAAGAAAGTAAGTGAAAAAAAAAAAGAAAACAAAGAATAACAAATGATAAAAAAATTATAAGAAGAAATGAAAAGAAAATTTATGTTAAGGAAGAAAATCTCTTTTTCAAATTTTGATTTTTATTTTTTTCTAATTTAAATAATTTTATTTTATTTTTAATTTTTCAAAATTAATTAAATCAACAAAAATCTATTCACAATGGTGGTTGGGTGTGATGGATGTTAGAATAATTAAAAGGAAAAGTAAAGAAGAAGAAAAATAAAAAAAAACAAAACAAAAAAAAATAACAGAATAAATTTTATTTATAAAAAAAAAAATATAAATAAAAGGAAAAAAAGAAAGAAATTTTATAAAATATTTAAAGCATCCAATTTTTTTTATATCCTAAAATTAATGCATCTCGTTCACTTTTGTTTTAATACTAATTTTTTTGTGGATGCGATAAGCAACTTACAGTTTTCTAGCGGCAAACACTTGAAGTAAAATTTTCCATTTATTTACGTTCTCTCTCTCTCTCTCTCTCCGAATACAATTTCTTACATTTTATCTTTCTTTAGGTATTTATTTGACAAAAAATATTCCATAAAAACTTTAAAAAAAAAACGCTTAAATTTAGTTCGAATGGTTGCCACCAGAAATGTCGAATGTTGTTTATCATGATTACTAAACGTAATAAACAAAAATGTATAAAGAACAAAAAAAAAAAAAAGATGCGAAGAGTGAAGCATAAAAGTAATAAAGAAGCAACAAATTATATTACAAAAAAAAGGGACTCTCTCGTGAATTACGTATTTTTATCCGGAATGGAATATACATTATTACATTCGTTTTAAAAGAATTTAGCTGCATAACAAGAGATATCCGATTTTTGTGAAATAATACAAATGTTGAATCAAAAAACTTATTTGGAGTTATTATTCCTTTTTCCAAAATAATAAATTTCATGCAGGACAATACAATAATGTACATTTTTTTCCGATACTTAAAATCTCTATGGAAAAAATAATCAGCATTAAACTTAAAATCTGTCGAAATAATACAAATCGATGTGACTGTTTGTCCCCCAAAGAACATCAAATATTTTGTCTTCCTTCATTCACGAAAAGAGTGAAATTTCTCTTCTTTTGTTTTTTTCTCTCTTTTTCTTTTCTATTTGGTTTTATCTTTCTTTCTTTCTTTCTTTTCTGTCAATTAATTAATTATATTTTTAAAAATTATTTATTTACGTAAATCGAGAAAAAAAAAAGTAATTATTGCTTTGTTTGTTTTTTTTTTTTTAATTGTTAAACGTTTTTTTTTTTTTTTTTGTTTTTTAATCTTTTTATTATTTAATTATTAAATTAGTTTTTGTTTTAAATTTTTGTTTTTGTTTTAATAGTAAAATTAATGATTTTAATTTTTTATTTACTTTACAACAACAACCAAAAAAAAAACGAATAAAAAATAATAATTGGTTTAATTAAGTCACGTGTGAGAAAGAAAGAGAAAATTAAATACGTAAAATAATACATAAATTTTTGTTAAAAAATAAATTGAAAATCATAAGAAAACCCGACTTAAAAAAAAAATAATGACGGAATGATTTTTCTTAATTTTTCTTTCTTCTTAATTTTTAAATTTTTTAGTTTGTTTTTTTTTTTTCGTTAATTTTATTTTTTTTTTTAAAAAAGGGTTTTTAATTTTCTTTCTTTCATTTTGCTTTTACGTTTTGTGTGTGTGTTTTTTTTTACTTTTCTTATTTTTGCACTTAACACAGAGAAGAGAAAATGTTAATAAATTTTTAATTTTTTAATTAATTCTTATAAAAAAATAAATAAATATAATTTTCTTTTTTTTTTTTTTTCTTGTTTTATTCTTCTTCATCTTCTTCTTCTACTTTCAAATTATTCCTTTTTCTCTTTTGAGCAGAGAGAGAGTTGTGTTGAAAGAATAAAAGTGAGTGTGAGGAAGAATTAAAAAAAAAAAAAAATAATAAGGAAAAATAATAATTAAACAAAAAAAGAAAAAAAAAATGTAAAAAGTAGGAGGGAAAGGGCAACTTCAGCAGGCACAGCCACCTTCTGGATCCTTGATTTCATTCGGTGAATCCTTGAGTACAACTTCTTGCACTGTTTTATTATTAATAATAAATTTATTGAAAAATTGATGAAAAGATAAATTAAAGAGTAAATTAAGGAAAAAAAACGGAAATTAAAAATAAATAAACAAAACAAATAAATGAAATAAATTCATGCAAAATTTCTGCTATAAAAATGAAAATAATCAAAATAATGAAAGTAAATAATAAAGTTCAAAAATAGCGTTGTGTAAAAGTTTCTAGCGAATAAATTTAATAATAAAAAATATATATCAATTGTTTTTGTTTTAAAAAAAAGGATACTGTCTTCCGGTGGCTTATTTTCCGTTGAATCCATACCAGGTAGGGCAGCTGCTACTCTACGGAATAACTAAAAATAGAAATAAATAATTTTATGAATATTCAATTGAAATTTATTATTAGATTCATTAGCGCATACACACAATTTATTATTCATATTACAAGAATATATTATTATTGAATGAGTTTATTCAACTTATATGCTGAGTATATCATTGAAAGTCATTCTAGTTTAGAATGAAGGACAAGGCACTCTGTAAATTATGTGAATAGAAAAATAAATTTTTTATACGAGTCACTTATTGTAATTAGTACAATTAACTTTACGTTATTCTACATTCAAATTAGTTGGAATTATGAAGATGTGAACTGCCTCTTTAAGAATTAATTAAAAGCTTAGAAAAAAAATATGAGCAAAAAAAAAATTTACAAATTTTACTGAATATAAAAAGATAGACTATAATCGATCAAATTTGTTACATGATAAACAGTAATAATTTGGAACTGAAAAAAAATTATAGTTGTTTCTCATGTTGATAATTTTATCGGTTCTACTCCCGATAAGTTCGCAAATATAATTAAGTTTACCTGTTTAACATTATAACCAGCTTTAGCACTTGTTTCTATAAACATTACATTTAGTTCTTTAGCTTTTCGTTCACCTTCTTCTGTTGATACCTGACGTTTATCAGATAAATCCGTTTTATTACCAACTAACATTATAATAACATCACTTCCACGTTCTGTTCTAACATCATCAATCCATTTAGATGTTTGATGAAATGAGTTGGCATCTAAAATAAAATAAAATCAATAAGTAAACAAAAATTAAACTAATTAAATTGCTTAAATAATTTAAAATTTATGTGTGTGAAAAAAGTGAACATGTTTGTTTGGTAATTATATTAATTAAATAATAAATGGGAAGTCGATTAAATTAATAATTATAACGGTATGTATTTAGAAATTTCCATTTAATTTATTAAACACAATCTAGTAGACTAATTATAAAAAAATTCAATTTATTGGGTTTTTATTTTAATCGTTTTAGTCGAGACACATAAAATAGTTAAGACACAATATATCGATGTTTTCTTCATTTTTTTTGAATAAATTGGTAAAACGATAAGTTCAAAACATCAAAACTGCATAATTTAATTTTAAAACCCTTTAAAAGTAAAGGAAAGAGCCTATCAAATGTTTAATCAAAAATTTTAGAAATATGTATAAAACATTTTCCTTAATTATTTTTTTTTAATTCTTTTATTAAGAAGAAAAAAATCAAAATTAATTAAAAGCAAAATGAAACGGGAACAATTAAATTAAAAAGAATTAAAATTGATAAACGAAAATATTTACAGTGACACATTACAATAAAATGTGGTTTACAAAGATGATAATCATAAAATGATAACCACATATAAGCTACATGAAAGAAATTATTTGAGTTCATGAATCATAGTCATAAAAAAAATTAAAGTAGGAATATTGTTTTTTTTTTATCTGTTTCTATAAATAAAATAAAGGTGAATTTTTTTTTATATAAAAAAGAGAAGAATAAAATGAAAAGATAAGAATAAAAATTATGAGTTATGTACTTGTTACAAAATGTTTTTTTTTCTAATGTTATCTATTTTGATCATTCTCACTGTTTCGTTTTTCAACGAAAAAGGGGGCACGTGTTTCTTATGTCTGATAACATTTTAGATTTTTTTTTAAATTGATGTAAAACTACAAATAAACCTGTGAAATTCTTTATATAAATCTAAGAGGTTTTAAACCAAGCCACTAGCAATTCCAATAAGAAATTAATTAATTAATTCAGAGTACCAAAATGTAATTGAATCTGAAATCAATTGGAAATTTATAAAAGAAAAAGCATAATACTCACTTGTGATATCATAAACAACAACAGCAACTGTTGAATCCCTTATATAGGATGGTATCAACGATCTGAATCTTTCTTGTCCAGCAGTATCCCACAATTGTAAACGTACAGTACGATCTTCCAAGTACATAGTTTTTGATAGAAAATCGATTCCTATAGTTGCCTTTTTTAGTGTGTGTGTATGTGTTTTACCACAAACATAAAAATGAAAGAAAAACGAGAAGAAAAGAAAGAAAAAAGATCATACATAATTCTTGCATTTTTATGACTCACCTCAATTTCAACTCAATACAGGAGAACTCAGAAACGGGCATGGGATAAGAAGGAATTTAATAAAATAGGTCATGTTTGAATTGAATATAAAGATGTTGGGATGATTTTTTTTTTTGGAAAAATGGGCTGGTGTCATGGTATTGTTGGAATGATTTTGGGTGTATTTCTCTTGGTGGGTGGGTGGAACATAAAATAAGGATATTTGATTTGTCTGTGTGTGTGTGTCTGTACGAGAAAAATGTGAAGAAAATGCAACAGACGGATTTTATTTTATTAAATAAAAAGAAATAAAAATAAGAACTTCTAAATTTTTTTGTTTGATGGATTACGTTATACAGGCAAAGAGAGAGAGACAGAAAATCATTATTGAAAATCGATTATTGATAAAATAAAATATTGAATCAATTTTTTAAAAACGGATTTAAATTTTAACTTTAGTTAAATCTTTGATAAATGATAAAAAAAGAAAAAGAAGACACAATCCGATTAACCTAATTTTAAATAATATTTTGTTTATTTAAAAACTTCAATAACAAAAGAGTTTTCATCAAAAGAAAAACAAATTTTAAAATTCGAAATTATTGAAATTTTGTTCAACAACAAATCGAATTGAATCTTCCTTTTTTTCTTCTTCTTAAGAAATCGAATTGGACGTAAATAAAATATCATCTTCTTATTAATCCCAATCGAATAATCAATAAACTTTATTCCAATGACAACAAAATTGTCTCATCCTTAATTTAATAATTCCAGAGAATACAGGAGAGATAAAAGAAGGATATAGGAGAACACACGAGAAGTAGCAAAAAAATCAATAATGTACAAAGAAGAAAAACATGAAAATTCTCTCCTCTCAAAATCGAATCATAAAATATTCATAAAAAGTTTTTCGTTCTTTCATTTTCTGGAAGAAGTCAAAATGGTATGAGAATACAGGGATTGAAGGTCGCCCCTTTTTCTTTCCTTTTTTCATTTTCAGAAAAACTACGATGAAGGAAAAGTGAAGAAAAGGATGAATATTGATGGAATGCTGAAGGGAGAGGTTAATTGAAAAAAGTATTGGGAGGTATCTTACTCACTTGATAAGTGTTGTCAAAGCTGTCATACATGAATCTAGTAATCAACGAGGTTTTTCCAACTGTAACAAAAAAAAAAGAGAAAAAAAGGAGAATATAATTAATTTTTCCAGGTAAAACAACAACAATAAGAGATAAAAGAAGGTGTGTGGGGAGTGTTAGTTAGTTCATCATATTATTCTCTCATTGAATACACTGACTCATCATCTTATCGTTTTTACAAAAAAAGTTGTTAAAAAGAGAAGAAGAAAATAAAATGACCCATTTCACAAACAGGGTTGCCAACCCAGCAAATTATTAATAATACAATTTTAATTTTCATTCTCTCTCTCTATTTTTCTCTTTCTTTTTAATTAAAATTAATTGAAAATAGAGCTTTAAAGTAAAATACTTAAAAAGTAGTCAACGTCATAAGAAAGTTTTCTCGCAAATTTTTTTTTTCTTGTTGGATTAAGTTATTTAATTTTACAACAAAAAAAAGTTTTTCATGTTTTTTTTTTGTTCTTTATTCATTGTGCAAAACAGACGACTGTCATTATTAAAAATCAATATTTAACTATGACAAATGTACGTAGATTAAGTAATAATTAATAGATTTGCCTGAATATAATTGGAAATTAGTTAATTAGTTTTTTATTTACCGCTTTGTTCACCCAGAAATACTAGCTTGAATTTTCTCAATGGATTACCAAAATCGCCGGATGTCGACATTTTAATGAATTATTTGTATTATATACTAGTTCAAAAACACTTATCTAATTATAATGTACTATAATAATTGAATTTTCTATTGAAATTGGTTTTAATTAAATCACAAAACTAGCAGAAAACTACACACAACTACTTATTAGTTTAGAACTTTTCTTCCTTTTTTTCGATTTTGTTTCTGGATTTTTACAACTTTCTGACTGATGACATGACTACAGTGTTGCCAATAAAGGAAAAAAAACTATAAAAATAAAATTCAGTGTTGTAATTTTTTCAACAAATATTTAGCTTAGTTACAAACCAAAAATTGGTATATTTGGCAATTTGTTTTTAGTTCTTGGTAAAAAATTTCAGTTCAATTTTTTTGTAGATAAAAAAGTTAAAACAGCTGTTTATTCTTCAATTTGACGTTTTGTGATTTAGTTTGTGTTTTTCAAAACATTGGAAATTATTTATTATTTTTTCAATAACTATACATTGGTATTTATATTCCTAGTATTAACCATATACAATGAACGACAATAATGTTTCTGAAAGTAAAAAGCATGATGAGGCTTCAACGTCAAAATCATCACCTTCCGAGAAACCATCCAAAAAGGAATATTTTGAACTTTTGCGAAACTGGGTAAATCAGGAAAATATTACAAATAATGCGTTAAAATGTTTTCCATATTACTTGGCCGCTAATTATCCACAAATGTTTCAACAACGGCCACAAATACCACAACAGATTGTAGAAACACAAAATCAAGGTCCTCAGAATCAACCACAAAATCGTTTTAATCGTAATTTATTTCGTAATGATGAATTTATGGATAATCCAATAAGACATGAAGAGAGTATGTGTTCTGAATAAATATAATAATGTTGACATAATCTGTTCAATTCCTTTTATATTTTTTAGTCATAAACCAAAATGGTGGTTACGAATTTGTAATTGCTCCTTTCTGGAAACGGTTCGTTGCCGAATTAATTGATGCTGCAATATTATTTTTAATCAAATTAATTGTCACCTTTTCATTGCTTGATTTATTTGATTTGAATTTGTATGAAAATTTGTCTTAATAATTCGAGAAAAGTGACATTTGGATCAATTACTGAATCCACTTCTGATAAATTCAAAATGACAAATTTATCAGAAGTGGAATCAGTAATTGATTCTTATTTTAACCACTTTTGTCGTGATTTTGTTTTTCTTAGCCGAAATATGTTTTATTTTCTTATTTTTCTTTCATTTTTCAGAGGAATTGATTTCAATTTTGATTTGTTTAAAAATCCAGTCGAAGATGATTACACAGAAATATTATCAATAACATCCGATTTATTAGTTCTGGAAATAATCACAAAAATTTTAGTTTGTATATATGAAGGATTGTGGACAGCTCGAGCCTATGGAATAAATCAATTAGGAGGTAAATTAATTTTGTAGGAATTTGTAAATGAAAACAACAAATTTATTGTAAAAAGTTAATGTTTTTAATCTTCTTTAATTGTTATTTTAATTTATACTTATATTTTTCATAGGTGCTACACCGGGAAAGATAGTAATGCGATTACGTATTCTTCATGTTGATGCAATTGTTCCATTGGTTGATCCATTGGTTGTACCAATTAATATGCATCACAATACACCAATACGAGCATTAATATTTCCAGCTAGAAATCCTGGTTTTAAACGTGCATTTGCAAGAGCTTTTGCAAAAAATATTGTAATGGCACTTTTATTTCCTGTTTGTTTTTTAATGTTATTTTTTAAAAATAATCGTACCGGCTACGATATTGCAACAAAAACTGTTGTTGTTGAAGAAAATCATTCACCTAACTTAAGACGTCGTTAAAAGATGAAAAACTAAAGCAAATATTAAAAGAGAATAAGATTAAGGAAAAAAAGAGAGTATTTTGTGGTTTTAATTTTCAATTAATTAATTATCAAATTCCATCATTTATATAATAAGCATTCGAAGAAGAAAGAAAAAACCCAATATAACTTCTTTAATTTTGGATTATGAATGCTCTTTATGGCTGTAATTTCTTTATTAAAAATTTTCCCATTTATAAAATTTATATTTGACTAAATAAATGAATTTGTATTGATTTCTTTCTCCTAAAAAAAAAAAACAAAAACAAACCAAAAAATTAAAGAAAATATTATTTAAAAAAAAACAATAATTTTCAGTTGGGATTTTTTTTCCATTAAACTTTAAACATTTTAATTGTAAATATATTATGTATGAATCAATATTTTAATAAAAATATAAGAATAAAAATGATTTAAGAAAATTATAATTATTTTATTGAACATCAGTGGTTTTTTTGACATTCACGAATTAAGTGAATAAGCACAAAAGTTAATTATATTTAGGTACAAAATCTTCTTCAAAGTTTAATCATCACAAATAACAGCGAAGTCAAAAATTCAAACCTCAAAAAATATCATCTCATATAAATTGTGTTGTGTACGAGATTTGTACATAAAGGAGGAAAATTGATTCAGTTAATAATTTTATCACAGTGTTACGTAAATAGATATAGAAATATAAACGATTTCCATAATGAATATTTTTTAAATAAATTTAAGAAAAAAAAATATAAAACTAGAAATTTTTATGTTATTCCAGTTTTTATCTAGAAAATTATGTTACCCGTATTCTGATAAGAAAAACTAAATATATTTTTCAATAAAACAAAAAAAAAGCTTTCACTGACACAAAAAAAAAGAAGTAAATTCAACAAAAATCCATCCGTTGTAATAAAATGAATTTTAGTTGACAATAATTTGTGTAAAGATGAAGATCAAAATTATTTTATTAACATTTTTTATTTGTTTCATCGGTTGTGAATGTTTGAGTGAAACAATTAATACAAAATTAAAAATTAATCAACGTGAAGGAAAATTAATTGGACTTTTTGGTTTTTTAGTTGGTTTAAATCTTGGAACACAAAAGAATATTTTATTAATTGGCAAAACAAAAAATACATTTTTTCGTATAGAATTTGGTGAAAATATAAATTCTGATTGGAATTTATTGAATGGAAATAATTTACCGGAAGATACACATCGTGATGATAAGACAACTGAAACTCCATTTGAATTTCCACATGTAAGCTTTTCAATTTATGTGTTTTGGAATTTTGTAAAATTATTTTTACTTCACTGTAGAACGATATGACTCCAAAAAGTATAAAAATAAAACGTAATTCACCAAGAATTGATGATGAAGTACAACAAAATTCGATTGAAAATGTAACAATAACGACTGATGAAGGAAGTACAATTGAACCTGAAAAGAATACAGAAGATCCAACTAAAACAACAACGATAAAACCTCAAACAATTGCAGAACTTCCATTATCATCAGGATCATATTTTTATCCAAACAATAATTATTTACCTCTTCCTTCTGCTGCGTACTATGGTCCATCAAAAACAAAAGATGTTGAGAAAGTGAGTCTTACAACCAGTTATCCAGAACAACAAGGAACAGAGTTTAGACCCAGTCAACCTGACTCTCAACTATATTATCAACAATATTTTCGACCATTATTATTTAATCCAATTTCAGTTTCATATTCAAGATATTAAAAAAAATTTAATTTGTATTATTTTACGTGAAATAATTAACTAAATAAATTCTATTGTTTTCTACTTTTCCATATTCTTCGAATTTTAAAAATCTGTGTTTTTTTTTTTCTTACTTAAGGAAATTCAGAATATTTTAGGAAATTTTTGTCAAATTTGTACGTAAAGTTTTTAAGGAAAAATCTCTGAGGGGCGGAAAAAAAGAAATGGAAAATTCCCAAAACAAAGGAACAATTCAAATGAATATCTTCAATATGGTTTTTTTTTTGAATAATTAAAAAAATGGGAAGGCATGATGAGTAGAATCAGAGACCATACATAATAAGTACCTGAATCACCTTTTACAATAAAGACAAGGATCTATATATAGATAGACAGACAGACAGATAGACGAAAAAAAAAAACAGACAGACAAACCTTAAAAATATTAAATTATATTTATTTTTTTGTATTGTATTTAATTATGTTTTGTTTTAAATTTTTGGAGACAATACAATACAAAAGAGAGAGACACAATAAATGTATTTATTATTTATAATTTTTATTAAGATAATAAACAAAAAAAAAAATTGTATAGAAAAGTTTAAGAAAGGAGATAAGGCATCAAAAGTAGGTAAAACCCAGAATAAAAAGTACAAATTTTTATTTTTTTGAATTTCCAAATTCAACAAAAGAAAAACCACTTTTTGCCAATCAATTTTTAATCTGGAAATTTTGTGAATATATTCGAGTCTATAAACAGAAATGTGCTGTAGGGATGAAAATAAAATAAAAACATTGTAAAAAAGGTAAGCACAAGAAGAAAAAAAACCATGAATAAGTTTATTGCCCTCTAATGGGTTTTTTTTTTCCTTTCTTTCTTTCTTTCATTCCTTCTATCTAATAAAAACAAAAATTGTTGAGTAAGATGCGGGCGCCAGAATAAATATATAAAATTGTTCAGGTTTATTTTCAGTCTCATTTTTTGTAAAAAATCTTTTAAACATAAAATACAAAAAAAAAAGAGATTAATTTCTGTTTTAAAGAAGTTTTTCATTTTTTTTTTTATAGATTTTACATTTTATTATACAAGATTTTCTGGTCGTCTTGATTTTCTAAATAATTTCCGGTCCGCCATAAAGTATTTTCTAAAACCTTTATTACATAAAGAACATTTCATTTCCGTTTTAAAGAATAATAATAAAAGTTAAATGTCATTCTTAGATTCTTAGAAATCTTTTATCGGGAAAAATTATCAAAGGCAAAAATTTGATCAAGAAAATAAACGAAATTATTCTTCCAAAACTTAAAAACAGAAATGACGATAACAACAACAAAAACCAAATGTTAATAATTATTATTGAAAGAAACAATTAATTGCAAAAAAAAAGAACTACACCACAAACAAATTTTTACCTATAATTGGACGCGACATTATATTTAATAAATTTCGTTATAAAATATATTGTTTGGTGAAAGAGCTAAAGGGCGGGTGGGGGAAAGATAAATTTTTATCAAATATCATTCAAATGAGATACGTAAAACAATTGAACAGGAAATTTCGTATAGACTTTTAGACGTAAAAATTTACAAAAAAAAAAAAAAAAAATGGGCGCCAATTTATTATTATTATTTCGGTTGACGTTGTTGTTGTTGTTGTTGTCGTTACGCAGGTAAATTTTCCATCTTTCTTTTAATTTTTGGGACAAACCGGAAAACTATATAAAAGATTCTATTGTTTTTTGCAAATAAGAATAAAAATAATTTATAGAATTAGAGGTAAAATAAAGAACAAATTTTTGTTAAAGGGCGGGGATAAAGTGAACAGAAATCTTATATAAGAAAGGATAATTGATTATTTTAGGATTAGTTCAAATTTGTAGTTTGTTCATGAAACTTCGTAAATCCAAAATACTGTTAAGTAAATCGTGCAATTTGTTCAAGTTTTATTATAAAAAATTTAAAATGAAAGTGACGTCATTAATTATAACAATTTTTTATTTTTCAATTGAATTTAATGAAATTTCTGGAAAGTTCCTGAAACGTGAAGGTGAGCTTTTTTTTGTTTCTTTATTATAAATTTTATAAGGGACAAAAAGTGATTTATTTAAAGTTGTTGTAGGAATAAAATTATTTCATTGTGATTTTAATTGGAAGAAAGATTTTTAATAATCCTGTTTCAAAAAAATATTAACGAATCAAATAAAAATTTAATTGCAAATATATTTTTTCCCCATCTCAAATACATAAATCCAACAAAATCTCTCAATTATTGCTTTTGCATAAATATTCTGACCTAATTAAAATTTCAAAATTAACATGTTGTTTTTCTGATAATTTTACAGATTTTCTATTGTTTAAAAATTCACCAAAAGTTCATCCATCAAAAACAAAGTATTCAAAAATTCTTCATAATATGGCAATTTTTAAACGTAAATTACAAAATGAAGGTTATTATCCAAAATATTATGAAGGATATAATCCATATTATGTTCATAATATTATTGATACAGCTTTACCAATTGAAGAATATCAGAGGATTTTAAATACTCCACCTAAACAACATGCTGATGTTCCTGTTAATCACGAGGTTCCAATCATACCTGATGTACGTGATATTCCTGTTTTTCCTGATGTTTCTGATGTTTCCGATGTTCATGATGTACCTCATATAATTGAAATAAAGGATGTGGAACCAATATTTGTGCCAACTAAACCAGAAATAACTTTTGATAGAAGAAGTCAATCAGTGGAAAAAACTCAAGGTAATGATTATTTAATTATGGCATCTAAAAGTCAGGCAACTGTTATAAGTGTTATTAAAACTCCAACGACCGAAATTCCTGAATTTTATTTTAAATTAACAAAAAAATCAAAAAAAATTATTGACGACGAAGAAGTAGAGGAACAACAGATGACAATGAATCAAAAACATATTACAGAAATTCCTCAAAATATTAAAACCGAGATTACGTATCATCCCGTATTAACAACGTTGCCTCCATTTCATTATCATAAAACAACAATTCTTCCAAAATATCAAGAAAAGACAAAATATCCATCTATTCAAGAAGAACATAAATCAAACGATTCCGAGGTTCTAAAATTCCAAATTAAACTTGATTTTAATGAAATTATTGATTCAATTCCACAAAAAGAAGTTCAATTTATTACTTCCACATCTGGATCTTTTGAAATAAATCAATACGAAAGTTTAGAAAGCCAAACAGAGGAAAATTATGTTAATAAAGATGTAACTGAATCAGAAATTATTTATTCATCTCTTGTACCGAACGAACATAATTCAGAACAAACTGAAATATTGCATTCTAAAAATGATTTTAAATTAGAGGAAGACACATATTCAGAAGTACCAGAGGAATTTATAATTTCCACTGTTTTACCTATGATAATAATTAAAATCGAGAATGAAGAAAATTCAAAGGAGGGACATTTAATGAATCAGAATAAAAATAATCAAGAATTGCCTGATTTGGAAAAAATTAACTTTTTAGAAATTTCAGAAGATTATAGTTTGGAACAATCTGAAAATTTAGACTCCCAAATAGAATTTCAATCTAAAGTATTTATCAAAATGGTTCCTCCTCCAACGTTTATTCCTACAACTAACGAAAGTCAAGAGAAGGAATATTTCGACAATAACGATATTGCAAATGTTACACAAGAACCATTAAATTATATTATATATAAAAATAATTATAATGTCCAAGAACTTGAAAAAGAGGGAGAAAAAAATATTGATGAGGTTCACGAAATCGGTGATGAATTTAGACAAACAACCGAAACACTTTTAACTGAGGAAAATTCTACACAATTCTTGGAAACTTCAACAATTGAAAATTATTCTGAGGAGACACAAAATAATATTTTTTTCTTCGAAGATAATGAAAAAATTTCTGACAAATCCATTCGTTATCCAGAAGAGAATAATGAGACGAACACGGAACCATTTAGCATAAATATTGATATTTTTGTAAATTTCAATGAAACTTCTTCAGATTCGCAAAATCATTCACAGGAGGAACAAAAAAATAATGAAGAGATTATTTTAAGTACCCAAGAATTTTTAGGAACTACTTGGTATCCAATCAGCAATTTAAAAGAACAAAAAGAAAAAGAAGAAGAAGAAGAAGAAAAAGAAGAAGTAGAAGTAACAACTGAAAAAAACATAGAAATCACAACAACTGAGCAGTCTAACTTCCTTAATGAAGCAATTGAGAAGAAGGAACAAAATAGTAAAGAAAAGGTCCAAGAAAATACAGAACGTCATGGAAAAATCGATTCAACAAATGAGGAATATGAGCAACATAGTGAAACTACTGAAGAATTTTTAGGAACTACATGGCATCCAATAGAAGAGAAGTATTCTGAAGATAATAAAGAAGAAATCAAAGACAATACAGAGGGGATCAGTACAACTACGGAATCTACACTACAATCCATCTACTCACCGGTTCGAGAAATTGAAAAGGAAAAACAAAATGAAGAATTGGATTTGGAAATAGATAATGAAATTAATGAATTTTCAGATACAATTATAATTTTTAAAGATGAGAAGAAAGAAGAAGTTAAAGAAAATACTGAACATTATGAAGAGATCGCCACAACAACAACGGAATCTGAACAATCCATGAATACGGATGGAGAAATTGAAACAGAAAAACAAAATGAAGAATTGGATTTCGAAATAAATAATGAAATTAATGAACTTCCGGATACAATTGAAATTTTAAAGGATGAGAAAGAAGAGGAACTCCAAGAAAATATAGAACGACATGGAAAAATCGATTCTACAACTGAAGAATCTGAGCTACATAATGAAGATACCATTGGAACTACTGAAGAATTTTTAGGAACAACCTGGTATCCAATAGAAGTTGAGTATTCTGATGAGAATGAAGTAGAAGTCAAAGAAAATACAGAAGAGATCAGTACAACTACAGAATCGACACTACAATCCATCTACTCGGATTTGGAAATAGATAATGAAATTTATGAACTTCCGGATACAATTGAAATTTTTAAAGATGAGAAGGAAGAAGAAGTCAATGAAAATACAGAACATTATGAAGAGATCGCCACAACAACAACGGAATCTGAACAATCCATGAATACGGTTGGAGAAATTGAAACAGAAAAACAAAATGAAGAAGTAGATTTGGAAATTGATAATGAAATTAATGAACTTCCGGATACAATTGAAATTTTTAAGGATGAGAACGAAGAAGAAGTCAATGAAAATACTGAACGCTATGATGAAGTCAACACCACAACTGGGGAATCTGTGCAATCAACCAAAATTGAAAGAGAGGAACAACATGAAGATTTGGAAAGAAGTAAAGAAATCAACGAACTTCCAGAGATCTCTGAAGATAATCAAAAATATGAGCAATTGATTCCAGAAGTTCTTACTCAACTTCCTTATGAAGAAACGAGCACAACAATATTCGACGAATATTTAAGTTCGACTTCTTATCCAGATGAGTTTCGAAAAGAAGAATATTTCGATGAAGAAAATGTTGACTCTATTGAGAGTGAAGAAGATATTTTAAGAACAATTTTTAATGCTTCTTATATTGTAGAATATGAATCAGATTTTGATGAACAGTCATCAGAAGACGAGCTCAATGAATCTGTCAAACTTTTTGAACATCCAGAAAAATTAGAAGAATTAGAAAATCAATCTAATAAGAAGTACGAAAAAAATGAAGTGGCTGAAAATTCAGAAGAGCCGATTACAAAAACTACTGAAGAATTTTCCGAATCAACTCATTACACAGAACTTCGATTACAAGAGGATCTTTCAAAAAATGAAGAACTCACTTCAGATGAATCTTTCAAAACTTCAGAAACAGAACAAACAATAAGTCTTGAAGAAATTACACAAGATGAAAAATCAACAGAAATAATTAATGCAGAAAGACAAAAAATTCAATTTAATGAAAATTCAAATGAAATTCAAAATTATGATAAATCAATTGAAACTTCACAAGGCAGATCATTAAATGTACCCGATTCCAGATTTATTTATTCAATCGATAAATTAAAATTAAATGAACATCGTCGATCAGATATTTTAATTGATGACTCATATGACTATAACGATAATTTGGAATATTATGTAGAAGGTAATTTCGGAACAGGAATATAAAATTCAAAATATTGGGAATAAATTTAAAAATTTAATAATTTGTAAAAATTGTAAAATAAAATTTAAAAATAAAACTTTTGTTAATTAAAAACTAAAAATCTTTCTTTTTCAACTTAATTCCAGATAATTATCCAAATCCACAAGACAATGAAATGGAAGAATTTGATGAGGTTGAAATTCTAAAATTAGTTCCAATAATTATTACACAAATGAGACTTGGTCATGTAACAGAAGATGAACAAACAACACTTTCAAAAATATTTGGTGATTTGTGGGGAATAATTGTTGAAGAAGTTAATCGTTTAGAAGAGACTGAAATTAATCCAGTTTTAAATGCTTTACTTCAATCAGAAGAGATACGTTTATCAAAACGTGAAATTCAAGAAAGTTTTCGAAATGATTTTGAAAGAAATTCTTTACGTAAAATTCCAAATAAAAAAATTGGAACTGATGAACAATTTCGAATTACATTTAATACCGATGATACTCTTTCACCATCACAAAGAATTTTAAGAGCTGCCGTTGTTCTGATTCAAAAATATTATGCCAATAAAAATGTTGAAAAAAAAAGTCAACCTAAACAGCGGAAGAATAAAAGAAGAATAATTAAAAAAGATAGCCCTGTTGATTTAGAGGATGCTATTCTTAGACCAGCACCAAAGGTGATGCGTGTTAAACGAAATTTATTATCCTTTCTTCAAGGTAATTATTTTGGGCAAGATGATTATAATGAAGACGATGATGATGAAAATGATGATGATTATCAAGAAGATGATAATCAGAGTGATGATGAGTTTCTATCAAATTTTTATCGTAAACGTTATCTATCTGTTGATTATGAAAATCCATCAGTAAACGAATTAATAGCATTAGCAATAAAACATCGACAATTGCGTCAAAAAGGTATTCACCTTCCATTGGAATATGATGACTACTTAGACGATGAGGATAATGATGATTATTATTATGAGGAATCTCAATATTAATTCAATTTATTGTTATTCCTCTAGAGTCCTAGAAAATACTATTAAGAAGCATTAAGAAGAATATAGCTTCTAAAAAAAATTCCAAAACGTACAAAATTATGTAAAATCCTAACTAGAATTTTTAATTGTGTGCCTGTGTGTGTGTGTGTTCTTATTGTTTTTATTATGTTTTAAATGTTATTTTTATGAATGATGTTTCATTGGTAGATAATTTTATTTTCTTTCATTTCAAAATAAAGTAAAAAAAAAAAATGGCGTCACAATCATAAACGTTAACCGTTTTTATTTTGTATTTCTTTTTTAATATTATATAGGAAATAAATAATTATTAGTTATTAAGTAGGTTTATTTTTTAATAAAAGAAAAATAATATAGTTGTTTGTTGTAATTTTTCTTTTGTATGTAAATAATAATAATTTGTACAATAAAATAAATTTAAATAAAAATAAATAAATTATTTGAACTCTAAATTTTTTTCAGTATCATATTTTTCTTTAATTTGGAAAATTATGGTAGTACGGTTCTAAAGTTTAAAAAATCATTCATTCTTTTGAATTTTATTTAATGTCCTCTGCTACATTTAAGAATTTTAAAATAAAAGTAGAATAATTAAAAATTGATTTGGGGTCATACTCACACTTTGGAATATAATTTCGAAAGTTTTCATATTTCTATTCCGTCTGACCAGAACTAATAATCTGTTGATTATTCAGAGATACCTTATTTTTTATTATCCATCTGATTACTCTAAAGATGCGAATTGTTTTTAATAAATATTCTAATAGTCAAATGTAAAGAAAGGATAAATAATTTAAGGAATTCATCACGTATGTATTTACGATTAATATATTCTTGTCTCTTTTTAACTTTATTGAAAATAATATTTCATTTTATAGAAGTTTTAAGTGTCAGTCCGCGGTCATTGCACAATAAAATAATAACGTTTTTTGTTTTGTTTGTGTTATTGTTTTGTATATCTCTTTGTTCAACAAAAAACACGATATTTATTTTGAATTTATG
Source organism: Pedicia rivosa (assembly GCA_963082725.1). Lineage (NCBI taxonomy): Eukaryota > Metazoa > Arthropoda > Insecta > Diptera > Pediciidae > Pedicia > Pedicia rivosa. The sequence goes on from OY720152.1 coordinate 4,329,315, forward strand.
CCAAAAATAAAAAAACACAAAAAAAATAAAAGAAGAAGTTTATTTAAAACGAAAATTGACGATGAAAATTTGAAAATTTCTTAAATGAAAATGTACACACAACAACAATAAGGAGTACAACAATAAAATCTCTTAATTTTTCTGTTGACATTCCCCATTTTATTTTTTCAACGCCAAAATCTCATTCGTATTATATTTTTGCTGTTTTGCTGTTTTCGTTATTGTTGTTTTTTTTTTCATTCCTTTTCTTTTGATTTGTTTTCGGAATGCACCACCGCCGTGGACAAAGTAAAATGTGAAAATAGATAATTGTAATTTACAAATGCGACATTCAATTAAATGAAAATATCTTCAACTTCTTCTTTCTTGTTATTATATATTTAGAATTTTTTATGACAAATTTGAACAAGCAAATTTTACATCAAGACAATTAATGATTTTCTTGTTACTTTCTTAAGATTTAGATCAATTGAGGACATTGATATGATTTTTCACTTGTGCCAAAAAAATAGTTGATCGCGTATAATTATAATATAAATTCAGATCAAATTACAATAAAACATTATTCACTCCCTCTCTCTCTCACTCTCTCACTCTCTCTCTCTCTCTCTCTAACTAACTCTTTCCCTAACTCTTGATCTGTCATCGTGACTGGACCACGTGATCTGTTGTTTTTCCGAGCTACATTTTTTTTTTAACTTCTTCTTTTGATTTTCTTGAGGAAAAAAGAAAAAAAAAATATGAGAAAATAAGAAAAAAAAAAGAAAATTTAAAAATAAATAAAAATAAATACGATGATGATGAAGAAAATGGCACGAAAAAAACGACCCACACAAAGTTTTGAATTTATAATAATAATAATAATATATCTTATCTTTTATACACATTTGAAGATTTAAAGAAAAAAACGAAAAATAACAACAAAAAAAAACACAACCAATACAAGTAAAAATACTTAACAGTTTACACACACAAACACACACATACTTTATATACCAAAGTCTAGTAAAACTTTTTTTCTTTTTCTATTTTTACTTTTCTTTTTTACTTTAAAAATAATAAAATATTTATGTATGTATGTATGTATGTATGTATGTATGTATGTATGTATGTATGTATGTATGTATGTATGTGTGTATGTATATAATGTATGTATGTATAGAGGAAAATAGAAAGAAAAAAAAATTTTTTTTTTACTCCACATTTTCTATTCTTGATCATTCGAGGAAAGAGGAGAAAAATTATATTTTTTATTTATTTTACTTTTTTATATTTTCCTCGTTTTTCACAAAAAAAAAAAAAAAATTTACATATAATTTTTTTTTTTTCTAAAATTAAATGAAAAATTCAATAAAAATTTCATCGTGTCTAATTGCAAAGGAGTTAAAGACTAGAACTATATAGGAACAGTTAATATATGTTAGAAAGAGATAAATATTGTATTTATTTTGGTTAATAAAGAAAATTAAGTTTCTTTTAATTTTCATGAAAATAAGAAAAAGAAACAACAAACAATCGGAGAAAATTGATTGTGAATGAAGAGTGAGTTATTGTCGTTTTTTTTTATATAGTCATTGTCTGTCTGCGTTCAAGTCCTTAAAAAAAGAAGAAGAAGAAATAGAAAAATATTGATGATATGACAAAAAAAGGGGTTAGCAAAGGTAGTTTAGTTTAGTTGGAGTTGTAAAAATGATTTCATATAGAGTTAAGGTAATTGTAAAATGCCACTTTACATCAGCATCCTCTCTGTTACATACAGTTGATGAGACAAAATTTCATTGTTTTAACATGAGATCACTTAAAATGGAATGATGTTTTTTTTTTGTTATGGTCGTCACTCTTGTTCTTTTCTGTGTTTTATTAAAAAATTATTGATCTTGTTCTTACTTTAAAATAAAAATAAAGTCATACACCTATGGCATATTCGTGAATATATTCTAGTTGAAAGATGACAAAATATATTATTATAGAAATGTCACATAGTCAATCAACAAAATTCACCCACTTTAACCAAAGATCTTGTGGAAAAGAAGATAAATTGTCTCATCAACACATAATTTTTTTTTTCTTCATCTTCATCTTCTTACAATTACAAAAGAGATGATCATGTGACGTAACATATTAAACATAAAATGATCATAAAATGTTACCAAACTTACACATATACACATGCATGCATTGTTAACATATGCATGCATACACATACACATATTTATATGTAATATCTAGAATTGACACATGTGACAGCTGTTCTTGGGCCTACCTACACTCTGGAATGTCTTTACACAGTCGATAGAGCACAAACCCAGTGATGTAGCCTAAAATAGGGATTCTAATCTATTATATTCTAGTGTCCAAATATAAACAAAAAAAAAATATTCCAGAGTTGGGAGAGACTATATAATAATGATGTATCCCTTTAAATTCAGAAACAACGATTAACAACATTATTGCGTTAATTCTAATTTTCATTTACAAAAAAAAGAAAAATATAATGAATAATGTTATTTTGGATTCCGTCCCTGTTTAATCATGGGGTCTAAAAATAACCCCAGGGTCTATACATGTACATACATCACAAATATACATACACACATAAACACACGATGATATTATTGCCCCCTACTTGAACTTATAAAATATAATTTTTTATTCACACATTTTTACTCTGTTCTGTTTTTTTCTGCATTTTATATTCTAAAAAACACAGACACCCAGATACATTTTTAGTCTTTTCTTCTGTCTTTTTTTTTTCCTTTCATTTTGAAATTTTTTTTTTTTTCTTATTTTGTTTTTTAAAATTAAAATTAAAGAAAGATTTTTGAAAAAAAAAAAAAAAAGTGCGAACTGTAAAGCACATGGCATGTCTATCTGTCTATACAAATGAACATGCGTTGGGTTTTTTTTTTTCTTTCTTTCTTGTTTATTATTTGTGGATTAGATTATTATTCTGTACGTTTCAATCTTCAATTACAAAAACAAAATAATAGATAAAATAATCTTGATTTTTCTTAAATTTTATCACATTTTGCATTTTTTTCTTCATGTTGTTTTCGTTTTTTCACCCACCCACAAAAACAAAATTCTTTTTTTTTTTTTAATTTTCGTTTTTGTTATTTGTTGTTGGTTCTATTTGATGCATGTGTGTGTGTGTATGTATCATATTTTTATAGTTGTAAGAAGGATGGATGGTGTCGGTGTTTTTACGATGAGATAGAAAAATACGTTTAATAAAATGGAATAAAGGAAAATAAAAAAAAAAAAAAATAATCAATAAAGTAAAGAAGAATAGTTTTTCTATATAAATGCAACCCTAATTCTAAATATGCATCATGCCATTATTATTATTCCCCCTTTTTTTTCTCTTTATTTCAATGTTTTTTTTTTTCTGTATGCAATTTTTATCCCCCTAAAAACCAACAATTCTCAATACGATCTCCCTCTCTTTTTCATATTATTTTCCTCGCATGCATGGACCAAATAATTTTATTTAGATTTTTAGATAGAAAAAATCAAACATACACAAAGAACAAAACAAACAAAAAGAAAACGGGTCAACAAGAAATAAACGAATTTCTTTTTTTGTAATTTTTGAGAAGATTCATGAACGCATCCCAATTTACTACATTACATTAAAATATTATAGAAACTGCAGAGATTTCCAGATGCAGTACTGATCAATTTAAGTATGACAGACAAGATAATACATATACACACATAGATCAAAAAACTAACATCAAGTAAAGAAAAAGAATAAAAAATAACAATAACAACACAAAAAATTATTACCGTTGTTTGTTGCGTTACGTTGATTTCCCCTTATTTTAATTTTCATAGAATACAAACACGCATTCATAACAGAATAAGAATTTAATTATAATTCTCTTTCTCTTTTAATAAATTCAGGGTTGAAAACCGATTTATTTTTAAATTTAAATTGACGTTTAAAAATAATCCGAATTTTTGTTACTTTCAGTCAGTTACAAATTTATGAAAAATTAAATAAAGATAAATAGAAGAAAAATTGTATATAAAATATTTGACCTCCAGTTTTTCTTGAATTTGGCAGCATATTCGTTCTTTCTAAAATTAATATTAATTAATTAGGTATCGGTTAAAATTATTTTTTTCCAAACCCTGAATATATAACACACATGAACAACCATTAATAATAATAATAAATAATTTCCCCTCCATTTTAACGGAACAATAAATCGTAAAAGAATCGGAACCGAACGAACGACGAATTTTTTGTTTGTTAATTTCTCTCTCTCTCTCTCTCTCTCTCTCTCTCTCTCTCTCTCTCTCTCTCTTTCTCTCTCTCTCACTATTTCTCTGATACGTCATTCAAAAAAAAAAAAAGTCACACACAAACAGAAGTAAGTAACATTTTCGTTATTTAGTCAAGTAACGTCGTTGTTTGAATTACTTGCGTTTGGTTTTTTAATAAGTTAAAAATAATAGAATAAAAAATAAAAAATTAAAGAAAATATTCATCAACAATAAAGAAAAACGAAAATTTATTCGAATTTTTTTTTTAATTTATTTACTTAAAAAAATACAAATAATTTTATTTATTTTTCAAAAAAAAAAGCTTAAAAAAAAAAGTTAAAATAAAAGTTTCAAAGAGAGAAGAAGAGGAAAAAAAACTACCAAAATTTATTTAATTTATTTAAAAAAGTGATATTTTAAATCAGTTATCTATATTTTGTTGTTTGTTAATTCATTTCTGGGTTCTTGTGAAAAGAAGTTTTTTTTTTTTTGTTTTTAAAAGAAAGAAAAGAAATTGTTGTGAAAGTGAACAAAAAACAAAAAAAAAGGGAGCAAAAATATATTTTTGGATACACACACACACATGCACATATATAAAAAAAATTATAGACAAGAGAATAAGAGAAAAGAAAATTAAACGGATTGTTCAAGGAAAAATTTAAATCCAAAAAAAGAAAAAAAAAAGGTAAATTATTATTGAATTGTGAAATTATTTATTGTGTCACGTCATTGAAGCGCGTCACGACGGCCGCTTTTTTTTCTCATTCTAGATATAAAATTTAACAAAGGCATTAATTTTTTTGGTTTTTTTGACATGAGATTTCAAAGGGGTGTGTTAATAATTTGACGTTCACCAATCAAATCAAAAAACAAAAAAAAAGGATTTTATTTCAATAAAATAAAAAACAGAAATACAATTTTTTTTTGTCATAAACGATAAAATTAATTTTATTCTAAAATTTTTAAATTTAAAAATTAAAAATTCTACAAAAACACACATTTTTTATAATTTCTAAAAGAACAGATGTTTCTTCTTTTACGTACAAAGAACAACAAGAATAAAAAATTGAACATAAAAAAAACACAGAACAAATTCGAAACAGAGGAAAGCCGACTTTTTTTTTACTCAAAAATAATAAAAAAAAAACGCGCGCCAACGGAAATCGCGACCATTCCCGTTTATTCTTTTTTTTCATTCGATTTTTAAATTATAAGTTTATTGTAAATAATTTATTCGAAGACTCCCCTTCATTTAATTCCTCTCTGATTGTACATTACAAAACAAGGAGAACATCATCACCCATCTATGTGTCCTTTTTAAAAACGGGTGTTCAATTCTCCGATCTTTTCATAAGCTACACGTGTGTTTGTGTGTTGATGTTTATATGTGTATGTCCAACACACACACACACACACACACAAACACAAATGTAATGTAATAATATTAAAAAACCAAACAATGATATCCTTTCGTATTAATAAGATTTTTCAAAAAAATAAACCCCCGTTCTGTCCGTCCATAAAGACCCCAAGCATAAACTTTATAAAGGCACAATATCCTGAATATTGAGCATATGTCTCTCACTCAATGGTTGTTTGTCCCTATTTATTCCTGACTGTATACATGTTTTGGTATGGTGTAAGTAAATGTATGCATGTGTGTAGTGTACAATAAATTTGTTTCGGTTCCTATAACTCTCCCTCATATTATATAGAATTTCTCTGTTATTAGATATTAAATTTATGCGCATGCGTGTTTGAATTAAAAAAAAAAAAAACAAAAAAAAATTAAATAAATTTAAATTTTAAATAAAAAAAAAATTATTATAAAAAAAGTGTGGTCGTGTTTTTGTTGTTGTTACATTTTGGGGTTTTCAAAAGAAACGTAACACAAATTTTCTCAGATCAGAGTAAAAATGTTGAAAAAATATTCTCTCCCTCGTCTTTTTCTTTTTGTTTTTGGTTTTTTAGGAAAAAAGAAAAAAAAAATCACAATCCTCCTTCCTCCCCTAAAACCCTTTAATATGTTGTACTGTGAAATTAATCAGATGCAATGTGATTTCATTTCCCCTCTTACTAAATCATATAAGCACATAAACACATACACATTTACACTTATATGACACTCGCACTCGCCATTCTCTACGATACGATTAGATAAAGAAAGAAAGAAAGGACTACAACAAATAAAAAATAAACAAAACAAAACAACTACTACAACTACAGCTAACAACAACAAAGTTCAAAACCAGCTGCCAAAGCGCCCTTAAATTTTAAAATCGCATCCGATACATTCCCTCTTTCTCTTTCATACATTTACCGTTTTTACTTTTCTCTTTCATTCTTTCTTTAATTTTTTTTTTTTTTTTGTACATTTTCAAAAAACCAAAATTGATGACGAACTTTTTTTTTTATTTAAGGGAAGCATATAGATTCTATTGTTTAGCCCCCCTCCATTCTACATTTCATCCTTTTTTTTTAATGCGTTTTATTTACTCTCTTAGATGACGTATAGTATACGGTTTTTTCTGAATTTGACTATAACATTTTTTACAAAATAAGGGATCATTCACAATAACCTTTTTTGTTAAATTTAAAAATTGACTAAAGATCATTCACAATCTTTTTTTTTTTATAAAATATTTTTAAATAACTGAAATTTTCTTTATTCATTTCAGATTTAATTTCTTTCCAGAATTTGGTCCAGAATTAAATAAAAAGAGCCTTTTGTTTTTCTTTAACAGAAAAAGTACAACGAAATAATAAATACAAATGTGTTCGTGGTTGTGTTTGTGAAACTTACAACAACAAAAAAAAAAATAGAAAAAAGAGAGGAATACAAAAAAAAAACAGCATTTTATTAAAAAAGAAAAAAAAAGTGATATTTTTTTTTTTTTTGTTTCGTGTGTGTGCTTTTTTTTTTTTGTTTAATTTATTCTTTTTTTTTTTTTAATATTTAAAAAAATTAAATTAAATTTAATAAAAAAAAATATTATTTATAAAAATTAGTTCAATTGTGAATCAGCCAAGTGTAAAGAATATTCACAATCATAATTTATTTATGTGAATGTAGTAATATCTGACCGATCACAAAAAAAAAATTATTTTTAAAGTAAAAAAAGTGATTGTTGTGTTTTTTTTTTGTTTTGTTTTAAAATTAAAAAAAAATAAAATAATTTTATGATTTTTTTTTTAATTTAAAAATAAAAGTTCATTTAAATAAATAAAAATAAAAATCTTCATCCCTCTAATAAATAAAAACAAAATACAAACTTTAAAAATGTTGATGCCAAGTACACCAGAAACAGATGCAGCTCTTGTTGCATTAGCAGCAAATTCACAAGCAGCAGCCGCATTAGCAGCACAACAAAATGGTATACCACAATCAGCATCATTAACAACACCGACAGTATCACAAAAGGATACAACATGGACAAAATTATTTGTAGGTGGTTTACCCTATCATACAACAGACAAAAGTCTTAGAGAACATTTTTCTATTTATGGTGAAATTGAAGAGGCTGTCGTTATTACAGATAGACAAACAAATAAAAGTAGAGGTTATGGATTTGTAAGTATTTTCTATTTTCCCTTTTTATCTTGCATGCTTAAAAATTACCGAAACTTAATTAATCAAATAAGTAGGTAAATAAATAAATGAAAATCAAAAAAAAAAAACATAATTATTTATGGAACAACGACAAACACAAAACGAAAAGAATAAACGGAAAATCATTTTTTTTTGTGACATTTTATAAATTAGTCTCCAAGGACTTCTTAATTTTCTCTTGTTCAAATAATTAATTTTTTTTTTAGTTGTTGTTCATAAAACATACACGTTTTCATTTTGTTTTCTTTTGTTTTTTTTTTTTTTTTTCAAATCTGTCAATCCATCAACTAATAAATAAATATTAATAAAAAATATTTCAGGTAATTATGGGCGATCGAGCGAGTGCTGAACGTGCGTGTAAGGATCCTAACCCAATAATCGATGGACGTAAAGCAAATGTTAATTTAGCGATATTAGGAGCAAAACCACGTGGTAATTTAGCACCAGGTAAGAACCATTTTGTTTTTAATTTTGTTTTTTAAGTTTTAGAAGTTGTTTTTTCTTTCTCTTAGTAGTTTTTAAGATGCGGGAGGGATTAATACTCTTTTTTTTTTATATTCTAATGAAGAGTGACACGCGGTGATGACTTTTTTTCTTTTTTTTTTGTGTCATTTTAAAATCTAAATTTGGTTCTTTCTCGCGGGTTCTTCTTCTTCTTTTTTTATCTCTCAGTTAGTTAGATGTTAATGAACATGTGTCTTGATTTAGAATTTTTTAGAAGAAAACAGAAAAAAAAAAAATTAAAAGAAGAAAAACGAACGAATGAAACACGCGGGTATGAATGATATTTGATCTATCTAAGTCCTATTTAAGTAAATGAGAGACTATATTTATGTTAAGAAGAGAGATATAAAAAATATTATGAAGAATTAAATTTTAATTTAAAAGTAGACATATTGAAAAACAACAACAACAACAAAAAACAGCATGCTAAGAATAAAAAAACTACCCAAATAGTGAGTAAGAAAATGGTTCTTGTCTTCACTAAATAAATTCATTATTTAAATTTTATTATGATATTGCGATATTTTTCTATTCGATAAAGAAAACAAAAATCCATCGTGTGTGCATATGTGTGCATGTTGATGAAAACAATACAATATTTCAAATGTTTCCGTGATCATATCCGGTCGGAAATCATCGACGACATTTGGTTGGTTGGCTGGTTGTTTTTTTTTCCATGTTTTGTTACAATTTTTTATTTATTTATTTAGTTTTAGGTTCTTTTTTTTTTTAGTTGTGTTCTGTGATCTACATGGTTATTTTTTTTTCATTTGTTACAATACAAATTGTTGTTGTTGACTTTTTTTTTTGTTTTTTTCGTTGTTTTTGTTGCAAAGGTATATTGTGCGGTGTAACGTCTCTCTCATACATAACGTAACGTAACTTAACACATACACACGTTAATAAGTACAAATAAAAAAAGTCATAAAAAAAGTTTTAGAAAACTAAACAAAAGTCGCGATCATATTCAGTTTGTTAGTTTTTTTTTTTGACAATAAGCAGAGTGGGGGGAGAAGTCCCGTATTATGATTCATTTATCATTACAAGTATTTTGTTTTACTCATTTTGTTGTTTGTTTCTTTTGTTGTTGTTGTTATTGTTGCTACATTTTTTTTTTGTTTTATTCCTGATGCGATTTAAAGATTAAATGGGTCCATTTTTGTTTATTTTATTGCTTTATTGTGTCTTTTTTTTTTCTTATTTTAAAATTTTAAAATGAAAATATTAGAATCCATTTACATGAGGAGGTAGAAGAAGATGAAGAAGAAGAAGAAGAAGAAGGAGAAGAGGAACGAACAACCCCTATAAATATTGTTCTTTATTTTTATTTTTTAATCCTTTTTTTATTAAATTGTCAATTAATTTGTATGTCGTGTCTCTCACACTCTCTCTTTCTCTGTCTGTCTATTTGTTGTCTTTTTATAATTTCTTTATTTTTTATAGTTTTCTTTTCTTTTGTTTCTCTTTATATTTAATTTTTTTTCTAGATCAAAGCTATCACTTCACATCCCCCTCAGCCCATGCAACCCCTGACAGTAGCACATTTTCAGGTTATTGAACTTACATTTTTTTTTCTGTTTGTTTATTTTTTTTTTTTTTTAGTTTTTTTTGTATTTGTTTTGTTGTTGTAATTTTTTGTTTTGTTTTTTTTTTCTGTATTTTTAATCGAAAAATTGTGTAAATTTCGCACGGTTTGCTATCTCTTTCTATTTCCGTTTACAATTATTTTTGTTTAATTTTAAATTAAAAACAAAAACAAAATTACAATTCTTTTATTTCACTTCTAATTTGTTTTGTTTTTATTTTGTTCTTTTCTTTTTTATAATTTTTTTTTTTTTTTGATTAAATTCGCGTTCATTTTGAATAACATACAAAAAAAAAGCCTAATTTAATTGTGATAAGAAAAGAAAAAGTACCTTAGAAATGATAAGAAACACAAAAAAAAATTACTTTGAATTCGTTTAATGACAAAAAAAAAACACAAAAAATAAATTAAAAGAAAACAAAACAACCAAAAAGTTAAGTTAATTTTTGATCAATTTTTATTCTCTTTTTTTTTTACAGGATTCCCTTTTGCTACAGGTCTAAGAACAGGATATCCGGTGTTACCCAATCAATTCGGGTAAGTTACGGTTTTTTATTTTCATTTTCTTTTTTTTTTTTATTGTATTTGATTTAATTTTTTATTTCTTTTTATATTTTTCTTCCTTTCATTTTTTTTTTTTCTGTTTTTATATAAAAAAAAAATATATAAGAACCCCCCTCCCCAATTTTTTTTTTTATTTATTTCTACAAAATATATTCACTATTCTTTATTCACTTTATATACAAATATTTTATTATTTTTTCTTTCATAAAAAATTTTTTTTTTTACAATAAATAAATATACAAAAAACAAAGAAGTCCTGTTGTATATCAGTATGGACACATTTTTGTATTAATTAATTAATCTTAATTATACAAAAATAATTAAATATACTTTTATACTTAGTGTTTTTTTTTTTAGTCTAATCCAAACTATAAATAATAAATTAATATAATTTCTATATTGAAATTATTATTATTACACAGTTACATACATACATACATACATTTTATTATAATAAATAATTATTATTAAAAACATACAAATGCCATAAATACATAGACGCACAAACACACACACACACACACTCACACATATATATATATAGCACCATTAGAATAAACAAAAGACAAGCCATAGACTTGACATAACCGATCAATTAGTAGTTTGTTATAAAGACAATAACAACAAATATCTGAATTACAGTCAATTTTTGTTTTTATGATTATTTTTTTAATTATTGCTAAAATTTAATTAAAAATTTCTAAATGTCCAAATTTTGTATTTTTTTTATATTTTTCAAATTTTTTTTTTAAAAGGGGGCTGTCATTATTTAATATATTTTATTGTCACCAGGTGTACAACATTTTATATTTAAATTTATACAAAAGGAACAATAAAAGCGATGTTGCCAAACTTTACTTAAATATTTATTCTAAATTTTATTCTCTTTATTTGCATCAGAGACAAATTGCTCAATCTGATATAATTTTTTATGGTTATAGAGAGAACAATCATTTTCTAATTGGTTAACTGTAAAATAACACGACATTTTTTTCTCTTGTTTTTTCTGACAAGTGAAATTAAGTTTTTCTATATTTACATATTTGGAAAATAAATTATTCTGACCTTAAATAATAACAAAAAATAAAGAGTAAAAACATAAAAAACCCAAAAAAAAAGAAAATTCTTATATAATTTTAGAATCAATAATCAGTTTTTAAGATAAGAAGGCAAAAAAAACATTCGTTAATAAATATTCTTGAAAGTCATTTTTTTAAAGAAAAATAAACATAAAAAAGGGTGGTAAGAAAAAATTACAATATTTATAATAATGAAGCAGCCCACTTAACTTAATTATAATTTTCTATAAATAAAAAATGAAAAACAAATTTTTCTTTTCAGTATTAAATTTCTCATCCACAAAAAGACACATTTTTTATTTTATTTTTAAATTAACGACTTCTATCTCACCTACACACACACACACGCACACACAAAGAAAATACTGACGTATCCATGAAACGTACATACACACACACAAACTTACACATTTAAAGCCAAAAAAAAAAAACAAAAAAAATAGAAAATGAAAATTACAACAAAAAAAAAGTGATTTTTGTATTCAATTTATAATTTCAGAATTCTCCTCTAGTCCATAGTTAAAGTGAACTGAAAAAAAACCAATCAGAAAACAGGATTTTTCGTTAAAAATCATGAAAAAAAAAAACAAAAAATAAATAAAAATGTCATTTCGAAATTTGTTAGAAAAAAAAAAAGAAAGAAAGAAAGAAAAAAAAAGAAACAAAACAGAAAACATACACACGAGCCTTCGAAAGAAAACAAAAAACCCAGAAATAAACCGATAAGAAAGACTTTTTGCCCCAAACGTAAATTTGAGTTTTCCTTTAGTTTTTCATTATTTTTTTTTGTTTTGTTTTTTTTTTCTTTTTTTTCAGAGTGCGTTTTTTTTGCGATTTTCCGTTTTTCTTTTGTTTTTTTTTTATCTTTAATATATTTGATTTATTAAAAAAAAAAAAAAAAACAAAAGAAAACAAAAATAAAATTTATCGAAAATTATTGAAAAATACTAATGTGAAAAAATGATTGAAAAAGAAAGACAAATACAAATAGAGAGCGAGAGAGAGAGAGAAAATAATGAAAAATAACAGTAAAAATTCATCAAATTGTTTATATTTGAATTAACTTTTTTTTTCAATTCTTAATTGTTCATAACTGTCACAATTGGAAAACGTCCTAAAATTTGTAAATTGGATGTTTTTTTTTTTATCTTTTAAAATTTGCACGGTTTACTTGTATAAAATTAAGTCAAAATTTTATTCCGGCAAGAAAAAAAAAAAAACGTTAAAATTAAAAGAAAAAATTGAATTTAGATAAACCCACTTACTTTGGGCGTGTTCCTTGCCTTAAAACGGAAATATTTTACTGTGCGCACTAAAAAGAAAAACTCTCGTCGTCTTGTCTTTCTGTCGTCAATTTTTCACATAAGAAAAAAAATAAATAGAAAATAATAAAAAATAACAACAATTTCTTCTTTATTTTTTTTTTGTTTTTTTTTTTTTATTTTTTTTTCCATTTTGACAAAAGTAAAAAAAATTCATTAATAAATTAATAATTAATAAAAGTTCTTCTAAATAAAAACAAAAAATTTTCTATTTTGAATTTATGATTATTGATTTGTTGTTGTTATTTTCTTGTTGTTATTATTATTATTGTTGTTGTTGTTGTTGTTGTTTTTATTGTTGTTATTTTTCATTAAAAAAAAAACACAAATAATTTTTTTTTTCTTTTTTTTTTATCACACATTTTTTTGGTTTTTTTTTTGTTGTGAAAGAACTTTTTTTTTTCTTCTATATTTATCTTAGTTTTTAACAAATTCCCCATCTAAAAAAAAAAAAAAAAACAAAATCCAACCCCTCACATTTCCCCCAAAAACATCACACAAATTTTTCTTTTTGAGAATTTTTTTTGGAATTTTTAAATTTTGACCAATTTTTGTTTGTTTCGTTTTCGTTTTCATTTAATTGGTCTTTTATTTAAGTTTATCGCCTCAAAAATGGTAGCTCAAAAAATAAAAGTTTATTAGCTCACTGGTTTTTTTTATTACAAAAAAAATAGTTTTTGCTCAATATTTGCTCAACTTTATAATTTTGAAAAAAATCCATATTAAGACAACAACAATTGGTACTAAATAACTACTGAGCAACAAAGTAGCTCAAAATATTAAAAAAAAATCCCCAAGATAAGAAGTATAATGAGAGAGAAAAAAGAATAAAAAAAGATTGAGCAAATATTTAGACGAGAGTTTTTTTTTTCTTGAAAATTTGATTGTTTTTTTTTTCTTTTATTTATTAATTTTTTTTTTTGGATTTGATTTTCTTTGACAATAATTTTCTTTTAACTTTCTTTTTTTTTTGCTCAATTTTTTTTTTATCTTTAATTTTTTTTTCTTTTATTTTTTTTTTCTCAGTGTTGTGTTAATATTTATTAACTGATTTGATATGGTGAAATTAACCAATTTTAGGTGTTGGAGTAGCAATTAATTTTATTTTAATGTTTTTTTTTTCTTCTTATTTATTTTTTATTTATATATTTTTTTTTTTCTATTCTTTTTTTTATTTAATTTTTTATTTGTTATTGGATCGGGTTAAAAACCAGAAAGAAATGAAGTTAAAATTTAGGAAAAAATATAAAGCAGAATAAATTTGATGAAATGTTTAGAAAAAGAGAAAGAGAGAATGGAAAGCAATCAAGTTTTGAACCGACCAATAATCCACAATGAAGTTAACTAATTTCTTAGTCATCCTCTTCAAGTTTTCCACACAAGAAAAAGAACCAACAGCTAAAATCACAACATTTTACCTTTTGTTTTTAACTAATTAAAAATTGTTGTGCAACCCAATTCTGTTAATGTCATCCAAATTTGATTCTGCTACCAAAATATTACAAGTGTTGAATATTTTGTTAGTTGAAATTTCGAAAGTGAGAGAAAAGAAAATAAAAAATTGATTTTCGTTAGTTTTTTTTTTTAAACTGAACTTGACCATTAAACGTTATAAATTCATTCAATTAATTTATTGCTATAAATATAAAGGTATAACAAAAAAATATGGATCCGGTTTTCATTTCCACTAATAATTATTTATTTTCATAAATTATTTCATTTTGTCAAAATTGTCCATCGATAATCATTGGGAACATTTTATGTGTGTGTAATTCTTTAAAAAAAAAAACGATTAGTATTGTATTTTTCATAATGTTTGTCCATTACGATTATTATAAAGATATTAAAATATTACATAAATTATTATTATACGATTTTGTTGTAATTTGATTTGGATCAGTAAAATGTGGGTACTTTTTCTTTTGTTGTTGTTTTTGTATTACGGAAAAAGGAAGAGGAACAAGTACATTTATTTGTATAAAAATGAAAGATTAAATTATGGAGAGCGGTGAGAGAGAGGGAGAGAGCTTGGAACATGAAAAGCGGTTATTTGTATTTTTCCGCTCCAATGAAATAATTATTTTACAATTTTTCTGCTGTGTCGTGTTTGTTAATAATAATAATTTATTTATTTGTTTTATTTTACTTAAAAAAAAAGACGATTGGGTCCAAAAACAAAACAATCAAAAAAAAAACACAGAAATTAAGAGGCCACGTGCTCAAAATATGTTTAAAGTGAGAGAGACACCCCATCATTTTCATATTATTAATAACAGAATAATAATAACAATTTAATACATAATACATAATGCATAATGATGATTATGATCATTTTGTTATTTTCGTCGGACGACAACAACAAAACAAAAAAAAAAGGCCAAAAAACAAAAATGAAAAAAATATGAACCCTGAAGAAAATTAATTGAATTAATTTTTATTATTTCATTTTTTGTTTTCTTCTTTTTTTTCCCATTCGGTTCTTATAATATTTTTTTTAAATAATTAATCGATGATTGATTACGAGTAACCGAAAACAAATAATATGTCTAGAGAGAGAAAGTTATATATGGCTATCACCATCATGATATTTTATTGTTAAATTTTTATATTTGGGGCAAAATTATGAAGTGTTGATTTTTTTTTCTCTCTTTTTTGTTTGTTTTTCTTTCTTCCATTTTTTTTCTGTTTCTTTTAATTTGAATTATTAATCGGAATCACTAAAAAACAGTAAACCATATTTGGTTTTTTTTTTCTTCTTATATACTTTCTCTATCTCTCTCCATTTCACTCTTTCTCTCATTTTTTTTTATATTTTCAATCAAACTTTCTAACCCCTTTTAAAAAAAAAAAAATAGTAGCAGCATTAGTATCCTTTATATAAACTCCCTCATTCCTATATTTATGATTGTCAAATGGACAACAGCAACACGTCAGGTGCAATAGTGGGGCTGGAATTATTTTGTATATAAATACAAAACAATTTAATATGAATTATTAAACGAAATGTCCCTTTGGCCACAATCTTCCCACAATATTTCATTCTTTTCTTTCTTGTAGTTTTTTTTTTATATGTTGTGTTCCCTTTTAAAAAAAAACTATATCCATATTGTAATCGTTCATTTCCGAAGGGTTAAAATTAATGGAAAGGTGTTCAAATTAAAGAAGGATTTTTAAGGGATTGAAGTGATAGTGTTGGTGGGGGTTATAAGGGGATGAATAGAATATAGTAATAACGGAAATAAGTAGTTAGTTTTTATAATTTATATATACGCGTTACGTGTTATAATAAAACTAATGAATTTTTACTTATATAGACGCGTTAGGTAAAACTGCATTAAAAATATTTCCGTTGACACTAATTTAGTAATTGGAATTTTTTTTTTCTATAGAGGTGAAATAGAATAATAATATATTATGTATACATATATATGTTGGTATATCCACGTATATATAAATTTTATATATATATATATAGAAAAATTGACCTTGTCTCCTTGTCTCCTTGTTCTTTATATAATATTATATAGAAAATAAGTACCTTGAATTGAAGTGTGTTACAAAGAGATGGTATGAGGTATTATAGTTGGTGTATATACCCCCTCCTCCACCCCATTAGATATTTATATATATTTCTTGTACACTCTTTTATTCATCGATTAAATTACAATATTGTTTTTTCTTTAACTAAAATAACCTCCAACCACCCCTTTCATATAAAAACAAAAAAATAAAAATATTTGACTCTTGTGGCTTTTAGTTTAATTTCATATTAAGTGTTTATTAGGAAAGAAAGAAAAGAAAGAAATAAAAAAGGAATTGGTAGATATCCATTAGTGTTTTTTTTTTTACCTTTTTTTCATAACAGTAATGAAAATTACCAAACATCAATCAAATCATTTTCAATTTCAATTCAATATTCTTGAAATTTTTTTTAAACAAAACTTTAAAATTTTATTGTCATTTATTTTGTTCATTTACGCATACTAAAAATTAAAAAGTTTATTCCCACAATTATTATTAATAAATGTGACAAAACTGAAAAATTACAATTATTAAGAAAAACAAAAATAAATATATACTAATAATAAAAAAAGGAGTCGTAATAAATAGAAAATGAATTTTGTAAATAAGAAAAAAAAGAAATAGAAAAATGTGCGCACACTAAAATCAAATCTTTTTTTTTTCACCTATTTTGTGTTTTTGTTGTTGTTGTTCTTTTTTTTTTTAGATTTTAAAATTCAATTTTAAGTGTCCAATCAAAGTGTTGCACATTTATTATATTTCCTCCAATCAGAACAATAGACAAATTTTGCGCATGACAACAAAATTAGAATACAAAATTTTATATTTTATTTTATTTTATATTTATTTTTTTTTTCTGACTCCGCCTATTGTGTTACGTTTACGTCTTTTGTTTTTCTCTCTTATGTAGAAAAGAAAAAACCACAATTATTATATTATGTATAAAATGTGTGTTGAACGAATAAAGAAACGACAGTAAAACAATAAACACTAAGATATTAGATCAATCTAACAACAACAGCAACAACAACAATAAAAGAACAACAGAAAAAAAAATAATATGAAAATAAAAAACAAATCATTTAAGTGAATTCTTAAAAATGACTTTGTTGCTTATGGTTTTTCTCACCCTTTGTTTTATACGCGTGTTTTATATGTCGGATTCCTTTGTTTGGTGGCGGACTTGGTACTTTCCCCTTATAGTTTTTTTTTTATTTCTTCTCGCTTTTTTTTTTTTTTTTAGCAACAAAAACAATTACTAAGGAATTCAGGAAAAAGAAAAACAACTCGTTCACAATGTTATAATTATAGACTTGATTTTTTTTGGCACATTAAAAGAATTTTCTGTTTTCTTCTTTATCTTTATTTTTTTTTTTTAATATTTTCGTTGATTTTCTTTCAATTTTTTTTTTGTTTGTTTGCTTGTTTGTTGTTGTGTCCTATAAAATAAAAAAAATTTATAAAAAAAAAAAATAGGAACAAGGAAAGAAGAAGCAAAAAAAAACACAATTTATAATATTGCGATGATAATATATTTTGAACAAGTGTAGAAATCTTGTAGAGAAAATAATTATATGAAAATGTTTAAACATTAAAATAAAGATGTCACATTATGTGGGCGAATAACAAAATAAATAAAGAAGAAAACCTCTCTAACAAAATGACAAATGACTTTTGATGAAGGAATTATTGTATGCTATTTTGACTATTTAAATTTTTTCTTTTTTTTTTTCTTTTTCTTTTTACAAAACAATCTATAATTAACCCCCTTCTTCTTCTTCTTTTTTTTTTTCTACTTGTCCTTCTTCTTCTATTTTTTTTTCAATTTACTATTTTACTTTTATAATTTACTTTTGTTAATGGCTCAATATATAGAATAATATAAATAATGTAATGTACATTTTGTACTTGCATTATATATATATAGGTAATCTCTAAACCTATACATATATAGGTAGGTGTAAGGTAATATTTTGTCCTCATATAATTAACCGCGATTTTATATACATATTTTTTTTTTTTTTAATACATTTTGTTGTTGTCATTGTCATTGTTGTTGTTATTGTTGTGGTGTTTTTTTTTTTTTTCTTCTGGTGACATTAAAAAATGAAACTAAAAAATATATATTATTATTTTCATGATTTTCAACAATAAAAATCTAAATTATCTGCAATGAGGATCTGAAAAAAAAAAAAAAAAAAATAATATTGTAAAAAAAAAAACACACAACAACAACAACAAAATGAATAAAAATATGAAAATCGTCCATAAAACGTGCGCATTGTCACTGATGAATAATAAATTGTCCCAGTTTATACAGGGTGACCAAACAGGGTAATCGTTCGTAATCGTTAAATATTATTGTGAATTGATTATATAATTTTTTAATTTTTTGTTGTTGTTGTTGTTGTATTCTCTATACTTTTTTTTTTTCTTTTCAAACAAAAAAAAAGTGATCTCAATTTTTTTAGACCATTATTTTTTTTTGTGTTTGTTACTTATTGTTGTTGGTATTATTGTTATTGTTACTTATCATTATTGCTGTTGTTGTTGTTGTTGTTATTATTGTTTTGTTGGTTGTCATTTATTATAGACCTTGAAGAGGACCCTGTAATTGTCACTTCAATAATATATATAAATATACGTCACTACTGTGTTCCAATTCCGATTTCAAGTAATATTTTTTTTTTATAGATTTTCGTGTTACAAAATTTTTTTTTTTTTTATTTTCCTTTTTCTACATTTTTATTTTTTTATTTTTTTTTTGTTGTTCACCTTCTCTCTCCCACTCTCTATATAGTATGTACACCTATTTACCCTTTTATTCTTCTTCTTCTTCTTCTTCTTTTTCTAACATAATTTAACCTTAAACGTAATTATTATGTCTGTCGGTATATATATATGTTTGTCTGTCTCATTCACAATAAAAAACAAATCGATTTAAAAATAAAAAGACAAAAAATAATTGACAAGAAATTTTGTTTTTGTCATTTGTTTTTTTTTTTTCGTTACTTTTTCTAAAATGGTGGATTTTTTTTAAACTTGTTGCCTCTTTAAGTATATTTTTGGTTTTTACTTAAAATTATTATACAGGTACATGTGTTCTTGGTAAAACTGTGGTTTTTGGGGTGGGGGGAGATGGGAATGTACAAAAGATAATGTGGTGGGTGGGTTTCATGGGGGAAAAAAAAGGTTATGAGGAATGAAAGTTTAACAAGAGTCTCTTATAATAATAATAATAATAATAAAGGTGGCGTTTGATTTCTTCAAAATTTGATTTTATTTTTAATTTCTTATTTATTAATTTTTTTTTTTTATTATTTATTTCTTTTTTCTTTTTTCTTTTTTTTTTTTTGTTAATTTTGTGCTGATTTTTTAATTTTTCTTTTTAACTAGTGGAGTTTTTTTTTTCTTTTTTACTTTTGATTTGGTTTCATTTTTCTTTTCTTTTTTTTTTTTTGATAGTTTTTTAATTTTTGTTAATTAAATTGATAATAATGTTCGTTTTTTTTCTTCTTTCTTTTCTTTTCTAAATGTAAATGTTTTACAGAGTACCACAATCGTATGTTTATGGATCACCATATTTGGGTGCTGCAAGTGCTGCAACAACTGGTTTAGTACCAATACAAGCAACACAATTGTCACATGCCGCTGCTCTTGCTGCTGCAACTAGTCAATTTTATGAGTATCAGGTAAGTCAGATGGAGAATTAATGGAAATTTTTGGTTCATTTAATTACTTTTATATAATAATTAATTTATAGAATGCTGTTGCTGCAGCAGCGGCCGCTCCTTATCCTGGACAATATACAGGTTTTGAAGCATACCCATACTCAAGTGCAGCAGGTAATTGTCAAACTAGACATAACCTCAATCAAACAATCAATGAACAAAACTTTTGCTCAGGAGCTGCCGGTTATATGCCATACACCTATGCAACATTGCCACAAGCAGCAGCCGCTGGAGGAATACCTGGATTAACACAATATCAAGGTGCAACTGGTGCCTCACTACAAGAAGCTAGACTTCAATAATATTTAATTTATTCAAAATTTAAAAGATAGAAAACTAAAATCACATAAACCAAATAATCAAATTCAAAAATTCAAAATTCAGAAAACACAAAAAACAAAACAAATTTTAATGGACAATCCTGTTTGGTTTTTTTGACAACTTCAGTGTGGACGCGCAGTTATTTTAACTAATTTATATTTTTGATTTTGCGTCACCACAATAAAAAAAAATAAAGAAAGAAAACATCAAACAAAATTAACCCCTCACACATTATGCAGGATTGCCCACCCCTTAACCCCATCAAAAATTATGGAAATTTAAATGAATATAATTTTGCATATTAAAATTTTTAAAGAAAAAAAAAAACATTTATTAATTCACGAATAAATAAAAATAAGAAGAAGAAAAGGGTTGTAATAATTAAGTTAATTTATTTGTTTCTTTTTTTTAATTAATTAAGACAAATACGTTTACGATGTCTAAATCAATAATAAAAGATGACGTCGATGATGATGATGATGATGATGATGATGATGATGAAGATGATGTTAGATGATCGTCAAATGATCGATGATGATGAATTGGAGGGACATCTATGATTGAAGGTGTTGTAACTCCACACAATTTTTTTAATTTTTTTTTTTTTTAAATTGACATTTTCAAAAAGTAGTTAAATTTAATCAAATTAAAATTACTTAAAAAAAAAAACATATACAAAAATAATAAAAAATAGAAAACAAAAAAAAAAATTATTAATATATTTATCATTAATTATTTCTATTAATTAATTAATTAATTAAGAAGAAAAAATAAAATAAAAGATAATAAAATAAATGAAGATGAATTGTAGAAGAAGAGGAAGATAGAAAATGAAGAAAATTAATTACTTTAGTGATATTTATTAAACAAAAATAAAAACAAAGAAAAAAAAATACAAAAAAAAAAATACAAAAACAAAAACAAAAATACAAAAGAAGAAAACAAAGAAAAAAAATAAAATATTATATTTGTTATTATTATAATTATTAATTATTAATTATTAACTTTTGTCTATTTGTTACAAAAAAAAAAAGAAAGGAAAAAGGAGAAGAAAAATAAAGAGGAATAAGAAGATAACGTTAAGCGCGAAATCGCGCTTGGTGTGAGTATCAAATTTAAAAACGAAAATCAAACGAAAAATATTAAATGTTAACCCTTTCAGTTTCAAACCAAAAATAATGAAAACAAAGTTTCAGTTTTTTTTTTAAATTTTATTCGACAATTAAATATAATTAGTTTAAAAATTATTCAACACTCTTAATAAAATACGTAATTTGTAATTAATTTTTATTTTGTTTTGAAATTTAAAAAAATATTTTACTCATATGTCTCGTTTCGTCGTCCCTCCTCCGTTACATTAAACTTAGGTGGAATCTCTAAAATCTAAAATTATATCAAAGTTCAACGTATAAATATTAATTATTATTTATAATTGATTCATTCAATAAATATAAAAACAAAAAAGAATCATTGTTTGAACTGACTTTTAAATTATTGTTATTTGGAATTGACCTAAAAGGGTTAATTTTTCGTCTATTTTTTTTTTGTCAATTTAATATTTTTCAATGACTCTCATTAAAACTATTATCTATTATCTATTATTATCTATTATTATTATGATTATTATTATTAATTATATTATTAATTATATAAAATATTAATTATTATTAAATTAATTATAATTCAAACTTTAATAGACGAAACAGAAGTTAAAAGTGAATTAAAAACAAAATAATGGGCGCCATCTTTAATATTTGTAATTGGGAAATATTATTTCTCAATTTCTATTTTTGGTGACACTTTTTAAATGATCTTCTCTTTAGCTTCTGGTGTATTCTCTTAAAGAAAATCCTAAGTATAAAAATTTAGTTAGATAAAACAAAAAAAAAATTTAATTCTCGAGGCTTAAGTCAAAATAAAAGAAAAGAATAAAAATGAAAATGAAAAAAAAAAGTAATTCGGTCAGATCAGAATTCGGTCGGAATTGATTTCAACCGAACTTTTCCCATCTATTAAATCACGTTATTTTCCGAATGAAAATGATAAATTTTTTTTAACTTGGAAGAAACAAAGAAAAAAACAAAAAAAAAAAAGAACAAATCTAGTCAATTGTTTAATTAGAGACTATTTCTCTTTCTATATCCTACTATCTCCCTTTTATATCTATCTCCACCCTTTTCCCCTTCCTATTTCACCATCCTAAACTTATTTAATTTTTTTTTTATGTTTCTCGACTGATATATAGATGGCAGCACACATGATGCAAAAAAGACAAAAATACAAAAAAAAAAACAAACGATATTTCAAAATGAAGGAAATTTTAAAATTCCTTCTGATAAAAAAAAAACGTCAGAATTTGCCAAAAAAATGAAAAAAATTAAAGATTTTTTTTTTGTTTTTTAATATTTTAAAATTTTAAATTAATTATTTTAAATAAATTTAATTGTTTTCTTGTTTTCTTTTTTTTTTTTTTTTGGACTCGCCCCAACGATGATAATAAATTCTACACAAGAAAAAAAAAAATGATAAAAGAAAAAAGAAACAAACTTTGGACAAATTAAATCCGTCCAAATTCTGAATTGTTTTTCAATTTTATTAAAAATAACATTTTTTTTTTCTCTCTCTCTCTCAGGAAGTTTCCTTCCTGCTAAATATTTATTTTTACTCGTCTTTCTGGACGTTCTTGCTCAAAGATGATCCTCTAATTATATTTCTATATATAAAAACAAAAAAAAAAGTAATTTCATCTTTTCAGTTAAATGTTAGAACAGAGTATGATGACGTATGTAGCTAATGATGAGATCATTTCTCTTTATCCTTCAACTGCGTCTTTTATTTACAAATAAATGTTAAACAACAACAACAACAAGAAAATGTAATAAAATTGAAAAACAATTTTTTTTTTCCTCGAATGGGAAAAAAAAAACAAAATATAAAGAAAAAAAAAAAAACTTAAACTTAAAAATATGAAAATTAAAAAATATATTATTAAAGAAATTAAAGAATTAAGTAAATAAAAAAAGGTTAAGTTAATTATTTATTTTATATAAAAAAAAAAAAAAAAAAAATAAAAAACTAAAAATAGGAAGAAGAAGAATAAATTTAAAAAAAAGGAATTTTTTTTTTCGTTTGTTTTTTTTTTTTATTTTTTTTTTTTTTGGAAAGAAATCCACAAAAGAAAAGAAAAATTTCATTTAATTATTTATATTTTTATTTTAATTATTCTTTTACACTTTTGTGTGTTTCAAGAATGAAACCAAAAAAACAAACAAAAAAAAAATGAACTCATTTAAAGAAAATCAGTAACAAATTTTTCTTTCTTGATAAAAAAAAAAACAAAAAAAAAAGAAGAAAAATAAAAAAGGAAAAACTAAAATATAAAAGAAGAAGAAGAAAAGTGGAAGGAAAAAAATTAATTAATAAATTAAAATTGAAATGAAATGAAGACGAACGATAGCTTAGTTTTTATGTTTAATAAGTCATAAATATTTAAGGTTTAAGACCCTAGAAATGTAAACAACAAACAAACAAACAAAAAAAAATTAAAGAATTAAAAATAACAAAAATTAAAAACTAAAAAGAAAAAAAAAGAATAAAAAAATTAAAAAATTAATAAACAAAAAAAAAATCATAAAAAAAAGAAAATAAATAAATTAATAAATAAAAGAATTTGTTGTATTCATTTTTCCTCTAATTTTAAATCGCACAACCTATGGGATTATTTGAGGGGGTGGTGGTGGGATTCATCTATCTGGAAATTGGTAATTTTTATGATCATATTTAAAAGGAGTTAATTTATGGACACGCTGACGGTTAGTATTTATTTCACATATAACGATTTTTTTGGTTGGCTAAACATTTTAATCAAATTGGTTTTGGTTGTTGCTTTGTGACCATAAAGATCAAGTTATATAGTTGCTTCCGAATTGCTACAGAAACTTTGGTGTAGAAAAATATTCATACTAATGTTAATGACCGGTCCATCATTTTTGTTAATTTTGTGAGTAGAATTGTTTTAATTATGGAAGGAAATTAGATTCTAAATATTGTCACTTGCGCGCACATAAAAAAAAACCCATTCGTCAATGAATGTCACTCGTCGACGGTGCAACGAACTTTCTGCACCAATTTTATTTTTGTTGTTGATTTTTGTTGTCTTTTTTATTTTGTTCTGGGTTTTTTTTTGTCATTTTCCATTCCAGAAATAGTTACACCATTATTTATTGCCATGTTTTTTCTTTTTCTCTTGTTTTTTTTTCTTAATCTTGAAAAAGATTCAGCTACACACACACGCACACACACAATAACACACATACAGCAGTGAGACAAGAGAAACGTTGATTGTCTTCCAGAAATAGAAAAATTAAAGGAAAATCTTAATGAAAAAAGAAAAGACAAAAAAAAAAGAAGAAGAAGAAGAGGAAAAACAACGAATAAGAAAAAGAAGAAAACGTTAACGATTCCTAAAAACTTACAGTTGACAGACGATGTCAGGTGCCAAAAAGAATTTGTTTTGTTTCGTTTTTCATTTTGTATTTATATTTTTATTTTTTCTTCTCTCTATCTGAAAAGAATGAAAAATTCTTAAATGTTTTTATTTTTGTAAAATGAAAAAAAAAAAAGAAGAAAACTGTTTCTTTCTTTAAATAAATTTTTTGTCTTTTTTTTTTTTTTATTTAAATTCAGGCCCTGTCTAATTGTAACTATATAAATAATTGCAAGAAAAACAACAAAAATTAATGAACAAAAACAATAAAGAATTATATTGGTTCTAACATTTTTTTTTGTTGTTGTTTCAACTTAAGAAAATTTTATTGTTTTAATTTTTAAATTTTTTGTTTTGGTTTTCGTTGACCTCATTCGAAAATTTTTCAATGTTTCTTTTTTAGATTTTGTTTACTATTTTATTATCAAAGATTATTTTTGCTTGTTTATTATTGAATTTGGTGAAGTTAATTATTCATTTTTTTAAACAGTCAACATAAAATTCAACAACAACAACAATAACAACAACAACAACAACAACAACCAGTTAGCGACGGAACAAAGAGAATAAACTGAGAGATTTAGGAAGTGATTTCAAAAAGTGTTATAAGTGTGCAGACTTAATAATATTTAATGTTGGATAATAAAAAATGTTCAACATTTAAAAAAAAAATTATATATATAAAACACATCAAAATATACCACCCACCCTCTATATTATATTTAGATTCTTTTATAAATATTCTTCTTCCGTGTTTCAGAATAAGAATGAGAAAATAAAGAAAAGTGTTAATAAGATGAGAAAAATTTTAACAAATTTTTCATCAAATTTTAACAAATTTTTCAACAAAATTTTTATCTGACGTTATTTCTTTTGTTTAATTTTGATGAAATTAAGCTCTTTAAGCTCAAATCCATGTAACATTTCATAAAAAATTATTATAGTTTTACAGTTAAATTAATTAAATAAATATCTCGATAGATAACACATTTTACAATTTTAGTTCATAAATTATGTTGCTGACTGATTTAAATTAAAGATAAAAATAAAAGCATGCGAATAACAAAATTTTGTATTAAAATATAATTTTAAATACAAAAACAATAAATTCATTTAAATTTAGCGCTTAATTTTCATACGAAACTTCACGAAAAAAAAATGAAGAAGTTAACTTATTAAAAATTGGACCAAAAATTGGATCAGTTTTTTTTAGAAACGTAAATCGTAAATAAACGTCAAACATTATATTTGTTTTATGGAAAACATTCGTTGTTTTTACAATTTTATTTGAGATTAAATAAATAAATACTCGGTTCTTTAATTATGACGATATGTTGTGTATTAAAATGTGGAAATCATATTCGTCAAAAGAAAGAGAACATTTACTTTTTTGAATTCCCTATTAATGTAAATATGCGAAATTTATGGATAAAAAATATTGGAATTAAAAAATTTGTTGTAAGCCAACGATCTAGAATTTGCATTGAACATTTTGATAAAAAATATATTTACAAAGAAAATGATTGTTTACAAATAACAGAGGATGCAATTCCAACAAAAAAAATGTATCAAGTACCAATAATAAAAAATCGTAAGCTTCAAGTAGAGGTAAAAAGATCAAATCTAATTTTGATCCCTTTTCATAAATTATCTATTATTTTAGAAAAAAAAGACTGAACAGATTCCAATTCAACGGCAGCCACAAACGATTCGAAGACATACCGTAAGATTTTTTTTTTAATATTAAAAGAAAAATTAATTTCTATTAAAATTTCTAGATACTCTGTGTGAATATCAAAAAGATTGATGATTATGCTCGATTCTATAACATTCAAAAAAGAAGACTAAACGCATTGAAAACTGAAAAACTTAAGCATATTCATAACATAATTATTATTCGATCAAAAATTGATAAATTGGCAAGACAAATATTAAGGCCAATTAGAAAAGGAAATCTTTTATTAAATATTTATAATTAATTTTGATACAAAAACAAAAAATTATAATTTTTCCTTGATTTAATGAATTTTTTTTATTTTAAAGGGGTAATTTCAAAACTATAAAATTGAATTTTACTAATTAGAGAAAGCTTAAATTTAAAAAAAAATCTAAGATAATTGAAAATACAAATGAAGAATTTTCCCAATAAAGTATAAATTTATTTCCCCATTTTACTTTTACAATAAAAAACTTAATATTATTTTTATTTTAGTTTTTCTAATAGTTGGCCTGCTTCTTCTTTACATTTTTTATCATCATAATGACTGAAATAATAAAAGTTTTAATTTATTTTTTTGTTGATCAGAGAAAAATGAAAAATTTACCATTCTTTAAAATTGAAAGCCTTTTCAAGATATATTTTTGCATTTACATTATCTTTAAGACTTAAATAACATTTTCCTATCATTAATAAATTTAATGAATAAAAATTTGGTTTTATTTCTTCAGCTTTAAGAAAATGTATAAGTGCTTGTTCATAGGATGAATTAATTGGCATTGTAAAAATAGTTGAAACAAGTTTTTTTTGAAACCATGGTAAATCAGCTAGCCCATAAGAAAAAGAACCCAACAGATATTCGCAAACAGCATCATTTGGATTTAACTCAGCAGCTATGACCATATGCTTTTTTATGTTTTCTAATTGATTAAGACGTTCTTTCATACCAATTAATTCACTACGTTTATCTAACATAATTGCATACCATTTATGTATTTGAAAATTTTTATCATCTTGTTCTAAAGCATCTTTTATTATATCGTATGCTTCCAACATTAATTTTTCACTTTTACTTTTTTCTGGCGTAATTTTTGCTAAATTAAACATAGCACGAACGAGACGCCATTTAATATCTGGAATATTTTGGTCCTTAAAAGAAATTCATAATTTTATAAATTTTTATTAAATTTATCTAATGAAATAAAACTTACTGGATATTTTTTCAATGAATCTATAATTTCTTGATAAAATAATCCTTGATCAAACAATTGATCATTATGCCGAAATAAATCTTCTAATGCTGTTTTTTCATCAGTCATTTTTTTATCTTCTTCGATTACTTTCTTTTTAGAAAATCCAAATGAAAATCCCAAAAGAATTGGGAATTTTGGAAAAGTTTTTTGAAAAATTTGTTTCTGTAAAAATATGAAAATAAATAGATTAGAGTGACATCTATTAATAAACATTATTAAAACAAACATTTAGTAAAAAATCTTGGAAACAAAATATAGTTTAGGCACATTAGATTGCAAAAAAAAAAAAAATTCTTCGTTTTCTTTCCCTCGGAATTTTTCCCGCAACGCACAAAAACAAATAAATTAATTGAAAATTATTACGAGACTTTTTCTTTGTTTTTTTTTTTTATAGTTTTAATTAAACAAAGAAATTATACACACCAAGAAGACCTTCAATAATCTTACTATCAGTTTCAAGTTTTGAATAAACACTGACAAAGTCCAATTTTTATTTAGATTCAAAATATTTATCAAATAAAAAGAGACCGGAATTTGTTAATTAAATTTAGATTAAAATAAATTATTAATGGAATTTATATTTTTAATTTTTTTTGTTAAAAAAGGATCATTATTATAAATTATACAAATTCAAATTATTATTTTTTAAATAAAAAAACTGACGAAATTCAACTTTTTTTTTCACAAGAGAAAAACAATTCAATTTATGTTTAATTTCTTAATTTGTAATTTCCAAATTATGTCCACAAGAAAAAAATTGAACTTTTAGAAATTTTAGCGATTAACTATTGAATTTTAATCACACTTTTTGTAAATAACAAATAAAAAAAAAAAACACAAAATTTAGATTTTCTTACCGTAATGAAATAAGTAAAAATAAATTGATGTCTATTTAATAATTTTCTACTATGTCCATTTATTCTAATAATATTCAATATTCTACTACTGAACGTTTTTAATTGACTAAATGACATTTGTAATTTTATTAAATATTTTCTGTTTTTATTAAATATTCTTCTTCTTCTTCTACGCGTTTTTTTTTTGTTTTTTTATATTTAGTTATAAATTATAATTTATACAAAAAAACAAAGTATCTATTAAAAAAGATCAAAGTGTCAAAAAACTTTGGAAAATTCTATTTTTTAGTGATTCTGCCTTGCAAATAATAAATAATAAATTAAATATTGATAATGACACTTTTATATTTCTATTTTTCTAAATATAAATAAAAATACTGAACTAGTATGAAAGCCGTATCAGACATGTGACGGTATCGTACTAATTTACCAATTATTAATTGAAATTAGAACGAGACAAATGCCATTAGAGAGCAATATCATTTATGGTTTTAAAAATAGGTGTCTATAATAAATATTTATATCGGCAACGTTTTCCAAAAAAGTAAACAAACTACATGAGTCAAAAAAGAGACACTTTTCTTATATTCATTGTATTTTTTAATTGTTTTCAATATTCACTCACTTATAAATTGTTTTTAATTTTTTTATTCACTTTCTGTATTGTTTTCAGTGATTATCACTCACTTTTAATTGTTTTAAATGCATATTTATTATTTTGACAAATACAAAGTTGTTTTGACATTTTGACATTTCTGATATTTGTTTATTTTGAGAACTGTTTCTACAGTGTTGCATTTTTAGTTATGAACTATAAAATAATTTATAGTTTATTTTTTGCAAAAAAAATTTAAATTTAATTTTTTTCTGTTAAAAAAAATTGATTAAATATGAAAAACATATATCCTCCAATGTAACAATTATAAAATAATTATTTTTATTATTTTTTTTTGTATTTGTCATTATTAAATAAATTATTGAAATCTTCAATTGAACCAATTAGCACCATAAAAATTTTTACCATCATAATAGAGCCATAATTTAGCATAATAAAATTTGGTATTGTTTTATTTTGTACAAAAGAAAAAGGATGGATATCTCATATAACTCTCTCGTTTTTTCTCATGTATTGTCCTATATAGAAAAATTATGATCATAAAAGCCGTATCAGACATGTGACGGTATCGTACTAATTTTTAGAATTTTATGATCATAATTTTCCTATATAGGACAATACATGAGAAAAAACGAGAGAGTTATATGAGATATCCATCCTTTTTCTTTTGTACAAAATAAAACAATACCAAATTTTATTATGCTAAATTATGGCTCTATTATGATGGTAAAAATTTTTATGGTGCTAATTGGTTCAATTGAAGATTTCAATAATTTATTTAATAATGACAAATACAAAAAAAAATAATAAAAATAATTATTTTATAATTGTTACATTGGAGGATATATGTTTTTCATATTTAATCAATTTTTTTTAAGAGAAAATAATTAAATTTAAATTTTTTTTCAATAAATAAACTATAAATTCTTTTATAGTTCATAACTAAAAATGCAACACTGTAGAAACAGTTCTCAAAATAAACAATATCAGAAATGTCAAAATGTCAAAACAACTTTGTATTTGTCAAAATAATAAATATGCATTTAAAACAATTAAAAGTGAGTGATAATCACTGAAAACAATACAGAAAGTGAATAAAAAAATTAAAAACAATTTATAAGTGAGTGAATATTGAAAACAATTAAAAAATACAATGAATATAAGAAAAGTGTCTCTTTTTTGACTCATGTAGTTTGTTTACTTTTTTGGAAAACGTTGCCGATATAAATATTTATTATAGACACCTATTTTTAAAACCATAAATGATATTGTTCTCTAATGGCATTTGTCTCGTTCTAATTTCAATTAATAATTGGTAAATTAGTACGATACCGTCACATGTCTGATACGGCTTTAAAATTCTAAAAATTAGTACGATACCGTCACATGTCTGATACGGCTTTGACAGTGATCGAACGAAACAAGAAATTAAGTTAGGGAACTAAAACAATGAAGGAAAAAAAGAGACATCATAATATTGATTCAATAACAATGAATACTAATAAAGACTAATGGTAAAAGAGTGAGATAAATATATATTTTGTTTTACCACACAGCTGTTTTAATTTAAGTATGAAGTTAGTCGAATTTGCAATGTGGCAACGTTTATACCGTCAAATAATAAAAAGATTATAAAAAAATGTAATTTTCCGTTAAAAAAGAAAATTGAAGTTTTATTCTATTAAAACTTATTAAATTTTCATTCGGAAATTTCAAAAATTTCTTTGTTTTTTTTTTTATAATAATAAATTGCAATCCATGGAATATAAAATATAAAAAAATCAAAATTGAATTAATTAATGTAAAAAATGCGGACTTATTTTAATTAACTGACAGCTAGAATAATTAATTGTTTTTAGAAAAAAGTTGTTTTAAAAAAAAATGGAATTTCAAACTTGATTTTGCCATCTAACCCGACTTTAAATCATAATGTTTAAATTAAAAATCCCATTCATATATGCTAAATAATTTTATCTTACATTATTTTTTAAGTATGCTTGGACTCGTTTATTGTACGCGTTCATAATTTCTAACCAAAAAAGTTTTCAAGAATTTTGCATTGAAATTTTTATCATAATTTTAAAGTAAACTTTATTTCATCGTAATCCATTACTTACTTTTGCTCACAATTTTTCAATGAGATCAGCCGTATTTTTTTATTCATTCAAATTTATAATCGTACGTGACTTGAATTTCAAATATTTAAGATTAAAATGGTATAATTATTGGCATGTGTAAAATAATTAATTTAATTAAAACCTATATGAATTAATAAAGAAAACACAGATTATATAGGAACTATACAATTTTTTTTTATTCGTCATTATTCCTACACTGAACTTTTTTTTTATTATTTTTTTTTTGTTTTTGTTTTTTTTTTTTTATTTTTTGTTTTTTATATAAATACATTTTTTTTTCTGGCGTTTGAATATTAACATTTTTTTTTCTCTCTTCTTTTTATACATTTTTTATTATTATTATTTTTTTATTTTTTTGTTTGTTTGTTTTGATTCAAGTTTTTTCCTTGTTTCATTCTAAAAACTACAAAAACATTATCCAAATTCGGGTCTTTTTTTTTTATTTTTTTATTAAATAAAAAATATAAAACAAAAAAAAAAACAAGAAATAATAAAAATAAACGTGCAAGAATCTATATTATAAAATTTTCTTGTTGTCGACACACGTTTATTTTTTAATCAATTTTCTTTTAATATAATTATAATTTATTATAAAAAAAGACGTCAGAATTTTTGGATTATACACATCATAACACATTTGTATATATGTAGATACATACAAATATATGTATGTACATATGTATGTACATACAAATATAAATAGAGAAGAAGTTGTTAAAAAAAAAAAAAGAAAGAAGGAAAACTGGAGCATTTTCTTTTGTTTTTATTGTTGTTGTTGTAATGCATTTAAATATGTACAAATTTCTATATTGTCAAAATTTTAAACAACAACAGTTTTGGTTTTCTTCAAACATTAAACAGAGAATTTATTTATTATTTGTTGTTGTTGTTTTATCATGTACATTGTACAACAAGATTTTATTTTTTTGCTACTTATGCGCAAAAAACAAAATTGGAAAAATACTCCAAAAAAATTAAATGAAAATACAAAAAAAGATTAAGAAAAAGAAAAAAACAATAACAATAGAAAAGGATTACAGAAAGGATTCTTTTCGTTAATCATTTTATATTTTTTTTAATTATTTTTTATCGTATACAAATAACAGATACAAAAAAATATGAATACAAAAAAAAAATGGAATTTAAAAGAAGAAGAAGAAAAAGGAAATAATAAAAGAAATTTCATATGGCTGATAATAAAAAAATATTGGGTAAATAATGTAAAGGGTAGTAAGGAGATGTAAGGGTGTAAGCGCAACAATTATTTGGAATTTATTTTGAGGTTAAGAAAAACAGGAAAAAAGAACTGGTGAAAATGGGGAAAAACAAAGAAAAATGGGAATTATTGTTTTAGAGAATTTTATCAAAATAAAAACCGTATTTTTTTTTGATATCATTCCTTTACTTCCTCTTTTTTTTTTTTTTTTTTTGATCATAGTATAAAAGCTAAATATTATTAATTATCTAAATTCGCGATTAATTCTTCTTATTTTTTTGGTTTTTCTTTTAATTAATTGTTAATCTTTTCTTTTTTTTTTTTGATTTAAATCAAAACACTTTTTGTTTTTTATTGTAAAACGTTAAAAACTATGACGTAACGTTCAATCAAAAAATATCGTTCAATCAAAAAGTGTTTTGTCAACAAAAAAAAAAATCATTCCTTTAAATTAAGAAAAAAATTAGAAATAAAGCAAAATTTATAATAATGATACCGCCTTGCACTATTGAAATTATTAAGAGGAAATAACCGATATCCATATGCAAATACCCGTTTTTTAATTTTGAATTTTTTTATTTGGGTTTCCAGAATGTTCAACCGTAGAATTCTAATTCTAACACAAACTCAACCAAATTTGTTTTGTTGGTTTTTATACGAATTGTGATTCCAACCACAAATGTTACAAATCGAATTCAATCATTCACTTAATGCGGGAAAAAAAATAAAATTGATAGCACAGAGCAAAATTTACTAAACCAATTTTCAGAATAAAATAAATGTCGTTCCTTTTTTTTTGTTTTTGTTTTTAGTTATATTTTAATTATTTTTTCTTTTGTTTGTTAATTTTTTTTAAAAATTTTGATTTTTTTTTTTTGAAAATTTCTAGAAAAATTTAATTATTTTGATTTTTCTTTTTTTTTTTGGAATTAAAGATTAAAAAAATATGATTTTTTATTTATTTTTTTTTTTTTTTGTATTTTTTTATGCTTTTTTTAATTTTTGAAAATATTCTATATTCTATTTTTTTTTTTTGTAATAAATAATGAAATATAAAGGATAATTTGTTGAATGCCCTTTTTCTTGTTCTTATCTATTTTTTTCTTTGATTTGATTTTTGTGACATTTTTACATTACTAATTCATAATTCATAATTCATAATTCATAATTCATAATTCATAATTCATAATTCATAATTCATAATTCATAATTCATAATTCATAATTCATAATAATTCATAATAATAAATACATAGGGAATTATGTTGTTGTTTTTTTTTTCTGTTTAAAAAAGAATTTTTTTTTTTTCTCTAAATTTATTTATTTTACTTTATTTTTGACATTTCGAAAGCGCCAATTAAATTTAATTATTATTTGTTGAATTGTCTTCACCCTGTTTATATTAGAATTATTTCAATAATATAAATTTATAAACTACATTATAGATAAATTAAATGGAAAGCAAAGAGGACAATTCTATATAAATATTTATTGAAAGAGTCAAATTTTATATAATTAAATGGTCAAATTAGAAGGACGGTTAGACAAATTAGTACAAAATATCCGTGTTTGTTAATTTGAATTTTATTATTAAAAATATTTTCTCTTAATAATTTTCCCATACAAAAATGAATTCTGTATAAAATTCTGTATGTATACAGAACTATATTCAGATATATTCAGAGATATACAGATTTCATATTTGTAATTATGGAGTTCCAAAACTAGATGTCGCTGTTAATTTTTTTTTGGTTTGTTTTTCGTTATATTCAAATTTAAAAAAAAAACGGCTAATTTATGTGTCCACAGGTTCATATTATTTTACATAAATAATACATAAAAAATACGTAACGTATAAAAGATCTTCGTTATACTAAATATTTTTTACATTATTTTGTTTTTTTTTTCTTACAAAAAAATAAAATTAATTTTTGATTTTAATTTTTCGTTTACCAAAAATTCTTTTTACATTTTTTATTTCGTTGTCCCATTTTTTTTTTTTTCATACCGTGTCTAGTCCAACATTTGACTTTTTTCTTTTGTGTCTTCTTTGCCTTGAACCTGTAGTGTTTTTTTTTTTATTTCTTTAATATTATTTTGTTCCTACCCAATAAAATTGAAAGAGAAAAATAATTAAAATTGAAATAATTTTGCACTTTTTTATCCGAAACACGACACGGAATTCAAAATGGCCGACTTTGATTTTGTTTTTTTTTTAAATATTTAAATTTTTGAAATTCAAATTTGCCGCGCCATAAAAATTTCAATTAAAATTATTTTATCTTTCTTATTTATTGCTTCTCGCTTTACGTTTGACCCTAATTTACTAAATATAAATAAACTACAAAATAAACAAAAATCTTCCACCCCCACCTTTTCTATATTGACCCACAAAAATATTTAATAAAAAATTATTTTTTTTTTTAAGTTTTCTTTTTTCTTTTTTCACATTTAACAGCGAATTTAATTTAATTCAATAACTTTGTTTTTGTATTTAATAAACATCGTATCCATTTAATATAAATTAATCTAATTATTATTTTTTTCTTATGGTTTTTCCTTCTTTTTCCCCCTCTTTCCTCTTCTACACTTATTTTTCAATTTATTGAATTTAATTTTCTTCAGTTTTTGTCTTTCTTAGGAACGTCACAAAAAAAAAAACTAACAGAATCGTCCATTTTTTTTTTTTCGCCAATGTTCGTTCCCCTTTCTTTCCGTCCTTATAATTTCTTTCATTAAATTTATTTTGTTTTTCCCTTTCTCTAAAACTTCCCTAAAACTCTAAAACCTGCGTTCAACATAAAGACAATATTTTTTTTTATTGTTTTTCTTTTGTTTTTCTATACAACTAGAAAAAATGTTTTCTTTTAAATTTTATTAATTTTTTACTTTAAAAATTTATACAAACTGGGATTATAAATATTCTAAATTTGTTTTTCCATTCATTCCATCCTATTTATTGTTTATTTTTTCTTTTCTTTTTACCTTTAATAAAATCAATTAAATTTAAAAAAAAAAATGAATTAAATTAAAATTTCCGTTTTAAGTTCATTTTTTAATAAATGATTATTTTTTTTTGTCTTCTCCGGTTTAATTAGAAATAATTTTTTTTTTACTCTTCTCGAAATTTTTCCATAATTAAAAATTATATTTAATTATTTCTCTGCTGTTTTCTTTTGTTCTTCTTCTTCTTCTTCTTCTTCTTCTTCTTCTTCTTCTTCTTCTTCTTCTTCTTCTTCTTGTCTTTACATTTTAAATCGTTTTCTCTCTATAGATTTTTTTTTAATTAACCTAAATATACATACATGCTTTTGTTTTTGTTTTTGTGTTTTTTTTTTGTTTTAATTTTTTTTTTTTTTTTTTTTATAAATTTTTTAAGAAAAATAACAACAACAAAAATAAATTTTTATTTATTTTTTATTTTTTTTTTTAAAGGAAAACAAATTAATAATTCTTCTTCCTTTTGTTTTTCTTTTCTTTTAATAGTTTTTGTCTTCTATCTATTTATTTATTTTTTTTCCTATATGATCCTAGCTATCTACTTTTTGTTTTTTTCATTTTCTTATGAAACATCTAGAAAAAATAACATTTAGATAATAAATGTAACGTCGACCTTAACACAACATATTTTATTTTGACTTTGTCTACATTTTTTCCCATTTTTATATTTTTCTTCATTTGAAAGATTTTCGCACGAATTATTTTTTGTTGTTGCCCATTTTCACTTGGTTGTTTTTCTTTGCGTTAAATAATTTCGGTTGAAATAAAATTATATTAATTCTGATTAATTTGGATTGTTGTCTCGTTATTTTTATGTGCGCGAAAATTTGTATGTGTTAAAATTTTTAGATTTGAACGTATAACACAATTAAGAAGATAAAGTTTGACGTATGAATGAAATTTTGATGATGTCGTTATTTATTGTAACTTTCAAAAATAGAGTCCAATGTCCAATTCACTATTTGGTAGAAATATTGGCCTGAATTCAATTATATGAGTAGACATATACAAGACACGTTAACATTGAAGATTATTAAATCAAATCAGCGTCTTTATTTACACTGACTTTTATTATGTAGAGAAATGAAAATTTCATTCAATCAACAAGAATTCTTACAAAACTTCCTCAAATAATAATTATTCAATTTGTTGGCCTAATTTTCTGTGTATTTTACAAATGTAATGAAAACAAGAAAAAAAAAACAAAACAAAACAAACATTTTAATTTGTTTGTCTTTGTTTAAAATTTAAAAAAAAAATAAATATATTATGTTCGTACGTCAGTAAAAAATCAAAATTTTTCTCTATTAAATGACGCACATTTCTGTCTTTTGTTGTTGTTGTTGTTAAGTCTACAGTCTTTTAATTATTACAAACATAAACACCTTTATTTATATATTAATAATAATTACATTATTTTCTATCTTAAATGTATATATGTACATTTGTACATTTGTACAATTGTACATTTAACCCCCGGTTTTTTTCTTTTTAATAATTCTCTGAGTCAAAAATATCAGTTTAAATTTTTATGACTTTTTTAATGTGTGCTTTTTTTTGTTTTGTTTTGGTATGAAATAAAAAAAAACAAACAGAGATAATAATAAAAGACGCGTCATCAAAGATTATAGGAATTATTGAATTGAGTCATGAAATTTTATATAATTTATTTAGAGTTGAGAAACACATTTTTTTTTTGAAGTTTAATTAAAATTTTATTTCTTGCAAACTGAATTTTCTATAAATTCAGAACTGTCATACCCAAAATAGAAAATAAATTTTTCTCTACATTAAATCATAAAGTAAATAAGTGTAGTGTGTTGTAATAAGTGTACCATTGGATTGTTTCTGATTAAACAGATTACATTTATTTATTTTAGTGAGAAGGGTAAAGAGTGATGAAATTATTGCATATCGACTGTTATTAGATTGTTCATATTTTAATCGTATTCCTGTTTATTTTGTCTTTTATTAAATGTTTTTCATCAATTTCAGTTCGTATGCTTTGATAGAGAGTAGTGCACTGATAACATAATTCAAACAAGATTGTGCTGAACCCAAACAACTTATGAATTGTTGTTGTAGATAAGTCATTTTTAATTTAA
Source organism: Pedicia rivosa (assembly GCA_963082725.1). NCBI lineage: Eukaryota > Metazoa > Arthropoda > Insecta > Diptera > Pediciidae > Pedicia > Pedicia rivosa. The sequence continues at coordinate 4,367,212 of OY720152.1, forward strand.
TTTACGGACACATTATGGATAGAGCAATGTCATGCTTCCAGTCAATGTAGTGGGATACTATTGTCACTATTAAAAAAAAAAAAAATTAGTAATGGAGTTCTGCTGTCTATATTGAAAAAATATAACAACAATTTCACGATCACATAAATCAGAAAGCAATCCAAATAAATTTTGTAATTTCTCTCTTCGTTTTTTTCACCAATCAACAAAAAATAATTTTTTCTTCTTTTTTCTCTTTCAATTTGATTTTTTTTTTATAAATATTTTTCTTTGTTTTTTTTTTTGTTAAATTTTTTTTTACTTCTAAAAATTTCCTCAAAATATTTGTTTATCTTTTTATTTTTAGTTTATTAAATTTAATTATTTGATTATTTGATTTCTTCTTCTTCTTCTTCTTCTGTTTTTTATTGGTGTTTTTTTTTTCTATTTTTCCTTCTTCTTATTCTTACTTTTAACTTTGTTTTATTTTACCCTTTGCTTGTTTGTTCTTCTTTCAAATCCCAACTTACTTTTAGTACTAAATTTGTTAGTTGAGTTTTGAAATTTTTAGTACACGTTTTTCTTCTCGTTTTTTATTTTGTTTATAAATTTTTTTTCTTCATACTTTCAACAATTTAAAAAAAAAAAACAAAACATTTGTTTGTTTCAATGTTCATTCTATTGCCTTCATTTGTTTTCCTTTATTGTTTAAAAACATTTTTATAACATTTTCCTCCCCCTCTCTAATTTATTTATTTTTGTTTGTTTTCTTTGTTATAAGTTCTTTGGAAGACTAGACTATAAAAACTAGACTCTTTCTCATTTGTTTTCTTTATTTTTTTATTTTACTTTTTTGTTTTTTTTTCCACTAATTTTTCTTTACTTTTTATTCTTCTTTTTTTTCTATTTTATTTTTCTATTTTATTTCTCTTCTCTCTCCCTCTCTTTCTCTTTATCTCTCTTTAATTTATTATTAAAAGTCGAGAAAAAAAAAAAATTAATCGAAAAATTCAAATAACTGAAATTTTAACGTTTTTTATTTGTTAAAGTTTTGATGAAAAACGGACAAAAAATGAGAAATTTGGTTAAATGACATTTTTTTTTCAACTTAAAAATATTAATTTTTAAAAATTAAAATTAAAATTAAAATTAAGTAATTTGTGAATTCGCACGTACTAAAGAAATAAAAACAAGAAAACAAACAATCAGAAAGAAAGCATAAATAATTCAAGGGGGGTTGGGGGGGCAAACTTTTTGTTTAAAAATTTGAAAAAAGAGAAATAAAAACGTTGACATTTATTATTATTATTTTTTTTATTTATTTTTAATATTTAATTTTTTTATTTTTAATTTATTAAGTTAATATTAATTAATTATTGTTTTTAGTTCATCATTTTATTTATTTATTTATTTTCTTCTTCTTCTTCATTTTAAGCTTTTTTTATCTTCATTTTTTTTTTTTTTTGGTATTTATTTATTTTTTTTTTTATCTCTCTTATTTTGTTCGTGGGATCATTGTTATTGTACTAAATTTTAATCAGTTCATTTTTTTTTTAAATTATTATTTATTTAATTATTTAATTATTTTTTTAATTATTTTTTATTTTTTTGGTTTTTACTCTTACAAATGAAAAATAGATTTTCTCTTTTATTTCTTTTTCTTCTTCTTCTCTTTTGTAAGTTTTTCTTTTTTAGTAATTTTTTTTAAATCGATTGTTTTTTTTTTTTTTGTTTAAAGAATTGTATTTTTTTTTTGGTTTAAATATTTTGTTTATTAATTATTGGAAAAAGAGGCAAAAAAATTGAGATTGATTTGGAAATTTATTTTTTGTTTTGTTTTTTGTATTTTTTTATTTTTGACGTCATGAAAATCACAATTTCTGACGTCATTCTTTTAGTATTAATTAATTAATTATTTATTATGAATTTATTTCTCATTTAATTTACTAAAAGTTTTCTTCTTCTTCTTCTTTTATTTTTTAAATCACTAAAAACTATTTACAGATTATATAAGCAAAGACACGAACCATTATTTGTTCAATATTGTACTAAATTTTTTTTTTTATTTTATTTCTTTAAATTTTCTTTAAAATTTTTTCTTGCAATGATTTTGTTTTGGCGCCAATTTTTTTTTCTCTCTTTCATTTTATAAATTAATTTAAACTTTTTTCAATATAATATAGTTTTCTTCTTCTTCTTTCTCTTTTGGTATGAATTTAATTCTACAATTTAATAACAATTGATTGTATTTTTCTCTTTATTGATTTTGTTTTTCATTTTGTTTTTTTTAAAAAGTGAATAAAAATATATAACAAAAAAAAATTCATAAGTTTAACACACACACGTTTACGTATCCATATAAAATATGAAAAATACCCATCCCCAATTTTGTAAGCAATTTTTTTTTGTGTTTTAGAACAAGAGAAATGATACTCTTGTTCTTCTTGCGTCCCCTTTGGCTCTACGAGCCATCCCGTACTGTCACATACTCGCTTCGGTACTTGTTGTTGAACCTTTTGAGTCTGGTGCACCAGATGCACCTTCGTCATCACGTGACGAAGCCGCCGTACGACCTGATAATCCACTGAAGTCTAATTTGTACTAAAACGAAGAAAAAAATGTGAAAAAAGAAAATTATAATTAATTATTTAAATTTCATTTTGTTTTATCTTTATAAATGGCGTTAATTGTTTAAAGTTGTTAGAGGTTATTGTTTGTATTTCTGGTATTTATTGATTATGTTTGTATTCATTACATAAAACAAAAATTAGTACTTTTAGTACGTAAAAGGATAAAATAAAAATTAAATTCCTTACAGAATAATAATTTGTATAATTGGCCCCCTCGTACCCCAAATAAAAAAAAAATGAAAAAAAAATAATATAATGGGCTTGTTTGTTTTAACTCTTCTTATTTAAATGGAATCTGTTCTGGCATCATCAGTCTGTGCTAAATAAATTATGAATAAATAAATTAAAATAAGAAATAATAATAAATGTTTTTTCTTTGCCCACAAAAATTTTCAAATATACAAAAGATAAATTGTAAACTTTCTAAGCTTACCTTATTTGCAGATTCAAAGCATGCTTTTGAGACAACATTTACAACGTTCATTAAATTTTTTGTCTCTTGGATGACATGATCAACTTTAACAAATGTTGCTGCTTTACCAACAGTCGGATCTTTAACACAAAATTGTAATGTTTGTACAAATGTTGGTACTCTATCCAAATGTTCAAGAAGTTCTTTTTTATTTTGTCCAACTGGTACTTGATAAGAAAATTGTCTAACAACTTTATAAAGACGATTTGCTTCTTCTGCAAAATATTCTGCTTGTGTAAATAAATCTTGTGTTGTACGTAAACTACCTTCACCTTTTGTAAATTGATACATTGAAAATGCCATTGCAGACATATTTTTGGCTCTGCAAAGGAAAAATATAAAAAGGTAAAATTATTCGAATTCAAATGGAGGAAAATGTATAGAAAAACAACCTTTTAACAATATCATTATTTTCATCAGAAGCTCCATTCCATTTATCTGTTTCAGCATCCATTTCATTTGTGAGCATTTTCATTTCAAGACCAGCTTTTGCAATTTTCTCCTGTTCCTCTTGATCAAGACGTGATGGTTTTAATGGTTTCGATGTTGTTCCATGCTTCTGAACAAAAATTTTTGTAAAATTGTAAAATTTTGTGAAAATACAAAATTAAAATAATAAACAATTCTTACTCCTGGTCGTGGTAGACTAAGATATTCCTGTTGTGGTCTTGCTTGTGTATTAGCTAATTCAATAACTTCTTTAGATACTGTTGTCACATCACTTGCAAGCCATTGCCACATGTCAACAAATACTTCTAGATTTTCTGTTGCGATTTTACTTGATGGATGTGAGGATAAAGCTCGTGCTGCTGTTACAACCTAAAAATAAAATTACATTTTTATAGAATAACCTCCTATAAAAGTCATTGTGTTGTTGTTCGCATTTTTCGTTTGTTTATAGAAAACAAAAATAAAAAAAAGGTGAAAACAAATGGAAATAAAATATAATTTTTTCCGTTTCGAAATCTTTAAAGTCACGAAACTGATTGAAAATATAAGGATTTGGTTTGTTATTTTAATGCGCTTACAAAAATCTCTATAAAAATCTCTATAATAATTTTGTTTTATTATGAAAATACATTTTCACTTTATAACTACAAACACAAATTTTATATTTTAAATGAATTCTATTTTCTGTTTTGGTAAACCATTTTTCACTTATTGAGCAACACAAATTTAATGATAAAAATTGTACTTTGAATTATTTTATTTAAGAAATCTGAAAATTGATCCTTTTTTTTCCTTCTTAAAAATATATTTACTACGAAACACAGAATGTTAAAGTTTATAGAAAAAAAAATGTTTAGAATTTCTCTGCTTGAATTGAATCCCAAAATATTTTTTTTTTACGCAAATTTCTACAAAATAAAACAGAGATAAAGAGAGAGAGAGAGAGAAAAAAAAGGTTGTGTTAAAAAACTTTTTTTTTTCTTTTTGATTTTCTTATACTTACAAATAATACAGAGTGTACGATAAAATCTGTTTAAAATCAACAAAATTAGTTAATCTATCTTCTGAATAAAAGATGTAAAAGTTTGCGTGTTTTGTTGATAAAATATATATAAACGACATATGTATACCCAGAACTATTTAATAAACGAATTTATTTTGTTTACAACAAAAAAACAACAACAACAACAACAATAAGTAAAGAACAACAAAGAAAAAAAATGTTTTACCTGAGGTCCATAAATTCTCAAATTAATTTCAGTAAATTTTGATTGAACTTGCAATGTTTCCGTTAAGGCAATATGTCGTAATAATTTACATACTTCAAGCATGTGATCAATAAAATCATGAAAACGATCAGCTGACTCTTGTAATCTATCTAATTCCTGATTTAAGGCAATATTCCTGAGCATATTTACAAGTTCAATACCAGATTTAACAATATGACTTAATTCTGTTGTTTGATCAATTGTTGTTAATGTTAATTGATGTGATAAATCTTGTATTGCACTTAATACACTATCAATAGCTGAATCAATATCAAATGTTGAACTTGGATATTGTTCCATATTAACAGCAATTCTTAATAATTGATTTAATTCAAGTTTGGCACGATCACAAAGTAATAGAATATTTTCACGATGTTCATGTGTTGTATATGCTGAATCAGTAAAGTCTTGTGTTTTTTCAACGAGTTTATCTAATGCTGCTAATAATTGATCACGTGTTTCTGGTGATAATATTGACATACTATGATTACTTATTTCACCTCTACTAACATAACCAGGTAAATCACGATCCATACTAACATGATTCCTATTTTTTATATCTGATCTTCCTATATGTTTATCACGTTCACTATTACTACGCATTAATTCTCGATCACGTCTTCCACTCTCATAATTATTAATACCTTCTTTACTAGATGATGTCTCTTTTGTTTTTGTTATTTGATTTCCTTGATTATTTCCTTGTCCTTCAAATTTTGGTCGTGACATTTCAACCAAACGTGAAAATTGTCGTAAATAAGAAAAAGCGGTGGCACGTTCTGAGTCAAATTCAAGTTGTGTTTGACGCGGTGATGTACGTTCTGATGATGTTGTCTCTAATACACCATCTTTAACAACATAATGTATTAAATCCATTGCACGACGCATTTGACAAAATACAGTATCACGATTTTCACGTGAATGTGTACATTCAGGATGACGTAAACATGTTTTTGAAGATGTTAATAACATCATTGTTGAACGTTCTAAAACTTGTCGTGCTGCTGCCATTTGTGCTCTTCTACGTTCATCTTTAAGGTCATTTTGTCGGTCACCTTAAAATAAAAAAATAATATACTGTTTCTGTCATATTCATTTCTTTATTTTCTCTATTTATGCTGAGACTAAAGGCAAACAATCTATCATAATTTATCCTTATTTTCTTTTATCATAAAGGCCAAAAGTAAATATTAAATCATATAAAATTAATATAGAAAATAACTTCTTCTTATAATTAGAAATCTTGCCAAAAACTCTTAAATTTTTGGTTTATTTAATTTTTAATGCTTTCATTGAATTAACTAGAATACAATAATTATTATTTACTCACCAGTAACATGAGCAAGTTCAACCATTTCGGCACCAAATACAGAAAATGCTTTTACAAATTCTGTAAAATTTGCAACAGATTCAAGTTTTCCTAATGATCGAGCAACCTATACAAAATGAAATAAAATTTAGAATAATAAAAAATAGAAAAGAAAATTTATACTTACACGATCTTTGGCTAATAGAAGCTGTTTAACAACAACAATATCAGCTAATAATAAGACACGTGTGACAGAACTAAGAAGACCGCGTGCTGCACGAACCATTGAACCTTTTTCAGCTAATGGCCCTTCTAATGGACCTGGATCATTTGCTGCAATGTCACATAATCTTTCTATTGATGAACCTGTGAATGGATAAAGAATAAAAATAAATCTTCAATTTATTTCTATTCGATATTTATAGACATTTTCCATTTGAAACATATAAATAATTATTTGTGCATCAATCATCCCTTAAAAAAGATACAAAAAAAATAACTTTAAGAGACTAACGTGTGTTTATAAAAGCGTGAATAAGAAATGAAAAAAAAAAAAGAGGGGATGTTCAAAGTGTAAGGTTTTCGTAATTAAAGAATGAAAAATAAATGGTGAAGAAATTGGCAATGACTCAACAAAATTTTTTTCTTCTATCAAATTATCAAATTATAAAAGATAAAAAATCTTTAAAGGTTATTTAGAAAATGTATTTAGTTAATTATAAACCAATATAACAATTGATTTAATTGGTATTCTGTTATATAAGGATGTTTGAGTGTTTGGTAAGGAAACAATATACTGACAGGCCACAAAGGTTAAAATGATACAATATGCATTTAAGTGTATTGGTATTTGCAGTTTATACAATTATTGATTGTTCAACTAAAATAATCTATCTGGCTTTAATTTCAAATAATTGTTTGAAAATATTTTATTAAATTCACTAGATATCTAGTGACATTACTCGCCGCTACAATTGCAAGACACAACTTAATATACGTTTCAATTAAGTATTATTTCTATCAATCTATAAAAAAAGTTCTTTTATTTTTAATTAGATTTTGAAAAGTTTTGATTAAAAAATATTCTATTTGCTGGAAAACAAATATCCTATAACCTAAAAAAAAAAATCAAATAATGTGAAACTTTAAAAAAATAGAAGAAGAAATTTCCCACAATGTTTGTGAATTTTCTATCTTTAAACACACAAAATAAATATAAACATTACCCTTAAAAAATCAAATTTTGTAGCAAATACAATTTGATCTTATCCTACTAGAAAATTTTATATTCTCATCCCTAAAAATTTTCAAGTTTATTTACTCAAGGCTCATTTGTGATAAATTAAATAGTCACATACACTCACACACATGCACACGCACACGCACACATAAATTCATTCTACTTGTGTTACTTTCACTATTAAAGTCACTGTTAATCTTCAAGAAGAGGCAACAGCTTGAGGTCTTGTCCTCACCACACTATACCACACACACACACACATACACACATATCCAAACATACTTTTCCTTTTTCCTTAGAATATTTAGATAGAAGAATATTGCAAGATTATATTTCCTTATATTTTTTTTTCTTTTCCTTTAAAGATTTAAATTTTCTCTTCTTCTTCTTCTTCTTCTTCTTCTTCTTCTTGTTTTTTCTTTCTTTCTTTCTTTCTTTCAATGTTCCATAAGGAATGATAAAAAAAAAGTAAACCAAAAAAAAAAAAAAAAAGTTCCCCGCTGAGTTTTTGATAAAAAAAAATAAGAAGAAAAAAAAAAACGAAGAGCAAACAAAATAAAATAAAGTAAAATAAAATAAAGAGAAAAGAGTTTTGGGCATAAAGAAATGGGATTTTCCAACAATTTATTTGGGGAAAAATATTGTCACAAAAAAAAAAGAAGAAGAAAAAGAAAAATAAAAAGAAAATCTCATTTGTTTATTTTTAATGTTTTCTTTCTATTTTTTCTTTTTCTTTCATTTTTTCTTCTTCTGTTTTTTTTTTTTTTTTTTTTTAATCATCGGATGTGATAAGAGTTTATAGAAAGACACAAAATAACTAAATACAAAGGCAACAAATTTTTTTTTTTTAGATGGTACCCTGTTGTGTGATTGAGTTTTTTTAGGGGGAATAATTAAAATCAGTCTAGAAAGAAAAATAGAAAAACGAAACAAAAACAACAACAATAAAAATGGTAAAAAAAAAAAGACTTTTTTTGAGAGGTTTCCCGTTGTGTGTGTGACGTCTAATATCTCATCCCTTTTTCACACACTGACTTGTATTTATTTTATAATAAATTTTTTTTGTGGATCTGGCAGCAAATAAAAAAAAAAAAAAAAACCAGAAAGAAAAATATTAATAAAATAATCTTGATTTTTCCGAAACACGGTTTAATTTTTTTTCTTCTTTTGCCAAAAAAAAAAAATTCCACTGAATATTCCGGAATGACGTCACTTTAGAAAAAAGTCAACCCTGACCTAAATCCCTACTATTTTATTGATCCCCCTTTTTTTCTTTTTTTTTTTAATGTATTTTTGTAGTTTTCGTTCTTGCTCAACTATAAATTTTGTTGTGTTTCACCCCAGAAATAAAATCTGCTCAAAGTCGCATATAGTCCTATCATCCGTTTGTCCGTCTGACCTTTTCCTGTTTTGCATTTTGTACAAGAAAAAAAAAACAACAGAGAACAAGAAAAGAAAATGGGAAAGGAAAAAAAAAATGTTTTTCAATGTCAAAAATATAATAAAAATATGGGACGAAAAAAAAAAAGAAGAAAAATTGTAAGTCGTCTGTATGGGTCCTTTTTTTTCATTGTTTAACTTCCCCCTTTAACGACTTTTGAATGGAAATTTTCTTTCTTTCCTTTTTTTTTTTTGTTCTTTTTCCTTTTATTTTTGTTTTATTATTGTCTTCTTGTTCTCTGTTTTTACTTTTATCGTTTCAATTTTTTATTTTTCTTTTGTTCTTAAAAGAGAAAAAGCAAAAAAAAAAAAAAAACTTTTTTGGCTCCTAAATATTTATTGTGTCTTTACTAAAAATGAATAATAATCGTCAATCATCCACCAGATGTAATAATATGTCATATACCCTACCCCCTCTAGTCATACTCTTTCTCTTTCTATAACTCACTTAACTTATTCGTATATTCTCTTGCTTACACACGGGAAGTAAAAAAAAAAATGTTGTTGTTGTTTTTAATATAATGAACGCGTTCAATTGTCTAACGTCTGATTGAATTCCCTTGTTAAAAATTAATTAGTGTGAAAAGTAAAAGTTTCATATCTTTGACGGTTAGTTTTATTCCGTGTTATAATTGAGTTAAAAGAAATAACACGAATGTGAAATCTTAAGACTGTTAAATGTGTGTTCAATAAGTATTAGTGATTTACTTAAAATAAACTTAAGGACGGAAGACTTATCAGTTTTTAGAAATCGAAGGTCAAATGTATTTTGTTTTATTGTCTGATGCGAGGGGGTGGAGGCAATCGGTAAAATTGGCGACTTTTCTAGTTATCGACAAAGGAAAACATAAAACACAAATCACGGGTAATTTATTGGAAAATGGAAAATGTCGAGTGACATTCAACGATTAATTGTCTCCTTAAATATTTTTTCTCTCTTCTATATTTTACTCTGTCACTCTCTCTCTCTCTCTCTATCTCTCTCTCTCTCTCTTTCTCTCTCTCTTTCTCTCTCTCTTTCTCGGTCTCTTTCTGACAGAACAAAATGAAGAGTCACTTAAAATGATTATAAAACCTGACATAAGAATGATAATGATAACAATAAGAATATATACGTAAGACATGCAAACTTTTATAAGGTTTCTTAGACTATAAAACTTTAATACACATTCGTTAGATAAAAATAGAATAAAGAATAGAAACAAGAAAGGCATTAAGTGAAAATTGAAAATTATAACGAAGACCTTAAAAAAACAAAACAAAAAAAAAACGTCCAAGTCCATCAAATATACGAAAGAAAAATAATAATATTTTTTATTTTTGTCTTTCCTAAAAGCTAAAGGCTAAAGTCTAAAGTCTAAAGTTTACGGTAAAGAATGTAGTAGTTTTTTTCCTTGTTGTTGTTGTTGTTGTCTTATGACAATATTTTTCATTTAAGTTAAATATTTAACATTTTCTATTCACATATTGAAGCAAAAACAAAAAAAAAAAATAAAAAAATAAATAAACAAAGGAAGGAAGGAAAATTGAGAAAAATAAAAATGAAAATTGAGAAAAATAAAAGAAAGGAAAAAAGCCATAGAGGAAACCATTTCGGTCACACATTTTTATCTTTATCTACTCTGTAAGAAAGCTATTAGTGACGTCATTATGAAAGCGAACAAATTTTTCTTATTTTTCTTTCTTTTATTTTTTGAAGGGCAAAAAAAATTTTTCACTATTTTTCCTTGCCTTTTCTTTTTAGATTTTTTCCCTTAGTTTTTTGTTTTGTTTTTTTTTTGTTGTACTGGGGGTGAAGAGGTTTTTCCTCTCTCACAAATAATAAATAACAGAGAAAATTAGAAGTAATTGCTACGATAGAAAATGTTTTGAATTTATTAACAACCCGGCCAGGAACTATATATTTATTTACAAATATTTTTTTGTATATTTAAATTCTTAAATTTTTCTTCATTTTACAAAAACAAAAATGTTAAATTCGAAAAGAATTTTTGGTAATTTTGCGATTTTGCTTTGAGAATAATTTAATATTTTTTTTTTTTTATTAGAATTTTTAGTGCCAAGCTTTCAATTTTTTTTTTTATTTTGTTCTTTTCTACTTTTAGAAAATTCAAATTAAATATAGAATGGAGACACATTAATGTTTATGCATATATACACACACACACACACACACATTTATACAAACACACACACACATTCACACACACAAATTAAATATGTAAACGCATTTTTTAAGACGACATTTAAAGTATTCAATTATAAGAATAGATAAATCGTTCGTTTAATAGGATCCTTTTTTGAATGTTGAAAGGAAAAGAAGGAAATAAAAAAGAAAATTAAAAATTTTTATTAGACGAAAACATTAAAAGAAGAAAAGAAAGTTTTGTGGGTTTCGGCAAACTGAAACAGTTTTCTAATTTTGAAATTACAAAAAAAAAAAAAAAAATTGTACAAAAGTTTACAGAATTTAAATGGAAAATTTATTTTTTAGTTCAAAAATGTGAATTCAAATAACTGAAGAAATTAAAGTGACCAAACATAAAGAAATTAATAAAAAATGACCTCAATCAAAAAATCACAAATCGTAAAAATACAAAACTGGAACAATGAACTGAATTCAAAATTATTTTGTTCTTTTGTACAAATACAAAAAAAAAAAAAAAGAAGACAGAACACAGAACCACAAAATGAATCTAACCAAAAATCTTTAATTTATTGTTACAATTTGAACAACATTCAAGAATTATAAATTCCCGGGGCAATATTAGATAAATCTGTCTTTTAAACCAATGAGAAATGTTTAATAGGCAAATCGATTTGGGTTTGGCTTTGGGGGGCATTGAAAATTTAGAATGAAAGGTCAATAAGTTTAGAGTGTTGTATAAATATGTGTGTGTGTGTGTGTGTGTGTGTGTGTGTGTGTGTGTGTGTGTGTAATTTTCAGGGATTTCTATGGAGGCTGATAAAATAAGAGATTTAAGAAATGAATATAAATTTTAATTATCGTTTAAAATTTATACGAAAGTTTTAAAATGAATTTGAAGAAAACTTGAATACATGTTTAGGTTTGTTGTTGTTGTTGTTGTTGCTTTTTCTTTTTCTTTTTCTTTTTCCTTTATTATTTTTATCTTATTTTGTGCTAAATTGAACAGAAGAAACTTCTTTAAAGTGAGACAATGAGAATTTTTATCTGAAGTTTTACTTTCTATTTAATTGTGGTAAAAATTGTATTAAATTTCTCTTTCCTTTGAAATAAAATCGTATCCGATTTTCCTTTTATTCTCCATTAAAGAGAATCAACTGATTCAAATTCATTTGTAACAAGAACAAAGAAGAAAAAAAAAAAAAAGGAAAAAAACAGAAAAAAGGAAGAAGATAAATTCATTTTTTGATTCTTTTATCATTTTTCGTTTATTTTGTTTTTTTTTTGTTTTTCTTTCCCTTATTTTTATTAAAATCAAATAAATCGGAAATGCTTCAAAAATAACTCAAAATGCCTGAAAAGAAATTTATTCTAAAAAAATAAAAAAAAAAACAAAAACGAAAACAAAAACAAAACAGAAAAAAAGGAAAGAAAAACAAGAAACGAAAATAGAAAAAAAAATTTCCGCGTTTATAAATTTTGTTTCTTTGTTTTTTTTTTTGTTTTTGTTTTTGTTCTCTCAAGAGAAATTCAAACAAACAAACAAATAATTAAAGATTTGTTATTTTCTTTCGTTTCAATCTTTTTTTTGTTTTGTTTTGTTTTGTTTTTTTTTTTTTTTGCATTACAGAAAATCAATCAATTTAATCATAAATATTTTTTTTATTCGATTGTTTTGTTTTGTTTTTAATATTTTTGTGATGACAAGTCAATTATTTTCATTCAATTTCATTATTTTATTTCTTATTTCTCTTCAACATAAATCATTTTTCTAAAAATTTAAATTTGATTTTCTCTTCCATCAGTTCTCCCATTACTTTGACAGTGGGAAAGAGGAGGAGGATGCCCAACACTCTCAAGAAAAACAAAAAACAAAAAAAACTCAATAAATTTTGATGATAATTTATTTGGAATTGATTAGATATTTTTTTTTTCTGTTTATCTTCTGCTTTTTCTCTTTTCCAATAAAAATTAATTAATTATTATTGATTAACATAAGTTTATGGGACGACTAAAGTACCAGAATCTCAGCGGTTAAAAGTATCCTTATCGTAATTGTGAAGATTTCATATTTGTATTTTTTTTTTATTATCTCGATTACATTTTTAATGAGTTTTATTTTTTAGAAGTTTATTCTTCTGATCGATTTTCTGTTACGTTGATTCGTAAAAATATTCAAATCCTCTTATTGCCCGAAGAAAATGAAAAGGTGACATTCATTTCTTTTAAATCAAAATTTAGAATTTCTCAGAAATTTTAATAAAGATTTTCAACCAAATTTACTTTTTCCAGATTAAATTTTCAACTTATGCAAAAAAAAAAAATCTATTTGGAACCTTCGTTAAATCATTTTCAATTGAAAATGTTAATATTGCGGTTGAATCATTTGAAAATTTATTAATCAAAAACATATTTTCAAACATCCGTCGAATAAACGGATATTTATTTTAGAATTTGGACCGACCCCAGAGGAACCACAACAATATTTGGAAACCACAAAATTCTTTTAACATTTCTGTAATTGAGACATTATTTGCTTGTTTTAGGTTTTGGTTTCTGTATTTGTTTTGTTTTTGTTTTGTTTTTGTTCTACCCAAATGTTCATTAAACAAAATTTTTTTATAATCCGATTATTTTTATTATTTGTTTGTTTTAATAAAATTTTGATTATTCTGTAATTCTGTTGCTTTAATTAATTTATAATTTTTCCAAAAACAAAAATGTGAAAAGCACAACAGCAACAACAAATTATAACAACAACAAAAATTAAATAAAAAAAAAAATGTTCGAGACGAAAACCAAAAAAAGAAAAAAATGTTTCGATAAAATTTGAGAAAAAAAATGAGAATTATTCAGTAAAAAATCAAATATGATGAAAACTCATGCGATAATCTCATTCCAATTTTCCGTAACAAATTATTATTATTCAAGCCCAAAAAAAAAAAAGAAGAAGAAGAAGAAGAAGATGAAGAAAAAGAAAAATAAATAAATAAATGAATGAATATGAAATAAGTTATAGAAAGTCAAATGAAATGATAAAATAGAAGACGAAGGCGAAGAAGACGATGAAGTTAAATCGTTTTTGATTTTCAATCACGCAAACCTCTTTTTTTCTTCCCTTTACCTTAAACCTTCTATACTGAATTTTTTTTATACGTTTTAATATTTTCCTTCTTTTTTTTCCCAGAGACATTTTCATTATTTTCACCGTGTTCTCTTTTTTTATTATCCAATTTTCTCAAAAAAATATTCATTTCGTTTTTACTTCTTTTTTGATGTTGTTGTTGTTGTCTCGTTTATATCTAAATATCTTTATAATATGTATGCACCCACTTAACAACCCACAATCATGTTTATGAAGTTCAAAATAAATAAAGGTAAACCTGTCGTATATGAACCATTGGATTAATTTTATGCTTCCAGCACTAAAAATTTTTCAACGTTAGACGAGATAATTTTCAAATTCTCTTCTGATAAATTCATTTTGTATTTCATCACTAGTGGAACTTCTGAGAATAAATTGTAATTGTGAAATATTCAAGAATTTGCTATAGAAAACTTAGTATCAGTAAAATTATGTGAGAAAGAGAGAGAAAGGGATAGAAGGATCAAGAACAATAATAAATGGATCAAAAAAAAAAGAATTCTTATTCAACATTTTCAATATTTTATTAAAGTTTCATTAAATTCGTTTTTAATTAAAATTCTGTTTTCATTTTTTTTCTTCCTTTTTTTCATTATTAATTTTGTGTACCCTTTTTTTCTCTCTTTTTTCCTTCAATCTATGAAAAAAAATAACCATTACTTATACAAGGACCATGAGAAATTCTTTCACAATTTATAGAAAAATAATAATAATTTATTTGTTGTAATTTTTACACAGACATAAAAGGAATGACGACACGATGATACTTCATAAATTTTTTCTATTGTCTCTCTGATTATATTTTTCTTCATTTTTCTATCGTTTAACCATTTTCATTTAACATTTTTCTATTATAAAATGAGGCATTTTGATCGATTATTATGTTAATATTTCAAAATATCTAAAACTGAATTTAACGTCTACACTTTACTGTACAGTATATACACAACTGTACTGAATTTATATTTTTAAATATGTCTGTCTGGTACTGTGTATGACACTGTGTGTGTGTGTGTGTATGTGTGTGTGTGTGAGTAGGTTCTTTATAAAAGGAAAAATAAAAGGGATGATATTCATGAATGGACCGGAACTAATTTGAATATATTTTTTTTAAGTATAAGAAGAAGAAGATGAAGAAGAAGATGAAAATGGAAAAAGGAAAAAAAGTGGAGAAACATCAAAATCAATTTTATTATCGATTTCAATCAATTTTTTTTTTTTTGTAGGTTTTTTTTTTTGGAATGAGAAAATTTTTACTCAAATTTTTCCTCTTTCTACAACATCATTTTTTGTTACATTTAATATTTTACATTTTTGTAGTATTTCTGAATCTAGGGAAATCAGAAATAATAACAATAAAAGTGAAAAATAAAAGAAGAAAAATGGAAAGGAATGGAAATAAATGAAAAGAAAGGAAGTTCAGGTTGACATCTGCTCTGCTATCAAAAGTGATTTTAGTTTTGTCTTATATTATAGGGATCATCTACTAAAAAATATAGGACGTGAAATGGGTGAGTTCACCCTACATAAATAAGACGTCATCTCATAGATGAAAACGTCGCATATCAATTTTTATTTTTGTTTTGTTTTTTTTTTTCTGAGTGTGTGTGTGTGTGTGTGTGCAAAATTTTTTAACCTTAAAAAAGAGCTGCTGCTACTGATGTTTAACTGATTATATGGTTGATCAAATATAATCAATCAAAAATAACGCGAAATTTATCTCAAAGTTAACGTTTATTGATCTGATTCTGTCTCTGAGGGGTCAATTTTGTAAACTTGTCAATTTTATCTGCATTGAATGAAGGAATGATGAACATCACTTGTTAGTTAGCTGTTACGATTCCAGTGTTGAATAGTGAGTTTTAAAAATGGTAATTTATTTATGATTAAACAATAATCCTTTTTGAGATTTACAAAGAAACGATTAACTTCGGTGTTAATTGAGGATTTTTATTTCTATCGTTATATTTACGTCAATAAGGAATTAATTATGAAAATTACTTAATTATTATTTGAACACGCCGAACTCTCAATTTCGTTTAAATTATTTTCTTTGGATTTTTGTAAAGAAAAGTAAGCAAATAATAATAATCAATTGTCTACTTAGAAGACAATTAAAATGTCAAATTTCTAAATAGATTACGTTTTTTTTTCTGTCTCTCACCATTTTCGTAAATAAACAAAACAAGAAATTATTCTATTTTTACTTAATAATTGTGTGTGTCTTATGAAGACATAATAACAAGAACAATATATAAATAATCAATCATATTTCATGGTGAATCAGTTAATTAAGAAATCATTTGATATCTGTTTCATTTTGTGTATTCTTTTTTTTTTTTTTTTTGATAGAAATAATTGAATTTAGAAATTTCTTTTTAAATCAAATTTTGTAATTAATTTCAGCAAGTCTATATGTAACATTTATCATTAATTAAATATTAATTTAGAATTTTCCAATAACCAATAATATTGACCCACGCACAAAGTCAAATGTTTTCTGGATTGATTCCAATAAAAAATACAAGTGTCTAAAATCTCCTTTACCACTATACTATATTTCAATAAAATATAAGAAGTCTATAGAAACCGACCAATGTAGATGCATGGCAACGTGCTGACGTTTGGAGCGGGAGGTACCGAGTTCGAATCTCGACCGAGGCGGGATGGAATTTTTCATTCGGCTAATTATGTATTAAACACACATAAGAAGTGGGCAATGATTAATAACATCTATGACCCTCTGGTTGGTGTGCAGGATAAGGTTTAAACCGAGGGATTCTTCTTAGGAAATCTGCATGTTTCCTAAGAGCTGGCAATGCGCCGAATCAGGTGTAAAAATACATGTGCAGATGCTAGGTGGTTCAGAATCCACCTCAAAAATAGTAGGTCTCGTCGAAGTTGGACGTTAAAAGAAACCATAGCCAATGGTTATATGGAGTTATCCGAAAAGCCAATAAAAAATACACTTGATGACGATCAAGTACAAAGAGAAGAAGAAGAAGAAGAAGTCTATAGAATCACCGTAACACGTACACAAAAGTGGACGAAAAAAAAAAAATACGTATGTGACATCCGATTGTAGTCATATCCAACTCTAAATTGCTAGTTATGTCATATTGTACGTTATATCCGATGTTACACTGGACGTCATATAGAGGACGTGTTTATTTCATAAAATTTGTTTTATGTTTATGAGAGATTTTTAAGTGAACCAATTTAAGTATTATTCTAGTAATTGATTTTGAAAGGTTAAACATACCAATTGATTTTAAAGAGTTTGGTTAAAATTAAGGTTTTTTTCTTTGAATAGAAAGATCAATTTTTTAATTTATGTTAGGTTATGGATCGTATAATTTTATTTAATTAAAACACTTATAAATAAAATTCTACAAGAATGATGTTAACATCTCATTAGAGAAAAAAATGAAATCTTTCTCGTCTAATTAAAATTTAGACAAATTGTTATGAACAAAAATATTGAATTTTATCATCCATTATTTTTTTCTTCGGTGAAGTTGAATGGATCAACTTAACGATTAAGTTTTTTTTTTTGATTATTTCCTAAATTTAGAATGGAAAATCTTAATAACTATTTCTTACGTCAATACAAAATTTTTTATATAAAATCCCTTCACAACCAAAAAAAAAAATAAGAATTCAGTAAAAATTTTTTTGTCTCTTCACCTTAAAAATTTTTCTAAAATAAAGTCACCAAAGACGAAAAATTATAGAAGACGTAGACTTAAGTGAAGAGAATGAAAATGACTTTGAAATTGTTTGAAATTAAATTAAAACAATAAAAAAAAACAAAAAGGAAAAAAAAAGCAAGAGAAAAAGGAAAATGTAATAAATTACAAAGCGTTATATAAATTACTCGTAACAATGGTGCATGGGATGATGAAGGTGTATGGGGGGAGGAGGTAGGTGGTCTGTCTTTTTTCTTTTTTATTTAATTTTTATTTTTGTTGAAAACAAATATAAGAAAACCGATTAAGTATTTTTTCTGTTGTTGTTGTTGTTTTTCTATTTTCAGTATTTTTAATAATAAAAACTGACAAATACAAAAATGGTTAAGAGGGAAAGTGGAAAAGGAGGACACCAACAAAAGAGAAAATCTAGAAAATGGATATTTAATTTTCATTTTCTTTCTCTGTTACCAAAAAAAAAAAAGTAAAAAATTGTAATTCATAAATGGGGGAACTGCTAAAAATATAATAAAGAAAATAATGTGTAGCACAATTTATTATTTATCATTTGAAAAAAATAAAAAAACCCCGCCCCACCACTTTTGCATAATTGGTTGTTACTTCCTGTTTTTATTTTCACTCCTTTCCAATATAGAATATTTTTATGTGACTTAAACGTTCTAACACACCATCAGATATTATACACCCAACAGCCAACCCATATATTTACCCCAATCCAACCAAATATTTTGTTTTTGTTTTTATTTTTATTTTTTATTTACGGTCGTTCTGTCTAAACTAAATTGAATTTAAAAAATATATAAAAACGAGTTAACTTTTGTTGTTTTTCTATTTTCTTTTTTTTTTTTTTTCACTTTTCTGTTTTTCTGTTTTTCTGTTTTTCTTTTATTTTTTGTTTTTTTTTTTGAGGAAAACAAGTAAAAACAAATAAAATAAAATTAATGATATTTTATTGCGCGCGGTTATGCAATCAAGAAGAAGAAAAAGAAAATGGGAGAAAAGTTACACATATAAGAAGGCACAACAAACGACATGATTAAGAAACGAATGAGTGGGCTCTGTTGTGTGTGTGTTGCTGTTGTTTTTTTTTTGAAGAAAATAAAATAAAAATCAGGAAATCAAGTTGTTTCTTTTACTTTTTTTTTTATTTCTTTCATTTTGTTCTTGTTGTTGCTGCTGCTGTTGTTGTTGTTGTTATTGTTGTTTTAATGATGCAACATTTACTTCTAAGTTTTTATTTTCCTTTTTTTTTCTCCACGATATTTTTCTATAATTTAATTCTCTCACAAGAAGGAAAAAAAAATTGTGTTGATGCAATTGATACTTGAGTACGTATGAAAGAGAAATAAAGTTTTCTTTTTAAAACTGATAAAAAAAAAAATGTGGCGCCCACTTTATTATTTTATTCTGTATATAGAAAGATGCATTTATGTGTTTAGCTGTTTGAATAGGTGGGTGGAGTGGGTGGAGTATGGGTGAATTCTATAATTCCATAATTTTCAATTGCAAAAATATATTTCATGGTCAGAATTGTTTTGAATGTATAAAATGTGTAGGATGATTGTGAAAGAGAAAGAGTGCAGTATAACTGTTATTGGTTTTTATGGAAAAATTTGAAAGAATCTTAAAGTTTATGATCTGAAAATTTCCTTTTAACTTATTTTCTTCTACAGCAAATATTGTCCAAAAAAAATATTCCCAATAAATATTAAAAAGAAAAATCACAAAATTCAACGATAGAATGAAAGATACATGAAAGGGGTAATAAGGTCAGAAGGTTACAATATCCCACCCATCCCCAACAAATGTCCATATCAGTTTCATTTTATGTTATTTTGATATTTTTTTTTTATAAATATTATTTAATATTGATTTTGTGACATAACTTTTAAACAAAAATTATGTTAAAAAAAATAAAAAAAATTATATCGAAGGGTGAACATACACATACACACTCGGCATATATATAGATTATGACGTCATCATAATACATTTTATATATTTTGTGTTATGAATTTTAAAGTGTCCAATTTCTGGTGTCGTGACAAAATCCAAAAGTAAAAAAGAAAAATAAGTAAAAGAAAACAGAAAGAGAAAAAAAAAAGAAAATCATTCCCTTAGGAAGAGATGTTGAAGTCTTCTCACCACCCACCTATCCTCCACTCCTCAATCTAACTCAACTTCAAACCATTAACCATCAAGGCAAAAGCAAAAAATAAAACATAATTTCTTCTTTTTTTTTTCTTCATCTCTTACAGAAGATGTTTTTTAAAGGGATTTTGATAGAACATGACTTCTATCGTAAATTTGAACGTGAACATACTTACATACATACATACATAACAACTTTATATTATCACCGATATAGATTTGTGTGAATAAAAATTCCAGTGACAGATATTATATGAAATATTTTCTAGAAAAAGGGTCTGATAGAAGAGTGAAGAGAGGGGTGAAAAAAAATATTCACTAAAAATGTAATTGAGCTGAACAAAAAGGGGTTACCAACGTTGAATGCGTTTAACATTTAATGCGTCGTTTTTTATTTTTTGTTCTTCTAGTTTTCCGTTCAATTTCATTGTGACATTTACTGATTGATTAATTTTATGAAATTAAGTTCGGCAACAGGCGATTGAAGAAAAAAAAAAGAAATGGGAAAAGAAAGCAGAAAACACAATAAACTGGATTTTCTATAAATGGTTTGAGTCTTGGTTAATGTTCTCTCTTTATTTTGTTTTTGTCCTTTTCATTTTACTTTTTTTGTATTTTTTTTTATTTTCGGGTTAAATGATATCCGTATATTTACGTTTTAAGGTTGACCAAAATGACATAAATAGGTCAAGTGCATTTTATATATAGACACACACACACACAGATAACTGTCCAATTTTATTTAGTAACAATAAATTTATTGTGGCTGACCCTATTTTAAGATGACCTTCTAACAATAATGGGGCGTCAGTCTAACATTATCCATAATTTCTTTATATAGAAAATAAAAAAAGAAAAATAAAACTTTTAAAGGGAATTCAATTTTTCAGTGTTTTCTTGGCTTCGATTAAAAGTCAATTTAAAAGAAGGACTTTTTTTTTCTATTAAAAAGAAAAATATTTGGGTTGGGCAGTGGAGCTTTTTTTTTGGGGGTTTTCTTAGGTGGAGGTCAATTTATATATATAAATACTTTCAAGTGTTTTGTGTTACGGACACTTTTCCATTTTTAGTATACTCATTTATTATATAAACGACTTATAATCTTAAATCCAGGTATTTTGCTTTCCATTCTTTTCCTTTCCTTTCTTTTCTTTTATTTTTTGTTGGTGGTTGACGTAAGTCATGAAAGACGAAGACGTACACACACACACACTTATACACTTTCATACACAAATTATTCTTCATATATGTAGGTATGTATATGAAAAAAAATAAATCCATAAAGAATACAGAGATTTATCTTATCCCAAAAAAAAAAAAAAAATTTATATTGATTATTTTTTTTTTTTTGGTACATTTTCATTTAATATTATTTTTTCTGCTCTTCTTGCTTTTCCTTCTAGATTTTGTTAGAATTTTGACGTCAGTGAATAGAATATAAAAGGGATTATTTTGAATAAAGTATAATACGCTATATTATGATGGCATAACTATATACACTCTTGTCGGTCTGTCAGAAAACTGTCTTACACATTTATAGAATCTTTTATAGAATGATTTGTGCGTGCCGTCTAAAGAATGGATGAATATATTTTCTTTAATTGAATGACATATATATATATATAAATTTAGAAAGGATTTGGTTTTAAATAATATTTTACATTCTTTTATAATGAAAGAGAAAAAAAAAACTCTTATTTGTTGGTAAAATTTGTGTCATTGTAATTTCTTTTGAAACAATTAAATTGTCTTTCATAAAATATTGATTACGATTTTTTTTTTATAGATTAATCTGTGTAATTTTTGAAAATAATAAAATCGTCAATTTATAATCGTCTAAATACGATTAAATGGGTCAAATAGGACCAATAGGAACAGAACTTAGAAAATTATTCAAAATCAAAAATTTAAATTCAAATATTTTTGGGAGAAAAATAATTTGTGTCAACTCTGACATTGTGAAAAGTTGTAAATATATTTTTTTTTAATTAGAAAATTGCAATAAAATAAAACTTTGTATAAAATTCTGTTGAATTTTTTATAATCTGCTTAGACGTAGAAGCACTTCTAGTCTCTAGTGTTTTGAATTTTCTCTTTTGAATTCATATTCATGATTACTTTTTTTTTTTAATACCTATCTCCCTCCCTCTCTCATTCACTCTCTCAAGTGTTCACTCTATCAAAAGATTTTTCTTTTTTTCCCTTAGATTGTTTTGTTTCTGATAAAATTTAAATTTTAAAATTCTAAAAGTTTAAAGTAAAAGAAATTTAAAATGGTTTTGCCTCAAAGAAAAAGAAAAAAAAAAACTAATAAAACTTTTTTGTTTTAAATAAAATGTGACAAAACTTTTACCGACACACACACACATACACTCGGTACACATACGTACGCATATATACAGGCATGTGAAATATACGATTGAAATCTCACTCTTGTTCTTCTTATTCTAATTTTTCTAATCCAAAAATGAAGAAGAAGAAAGAAAAAAAAAAGAAATTCTCATCAACTTAATGTTTTTGCTTTTTCTTCGTTTTTTTCTTTGCCCCCCTCATGTATACTCCCGTCTGAATTTAAACGTATATAAATATTATTAAGTTGAACAACATAAGTTTTAAGTAATTTAAATATATATATACAGAAACTGACAAAGAGACAAACAGACAGATAAAGAGACAGTAAAGACAGACAAATATAAAATGATACAAAATTGTGTAACATTATTCTTTATTAAAATATATAAAGTCAAGTTGTTACTGTTTACTGTTGCTGTTACTGTTACTGTTACTGTTGTTATTATTATTATTATTGTCCTTTAAAATTTCTTATGAGATGTGATATAAAGTGCCATATGTATTTTATATATTAGATATTTAACGCATATAAAGTTTTTTCCTCTTTCTCTTATAAAACATAACCTAAGACGAAACGTGTCCACCGCATTTAAATTTGCTGTTGTTGTTATTGTTATTCCACTGATCCTTCTTTATATACATAATTTGTTTGGTTTTACTCTGTTTTTCATCATTCTGTTTTTTTTATCCTTTAAAAATATTAACATTTTTATTTATTTAATAATTTTGTGTTTTATTTAAAGCAGAAAGAAGAAGAAGAAGAAATAAAAAGGTTGTATGTATACAGAAGTTTGAGTTGGTTAATGGTAATGGGATTATAGAGCTCGTAACATGTTTTATAAATAAAATAAAGTAATTTAGAAATAATTCTAATTCACGCAGTTACATATAAATTTTATTAAATGATCTTTATTATAATGATTACATAAGACATAAGTGATAATCTTTTACAACCAAAAAAAAAAAAAAATAAAAATATTAAGGAAAATTAAAAAGAAAGAAAAAAAAAAAATAGTGAAACACAAAACGAATAGAAATGTTTGAAAAAGCGTTTCGTAAAAGAAACAATGATTTTAATAATGGACATTTAATTCTAATGATAAATTTGATTATGTAAAATCAAACAATTATCTAGATTGAAATTATTGGTATTGATTCTCAAAGTAAATTCACAAATTATATCAACATAAATATTTTGCAGATAGAATATCTATGTAACAGTATCACATATAGATAACTTATATTAATTAGAATAACAATTTTGTTTATGGAATGAATAATCTAATAATGTAATAAGCTACGAGTACATAAATACCAAATCAATAATAATAATAAAAATAAACGAAATTTTGATAGGATTTTTGTTGTTGTTGTTTGTATTTTTTTTTCCTTACAACATTTTCTTTTTTATTCAGCTTACATTTTATGGATTCTCTAAGATCCATATATAAAAAGAAAAGGAACATATTATACATTAAAGCTTAAAGCTTTCTATCATTTCTTATATACAATAGTATTTTAACCATCAACATAACGTATAACGTAACGTATAACATATCACGTATAACATATAACGTATAATATAACACAGAATAATAATAAAAGAAAAAAAAGTCACAAATTTATTACCTTACTAGACTGAACCTAAACAGATAATATAAAATGTAAAATGGAATTTATCTAATGGATAAATATTCACAAGGAAAATAAATAAATAAAAAAAAGAAATAAAATAAAAGAAAAATGGAAAATAAAACAAGTAAATTTTGTGAATTTATCGTTTTGTTAAATCAACTAAAAATTCTATTTTTAACAAAAAATAAAAATATGGGCTCACATTTTAATAATAATCATAAGATTCATAAACGTGTAAATCTTTCAAATTTTAAACGTTTTTAAGGAATATTAAATCACAATAAAAAAAATTATTTAAGAATTGTCAGATTTAAGGAAAATCTTTTTGATCTTCTGATCAAATTAAATAATTAAATAATTTTACAGACGCGATTGAACGTATTTAGTATTACATTTTCCGAATATTAATTTGAATAACAATATTATTTTACTTAAACTTCTTCCAAACAAAAATGTCAAAAACATTTGCAGTTTAATTGGGCTTACTATCCGAACTGTTTAAATCTTTCTCATAATTACATTGCCCAGACAATAGACTCATTTACTCACCAAAATGACTTTCCATTAACATTCTGAATAAATTTGTTTAATATAATTTGTGCACTTAAATCAGAGACCCACAAAATTAAAATATAGGGAAAGTAATGCTTCAAATTGAAATTAAAATCAGTAAAATAATTTAGAAAATATAAGACAAATTTAATTAACAGGACGAAATTAAAATTATGTATTTCAAAATGAAAATATAATCATTACGGAACAATGCATATTGTCCTTTTGATCGATACAAATGAATTTTCTATTCTATGAAAATCACAATTTAATTGTTTTTCGTATATAAAACAAATTTATATTAAATTAGGCGAACATGACCAGACACTATACCAACTAACTTTAATGTATAAATGTTTGTACAAATACAACTTCTAAATTCTAATTTGAAATTTATTTATTTATTCTAAATGGTAAATTTAGTAGGACATTGGAAAATGTACCAATAAGGCATTATTAAGGCACGCCATTTGAATTAAATTATTTCGTTTCCTACAATGATTCTATAATAATGAACGGAACACGTAATGTTCACCAAAGGAAAAAAAAATGTTTCCTTCTGGATGTCAATTTGAAAAAGGCTTCACAGACTTTTCACAATCCCTCTATGGAATATTGTTTTTTATAAAATGTGAAACATTTTCTATGCGTACAATTTGTGTTACCGAAATTTTGGCCTTCATAAAGTTTATTTTGTACTTCTTCATAATCAAGACCATGCATCAGTAATAGGATCAAAATATCATATAGG
The DNA here is from genome assembly GCA_963082725.1 of Pedicia rivosa. Taxonomy (NCBI): domain Eukaryota; kingdom Metazoa; phylum Arthropoda; class Insecta; order Diptera; family Pediciidae; genus Pedicia; species Pedicia rivosa. The sequence goes on from OY720152.1 coordinate 4,392,442, forward strand.
AAAGACGATCATAAAACCAATAGTCTACTTTTTTTTTTACCAAACTCACCCTGACTTGATTATGAGTTAGCTACTTAACGTCATTATTAAAATCATGAACAAAATGCATTAATTAAATAAAAATAGGGGCCAAAAAGGAGAGAAAACAAAAGATATAAAATATAAGGATAGTTTCATAATTTGTGGTAATTCAACAAAGATTAATTGATAAGAAAAAAAAGGAAGAAGAAAAATAGAACTAATTTGTAGATAAAACAAAATTATTTATTATTTATAGAAGGCAACTAAATAATTTTTTTTTCTGCCTTTCTGTTATATGAACGCGAACGATAACTTTCTTAATGGTTTTGAAAAGGAAGAAGAAGTAGAAGAAAAATATAAGAAGAAGGCCACTTTTTTATTGGTCCATTGAGACAATTTTATATATTATGTTCATTTGTAAGAAGAAAATTATTGTTTGGGTGAAACAAGGAAAGGAAAAAAAAAACAACGAGAAGAAAAATTATCCATCAACATGATCACTACACCAAACAGCCAACAAGAGAGAAAAAAAAAATTGGTCTCTCGGGTCGGGTTTTTTTTTCTTTCTTACACAATTTGATTGTTGTAAAAAAAAAAAAAATACAAGAGAAACGAAGGAAAGTCAGTTATGCTGTTTGTAATTATAAATTATGTAATATAATTCGTTAAACGGATAATTTATTTTCATTTTTCTCTCTCTCTATACAATTTGGACAGACAGACATATGGACACAATAATATATTATTATACGATGAATACAGAAAAGAAAATGTGACCTTCTGAAAAATTCTACTTTTTCCTCTTTTTATTTGTTCTTCTTCTTCTCTTTTTTCACACACATTTCAATTTGAGATGAGAAGCTTTTTATATTTCTGTTTTTTTGTGTGTGTGTTTTTTTTATTCACCACAAAAATGTAACCTCATTAGTTTTGAACATGTCATCGGCTTATATTGTACACTTCAAAATATACATTTCGTTTTTTTTTATATGTTGAATATATGATTCAAAAGAAAGTCTCATTTGTCTATATACGTAATGTATCCCCTTGTGTTGATATATTATTTACCATATGTATGTATGTATGTGTGTATGTGTAAAGGTCTATGATATTTATATATAATCTGTCTGTCAGTCACTTTAAGTCTGTTTCGTAATCATTTAATAAAAATAAATCGTTTAATTTCTCTTTAATGTTTCTTTTTTCTTTCCTTTATTCTTTTGGTTTAAAGAACATTTTTCCCTTTAAAAACATAATCAATGTGAAGAAGAAAGAAAAAATACAAACACACACACACACACGTAGTGAAAGACAGTTGTTGACGTAAATTTCTGTTGATTTTTTGAACAAGGTAAAAATTATCACAGGTAATTTATTATATTTTTTCTTTTTTTACTTTTGATGGTTTGTGTCTTTACTAAAATGTTAATGTAACAACTCTTGAGTTGAGTCTTTTACTGTTTATTTTGTCAAATTTCTCTTCATTTTTATTTTTTTTTTCTTGGTAAAATTATACAACAAAAGAAAAGTCTTATCATTATTATTATTATTGTCGTGGGATTTTCTTACATATATACACCATTATGTCACATTGTTAAATTAGAAGGAAATTGTTTTGTTAAAATTGAAATGCCATTTTTTTTTTGTGTTCGCTTTTCCTTTCATATTAAAGAAAATTTGATGTTGTAAGATTTAAGAATAAAATAAAATACAAATTTCATTTTCAAAATATAAAAATGTGACGTAAGTAATTCAAAGTCGTCTACAGGGACAATTTATTTAATAGGAACAGAATGCCATCGAATTGAGTCCATTGTCTAATTGGATCCTTACATAACTCAATTCAAATTTCTTTTTTAAATCGTATGGTGCAATTAGGCAGGTTTCACTATATGAATGTATTATCGACAATAATAATAATAATAATAATAATAGAAGAAGATAATCTCCCTTTCCCAATCTTATATAAATCTATAAAGACAATCCTATCAGTATCAATGACTCAATCTTATTTGATTTTACTTGAAGAAAAATCTCTTTCTTTTTTTCTCAAAACAGAAAATTATTATTCTTTTTTTCTTTATTTTACTCTTAATACCAACCCATTTCTCACATTCAACATTATATACTAAACACATCTTCCAACTTTCTATCAATCTACTTCTATCTTTATATTTTTTTTTTATCTAGAATTTTTATTTATTTTATTTTTCCTGTTTCTTTTCTTTAACAAATTGATAATATAAACCTCTCCACTATTATACCATACTTTCCCTCTAACAACCCCCTAAAATCCCCCTATAAATATACTCACACTAAAAACCACTAAATATTTTCATTCTGTTTAGGGTGGTTGGTTGTTTCTTTTCTCATTTTTTTTTAGGTGATTTAATATATATTGTGTGCTGTATGCTAGATGTTGAGGTGTGAGAAAAAAAAAGGGAAAAAGGACCAAAAAATAATAATAAGAAGAAACTAAATTAGGTCACAGGGAAATATAGAAAAAAAAATTCATTATTTTACAACAAAAAAAGTTTGCATTTCGATTCTCCCAAAAAAAAATTAATTTTCAAAATAAATCAATTTTCACTTTATTATTTTATTTTCTAAAAGCAAGAGAGGAGAATGGTGAGATGAAAAAGTGCCACTTATGAAAAATATTCATAAGTTGAAAACTGTAAATAAAAGAATATAAAAAGAGGAATTTTTTTTTCTTTTTTGTTGAATGAAATTTCTAAAATGGAAAGAGGAAATTATTATTTAGAATAATTTAATCATCCCGATATCTTTATTATTTCTCTTCTTCTTATTCTTTTTTCTGTTTTCACATTTTGGACCAATAAAATAAAAATAAACATATTTAAAGTCAAAAAAAAAAAAGGAGAAGAAGAAGAAGAAGAAAATCAAATTGTGAATTGGAAGAATTCATTTTAACTAAACACCGGGGCAAAGAAAAATTTCAACCGGATATTGTTTTTGCGGCGCTTATTTAGTCAAAAAAAAAAATAAAGAAAAAGATGAAGTGGGGAAAAAGAAGAAAACGAAGGAAAATGAAAGAAAGAAATGATTACTTTTTTTCCGTCTTCTTCTTCTTCTTCTTCTTCTTCTTCTTCTTCTTCTTCTTCTTCTTCTTCTTCTTCTTCTTCTTCTTCTTCTTCTTCAACGTTTTTATTTTGTTTTTTTTTTTTTTCGAGGGCGAGTAGAATTTTGGAATGAGATTGGCGCATGTATGGATGACTGAAAAAAAAAACAGAAGAAGAAGAAGACCAAGAAAAAAAAAAGAGACTGAATGACGGTAAAAACAACTTCTTGTCTAGACCAATAGAGGGTTCCAGAGATAAAAAAAAAAAAAAACAAAACAAGAAATAAAAAAAAGACGAAGAGAAAATCAAAATGATAATCTTGGTGAAAAAATCTTGCTGGGCTCAAAGTAAAAACAACAAACAAGAAAATGAAAAGAATAAAAAAAAAAAACCCAGAAAAGAAAAGGAAAAAAAAACAACCACAACCAAAAATAGAAAAGGAAAAACAAGGAAAAACAAATGAAAAGCTGAGCGAATATAAATAAATATATAGAATAAAGAAAAACAAATGAACGAAGAAAAAAATGGTAAAAACATTGATGGTGAAAAACATCGAATAACAAAACAAAAATAAGGAAGGTCAATTTTTTGTTGTTGTTGTTGTTGTGGTGAATGAAACAAATTTTTCTTTTTTCGTAAAAAATCATAACAGAAAATTTATAGCGAATCAAAAAAAAAAAAAAAACAAAAAGCTGATAGAAAATCATTTTCCCATTGAGTATAATTGTACGCTTTTTATTTTATTTTATTTTTTTGTTTAAAGGCGACAACAACAACAAGAAACAAAGAAACAACAACAACACCAAAAATAAGAATAAAAAAGATTCCTTAAATAAATGACATTTTTATTCGTTAAGAATTAATAAAGTTCTTTCGTTTGTCGTCTTTTTATTTTGTCGGTCTATTTAAGATTCATTTTCATTTGAATTATTTATTATGGAAAATATTCTTCTTCTTCTTCTCATTTAAAAAAAAAAGAAAAAGACATAAAGGAAAAAAGGAAAAAAAAAAAATTCCAATTTATAAAACATTTTGCTGTCGGCCGGCATCAAATAAAAACGTTTTTTTTTTTTTTTTTGAACAATTAAATTTTTTTTTTTATTATTTTCTTCGTTATTCTTCTTTCTTTCGTTCTAAGATCTTAATGTAAAATAAAAATAAAAATAAAAATTATACTTTAAACTCTCCGTCATCCTATACTCTTTCCACCTTATCTCATCATTTTTCTTTCTTCCGACTGCTGAAGACTCAAAAGAAAATAATAGAGAAAAAAAAATATATATATTTTATAATGAATGAATGAATGAATGAATAATAATTGTGAATAAATTTAAAACTTAAAATTTAAATGGATAAATTTTTGAGGGGATGAGTGAAAAATTGAAGGAAGATTATTGAAATATGGAATGGAAGCGATGTGGGAGGTATAGAAAGTATAAAAGGAAAACAAACAAGTGTATTTATAATTGGATATTGAGACGAGAACATAGAGAGAGAAAGGCAAAAAAAAATTTGTGGTGTGTATTAGAGTGGATGGGTGACGTAGAAGAAGAAAAAGAAGAAGAAACGATCAATCATCATCAAAAATTTAATAAGTTTTTAACGCAAAAAAATAAACGAAGAAGAAAAACAGAAAAAAAAATGGAGAAATATTTCTTTTGTTTAAAAATAAGAAGAAGTTCGAAGAAAAAAAAAATTGGTTGTTTTTGTTGTGTTTCATTTTAGCTATAATAAATTTCCTTTTAAGACAAAATGAATTATTTTGCACAACACAAAATGTGTATAAAAAAAAAAGGAAAAAAGAAAAGCCAACCAACCAAAACAAAATATAAAGAAAATAAAAGAAAAGGAAAAACAGTGAAATCCCTGTAGAGTGAAAATGAATTGAATTCAATCAATATTATTTCGTTTAAATGTAATCTCTGTCGCAGAATCTTTTTTAAAAGATATATTATGGAAACGTACCCTAAAGTAGAAAACCGAAAAACAAGCAAAAGTGTCAAACGTAGAAGAAAAATAAAATGGTAAATTTCTTTTCGTATTAAAAAAACTAGAACTCACCTGCTGCTCTTGCCTCTTTACACGCCTCATACATATCCTGTTTTATTTCTGGATTATCATCAGCAATTGTTTCACCAACTGTTACAAAACGTTCAACAGCAATATTAACTGATTGACCAACACGACCAATCGCACGTAATGTCCTTTCTGACGTTACATGTGATCGTTCTGATCGATGTTGGACCAATGTCGATATCTGTAAAATAAATAAAAAAAAACACAAATTTTAAATTTAATTCAATTTTGGACGAAACGCAAAAGAAAAAAACAAACAACAAAACAAAATGAAAAATGAAGAAAAATTGAAACAATGTGAAAATTGTCACGATTATTGTTTTTGTTATTATTAAACGCTTAAAAGCTCATTTACAGCTTAATAATCAATTCACATAAAATATTTTTAACGACACAAAAGTCATTAAAAATAAAAATACACACATACACACACTGGGTCCATAAATAACTTTCAATTGTTTTGTTATTCTCTCTCTCTCTCTCTTTTTTACTTTATTTTTTAACAATCAAAAGTTTGTTTTTTTTTTTTGGTTTTTATTGATTCTTTGAAATTCTGCCGAAGAACAAAAGAGGGAAAATGAATTTAGTTTCGTAGGCTCAATTTTTTTTTCACCTTTTACTTTTCGTCAATAAAGAAAATAATTAACGTTTGGTTTTTCACTTTGACTTTTAGACCCATAGGAACCCATCCGAATTTTCACATAGTCATTTTTTCTCTCTCTGCTTCATTTTCTATTTTACCTTAAATTGGGTAACACCAATAGAAAAAAAATTATTTGAAAGTTCAATGAACGAATGGAAATTTTTGAAAGTAAAAATGTTTCAAGTGATTTCTCCTTGAATCAGGTCACTTGGCCCATTCCCTGTCGTCTAACCCCATAAGATTATCTCCTGTGGCCTGTTAAAGTGATTAATTACAAAATCAATCATTGCCTTAAAAACATTTTCTTGTATTTGTATTTTCGTACTCATAAACTGATAAATGATTTTTAAGTTTTATTTTATTGTTTATTATTGTTGTTGTAAATAAAGTGTTCACTGTGCAACTGATACGAGAGTGTTTTATGTGTGAAAATAAAACTAATACGACAACAATATAAAAACGAATAAACAAAAATAATTGGAAAATCTATTTGGACATTTTTTTGTTTCATGAAATTAAAGAGATTCGATTTTATTACAAAAAAAAAAGAAAATAAGAAGATAAAGAAGAAGAGGATGAAGAAGAAGATGAAGATGAAAAATAAAGAAAAGTTTGACCATTATATCTTTGTTTTTTAACGATATTTAGCCTTTTTGAAATAGAATGTTGACATTGTCAATTGAGAAAACTTTAATAAATGGTACTTTTTGGTTTTTGACAGGCGACAGTTTTTTTGTCTTATAAAAATGAGAGGGAGAGAGAAAACAAAAAGAAAAAGGAAAAGAAAAACAAAAGCAACATAAATAAACAGGATGATGCTGTTATTATTATCTAACTTTATATGAATGAATTTTTGCTAAATGTAGCACCTTCTCTCATATGATTTATATACACACACGCACACACACATATATATACACACACGTAGACAACATACAGGATATATTTCAATAACATATTACGTGAATAGTATGACGTAATAAAGGAAATTTATAATACAATATCACATAATAATGTAATAAAGTCATATTTGTTTTTAGCATTTGAAATTGTTTTCTAAATTCAAATATAAAATATGTGAGAATAAATAACAAAGTGAAATATAATCATAATCCAATATAAAATAAATTGACTTGTCCATTGAATGTGTCTCACGTTTACGTAATGACAAAATGGTCTAACGATTAATTTAATTTATAATATAATTTAATTATTGTCTTTACGTTAAAAATCTCTTTATCAAAATTTTAATTTATCAAGTTTAAATTTTTGGTTAAGTCAAAATATATTATTTTCGTTTATTCTTCAATTAAATAAATCAAAATATTACAAATAATTTGTTCGGTGTATGGGACAACAATACACTTGCTGTACTCTTCAGTTCACCTATCACCCCCTATAAATAATCACCTTTATACATACGTTATTGTAACGTATACTTATAATTTTAATAATAATTACCACACACACACACACACACAGGTACATGTAAGTTTGCGAGTTCTAAATTATTACACATATTATTTTTTTTCTGTATAATAATAAAATAACTTTATAGTAATTTATATATTTCTGAAGTGTTATGACGACTATACGTCTACGTCTGTACCTCAGTTACCAGAACGTAGGTGTAATAGGTTTTATAGGGGCGGAAGCAGGAGGAGAATATTATGGTACATATTTTAGACTTTTATAGACATTTTTATTAAAATATTTCTTATATTATTATGTAGAAATTTTTTGTTATGAACATATTACTAATAATAGAACAATAAATCAAATAAATAATTTATTTCTTTATTATTAGCAGGTTGTACATTAACTGATTTCTATTTATTTAAATATTATAGATTCGTATATTTATTTAATTGGTTTATTTCTATATTTTACGTAATAAATAATAATAAATGATAATGAAATGCGAATTTCTTTTCTACCTAAATAACATTTTGTTCAAAAATTTTGAATATGTTTCTTCTTCTTCGTCTTCGTTTTTTTTTTCCTAATTAATTTACGTGGATTATTTCTGTTACATTTGTAATAATTATTTTAAAATATATATGTGGGTGTGTGTGCCTTGTACTTATGTCGTTATGTAAATATAAAAAATCCTTTTAAGTTTTCTTTATTGAATTTATCATCAAAATTGGAGACACTGACTTCGTACGTTCAATGAAACAAAGAAAAAAAAAGTTTAATTAAAATTGGATTCTGTTTCTTAAAATAAAGAAAATCAATTTTATTTTTTGTGGTTTTTCCATCAAGTGAATAAAACGTAAAATGTTTCAAGGTAATTTTGATAATGAGAAAATAACAATTTTCTTCATTATTTTTACAAATTTCATAAATCAAAAATAATTGCTGCGTTCCAAGGATAAACCGTTCCATATATATATATTTTTGTTAATCAGAAACTTTATTTCTAGTTCTAGAAAAATATTCTCATCCTTTTAATAAAATATAATCAGAAAATATTGAATCAAAATTTTTATCAAAGGAAATGAGAAAAGTACTTTCAATCTTTTTGGAGGATGTGAAAGAAAAAAAAGAGATACGATTTTTTTTTTTGCTTTCCTTTTATAGAGAGAAAAATAAATATTGAAGAATTTCTATTGGATAAAATTGAGAACTAGAATTTCAACAACTTTCAACATAATAACAATGTGAGTGTTTTTTTTTCTCTGTACGGGAACAAAAAACAGGATTCTGTTAAGGATTGATGTTATTTATTTCAGGAAGTCATTATCACATGACATATAAAATTTTCAGAGTTCTTATTTTTCCTCATTTTAAATCAGTTTGATTAATGAAGGATTGCCAACAGATTTTATTTCTAAGCAAAAAGCAAATCTGAGTCAGAGCAATCAAAGTGTTAACAAATTAGATTTCAATTAATGAAGAAAATTCATGATGATTTGAGAATAAACAAAGAAATGTTTGGAAATTCCAGTTGACTAATGTGACAATTGTAAGTTGTATCTTGTATAAAACTGTAATGAAGTTCTACTTAATAGATTATTGCTAGAATTCCCAACTCGTCAGAGTTAAAACTATATAATTTCGTTAAAATATGTCGTGCGTTGTATATTCAATAAAACCATAGCAAAGTATTCAAGTCTAAAGAGTGGATGGAGACAGATACAAGATCACATCAGTTACAAAAGAACAACAGTATAACTACAACCAACTTCAGCCTAACAAAATTTCTATTAAATACATAATTCTTTCATTTATTTTACAAATTTAATTTTAAATTATTTTCTTTGTAGTCAAACCATATTTAAATACCAGATTTATTTTCTAATCAGATTATTCACACAAAAATTTTTTTTTTTAACAAATTTGTACAAAGAATTTTCATTGAAATTATTTTCAATGTAAAGAATATTTAGAGGAAGCCAATTTTAAGTAAATGTATTAATTTAAAATCCTCTTATATATGTTAAGTCTGTACTGTGTGATGTGTAGTGAACGTTAATATTATTATAAACGCATATAAAATTTTCTTTTGTTTCTTTGAACAATAAAACAAAAAAAAGGAATTCTTTGTCTTTTTAGTTTCATTTGTTGAAAATTTAAAAAAACCAAGGAAAATATTTAATATGTCAGTTTATTAAATTAGTGAATAAGTAGGGGACAAGGGAAATAGGGGAAAGAATTGAAAAAAATTATATTGACACAACAAATTGAAACGCGTTTAATTGGATCATCATTACTTGGATCAGACAATATCTTTTTTTTTCTTTTGGTTCTTAGGAAATTATTATTTTTTAATTGTACCATCTGCCATTAAATTAGATCACGTTTCTTGGTAAAATTAATTCAATAAGACTTTTTACCATTTTCTGTAATTTTTTGTAATTTTTGTTGTTTCTATAGAATTAAATAATTATTAGCAGTCTTGTGAAGTATTTCAAATAGCATTTGAATTACTAAAAGTATTTTGTATTTTGTGTTTAAATACATTTTTTAAACATATTTAAGATTTCGAATTTGAAATTTGGAAGAAAATTCTTTTATTTAAAATACAAAATTTGAAAGTATTTTGGATTTATGCATTTGATGATTTTTATTAGATTTTCAATTGAAACTATATTTTTCTCCTGACTTTAATATAAATGGTGTCTGAATAAATATTATGGTACTTTTAGTATTCAGTACCTCAGGATTTAAGATAATTTTTTAAGGACTCTATCGAAATAATATTTCAAGAATTAAGACAATAAAGTTAATTAAACAAAACTTACAAAGGCAATTAAATGTAAATTATTTTTCCTAGAAAATATTTCGAATTCTCTTCGGATAATAAAATTTCTAAATTATCCAAGAAAATTATTACAGCGACACTAATTCAGTTTTGTTTTAAATTCTCAATATTGATGGAGATTTTTTTTTTTTAACCAAAAATATTTCTTTATTAAAAATGTAAATTAATTTTAAACAAAATTTTGCTTTTAACAAAAAGAAATATTCAATTTTTTGAAAATTCAAGAAATATAAACAATGAAGAGAAAATTTAATTTTTCTAATTTATAATTTAACGTAATTTTATTCGTAAATAATTTAAATTAGTGAAAAATAATAATTATTCTGAATATTAATTTTTAAAACCAACAAAAGAGGAGTGGGGGAAAAACAGAAAAAACAACAAAACCAAAGAAACAACAGCAAACATAAAAAGGTTCTAAATGAACCTGAATAATTTATAAAATTCATTTCATCCCCCTTCTTCTTCTTCTTCTTCTTCATCTTCTTCTTATTCTCTAATCCATTAGAATAATTAAAACTATATAATTGTATGTGAACTGAATGAGTTAATTAAAGTAAAGTGTATGGAGACGTTACATTTTATTGAATTTCGATCATATAATATTTTCAAATCTATAAACATAAAATTCAGAATATGGATTGAATTGAACGAAATGGAGACAAATAATAAAAAAGAAAAAATACCGAGGGAAATGTGAAAATATATATATATACTCATGTGTTACTCATGGTTTAAGGATGCGAAAGATCTATACTTTATTTATGTTGTCACAAAAGGCAAAAGAAAAAAAAAAAACCAAACGAATGAACCAAAATATAAAAAAGGAAATATATTCGTATAAAAGAAAACAGAAAAGTAACAGAGTAGAGTATTAAGTAGTAAAGTATAAGCAACAAGTTATATTAGAATTCTAATCATAAGACAAATATATGAGTACACACATTCCTTATATTTTTTAAAAGAAAAAAAATATAAAAATATTATTATTCACGTGAATATCAAAAGAAACGATACCGCACTATCTTCAAATATATCAACATTCTTTATAAAGCGTAAACACAAAAATTCACGTACGAAAATATACGTACACGACACATGTTACACACACACACACACACACACATAATAAATATATGTTTACTTCGAAATATAAAATATCTGGATGTGTGTGTGTGTGTGTGAATTTGGAGTACGGATACTGACTACTGAGTACATATAACTTAACTTGTGAAAAGGAGTTTCTCTCACTTCGATGGAAAATATTTTTATAACAAAAAAAAAAAAAAAGAAAAGAAAAAGGAAAGTACTGAAGTGTGGAAGAAAATCCAAGTTGTATTTTTTTTTTTCACTACGTGCGTACTATATAAATGGAATCAGTTCAAATTGAACAATTTGTTCGATGAATTGTTTCATTTAAGCAGAAAAATAAAAAACAAAAAAATTTAACTACAGTGAAAATAAAAGGAAAGTAAGAAAATTCCTATAATTTGACTTTGATTCAAAAAGAAAAACAAAGAATAGAAACGGAAAACAGAAACAACATTTTTTTCTTGTGAAAATATTTGTAACCTGCCAATGATGGAATTGCGTAAATCATATTTTATTCTTATTCCGTATTATTTTCTCAGATATTATTAATAACATATTTATAAGGATGTTTTCCTTCGTTTCATTTCATTTTATTTTCTCCTGTTTTTTTTTTTTCTTTAAATTCAGGTCTTGTCATTCACGTCCTTGAATATTTATTTATTTTTTTTTCTTCTCTACTTTCACGTATTTTTCTCTTCTGATTCTCATATCTCATACCATCAAATATATTCAAAGATTTAATTTTACCCGGGAACATATAAAAAGGGAGCATCAAAATAAAGAATATTAAATATATATAATAAAGGGGGAGGAGAAATAAGAAAAAAATTTGATAGGATAAGGAGAATAAGAGGGGGGCAGGGTAAGAACGTAACATCATTCATGACAATATGGCAAAATACGGAAATATTAATGTTGTATAGATTATTTATATGTTTTCATAAACATACGCACACACACACACTAGCATGCAAATACACACTTGTAGCCACACACACACACACACACACACACACACACACACACACACACACACACACACACACACACACACACACACACACACACACACACACACACACACACACACACACACACACACACACACACACACACACACACACACACACACACACACACACACACACACACACACACACACACACACACACACACACACACACACACACACACACACACACACACACACGTACATATTTAAATTGAAAAAATTCCTAGTCAAGCCCACACACACACACACATGTTTTAGCTTTTTCATTTTTCAACATTTTCACTCAATAATAATAAATAAAATGAAAATATCGAGGACCGACAAAAAAAAAGAAGTAAGAGAAACGAAGAAAAATAAGAATATGAAGAAGAAGAAGAAGAAGAAGAAGAAGAAGAAAAAGAAAAAGAAAAAAGAAAAAGAAAAAGAAAAAAATAAAAAAGGGGTGAAAATGAGAAAGAAGATTTGATTTTTAAGGTGATGTAATGAATTGAATGTAATATATAGAAAAGTGTTGTAAATGTACCAATCAATTTACTAATGTTACGTGTCGATTTAAAATGATTTTCTTTATATTTTACCATCATGAAACATTTTGGAAATAGGAAAGAATTTTAAATTTTTGTATTTTCTGATTTAAATTTTCTTTATACATTTGTATCAATGTATTATTTTATATTTCTCTCTTACAACAACACAGCCATAGAAATTTATTATTTGTGTTCAATAAATCAAAAAAAAAAAAAAAAAAGTTGATGATTTCATAGAATGTCATATTGCATGTTATTGTCATTGTCATTTATAAACAATAAATAATATTTCTATATTTATAAATTTTCTCTTAAATTTCTATATATGTATGTATGTGTATGTGTATATATTTGAATATATAGGAGGGTAATATATCTGTCTAATTATACAATATTCTCTGATCAATTTCAACCGAATTATTCAATCAAATGGTTTGTGTCTTTACTGATAAAAAGCTCACCAGAGATAGCGTGATACCATTGCTGTTTGTTTCCTGTTTATTTTTTGTTGTTGCTATAATATTTTCGTTTTCGTTTTCCTTTCCTTTTTTTTTTTTTGTTTATTTTTTATTATATATATTTTTTTATTGCCCGTTAACTTCCTCGTTTACAATAATTTCTTAATCCCCTCTGGAAAATGTTACAAAATATTATAATAAATGGGTATGATGAGATTCGAAGAGCGGTTGGAGGAGGAGGATTGTGTAAGGGTGGTCTGTTTTTTTTTTATGAAAATCTAGTAGCCAGTACAGAAAAAAAAAAAACAAAACAAAACCAAATATGAAAGTTAATAAAAACGCGATTTCTATTTGTTTTTTTTTTTTATTATTTTATATTTTTTCATTTATTTTGTTAGTCTCCCTCTCTCTCTCTCTTTCTGTGATATTTTCATTTTCCTATTTTCTATATATTTTGTAAGTAAGTATTTTCGTTTTAATGGAAATTGACAGAAGGAAAAAGAAGAAGAAAAAGTGGAAGTAGTAAAAAAAAGAAAAAAAAAGAAGAGAGATAAAAAGTAGAATGATTTGGTGAGGGTAGTTTTTTTTTTCTTTTATTTTATTTGTGGAAGAATTAAATTAACTCATCCTTTTTTTTTTTTTATTTTTATTATTATTTTTATGATTTTGATTTTTTGATAAAAAAAAAAAGAAGAAGAAAAAGAAGAAGAAAGGGGTTTATAGGTTTAACATTGTGTATGTGGAATGGAATTTTGTCTAGACAATATAATGTTACTTACTATCGATACGTTTAATAAAATATAGACAAATAATTTTTCATTTCTTTTTTTTTTTTTTTTTGTATACAACAACAAAAAAAAAACAACCACAACAAAATAATCTCATTTCCAGAATAATGAATAATTTCTATCCATATTTTCCATAATAAACAATATCAATAATTGAAATCTTCTATATAGAAAATATAAAGTCCCTTCAATATAAAATCTAAACTCTATAAATATATTATTCGTCAATAAAATGTTATTTACTGCTGTCCCTCAAATTTTTTTTCTTTATTATTGGTTTTTTATTATATTTTTTTCTTGAAAGGAAAATAATTTGTTATACACTGAGAGAAAAAGAGAGAGAGAGAGAGAGAGAGAGAGAGAGCAAGAACAAGAGGATAAAAGTCTCCAATTTAAGATGAAGAAAATTGTCATTAAGTCTTTTGAAGTCCCCTAAATTAAGTATCCAACATTTTTGCTTTTTTTTTCTCTGTCACCAATCATCAAAATATATTTTTATATAAATTGAATAAAAAAGGGAAAGAGGAAAAGAGACGACAGCATATATATATATGTGTGATCTCTTTCTAATATAATACCCTTTCTTATACTTATAGATGAAGTAATCCACTTCCGTTAAATTCTGAGGGGAGAAAAAGGAAAAACTGGACAGAAAAAAAAACACACTCTTAGCTTTACTGATTTCTGTTGGGAATATTCTTATAAAATAATCTTGTGTATTGACTCCTTAAAATATGATCAAGAAAGGAAAAAAAATAAGGATAGCCGACAAAAGTAGAAGTTGAATACGATTTACTATAAAAAAAAAATACTGTCATCAATAAATATTTTCTTTTAGGGTGCGTTCACTTTTAGTTTTCTATCTAAGAATATAAACTAACAAGAGAAGAAAACGTCATATTAGGGCGCGATTATTATGTTGATAATATTTAAGAAGAAAATGGATAAAAATGCTATAAAAATTCAAAAAAGAAATTGTAAGTGCTGGTTTGAGTTTGGTATTGGAAATGTTGAGTACTAAAAGAGGTCTACCACCTCGATACTTTTATAATAAAAAAAAAATATCCACCCAGCCTTAATAACATACAGACATAAATAAACTACATACACACACACAAATACATACACGTACACATTCAAACATAATCGATTAAGAACGGTCATAAAAAATCAAAAGAGAATGAAAAAAAGTTTAGAAGAAGAAGATATTGATGACGAGAAGGATGAAGAGAAAAAACGAAATGAAGATGAGGAGGAATACGAGGATGGCAGAAGAAATATAAAATAAAATTACAGAAACAATTTTTTTCTTTCTTGCTTATCTTCATAATTCCAGACAATAAAATTTGT
Source organism: Pedicia rivosa (assembly GCA_963082725.1). NCBI lineage: Eukaryota > Metazoa > Arthropoda > Insecta > Diptera > Pediciidae > Pedicia > Pedicia rivosa. The sequence continues at coordinate 4,407,759 of OY720152.1, forward strand.
CGTTCGTTGACGTTCATTCAATTGTATATTAATTTTTTTTCTATTATCATTTTCTAATCTTCAAATATTTAGAAAATTTTCCCATTTTCCATTTTTCAGTTTGTGAACTTTTTCTTTTTTGCATTAAATATAAAAGGTGTGTTTGTGTGTGTGTAACTGTACACGCATTAAATCATATCATTGTGTAAGAGTGTGTGTGTGTATGCATGTAATCTTAAGGCCATAAGTTAAAAACACGTTAATTTCATTTGTGTATACTTTTCTTGTTCTTTTCCCTTTCTTTTTTTTTTCTTTCGTGTAAAAACATCAGATGTAAAATTTTTTTTTTTTGTTTAAGATTTTTACTTTTTCTCCCCCGCACACTTACCTTACCAAACATTATATGAAAATGTAGAGACGGAAAAGGAAACTGTTTTATGCATATATGAAAAAGAACAAAAAAATTTATAGCGTAATAACGTAAACGGAACCATTAATTTTATAGTGTTTAGTGTGGGTATCATCGTTGTGTCATTAGGAATAAACTTTAAAAGCATCAGCAGACTCATATCATGAATTGTATCTCATAAGACGGATTCAATAAAAAATTCATTATTTAACTCACTAAGAGACAATTTTCACTCTCTTTTTTTTGGAAATTAGGAAATTTTCTTAACTTTTAACTTGTTGTCAGATTTATTGTCAGGATAAATTCTATAAAATTTATGTATTTTGTTGTAAAAGGAAAATTTGTAATTGGCGTAAATAATTCCAATATAAAATTTGTACTTTTATCTCTGGTCCATCTAAATCAGTATTTACGAAATAAACCCAATAATTAATGAAATTTATTTAATTATTCCTTATAAACTTTTAATACCAGTTTTAACCATAGATTCAGCTGTCTTTGAACTTTAACATTTGAGTAGCGTGAAAAAGAATAAGGAATAATTTTAAATTGTCGAGAATCGAAACAAGAAAATCGTATCGTTTAATCATGGCAATCATTCCTTTAAAATTGATTTTCTAATTAGAAAATGTGCCAACAGCAATTGTTGAATAGAATTTTAAATCATTTTGTTTAAATTTTTAATTTCAATTGATTCATAGACAATAATTTCTCTAATTGAAAATAATTTCTCAAACTAATCATTAAATCATTATTTAATCGTTTGTTCAAATGTTATAAAGAAAAATGTGAAAATATTATCTTTAAAATGTTTTTCACACCAAAAAAAAAAGCATCAACATTAATTATTTATTTTCAACGTGCATATGAAAATAACGTTAAAAGTCAAACGTAACAATACAATATGACGTAACAGAAAATGTATAGTAAAAAATGAATGAATTTTCATTCTTACATTTTATTTTACAAACTTAACGTAAAATGTTTATTTATTTATTAACTAGGATTATTATTTAATATTTCTCTTTATGTTATGAATGAATAAATTTAAACTGAAATGATTTTTTTATCAGTATAATAATATGGGGGACAACACACAATTATTTGTTCCCTCATATATATTTCTAAGAAAATAAAGATAAGTGCAATCTGCAAACGTATAGATAAATAATTTGTATGCCAAAAAAAAAAATAGTTCATAATATTTGTTTTCATTCATAAAAAATATGACGAAACTGATACAAATTGAATTAAAATTTTAGAACAAATATTTACGTTATGGATTAAAATTATTGATGAAAATGATAACTTCAGTATAATCGATAAATAAGAAATGAAGAAAAAGGAGGCAATGTAACCCAGGAAAAAAAAAAATGGGCATGTCAAATCCAAGAATTCGTAACAATTCGTCATTTTTGTTTGTATCTATTTTTTTTTTTTATTATAAAACTTTTTAATTCAATAAAGAAACTATAAAAAAATAAATAATGTCTGACAACACTTCTTCAATCAATGACTCAATGTATGATTTATCAACACAATTATGTACAATAAATAAATACAGTCCGTCTATATTTTTATTATCAATTTTTTTTTTTATTAAGTTCAAGATTTCTTTGGATCGGATCTATTTAAAAGCCAGAAGTTAAAAATTAAACAGAAGTAGTTTGTGAGATTCTGTTCAATTGAAAAGTTTAAATATAAGACAACATGCTGTTGAAAATACTTTGCATTTTTTTTGTTTTTTGTCCAATGTCATTAACAAGTGGTAAGGATTCTTTGTTTTTTTTTGTTGTTATAAAATTTCTATAAGTTCATAAGTCTATTAAATTTCATACTGAATTTCTATTAAATAAATATAAACAAATGGATGTCTGAACTGATTGTCAATTTCTTAGAAATTTGATCAGATTTATTGCTAACACGACCAAATTGACTAAAGTCAAATTTAAGTTGCATTTAAATAATTTTCCGTCGGTTCTACAATAAATGTTCTCTGTCGTTCATTAATTAAAAATGACTTAAAATAATTGTGAAATCCGACATTAGACACTTTTCTACACAAAGTTTAAAATTGAAGTTCGAATTTTTTTTTTCCCATTCAGCAATAAATTCTATTGAAACTTTTAATTTTCACTATTTTCTAATTAAAAGCTCTTCAAATATTTAAATGCTTTATTTATGTATATTTATGATTTATGAAAGATTATAAGGATTTATAGAAAAATATGTTTTAATTGATTTCCCCATTTTCTCTATACATTTTCATCATAAAAGTTTTTTTTTGTATTTAATTATTTTTGTATTTCTATTCATTAAAAAAAATCACTTTTTCCCATCACACTAAAACACACACACACACACACACTACACACTCACTCATACAACACAAATGGAATGAAAATCAATTCATAAATTCAGTCCAATATTTATTTTTAAATTTATTATTTCAAAATTTTTGACATTCCCCAATAAATTTCCAAATTAAAAATTAATTTAAATTTAATTATATTTTAGAAATAATTTTCTTATTAACAATTTAAACAAATTATTGATTTATTTTTCTTTCATTAACTTAGAGAGAGATTTTAAAATTTTAATCCATTTTTTATTTGTGTTGAATAAATTTTTGTGTGAAATCTTAAAATAAAAATTAACAGAAAAAAAAAAAACAAAATGAAAATATGAAAATTTAAGTTCTGGTAAATATTGGAATGAAAATTATTATCATTAATTATCAGTTGAAGCGTTTCAAATATTGTTTTTCTTTCTTCATTTTCCTATTTTGTTATTGTTGTTGTTATCTTCTGTTTTATATTTTTTTTGTCTCTTATAAATAATTTTCAATTGTAACAAAATAAAAATTAAATAGAAACAAAAAAAAAAAAATACAACAAAACAGAAAAATAAGAAAAAAAGAAAAATTCCATTTGAATAATTTTAAAGGCAAAAAAAAAAAAATGAAAGAAAAACGAATATTTTTAATCAATAATAATTTTGAACTCAAATGAAAATATTCACTTTTTTGTATTTTGTATTTTGTATTTTGTTTTTGTATTTTGTTTTTGTTTCTTTTTAAATAATCAAATCAAAGAGGCGAACAAAATTTATTTTTAATTTCAGACTTTTTTTTTATTTATTTTTGTTTGTTTCCAATTATAGGATTATATAATCTCTATAAATATATTCCATTTACATTATCCGGTCATGAACAATTTATAAATCATAATTTGTGTGTGTGTGTGTATGTGTCAGCTTTTATTTGAAATTTTAAAAAGTTTGATTTTAAAGTGAATCCCGTATCAGATCTGTATTTTTATAAATCCGTAGGAATTTATTGTGTTCAAGGGACGAGAGCAGAGGGTTCGATTTTATCTGATATTAACTGAATTAATTTATGAATTATTCATTTTATTAATCCAATAGAATATATTCATTTAAAAGTTTAACTTAACCCCAAAGTCCTTTACAAAGTCCTACAATTTTGAGTATGCTTCGAGTAGGAGTTGTAGGAAGTGTAGGAAATGTCAAGTCTTAGACTAAAATGACATTCCCATTTTAATTTTGCTTGTTTTATGATTGGAAATGTTTTCGAAATAGAAAAGTAACTAGGGAAAGTGTAACAATTTAGTAAACTTCTCTTATACTAAATTCTATTATTTCGGATGCTGCCTCATAATATTGAACTATATTCTTTTATTCTTATTTTTATTTTTACAGTGGTATCAAAGAGATATTGTTATACATGTGATGCAGAGGTGGAAGATTGCCGTGAAATGACAGAATGTGGTGATGGATTATTTTGTGTTACAGCAAATATAAAAATAACAGCAAGTAATTTTTCCTATTGTCATATATTAAAATTTTCAGAAAAAGAACAAATTTTTAATTATCTCCTTTTTTCATAGAACTTGATACATTCGATAAAGTGATGAGAAATTGTCTTCCTGTTAATCCTTGTATTGGATTAAATTTAATTCCATTCACACAAGCAACATGCCGTATTTGTGAAACGAATTTATGTAATGGAAATATAAAAAAATCATTTAATTATTTCATAGGAATTAATTGTTTAATTTTAAGTTTTATTTTTACAAAAAAACTGTGATTTAAACTTTAATTTAATGATTTCAATTTTTTTTGTATTTTTAAAGAATTTTTCTTAATTTTGATAAAAAAAAACCAAATTGATGTTAGAATTGAATAAATTTGCTCCAGAGAAATTTAACTACTAAATATTTAGCAGTGGCGAATTATCCATTTGATTTCCTTTGATTTCCTTGGATTTGGAAAAAAAATCACGGCTTTCTATCTTTTTTAGTTTTGTAAATTTCCTTAACAAATTAGATACTAAATTTTGGCAAATATTTTCCCAACATCTTGTGTGTACATAAATGCTGACGTGTTTTTATTTATTTTTTATGAAATTATTTCAAATAAACTTAACGATTTATTTGTTTATAAAAAAAAGATTAAATATGTTTTATTTTATTATTTAACTTTAAAAATTTCAGAGTCACGCCCATTGTTGGCAGAGTGAATAAACGCTGGTTAAAATTAATAAAAAAATTTACTGTGCATACAAAAATTGTTTTCAATTTGATTTTTCAAAAAAAAAAAAATATGTGAAGATATTTTGTTAAATGAAACACGTTGGACAATAAAAAAAAATGCTAAAATAAACAAACAATTTAATCACAACGATTGATTTTTTTTAAAACAAAAAATCAATAAATTATTTATTACACGTGTTCGATCAATATATTTATTTGTGTTGTTAATTACATGACAATCTATTTAACAAAATTATAATTGCCGAAAAGAAGTCAGGATTTTATGGAATGTAATGTTTCCCTATAAATTTCGGCGAAAATATATGGTTTCATCTTTCAATGGTTGATTATTTTCAAATTAACAAAATCAGAAAAAAGATTGGTCATTCTTGCTGCTGAGAAATCATACAAAACAAAAACAACAATAACAACAACAACAACAGCAAAAACCCCGAATAAATTTACGAGACAACCAACGATGTAAAATTGTATTAGTCATACATTGTCGAAACGAAAGAATAAAAAAAAAACGTTTTTAAGTCTGTTGTACAGTCGAGTAAAATTTGAAACACAACAGAAAACTGCACGTAGAACAAAAATGATGAATAATTGTTTAAATTTTCAAATATTTTCCTTTTAATTAATTAGCACAAAACAACAACAACAACAATATATTAATCCATTTTAATTTTGTTTTTGTTAACATGAAAAGTCAAAAAAAAACTACTACTAAGTGATTGGTCATTTTACTTTTTTTGGTCAATTGAACTTATGAAAATTTATTTATAATTATTATAATTTTTGACAGCATGACCAAGGTTACAAAAAAATATGAAAAATACAAAAACAAAAAGTGACGCGTCAGTTATGAATATTGATGTTGCCAAATTTATTTACTCTGTGCATTTTCTTTTAATGGGTTCCGGTTTACACGATGCCATATTGTAATCGTTTTATTTTTGTTTGTTAATAAATTTGAATAAAACAAATTAACAAGATGTTAAAAAATAAATAAAAGAAAAATTCGTCTTAAGATACATAAATTAACAATAGAAAAAACTAAACTCATTTAAATATCCTTTAGAAATTCTATCAGAAAAATAATGAATTGGTAAATATTATTCAACGAAAACTAAAAAATGTCAGACTAAAGTTGCTGTTTTTTTTTTAACGATTTAAATTAAATCCAATCTCATGGTTAGTTTTGCATAAGAAAATTTAAATTTCAAAAGAATTTGACTGAACATAAAAATTGTCTCCAGACTGAATTTCAAATTAACAAAAGAAATAAAACAATTCAGAATCTTCAACTAAAATGAAAGTAAAAGTTTTGTTTTTAAAGAAAAACTTCATAGTACTGACTATAAATGCAACATTATAAATTGATCGTATTTTGTAGACACCAAAAAAATCATTGAATTTCGTCAGATGTAAGAGTGACTGTAACAGAAGAAGTCATTGCCGTTGTGTTGTGCATTATTTTTTAATACAAACTAAGCAATTTTTACAAATAAAAACAAAAAAAAATTAAAAATGTTTTTTAAAGTATTGTGTTGTATGTTTGTGATTTCAACATTAACATTGACAAGTAAGTGTTTACTTTCTTATATATATTTTTTATTAAAAGTTGTTTAATTAAATATGACTCTTGGAAATAATATAATCATTACATTGCATATTTAAAACAATCTTAAGTTAACATTCCATAATTTGTATACATTGTACCAAATCATATACATTAGTTAGACTATAGATATTCTTGTAATCAAATACATTTTATAAGAAAATATGATTGAGTCAGCTTTTAAAACTATAAAATTGATAAAATGATTTTTTTTTAACGCAGTTGAAACTAAAATGTCAGCAAATATTTAATATTAAAATGGACCAAAAAAAATTACAAATTCAATAAATTAAAATTTATATATTGACAGAATTGAATTTCAATTCTCATAAAATTTTAATTGAATTTAAAATGAATATCCTTCTCATCATTCACGTATATTTAATGTCAATTATTTTTGATTTTGAATTATTATTTGATTACATTTTTTTTATTACTTCAACTAAAAATCTATATCAGAAATTTTGTTGACACATTTCATTACTTTCCATTAGTTTAAAAATTGCGTATTTGTATTATATAAATGGAAGGTATTGAATGTTGAAATTAATTGAAATAAGAGGATTATTGTGTTAGTCAACGTGATGGACGTGGTAGAGTATTACGCATGTTCCTAAAACAACTACAACAACCTACAAAATATATTTGCAACGAATTTAATTATCATTTTCAAATACATAAAAATAAAAAATTAAATGTAATCTAATTATGTAATTTTATTGTTCTAAAATTATCAATTTAAATTTAATTAAATAAAAATAATAAGTGACTCGTTATTAGGATTAAAAAAATTAATTATACCAATAAATATAAATTCAAAATTCACATAAATAATTTTCACATTATTGGAATTTAAAAATTAATCATAATTTGTTGTAATTATTTGATTTTCAATTAAATTTGATTAATGAACTTTATTTATTTGTTTTTCTTTTTTTAGTGACATCAGGATTACGTTGTTATACTTGTTCAGATATGAAGAATTGTTATGAGACAACAGAATGTGCAGATGAATATTTCTGTGCTAAATTTGATATTACCAGTAAGTTTTCTTTTTATTGTACATAAATTTAAATATTAATTATAAAATAATATAGTCGATCATCTGGAGAATTCCAAAAAAAAAAAAATACATAAATAATAAAATCAAATTCTAGAGTCAAAGAAAAATTGAATGGACCATGCAAGTTTGAAGCTCTATGTGGATAAATTGATAGATTTTTTAGAATATTTTAGAACAATTTTAAATTCATTATTTGTAATTTAAAAATCTAATCAATTTCAATGAATTGAAATTAACTGAATTCGAGTCGATTATTTTGATTTTTTTCTATGAAATTACAGTTGATACTTTTAAATTAGTTAATTCACATTGTGTAGGTAATCTAATCAAATATTTTCTTTATTTATTTTTAGCTATTGGAAATTTGAAGAAAACATTAAGAGAATGTGTAGCATTAAATCCGTGTGAAGTATTGAATGCAGCACCATTTACACAAGCAAATTGTTATTTATGCAATAAAAATTTGTGCAATGGAATTGAGAAAAAATCTTTTAATATTTTAATTGGTATTAGTTGTTTAGTTGCCATTTATACATTTTCTAAAAGATTATTGTAAATTTTTCACTTTTCATTGATTTAAAAATTGTTCTAATTTGCCAAACATTTTTTTTTTGTATTTTCATAAAAAGTTGTTGATTAAAATTTAATTAATTTTTTTTAATTTTTCTAAATATTTAGTATGATGTTTAAGGGAAACGTATTATTCTCATTTAATTCCATTAGTTTAGATTTACAGCCTATTCACAATAAATCTAACTAATTAAAGTGTAAAGTCTCCACTTTAATTAGTTGAACTAAAGAAAGTATCTGTAGATTTGTTCTAAATGACAATATATTTTGGGAATACAAATTTTTGATTAGGGTTAACAACAATACTTCATAAAAAAATTAATTTCTAAAATATATAATCAGGTAGAAAATATTTAGAGTTCATTTCATTTAGTTTAACTATAAAGTCTCTACTTTAACTAGTAAGATAATTTACATTGTGGATAGGCCGTTAGAATAAAAGACATAAATTATAAGTCGCTTCTATTAAGTACAAGAATATTTATTTTAAGATTTTTTTTTATAATAAAATAAATTTTAATAAGAATTTTTATATTTTTTCTCTTATCAAATTAAAAATTCACTTCCACATCCGTTCGTCATGCATGTGTCATTTTAATCAATCGGATTCACAAAAAAAAACAACAACAAGCAACATTGTTACAGGCGAAAACTGATGAACATCAAATAAATGAACGTCTTGTTTTAATTTGTAAGATCAAAAAAAAAAAAGACGTGCATATTTCTTAATAAAAAATCAAAAATTAATTTTGTTATCTGTTTTTTTTGAATGTGATGTCAGAGTGTCGTGTGAATATTTTAAATTGTATCATTTTTATTTTATATTTTTTAAATTTTCTGTTTTAATTTTGTCATTTTTGTTTTTGTTGTTTTATCATTTTTTTTTTATTACTTTTTATCACAATCGTAACGTCAGAGAAATTCATTGAAAAATTCTGACATTTTGAATAAATGAAATGATAAAATTTTCACACAGATGAGAAAAGTAGAAGAAAATACTTTGAAGATATCAACAAATATTTTCCTTTACACAAAAATCAAATAATGAAAATTCAAAAAAAAAAAAAAAAACATTTTCATTGAATATTTTTCTCATAAAAGAAGAAAAAATATATTGTAAAATCATCCTTGTTGTCATTCCATTTGATGACAAGAATATTTGATGATTTACCAGACAAGTAAGGGCTTATTGGTATCAGAGTTTGTTGTCTGCTTACCAGAATAACTTAATTTTCTTTAACAATTTCTTTCAAACATTATTTATTGACAATTTTCTGAAAATCTTTTTACAAAAAAAAAAAAAATGTTTCAAAAGTAACGTAAGGTTGTGAGCTTTTAACATGAATTTAGAATTCATGGAAAAAGCTCATAATTGAAAAAAAAACTAAGTAAATTGTAACAAAATATGATTTAATAAAAGAAACAATTCATTTGTGATTTTCCAAAGAATAATTTTTACGTAAATGGAACAGAGCTTAAGGTCACAGTAAATAGTTGGTCTTCCCTTTCAAACTTTTAAATAAATTTCTGTTAATAAAATTAAAACACAAAAGAATTGTTTCTTAAAAAATAAAATGCAATGAAGAATAATTTTACACAATTAGAAATGATTAATTTAGTTTTTCTCTTGTCTAAATTCAATGAAATGAAAAACGTTAAAATGTTTTTTTACAAGTTGAACATAAATTTATTCTTTAGAAAGTGTGAATTTATTTTCAATTAAAACTCAATTGTTTCATGTGTCCAAAACTGAATTAGTTTATCAATTAGAAATTTCTTATCATTTCATTTTAGTTCAAAAGTTCAACGCAAATTTATAGCGAAATAATTTCAGTTCTACTTAATTTTTTTTTTTGATTTCATACAAAACGGAAATTAGAATTAACGTTAATTTTGCACATACGTTTAAACCACTGAACAAATTTCTTATCATTTGTCCAATTGTTCATTATATAAAATATATTCAGTTGTATGCACACACATCACACAATTGATAATTTTGTAAACTCTTATCGCATTAAAACTAAAACCAAAAATAGTAATTTAGTTGATAATTTTGTTGTGACGATCAGAATACTTTGGAGTATTTTTTGATAATTTGAAGTTAAATAAAATAAAAATTTTAAGAAAATGGAACTATTGTGTAAAATATTTCTTGTATTTGTGATATTAATGATCTCACTAGAAAGTGGTAAATAATCGATCACACTTTTCTTTTAAAGGAGATTCGTCTTGTGAACTAATTTAATTTTGATTTTAAGAGAAAATTAGTTTTCCTTAAATTTACAGTAAATGTTTCCTTCAAACAAAAATATTCGATGAATTATAAATTTTTTGTTGTATTTTATTTTAGTGTCAACATTAGTTTGTTATTCTTGTAATGAAATTGATTTCAATAATAAGAAATGTGACCAATTGGATGAATGTAAAAATGATGAATATTGTGCAAAAATTAATGTACTTCATACAAGTAAGTTTAATTGAAGACAATCAATGTGGAAGATGGTTTTCTTTTGAAATTAAGATTTACTAATAAATAAATTCCTATTTTTTTTCTTTCATTTATTTAAATAGTTTTAAGAAAACGGACTACAATTCGTGATTGTTTCTCTAATACAACAACGTGTGAGATATTTAATGAAGGTTGGATAGAATCAAAATGTTACTATTGTGATACAAATTTATGTAATCGTAATAAACAAACTAAAACAAACAATTTTCTTCTTGTTAGCTCAAGTTGTTTAATTTTAATTTTTAAATTTTACAATTTACTTTAATAATTTGTGATAATGAATAAAAAATTTACTTTTAGTTGAATGTAGTTTTTTTTTATCTGTTCAATAATTTTCTTCATGGAAATTTCCCTCAAATATAAAAAATGGAGAACATTTTCCATTTTCCCCATTTAAATAAAAGACACCTTTTTACATTGTTTTATTAACGTCCTTCTCACAGAGCAACAGCTAGACTAAAAAGTTAATAACAATGATGAAGTTTGTATTCACAATCACGTTTAGTAACCTTTATATAGAAATGTTCTCCACTAGAAAGTGGGAGGTCATCACCTCTTTTTAATTGAATCCAGAAGATTTCACACATCATTTAAATTTTATTGCAACATAATAAAATTCAATTGAAAAGTTTGAAGGAAATTTATTATCTAATATAAACTATAACGTCTAATTTTACGTTTGTCTGGTAATCTTTTAGACGGGTAGTTATTTTTTTTTTATGGCTGACATTTTGTTTACCCTTTGTCTTTTTGCCTCTTTTGTATAAAATGTCCTTGACTCCCTGTTTTTTTATTTTTATTTATTTCATCCTCATTATTGTGTCTTTTATTTTTTCTACATATTGTTCTGTCACAATTCTTTAAAAGGACAATAGAAAATGGTTGGCAATTTATGATGCGAAAGCAACAAACAAGTGAAAAAGAAAACTAGAGAAAAAACAAAAATATAGAAAGTCTGAATGTAAGAGGAAAATTCATCTTTTGTATGATTATTTCGTTAGGCATTTTTTTTTACAAATAAAATTTGAATTCAACTCGTTTTCTTTTGTTTTTCATTCATTTTTTGCGTTGTTGTTGTTGTTGATGTTGTAGACATTATAATCTTTTTTTTTTTGTGTTCAGAGTGTAGACTTTAGATACGTAATGTAGACTTGCTTATTTTGTATAAAAAAAAATATTTTAATGGTTCTTGTAATGTGAATGCATTTTGTTTATGTTTATTTGTAAATTAATAATTAGTGTAGAGTGTAGACTATTATGATAATTAGTGTAGACATTTTTGGTTTGTGTTTTTTTTAATAGCTGCAAAACGTTTCGCCTTGTTTCAAGTATGATGCATCTATTAAAATATTTTAAAAAATGAACTGAATATTATATGCCTTTTGTTGTATGATTGTGTGTGTTTGTGTATGTGTTTGTGTATGCATACATGTTTCTTTCATTCTGTTTATTATTATGTTATTATTTTTTTATACTGATAATAAAATGAATTCATGTGAAATTTTACTACTGTTAAAAAAAAAATAGGAAATTGTATCATGTAAATGTGACATTAGGTACATATTTTTATATGGACACGATATCTTGTACTTGTACTTGTACTTGTTGTTTTTTTTTTTTTTTCTATTGCAGTATACATGAAAGAGGTTTTCTTTTTTTTTTTTCTTTGCCTTTTATGTAACACATAATTGAAATATTCGTTGTGATATGACGTATGACTTATGATAGATTTAAATATTTTTCAAATAGAAACAATAGAAAACGTTAAAGTTAAACAAAAAATTTATTTATTTTTATTTTATAACTTTTGAGATGATAGAGATTTTTTTTTGGTATAAAAACACTTCACGTAACTTCTTCACGAAGGGAGAATGTGATGAAATTTTGTTATTTTTTTTGTCTGAGATGAGAAAAGTGTTCAGTTATGGTCGTTTTCTACGTAAGAAATGTCACAGAATTCTTACAAAGTCATACAATTTCCAGAGCCCAGAACTGGTATTGGAACATTGGAAAATCTTTAAATTTGAATTTTACAAAATAAATTTTTTAAATTTTGTACGTTTTCATCAATTCTTCCATAATTTTGTTTTTCTTCTTGTTTTTATAATCTATGAAAAGAGAAAAAGAAGAAAAAATAGAAAATTCCTCATAAAATGTTCCAACGGAATTTCACTGATTTTTTTTTGTTCCATTTTGTTTCTTGGAACTGTCATTCTCCACCCATAGATTGACTGATTGATTGAATGTCGTTTTTATGGGTCAAAAAATAGCAATCAATTGATTTTTAGTATAAATATAGAAGGTAAGAAGGTTGATGATAGGATTGGTTATTTGGTCCTTGTGTTTCACCGAAAATAAAAGGAAGGATAAAAAAGAAGAAATTAAAGACCAGTAAGGGGGTGGGGTGGAGAGAAACGCTAAATAAACAGAAAATACGAAAAAAATAATAATAATTGGTTGAGAAAGATTCTTTTTTTTTATCAAGGACTTCACCTTGTTTTTCCTAGAAAAGTTTTATCTTATTAAAAAAAAAAACAATTATTAGAAGGAAAATCAAAGAAAATTAAAAAAACAAAAAAAAAAACCGCAGGCAAATAAAAAAATATTTTCTTTAGTAAAAAGTGAAAAGGGAACGAAAATACCTAAATTCAGTATAACAGTAAACACAAGGACTAAAAGTGTAATTAAGCGTATGGACAAATGTGCGTTGGAACAGAATTTAAAAAAAATAAAAAAAATATTTATAATGAAGTAAATTATTTGAACCAAAAATAAAGGAAAAATTATAAGGAAAATTTCAAAAAGGAAGAAAAGAAATTTAGAAAATTGAAATTATAATTAATTAATTGAATTTATATTTTTCGGGGTTTTCTTTTTAATTTGAATAAAACAAAAAGAAAAATATGGAACAAACGTAAAGAAGAGGAAAAAGGAGAAATTTTAAGTGAAATTATAAATAAAATAATTACGGGGCGAAATTATAAACTAATGAAATATTAATTTTTAGCGAAATGAAGAAAAAAAAACTTTTTCAACGCACAAAAAAAAAATACGTGAGATAAGAAGAAGCCAACCAAAAATATAAAATTTATAAAATGAAGAGAAAAAAAAAGAAAAAAGTCCACTTAAATTGGTTGAAAGTCAAATTTAAATTAATATTTTAGAATAATAAAATTCGTGGAAAAAAATATTATAGCCGACCAAAAAAAAAAAAGAAAAAAGAAAAGGTTCACCCCACACCCATCTCACACATCCCACCCCGTTGCCATACACCATACACCAAAACACTCTTCATTCAAATACTATATTTAAAATTGTGTATCCTTTTTCATATTTTTTCATTAAAAAAATAATAACAAAAATAAACATCATACTGTCCTTCTATTCAAACAACACTTTAAACTTTAAAGTCATCATCATTATTCATCGGTGTCGCTTATCATCCTTATTATTACTAATAAAATAGGACTGTAGCAGGGATTAAAGTTCTTAAAATTAGTACCCCATTTTGTCCTTTAATAAATTACGTTAAGTCTATTTTAATTTTATTTCTGATTTACACAAAAACACAACCTTTTTATTTTGAAAATATAAAAATGACATTTTTCATTTGAAGTGAAGTTAGCATCTATTGTTAATTATAAAGAGAGAGAGAAACAGACAAAATGTTTAATGTTAAAACGAGATGTTACAAATGATGAAATTACAGACGTCAAAGAGAGACAACTATAGAGCAAAAGGAGGATTAGATGTTTTAGGTTTACTTTTTACTTTAGAAAATTTTTTAAATGGAAAATAATCGAAAGAAATTTTCAATTATAAAATTGTCGTGTTTACAACCAAAAAAAATCTCTCATTCATTTCCTATGCACCTCTGCATTAAATGTCAACACAATCACAACAGTTTTATGAGATACAATGAAGCGAAGGGGGGTGGAGGGGGGGTAGGGGGATGGGTTAATGAAAAGTATGGAAATGTTTTTTGAAGTAAAAGGATATGCCACTTCAATTTATGACTAAAAAATTTTTTTTTTGATTTGATTAGAAATAAATACTCGTGATAATAAGACAAAAGGAAAATTGTGAAAAGAGTGAAAAACAATTATATTTTTTGTCTCTGTTCAGTTTTATATTTTGTGAGATAACATACAACAAACACACACACACACAAACACAGGGAAAATTCATCAACACAATGAAAAATGATAAATTACAACAACAAGAACAACAACAAAAACGAAAAGTTTTTCCTTTTTTAATCGGACGAGTATAAAAAGTTTTTGTGGAATGAGAAAGGAAATAGAAAATTTCTTTCTCTTCTTCTTCCTATGTTTTTTTTTTTACTCCCGTTTTTGTTTTTTTTTTTATTTCATGTTTTTTATTTTCTATATTTTTTTATTTTCCAACTATGATGATAGTTTTCACTTATGGCGTCATGCTGTCTACACGAAAAGTGGGGATTTTTTCAACACAAACCCGATTCTTTGTTGTTTTGTGTTTAAAATACATAAATATAAAATGGATAAAAGTATGAGATTACTGGGATGTATGATGTTATTGTTATGGTGGGATAAGTGGTGGGAGGAATTGAAGTTTTTTTTGTTTTTGTTGTAGTGTAAAATTAGGATATGAGGGTTGATATGAAAGAAGAAGAGGAAGAGGAAGAAACAAGTTGATCGGACTACAATATCACGGATGGGGTTGATCAACCTCTCTATAATGTTCTATGACGTTCGATCGGAAAGTCATACACACACACATAAATTATGTAAACAGTTACTTATGTGGGGGGGCTTTAGGTGGATTATGTTGAAAGTTTGAGCATTATTTTTTTTTTGTTAAAAATATTTATGTCAAAATGTTTATATGACGCATGTGACGCATATATGACATGTGACATGTGATATGTGCCTTTTTTCTCTTTCTCTATTTTACTTTTTTTTTTTTGTTTGCTTTTCCATCAAATTGAAACTGGCTATTTACACTGCAATATTGCATGATTTCTCTTGCTGCTTCTATATATGTTGCAATATATTTACTTTGGAATTAAATATTTATATGCATGTTGACTTTAAAGAGCAACAACAACAACAACAACAAAAGATGCATGTAAAATCAACAAAATAAAACGATTTGGAAAAAATAAATTGATTTTTATTGTTGTTGTTGTTTTTTTATTCTCTCTAATACGGAAACATGGAAATTGCTATTTTTGATTTGAAAAAAAAAAATAGAAGAAAATATCCTTCCGTTTTTACGAAAAAAAGGAAAGTTTAAAAATAGATTTCTTCTATATTCTATTTTTTTTTTTTTGGTTCTGTAGTTTTTATGTTTGAATAAAGACAAGATTTGTTCCCAACTTTTCCTGTCCTTTTTTCTTGTTTCTTTTTCTCTCTCCTCATTTTGATTCTTCTTTCTCTTTCACTCCTATATAAATTTCAATGAAATCTATTGGAAAAATATTCGTTTATTGAAACTTTATATAGAAACACATAAAAGTGTGTGTGTGTGTATGTTTATATGTCGATTTTTATTATATCTTTATTTTCTTTGGAAAACAACTTTTGTTCTTGTAATATATACCTTCTGGGTATATTTTTCTCTATAAGGGATGAAAGTTTCCTTCTTTTCTCACTTTTGTATAATAATATATATGATGAGAATATAATCGACTATTTATTCATCGATTGATCAAAATTAAATAATAATCTTATATTAAGATAATATTAAGTCTCAGTTAATCGATCATATTAAATCAGTAAAAAGAAACACAAACAAAAAAAAAAATTGAATTTCATAATTAGACAAATTTTATTGAATTAAAGAAATAACAACAAACATTTTTAACTTTGAACACAACAAATATAAATTTCACATTTTTATTGTAAGAGAGAAAAAATATAAAATAATAACACGTTAATAAATTTGCGGAGTATATAGGGGAAAAAACAGAAGAAGAATATTATTCTTGAAATTGATTTAAAATAAAAAAAAAAAAAGGAGCCATATAACTATTACTATCAGCACACATCAACCATATTCAACCCATATTTAACCTTCTTCCACCCGTTACCCATACACCAATTTTTAATACACCAATATAGATAGATATTTAACCCAATTATATCAACCCCATGTAAATGATTTATTTTTCATTTTATTTTCTGTCTAATAGAAAAGGGTTTTCCATTTTAAAATAAAATAAAATTGAACATTTTTCTTTATGGCGTCGTTCATAGTGTTAATTTATCTATAAAGGATATTTTAATAAGGACAAAATATTTGTTTAATTCATCTTTTGACAAAAATCTTCATCTTGTTTTCTTTGTTTTTCTTCTTTTGGATCAAATTAATTAAATCAACTTTCTTTTTTTTTTTACTTTCTTTCCTTAATTAATGATAGTTACTTAGATAATTTAATTCACCAAACATATATTTAATTAGGTTTTACCAAGTTCCCTTTTAAAACAAAAATCCTTGATTATCTAAATGATAAATTTTAATTTAACAAAAATGTTTACTTCAAAAATTTTTATTCACAGAAAAAAAAAAAAAATAAAAGAAGGAAAGAAGAAAAATTATGGATTTTTTGTTTAATGAATTAAATTAATTTAATTTGATTTCTAGAAACCACACAGGCCTTACGAATTATCTTATAAATTGTTTCTCTCTTTTTAAATTTATTGAAAATTGTCAAAATATAAATTAACGCAAATTAATTTTCATAAATAAATAAATAATCTTTAGTCAAATGTTTCTTAGATTTTGATTTAAATTGTATTTAAAACATAAAGTGAATATTTGATTTGTCGTATTGATAGAAGAAAAGGTAAGAAACTTTTAAATGATTTTAAGTTATGAAGAAACTTTACAATAATTATTAATTTCTCTCATAAAGTTCATAAGTTTAAATTCAGAATTGAGAAAATCATAATATTTTCTACAAAATTAAAGGAAATTATAATTTAAGGCAATTTTCACAATTCACAAAATTTTCTCTATACATAAATTTTATGATAATTTTAATTATTTTAAAGAAATTAAATTAAAACTACATAAAAAAATATAAATTTACGTATTATTGTGTAACTGTTGCTGTTGTATAAAAACAACATAAAATATAAAGGTTCACATGTTTTCCCGTATGTTGCCAGTTGTTTTTTTATTGTAACAAAAAAATACAAAAAAAAAAGAAAAATAGAAATGAAAACGTAAAGTAATTTATTGGAAATATACACGATATAAAATGTGAAAGAAAAAAAGAAATGGGAAATAAATAGAAATATTGTCAACGTGTACAATAAAATTTGCTATTCAAAATATTCTATATAATTCATTTCTTTAACGCATCATAAATATTTTATTGCAGCTATCTAGTGATTTGACTAGATTGTCTAGTGGCATCTTATGAAAAGCTCTACTAGAAATACAAATCAAGACTTTAATTTTTATGGATGAATCTTACTTGTTGGATTTTCTATGAATTTCTTTTTTCTTTCAATTTGAAACATTAAGTCAGAATAAACAATTTTTTGTCATCAATAAAATTTATTTTCATTCTGAATGGAAATTGATTTATGAAAATTAAATTTATGATAAAAAAATACCATGAGATAAATTCAGATGAAAGGAAAAACTATGAGCGAATTATTTCTTCAGGAAAAATTAAAATAAAATTAAGATTATTCTAATTCGATGACGATTAGAATTCCGATGAAAATTAGATTATAGAAAAAGTTGAAAGTGAAAGGAACTCTTCAAAATATTCATTGTTTAACTCTAGTAAATTAGCGGTAAACGGTAACCTTTAAATAATTAATAAAAATAAAAGGGAGAAATAAAAGGGAGAAAAGAAAGCCTAAGAAAATATACCTAATTAATAAACGATCATTATAAGAAGAAGAAGAGGAAGAATAAGAAGGAAAATTATAATTATAAACAGACGTTTAGTACAGAGAGAAAAAGGTAACGTATAATATTCATTATACTTTTCACGTTCAACCTGAACATTTTATTTTACGTGCCAAGAATTGTTTATTCCCTTATAATCTTTTATATTTTCTTCCAGAATATTCTTTTCTTATATTTTCCTTCTTTTTATTTTCGTTCAAGACAAATCAATTCATTTTTATAGAGAGTAGCATTCTGTAAACATCCGTACATAATTATACGTTTCATATAAAGATAAAGAAATTACAATTTTATTCTAAGAATAAGAATATGGATCAAGACCACATAATTATATTAGACAAGTTCCAAAATTTGTTGTAATATAATAAACATTGTGTAAGAACGTATATATGTTCATTTCATTGTTAGATTACAAATTTAATTTGTTTTTAGAATTTATTCTTGATAGAAAATTTGTTAAAAGTAGAAAATGATGAATGTACTGTATGAGGGTGAATTAGATTTCTATATGAGAAGTTTCTCAATGAAGAAAATAACAAATTATTTCTCTCTTATTCAAACCTATTACTGATTGACATTCGTATAGAATTCAATTCTTTGGTCTAAATTCGTATCTTGTTCTATTGTTAAAATTATCAAACTATTTTGTAACGTTGCAATTTGAAAGGAAGAAATTTAAAGAGTAAAAAGATTTACGAGATCGTTTCACAAAGAAAATTGTTAAATATTGAGTAGGTTGCTGTTTCATTGTAAAACCAGAGATTATCAGAGATCCAAAAATGGGAATACTTCCATTCATCTCATTATTAAATTAGAATATAATTCACAGAGTAACTCGTAATAATTGAAATTTATTATCATACAATTTTTAAATCTATAAATTGAAATTATTTTTCCAATAGAAAAAAGTCTATAAATTATCATAAAATATATTTCAATAGAAAACTTTCAAATTGAGTTGGGTGTTGTGGAAGAAAAGTGGAAACAAAAAATTCTATTAATGGTTTTATATTGGCACCTGTACTCTGAGTATATGCGAAATATTATACAGAAAAAAAAATAACTGATATCAGACTAAACGACCAATAATTCATAATAAACTCGATTCTATCATTTTTTCAAAAATATGTACAAACTTTTAAGTACAAACAGAGATACATAAATATTTGTACAATATTGTACAACAACAATAACAAAAGGAAAAGAGAAAAAAATAATCAATATTTTTTAATGTTCAAAGAGAAAAAAAAAATAAATAAAAAAGAAAGAAGAAGAAGAAGAAGAAAGCTCATAAAATATAAAAATAAGGGGGAAAAAAATCAAGACGATTTTTTTCTTTTCATTATTTAAATTTTATTTTTAGTTTTTTGTTTTTGGAAATTTAAAAATGAAATAGTACGATGATATGGGTGAAGTGAATAGGATGGTTTTCATAAAAATATAGTAGTTTTTTCTTTTCATCCACTAACCTACTACACCCCTTTTAGGTAAATCAACCCCCTCTACTCATAAATACTTTCTCAATATTTTTCCATTAAATTATATTCAATTATTCATGAAACTTTACTTATTTTCGTTTATGAATGTGTCTCTGTGTATGTGTGTATGTATGTATATAGAAATGTGTGTGTGTGTGTGTGTATATTTGTGAAAATGTAAATATTATTTTGAATTATAAAATAAACTTTAAATATATTTATTTTTGTATTTTGTTATGTAAATAAATACAAAAGTTAAAAGTTGAATGCGTATACGTAATGTTGAATAAGTTGAGATAATAAAGTAGGTAACCCTTTTTTTTTTTTTTTGTTCCCACTACATGAGATAATCAAATAAGTAAATACAAGATATAGAATATATTCGTATAGGTGTAGAAGGAAAATGTTAAATAGAAAATAGAAAATGGAAAACGTTAACCGGAATATGTTCATAAAACTGGATAATAATGTTAATTAATCGTTACAACAACATTTTCCGAATGAATTTTTAGAGAGGCTGAGATTAAAAAAGAGTTCAATTCAAATATTTTCTGGTTAAAAAAAAGAGGTTTCAAGGTAAAATTAGATTTAATTATCGTTGTTTCTTAAGTAACCGCAGAAGCATAAAATTTTATCTCATTAGTCTGAAGGTAATTCTACTTGCATAATGATATTCAGTCTGAAGATCACTAATTAATTCTTTAAGACAATTTCATTGCTAATCATTGGATTTAATAAATTCTATTTCAACAATATTCAAATTGAAATTAATTGATTTCGATTAATTCATTCAGTCTGTACAAAGTTTAACAAGAATTTTTATTATCTGTTCTTCCTCAACTGACTTACGTTAATTTTTTCGAATTTTATTCAAATTATTATTCTTCATCATACACGGTTCATTTTTCATCAAACACAGCTAACAAAATGGAAAATGAAAGAAATAACCACCCCCACCCAATTCAAAGTTGCTTTTGTTAGATTTTTATTTTCAGATTGCAACTTTTTTTTCCTTTTCTATCGTTTCAATTTTTTTTTTCTTCTTTCTGTTAATAAAGTTTGCTGACTTTTTTCTTTCATACTCTCCTTGTCAAAATGAAAATATATTTATATTGACGTCATTGACAATAGTCAAAAAAAAAAAAAGATAAAGGTAAAAAGTAATACGAAGAAGAAAAAATGTGTTTATTTTTTCATTCTTCCTTTTCTATATTCGGGGTTGTTTAGTGCCTTCACTTTGGTAATATACCCAGACTCATATACCTTTCTTCCACTGTCAACCCTTCATACATTTATATCCCTACGGTCCTTTTGACCATAATATTTACGTAATTACACTTTTTTTTTTATAACAAAAACAACAACTGTAAAAACAAAAAACAACAAAAGAAAATATTTATGATTTTTTTTTTTTTGTTAGAATTATTACCTGTCGGCCATAAGTTGTGGCCATTTTAAAAACTGACCTCAGATGATTCACTTTAATTGCATTCAATAACACAAATTCACAAGAAATAAAAAAAAAAAAAAAGAATTTAAGAAAATTAATGAAAATTCTTTTGTTGAAAATCAAAACAAAAAAAAAAAATTTCGAACAAAATCAAAACGGAAAAATAACTTTTATTTTTTATTTAACTTTTTTTTTTTTTTTTTTTTCTCTGTTGCGTTTCTCCTTTACTTTTCTTCTTTTATTTTCAAATGAAGAAAAACGATATTTCTAGGAAAAGAAAAAATAAAGACTAATCCGTTTTAGATCCTTTTTTTTCCTTCCTTATCTTTTTTTTTTTTTATCTTTCTTTCTTTTCTCTTAAGAAAATATTATTGCTCTCTTCCTCCTTTCTCTCTTTTTCCTTTTATTTATATTTTTTTTTTTGAAAATCCACTTCAAGGACTAAACCTCTGATGATTTACTTTTGTACACACACACAAAAAAAAAAATATACGAAAACCGAATCACTAAAATAATAATTTAAAAGGAAGAAAAAAAATTATTTATTGAGCACGAATAAACGCAACACCAGCAACAATATCGACAACAACAATGACAACAACACCAATAACAAAATCACAAAATTTCACACAAAATATGTACAAATACACGCACAGGACACAGAAAAATTATTATTTTGTAAATAAAATAAATTATTTAACGGAAAGAAGTAAAAAGAAAAATAAAAACACAAAAATAAAGGACACAAAATCAGTAGAGACACAAAATAAAGAGAAAATTCAAGTGGAGAAAAACCAGAAGAAGAAGAAGAAGAAGAGGAGGGTAGAAATGGAAAATACGGACAAAAGAACAAAATTTGCAAAATGACATATTTTTTGTGATCTCTCTCTCTCTCTCTCTCTGTATCTGTCTCTGTCTCTCTCTAACATTGAGAATATTATTATTATTATGTTTCTTGTATCAAATCCCAATGAAAATAATATTTCAATAATTCATTGATGGTATAAAAGACGAAAAAATTCAAAAAAAGAAATAAAGGAAAATCCCTCTAGTGTAGATGAAGAATAAGAAAATAGAAAATCGGAAACGTAACATATAAAAAGAAAGAAAAATCTGTTGATGAAAATATAAGGGTTAGTGGTATACGGAACGAAGTAAAATAGAAAATCTATCAATATTTTGTAAATCCAGTATTCGATCTTGGAATTGGAATTAATGACATAAATAGAGAAGAAAAAAGATGAGGAAGAAAAAAGGATTGAATTTATAGAAATTCAGTCATGTTGAAATTAACTTTCTGATTAGAATGGAACTTTCATTTTTTTTTTCTAGTCTATTTATCCTTTTTTTCTCTACTTTTTTTTTAACCCAATTTTTGTACACGCAATTGATATTTTCTTATTCATCATATCAACATATTATCCAGTTGTTGGTTAACACATCTGATATTATATTATGGGAATAGAACAGAGAGATCAATGGTTTATCCATAACATCTTTTTAGTCTTATATTTTTTTTCCATTCTTCAATCTCTTGTTTGTTGTATTTGTTATATTGTTAGTCCTTAGAACATGTCTTTTCTTTGGTTCCACTTGTGTTATTGTTTTTTTCTTATTTATTTATTTTATCTTTCTCTCTTTCTTACTTTAACAAAAGATTTTTTTTTAACTTACTTTCTTCTTAAGACAAAAAGAAACAAAAATAATAATTTATCATCATAATAATATATTTATGACAAGACAATATAAAACCAGTGAAAAGGACTAAACTAAAACCATACAAATTCTCTATACAGACAATAAAAAAAACGAAGTAAATCCATGCCGCATCAGATGACCTAAATATATTGCACACATGTGCTCTCTATTTCGCTTTTACTTCTATCTCTATCACTCTCTCTCTCTCTTCTGCTCATACATTTTCATTTTCTTTTTTTTTTTCCATCAACAATGGACGTAAATAAAGCTTTTTTTAATATATAAAAGTAAAGAAAAGGACTAAAATTCTATAGAGAACCGCACCTTTTGACTAAAAAAAAAAAACGAAAACGAAAAAGGGAACCAATCTCTTTCATATAGATACAACTATCTCTTTTACACTCTTCCTTTATTTTATTTTATTTTTTTTTTTTTTCATTCTTTTGGTGTAAATGTTAACCTTTTTTATTACTCCACCATATTTGCCATTTTTATATGATTTGATTATGTTTCTTCTTTCTTTCTATATTTATAGATTTTTCTTTTTTTGCTGCTACACATGAATATTTTTTCATAATTCGACTAAAACGAAAGAATAAAAAAAAAACAAAAAAAAGAATAGAAAAAAGAATCAAATTTTTGGGTTTTCTTTTTTTTTATTATAGAAAAACGATAACGATAACGAAATACAGTAAAGTTAAATTATTTATTACCACCTATAGGTGCCAGTATGTTTTAGGGGATTGTATAACTACACTAACTACAGTGTGAACATTTTTATGCTTCACAGAATATAATTTGTAGCTTTCACTTATTTAATTGGTAGTTGATAATTTCTAACTTTTGTATTTAAGAAGAATTGATCTGAAGCGATTTAACTTTATAATAACCTTCAATATAATTGACTAGAATATTCTTAAGTATCTGTCACACTCTATGACAAATTTTTTAATACATAAAAAAAAAAGGTAGACATTTTGGTTTATCTATTATTTATTTCACGTTACTGATATGCATGTAAATAATATAAAAATAATACACACGTATTTATCTAATGTTAAAAAACGAAATGTGTATTTATATCCATTTAACCGCATTAAATTAATATCACGCAAATAAATCATTTATGAAACAAAAAACAAAAAAAAAAAAACAAAATATGAAAACAACAGAAAAAAAAATATTAGAAAGGAAAATTAATTTTCCATATATTCGCGCCTTTTTTACATTATTATTTATTAAAAAAAAAAAACAGGAAATATTATGTGTGTCTATCCTATCAGATCAGCAAATGGGCAATTAGTTTATTGCATACAACTAGAAATAATTTTAAGAACGGGTAAATTTTTTTATGAATAACAAATTTAGTCCATTGGCGACGATTTTCTGATCGTAGAATCTAAATTATAGTGCGGTACATTGATTTTGGACAAACCAAAAATAATATAATAATAATCATCAAATAATGATCAAAATCATTGAATATAAATCTAATGTAATATTAAATGTTTATTGAACTTTTCTGTATAGAGAATTTTTGTTTCAATTTAATGACAAAAATGTGGTAACACTTATTGTAAGTCATAATGACAACAGAACTACAGTAACACCATTGTCACCGTATATTAATACGAGGTAATATTTTTTTTTTTTTCAACTGTAAATCAAATTATATAAAAATTTGGGTGTAAATATTCCTGTTATCAACATTTACACATAAATTGCTTCTTTATTGTGAATAAATAAAAAATATTGTTATAAAATAGTGTTTGATCCACAATTAGAGGTTGAAAACTAATAAATATCGGGGTTGCCAACTGAACAACAAATTTATCTCAAAACAATAGATTCACTATTATGTATCTATAATATCTAGAAAATCTAACCAGCTAACCAATACCAAAGAGAACAACAACAAAATAATAATAATATTTTTTTTTTGTCATCAAAATCAAATCCTATTTGATTTACAAGAAACTATAGAAAAAAAAAGAAAAATCTAATACAAAAGATGGCCGAGGTTTAACATTTTTTTTTTGCTTTCTTCTTCTTCTTCTTCATCTTTATTTATTTATATCTTTTTTAAGTAGGATAAATAGAATGTATATGCAGGATTGTATTATTTCTTCTTCTTATTTTTTTTTTATGGATTGGGATTTAAGAAGGTATTGTTAAGAAGGTCTATAATAGGATCACGTGGAATATAGTTTTATTATATTTATTGTATTAGAACAGAAGTGTATTAAGGGGTTTTATATTCGATACATTTTTTTTTTAAACAAGGGTTTTTTTCTTCTTTCATTTCATTTCAGATGAGAAGAAAAGTCTAAACTAATAAGAATAATAAAACTTTAGAAGGATCATCTGTATTTTGTTGTTATTATTATTATTGTTGTTGTTAACTTTATTTTTCTTTTCTTTTTTTTTTTTTTTTTTTGATTTTCCCACAACAAATATCACCCGTCCCATTCTGGTTAAAATTTCTCAACAAACCTTAAAAAAAAAAAAAAAAGAGTCAGAAAAACTTTTTCTGTTTTTTTTTCAAGTATATGGAACAAAATGGGAGACGAGAGGAAAAAAAAAGAAGATCCTTGAACGCGAGAAAATAAAACTTTAAAAAAAAATATTCAAGCATATTTTTCGTACCAAATAAGACGAGGAACAAAAAAAAAAAAAGTAAAGTAAAAGGAAATCTATACAATACAAACAAAACAGCTGCTTCTTCTGGTTAAATTCGATAAGCGCACGTCATTGTATAATATTCTATTCTATATATTGAAGAATAATTTAGAAGGAACAAAAAAAAAAAGAAAATTTAAATAGAAAATAGATTTTCCTTCATCATTTTTTTTTTTTTTTTATAGTTAAAGTAGAGAAAATGAGAAAAGATATTCCCATTATTATTAATAGATTATTATACAAATCCTTCAACTATAAATTTTGGTTCTAAAAACAAAAAAAAAAAACAAAAAAAAACGAAGAACGTAAAACACACAAAATACACAAAATCTCATTCCACAAGAAGAAAAAAAAAAATGAAACTTTCATATTTTACGATTAGTAAAATTTACTTTTTCTACAAAACGTTATTCTTCATCTCATCCTACCCTAATAACATTCCTGTCATTAAACCATCATCAACATACTTTCTATTCATGTATTGTAGTTTCTTTCATTTTTCTGTATTCGGTTTATTTTATTTTCCGATTTTCCGATTTTTTTTTTTTTTATAGAAATTAGAGGAAATAATAATGAAGAACGCAGGTAAAATGTAACAAATAGTATAGATTATTTATATTTGTTATTGGATAAATCAAAGAATGATGTAGCGTGACATCGAATAACAATAATATCAAATCCGCACCCTCAAACTACATAATAGAAATTAAATCCCAACAAATAGCAAAAAAAGAAAATCATTATCAGTTGATTAATTTTAGTTTTGTGTGATTTCTGTTTTAGTTTTTCCAATTTTTGTTATTACAAAAAAAAAATAATATATAAAGGAAAAATTATAGAAAGAGGAGGATGAGGTGGTATAATTTTTTTTTTGGTTCAAACTTGTTTATTTTTGGTTTTTTTTTTCAAAGATAACATAATTTATCATTCCATACTCTATAATTCTTAGTTATCCACCCAATCTCATCCAATAACTATTCTCATTCTTGTGAAACTTTTAACGATATTTTCTTTGTTTTTATTTCATTTCTTTAGCTAGAAAAAGGTGGAGATTGTTATTGATTCAAAACTAATATACTTTTGGCATGAAAATTGTCTTCCGTCAAAAAATTTTTATTTTTCTTCTTCTTCTTCTTCTTCTTCTTGTTCTTATAATTTTCTTGTTTTTTTTATTTTTATTATTTTTCTTCACTTTTCCCATAAAAAATATTAAAAATGTTAATTTCAATATTTATTTCTTTCAACGCTTTACAAAATCTAGTCTATAACTTTCATCTCATACAAAACATAATTCAACATCTATTTCTATCCTTCTCTTACATTCTACCAATTTTTTATCTCTTTCAACTTCTGTTTTTCTCTATTGTCATCTTTATAGTTTCTAACTTTCTTTCTAAAACCAAGAATTTTTCTATTTATTTTATTTTTTCATTGTTTTAGGTAACGGTAAAAGTGTATTGGTGAAAATTGGGTATGAGACGATGCGAAATGTATGGATAAATATATAGATGATAAAAGGGGAAAGGGTGAAATTGTTAGGAGAAGGGATTAGCAGAAGCTATTTTGTTATTTAATAAAATTTTCCATTGATTTTCCTTTTTTTTTTGTTTCTTTTCTTTTTTTTTTTTTTGGTTTTATAAATTTACTTTTATTTTCAATTTTGAATTTTGATTTTTGAAATTTTTCATTTCAAATTTTTCTTCTTTTTTTAGTTTTTGTTTTTAGATTAAAAGAAATTTGTTCATGAGTTTATTAATGGGTAGGCAGGGGAGGTGGAGTTGATTATAGAAAGAAAAGGTGGTGTATTTTTTTTGTTGTTTGATTGAATAAAATTATGTTCCAAGTTTCTATTGTTGTTATTGTTATTGGAAGTTTCTATTGTTATTGTTGCTGTTGCTGTTGCTGTTGTTGTTGTTGTTTTGTTAATATAAATTGTAAGTATATTTATGTGATTTTGATGACATTGAAAGATTTATCAGATAATCCTTTATATTTTCTTGTTTTTCTTTTTTATTTTGTGTATTTTAACATAAATCCATTTTTGATGGTCAAAAATTCGTATATATAGAAGAAAAGGAGTTAAATGTATTGGTGGAAGGAGGTGTGTGTTGGATGAAGGAAAAAGATAAAAGGGAATTTTTTTTTTCTTGGTAAATATAACAAAAAACTAAAATATCGATTTAGCTGACCTTTTGGACCCTTTTAACTTTATATTATAACACAAAATGTGTGTATATAAAGGGAACTTCTTTAACAGATGGCTCACACACACACACACACATACACTCACAACAAGATCCACATACACACAAAGAGAAACATACATCGAGTAAGAAGAAATAAAAAAAAAATACAGTGAACAGATTGTCATTAGAAAAGGAACAAATTCATTTCCTCTATAAAATAAAAAGAAAAACGAAGAAGAAAATTTCCCATAAATGCTAAATTTAGAGAGATCCTTTCCTTTCTTTTTTTGCAGTGTGGTGGGTCAGGATGGGAAAATAAATGTATATGGGAGAAAGATAAGAAAATGAAAATTGTATGTAAGTGAGAAAGAGAGAAAGAAAAAAAAACTAATAATGCGGGAAATTTCACGTCACATTCAATAATAAGGAGAAAATTTCTATTATTTTCAAAGGCGAAAAGAATGAGAAAAAGGGACAAAGTAGTATCATGGGAATAGTGTAAAGAGTCTTGATTAAATAAATGTCACAAAGGTAATTTTGATTAGGATTTTAATTTTCAAAGGAAAAACAAAACAAATCAAGTTTTGATTTTTCTTTTATTAATTTTCTATATTTATACCAAAATTAATTGTGGTTTTTTTTTTCTTCTGTTCTATAAATTAAGTTGAATATTAACACGCATCTATATTCACAACTCAAATAAAAATTCCCAAATGACATTTTTTTTTATGTTGGTTCGTTCGTAATTTTCTGATGTGAGAAAAAAAAGAAAATAGTAAAAATCAAATAGTTGACATGCTTACTAATTGCACGATATAACATATCACTGTCACCCGTATACCACACACACACACACACACACACATACAGATAACACACCAAATGAAACCACTGTAATGCACTGTTTGTTACAATAGTAAAAAAAAATAAAATAATAATCTACTTAAAGTGTCATATAGACAGAGTAAGTGAGATAAAAACTACAAAAAAAAAAGAAAGAGACAAATAGTGTGAAAGTATAAAAAGAAAAAAAAAACAAAAGGAGCAGAGATAATGTCAATGTATAGAGAGTAGTCATATATAGAGGCATTCAGCCAAACAGACAGAGAGAAGAAAAATAAAAAAAAAATAAAAAATTTGTGTGTACAATCGTATTGTGTGTAGTAAGTAAGTATATTGTGTGTAGTATTTTATATATTTATATGAGACATAAGAGACCACGCGCATTCAACAAACATAATCACATATATTTATACATATATACATATAGACATATGGCCAATTTTACACTCAAGAGGCGATTTAAGTGATGATTGAGAAATGGGAATATGAAAAATGTATATTTTTATTTTTTCTAATGAAATAAAACAAATAAAAAAAATATATGGATATTTCACCTTTTAGGTGAAAATTGGAAATTATTCAAGTGATGAAAATTAATAATATAAAAGAGGGTACAATAAAAAAATACGATATTTCCATTTTATTTCTTCTTCTTCTTCTTCTTATTTTAGATATTAATTTTTCAGTGTGTGCACACGCAGATTTATATGTGTGAGCATGTAGTAAATATGTCGACTACAACGATTTACCTGAACATCTTAACAGAAATAAATATTACACACACATACACATACACACATAAAGTGTTTTTTTTTTCATTTTTCGTTTTGGCTAATTTAACAAGATAATAAATTTCTGTCTGATGTAAAATTTTAATATTGAAATTTTCTTCTTTCTTTTCTTTAAAAGAAAAATGGAGGAAAAAAGGTTAGGGGGAAAAAAATTGTTAAGAAAAAAATGTATCCAATTTTTCAAATTTATTTATGGAAAATAAAAGGGCAGACAGACTATTATTAAATCAAAAGTTTCGTCCCTTATACTTTGGCCCGTTGCCCATTGCCCTTTTAATATTTTTTCCTTTCTCTTTCTTATATCATTTTCTTTCATACAAATGGGTCATGCTCCTAAGTACACATGTCTCCTTATATTATTGTTAATATTGACTCGACTTTAATCCTCCTTCAATAAAACTCATGGGTTTAGTAACCCATGCTACTGTCTTGTATCCTTTTTGTATATCATTATACTTCAACCTCATTGCAAATTATCTCTCTCACACTCTCTTTCTCTTTCACGCAACACACTCTGAATTTCTTTCACTCACTAAATATATGTATACTCTCTTCCTATTCTCTCTTTTTCTTTTTATTAAATAAATGAAGAAAATGTCTTAAAAGTTAACAAATAGAAGAAACCGAAAAAATTAAAAGGAAATTAAAAGAAAATTAAAAATGAAAATGAGATATTAATTCGCGAAAAATGAAGAGAGAAGAAGGGAAAAAAGGAAAACAACAACAACAAGTCGAGAAAAAAAAATACAGAAAAGAGAAAATAACGCGAGTGAAATGTAGGTGGATGTTACGATGAGCTTTGGGGTATTTAAGCTAAATTAGGAGACGACAACGGCAAAGAGAACGACGACTGTGTATGTATGTGAGTGTGTGTGTGTATATCTATTTGTATGTGGGTTTCGCTATAAAAACGAAAATAAATTCATTTATTGAACATAAAACCCTTTAACCCCTATTTTTGTATGTAGACGCTTTTTCTCACATTAGAAAATTTTCCCTGTTTTTCTTGCTCGCTTGCTTGTTTTTGTTTTTTTTTGTTTTTTGTGTTTCTACTAATTCGCGCGACTGTTGATTTTCCCCCAAACCCATGTCCAATGTAATCCCATACTACACAACAATTACCTTTTTTTTTTTTCTTTACTTTAATGAAGGGTAGATATTTCAATGTCCAAATAGTGGCAAAAAATGATCCAGAAATGTGAAAAAAGAAAGGAAAAAAAAGCAAAAAAAAAAAACAAGAAAGTAGAATGAAAGAAAAATGTAACGGGTGGAAAAAAAAGAAACGCCAAGTATAGACAGGTGAAAAAAGGAAAAGAAAAAAAAATATGAATTCGAATGTCACTGAAAAATTGTATATGATTTTTATCACTCTCTCTCTCTCTTCCTCTGACTCAGTCACACACACACATATATATTATTTTTTTTGCTCTCTTTTCTTTCTCTCGTTATTTTCTGTGTTTTTCCTTTATATGATTCTTCTTCGTTTTTCTTTTGATTTGATTGAGCTGGGTGTAGAATAGGTATTTGATAAAAAAAAAAATACATTTGGGGTGTGGGAGGTATAATAAATTTTCGACAAAAACACACACAGCCACAGTCATTTAGTATATATATATGTATAAAAGACGAGAAACAGACTAATACACAAGGAAAGAAAAATGGAAAGAAGAAAAATAAGAAATTATAGAAAAACATAAAAAACAAGAAAAACATAAAAAAAAAAAGGAGAAAGAAGAAACAGAACAGAAAAAGAAGCCCGCACCAGTACCGTAAAAAATGTTGCTTCTGAATCAAGGCAACTGTGTTTTTTTTTTTTGCAAAAAAAAAAAGTAACACACACACACACACACAACACACACACACACCAACACAACGAAGGGTGAACACAAACACAAAAAGAAAAAGAAAAATAATTTCTCATTGGTGTTGTTGTTGTTGCTGTTTTTGATGTTGTTGTTGTTGTTGTTGTTGTTGTTGTTGTTGTTGTTGCTTTTTGAACACTTCACACACACGTAAATTTATTCTACTGTTTTTTTTTTTTCTTTTCTTCTTTTTTCTTTTGTTTATTTGAATTATCATAAAATAATTATAATAAATCATTATTCTGTACTATGATAATTATTAAGGATTTTCCATTGATTTTTTTTTATATTTTTTTTTTTTTACATAAAACAACAGAACACTAATTTTCCCTTTTCTTCTTAATACTTTTCACAAAATTTACCTTTTTTTTTTTTTGCTTTTTTTATTTTTTCTTTTTACAGCAAAACACTTTTTTTTTTATTAATTTTACTTTTTTTTTATTTTTACAATTTTCTCTCTCTTTTCTTCTAATTGATTTTCTTTCTCTCTCTCTCTCTTTTAGTTTTATTTAAATTTTTTATTTATTCTTTTTTTTTAAATTTTAATTTTTATAATTTTTTCGTGTTTTCCTTCTTTTGGCTGTTGTTGTTGTTGTTGTTGTTCAACACAAAATAAAACGCGATTTAAACGACTTTCTGTGTTTTATTTCTATTTTTTGTTTTTTTTCTTTTCAAGTAGGCAGAGAGAATGAAAGAAAAATGAATTTTAATTAAAGGCAACAAAAACAAAAAAAAAAAAAAAATGTAAAAAACACAAAAAACAAAAGAAAAAAAAAAACACAAAAATAATTATTTCTTCGTTTGTTTTTTTTTTTTCGTTCTTCCTTTTTGTTCCTTCTTTTTCCTATTTTCTAATCGTTTTCTCTTTTTCTTTCTTCTTTCTTTTTACTTTTCTTCTTTTATTTAATAATTTTTCCTCGACGACGGGTTTTTTTTTTTTGGTTTTTCTTTCTCTTGTTTTTCCTTCTTGAAACTTTTCTTCTAGATTTCTTTTTTTATTTTATTATTTTTTTTTTTTACTTTTGGTATTCTTTGAAACAAGATATGCGACGTGAACGGAAGACTATGTGCAACTATGGGATAAAATTGGAAAATGGAAAATAATATATAATATTAACTTAGAATATCACATACCAGTACACAGGAGGCCCCGGACAGAGAGTTACACAAAGAGAGAAAAGTAAGAGAATACAACAGGGAGAGAGAAAGAGAGAGAAAGAGAGAGAGAGAATTCAGCAATATTTCAAAATGCTTGCTTTTGTCGCTGTTAGATTTCAGGGGTAAGTTTCAGTCACACACACAAAACACACATATTAATTTTAACGCACACATTGACGTAGGTACACAGATGTTACAATATGTGAATTGTGTATATTATGGAAGAAAGAACCCCAAAAACAGGGGATAGAAAACTGGGAAAAATGTTGGGGTGTTACCATGGTTGCGCGAGAGAATTTCACCAAAAAAATTTCTTTTATTAAAAACGTAAAACGAAAGAGAAAGCAGAAAAAAAAGAAGAAATATTTTCCTTTTTTTTTCTTGCTTTTCTTCATTTTCATCTGTTTTTCCTTTTTGCTGCTGAACTTTTTTTTTTACATTTGACTTTTGTGAGAATATTCGATATTAGAGTTTTTCTTTTGTGTTCGGTTGGTATTCGGTTTTTAACCGGTTTTCCATTTTCATTTTTGCTTCTTTTTCTTTCTTTCTTCACTCTCACCCTCTATCACTCGCTCTCTCTCTATTTCTTTCTCACTCTCTAATCAAATACAAAAGTAATGATGTGATTTTTTTGATGATAAATTTTTCCCATATTTTCTCTTAAATTTAAAGTGATTTAAGATGATTTTCACAAGGATTACGGAAATTATTTAACGATAATACTAATTTCAGTAGTAATGACATGATTTATTAGCATTAGTTAGAACATATAAGTAGCTAATGACAGGTGCAATGCTACCTTATGCAACATTGTGAATGATGGTAAAGAATTTTTTTTTGTTAAAACTTTATCCCGTTCATGACGAAATCTAAACGCACAATTTGCAAAAAGAAAAATATTAGAATACCCGTCATAGCTGCGATTACCACAAAATATTCATACTTTAAATAAAATTAATAGAATATCATTTATGAAGCTTTTTTTTTAGAAACATTGGAGCTTTCTTCTCTTCCACATCATCACTTGACAAAAACGGAAAATTCCAACAAAACAAAAAAAAAATAGAAGAAAAACGGGGGAAAAAAATAGAAAATCCCAGCAAAAGAAAATAAGGGTACAAGGAGTAAAAAAAGGAAAAGTATTTTCATCTTTTTGTCAACGGGTATAATAACAATAGATATAACTATATACATACAGACTTATAGAGTTATGTCAAACGATTTATTCTATAAAGAAAAAAAAAAGCTCAGAATTATTAATTCGTTACAATAATTGTCAAATGGATTAAAAGATAAAAGGAAGGGTAGGTATAAATGAATGGTTTTTTTTTTGTTATGTGTAACAAAATAAAATTTATTTGGAAGATTATTATGATTATTATTTATTCGTGATTTTATATAATGACAGTTGATAAGATGAAATCTTAAATGAATAATATATGCGGTGTAAATGAAAATAGTATTCACATACATCATATCTTGTTGTAACGCAACAATCTAAACATATTAAGAAACTCATATTTATGATTATGAATGAATATTCTGTTGACTATACATAACTGACTATATTATTGACAATATATGTATGTATGTATATAAATATATATATATACTGTGTATTGTATATTCTAAAGATATAATGGAAAAGAGGTCAGTGAACATAATCAACCATTAATAATGTTTTATCTCAAGAAAATTGATGTTTTTGGTCATGACTTATTATAACATATATTATACAATTTATTTATATATAAATAATTACCCCTATCCAAATACAGAATTTTTCATTTAATAATTATAGCAGTAAAAGAAAATGGGGGAAAATCGACCTAGAGACATAACCTACAAATTATTATTTAAACTTCAAAAGAAACAATTTTTTTTTCTTTCATATTTTCATTTCTCTCTCACTTTCATCTATTTTCTGAGTCTAATTTTATGGGAGTGAGTCTTGTTGTGTGTGTGTTTGTATGTACTTTATTTGCAAAATAATACATCTATATTTTCTCTGTGAAAAACTGAATGTGTACACTCCAACAAAAAAAAAATATACAAGAAAAGAAAAGAAGGAAAAATGAAACAAGCCAAAATAAGTTACCCCAACTTGAAATATCTGTATATACAATTCAATCGTCATCCAACGTCATCAACCCAAAAAAACAAAAACAAAGAAAGAACCAAGTTTTTCACATAGATTTTTCTTCCATCACGCGCACAACAAAAACAACTTTATAAATATAGTAGAAGACACGCTGACGTCACAGACTCCCCTACATTTTCGTTTACGTATTATATTGGATTTACTTTATCTGGGAGAGAGATATTTAGAGAAAAAAATGAATATATAAAGAGAGAAAGAGAATGAATAAAAGGACGTATAAAATGTGAGAGAAAACCGTAGTGGGGAGTTTTAGGGTAACACAATTTTTTAGCACGATAACGAAACAGAACGGAAGTTCAATCAATATTATTAGGTGCAACAGATAGATAGCGCATGTCTATTACATTTGGAGAAAGAAACAACAACAACAACAAAAACAAAAGGAAAGAAAAGAAAAAAAATAAAGAAAACAGCTCCCAATTGTTTCTGTTGTTTTCTTTTATACAAAAACACATAAACTTAACCACGTGTATCTTTAAGGTTATGTCGTTGGCGTATTTCATATGTTCGCACGCCATTTTGGAAATTTATTTGTTCATAAAAAAGAGAAAATATGGAAAAACAACAAACAATGTAATTCTCTAATTTCGTCCGACTCTGTTCACGTTTTTACCAATAATATTTTTCACAACACATTTTCCTTCACACATGCACACATTTAATACGTGAGCAGAGACACATCCAACACAAACACACATACACTTTTACATGTTTACGTGGACCATTCGTATTTTATGAACGCGTCATAACAATTGAATATAATTTTCTTCAACAAAAGTTCGTTGATTTTGAATAACGATTCTGTAAAAAGAAAGAAAAAAAAAACATATGGTTCTTAAATACGAACACAACACGAAGTTTCTTTTAACTTTTAAACAAAAAAAAAAAATTCTCTTTTGTCTCTTTCTCTCTTATGTCTAAATAAAAAAAAAAACTCAAAGGAAACACAAAAAAAAAACACAACAAAATAAAAAACTGATTGAAATAAACACAATGACATAAAATCAAAAAAAAAAAAAAGAAAAATTTAATAAAGAAAAATTTACAAAAAAAAGAAAAACTTTTTTTTTTTAAAACAACAACAACAAAAAAGAAAAAAAGTGTACTCGCCTGTCTGACAAGTGGCACTAGTGTTTGTTCTATAGATTTTATTCTAATATCAAACTCTTGTATAATTCTTTCATATTCCGCCATATTTTTATAAAAAAAAAAAATTCTATTTTATTTCTTTCTCCCTTTTTACTTTCTTCTTTCTCTTCTTTTTATTTAATTTAATTGTGAAAAAAAAAAAAATTAAAAACAAAATTTTATTGAATCTCGTTCTTTTTTTTTTTTTTTCTTTTTCTTCTTCTTCTTCTTGTTCTTGTTTAATGGAAAAGAAATCTCCAACTCTATTTAAATGAAGTGACAAACTGCGGGTTTATATTTTATTTGAAGAGAAGAAGAAAAATATATATAAGAAGAAAAAAAAAAAAAAATGAAAAAGAAAAACGAGAAAAAAGAAACACCAACAACAACAACAACAACAACAACAAAAATGTTCACGCTATTTTCTTTGCCCGCCTCTTCCTTTTCCTTCTTGTCTGTCTTTCGGTTCGTATCTTTCGCGCGCCGTGTTCTAATGTGTAATTTTATTTTTAATCAAAAAATACACAAATAAAAAAAAAACAGAGAAAATTTAAAAGAAAAAAAAAAACTGTATTTTATTAAAAATGAAAAAATGAAAAAATGAAAAAATGAAAAGGAGAAAAAATAAGAAGAAAATTGAATAAATAAATTGAGGAATTTTCTGATTGTCGATGATGATGGAAAAATATTTTAAACAAAAAAAAAAAAAAAATATGTGTGTGTGTGTCTTCGTCTATATGGCTGTGTGTTTTGTTTCTGATCTTTTTTTTTTTTTGTTAAGAAACAAAAAAAATTTAAGTTTCTTTTTCTTTAATTTCAGTTTTTTCTCTTTCATTTTTGTTGTTGTTGTTGTTGTTTTCACTTTTCCTATAATATTTTCTTTTCATGTGTTGTGTATATGTTGAAGAATGTTTTGTTTTTTTTTTTTATTTGCTGTAAATCAGTGGTGAAAAACCCTTTTATAGAATTTTTCTATTTTTATCCTCTCGTTTCTCTTCTGAATGAAAAATCGTCGCTTTACACACACACAAAAAAAAAGTAGAACTATTTGGATTTTGGATTTTATTACAAACACACACATAAAAGCTATATAAGGTTTACAACCTCTGAGTCAGTATGTTTGTGACGTCATGGGGAAAAAAAAGTAAACATTTTTATGTCGGTAAAGTAGAGGGAAAAACTATTTAAGATTTTTCATCTTTTTATGTATTATTTTTAGAGGTATTGTAAATCATTTAAATTCTGTCTCTTTCTCTCTCCATTACGATTGTCATCTCAAATTTTTATTTCTCTCTTCTGTGAAAATTGAATGGGAAAAGCAAGTAAGAGTAATTGAGAATTAGGAAAGAAATAATAATATAAATTGTTGGATTTGTTTGTAGTTAAATTCGCACAATGTGTTTGTATTTGTAATGTGTGTGTTTTTTTTTTGTTGTTGATTGCTTTTAGGTTAGTGTTGAGTTGATTTATATTAGAATTTTTTTTTCTTCACATTTGGGGTTGAGAGTTTCTTTCTTTTCTTTGTAAAAGCTGAAAGAAGTAGGTGGTGAAGAAATAATAGAGAACTATTTAAGTGGGTTTTATTTAAACAATAAAAATGATCATAAAATAAAAGAATAACAATCACATGATTTATTTGATCTTAACCAAAAATGAATTTACATTTTTCTTTTGATTGAGGTTCCTAAGTATAAATCTTTAGTGTATTAATATTTAACATTTTTCTCACGAACTTTAAACAAAAGAAAATTTGAAAACTTAATCAAAAAAAAATATATAAAGAATTTGGCACCGAACACACATAACCAACAGACCAAATAATATATTTAATAAAAATTCATCCACGAATAATTCTGTCAAAATTAAAAAAAAAAAAAAAACATTTTTCATTTTGAAAAAGAATAAAAAAAATATTTTAGTTTTTTATTAAAATTCCAATGTGTCTATGCTGAAAACGTGTCTATGCTGAAAATATCTGACATATCTGATCATTTAAATAAAACCAATTGTTTTTTATTGTTTCTTCTCTTTTTGCATTAATATTTTCTTTTTATTACAATTTAAAAAATATAAATGGTAATTATATTATAAACATACAGCATTGATAATACACTTAAAATTAATAATAAAATAAATAAATAATTAAATAATTATAAGAAGGAAAACAAAAGAAAAAAAAATGTATAAGTGAAAATTATGAACTAAAAAAAAAAAAATCAATATAATGAAAAGTCAGCACTTTAGCACAGACCAGAACCTTTATAACATTTTACCTCCAAATAAAAATAAACACAATTAAATTATTACAAAATTAAAAAAAATAATTATAGCTTTAGGTTTTTCCTGTTTTTTTATTAAGGGGTGGTGATTGTGGATTTTTACTTTTTCTTTTTAATGATTCTGTTGGTCCTTGTGTTGGTCTTAAAAGTTGACGAAAATTAAATGGTCCCAAATATGATTGACCTTCTAAATTATTTGTTTGCTTACTAATAATCGCTTGTTCAATAAGATCTAATGAATTTATTGAATTTAAATCACTTGAATTTGATGTTGAATGTGGTGATATTGATAATTTACGTTTTGGATTTTTTATATCAATATTTAAAAATTTTGATGAATTAAAATTTGTATAACCGCTACTATTATAACTTCCAACATCTAAAAATCCACTATCTTCTAATGATGACATATATTTTGCATCAATATCTGCAAATGAGGTAATTGTTCCACTTCCATTACGATATAAACCATTATTTATAATTATTTCTGGATTATTCATATGAAGATTCTTTTTATTTTTCATCATTAAATTTGTGTCGCCAAATTTTCTAAATTTATCCAAAATTTGTTTATTATTATTATTATTATTATTATGTTTTGTAACTTCATCAATAATATTATAATATTCATGATGTGGTGGTACATTACGTCTCATTGCAACTAATTGACCATTAACACCATTTTGTTTTTGTGGTGAATTATTTAAATTCTCATTTTTCTCCTTTTTATTTTTATTTTTCTTTTCCTTTTCCTTTTCCTTTTTCATTTTACGTTCTTCTTTTTCTTTTGCTGCATTCTTTTTCTCTTTTATTAAATTATTTTGTTTAACTGATTCCATTTCTTGTATTCGGCCTAATGCCAATTGTGGTGGTGTTGTATGTTTTAAAAGTTGTCTTAAATCTGTAACAATTGGACTAAATTCGGAATTTGTACTGATATAACTGAAGGCGGGAACAGCTCGGATACCATCAAGGCGACTATTGTTACTGTGACGAAGAAAAATAAAACATAATTTTAAGTTAGAATTTTTTTTTGATTGCAAGAAGAAAAAAATACAGAAATGAAATAATGAAAATGTTCAGAACAGAAATTGACTAGAGACAACCCCAAAAAATATAAATATTTATTATACTTTCAGTAAGAAGCAAAATGCGAATAAATTGTAATGAAAAGACATCACACAGAAATACTTATTTTGAAGTTCTTATAAATCATACCTAATCCTTCATATTAAAACCCCTGCGCATGCTTTTAAGATGGAAAGAATAAAAAAGAAAGAAATAAAAGGAATAAATTAAATTTATAAAGAAGAAATTAAAAATAAAATCCCTGTCTTACTTCGAAGCACCCATAAATCTTTTATCTGCTTCTTTCTGCAAAACTTGATGCCAACCCGGTGAAAATTTCTTTTCTGGAAATCCAATTAAACGTCCACCCAGAATATCATTTCTATCTGCAACAATTTGCTGATTTGTATTTCCCTTTCTGTAAATAGAAAATAGAATTTTTTTTCTTTTGTTTAAAAATTGAAAAATAGAAAAAAAATTTCGGCTCTCTTGAAAAAAAAAACAAGACAAAATAAATCCCGCCACCTTTCTGATTTCATTTTTTCTTCTATGTGATAAAATGGCAGATCCCAAGATGCACCTTCTTGTTCAAAATCCATTGAGCTGAACTCAAATAAAAATCATTCCGAACGATGGTGATTGCAAATCAAAATTTAAGGGGAATATTTTTAAAAATTAAGAAATCCTATAAAAATTAGAATTAACTTATTAACTCACCTTCTTGCGTCACCTTGAACATAATCAAAATAGCTTCCATCAAAAATTGGTTCTTTTGAATTATTTCGATGTCTACTCAGATGGAATAGCGTATCATCACCACCAGGAATTGTACCCAACAAACCGGGAACTAATACAAAACCAGGTGGTCTTTTATAATCAATTGGCAATTTTTCAATTTCCTCCAATCGTACACCTTGTTTATTTTGTCTTAAATGTTTATGAATTTCTTGATTTAATAAATGAACATTTTGTGAGAAAGCAATAAGTTCCAATTGTTGGTCTTTTGGCGTCATTGGCTTCTTATAACCATTTGGAGATTTTCTATTTGGAGACAGAACACTTTCCCTATTATGTGGTTTAGCTCTTTGTGATCTAGAAAAAAACAAAAATTAAAAAAGTTTTATTCCCAAATGAAATTTAAAAAACTTACACATAATACATTTGAAGTATTCTTGGAATTTCATCTGCACGGAATCCTTCTTTTTGTAACATTTTTTGAGCATCAGTTCGACTTTTTGCCGTATTCAAAATCATTTTAACTTTTCCTTCCATTTCAGGTGTCCAACGTTTCTTACGGATTGTATAACCACGGAAATAACTTTGTATAACAACAGCCGCTTTAACGTGATCAACATTTTCTTTTGCCTTAAGTACTTCTTTAACGGGAATATTTTCTTGAGATACTAGACGATTCAGAAGTTTCGCTTTACCAAATACTTGTTTAACTTTTGATGGTTCTGAAAAAATTTGGAATTTTTTGAGATTATTTTTCCTAATTTAAAGATTAACAATTAAAACTTACCATTATTTTTCTTTTCTTTTCCTAATTTCACTGCCTTTTCCCTTTCTCTTTCCTTTTCTCTTTCACGTTCTTTTTGTTTTTCTCTTTCTCTTTCTTCTAAAATCTTTTTTTCACGCTCTCTTAAATCTCGTTCTCTTTGTTCACGTTCTTGTCGTTCCTTTACAATATTCATTTTTCTTCTTGTTAACCAACCACGGACATGCTTTTGTAAAGTGACCACACTTTGGGCACGTTTTGTTTTAACTTTTTTATATAAAATATTTGCCAACCAACGTCTAACACATGCCTGTACTATTGTTATTTTTCTAACTTGTTCTTCATATAATTTTGCAAGAAACTCAACATGATAATATTTTAAAAATACTTTAGATTTTCCCAATGCCCATCCATCCATTTTTAGTCGTACAAGAAGAAGACGACAATTTTCTCTTGTCGATATAACTTTTTCTTCAAAACCAAATGCTAAGAAACAATAACGTTTTAAGAAATCAGCAAATGTAAAACGATGACTGAATCCATTCTGTCTAATACGGATTGTCTCTAGAACACCAGTATATCTTAATTGCTTTAAAACTTTTGTTTGTTCAAATCTTTTTGCTGCTTTTGTATCATTTGGTTTAATACAACGAACAAATTGTGGTGAGCCAGCAACCATTTTTTGTAAAAGATCCATTAATGAATAACGGAAATAAGTTGCAACTGTTTGTTGTGCTCTACTTTGTGATGCTAAACCACGTGAATTATATCTTTCTTTTGTATCAACTTTTGCTAGACTTTGACGTCCTGTATCCTGTATTGCTGAATAAAGATTTCCAGTTTTTGTAATTGGACATTGGAACATAAAACGTACCATATCATATTGACTTTGACGTACCAATTGAATCACTTCAGCTGGTAAAAAATTACGATTTTTTTCTAAAAATCCATCAGCTTGATAAACAACACGACCAGCAAAATGTTGAATTGCAAAACAAATTGCATCTGATTTTGGACGAACGTAAAATTTCGATTTACAATTGTTATGGAATTTTTCTGTAAATTAAACAAAAAAAAAAGAACATAGAATTATTAAAGCCTGTTTATGGGTTTTTATTCAATTTGAGTTAAATAACTTCCCAAACGTTTATTAAAACAAGAATGAAAAAATTAAGTACATTCTCAGATTTTTATTATTTTTTCACCAACAATTTTCTATTGTTTTCGATGGAGGAAAAAAAACATAAAAAAGCAAAAATATCAAGAGGCAATAAAATTTACTCTTGAGACATAGTTAAACGACAATGTTTGTCTCACTGAAAATGGTTTAAAAATCGATTGTCAAGCACATTTCTCAAAAAGTGTTATTGTAGTGACAAAAGAAAAAAAATGAAAACACAACACAGGGTTAAACCAATTCAAAAATTGTGGTTGATTAGTTGCAGAGCAGACAGACCATAAATGAATAATAATTTAAAAAAGACAATTTAATTATTTACTAACCAATTAGTGTACGATCTGTTGCCCTTGGAAAACGGCTTTCCTCATCTAAAAGTGCTAATAAACCTAATGGTCTGCTAAGTAACATATCCAGTACTGGACGATTATCAGAAAATTCTACTAAATCAACTGGAATTCCTTCAGCCATATATTCTTGTTGTTCCCATGTAAAAATATGTTGATTAAAATAATATTGAATTTGTTCATTTGCAATATTTATGCATATTTGTTCGAATGAATTCTTTGGGAAATTTTCAAAACCAAAAATATCCAAGAGTCCAACTGCTAATTGATCGGTACTGCATGAAAGAAAAACAAAGAAAAAGTTAGTTTTATTTTTTATTTTCAAATAGAAATTAAAATTAATACGTTGACACCGTTCATTTACCTATTTGGTCGATTGAATACTAAAAGCATATTAATTTGATTAACCATCCAATCAAAAAGTCTCCCGTATAATCCTTTTGCCATTGCATCTCTAGCAGCACCAGCTTCCTCAACTGTATTATTTCTTGTAATTGTTTCACCACGTGTAACAACAGAATTTGATGAAAGCGCCTCCAATAAATCAGATGGTTCAACGCCCAGAAGACGAGATACTGAAATTTTATTGATTGATGACAATACAAATTCGTTTTTGAATTCGAACGCAAAATATTTACCTCGATGCATTGGTGCAACATCAATGACTCTTGCTTTATTATCAGTGTTATCATTGCTAACAACTTCACCAAATTCAATATCACCTAAATTTAAGATTGCAGCTAAAACACGAAAAGCAATATCAATTTCATCATCACGAAAACCCAAAACTTTAAAGTTTGCTTTTAATTGTTTCCATCTATCAATATTAACTTGAGCAACACTTTTTGTATCTGCCAGATAACGATGATGCTTTCTGAATGCCGGATCTAAATGGTAATTCTCTAAACGTCCTTCAGATTCTAATCCATCGTATAAATAATAAAAAATATGAAAATTGCCTTCACCCCTGAAAAAATATTTTCAATTAATAATTTCATTCCAAGTTTATTAAAATATTTTTGCCTTACTCAGCCTGATGAACAACACGACTTTGTTCCAAAAGATATACAGATATTCTAGCACCTGTAACTTTTCCTCCTCTTGTCATTGTTAAATCAAGATACTTTCCAAATCTTGAACTATTTGAATTAATTCCAGTTCGAGCATTGCCAAACGCTTCCATTATTGGATTTACTTGTAAAATTCTTTCTTCAAGATTTCTGTTGGGAGCCTTACCCAAATACACTAATTGTTTCAAAAGTAAATTTGCACTTTCAGTTTTTCCTGAACCACTTTCACCGGAGATCACAATCGCTTGGTTTTGTTTTTGATGAACTAATGTCTGATGTGCTGCATCAGCTACAGCAAATATGTGTGGTAAATTATCTGATCTAGCTTTACCAGCATAACGTTTTTGATGTTGACCCGTATAAAGACCCAAATGTGTAAAGGGATTAACAGCAACAAGAATATCACCAATGTAAGTATAAATTAAATTCGATTCATAACGTTTTTGTAATTGTTCAACAATTGCATCTTCTGAAAGGATTTCTAAGCCAGCTGTAACCGAAAAGAAATAATTCAATAAAATTATACAATATGAGATAATATAGAATTTGGTGAAAAACTAACCTAAATCGTCCATATACATTTTTTGTGGTCTAGACTTTCTATCCGATTTTAGTTTTCCATGCTTCGTTGTAACTTCAGCTTGACGAGGTGATCTTCCATCAGCACGTTGTCTTTGTATTTCGGCTTTGAGCTCTAGTCGCACCTGGCCACAATGGATTGGGATTAGGATTTTTGTCTTAGGAGTGATTTCACATACTTTTCTTACCTTATCAATATGTGAACTGACTCCTTGGAGCAAA
Organism: Pedicia rivosa; assembly: GCA_963082725.1. Taxonomy (NCBI): domain Eukaryota; kingdom Metazoa; phylum Arthropoda; class Insecta; order Diptera; family Pediciidae; genus Pedicia; species Pedicia rivosa. The sequence continues at coordinate 4,452,054 of OY720152.1, forward strand.
GGATGTCTGGCAAGTTCTCTTGCAAACGGTCTTTGTTCAAGATCTTTTACCAAACATTCACTTATAAAATCAGCAAGGAGTGGGGAATAGTACTCTGGTTTTGTGAGGCGTGGTGGAGGATTCCTGGGAATCTGAAAAAGTGCTCTCATTGGGTGCAAGTCACAAAGTGGTGGATCACCTTCAGCTAATTCAATTGCTGTTATACCAATAGACCAAACATCACAACGTGAATCATATGATTGATCTAATTGTTGTTCACAAGCGATAACTTCCGGTGCCATCCAATATGGTGTACCAACACTTGTATTACGTCTTGCCATTGTTGCAGCTAAATGTGATGAAACACCAAAATCTACAAGTTTTACATGTGCCTGTTCTGTAAGAAGAATGTTGTGTCCTTTCACATCACGATGCATACAGTGATTCTGATGTAAAAATATTAACGCTTGTACTGTTTCTCTAAGAATATACGCAATTTGATGATCAGTTAACTTAGAATTTCTACTTCTTAATCCTTGAACAAGATCTGTGACGGAGCCTCCCGTGCAAAGCTAAATAAATTGAGTATTGATAGAAAATTGTAAATGTTAACTCAATTAAATTGCACAAACCTCCATAATGAACCATAGCTGATCATCTTCTAAGCTGGGACCACGCTGTAAAAATATTCCTGTAAATGCTGGAATATTTGGATGTTTTGATAGATCACGTAACACTAGAAATTCTTCTTCAATTTCTTCTATATTATCAGTTATACTTTCCAAAATTTTAATTGCAACTTTATGTCCATTCACTTTATCTTTTGCACAATAAACTTCACCATATGTTCCTTCACCAATTAAATCTTGTAGTTCAAAACGATTATCCGGTGATGGTAAACGACTAAAGTCTATATGTTGTGATAATCCTGTGTATGCCATCTCACTGCAAAAATAATGGATTTAAAATTTAAATCAAATTAAGATAAAAACAATTATTTTTTTGTACAAAAATTTAAATGAAAAACTATTTTGCCTCGTCCCACTAAAAGATAAAATAACCCCCTTCAAGATGTGATCTATGAAAAGGTGATCGTATAAATGAAGGTTAATTAGGAAATGTACTTCCTAATTCTATTTACGGTTTCTTAATTTTCTAAGGTCAATTTTAATAACCTTCAACCATTCAGATTTAATGATTAAAATAAATGCACAAAAACAAACAAAAAAAATTTAACGGACAAAATTAATTCGCTTTATTTCCAACTTATCGATACAAAATACTTCAAATGACTGCTGGCAAACTGAAAATATCTATGTTTATGCTAATTTCTTCAACAAATAATATTCAATGTGTGTGTCTGTGTATCTCTGTATATTTATTAAAGTATCAGGTGCATAATGAAGGTAGGATAAAGGGGAGACAAAAATATACGAGACACACCCCAAACCAATAATAATTTGCCTATTACTAATCGGATCATTGAAGCACGTTTCATTATATTCTTGTTTCTCTCTGTTTTGTTTATTTATTTTTTTGTTTGGCTTCATATTTTTATTTTTAAAAAAAAACCAACCACACAACATTGATCAGAAACTTATATCAAGTTATAAGGTGATCGACCAAAATCGAAAACTATAAAAACAAAAAAATACATTAGAGTAAGGAAGGGCACATTGAGTTGAAAGGTGATTTATTCTTTTTTTTTTCTTTTGTTGTTCAACACAACAAATAATCCATACAGAAAAATTGATTTTGAAGGTTGATTTAATTAATAAAATTAAACAATGTGATGTGACAATCCTAGATTTTAGTTTATTTTATTTTTTATGTTCTTTTGATGGGATCTTGTGGTTGTTGCTATTTCTGTTGTTGTGGTTGTTGTTTTTGTTGTTATTATGAAGGATTGCCAAAAATTCTAATTCTAAAATGATTTAAAACTTTTTTATGCAAATTTATTTGGTCTTCTATGTTTTCTTTGTTAAAATTATTGTTTAATGTTTTTATTGCAATTTTGTCGCAATTAAAAAATGATAATAATTTTTTTAATTTTTATGCTTTCCGCGAAATAAATAATTGTTTATTGTTTTGATTAAAACGTTTTCATTACAATGTGCGCGTATTAAAACGTCTTAAGCAATTTTAAAACGTATATCGTTCTTATTTTTAATTTCTAGTAAAAAAAAAGAGAAAAAAGACAAGAAAATAGAAGAAAACAGAAAGAAAAAAAAAACGTGCATTCAAAATTTAAGCGCGTACAATGTTGATACAGAGACAAAAACATAAAATTAAATACAACAAATAAACATGTAACGCCTTTCAGTTTTTTAATTCATTTGTATGTCGTTTATTTAGAAAAACAATTATTACATAATTACAGTAATTGTAATGATAGTGTCTGTATACTGTAACAATATTATTAATTAACAATAGGAAAAAAAAACTACAACAATTTAATTCAATAAATGAATCAACAATTGTTTTGATAATCCGTATCTGAATGGACGTTAATTGTTTTAATAAACCGAATCAAAAAATATTTTTCTCAATTGAAATGATTTCAAATCAAACCAAAAAACTTATTTAGAAAAGAGTCAATAATTTCTTTGTTAATCCGTATTCCGTACTTTCTTATAATTTCCCAGATAAAAAAAAAACAATTACTTTTAATAAAAAGAATGAACGAGAATTTTAATGAAAATTTTCAAACAAATCAAACAAAAAAATTTCTATTCTTCATCTGTTTTTTTTTTTTCTTTTTTGAAACATTTCAAAAGTTTGCATTTTGTATATTTTTCTTGTTTAAATTTCTTCTCTAAAAACATCAGCAAAAAATTAACATTAAACAAAGCAAAAACAACAAGAAAGAAACAAACATATTTGACCGATAAAAATAAATCTTTGATTTTAGATTAAAGAAGAAGACACAAAGAAACGTAGAAACGTAGAAACAAAAAAAAAAAAAAATCACACACAATTTTTGCCTACTTTTGTGAATATTCTTTATCTTCTTCATCATCATCATCAACTGTATCTACCGTCTCCGTTTATCCGTGTAGAAATTTTAATTATAAATTTTTCACATAATAAATTTAAACAAATAAAAAAAATATTCAAAGATGAGAATAACAAAAAAAAAAAACTATAAAGAAAAAAAAAATGTTCATTCATAATTCATAAATCACTAAACTGCTTTAATGGACCATTTAAAAACGTATCTTTTAGTTTATTTTGAATTTTAACGAAATCATAAGAAGTTCAATGAATGTGAATTTTGTATATAATTCAGGATGATGAATTTTTATCTTATGAATTTAATTATCGTTCGAGTGATAGAGAGCGAGCGAGAGAACGAGAGAGAGAGAGAACAACCAACAATTGATTTGACTAACCTAAATATTCTCTTCTATAAAGGCAACAACAAAAAAAGAAAGTATGTGAAATTATTCAATGTTAGAAGTTATTATTTTATCTTAACAATTATTTAGAACATCTGTGCTAAACGTATAATTTATCAATTTCTTATTTTCCCAAGGGTGGATATCGTTATAATAACTTTGTATTACAAAAAATATACCACACGAGATTTAAAGTCATCCGCTTAAAGTTTTTAGTTTTTTCTTTAACAGACTAAAAAAAAAAAAATACAACAAAAAAAAAAATGTGGATTCAATTAAAAGTTTTGAAAAATTTGTTGGAAAATCTTTAGAAAATCTTTCATCTTAAATTAGGAAATTGAATTAAGTATTTGTTGTTGTGCTTTTCTTTCTTTTTTTTTTTTATTTTAAAATTTTTTATAATCGAGAACAGTTGAACTTCATTTAAAGTTAAGAATTCTTCTGGGAGATTGTTCAAGAAACAAAAAGATTTACTGGCGACAATTTTTCTCGAATTTCAGTTGAATGATTTTTGATAAAATTAAAAAATTTGTAGCAAAATTTAAGACAGATGGTATAGCAGGTGCTTGTAACCTTTAGGGTTTAAGAAGGGATCGGAGAGTCATTATCTGTAAATGACAAAATCACGAAAGTAATACAACTGACGGATCATCTAATATGTAAGGACTGTAGTAAGAATGTTCACAGTAAGGAAAATTTGTATAAACTTTTAACACGAAAGGCAAACAATTCGAGTCGTGTGATTCTATTAAATTGAACTAACTAACAAATTGATTATTTTCTCTAAACCATTGCACTTGAATAGATTACATAATTTTCTTTTGTTTTTATATTTAGAAACTTGAAATTTCTTGCATGTATAATATTTTACACACATGCATTTGTAAACAACAACAACGAAAAAAAAAACATCATTAATTTATTCAGTCCTGCGTCTCGTTAAAGAAAACAAAAAAAATTTGAACCTTTCTAAAATGGAAACAGAAAACAAAAACAAAACAAAAAAAATCTATAATTTCTCTTGTTTAAAAAAAAAAAAAATTAAATAATTAAGGAAAAATTTAAAAAAAAAAAAACGAATTCGTTTTATAAAAAATAAGACGAACAACCTTCATACGTCAACTTCACTTTTCTCACTTTTTTCTTCTTCATTTTCTTCATTGAAATTTTCAATTTTTTTATTTTGTTGTTACTTTTTTTTTTCTGTTTCAAAAAAAAAAAAATATTTAAATTAAAGTAAAAAAAAATTTTTCATAATTAAAAACATGAAGATACAATAAAAAAAGTGTGAGTGAAAGAGATAAAATATTTAGATAAATAGAGAGTGTGTGTGTGAGATGAGGGAATTTATTATGAAAAAAGAAGACGAAGAAGAAGAAGACGAATAAGAAACAAAATACACAATCGCGATTGTATTCAAATTAAAACGTGATAATCTCTGTTTAGTCTGTTACCTCAACCAAATCATAGAAATTAAAAAAAAACAAAAAAAACGATCATGTTGATGATGACGATGATGAATTTTTAGTTTCATTTAATTGCTATAATTGTCATCAGTTAAGTGTTGAATTTTAGACGATATGTAAATTTTGTGTTGTTGTGAAAAAAAAAATTCTATAACAATTTTTTAATGAATTCCAATTAAAACAAATAAAAATGGAAAATTTTCATACAAAATTTCATTTTCAAAACTGACAATAAATGAATGATATTTTTTTTCATCCGTTTACCAAATAAAAACTAAACAAAAAAGCAACGAAAAAATTTGAATATTGGGTCAAATCAAAAAAAAATCGTATACAGATTGTGTAATTTGATGTGTATGATTGTTTTGTACTGTTTACTAACATAAACTGTATAGAAAATCATTTAATTGTATTCATTAAATCTAATTAAATTATTGTTTTATCTCAATTAGTTTGTATCTCACTCTATAATTTGGCACTGTGAAACGTGCCATTGTCAATTTTTTTGTTTTATATTTGCAAATAATTAAAGATGTTTAAAAATTGTTTTTGCACTTTTGCAATTATGGCATCAACAGTTTTTTTTTCTCCCAAAGACAACTTAAAACAATTAAATGTAAAAAGCTTCAAGCTTATTACGGCTCAAAGTTTCTTGTTTTCCATACAAATTTATATATTTCACTGTCCTTGTTTATCTTCAGTGAAAAGAATAAAACAATAATTGCTTTTAACATAAAATTGGAATCATCTTATATATTCCCAACATACACATACATACACATACACACACACATAGAAGAATTTTAATTCCCAAAAGAATTCTGACTTTATATAGAAACAAATAAAATAAAAAAAGTAGGAACGTTTATATTTTCCTCGCAGGATTATACAAAAATAATGCTTCTCCTTGCTTCTTTATACGAAAATTTAAGAAACACAAAAAAATTTAAATTAATTTCTTTATCGTCTTTTTTATTTATTTTATACTTCTTCACTTCTCTCCCTGTGCCTCCATCCCTATTTAACGTACTTCTCTCTTACTCTCTTTGTCTTTAACGTAAAACAAATAAATAAAAAATTTATTTTCAACAAAACGAAAAGGAAAACAGGAAAAACCTACTAAAAATCCAATAAATACTTTTAGTGTTTTTTTTTTTTTGTCTTTTTGGTTTGTCTTCCCCCTCCACCCCAAACAACATCTGTTGTGGGTGGTGGTAGTATTAGATGGTTTATTATCCTCCCTTATGCATGACGTCACTTAACTGTTATAGGTATGTTATAGATTTGTTATAGGTATCTACACATACATATTAATTATATTTTATTATTATTATTTTTTGTTTTGGTTTCATTCATTTTGATTTTAATTTAATTTATTTGATTGTTATTGTGTTGTTGGTATTTTTTATTGTCATTCTCATTATTCTTATTTTTATTTTTTATTCTACATTTAAATAAATTGCACCATAAAAAAAAAACAACAACAACAAGAACAAGGAAACTTCTATATGAGAATATAAATTGTGATGTATTTTTTTTTTTTTTTTTTAATAAATAATCAAACTAATAAAATTCATTCGACCAAAATGTTGAAAGAAAAAAAAAAAAATATTATTATTTTTTGAAGCCATCAAAAAAAAATAATAGAACAGAAAACAAAATGCAAATTTCACTATAATTATGAAGAAAATCTATACGCACTATATGTGCGTGTGTCATTATGTGTGCGTGTGTGTGTGTGTGTTGTGTGTGTGTATATATTTTTTGACTAGTTATGGAGATTATTTACAAATAACTGACCGAACTCTATACGTATGTATGAGCACCATTAACCGAATTTTATATTAAAAATTTTTAATAACAACAACAAAAACAATTGATTACAAAACGAGTTCGTTGGCCTAGAAAGTCTTCTTCTTTCTTTTCATTTCATTTCTTTTCTTTCATTTCTTTCTTTTTTTTTTTTTTTCTTTTTAATTTTTTCTTGTGAATTATGAATCTGTTTTTTTTTTTTTATTCTCTCCGTGTGCTGTCTGTGTATGTATGTGTGTGTGTGTGTATGTGTATGTGTGTGTGTGTGTTAATATTTCTCAAAAAAAAAAAGTTCTTTTTTTATAGATTCAACTCAGGTTGGCGTGTCTGCATTTTATAAGCCGCGACTGTGTCATACTATTGTTGTTGTTGTTGTTGTTGTTATTTTTGGTTGTTTATGTTTACGCGATGAAGGTGAATTTTATTTAGTTTTTATTTTTGATGACGTAAAACAAGATTTTTTTTTTTTGACCCGGTCGATGGGCACTCACACACACACATATGTTGCTCTTCTTTTTTTTTTTTGTTTCTCTTGAATTAGAAAAGATTCATCTTAAAAATTATTAAAGTTTTTTTTTTTTTATTTCTGTTTCTTATTAAAATTTATAATATTGAAGGCCATCGACCTAGAAAACTATACGAAAACTATTTTTCTTCTTCTTCTTCTTCTTCTTCTTCTTCTTCTTCTTCTTCTTCTTCTTCTTCTTCTTCTTCTTCTTGTTATTTGGTAATTTATGTATTTTTTTGGCCGTTTTTTTTTTCTTCTTTTTGTCTCTATTCATAATTTTATTATGATGCTGCTCTTTCTACTACGTCTGTTCATTTAATGTTTTACTTTTTCTACTTCTCCTACTTCTTCTTCTACTTCTCCTACTTCTTCTTCTTCTTCCGATAATTTTCTTAAAAATTCTCATAAATTTAATCACCGTTAATAAACACAATAAATTCATCTACACTCTGTAGTCTGTACCCACATTTTCCAAATTTCAATCAAATCATTTCAATTCTTATTATTTAAATTTTTTTTTGTTTCTGTTTCTGTTTTTTTTTTTTTTTGCTTCTCACAAATTTTAATTGCATTAAATTATTAAACTTGAATGATGATGATTGAAATGATGATGATCTGATCATGAAATATTAGATGGGAATAAAAAAAATGTTAAATTTGAATTTATTTTACAATTATTATTTTTTATTTTTTTTTTTATTTTCTTTAAAGAAGAAAAAATAAAAATTGAATGATAAAGAAAAAGATGAAGGTGGAATAAATTTATAGCTATGAAAATGTTTTGAATTGAATGAAAAATAATAAATTTATGAATTATGAATAATAAAATAATGTTGGAAAAATATAAATGAAAAAGAAAAAAAAAACAAAAATTTGCATAAAAGAAAAAAGAAAAAAGAAAAAAGGAAAAAAGAAAAAAAATTGTAAGAAAAATAATGAAATGAAACAAAAACAGATAAAAACGCATGAGTTGAAATCTGTGTAAAGGGCACAAACATTCATAATACACTTTCCCTTCACTTCTTTCCCTCTATAAAAAAAAAATTGATAAATTCCGGTAAATAAAAGAAAACGGATATTTGTGAATAAACAAAAATGTCAGCTATAAAAATGTTGAGGACCAACAATTGAATCTCAATTGAAAGTTGTTTCTTAATAAAAAACAAATAAAACAACAACAATTTCAGTGTAACAAAAGAATCAGGTGAAAAAAAATCAAACAATACAAAAAAAAAAGTCTTCATAACAAAACTTCCAATTTTCTCAACTTCTTCCAATTCTTTTTTTAAAAATTATAACAATTAATCAATTCAATTGATTTTGATTTTGTTGATGAACAATAAAAAAAAGCCAACAACAACACAACATTTGTCAGTTAACTTTTTTTCAATTCAATTAAAAGAAAATTTTTTTTAAATTGTTACTTTAAGTTTAAAGTGTGCAGAGCGCACTTGAACAAAAAAAAAACTTAATGATTTTAATTCTATAGCGTGGAACTTTAATTATTAACAATTTTTGTTTTTTTTTTCTTTCGCTTTTTGTTGTTTTTGTTTTTGTTTTTGTTGGTGTATTGTCTATTTTTTTTTGAGGTAACTTCTTTTTAAAAAATATCATAACAATAACATCAATAATAAATAATGGCAAACTGAAATATAATAATAAAGTATTAAAACTTTCCATTGCAATTAGAAATAATATCGAATTGTTATTTATTGATTATGAAACAGAATCATTAAAATGAAGAAATGAAAAAAAAACAATAAATAGTTTAATTGAAATTTAATATCGGAAGCTATGTACATACACACACACACACACACACACACACACATACAGCAACTTGGAGTACCATAATGATCTGTTATATCCAACTCTTTCTCACTGGTTGCTGTTAATTAAGATTTATGTTTATTTTTTTTTTGTCGATTCATTAAAAAGCTGTTGCCTCTTTGTTGTTGTTATTTATTTATTTATTTATTTGAAATTTTCTCAAGATTCTGTTTTTTACTTTTTTTTTTTTTTTTCAAACAACGCAGTAATTAAAATTAGATCAAAACAATGGAATTTTTTTTTTTTTTATGTAAAATTTTATATAACGAAAATTTGCAATAAATATTTTATTCGATTGAACGCGTTTTTTATGCGTTTTTTCTGTTGTGTTGTGTTTTTTTATTTTGTTATTTGGAAGCAAAAAAGAAGTGTTTTTTTTTGTGGTTCAAAAACGTACAAAAGAAAATAAAAACATGGAAAAGTAAAAGTAGAAAGATTTTGTTGTCATAATCGTGACGTGACATTGCATAAAATCAATTGTTATAATTAAATTGTGTTTCAATTTTATTGAGGAGGTTCAATAGTCGCGACTCTTTTTTTTTTTCTTGTTTTGTTTTGTCTTCAACACCAAAATAAAAAAAAAAAAACAGAAAAGAATAGCAAAGCAGAAGAAGAAGAAGAAGAAGTAAGTAATAAAAAAAAAAATACTTCCGTTAGGGAGAAAATTTATAAAATAAAAAACGAAACGAAGACAAAACAGAAAACATAAAAAAAAAAGTGTTTATTAAGTCGAGACAAAAACCGATTATAAAAAAAAAATAAACACATTATCGCTGAAGTCATCATAGTAAAAAAATTTAACAATCGCGTCATTAAATTACAATCCAAACAAATCAATAATGTGAAAAAATAAATAGATAAACAACACAAATAAATTTCTTTACAAAGAAAAAAAAAAGAAACAACAATAACAATAACAACAAAAATAACAAACGAAACGAATGAATCAAAGTAAATATTAGGTCACTTGAAAAAATTATTTGTTCTCCTCACTCCACCCACTAATAAATACTCATTCACACAGCACACATCACACACACACACACATATGTTCCATATGTGAAAATTACATACATACACACACACATACAATTACAATAGAATAGAGATGAATACAAATAAATAATAAATACCGTTCGTTCTTCTTGAAATCCTCCACTGAAATTTTTATACATTATTATTTTTTTTTTTTTTGTAAATGCAATTTTTTCTGTTCTATTTAACACACGACGTTTTCAGAACTTACCTCCATCAACAACAATAATAATAATAACAACAACAACAATCATAACAACAACAACAAAATATATAACAATAAAAGAAACAACAACAACAGCAACAAATAATAAATAAATAAATCGTGAGATTTTAATGGTTGTTTTTTTTTTTAATTATTTAAATTTTTAATTAAATTTAATAAATCCAAGAATACGAGACACTATGAAGTAAAAAAGAGACAAAATATAAGACCAAGACACAATTTAAGCGAAATGCATTTGGTTTGAGATGAGAACCATGATTGAATCGTCAAGAAAATTATGTTTACCGGACCTGACACACTCAAAAAAAATTTTCCATAAAGTTAAATTTTGGTTCCTGAGAAAAAATGTAAAAGCAAAATACAAATTTAAAAAACAAAAAAATTTAGTCACATAATTTAAGAAGCTCACCAATTTCTATTCTCTATTCATTTAATACTTTAAAGAAAATAACGCAACAGACACAACAACAACAATAACATATGCTAAAATTAAGTGTCTTAGACATTGAAAACGATCAATATTGTGCGACACTGTAACAGTGAACAATTTTACAATCAACAAGTTGCAATGTAAATACTTCGAATGTTATAAAATACAGTTCAAAGACCAGTTGAAGTAAACATTTCTTTACTGATTTCAGTTTAGTTCTCCGAAAATGAATTTATTTAATTGATTTTATTGATTTATTAATTCAAAATTAAATTTAGTTCACTTAAATATCACTTCACTAATCCAAGAATGTTCTGTTACAGAAATAAAAAAACTTAAGTACACAAAAAAAACAACAACAAAACACTGACACAAACGTTGTACACATAAAAAGAGTTTCAAGTTTAATAAACTCCAAAAAAAAAAAAAACTTAACAACTTACAAAATTGTTAAGTGAAAACAAATACAAAAAAAAGATACATGAAAATCAAGAAAATTTAATAAGAACAACAAAGGAATATTAATCTTACGTTTAAAAATAAATTATTTTACTATTAAAGAAAAATTAAAGATTACATTTTTCTTTTATTTTATTTTTATTAATAAAATTATAAATTTTAATTAACTGTACACCGTACAGAAGAAGAACACACAACTTTATAATGTGGACTAAACTATCTAATGGATTTATACGGATTCACTTGATCGTAACAAAAACTGTTAGAATGAAAAGAAAATAAGAGAACGAAAAAAATTAACTTATTAGGCGATAAATATTCTTAAATATAAACTTTGTTCTTTAATTTGTGTTATATTTTTTTTTCTCTATTCTCTTCTGTTGTTGCTGTTTTTTATTTTTTTCTACTTTACTTAATTTGTTTCTAATTTTATTTATTTTTTATCTTCATTTTTTTTTTAGTCATAATTAAAAAATATTCATTTTATTATTTTTTTTTTGTTGATTATCTTTTTAATCAGAGGTGTAATCAATCAATTAATATTTTGGGTGTTTTGGTGGCCGTCAGTTTTATATAGATAATGTACGCACAATGAAATTAGTTTGGTCAGTTTATGCAAGGTGATTGTAATCTATTATTAAATGGTGAATATAATGAATAAGTTTCAGAATCGATGTAAGATTATTAATTCAGTATATTAAATATTAGATCGCCTTCCAGAATATGAGTTGAATTTCAGAAAATATAGATTTTACCGCAAAGATAAAATTTTCTTTTGGGTTAATTATTGTAATATGATTGAAGTCTATTGATAAGGATTAGATTAGGTATTTAGGCGCATTAACGTGTCAGGGTCATTTAAGACATGTGATTTACAATTCTGATAGAATTCAAACCAAATTGATTTATTACGTTTTGTATAATAAACAATCAAACTGTAAAATACAAAATACCAGGCACCTCCACAAAATACCAGTCTCCTCCACCTGTATAGAGTGATGCCGTATAATTATGAATTATGGAAAATTTTAAATTGCTGAAAAAATATGCGTAACAAGTGTAGCTATACCATTGTACGAATCAACTGAAAGTTTTTCCAGAAATAGTAAAAGAATACCAGTCTCCTCCATACAAAATAATAAAATTAAAATCCGTAAATTAAATTAAAACAAAAATGAATTCTTTATTTTCACTTAAAGTAATTAAAGTATTATTTATTGTTTGTGCACAAAAGCATAAAGAAGAAAAAAATAATGAAAAAAATACAGTATAATACCAATTCGGTTAATGCAAATTATTATTAAAAATAATCAGCAAATTTAAAAAAAAACAACAACAACAAAGAAAAGACAAAAAGAATGTCATAATTCAACCATAAAATACAATTCACTTTTAAAATAAGTTTTTAATTTGTGATTATGACTCAAAGAAAAAAAATAAAATAAAATTAAGAAGTTTTCTATCCAATTTATTTGCATGTCAAAAGAAAAAATAACAAATACAAAAAAATTTCCAATTTGTTTATTATTATTTTGTTTCAATTAAAATCGGTTTTGCACTAATACTCACATTTGCAAAAAAAAAAATATATAAAGATTTTACAATCCTCCACTGTCTTTAACGTTTTTCACTATAAACTACTTGAACCTGTCCAAATGCGCAAATTTTCTTATCAATAAATTGAGTTTATAATAAAATACATATTATTGAAACGTTTTCATTATTCCTCTACCCTTTCCACTTTATATATTTTTTTCTATCTCATTTGCTCATTTAATAATGCACACAAACATTCATACATATAAATTTATTTTATGAAGCCATTGAATTCATCAGTTATTTATATAATCAGTTGATAATAAATGGTAATAATTTTCACATACATATAAATATTAAATCAATAAGCCACAATAAAAACCAAGTGATTCATTTTTTAACGATGTCATAAAAAAAGAACAACAACAACACAGATAAAAAGATAAAAATAAAAAATGGAAAAAAATTAATAACCAAAAAAAATTTTAGTGAATACACAATTTTCTGGTTTGTGTCTTGAATAATAATTAAATTTATTTCCCTTTTGTTTTCTTTTTTTTTTTAAATAATAAAACAACAACAATCAATGAAATTAGTTTTTACTTTTTACAAAGAGAAAGGAAAACTTTAAGAAAAAAATTGGAACAGAAACAAGAAAAATTGTGTAAAAAAAATACCATATCGGTGACAATGAAGAAGACAAACTTCTCCTGCCACAATCTTTTACCAATTTTATAATTTAATTAAATTACATTAATTAGCACTTTACACGTTTCTTGTTTGATTTTAATTTTAAATTTATGAAGATGATAACGAGAGTAAAGTGTCTTCTTTCTTTAGTTGTATTTTTTTTTGTTTGGAAGAAGAATTCTATTGTTTCATTTTTTGTGTATTATTTTATATTTTTTTTTGGAAATTTTTCCCGGAAAACAAAAATGTTGATTTTACGTGTTTTTAAACTAATCCAAAGAAATCAAATTAAATCAAGCAACAATATAAAAAAGCGCAGTTTTCTTTATTTATTTTAATTTCTGTGTTTTTTTTTTTCGCTTATCTTTTCGATTTACATTTTTGGGAACGTTTTTTTTTTCTTTTTTCTCGTCTTTCATTTTTGTTTTTTTTTTTTTGATTTCAGTGAAAAAAACAACAAAAATTTTAAAAAAGCACACACACACACACACACACACATAAAAGTTTGTCGACAAATTATATGAAGCCGATGATGAAAAACTAAAGGTAGTTGGTAGTATTGGTGTGATGATGTTAAGGGGGCGGGAAGGTGTTTAAAAAATTGAGATACTCCATCGTTATAGAGAGTAAAGATTGGCACTATTTAATTTGAAAGAAAGTTTGTTGTTTTTTTTTTTATTTGCAACAAACATTTTGTTTCTTTTGTTTGCTCTTTTTTTGTTGTTGTTGTTGTTGTTATTTATAATTATTTGTTGTTTCTGTGATTGTTGTTGTTTTGAAAAGTCATCCAAAAGATATTATGGTGGAAGACAAGAAATTATGAAGATAAATGATGTTTATTTATTTTTTTCCTAAAACTGAAAAAAAAACAGACAAAAGTAGGAGATGACAAAACAAAAAGAAATTTGAAAATAAATCAAACAGTTTTGTACATTGTTTTGTAATTTTTCTACGAAGATCGATGTGTGAGAAAAACTAGAAATATTTACAAATACCTTCTTTTTTTTTTCTTATATGGAAGATTAATGGGTTGATCTAAGTTTTAATTAGAAGAGACAAGTTAATGGTTTTAATTTAATTTTATTCAATTCTGTGAAGAGTTTAGAGTTGAAGGGATTTAATTTGCATCTAATTTACATTCACTTTTATTATTATTAAAATTCAAGTATTGACTTGATCAAATATAATAGAAAAGTCTACAAGAAATTTCAGAAAATATTTTCACACAATTTTAAAGTTTTGTTTCAATTAAACGAAAATTCCATGCTTGAACATCTGCATAAAAGTTGAATTTTTTTTTGGTTAATAAAAACTTTAAACTTTTAACGTCAGCTCATTCTTTCGTTGCTTGTGCATATTTTTCTTCTTTTTTTTTTGTGTGGTTACATTTTATGTAAATTATTGATCGTTGTTGTTGTTCTTGTGTAAAAATAACAAAAGCAAACATTTTTTTTTGTTATAAAAAAGTTTACGTTCAGGAAAACTTTAAACTATAAACTAAAAACAGATTAAAAGAATGCTTCTACTTTTTTTGTTTGTTCAAAATTTATTTTAGTCGCATTCAACGAAGTTATGGATTTTCCAATATTTCAATAATTTTGGAAATTTTATTACTAAGTTCTCATTTGAATCCCTTCAGTTCTTTTTTACTTCAAAAATATTAATAGTCTACTGTACAGAATTTAAGAATTAAGGTCCACGTGTCAAGTTTGAAATATAAAATTAGGTCACTTCCTCAATTGATGAATTTTCTCCGGATGCTATTTTTTTGTTGTTTGCAGATTTGTTTACACAAGACATGAATTTTAATTATTGTTCTATTTGGATCACCTGTCGGATCATTACATTTTTAAACTGAATTCTTAAAATTCAATTCAAAATTTTAAGCTACAAATTCAAATCTTAAATTTTTTTCTTTACATTCCTTTTAAATATTGTAAATTAAATTCATCGTCACTCATAAATTTGATCAGAAAACAATAAAATGTTAAAGAAAAACTCCTATTACAGAAGAAAATACCTTATCGAAATTTAAATAATCAAAAAAAAAACACACAGACAGATAAACAAACAACAAAGAAAAACTAAATTGATAAAGATTTCTTACAAATATCTTCTCTTCGTTTAGGACAAAAAAAAAAAACAAAAGAAAAACATTTTCAAATCAATAAACACGTTTTGTATATCAAGATGACTTAAAACATAAAATTTTATTTTGTCTCGTCAAGTTACAACACAGGGGGAGAGAAAAAAAACAAACACTCAACCAACATTCATAACAAAACGTCTTTGTACTTTAATCGATTAATAAATAGATAATATTTACAAGAAATTTACTGAATCATTTTGGTCCAAAATTTTCTTGTTGGATTTTTTCATTTGTGTAAATTACGTTTTTGTTTTTCTTTGGTTGTAGAAAAAAGCTAATGACAGAAAAAGTAGGTACGCGTTAAGAATGATGTTAAAAATAATTAAAGCTAATGACTTGTTTCATTTTTTTTTTATTTTTCATTTTGTGACAACCGCATAAAGTGCCAACAAAATGTAATTGTTCTCTGTCGTTTTTTTTAATCAGAAAATCATGTAATTCCAGAAGTAATTGGTACATTTTTTGTTAAGAGTGAAATAATATTTATTTGTGATGAAATAAAAGACAATTTAAACAGTTATGCGATAACATTGACCAAAAGGCACACAACACCTTTTTTTTTTTTGTTGTTGAGTTTGCTCATTTTCAGTTGTGACATTTAAATTGACAAAATCATGATTACGATTACACTTTCATTAATATTTATTGCACATTAGAAATTATTATTACATCAAATAGGGTTTGAATTTTTAACACACCATTCAGACATATTTGGGATCTTTGGTGTGGTGATCGAATAATTTTATTCACGTCATCATTTTCAGAAATCAACTTTTTCTTAACTAAATTTGAAAAATTACAACGAATTCATTAACTATAAAATTTATGAAGATGACCGCACTCACATTAATAGAGAGTGACTAAATTCTCAGATGTCTAATAGAGTGTAACAATTCTAATATAAAAATTCTATTCAAAATTCAAATGACGGTCAACATAATTTTCTGTTTCAAATTTTTATTATTCTATTTTTGTTTAGAAAACAAAAAGAAAAAAATATTCACCAATATTTAGAATTGCATTGTACCCAATTGACTTATGTAAATAAAATTTTTAATGCACACACAAGAAGACTATTTTTTTATTAGTTAAATAATAAAAAAAAAAAAAACACATAAACTCAAAATTTGCAAAGCCTTTCTTAAGAAACGGTAAATTCTCAACTTTTTCCATCTTTTGTAAACAAAAATTTGTAATAAAAATTTATTGAAAGAAGAAAAAAAAAAGGTTAAAATGTTAAGACTTTTGTTTCTTTTCATTTGAAAACATTAAAATGATAATCGCCAACAAAATTTTGCGCCAAAACTTTAAACCCAATTTTCTAATTTTCTTTTTATAAATTTTGTTAAGAGTTTTTTTTTTGATTTTTATTTCAAAAAAAAAACAATGACAAAGAAAATATAAAATCTAAAGTCACGAATTATTTTATAAGTAATAAACAGAGATGATCAACACTGACTTAAACATAAAGGGGGCACTTAACTACATTTTAGAGTGAATAACCAGCCCTGTATTTGGTCAATATTCAAAGAAAATTTAAACATGAAGGAAGAAGAACAATTAAAACCATCAAACATCACACAATAGACAATTATAAAAAACGCACGAAAGATCACCTACTGTCAATCGAATCTGAAAACACAACAATATTATTAACACAAATTTATTTTCGTAGATTTAATTATTTTATTCCGTGCTTAAAACATTTGTGAAATTTATTATGTGAAAGGTCGATAAACATCAAATAAACTTCGCCATCAACTAGTTGGTCAATGGTCAACATAAAAAATGTTTGATAATATGAAAGACTCACAACACAATTGTATTTTATGTAAATACAAAAAATTTAATAAGAAATTTTCTATAAAAAAGCGTGCAAAGAGAATATTATTGAACAGAATAAATAAAAAAAAAACAAACAAACAAATAAAACTGTTGTTGTTGTCATTATATGTTCGGATGTTCTACTCGCCTATATTTTATTTAATGTTAGTTTATTTTTAGATTTAGATTTCCTTCCGGTTGTGAGTGGGTCGAATATGTTCCATTTAACAACAAACAAACAAAAAATAGAATTAAAGCTACGATGACCAAATTAAAAAAAAAAAGAAAATCGACGAGAATCACAGTAATCTGTTCATCTTTAAATTTACTGAAAACAATGATGGAACTTTTGTACCGATTATTCGTGTATGTGATTCTATTAAATAATAATTGAGAATTAAATTGACTTTTTGTTAGTTTTTTGTTCAATTTTAGAATACACAATTCACATCACATCACATCAAAATTTATTTAAAATTAGTTTATTCAACTAATTTTAATTTTTTTAATTAACTAATTGATGCCCCGTACCCCCTCCATACCAGAATCAAAAGTAAATTCATTCAAATCTAAATCGATTGAAAATTTTAAACCAAATTTGTTGTGTATTCAAGTACAGATTCTTCAAGAGTTGTATCTGTCTTTGAGGGTTACAAAATTTTCATTGTCGGAAAATAGATTTAAAGTGATTCCAGAACATATTTAGAATGACAACGAAATAACTCGGATGTTCCTAGTTTAAACTACAATAGGATTAAGACATTTTTAATTTCTTTAATTAATAATCTCCCTCACTCTTAAATAAAATATAGTCTATTCAATATTGCTTATGGAATATTCTGTTCTTATCAATTTTTCATGAAAACCAAATTCAAGCATAAATTATAAATTGTAAATTTTAAGATAATTTTAGACAAAGTAAAACCACAATAAAATTCAACACAAACTTTGTAACAATTAAATTTTGTAAGTTTTTTGGTGAATCTGTCACAATCGTTAAATAGTTAGAATCAAGTCTTATGAATAATTGCTGACATAAAACTTTGACTCATATTAATTGTGAAACTTTGTAAGATTTTATTTTGTCAACAGATTTAGGGAAGTTTAATTAAAACCATCTTCACTAATATTATGACTACACCACAAAATAATCTTTCATAGATTTTTCTTTAATTATTTTGTGAAATATTCATTACAGAATTATTCAGGATGGAAACTCTGTGAGACAAACAAAATGTAATTTTTAATGATTTACATAAAAATGACACAAAATTTCAATACAAACAAAAATGCATTAAATTACCAATTCAAAAAAGACAAATGCGGAAGTAAAAGTATAAACACAAGAAATATCAAAATTTTATCATCTTAAGAAAAATGACAACTAAAATTGTGCACGACTTCAACTAAACAACTAAATTAAGTTCCTTCATTCAAATAATCGACTAAACAAGGTAACGAAAATAATTAAAGCCACCACAAAGACCAACAATTGTTCTTCCTCAGTATAGAAACAGAAACAGAGTGAATTATTTTACTTGCCCTTAATTTTCCTAATTTCCCCCTTTTTCAATTATTAATTTAAACTTTTTTTTTTACGTCAATTAAGAAAGTTTTGAAGTTATTTTTCTTTTTAGGCATCAAACTGTTTAAGTGAAACATAAGCGTAAGATTAGAAATAATAAAAAAAAACAATGAACTTCCGTCATTGTTATACGGGGAGAAATGCTATGTAGCTGCTTTTATGTTTTTTTTTTTATTTTTTTTGGTTGGTCGTGAATAAAATATTATCCAAAATATGAAAGAAAATGATGTTATGTGAATGTGAATGTTACATAAAATCATATAACAATTTAAATGCTTTTCTTTAAATTTATAAAATCTCGCTGTTAAATTGTAATTTGATTTAACGTTTAACGTTTAATATTTAACTTTATATAATCATATAAATGTGTTTATAATTAACATAAACACACACACACACATACACACACCCATAAACAATGTAACATTTATACAATAAAAATGATTTTCATCCAAAACAAAAAATTCTCTTTCATAAAAATATTTCTCTTTAAAATTTCTTTCAATTCTTTGTGACTTTTCTGTTTTCTTCATATTTTATGTAATTTACGTTAATGACGTCAGTTTATTCTAAACACAAATATCATCAACAAAATAGCAAGTAATTATTTGCTGTGGGTTTTTTTCACTTACTTTCAAAACACGCGTAAAATTCACGTAAATTAAAAAGAAACAAATTTTTTGTGTTTTGAAAAATTTGAATTTTTTTTTTGTTAATTTTTCATAATTGTTGCTTATTTTTATAAATTTTTTAACGCAACAGCAGAAGAAAAAAAAAAAGAAACGAAATAACAACAACAACAACAACAAAATTGCAATTAAACTCATTTGGTTTTCTGTTCATTAGCTAATCGAAAAGTAAAAATAAAAATGTAAACAACAACAAAGAAGAACAATTTCTATTTGGACATCAAGCCGCATTTTTTGATTTTATTTCACAAATTAAACACACACACACACCAAATTTGCAGTCACAAACGCAATATTTTTCATATCTAAGTTAAAATCCACAAATCACGAATAAAAAAGTTAAAGTTAAGAAAAAAAATAAATAAATATAAATTAAACTTTCTGAAATTGACCAAAGTGTTTGCACTTTGAGAATAATTATCTCATGTTGTTTTATTTGATATTTGAGTGAAATTTCTGTTATTTTTCATCATCACTTTTTAATATTTTGCAGCAAAAAAACTGTTTCAACGTTAATGTTAAATATTTCTTATGTAATTCGTATCTACAAACTTCAGCTGATGGCAAAATTCATGTTTAAATGGATCATGCCGTTAATTGAGAGGAAATTATTTGTAATTTATTTGTAATTTATAGTCTCAATAATTCAAAACTATAAAATTTACATGAATTCTGCATAATCCTTAAATTTATACAAATTGTACACTTTGAAATAATTTAAAAGAAATTGTTGAAAGACAAAATTAAACAGAAATATTCAAATTGTTAATTTTTTTTTTAAAGAAAAAAAAAATCTTTCCATAATTCTTCATTTTTTCTTTTTCTCTATTTAATTTTGATTATGAATTGAAGAAATGAATAAATGATGTAATTCAGTATATACTTGACTTTAATTCTGAGAATAAGAGAATTTCAAGTGATTAATTCAATCAACTTCCTGTCCATTAATTCGTTCATTTTTTCTTTTCAGAATAATTGATAAGATAAAATTTAATTATAATTTGCTTATAACGAATACTATCGGATACAACGAACTTTTTTCTTGTATTCTTTAACGTTCACATTAACCAACTTCACCTGTATATTAGTTTACTAATTATAAATTCTATTTTCTCAATATAGTTAAGAAAAGTTAAAAAAACTTTGAATTAAATTTTTGATTAAAAAAAAACGGAATATTTGTTGTTTTATTTTTTATTTTGTTTTAATTTTTGAAGAAAAACTTATTTTTTTTATTGATTTTTTTTTTAAATTCATTTGCCGTTGCCCGGAAGCAATTTTATCTACAAAATGATTTAATTTATAGGTCAATTTTTTAATTATGTTCAAACACAGACAAAAACTCATGATTTTAGTAAACCTTACATCTGACGAATCCCTCGGATGTAACCGAACTTAAAAGTTTAGTTTTAAAAGTCGATCACAACAGACACATTAAAACCAATGAGATCCAATTAGTTTCGCAATCATTAAATTCAAGTAACCGTTACAACAGTCTTCTCCAACACAGCAATTAACTCTAAGTAGAATTTCCGTACCAAAGTCAAAAAATCAAAGTTCCATAATCTAATGATCTTATTTCTATTTCTGGATTCCAAGATCAAAATTAAGTCTTAAATTCCATACAAAAAGATTATCTAAAGTAAATCTCTATAAATTCACATAAATTTCATCTCCTTGAGATTAGATCAGATTTCAAATAGAGAAAACCACAATAATTGCACTTTATAGATGAAACAAAAAAATAAAAAAGACAATAGGAAAAAATAGCAGAAGAAACAATAATAATTTGATCTTCAATGTGAATTTCCTTTATACTTAGTAGTGATTTCTTATAATAATCTTCTCATATTATAATTTATTTTTTTTAAATATACTTTCAAACAAACAAACGTAGATAATAATTTCAAACATTGATAAATTCAAAAACTATAATTTGTATATAAAAAATCATTCAACATAAAATGAAGAAATTCTAATAATTATTTCTAATCGTTTAAGAGCAAACAGAAATTTATTTCATAGCTTCTGGCTTAATAAATTGTAGGTTAAATTGGAACATTTGGTTGAATGAATGATACAATTACATTGTTAGATTATAACATTCTATTGAATGTCTGAAGAATCTCTTTTACAAAAATCCATTCCTAAAGGTTTCAGTTTACTTCAATTTGCATTCAAATGCATCCAACTTTTAGTTCGATTGAACAAAAGAAGCCAACAACAAAAGATTTGACACAATTTTTTGCCTTTATTTTTATTAGAAAAAAGAAATGATGTGTCTAAGTTTGTAACAATCAAATGAGAAAA
The DNA here is from genome assembly GCA_963082725.1 of Pedicia rivosa. NCBI lineage: Eukaryota > Metazoa > Arthropoda > Insecta > Diptera > Pediciidae > Pedicia > Pedicia rivosa. Next base: position 4,473,980 of record OY720152.1, read on the forward strand.
CCTTTCAAATCAGTTTCAAACACAAGAAAAAATTAATTTGAACCTACAAATAAAATCTTATAGCAAATAATTAATACATCTTTCACTCATTTCTTTCGTTTAATTTTTTTTATTATTGTGAACTAATTTAATTTAGAAAAACCAAGAACAACAACTCTATCAATAATATTTGACCATCTGACCAGCTGAACAGCTGACTATCATCATTAAAGTTGATTAATTGTTTATAAGTTTCTGCTTTTAAATCTACAGATGTTTTTTTAAAAGCCTTTGGAGATTTTGATTAACAGAATTTGATAACTAAATACTGACTGAGGAATAATGAACAAAGTTTGTCCTTTCACAATATTTATCCTTCAAGAATATTTTATGGAAGACAAGAAGACATAAATTGTGATAATTCTGAAATTGTAGAATAATTGGTCTGATTAGACGGTTTCTATTATATGAAAGAAAACATAAAATAAATTGGTCATATAAAATCTATAAAAATGTACAAAGCAAGACAAAGATAAAAAATAATGGATGAAGATTTATTAAAGAAAAAATTGTAGAAGTTGAAGCTAATAATATTCGTATTGGTAACGGTTCTCATTTTAGTTACGGGTCAAAAGAATTTCTTCTGTTATTGGTTATTTCACATTTTTCTATTATTTTTATTTGAAAAAATATAAAAATCTTGTTAAAAAAAGAATATCATAAAATAAACATAAAATAACGTAAAAAATCAAAAATCAAAAAAAAAAAAAAAACAACGTAAAAAAAATTTAGGTTTCCCAAAAGAAAATATTTTGACATGCGCATGAGTTACCTCGTCTGTCTTACTGTCTATATAGTGTGATCAATCCGTTATACATTTATCATAAATTTTTTAATTAGTTGATTTGATTAGACAGATCGATTACATAGTGATGACATATGTAGTAAATGTAACGGATATGTTAGATCTCACGTTAACAGAATATTTACTGATTTTAGTTCGTGATGAAGAATCGCGAATAATTTGGCATTATAAATTAAAGCGTTAATATTGGTAAATCATTTAAGATTTTTTGTCTTAATGAACAAAAAATTCTATTAATTTATTTGTTGCTGTTTATGTTGCTGTAATTCTTTTATCTTTTTGGTTGGTTTCTTCAATTGTTCGATGTTTTGATTCGCGTGGAATTAATATTGAAGTCAAACGAATAATAATTATAGTAATTGTAACAATAAAAAGATGAACGCATAAATGATGATGAAAGAATTAATTTTAAGAAATAAATTTACTTGAAAAAAAAAGAAAAAATTTGGAAAGAAATTTTTTGTTTTACTTGAAATAAATTTATGGAAAAAAAAAATCTTTCCAATTTTTGGAGAGAAAAAAAATAAAAAAAAGTGAATAAATTTTGATTTTTGTTAAAAAACAATAAAAAAAATATTTTATTTATGAAATATATTTGATAATTCTTCTTCTTTCATTCGAATATTTTTTGTGGTTGTTTGGTTTATAGAATAAATAACTAACCGAATACATCAGCGCTAACAAAACAGTTAAAAATTGTTGTTGTATTAAATTAAATAATTTTTTATTATTTGAGGATCAAATAATAAAAATATTAGACATTAAAAAATAATACAGTATTTTGTGTGGCGGTGACACAATAAAATCTAAAGATTCTTTTAGGTAATTTAAATTTTAAATTGATAAAAAATAATTTATGGGTTGCTGGATAATTTACATGTAACGGATTCACTTGTAATTTAAGATGATGTCTCTCCAGATTTTAAAATCCCGGAATCAGTCAATTTTCTTAATTAATTGATTATTTTGATTTTTGTTTTTTTTTTTTATTTGTTAAAATGAATTAATGTTGTTGTTGTATTTTTTTTTTGTTGGAATTGAAATTTATTGGATGAGGGAGCTGCACTTTAGTACTCAATTATAAACCGTTGTATCGATTAACCTTATTTTGGATTTAGGTAAGACATTGGAGTTACCCCACAAATATTTAAGCCAAGGAGAAATGAGATGTGTGATCTGTAAAATGAGTTAAAATTCAATTCTTTATTTGAATAAATTTTATCGTTGATGTTTTTGAACTTTTTTAAATTCGAAGAAACAAAATTTTATTATTTCCGTTTTTAAACTAATTATTTTTCACCGAAATAATTGAAAATTTCTAAGAATTGATTTTTGGAGTTCAACACACACACACACACACATACATAAGTTTTCTGTAGGTCAAACTGTGGACCTCGTAACTTGGTCTAATATTCTTCTTATGAAATTAAATGTTTTTCTTGTTTGTTTATTTTTCTTATTCTTTTATTTGTTGGTTGAAGGAACATATTTACTTAACTTTCAACTGAATGTTTTTTTTTTCTTTAATTAAAAATTTTTTTTTTTTTGACGACACACTAATTCACATCACGTATAAATATTGTCTATCTCCCTCACTCTCATTTAATTAACTTTAACTTAACCTTGTGGACTTTGTACTTTCTTTGCTAAAATTTTTTTTTTATGTTTTCCATTTTTTATTTTCTTTTTTTAGAAAATTTTTAAAAAGAGAAAATATAAAAATTTGCACGTACAAATATGTTTAAGGGAGAGAAACACATTAAAACTTTCTTGATAAATCAAGTAGAATGTTGTTTATGGGAAATTACCCTCGAAATTGACATTGTAAGGTCAAAATAGACATCAACATTTGTGCGTTGCGTACTTATGAATTTCCTTCACATCACATTTGCCCTTCAGACCATTTTTTTTTTATTATTATTAAAGTTTTGTAGTTACATTTAAAATTGCATTCCTCAAATACAAAATTCTCAACTCCTATCCTGTAAACGTTTCTGGAAAGTGTTTCTGGACAATGTCAATTGATCGTTAGGTTTGACTTATTAAATAAACAATCGAATCAGAATAAAAACTCGTGAAATTAACCAGATTTAAAAATGAGGAAATTTTATTTAAAACTTTAAACCATTTTTTTCTTTAAATTCCCATCCACAATGCCACTTCAATAGGAAACGAAATATCATCATTTAAAACTAAATAATCCTTTCGTCCTTCAACTCAGTGAAAAGCGAATATAATCCAGAATAATTAGGTGGGAAGGTAAAAATAAAATAAGAATTATTAAAATTAAAAGTCAAAGTTATTAATTTTTGTTATGAGAATTTAATAGGATTTAATGATGATCTTTAATTGGTTAAATCTTAAATGATTAAAATCAGTTTTTATACATTTTTTTAATAAAGAGTAAACTGGTTTTTATTTTACTGTTTCACTTTTATTCTACTTAGTTATTATAATTTATGACTCCATGTTTATCTCTTGTCTTTGATTTTTAAGTTCTTTACAAAGCATTCACAAATAATGGAAGTCATTATTCTGACTGTTGTAAAGTCATTTGATATAACTTGTGTAAGCGGACCAAACAACTTTTTGGTACTTTAACGCTAAACTTCATTTCCTGTAAGCTAAACCAATCGTCATAATTTGTCTATATTTCTTAACGAACTGAGTGGTCCATTTGGGCAAGTTTACGATAATAATGAAAGAATGCATTACCTTTTGTACTTTTCATTTGCATATAAATCTAATTTGAAGGACAAAACGGAAAGTTTGTAATTAAACTTATAATAGAAAGGTGTTAAATTGTCTAAATATAAATCTTTTCTGTTGTATCTTGGCATCCCGGTTAATCTGATTTTTTTCTCAACCATAGAATATTTAAGAAGAAAACTAAATAAAACCAGAAATTTACGTTGTCCCAATTTGAAGTAACCGGACAATTTATTTTATTTTTAATCAGCAAAAAAAAAAACAACATCCACACGATAAACTATACTACGATTATTATCATCATCATCATCATCGTCATATAAAAAAAAATACCGGAATGAACAAATGAATAATCAATAAATAAAAGCAGATAATGTTATTAATTAATTTAAGAAAAAAACAACAATAATAATTTATTGTAGAAAAAAAAAGTTACAGAAGAAGAACAGAAAATATGTTTTTGACAAATGTGTTCGAGAGACAAGTTTATTTGTCCGAAGATGAAGAAATTCAATATGAAAAGATGTAAATGCATTTTTGAACAACTTTTCTAATTTTCTTTAATTCATTAATTGCAATGAAATATTGACTCAATGTTGAAGTTGAAAGTTTGAAGGAATTTCGAATTGATTAAAAATATACGATTAAAACAACTTTTTCAAGATTAAATCAGGAATAATTCTTAATCCGTTTAATTTTTTTTTTACACATTAACTTAAGTCCAGTATTTACTAAAAAATCTCAATTTTAGTTAATCTACCGGATAAAGTTGGTTATAAGTAGGATTCACTTTAACCGAGTTCTATTGGCTAAACTAGTTTTTTTTTTTGCGAAATTTAGGTGAAAATTGTCATTCTGTTTTTTTCTTTTATGTTTACATAATTTTTGCTTACTTTTAAATACAAAGAACAACAACAACAACAACCAACTTGTATCTAAAAATGTGGGTCACAAAAATATTTCCATTTAAATTCATTTTAAATTTTATTTTTATATTTTTTTTTAGAAGTTGCTAATCCCGTTATAATTTATATATATTCGCCCACAATACAACCCTCCCCGCCCCCATCAACATATCATAAACTTGTTAGAAAATCTGAAAAATTTGCCTAATCTTTCAGATGGATTTTCTTTGATGCAACGATCAAAATTTTTTAATCCGCACAAAATCAAAGAAATATTAGAAATTTTGGAAAATTATTATAAATGAACGGGAAAATTCAATAAGAAAACTTAACGGTGAAAAGTCTACAAGAAGGTTGGGGTAAATTGAGTAAACTGAAAAGCATTGTACGTGATAATTGAATAAATTCAGTCCAATATTTGAACAGTTGCCTTTGAATCAACAGATTTAACTCATCTTTTTCTTACTACAAAAAAGTATCGTCGTCTGTACACATAAATTATTACTTGGTATACATTTAAAACAAGAAATAAGAGTTTCTATGTTTGACTTTTTAATCCGTTTTCTTTAGAACCAGTTTCTTAAATTTAATCTTGACTTCATCATTTGCTAAAAAAAAAAACATATGAAACTCCTTATCACGATTTCTTTACTTTAAAAATAATAAATTTATAAACAAACGACCAAACGGCCATTAGAAATTTAAATTAATCATATTTTGTAGTTATAGTACAATATGATTCATTACTGTAATCAGAATTACCTTGACCAGATTTATTATTTTAACAAATAGAAGAATAATAAAGTAAAAAAAAATAACTAAAATAAACACAACCGCCGTTTGTCTTCAAAACTTAGACAATGCAAAAGAAAAATATTATGCTGTTTCTTTTTTGTTCTTCAAACAAACGAAGAAATAAATATAAATAAATGAATAATTAAATTTTCATAATCATCGTCATTATTAACAGAGGTAATTATTGCCCTCTAATGACCCTATGGCTTAAGTGAATTCATTCATCCACTGATAGTATGTGTTAATTTTTGTTTGAGAAAAATGACATTCAGTTAAAAATAAAAATAGTACAATTATCTTATTAGAACCAGGAACTCAACTACAGTAATCTAAGCTACTTAAATAGATTAACAATATTGTCATTTTCTCAGTCCCCTGACACCTTGAATTTATTACAATTTTTTATTCTCGAAGAAGAATTATAAAAAAAAGCACAAAAATCATGTAAAATTATTACCTTTTTTATTTTTCTCTTATTTTGTTTCTGTCTCTTTCTCTCTTCTGTTTCTCGACTGCTTTTTCTCTTTTCCTTCTTTTTTTATTTTATTTTGTTTAAAGAAAACAAATCTAAGTTAAGTATAAACTTTTTTTTGTTAACTGTTTATTTACAATTTTCTTCTTTCAGCTAATATGTTTCTTTGTCGTTTGTTTTAAAATCTAAAAACATGAAGGTCAGTCCCGTGAAGAAATAATAATAATAAAAAAAAACACACATAACTTAGATTTAAAACGAAAAAATATAACAATAATGTTGTTGTTGTTTCTAATTCTTATTAAACTTTTATTTTTGTTTTTAAAGCAAAAATAACATAAAACACTCAAGAGAAGCACTTAGAGTGCAAAATATCTACACACACAAACACAGATCCAACAATAAAAAAAAAACCACAAGTAACACAATACACACACACACGAGTATTTATACCAAACAGAACCTTTTTTTATTTTATTAACTTAAGTTAAGTAACTTAAGTTAAGTCAAATTCTTTTGTTTTAATTCTAAACTTTTTTTTTATTGATTCATCAATAAAGTAAAAATGTAAGTTAACTTAAGTTATGTTAAGTCACCTCCTTTATTTTGTCCACTTAATTTGTTGAGAAATAAAATTGTTTGTTGAACAAAAAAATAAAAAGAAAAAAAAAACTTTACATTTTTGAATCGCACATTTTTCTTTTATTTTATTTTATTAATTTCTAAATTAGCCTAATTTTTTCAAAAGTTATTCTTCTTTCTATATTTTTTATGAAAATCATTTTTTATGTTGAAAATTAGATGTATGTTTTTTTTTTTGTGTGTTGCTTTTTATTGTAAAGCCAAGAGACAGAACGGAAAAAACACAAAAATAAAAAATTTAATAAAAATCACATAAACGAATCAAACAACTTCCAATCGTGTTGAGTGAATAAAACGAACTGAATATGCGCAAACGTTGCAATACAAAAAACGCGAATGAATTTTTGTTTTTTGTTTTTGTTTTTGTTTCTTTTCTCTACAGTTGTTGTTGTTGGTTTTTTTTTTATGTTATATGCACATCTTCATTAGTTCTCTCTTTGCCATACATCTTTTTTCTTATTTCTTATAGTTTTTTTTTTACCGCTAATCTCATTCTCTCACTCTCTATTTTCGTTTCGATGAACACACACCATGACTAACTTGAATAAATCAAAAGACTTCTAGAAGATTTAAATAAAATTAGAAACAGAAAATATTCATTTAAAGTTGGCTTTGATTAAACAAAGAAACGGGAGTAGCAATTTTTCGTTCGTTCTTTTGTATAAGAAAGAAAAAGAAAGATAATTAAAAAACTGGATTAATTTTTTTTTTGTGTGTTCATGAAGAGTAAATTTTTTTTTTGTATTTACGTAAAACCTTAATGTAAGATTGCGGAAGATTGATCAATACCATGTTCAGAATTTAATGTGATAATCTGGATTTAAATTTAAGCACATTATCATTATTATTATTTTATGATGGTAAATACTTAATTAAAGTTGAATTAATAAAATATTTAATTATTCGGCAGCCATGTTTTTTTTTTGTATGGCTTACGGTTTTATAAATTTTGAATTTTTTTAAAACAATTAGTTGAGCCCCACGATATGCTAGAGAACCGTTATGTTGTAACGATATTAATTTTATGTGGAGGCGCCATAATTGTTTGGTCATGACAGAATGATGGTCTTATCTGAAATTAAGTTTTGTTCTCCAAATTATCTGTTAATTAAAATACGATTAAAGCAAATTATATATTTTTATAGAAAGAAATTTAAACGTTTAACTTGTAAAACTTTTATGCCGGGTGTAAGAACAATTTTCAGTTGATACTTAATTAAATGTTACTCAGTTCTTCATTATATTTTTCTATCTTTTAGTCTATTTTCTGTTTCACGAACGTTAACTTATAGGTATTGTGAAGCACAGCAATAAACTTCCAATATTATTCCCATATTCCCAAATCTTAGAAATAATACTGTGTTAACAGCATTTTAATTAGAATTTACAATTAATTGAAATTTTGAAATATTTTGATGAATAAAATTAATACAAGTCCTTGGTAGTATAGTGGTTAGTATCCCCGCCTGTCACGCGGGAGACCGGGGTTCAATTCCCCGCCAGGGAGATTTTTTTATTATTTTTAAACTAAGAACACAAACATTTAATTAATAAAAAGTTTGATTTATTGACTTTTTATTGAATTTAGTTTACTAAATTAAATTATTTTTCAGGCTTGAAGACTTAAATGCAACCGTGTGTATAGGTAAGTCCTATTGTTCTAGTTGAATTAATAATTTCAATAATTCAATGAAACCCTTTTATTTATACTATGACGTTATTAGTAATTAGTATAATGATCCCTTTCTTATTACCGCGGAGTAGATAACTACGAATAACACAAAAATTACATAAATAAACTTTATTCATTATTATTTATTGATTTTATTCAATATTTACTCAAGTTAATCAAATGTTTTTTATATTTTTTATTATTTCAAAAATTTACAGATTTACTACAAAGCTACAATAATAATTTCTGCATTTTAATTGTCCTCAGCCAGTCGCTAACATATTATTCATCGGCTCTCCAAAGGACTCTGATCTGGTTTAGCAAAAATATAAACAAAACAACAAGAAAAAGATCAAATATAATTCTATAAATATATTTTTTTGTCAATATTGAGCAGCAATATGAAATTCAATTAACATTAATAGGTAACCCATCATTGCAGTGAAAGCCTACAAAAATAATTGTGTTCATTTAAATAGAATTTAATTCAAATAACGAGAAATTTTACATTAAAAATCAATTGATAATTATAACTGAAAATTCCCCATATATTCAGTTCCAACTTTTGTTGTATTATTTGTAATGAAAACATTTCAATCTAAAATATAAAAATCTCTTAATTTTGAATAAAAATTCAAATGAAAAACCAAATAGAACTTACACTTTTTTGCAAACGTACATCATTTAATGGTACCACAATTTTATGTAAAAGCATTCCACTCCTTTTTGCCTGCAAAAATAAATAATAATGAATTTATTTAGAAAAAAATTGTAATTAAAAATAATTTAACTTCATAAAGCATTGTTGCACTGGTGACCACTTGTGATAATATATCAAAAAATATAAGCAATAAATAAAATGCACCACCAGCTGCCATTTGATATTGATAAGGTAATCCATTAATAATTGTATCTGTTACATAAACGTATTGAGCAAACAACTAAAATGAAGTAAATTTGTTTATTTCATTGTCCATAAAAATATAAATTATATAAGTTAACCTGATAAGATGTATAACACAGTACAACAATAATACAAACTAAAGTATGTCCAGAATAAGATAACATAAATAATTTAACAATTTCAGATAATTCATAATGTAATATTGTAAGTTTATCAATTTCATCAGATAAATCACATGATAATTCTATTTGATTTAAATTTAATTGTTGTGAATCAATAAATTTTCTATCAATAATTTCCAATAAACAATCATTCATTAATTGAAATAACATTTTACATATACTAACAATGATAAAAAATATATTGGCAAAATTGAATGTTATTAATGATGGTATAAAAAATATTATATTTAATAAAATACTAAATAAACCAAATTCACTAACAGATCCAGTTAATGAATATACAAGTGTAAAAAATGTAAATATTGGTGATAGAAAAAATTTATATAAAAATATATATGGTAAAAATTTAAGTTTTAATTCACATTTTCTATAAATATCTTTATTTTTATTTATAAATTTTGTTGCACAATTAAAAAAATCGATTATTTTTTGACGATTATTTATATTAATTAATGAAATTACACCAACGAAAATAGCTGTTATAAGAAACATAGATTGAGATGCTTTATTTAATATGATTGGTTTTGATATTATTTGTTTCACCATAATTTTATGACTTAAATATGTTGTTTTTGGATATGTAATTATAATAAATAAAAATGTGAATATTGTATAAATTGTTGAAAAATTTGTAAGTGTAAAAATTCTCTTTTTAAAATTATAACTAAATGGGAGTAGACCAAGAATTTTATATGAATAATAAGAATAACATAAAATGAATTTTAAGACGTATTCTTTCATAATTCTTTTTATTAATTTTCTTCTGATTTCTTAACTTAAAAATTCTGTACACCAACATACAAATATCAACTGAAATCTATTTTATTTTTGTACTCCTACCTAATTGATTATTGATTCTTACATCATTTTATTTTCTTGATTATTAAAATTAATTTAGGTTTTTAATCGTTGTTATCCATTATGTTTGATTAAAATTTTAGTTAAATTAATAATATCCAACGAAAATCGATTCCATATCGTTATTTTTAATTATTTCGTTAATTTTTGTAAGTAACAAAATTAGTATGTTGAGAAACAATATTTTAGCACTTTTTGAATATTGGATCATTTACATGAGTAGGTTCCACTAAATTGAACGATTTATTTCATAAATAAAACAACATGACTTATTACTGATCGATATATAGAATAATGATTGTTTTTATAACAACATAAAACAAATAAATAAATTTTAACGAGACACAAAAATACTAATTTTCGCCTGAAATCAGATTTTCCGCATTTAGCGCCAGAAAATTAGTCTTTTATCAAAGATTGTATTGTGTTTGGCAACCAACGTTGAATTAAAAATATATAAGCAAAATTCAGGGGAAAAAATAAAATTGTATTTAGCATTGTGGTCATTTAGGGAAAATTTGGTTTCAAGTCTAAAAACTTAATAATAATAATTTCCATATTGCAAATAAAAAAACCGTTTTCTTGAAATCAATCACAATCATTAAAAAAAGTTTAAACTTATTGAGTGATGTACAGTAAAAGAGTAAACGGAATGAAGCAATATTACATTCGAAGGAAGCAATATAATAATATTTAAGGATCATCTTACAAGCTAAGATTGTTAAACCAACATTTGACTCTTTACAGTTAATCACATTTAAAGAAAAGTAAAATTTTCAAACAAATTCATTGAAAAATTTGAATTTTGATGAAAGAAATAAATACAAGTCCTTGGTAGTATAGTGGTTAGTATCCCCGCCTGTCACGCGGGAGACCGGGGTTCAATTCCCCGCCAGGGAGAGACTTAATTTTTTATCATCGAAACAATGATAAGCATTACTTGATTTTCAAAGATAAAATTGAAGATAAACTATTTAGACAAAAGAAACTCAACAAATTTTTGTGTAAATTTTTATTAGGTATATTTTTTTTTATTAAAACAAATTTTTATAATTTACAACAATAATCTAGAAATATGTGATAATTGTGTTAATTGTTTAATAGCAAAAACAAAATCACTAACACGACACGCATATGTATAACCCTGTTCAATATCTGTACGATTCCAATTAATCCATGAAATTACATCACTTACATCTGGACACAAAATACAATCACGTTCAATTTCGCTTATTGTTATATTTGGATTATTTAATGTGATAAGGGCAAAACCAGAATTTGTTTGTTGTTCTACAACAATTTTATAGAATAATTTGGGAATCGGCAAATTTGAATTATTTTTTGTAATATTAAGATAAATATCATGATACAATCCATTATCATCAGATAAACTTAAAACACCATGAGTACCAGTATAAACATCAACATTTAAATTACGTTTTGCTACAAACGTACGAATTCCAGATAATATTTTCATCCAATTTCCTTCATTATAATTAGTCCATTGTGGTGCAACATTTAAAAAGTAAAATGTTGAAAGTTGTTGTGAACCATAAACAAAATCTCTCATTGGTGCCAACTGACCCTCAGAAAAATATGAATAATTTTTAATTGGTATTAACGAATCTGCTTTTGTTGTTGAATTTAAAATAATTGCAATTTGTCTTCTTTGAACATTTTTCTTATAAAAATGTTCTACATTTTTACCCTCTTGAAAAATATCATCAAACGGTGGCATTCCAATATTATGTTGAAACCATAAATTTGCCGGATTCAATTTATATTGTACATATAATGTACTTACTAAACTTTCATTATAACAAATGTCGATTATTTTAAAGAAACGATTGCCAATATCAAAACCAATTTCAATAAATGTTAAATTTGTTGAACAATTTCTTGACGTTTTACGAATTGTATGATCAGGTAATGGATTACATCCATCTTTAATACAATGACTACAATTAAATCGTTTAAATTGAAACAAATTTTGTGGTGTGTTACCGGTATAGAATAAATTCTCATCATCGCATGTTGCATTAATTGTCTTATTTTTCCATTTATCAAGTCCAATTGTACACGCCAATTCTACAGTTTCGCCACATTTCATATAAATTTTACTATCAGATGAATTTGGATAAAGAAATTCTGTTGATCCAGGTACAATTAAAAGTGGTTCTGGATCTGGTAAATCATTATTTAATCCAATTGTACATCCTTTTTTACACAATAATGTTGTATGTTTTGGTGAAATTGTTGTTGTAGTTGATAATGATGAGGATGGATTAGAATTTTGTGTAGGTATTGGTGTTGGTGCACTTTTTGATGAACATCCATAAGATGTACTTATTGTAAAAATCACAAAAATTAACACAACACTTAACAACATCTTTCTGTTTTCTGAAAAGATTTTTCAATTTTTCCTAAATTTTCTTAATAACAAATAATAAAAATCTTATCTTTTTATCATGAATATAATTAATTGTTTATTTTGTAATAAAAATAAACACAAATGAAGACACTTTTAAATATTACTAGGATTATAAATTTCTAGACATATTTTGAATAAAATTTATAAGTTACAAAAATAATATTTATTTTTGCAAAATAAACAAACACAGAACAGAAAATATATTCAGATTATTATGAAAAAATAATAACTTTTATATTTTGATAAGTTAATTAATTATTAAACGTATGAGTGATGAATATTTGTCAGAGATAATTAAAAAAAAAATATTTTCTTGGAAAATAATAGTCTATTGTATAAAGTAAAATTATAAAATCAAAGTAATTAATTGAAAAAGTTAAAATTTTGGGAAATCTGGTTGGAGTACAATTCATAATGTCACATTAAGAAATTAGAAACTTCCAGTTGTATTGTGGCAGTTTAATAGGAATTTTCATTTTTCCTACTAATTCGATGAAGAAACAAAAATAAAAGATTTGATTTATTTTATATTAGAGAAAATCACTATATTAATTCCCAACCAAAGTCAGGATCTTACAAAAATCAATTAATTTAATCTTAAACATAAATATATTGGTAATTAAATTATAAAAGAAGTCCTGTAACATTAAGTGACGGCAAATGTTCAACGGCTCTCATAAAATCATTAACATCACATGCATATGAATAACCTTTAGCAATATTTGTACGATCCCATGTAAGCCATTTAATTTTATCACTTAAATCATTACAAATAATATAATTATTTTTAATTTCATCTAAATTTGTATGTGGATTATTAACACCAATTAATACAATTCCTAATCTCGTTAAAGTTTCAATTGCAATTTTATAATATAATTTTGGTACAGGAATTTGTCCATTATTATTCACATCAAAATCTAAAAAGATTTCACGTGAATTATTATTTATATCAGGTGTTGTCATTATACCAAATGTTCCTGTATAAATTTCAATTTTTTTATTATGTTTAGTCACAAACATTCTTAAACCATTTTCAATTTTTTCCCAATTGCCAGCATTAAATTTTTGCCATTGTGGTGCAACATTAATAAAATAAAATGTAGCACGTTGTTGTGCACCAAAAATATAATCAGCTTTTGCCGCTAAATGTCCACGTGACAAAAAACTATCACCTTTATTATGAATTAAATTATTTGCTAATTTTTCTGATTGTAAAATTTTTGTTAAAATTTCAATTTGATTCTTTTTTTTATAAAATTTATCAATTTTTTTTCCATGATAAAGTCCACCAGTTATAAAATTAGGACGTGTCACATGAAGTTGAAAATTCCTATTCATTTCTGTTTGATAATAATGTGAATACAATGTACTTTCTAATTGTTCATCATGACATAAATCCATTAATTTTAAAAATCTTTTATCAACATTAAAACCAATTTCATATTGATTGGCTTTACCTTGATTACATAATTCTCCATTTTTTCTTACAACATGAAATGGATAACTTATACAAGCAAATTCATTAAAATTATAATTTTTTTCATTCACATTAAATTGTCCATCTTTTGTACATGTTGCAATTATATTTGTTGTATGAAAATTTTCTTTAAATGATTTTGTACAAAATAATTCAACACTTTGTCCTGATAACAAATGGATAATACCATTTTGACGATTTGGATATAGAAATTTATTTGTATTTGGTATAATCAGTAGTGGTTGTGGTTCTGGTAAATCATGATTTATATTTATTGTACATTCTGAAATTATAAACATAAAAATTTGGTTAAATTGTTTTTTATGTAGTTCACATGTCAGCTTAAAAATTCAGTATTCGTTGAAGTCAACGTTTGTCTTTTGTGAGTTCGTTAAAACACAGTTGATTAAATAATCTTCCCTAGAGCATGGAAAGATTACTGTCTTTTTATTGGCGGTTATTCTTTAGAACAAAACTTAACTTTTTTTAACGTTAAAATTAAATGCAAAAAACGTTAAAGCCAACAGAAATAAAAACCAATAATTTTGTAAAATTAAAAAAAATCTCGTTCTTATATTTTTCATAATTCTGTCATTGAAATTGTTTCCAACTCAAAAGTTCCAATTTCTTATGAAAAAAATAATCATATTCATCGCTTTATTATGAACTTTTTTAGGACACTACTGAACTTAAAATTTCATTTTATTGATATAAATAAATAAAACGTGTAGACTTTAGTTATATAAATAAAGAAAACGTTTTTTTTTTTAGATTCATAAAAACGCGAATGTGAAAAAGAAAAAAAATCTGAAGGTCATCATTATTATTAAAAAACAACATGAATGTATTTATAAAATTTGATAAGAAATTCAATTTTAAATTTATAAAAGTTTTTATTAATAAATTGAAGCAAAAAAAAAAAAAAAAAACATTAAACGACACAACACTGAACGTGAATAATTTATTACATTTGTGTGACGTTTAAGTGAATAATGTGAAAGATTATGACGAAAATTAACGAAGTTTTTATTTGTGTTGATCAACAATAATGAGTTTTGTGTTTATTTTGTTTTTTTTTTTTTTTGTAAACTTATCTAAAAAGAAAAAGTAGAACAGTGTAAACTTGAATGGATAGAAAATATTTACACTGCGCTAACTCTACTTCATTTGGAGAAGTTCACAAACACAATACACAAAATATTCGTTTAAAATTAACTTTTGAACATAAGAAAAAAAAACTTACCTCCTTTTTCCGTTATAATTTCCCAAAATTCTTGTTTTTCTTTAGCAACACCATTTCCAATCACAATTATAAACAACAGGAATATACAAAAATTATTAAACGTCATCTTATTAAACGTCTTTTCACTTGTAGTAATCTTTCTTAAATGTTTTCTTTAGATTTAAGTTCTCAGGTGTAATATTTATAAGAAGTTCATCAACATAACTGTATAAAGTTTAAAACTTTAGTTCTTTGTATTTTATTCTCTTTCTTCTATTTCTCTCTTTTTTGCTCTTGTCTCTCTCTCTCTCTCTTTCAGTATTTGAAATTGAGGAAAAAAAATAAAGGTTTCTGTATGGGGAGTTTTTTTGTTACTGAGACAAAAACGACAAACGATTAGCAATAATAAAACAATAACAACAAATATTGTTTTTTTTTTTTATTTAACAGGAATAAAACATGTATAATATTTTTGTCTAGTAATCGATTAGTTGGAATTTTTTACAATGGAAACCAGAGAGGAAGAAAAAAATATTGTGGGAAAAATGTGGATCTGAATTCAAATTTTATTTAGGAGTGGAGAATATTACTATAATTAATTCGTGGTTTGGTAAATCATTACAGTTGTTAAATCCTATAGACGCTATACGTACCTTAAATGAACGCCACTGATAAATTGGTTCTTTATTGTCCGTATTAAATTTCAATAAATAAATATGGAATAAAGGAAAACTAATTACCTTTGTAGGCATGTGTGTGTGTGTGTGTGTGTATGTAAACATAATGAACTACTTTTAACTTTATTTTATATTGTTTGATAAGAGTCCATTTATTTCATGTAACCTAATTCTTATTCAATTAATCTACATCAATTAATAATCAGAAACGTGTCATTCATTAAACTTTTATGATTTATCAAATTATCTTGAAAGATTAAAATTATTGTTTTCCGATTAACTTCAATTGTCTTATACTTTAAATAAATAAAAAATTATACGGATTAGTATTATTACTTCTTTTATATTTGTAAAGAGTTCAACAATTACTTTTGTTTTTCATTCAAAGAAAAAGAATTAAAATAAAAATGAGTTTTTTCTTTCTAACAATTTTTCTATTATTTTTTGTGTTTAATGATGGATTTTTAATAGAAAGAAATTTTAATGTTAATTGTTCAATTAGTGTTAATTCAGATTTAGGTTCAATTTCACCACTATTAATAATTCCCAATACAATAATATTTGTACCTGCTTCTGACACCAAAGGAACAATTGAGTTTAATGCTGGACAAAAAGTGCTTTTAGCTTGTCCAGGTAGTTCCAATTATGTTACAGTGAGTTCATAAATAATCATCATAATTTCTAAATATATTAATATATTCAATTTGACTATCTTAGATAAAAAATAGTGAAATAAAGGAAGTTACAGCGTCATGTGTTTCTGATAAAATATTCTTAGTTGATGGAATTAAATATGATTTCAAAAATATAACATGTAAACAATGGCCGGTACATGTAGAAAATTCATCTGGTTCATGTTTATCTGGAAAATCATTAATTAAAATTGGTTTTCCAATTTCTACTGGATTTGTTGAAATTATGGATATTTGTCATGATAAAACAATTCACAATACAATTTATACTAAATTTATAATGACACCTGATGTTGCTGGCTTTCAAAGTGGTGTTGCAAGACCAAATTGGAAAAAAGGCAATCTATTTGTGTGCGTTTTTTTTCAAATTGTGTAAACTTTACATTTTAATTTTTAATTTATTTTAGTGGAGTTAATCCTGATGTTCTTTATACAAGAGCAACACAACGAGTCACATTCGCAAATATTTTAGGTTCTTATGAACTTGGTGAACAATACATTCACATGACCAATAACTATTTCCTTGCAAAAGGACATTTAGTTGCTAAAGCTGATTTCCTTTATGGTACTCAACAAATGGCAACCTTTTGGTATTCAAATGCTTCACCTCAGTGGCAAACATTTAATGGTGGCAATTGGAATTCACTAGAAATGAATGTAAGAGACTTTGCTGGACGTTTTGGTAAAGTTCTTGAGATTTATACAGGCACATGGGGTCTTAGTTCATTACCAGATATTAACGAAAAACATGTGGATCTGTATCTGAGTGTTTCAGGTTCTAACTATCAAATGCCAATCACACGAATGTATTGGAAAGTATTATATCATCGTGCAAGTCAAAGTGGGATTGCATTTGTTGGTTTAAATAATCCATATCAAACTGCTGAATCTGCTTTAAAGGATGTACGTTGTAAAGATATTTGCTCACAAATTAAATGGCTGACATGGAAACAATTTGATTTAATTAAAGGATACTCGTATTGTTGTGAAGTTAACGATTTTCGTAAAGCTTTTCCTGATTTTCCATATTTTAATGTTACCAGTATTTTAAGTTAAATTTGATTATCTAATTTTAGTCATTGACAACAATTGAAACCAAATAAAAATATAATATCTATACAAAATAAACAATTCTTTTTTTTTGTTGATCTTTTCGATATTAACGAACAAGACCAACGTAGTAGATAAGTGACCTTTATTATGTTTATCTTTATTTCTAGGAATCCAGTTTCTTATTTTAATCTTTTATATTTTTAAATTAAATCCGTATAGCGATCAACCCAACAAAGAAACCTTATTGTTATATTCAATTAAATAAGATAAAATCGTACATTAACAATTATATTGACAGTATCGATATAGATAATTATTTTGTTTACATTTTGTTATTTGAACAACAAGAATGATAATAAAAGTAGATTCATTGATAAACGTAATATTTTGTAAAATTAGATCAATTCAGATTCTTAGAAATAATGTGAATGTTATTTGGCCTATTGTGGTATATATTTAAGGTCAGTTTATTGGGACAAAATATTTTACTCTGAAATTTCATTAAAAGTGAAAATGGGTTTTTTTGTTAGCTAGACCTAGATGATAACTCTGAGAACAATTAATATTCCTTTTGATACTAATTCCAATTTAGCGATTCTCAAGTATAGACCCAATTTGTAAATAATCGCTATTGAAAAATTCATTATTTGTGTGTCAATCCAGATTGTGTTATATACTAATCAATTGCAGTTGAATTGATTCTATTTTTAATCAATCATAAAATTTCTTTAAAGAAAATTAAAAAAAAAACTGTGTCTAAATTGAGATCACTGGAAAAGTAGAACAAAAATTTATTTGAAGAAATTTACATTCAAGAATATTCAATTTAAACAATTGAAAATGTTTTTGGGTTTATGAAAGAAAATTCCTAAGTTTCGAAAATGAAAATGTAAGTATGGAATTTATCTCGGTTTCTGCTGCTTTTCATAATAATATTTTTATTAATTCACTTGTGCAAGAGAATTTTTAAAATTTCATTTAATGAAATTAAAAAAAAAGTTATTAAAGAAATTTAAAAATAGTAATTCAACAGAAGATTATAAAATCTCATTAAAAATGAAGAAATGCAAAATCATAAAATGTTTAATTTTGTATATTTTTGATTTTGGTTTTATTTTAACTTAATCGTGTAAACGCATCCGGTATATATACATTCGGTTACATTTATAAAATATTTGACTCAACAAAACAACCTATAAATATAAATAAATAAAAAGAAAATAAGACAACACAATATGCTCATCTCCGTGTAATACTCTATAAATTTTCTAAACTAAAATTCTAATTCATTATAATACTGTCACAAACAACAACAACAACAATAATATTAGCAAAACCAGAACAAATTAATCCATTAATCTGTAATTTTCCGTTTTGTCAGATTGTCAATTTTTTTTCTAAGAAACAAAAGAAAAACACAACAAAACAACAACAAACGGAAAGTTTATAATTGATTTGTGTTTTTATTCTTTTTGTAATTACGGTTCAAAAGTGACAGTGAAATTTTTAATTACTAATTATTTTTATTGTTGTTATTGTTATTGTTGTTGTTGTTATTTTAAAAAAAGGGAAAAAAAATATTGATTCTTTTAATTTCATCTTATGAATTTTGTGCCATATTTTTTGTGTATCGAAAATAGATTTTTGTTTAAACTCATTAATTTTTATTTTGAATAATGATGATGATGATGAAGTTGATGATGATGATCATGATGAATGTCATAATCATAAATAATGAAAAGTGATTTGTAAGAAGAAGAAGAAGAAGTAGATGATGATGAAAAAAAAGGTTAACTCAAATTTTATGTGACGTGAAAATTTGATATGAAAATTGGACGTGAACAATTTTTCTTTATTTTCTATTATTTTTTTTTGTTTTTGTGTTAATTAAGAATAAAAGTAAAATTTATAAAGTTACATAATGTGTGTGTGTTGTTTGTTAATTTATTTTTATATAAATAAAATCAAAATTGCATAATCAATTTTCATTTATTTCTAAACTTCACTTTGATAAATATTGTGCAGTGTTTTAGTTTTTTTTTTAATCGTTTTTAGTTACAATTTTAATTTTCTTAAGTGCACGACAATTATGAGTTTTGTTATTAATTAAAAATTAATTAAATAAGTGAAGATAATTTGTTCATCACACAAAAAAATGGATTTCTTGTCAAATTTAAAAATGTCAATGGAAGAGGAAAATAACGAAGAACAAAATTATTCTTCTTCACGTACAACTGATGATGATGATACAACAGATACTGAAGAAGATTCTGGTATTGCAGATGAATCGGATAATCAAAATTTGTTGTCAACAGATTTTGGTATGTCCAATACAAATGATATTGGAGATCAACAAGACTCTAGCACGTTAAATAATTTTTTCAGTTACTGGTAAGTGTTCTGCTTTTTTTTTAATTTAAATTGAATTTTGTTCTGTTTTCAAGTACGAGAGAAATTTATTTACTTCTTATATTATTCCGACGTCTTCTTCTTTATCTTCTTTTTCTTCTTTCAATATTATTATTATCTTTTCACCATTGTAAAGGTCAAGGGTGACTGAGTTGTCATACTTTTCCTTTTTTCTTTTTCAGCGATTGAATAATTGAAATTGTTAAGATTCCGTCATTTTTGTCTATCTTATGTTAATAGTTTTTCTATTCGATACCTACTTTAGAATGAATCCTATCAACAAAATAAAGGTATTTTTGGAATCATTTTTTACTGTTCTAACCAAATAGTTTTGTAAGACGCACGTTGCGATCCAGTGGGTAATACGTATAAATCTGTTCTCTAAGGGCTTGACTTATCAATTTAAACCTCATTTTAGATAGGGAAGAAACTTTTTTGATTCCATGATAACGGAAGGATCTCATGGATTAGGATGTTAAGAGGTTTTAAAGCGTTATTGGGGGACGAGCGAACAAATTAATTGTGAAAATTATTTTTTAGAATTAGGCAAAAGTTGTCCTGCAAATAAAAATTACAACAGAAAAAAAAACTAAAAAAATAAAGGCCAAATTGCACGTTTTCATGACATTCAATATTTCATGTGGTGATTATAAAAGAAAATAATAAATAAGTTAGCATCGTATATTTTTTTCCTCTCTAATAATTTACGTTTATTTATTATCACAATAAAATCATATAAAATTATATTTACAGAAAATGTACGCTACTAAATTGTTGCTTTCTTAAATAAAATAATAAGTTTAAATAAATCAACCATCAACAAGATAATTATTCGCATAGAAAATTTGACATTGAGGACACTTGTTTTATTTGTGACGTTCTGTTCTTCTGTCTTTCATTCTTGTTATTTTAATTAATAAAAAATTGACAATATTCAGACGTATAAAAGTGAAAGAAATAAACTTACCAACTGAAAGGTTTTAAACGCCCATTAAATTGAAACAATAAAATAATAAAGAAAGAAAAAAGATAAAATGAATAAAATAAAATTGTATTGGTGTAGGGTACAACAAACAGTGAAATAATTGGCATTTATTCAATTTGTTATAAATAAAATCTGTTTTAAAAAGTAACAAACAAAAAGTAAAGAAAAAGGAAAAAGAAAGATTTTAAATTTTTGTGCGTCATCGTGTTTATTTTTTTTTTATTTTTATTTGATAAATTTTCATCAAAACGATTAATTTCGTGAAAATTTTTATTTGCTTTTTCTTTTTCCTTTCAGGAAAAATAAATAAATAAAGAGACAGAAAATTTTGTATAAAGGATTTTCTTCGTGGTGTTTTTTTTTTTCTTGAAAACAACAAAAAAAAAATCATAAAGAAAATATTGGACTGTTGATTATTTGATGATTGTGATGATTAAATAATTGAAACGAAGTTTTAAGATTCATTATTTTTACATTTGTAAATTTATTTCATGAAAAAATTTGTAATTAAAATTTACAAACGCATTTTACTCTGACTTTACAATTGATCTGACTGCTGTCTTCATTCTTTCTTATTTACAAGAATCCCCTGAAAATCCAAGTGCGTGGGTACTATTCGAATTTAATTTTCTATTTTATAAGAGAAAAAAGACAATATTTGTTTATGACAAGCAAACACTTGCGTTCCCTGTCTACCCGCAGTATAGAAATTTTCTTATTATTTTTACGCCAAACTATTTTAATCCAGGCTTTAATTTAGCCTGATTTTTCTTTCAACAAAAAAGAAAATCAACGACACAACAAAAAATGCACTCACGCAAAAATCTATAATCAAAAAAACGGTCAGCACACACATTTTTCACACTCGACTAGAAAATATATTCATGATGAAACGTCCGAAAGGAATTTCCGTTTCTTTTTTTCTTATATTTACCACAATTGCACACACTCACAGACATCAACAATTGCACACCTAAATGATTGAAAATAGTTTTACGTTTTACCTACAAGATGAAGCAACATACAAACGACTATTCGGCACTTACAAAAATTATAAAAACCAAACAAAACAAACAAAAAAGTCGTCGTTGTCGTTAAAACATTTTTGCATTCCACACTTCGCTAATGAAAAAAGAAAAATAAAATAAATTTCACAAATGTAAAACAAATGAAATGAAAATAAGTTTAAACTGACCAGTCGTGATAATATTCAACATTTTTTTTTTTGAAGGAGAAATTTATAGAATTTATTTTGTTGAGGGAAATTTTTTTTAAGGCCGATGAGTTTCAACTTTTTCCTTCTTTTTTTGTAATTTCTTTACATATTTTTATTTTGTTTTTATTTAGCGGTTTTCCCTTATTTTAAATTTATAAACGAATGACAAATATTATGTAATATTCACTGAGACTAGAAATATTTATTATGGGCATTAATTGAATGTGAAATCCACATGCAATAAACAGACATTGGATCAATAAACTATTTTCTTTTTAAATCAAACGAAACATTCTAAACATCATCAAAATTATCTCTTACAATTAATTAAAACTTTAATCTTTAATGAGTTTTCTTTTAACGGTAAACTTCAAAAGAATTTAACCAAAATATAGACGCAAATTTTACACTTTTCAACTATTTAACTGATGTCGTTCTTTAGAAGAAAATATGTGCACAATTATCATTTGTCTTCTACTTGACATTTATTCTTTCAACACGTTTCGTAACGATTATTATTATTTCTTCCATAATTATTACAAAATAATGAATGTACAAAATATAATCCATTCAATTAAGTTAAAAAATTATGGCCCTAAAATATCATAAATTGTTTACCTTCAAAAATTCTATTAGAAATTCAAAATGTAACTCAATTAAATTTTAATTCTACATTTTTCTTTTTGTTTTTTCTAACCGTCAAAAATAAACAACAGAAAAAAAAATCTATAAACTCTTAACCACAAGGAAAACATACATTAATGTAAATTAAACACTTAAAGTGTCAATGGACAGCCACATAATTTTCTCTTATTTTTCAAACAATTTTTTTTTCTTATTTCGTGTTCTTGATTTTTTTTTTGTTTTTGTTTTAATTTAACCAGAAGAAAAAGAAAAGACAAAGTGTGAGAATATATTTTTGATGTAAAAGTGAAAAAAAAAAAAAAATTTATTGCAAAACTCCAGTTCAAAAAAATCTGTTAAGTTTTTAGGTGGAGGCGCCTTACTTATTTTTTTCCGGATTTATTTTTGGTATTTCTAGAGCAAACAATATGGATTATTAATAAAAATTCAAAAGTTATCAAAAAACAAATAAATCATTCTCTAATTTTAAATGTTGCAACTATAATCTGTTTAGATTTTCTATTTTCTAGAACGACAAACAAACAAAAAAAAGTAAAATCCCCATGATGGAGACGCCTTGTCATTTGTGCATTGTTTTAGTTCCCACTTTCTTTTTTTTGTTAGCCTCATTCAAACTGTCCATCTGACTCATGTCGATCACTTTTTTTAAAACACAAAAACATTCAGTTTATTTAGTTTCATTAAAATTAAACGAATAAATAATTTATTTGTTTGAATTTGTCGCTTTAAAAAAAAAAGAAATACATTTTTCTTCCTCGTACTGTAAAATTTATTAACATTTTCACCCGTTTACATTATTACGATTATTATTATTAATAAAATCGTTTTGACTTCAAGCCAAAAAACAGGAAATTGTTTAATTTTTAAAAGAAAGAAAATGGTCAATGTTAATAATGCAAATAAATTTTCTTCAAAATAAAAATCACAAAAAAAAAATCAATTATTTATTTTTGTATTTAAATTTTAATTCGCTGATGTGTGTTTTTTTTTTTTTGTTTTTATGGAAGAGAAAAAAAGCTGTTCTGCGATTATGAAATAATTTTAAGTTAAAGATTTATTATTAGTGAATGTCGTCAAAATTAAAATTTTATCTATTTTGTTCCATATTATTTTAACACTAAAATAAGAACAGAAAACATTTCACTTTAGAAAAAAAAAAGAAGCGAAATGTTAAGAAATAGGCCAGACATAATTCGAGAATAGGATTATTGTTTTTAAAGAAGATTTCAATCGGTCAAAATTTAACTTAAAGTGTGTCGGAGTTAAAAGTTATATTTTTTCGTTACACGCTCCATCTGGAACACACACACAGCTCACTAACATAAGTTCAGAGACCAGAATTTTGGTAATTTGTCTAAATTTTAATTCCAAAAAATTTCGTTATCACCTATCTATTTTTTTTTCAAACATGAATTTTAATTTCTCCTTAAACTCTGTTAAAACTCATCAGTTATCCGTGGTTATTATCATTCATTATAAGCGTTGTTATTGCGACTTCCCTAAACAACAAAATTCAATCAGTTTTTTTTTTAATTCAAATAACATTTTTTAGATGCCAATAAACACAAAACACATAAATATATTCCCGATTAAAAAATTTCTAATTTTGTTTATTCTAAAGAGAAGAAAGAAAAAAAGTTTAATAAAGAAATCCAGATCATACAGCCATCAGATTAGCACAATAAAAATAAAACATTAATCAAAAATGAAAGAAAAATTAAAGACACAAAAAAAATTAAACAAACAAATTTTTCATTTTTATTTTGTTTATTAAAAATTTTCTATAATTTCTAGAAAAAAGTAAATAATGTTGTGTGAATAAGTAAATAATAATTCGTTGGTTGTATAAACAAATAAAATGTTGAACCTTTTCAATCACGTTTTGCAGTAAAGAACAATTTTAAACAAAACATTATTGTGGATTTTCAATTAATTTTGTTGACAAAGGAAAACTTGAATAATTAGTTTTTCCCAGTTTCAGGCTTTCAATTTTTCTAATTTGATCTTCACAGAGTCAAAATCTTCAGTTTTCGTTTATTGAATTCTTTTTCTCTTATCAAACTTCTCATTGGAAGATGGTCAATTAACAGAAATAATATTCTCAATGCAGTTGATAAAGTTGACTGAGACGATCATTGAAGATCTTTTAAATATCAGAGTAAAACTATGCCAAAGTATTCAATTGGCATTCATTATTAACATTTTACAATTTTTCATTCATTTCCTTTAGTTTTTTTTGTCATTTTCATTCTTTATTTTCTCTTTAACATTCTACTTCTTTTTTTTTTTTTTGTATTAAAGAACATCTGGTGTTCTGTATTATTGTATTTTTTCTACTATTTATGTTTTAGTTACAAATAATATTAAGTGAAATTTTTCCTTTATATTTATTATATCGAATTTCAAGTGCATTCACGCATAATTTTATTTATAAAAATATTTTGTAAGACATTTTGAATGTTTTCCGTTTAATTAAGACAGATGTCAAGTTAAATGTTAAAATATTTCTCAAGTAGATGATAATTATGTATCGTCATTCATCCGGATTTTATATAAAAATTCAACTAGGATGTGTATGCGGTTTTGTTTCATTTCTTGTTCTTCGTTTCTTTCTGTCATAAATCATTAAATTGTATTAATTGGATGAAATTTTATTACATAATAAAGATGACGTCTTTCGTATTTCTATTTTTCAAAAAAAGTTAAAAATCACAGACATCAAAATAAAAAATACGGTTCATTTTATCAGTGAATGGTTTTTTTCTTTTATTGATAAAAATTTTCCACTTTTAATTCCTCTCTCACACTCTCTCTCTCTCTATTTGCTAAAAATACACACGCGTTTTTTTATGTCGACATTTTACGTCTTTTTGTAAAATTTCTTTAAATTCTTAAAATGATCATATTTGGTTATCCCCTTCTCAAATTTCTTTTATTTATTGTAAACGAACAAAAAAAAAATGTGAAAAGAAAATGCATTTAAAATTTTTTCTTTAAAAAATGTCAATTCTGGTAATTAAAGGAAATGCATTCAAATGATCCAGTTGACGCATCGTTAAAATACAGTTTTCTCTTTTCTATTTTATTAGAAAATATCAGATAGATCAATCCAATGTGATTATAATATTTCGCCCACATCCAAGTTCAAAATAAAACGAATTTTAACAAAAACAGTGAGACAAGAGAAAACTTATAGAAAGAAGAAGAAAATAAAAAAGAAAAACAAAATAACAAAAAACAGAAAAGAAGAAGAAGAAGAAGAAAAAAAAGAAAAATAACAGAAAAGAAAAATAAACATAGTGAAAATTCATATCCAGAAAATTCGGTTTCTTCGGTCGTCTCATGGGTTAATATTTTAGTCAATTTTAAATAAAATAACACAAGAGAACTCGCAGTTTAATTCATCAGTCTTTTGTCGTCGGATCAGACTTTTTCATTTAATTATTTAATTTTGTTTGTTTCGTTTTTCCTCCCATTCCCACTCGCCCCGTTCACATAGAAAATTTCGAATTTTTCCTTTCTTCCATCTCGTTAAAATAACTCAAATATTTTGTGTTTTTTTTTTTTTTTAGTTTTAGTAAATTTAAATATTTTACTAATTTTTGTCTTCTTTTTGCAAACTTAAAAAAAGTGTCACCACATTCACCACTCTGTGATCACAGTGAAGTGTCGTTTTTGGACGACGTTTGTCTTTTTTATATTGTCCGTACAGGTGTATGTGTGTGTGTGTATGTGAATACAAGTGTTTGTATATGTATTTGTATTCGTGCATTTTAAACAGTTGTGACAAAATAATAAACCTTGGCAATGTAATACAAAAGTGTTCTTTTCTTCTTTCTATATATTCTAAACTTGCGTTACATGTTACGATCGACTTAAAGGACTTTTTTAATGGAGCGAATAAATAACTAAATTTTCAGTTAAAAGAAAAATTTCATTTAAATTAAGTTTTTTTTTGTTGGTTAAAGATAAAGTGTGAAAACAACAATAAAAATAAAAACGTAATCCATCCATTACGCGTCGACCTCACAACTATTTTTGTTCATCGTAGTTCGTTGTGCCTGCAGCATCAGTTTGTTGTTTTCTATTTTTTATTTTTTTTTTACTTTTTTTATTTTTGTCAATTTTACAATACGAAAATAAATAATAATTCTTTCCTTTTTTCTTTCTATTTTTATTAAATGTATAAAACCTTTACACAAGAGAGAAAGTAATAAAGAAAGAAAGCGAATGATCGCGTATTTGGGACTTAATACGTTCTTATTTTTTTGTATTTTATTGTTTGCAAATAATAATCAACTCGTGTCTTTATGAACACTTGTGTTTTTATGTCGCATTTAATTGGAAAATTATTAAATATAAAAGACTAGACTAGACTAGGTTCATACCCACACACACACACAGAAGCACGTGCACATTGAACATATAAGTATATTATATTCTCGTGATCCTGTAACAAACAACAAAAAAACACCTGGCACAAAATAATTGTCCCAATAACACAAATTGTTTCAACATTGATCTCCTTTTTATATTATTTTATTCTGTACATTACAACAACAACAAAAACTCTTCTTAATTTTACAAAAAAAGACAAATTAACGAAAGAAAAAGAAGAAAAAAACCACTACAGACAATAAATCAGAGAAACTAAATGATGACAATTTAATTATCGAAAAGAAAAATAAAAATAAAAATCATTTTCTTTTATGAAAATTATTTCATCATAATTGACTCTCTGTCTGTCTGCGTGTGTGTGTGTGTTGAATGTTTTGTCCACAAGAATAAAAACTACAGATAAAAGAGAGAGAAATAAAAAAAAAACTATATGATCGTCAAAAAGGGAAAATGAAAAATGAAAATAGTTCAGAACATTTATAACGACTAAATGTAAAAAAAGAAAAAAAGAAAGAAGAAAAGAAAAAAAACATAAAAAATTCACACTCACTGGACTTGTCTCATTTATTTAGTTACAGATGAGGATGACATGAATTTTTAAATTGATGAAAATATGTTGAAATTATTAACTGGATTTGTTTTTTTTCTTATATATTCGTTTTGGACTGAATAGCAATGAACTGTGAAAGAGTGTTTTAATATAAAAAGAAAACGCATTTTTATATGCTGCTGCGCTTTTTAATGTATTTTCGTTTTTTTTTTTGTTTCTTTGATTACATAAACATATATAAATTTTGTTAATCAAGAATAGAAAAGTTATACGTCAGAGAGGAAAAAAAAAACATTATAAGCGAATATTCTGTCGTCATTAATCAACAGAAGAATTAGAAATAAAAAATAAATAAAGGAGAAAAAAAATAAATTTCGTTATTTTTTTTTTCCTGTTTGTTTTTGTTGTTTTTTTGGCATCAAGTGTAAAGCAAATATTTACACAGAATAAACAAAAGTATAAACAAACAAAATTATTGTAATCTTGAAAAAAATCATTTAAAAATTAGAAATAACAAAATCAAGAAAAACCAATAAGGAAAATGTTCAATTTCTTTAAAAAATCAAAATCAAAAATAAATCAAAGACACAAAAACGATGCAGAAATTAATTGTGTCCAAACTAATATTAAAACTGATCAAGGTGTTAGACCAAAAGATGGCACTTTACCAAATAAAATTTATGAAATACAATCAACGAATCAACAAATACAATCACCGAATCAACAAATACAATCAACGAGTAGGCAAAATCAAAATCAAAATGAAACAGTTGATGATCGAACCTCAAATTTTACACAACAACAGCAACCAAAAAAAAGCATTTTTACTGAAATAATGGCAAAAGGTAGAAATCGTCGTAATAATAATAAAAAATATAATAATAATAATAATAATAATAATAATAA
Organism: Pedicia rivosa; assembly: GCA_963082725.1. NCBI lineage: Eukaryota > Metazoa > Arthropoda > Insecta > Diptera > Pediciidae > Pedicia > Pedicia rivosa. Next base: position 4,502,627 of record OY720152.1, read on the forward strand.
TACAAACAATAATAATAATCAAAATAATATTAATAGTAAATGTGGTGGTGTTAATATTGGTGTTAATAATATAAGAAGTGGTGATGTAATCACAAAAATTCACGTTGATGATGATGACGATTGTAAAAAATTAAATTTAAATTTAAAAAATGATAGTAACGAAAATCAAATAAATAATATTATTATAAATAATAATAATAATAATGTTAATAAATTATCTGTTAACATAAATAATAATAATAATAAGAATAATGAGGAGAAAAATCAAATAGAAAATTTAAATGAAAATATTTCATTAAGTGTAGACAAAAATGATGATGATGATAAAAATAGACTAGAACCAATGAGAGATGATATCAAAAATAAAAACAAAAATAACGAAATAACGAATACTACACACAACATATCATCGTCTGACGTATTTAAAACGACGGATAAAAATAGTGCTGCAAATGAAAATGGTTCTTTATTATTAACAACAGTAAATACAATAACAACAACAATATCGTCATCATCCCCACAAATACAACAGCTTGATGAAGCTGCTGATTTTGTTAAACAATTAGTATTAGAGAAATATAATAATCGTTCACAACAGTCATCAATAACAGCAACACCAACATCATCAATATTACTACCATCAGTAATAACAACAACAGCAACACCATTAATTGATTTGCCATTATCATTATCATCATCTACAGAACTATCATCATCAAATAAATTATCGGATAATATCGTTAATGTACAAATAAATGACGAAATGGGCCAAACGAATACAAAATTACCAACAGAAATTAAAAGAAGTAATAATAATAATTCTAACATAAATTCGTTAGTAAAAACGAATAATATTCGTACACCTGATGAGATTAAAAATTGTAATAATAACACACAAGATCACGAGAAGCAGCAGCAGCAACAACAATACCAACAAGAACAACCACACCAAATATACCAACAACAACAAGAACAACAACAAAATCATCAGTTATTAGACTTATCACCTGATGAAGAAGTATTTTATGAAGCAGTAAGCAATACATCAGATGAATTATTAAATGAAACAATAAAAAATGTTCCTTTAATTATTTTTAATAATAATTTAAATAATAATAATAATAATAATAATAATAATAATAATAATAATAATAATAATAATAATAATAATAATAATAATAATAATTGTGTAATGAATTGTGTTGAATTAGAATTAAAAAATGAAGAAAAAAATGAAAGTGTGTTAAATAAAAATCAAAATGTAATAAAAGAAAATCAAAATGTAATAAAAGAAAGTCATAATGAAAATATTCAAAATGATGATGTGATTAATATTGTAGAAGTGAATGATGATGAAGATGATGAAGAAATTGATGAAGAAATTGATGAAAGTGATGAAACTGTTGAAACTGATGAAACTGATGAAACTGATGAAATTGATGAAATAGAAATTAATGAAATAAATCAACAAAATAATGATTTAATTAGAAATTTAAATGAAATTATTATAAATGATATTGTTGTGAATATAGAAAGTGATAATGCATTTAATAAACAATTAAATAATAATAATAATAATAATTTAATTAATTTAAATAATAATTCATTAAATATAATTAATTTAAATCATCAAGATCAATCATTAGATGTTGTAAAAATAAATAAATCCGATGAAAATATTATCTACGAAATAAAAAATAATAATGAAAATGAAAATGAAAATAAAAATGAAAATATTAAAGAAAATGATGAAAATTTGAATATTATAAAAATAACAAAACAGCCCACCGCAATGATACCTGTGTCGATCATTAGTTATAAGTTGTCGAAAGATTATTCTAAAGATATACAAAATGAGAGAAGAATTAAAAAGCGGGTAACATTTTTAGATGATTTAATAAGTTTACCCGATATTGTTGAATCAACAACAGCAACAGCAACAGCATTAACAACACCAACAGTTATTTTGGATGAATTTGATGATGATGATGATGATGAAGATGAGGAAGATGATGATGATGACGATGATGAAGAATATGAAGAAGAAGAAGATGATGATGATGAAAATGAAGAAGAAGAGGTTGATGTTGACGATAATATTTTAATTGAAGAAATGAGTGAACCAGAAGATGAAAGTAATTTAGAAATGTAAGTTCATTAGTTTTAAGACAAAAGAACACAAAAGAAAACTTCCTTAAATTTCCCTTCCTCTTTTTTTTTTCTGCGAATTTTAAAACAAAAAAAATAACTTTATAGATTCCTTTCTGTAAGAACAAAAAAAAAACAATTAGTCTGATCGTTTGAATGACTCATGAAAAACAGAAGCAATTTATTAATGTTCAGGCGGGATGCTATGTTTATTTTTTTTCTTCTTCTTCATCTTTTATATTTTTCTTAGGTTTTTGCTTGCCAAATTTAGCTAATTATTTATGAGTTTTCAGTTTTTTTTTTGTTTTTGTTTTTTTGGCAAAACAAATGGGTTAATGATATTCAATATAATAACTTCTTATTCGTCTTCTTTTTCCCCTAACACTCTTTCGGGATATTGCTTCTTGTTTTGATTTTTAATGAGTAAATTCCAATGTTTTATTAATGTTTAATAAAATTCATTATTCTAAGATTAAATCGAAAAGAAAACCAAAGTTTTATGATTTTTGTTCAAAGGAAAATAATTAATTTTATCGATTTTTAAAACCGAGAGAAATTCTTTATTAGAAAGTTTTAAAACATCGACCAATAAATCATATAGCAATATGTTATTTTGTCTAAATCTTTCCTCACATTCTCATAATGATTTCCCAATAATCCTAGTAAATTATTTAATCATAATCCCAACAAATGTTTACCCATTTTCCTCGCTCATTTTTCTGATTCTGTCAGAGTTTGTGATGAGAACAAAATTGAATTGAAGAAAACTGTCTGATAAATAGAGCGAATGAACCTCTAATTACATTTATATTTTTACAGTTAATTCTAATTATTCCCACCCAAGTTTTAAGAATTAGGACATTGCGGATCAAGAACATTATGAATCGTTCATCACGGAACTAAGTTTTCCGTATTTTTTTTTTTTTGTTTGTTTGTTCTGAAACAAAAATTAATTTTAAATTTTAGGAAGAAAAACGCAGAAATAATTACACATTTCTTATTGGTTTTTTTGTTTGTTTCAATTTTTGAACCAATTGACCCCTAATTTTCAAGAAAATCAATTTTTTGTTAAAAAAAAAAAGTAGAAAAAAAAATGTGGAGATAGAAAGAGAGAAAAAGAGAGAAGAGAGTACAATTCAACAAACTACGTCAATGAAACTTACTCATTCAACACAACAAGAAACCGAATTTATTTTAAGAGATTTTTTTTTTATTCTTAAAATTTTTTAAAACGCAAAAATTTCCCTCCCCTCCTTTTCTTCCGTTTGAATATTTTTTTTTTCAATCAAAAGAAAGAAAAAAATGAAGAAATTCGTGTGCGATGGGAATAAATTACCAATTAAACGTACCAAAACATCCGGGGAACTGATTTTCACTTAAACCAAACAAATCAAAAGAAAAGAAAAAAATGAAATCATAAGTTTAGAGACTGCGGACGATTGATTCAATTGTTTCTAATTTAATCCATTAATTTGAAAATATACGATGAGCAGAAAAGAAAAAATCTAATCCACCTGTTTCTTTCGATTTCTAAACATTTTTTTTCCACCTGTCTTCTTCTATTCTATTCCTCACTCTTTCTTTTCATTTTCACAATAAATCTTTAAAGTTTTCTTAATTTTACCGTTTCCCTCTCACTGTATAGAAATGTTTCCTTTTCCTTTATGTCTCTCTCATACATCGGTCATAGAAGCAATATACATATTTTAAAAAATTACATTTTAGGAAGGTCAACAATTTTTTCTCTTCATTTATTCTTCTTTTATTTCAATTCTTGTTTTCTTTCTTGTTTTGTGTTCTGAAAATAAATTTTCAATTTTTCTTTTTGTTTCTTTTTTTTTTTGTTTTTTCTTTTTTGAATCAAATTTGTACAACGAACGAAACACTTGCAAAGAAAGAAAAATGATAGAGATAGAGGGAGACAAATATATAAATGGTATATTCCAGGTGTGGATTAAGGAGTAATCGTTAATAGCGGAGGATCCCAATTAAAAAGATTAAATTCTAATTTTTGAAATTAAATAAAATTATGAAATTTAAATTGGACTTTTATGAAGTAAATTAAATCCTCATTGGATTTGGATCTGTCCTCATTTGTTTATTTTTGTAGGTTTTTTTATGTGATTTTTTTTTTTGGTTGGCGATCATTTAAATTTTAGATGATATTTAATGTCTGTTACTTTTATTTATTTTATTATTTTTGATTGCCTTGTGATGTCAATGTAAAGAAATATTTCTCTTTGGAGGGGGGTGGGGAAGAAAGAAATATAATAAAAAATATATTATTAAAGATTTCAAGAAAAAGAAAAAGAAGAAAGAGAAAAAGTGGAAAGACAAAAAACGACGATAGGATGAAGTAGAAGAAGAGTAAAAAATGTAGATAAAGAAAAATAAAAATTGTATAGACGTCATTTTTCTTATGGGATTTTTGTGTTGGCGTTTTCCCTACTATTCCGATATATTTACGCCCTGCCTATATTTTTGTATGTTGAAATATTGTTGATCGTATTAAAAATCTGTCTGTCTGTCACAAAAAGTTAATCAAAAATACACAAAATAAAACAATCAAGAAAAAAAAATTAAATTTAAAAATAAAAATGAAAAATGAAAATAAAAGATTTTTCTTTTTTTCTATTTCTAATTCATTGGCGTGTGGCTACCTTTTGTTTAATGACAAAAGTAATAATGAGAATAATTTTTATATATTCGTCGACTTTTCTTCTTTTTTTTTATTGCAGCATATTATTATTATTGTTGTTCTTTTGTACTTGAGACAAATTATCATTTAATGCTATTTTTTTTTTGGTTTACTTTCAGGCGTGATTTAGTTAATCACGAAACAAAATATACTGTCCAATTAGATGAAACGGAAAAAGAAACAGAAAATGCACAAAAAAAAGTTGAACAATTACAATATAAAATTGATGATCTTGAACGAGAACAATCGATGAAATCATGGAATGTTGATCGTAAGTTTTCTATTTATTTTTATTATCTTTTTCCATTAGAATTTTTTATGCTTTTATTTTTCTTTTTTCATTTGTTTCCCCCTTTTGTTCCCCAATGAAAAAGAAAAATGTGTTTAGGCGATTTTTTTTTTTTTTTGAGAAATGTGATCGTTGTTTTTTTTCTTTTTCTTTTATTTATTTCTGTTCGTTCTGTCGTCTGTTAAACGCCCCCACCTGATAGATTTTTCATATAAATCTTTTTCTATAAATTTTGATCGGCATTTTATTTTAGTGTTTTTTTTTTTTGCTCTCGTTTATTGGTTTATTTTGTCATATTGAATCATATTGATCATGATAATAGTCAACAGATGATCAGCAAACCTAAATAGAAAAAAAACAACAATTAATGGAAGTTTCTATTAATGGGAATATCATGTCTTAGATTTTTTTTGTTTTATAGGCGCCGAACATGATTTGATTTAATCATAACAAAAAAAAACATTCAAATTTTATTTGCGTGGTTTTTGGCAAAAATAGAAGAAAAAAAAATTGATCAAAACAGATGCGATCAATTTTCTATAAACTTTGAACTATTAATTCTATACGATCGCAATTTATTTATTATTCTGACTTTGTATTTCAATCATTTTTTGTTTTTGATTTTTAATTAGAATTTATTGCATTTTTTGCGATAATAAAATTTAGAAACAGAAACAGACTTTGAGTATTTTCGATTAAAATTAAAGTAATTTATTTAAAACGTATAATTTATCGATTGAAATAATTCGAATTTTTATGAACAGAAGAAAATGTTGCGTGCAACAATTTACTTATTCCTTGCAATTAATTGCCAGAATTTACTTAATTGAAACGATTAAAATATAATTGATTTTTTTAATTATGAATGAAAATGATTTCGTGATTTGAGGAAAATTAAAATGTTTTTTTTTTTGCGATGATCCATAATTTTCTCTTCGTATTATGCGCAATAGAAAATTTGATTGGAATTTTTGATTTATTTTAATTTAATGAAAGAAAAAACAAACAAATCTCCTTGAATTTATATAAATTGCGTTTATTCATTTTGACGCGGATCACTTTGAAAAGTTTACACGTCAGAATATTTTGTGTGAGTTAAATTACAAATAAAAAAACACCTTCCTAATGGGACCATAGAAAATGTCGTTTTATTAAACTTCAAAGTATTCAATGGCATTCGATTCAATTCAAGATGTGGTCTCATTAGAGAGGGTTCAATTAGACAGGTTTTTTTAAATTAATGATTAAAGTTTCAATTCCATTAACGCATTAAATCAAAACACTTTTGATTTTTGAAAAATGAAAATTGATTATCCTTGCACGATCACTTAAGACATTTATAGAAATGGATAAGATGTTTGAATATAAATTAAAGTGTTTATTAGTCTATTGACTAGACTTGTCTCGTTAAAATGTGATTTCTTTACGACTTTTTACACTGTTTAGAAATTTTACAAAAAAAAAAACAGAAAAAACATTTTCAAATTTTCACATCAGAGGAAAATATTATAAAAATAGCCCATACGGAATAAAATGCAAATTTTGTTATTTAGAAAATTTTTTTGTGTTAAATTTTGAATTTAATTTCACGCATGTTTTTGTTTTTCTTTTGTTTTTCTTTTGTTTTTCACCTTTTTCTCACTCATGTCAAAATAATTAAAATTAAGAAATTAAATTTGTATCGAATGGAGATTTTAGAAGAATGGCATGAGATCAATCGGTATTTTTTAGAATCAAAATATTTTTCTGCGATTGTAACATTTATGAATTAATTTCAAAATTGAAGTATTAAATTTTTTTGTTGTTTATAAACCCAGAGAAATAAATTCTTCTTTAATTTTAAATTTAAGCAAAAAAAATTAATTCTCTTAATTTCTTACAACAAATAAAAATAATTAAAGGTCTCCAGGCAGAATTAATGGCTGCTTACAAAGAAAGTGAATGTGTTCGTAAGAAATTAAAGCAACAAGAAGAAGAAATGATTGCACTTAGGAATAAGCTTCATGAAACAGAAGATGAATTAAAGAAAAAATATGATGAACTTGAAATAAAATATAAAGAAACATTAGAAAAATTGTCACAATTACAAAGTTTTTGTAGTAAATTACAAATACAATTGGCACAGGCACAAAGTGATGCAGAAAATTGTCGTCAAGAAAAAGAGAAATTAATTGAGGAACGTACAGAAGAACAAAAAATTATTGAGATAACATTAGATGGTGCAATACAAGAAAAAAATGATTTAGAAATAAAATGGAAACGTGAATTTGAACAATTAAGAAATTTTAATTCTGATCGTGAAGAACAGTTATTAGAAGATTGTGAATGGCAATTAAGAACAATGCAAAAATCATGTAAAGATAAATTAGATATTGCTGTTAAAGAAAAATTAATTGCACTAGAACGTGTTACGGAAATTGAAAAAGAAACAACAAAAAAAACAAATGAAGTACAATATTTAAGAGCATTTGAAACTGAGGTAGCACAATTAAGAAGTCTTACAAATGATCAACATGATTCACTTATGATGATGACAGGACAAATTGAAGATTTACGAACGGAATTAGAAACGGCAACATTACGTTGTGAAATTGAAGTTGAAAATATGAAAAAAATGAAATGGAAGTGTGAAATGTAAGTAACTTTCTAGAATGAACGTTCTAAAAAGATTTTAGAGAGTATAAAGATGTTGTGATTTTTTAAAAGTGGAACCAAATTTTACTATCAAATTTAACTGCGAGAATTTGTCTAAAATTGTACAAAATTTAATCTTACTTGGCCATTGAAGGAAATTGTGAATTGATTGAAAAACTTTTTACTGTTTATCACGTCTCTATGCTCTTTATGATCTAATTTGAAAGCAGAAACATTTACAAAATTTAATTCTATATTTTGGTTATAGGGAAATTTACGACAATCAGAGACATACACTGCACAAAATTGAAGAAGAAACCATGGCGATTGCTTGCCAGTGGGAACAAAAGTTATTGTAAGTTAAAAAAAACCCGATAGAGTTCAGCTGAAATTTACTAATTCGTTTAATTTTTTATGTTCTTAGGGAAGAAATGACCAGACTCACAAATGAACTAACACAAATTCATGGTGAAGAAAGACAAGAAGCAGTGGAAGAACTCAGAGCGGATTGTCTAAATCAATTAAAGGAGATGAAAGATAGAAATGATAAATTAGAGAAATTACTAAGAGAAGAAGTAAAAATTGAAAAACTCTTTTATATGCCATAAACTAATTAATTAAAATTTAATTTACAGATTGCATCACTCAAGCAATTACTAAAAAATAAACACGAAGAATTAGAAGAAGTTCAAACAAATGCAGATACACAATTAGTACAAGCGAGAATGTTTTTGCAACGAGCAGAACGTGAACATCAACATGATTTAGATAAGGAAATTGAAGAGCGTGAAATAGTTGTTCGTAAGTTGAGGCGTTTAAAAAAAATCTGATCTAGAATATATAATTTTAATTCTTTAATTTTGCAGAGGGATTAAAAGAGGAGCACGAACATGAAAAATTAGAAATGGAAGATCGTTTTATTGAACGACTAAAATCTGTTAAAGAAGAGTTCGCAACAGAAATTACGAACGCTAAAGAGGAATTAATAATTAAACATAAAAAGGAATTAGAACAACAATGGAAACATTTAGTTGCTGAAAAGGAAGATGCAATTCAATTGTTGGGCAGACGACATCGAAAAAAAATGGATGATGCTGAAAATAAAATGAGGTAAAATTTAGATAGAATTTTTTTTTTTAGTTTTCCTTTTTCTTAGTTTTTTGATTCGCATTTTGTTTAAAACTATTCTTCATTTTCTTATTCTTTTTGTGGCCTGTGATTTGAACGATTTATTTATAAAAAAATAGCAATATCCAGGATGTAGCTGATATTGCAAATCATCATTCTAGTCTCATAATATTCAATAAAGTGTGTCCTGTTCTACCTTCACTTTTAATATTATATTTCACACATTCACTTCCTGTTGCTTTATTCTGTCTTCTTATTACTTGTGCCCTTATTTTATATTATAAAATTTTTATGTGATAATATCAACGCATTTAAAAAAACTTAACGATAAGATGAAACTGTAAAATATTTACCCTTTTTGTTTTATTGGCAAAAAAAACTTTTGAAAACTTTTTGGAATTCGCGTCATGTAATTTAAAATTCTAAATAAATAAATAATAATTCAGTTTCATCTTACAAACTGTATTTCCTTGATTTTGAGTTTTTGCAGGTTTTCTTTTCTAATTTAATTTGTTAACTTGTGTTTGTGTGAGTTGTTTTTGTTTTTTTTTTGTTTGTTAATTTTTACTTTTATACATTAAATTATAAATAAAATATTTCCTTGTCGCCTTTTATTTTGTATTTAATTACTTTTTTTCTTCTAAAAAAAAACAAGAAAAAAATATTCTGTTTTGGCACTCAATCCATTTTATAAAATTGAAACGCACGCACGTGTTTATAACTGTCAAAATTTATATATTTTTTTTTTCTATTTTTTTTTGTAACTAGTGGCAGCCATTTTTTGCTATTTTTGTTTCAACTACTTCTTAATAGATGGCGATCAAATAAAATAAGTGCCGTTTAACGTAGTAACAGTTTTCTATATCCTTTATCAGCTTTTCGTTTTACTATAAAAACATATATAAATAATGTTAAAATAGAATTTATGCTCCTGTTTTTGTTATTGTATTATTATAGTAGTATATAAAGATAATAAATTATAAACTAATTAATTAAAACAAAAACCCTTATTATAACCATAAATCCTTTGCCACTTCACTTCTTCAGTGAGCTAGAAACATCACATCAACGACATGTGGAAGAATTAAGATCGGCACATAAAATGGAACGTTCCATTTTAGAACAACGTGATATGACCAATACCAAAGAAATAGAAACAATGCATAGAAAATGTCGGTGCTTGACTAATTTGTAAGTTTCTCATTTTTTCATTTATGATATTTGAAAAAAGATGCAATTTTCTAAATTAATTTTATTTTCTAGGTTTGAAGAAATGCGAATGCGATATGAAAGAAGAGATCCGAGACCAGAAGATCTTCGAGAAATATCAGAACTTAAAAATCGTATTGATTTACAGGAACAAGATCTACATAATTTAACAGAACGTCTACGTGAATTTCAAATTGGTCCACAACCTTACAATGGTACACGCAAAGTAAAAATTTTACAGCAGAAGAAAGATAAACCAATTGTTAATCAAAGATTAACTAATTGTGATGTTATTTATGAAGAAGCTGAACCAGAACCAAATAGTGAGAGATTATTGGAAAATGGTATTGATGTTGAGGATGAATCATAAAAGTGAGAGATTTACATATATAGTTGAAAATATATAATTATAAATATTGGGAATGCACAATTGTTTTTCCTACCTTTTTCCCTCTTTTGGATTAAAACACCAACAATTATTTTTACTCTTTTTTTGTCGAAAACGAAAAATACGAAATTTTTGATGTTGTGGCAGAAAAAGAAAGTTATATTTATAATGCCTCTCTCCCTCCCACTATTCATGCTATTTTATAGCCAGGATTAATACTCCATTATACACACCACCCTTTCACCTGTTTTTCTGTTTCTGCTTTCTGCTCTAATACAAAAAAAAAGGAAAAGAAATGTGGAGAGAAAAAACAGGGAAGTTTTTTTTTTTAAACTTAATTTTTTTTTACATTAATTATTAAAATTTATAAAACGATGAATTGTATTTTTTAATCAATAAAACAAAAAATATTGAAAACAAAAAAAACAAAACAATAAACAGAAAATATATAAAATCGTACCAAAAAAAAAATCTTTACTTTCGTTTGTTCGCAAAATGGGAAAAAATTTTATGAAACAAAATTAATGTAAATTTCACTGGAAATTTTTATTTAAATAATAATGAATTTACAACAATATTAAGAATGATGGTTGTACAAGACTAGATCTCATTTTTGTTGAAATATATTTAGAATTCAGCATTTTCAAAAGGATGATAAGGATGTCCAACAGCCCTGTTTAACAATAATGAAAAAAATATGTTAATATATAAGTTTTAATATTTAAAAAGATTCAAAATAAGAACTAACAAAAGAATAAACAACAAAATTAATAAGAGCAATTAAAAAAATTAAACGCTTTAAGCCAAATTTTATATTCTTTGGGATTGGGGGCAAATTCTTATACGATGATTCTTAATTCAGCATTTGAATTTTAACTGGAAGTAAAAAGAACAACAACAACATGCTGAGTCTTCCATGAAATTTTTTGTATTTAATGTTTCAATATTTAATAAATTAAATATTTCATTTAATGATTCGACACGGCAGAAATTATTGAAACATTCAATTAGGTAGGGAATTAAGTTAACATAGAAGTTGAGGCATAAAGGTTAATCACTTCAAAATAAAAAGGCATTAGAACAAAATTTTCAAATGTGTTTGTGTAAAATATGTAGTGTCTTCTTGTATATTTAAAGATCACAAGATAATAAAAATCAAGCTTCTATAATTTACGTACAGTATACAGCTACATCTTTTTCTTGTAATTTTTTTTAGAAATAATGACAAATGCGTTTATATTTTTTCTTATTAAAATTCAACGTTGAATGGATAATCTTTTTGAAGTTCATTACTGTAAGAATATAGAGTTGAATAGTGAATCAAAGTGTTAGTTAGTTTAAAAATATACTAAAACGACATATAATTACCCAGTCATTGCACAAAAACGTCCACAACAATCAAAACTTTCAATTTCAACAATGTCTTCTGCTGACAATTCAAAATCGAAAACATTGAAATTTGAAATAATTCGTGATTTAGTCACAGATTTAGGAATGACAATATGACCACGATGAATTTGGTATTTTATTAAAACTTGAGCAACAGTTTTTGAATGTTTTTCAGCAACTGCTATTAGTTTTGGTTCATTCATAACAACTGGATCTGTAGGTAAAACCCATGGCCGTGTTGGGCTTCTAAATGTGGTAATAAAAAAGTAAATATACAGAATTTCTTAGAATTAATTATACTTTCGCAATTACCCTAATGGACTATAAGCAGTAACAGCAATTCCTTTTGTTTTCAAAAATGCGCTTAATTTTTTTTGTGGCAAAAATGGATGACACTCGATTTGGTTGACTGCTGGTGGAATTCTACAATTATCCAAAATACGTTGAACTTGATCTTTGTTGAAATTAGAAACTCCAATTGAATGAGCTAATCCATCATCAACTAATTTTTCCATTTCTTTCCATGTATCCAAATAATCAACATCAGAAAATTGAATTTTACCATCAGCGTCAGTTGGAAAGAGTTCACCTTCCTCTTTGTATGCCATTGGCCAATGAATTAAATAAAGATCAATATATCCTAGATTTAAATTTGTTAATGTAGTCTGTAATGCTGGACGTACTAAATCTGGACGATGACTAGTATTCCAGAGTTTGCTTACGACAAAAACGTCCTCGCTAGAAATTTATTTTTTTATTAAATTAAGAATTTTTTAAATTTCCAAGAAAGAATTCACCGTTTAACAGCTCCCTCTTCAATCTTAGCATTAATTCCTTCACCAACTTCATGTTCATTTTGATAAACGTGTGCACCATCAAAATGTCTATAACCAGCATCAATTGCATCTTTTACTGCTTGAGAAACTTCTCCTTTAGGTGACTATAATTAAAGAAAATAAACGCTAACATTACAATGAACTTTCTAGAAATTATTACTTCAAAAAATGATTTAAAATTGATTAGATTTGAAAGTCGAATAAACAAATATGCGTGATAAAAACTGAACAAGGACGAAATAAGATTAAAGTACGAAGGTAAGAATTTTTGTATTATTTATAACAAAAGCTATTCCTCCCACGAAGAACTAGAAAGAGTTCTTAATTTATAAAAATTAAGACGTAGGAATACAACTAATCATCAACTCAACCAAAAATCTACCAAGTGTTTGTTGCTGTATGTAAATGGTTTCGTTGAAATTTTCTACCAATATTGGTTTATTTTTGGTTCGCAAGATACGTTCATATTGATATTGTTAATCAAATAATCATTTTTATCTGTACAAGTAGCAATAAGCATAATTTAATAAAATTAATTAAATAATAACAAATAACTTCTGATTATAAAAATGCAAGTAATGATAAGAAACACTTGATTATTAAAAAAAAATATTTAAAAATAATCAAAAGAAATAATTATATTGATGCTTACCGACCACAACTAGAAAAACAAGTTCAACGATATAAAATTGTCTCTTTCACTTATAAATGACGAAGCAATAACAATTGAAGGTAAGCATCAAAAATATTTATGATTTTTGTAAAGATTTATGTTTACACGTTTTTTTATTTGTTACTTCGAGAAAAACTGATAAGAAAAATACAATTTAAAAAATTGTACAACTTTAACCTGATAAATATTATTATTGATAATAAACTGTTAGTTACGATATTTGTTGTTGTATTTTATTTCGTCAAATTCATTATTAGATATTTTTGTACCTAATTTCTGATTTGCCCGAAATAAACAAAAATTATATGGAAATGGAAATATTTATTTCAAGGACGCACGGAAGTTATTTTTAATATAAATATAACACCTAATATATTTTTTAAAAGACAAGAGAAAGAGAGAGAGAGAATGTTCAAATGTATTAAAATTCCAGAGACAAAAAATAATATTTAACGGGATTTTGCTTCAAGTGCAAAAAAAGATTAAATCTGATAATCCACGTAAAAATTTAGTCGGTGGTTATATGCTTCTTTTTTTTTTTAATTAAAAATAAATGAATTAATTATTTTTTTGTTGTAAATTTTTTTTATCAATTTGATTAGAAATGACAAACGCACTTAATGAATAATATTTTTTTGCAATGTAATCGAGTTTTATAACCTTATCATTATATAATTTAATTTTTAATAGAAAATTGTTTCGAGTGGAAATAAATGAAAATATGGAATGAAAAAACCAAACTATAAAAACTAGGTTAAAAATTATGAAGGAAAAACGTGTAAATTTTTTCTTTTCTATATGAAATAATTTCAATCCTTAAATAAAACAATAATACTTACACCCCAAGTTCCTAAGCCAAGAATGGGCATTTGCTTTCCATTATTCAATAAAACTTTTGGTACACTTGCAGCCATTATTAAAAAATTCAAGTTTAAATTAAATCAAACAAACTTAATTGAAAGCAGAGAAACAACTGAATAAAAATTGGAAATTTCAATAAAATTGTATAGAAAAAATGTATTTTTATAATAAAATTTTAGAGCAAGCCGGTAGAAAAATCGCGATATCTCTTTTACACCCATATAATATAAACGGTTTGATAAAAAAAAACAAGTGAAATATATAGCAAACGCATGTTATAGTGATGTTTCATTCATTATCGTATTTTTGTTATATAATAGTCTGTCTCTGTCTCTGTCTGTATTTATTGTCAAGGAGATAAAAACAAACAGAAAAACAAAAAAAAAAATTAAGACTCGTTCACAATGAAAGTTAATATAAATAATTTTACAATTGAGTTCTTGTATTCATTTATGTATTTACATGTAATTATTTTTCCTAAACTCTAATTAAAATGTCTAAAAATAGTTCAATTATTAAGTTATTGTAAATTGTTAATTAAACCACAATAATAATATTTAAATTTATTTTTACTATCACACCACAAAATGACTATTTATTTTTATATTGTGCTTTTTATTGATAAGAATACAAGAAAACAAAAGAACAAAAAAGAAACAAATAGATAATTTTAGATCAAAACACAGACTTTTATTACAGAAGATAAACAAAATAATAAATACATATTCAATTACTCTTAAGTTAATTTCAGAACTAAATTTTAATTTTAAAATTCAATATTAAATGGGTAATATTTATGTTTAAGACAGAGATTAAATGGAACCATTCTATCACCAGTATTTAAAGAGTCCATAATTTCAATCTCATCTTCAGTCAATTCAAAATCGAAAATATTAATATTCTCCTGAATACGTTGTTGATTTGTTGATTTTGGAATTGGTATTGTTCCAATTTGAATCTAAAAACAATCAATTTAGAATTTTAAATTACACGACAATCAGAATTTAAAAAAGGCCGTTATATCTATTTACCAAATATCTAAGTATAATTTGTGCTGAAGTTTTATTATATTTCTCAGCAAGTTGTTTAACTTTAAGATCATGTAAAGCAGGTTGTGGACCATTAAGATTATTTTTAGCATAATGAGGTCTTCCAAGAGGGCTATATGCTGTTATAACAATATTAAGATCTTTACAGAATTGTATCAATTTACGCTGATTTATATTTGGACAACATTCAACTTGATTTGTTACAGGTTTGATTTCAGCAACTGACCAAAGTCTTGTTATCTGTTCACTATTAAAATTTGAGATTCCAATATTTTTTACTAAACCTAAATTAACACATTTTTCTAGTTCTTTCCAAGTATCTATATAATCGATATCACTAACAAATAAATTTTAAATTCAATATAGATGGATTTCTGAAATTCAAGTGAGAAACAAACCTGAAACACAAATTTCCATCAGTATCTTTAGGCAAAAGATTTTCTTCTTCAAATCCACGATATTGATAGCCCATCGGCATATGCATGAGGTAGAGATCTATATAGTCAAGTCCCAAATTTGTTACTGATAAACGACATGCTCTTTCTACATGTTCTGGAGCATGAAAACAATTCCATAACTGAAAATATAAGATTGCCATTTTAATTAATGAAATCCTAATTTCATTACCAGCTAAAATTACTTTTGTAACAATAAATAAATCTTCTCTTCTAACAACTCCTTCCTCAATTTTAGCACGAACTGCATTTCCAATTTCATGTTCATTTTGATAAAAGAATGCAGTATCAATATGGCGATAACCAGCATCAATTGCATCTTTTACAGCTTGTTCACCTTCTCCAGCTTTCGACTAATAAACAAAAAAAAAACTCTAACCTCAATTTTAAAATTCCTTATTAAATTTAAACATTATCTTACAAGATATGTTCCTAAGCCAACAACTGGCATGTTAGTTCCATTGTTAAGTCTAACAGACGGTATTGTTGACATTTTGTAATCAAAATAATTAATTTGTTCTATTTCTATTGAAAACGAAATACCAAATTATATAATGTTTTTCAGATTAAAAAAAAAAACTGTGATTTATAAGAACAGAGAAAACAGAGAATTACTGAGATTCACAGGTATAACAAATGTAAACTAATTAAAGTATGATATTCAGATTATTTAATTTATATACACAAATTTAAAATTAAAAGAAGAGAGACTTATAAAATTATTATTATTTGTTTAAATCAAAAATTTCACTATACGATTTTTTGTTATTGTTTTTTTTTTTTGTGGTTGCGGTCAGTTGTCAGTATATTTTATTTTTTCTAGTTTTGTTTAAAAATATAATGAATAAAAGAAATTTTTATTTAAAATGACAGGAAGTTTACATAAAACTTACGCAAAGTGATAGTAATCTTCTGAAATTAAAATATTTCATTCAAAGGAATTCAATTGAATAATACGTTTGTATATAAAAATAGATTTGTCGATTATTTATAGGTCAAGGTTATTTAAATTTTTCTTTTGATTACCGACACACTTAATATATGTTTGTACGCAACCAATTTTTACATTCTTTTATGACTAATTGGAATTTTTTACAATAAAAACTATTTTCATTTCTTCGTAATAACACACAATTTCGCTGAAAATAATGACGTAGACAGTTAGAAAGTTAATTTAAGACAATTGCATTTTTCTTATGTACATAATATAATTTTATTATTACAAACATTTACATTAAATTTCAACTAAATGTTAATGAAAAAGAAACTTTGAAAAATTTAAAGTCTAGCAAATAATTTTTTTAATTTTTTTTTTCTTATTTTGAAAAAATCCTTTAAAATCTAAGACTAAATCCTGGGCCCATTGCCATCATTGATGCCCCCCATCTTTGTTCCTCTCTATTCTCATGTTCAGCTAATCTTTTAAATTCATCTCCACCAGAGGGTTTTATATTTGTTGAAAGTGCTTTAGTTGAGCCAACTTCACTTTTAGCTGGCCATGTAGGAAACATTGCAGGATCAATGGGTAGAGGAAGTTCCTAAAAAATATCAATAAAATTAAATATAATTTAATGAAACAAAAACAAAAGTCTAAATTCCTTAGACCTACATAAAATTAATTTAATTTGAATAGAACGAATTAATAAACCAATCGAGAAATTACGAATATTTTGGTTTGGCAATTTTTAAATTAAATACAAATATTCTTCATACCTTAAAATAATTGGACCTCAATGCTTGTTCTGCAGTAAAACGTTGTTTTGGATCATATGTTAATAATCCTTGTAATAATGAGAAGCCAATTTCACTTGTAAAATGTGAAAATTTTTGTCTTAAATTAGAGACTGGATATTCAGTAAATGTCATTTTTTGTACAGCTGGTAATTCATTATAACCAACCCATATACGTTCATTGGGTGTACCCAAATCCTTAAATATTCTATTTAATTGATCAACTTCTGATTTACCAGGAAATAATGCATTCATTGATAAAAATTCAGCAAATATACAACCAACTGACCACATATCTATTGGTATTGAATATTCTTTACAACATAATAATAACTCTGGTGCACGATACCATAATGTAACAACAACAGATGTATAAGCTTTTAATGGTGAACCATATTCACGTGCTAAACCAAAATCACCAACTTTCAATATACCTTTATGTGATAACAATAAATTTGATGTTTTTAAATCACGATGTAATATCCAATTATCATGTAAATGTGCCACAGCACGTAATAATTGTTGTGTTAAACATTTTACTTCACCAGGTAAAAATACTTGTTTTTTAAATTTCATTGTTTCCATAAGACTTTTTAAATCATGTTCAACGTAATCCATAACAATAAAAATTTTATCCATATTACTACCAACAACAATTTCTCTTACAGTTACAATATTGGGATGTTGTCCTTTTAATAATGTATTAATTTCTCTTAATGATGTTATTGGAAAACCTTCTTTTTCCTTTTCCATTTTTAAACGTTTTAATGCAACAATTTCATCTGTACGTTTGTCTTTTGCACGATAAACAACACCATAAGTTCCCTCTTCAATGCGATTAAGACATTGAAATTCTTCCACGGAACGACATCCTTGAATGGCTGGAAAATATGGCGGTAGTTCATCTTTTTCTTCAACTTTTTCTTCCGGCTTTACAATAATATTCTCTTCTTCTTGTTGTTGCTGTTGCTGCTGTTGTTGTTGTTGTGGTTGGACTTGCTGTTTTGGCAATTCTTTTCCTTCGTCATTATCCGGTGTTTTACTTTTGCTACGACTTCTACTACGTGACATTGATCTAGGTGTTTGTGATCTTGATTTTGATTTAGAACGTGAACGAGTTTTTGAACGTGAACGTGATCTTGATAATGATCTTGAGCCTGATCTACTTGCACGACGCATATCAGATTTTGTAAGTTCACCTATTGATAAAGGACTACCAGGTAATTCACCATCTGAAACTTCATCTTTTGATTCTGCATCTCTTTCTTCATCGCGTTCTTCTTCTTCTTCGGTATGACTACTTGAACCATATTCGGATTCTGTATCATCTTCGGAATTATCTGAAACCATTACAACAGTTTGTTCTAAGTGATCATCATCTATCATATGAAGTTTTTTCATTTCATCCTCTTCATTAGGTGATATTCTTCTCTTTTTTGGTACTTCTGGTGATTCACTACTTGTTTTTATTTCTTCACGTTCACGTCGCAATTCACGTCTAGCTTCTAGTTCCTCACGTGCCAATTCTTTTCGTCTTGCCATTTCCCGATCAGCTTCAATTAGTTTTGCACGTCTTGCTGCTTGTTCTTTATCTTCAAGTGTCATCTGACGAGAATGGCGATTTTCTTTATGCATTTGTTTATGATGGATTTGTTGATTTTCCCCATAATTTTCAGGACTATCAATAACTTCAACCATTTGTTTACGCTCACGATAATATTCTCTATTTTCTCTATGATAATATTGGTTTCTCCGATCACCACTACTTTCTTTTTCTCTACGACTTTCATATTCGTATCTTGTTATTTCTTTTTCAATCCGACGATTTTCATATTCTATAGCTTGTGGTAAACGATCATCATGTCGTTTATCTGATTCAAATTTACTTCTTTTACTTAAAAGGCGACTTCGTAAATCTTCTAGCATACGATCAGCGTCTGATTTTTCTGGACTATCTTTACGTCTTTCACGGTCTCTATCCTTATCACGATCTACTCTTGATTTATTTCTATCCTTTTGATCATTTCTATAATGTTCACGTTCTCTAGGATCTCCTCTTATTTGTTGTTGTTGTTGTTGCTGCTGCTGCTGTTGTTGTTCGTATCTTCCAATGTCACGTTCATTTTTTCCAGCTGCTTGTTGAATACCTGCTCTTCCTCCACCACCACTAAATCCATGATAACGATTGTCACGTTCTGTCCTATGACGGCGTCGATGATCCTCACGTTGTTCTCTTTCTCCACCACCACCACTAACGTTACCACGTTCACGTTCCCTGTGTCTACGATCTGATCTGGAATGTTTTTTTTCTTTTGACGCTTTTTTATCTTTATTACTGTAACGATTATTATCATTGCGATTTGCGGCTTGTGGTGGTTTTATATCCAATGAATCAGCTGTATCGCCTTCATCGTGACTGTAACACAAATAAGAAAAAACAAAATGGAAGAGTCAACAAAATGTGAACAAAATAAACAAAAGAAAAACAAAAGAACGTAAATAATAAAAACCAATACGAAAAATTTACATATGCTGTAAATCACGTGAACTTGTGGAGTGATTGAATTAATAGTGAGAGAAAATGATAGAGGTAAGTAAGGGGGCGGGCATTTAATTTTAGAAATTTTGTTTGTATTTTTTTTGAAAAAAAATTGAAATAATTTATGTAGAATTTATTTTGTGACTCAAGAAAGTCAAAAGAAAAGCATTCTGATCCGCTAGGTTCCAAAAGTGACGTTAGAAATCGCTACAATTAAAACATAATTTTTAATATTTTAACAAAAACAAAACTAAAGAAAAATAGGAAGTTAATAAAAGGACTCGGATGTGACGACTGCATAACTCTCCGTTGGATCCCAGCGTCTCTACCCAAAGAAAAGAAATGCCTTAATAGATTTTTGGTGGAAGTATGACAATTTTAATAATTTAATTTTTGGTTAGGGACGCCCCCTTCAAATTGACCTCCCAATTTAACCTAAAAAAAATAAACTATAAAATTAGTATTATTCAAATTCAATAAATAGCGTATTAGTTTTTTATCGTTTCCCAGAAATTCCAGCCATGGCGGCCCAAAGCTTACCAACTTTTTTCTTAACTCTACAGAATTGTTTTCTATTTTGAGATATTTATTCCATTGTTCGAATAATACTTACACATTGAACAGTGTTTTTGATAAAATATCTTAAAACACCCAAATTTTATAGTTTGCGAAGTATGATGACACCCCCTTCCACTTTAAACAATCTTTTTTTTTTTCATTTCAATTACTTTTAAATACTATTAATTGAACAAAAAAAGAAATTTAAAAAATGCTTTTTTTCAAGAAGGAAAATTATGGAATAAAATTATATAATTATAAAAAAAAACAAAGAAAATTTCCAATAAAAAAACATCATTTTGGGATGGTGTTTGGCTTTTTTTATGGTTGGTTTTTTTATATCTCAATCCTTTTTGTTTTAGAGTGTAAGACATTGATGTATTCAGTTAATTAACTGAATTATCCTACGCAATATTAAAAATAATGAATATAATGATAATAATTATGTGTTGTTTGTGAAATATACTAACCTATCAATGTCATCCGGACTTAATAATTGTCCGTCTTCACTTTGATCATCGCCAGACTCATCATATTTATTCATAGTTTCAATAAAATTAATGCAATTATTTTCATATAAACTATATATTTTAAATATAAAACAATGTTTTTTAATCAAATTATCAAGTTTTCAATTTTTCTTTATATTTTATTAATTTTGCACATCATTTTCATTTGTAAACGTTTTTTGACATGTTAAAAGAACTTGACAGAACGGAATGGCGTCATTTTCGAAAAAATTTAACGATTTCATTGGTTGTCGAAATTTATAGTTGTTTCATGCAACGAATACCAATTTAAAAAATAAAATAAAATTAATCTGCTAGAAATATTTTATTGCTCTAATTTAATTTTTATTATTGTTTTTTAGTTCACTGTACAATTTTTTGATTTCAGTTTTTTTTAGGTTAATTTGACATTAACATCTAAAATTGTAAATTATGCTTAAAATTGTATAAAGAGCTATCTATTATATGTTAAACACTATGTTTAACAACCAAATAAGAATATTTAATCAATTGAAAAGTATACACAAAATTGTCCGTCGTGACATTTA
Source organism: Pedicia rivosa (assembly GCA_963082725.1). Lineage (NCBI taxonomy): Eukaryota > Metazoa > Arthropoda > Insecta > Diptera > Pediciidae > Pedicia > Pedicia rivosa. The sequence goes on from OY720152.1 coordinate 4,524,269, forward strand.
CATATCTACAACTTATTTGTGTGATAATAAAACTCAAGTCAAAAAACATGTAGAAGAAGATAAAGCAAGACTTCAATGGAGAACTCCAAAAACAGAAACTGGAGAATGGTATAGTAAATTTAATTTGTTTGCACCAGAGAAGGATACAAATGCACAAGTGCTTACAATGCTTCAACAACCTATTGATTTAAGCCCCAGTGCTATAAAAAATTGGTATAAAAATCGTGGAATAAAATTAGAAAAACAAATGCAACAGTTTATACCCGAGAGGCATAGAATATTGGGCAACGATTTGGCTGCAGCTCATTTTGTTGTTCACCGTGGTGGGTCTGTAAAATTTATTGGAGAAAAGAAATGGATCAAAAAAGATGAAGACGATGATTATGATCTTCTTAGAGTTTTTGATGAAACAAAATTAATTGAAGCCATCAAATGTGATAATATTACCCTCTATTATGAAGGACTTGCTAACATACGTCGTTTAAAACATCTTAAGTTTTTGTCATTTTATAATGTTAAAACATTTGATGATTGGCATTTAGATAGAGTCTCGGGATCTGAGTTTATCAATCTAGAAGTACTGGATTTGACAGGAACTCAAATAACTTTCAGAGGATTGAACTCATTGTATCGTATACCTAGTCTGAAATTATTAATAATTGATGATCCAAAAGCATCAATTGAGATGAAATTGACACTGGCAGAGCTGGAAGTACTTAATCCTTTAATAAAAATTCGTAGTGGAGAGGAAATTCATTAATATAATTTAAATTGTATTTATTCTTTATTAAAATGTATTTAAATTAAAAAATATAGATAACAAAAAATTATAGAATTTGTTATTATTTGTTTAATTTTCTTTAAATTTTCGCGGGATGATAATGGATGAAGTTAGCATTTTCGTCTAATTCAAATTTTTTTTCGTGCTGCCAACGGAAAGGCAATAAAATTACAATTGCAGAATTTAAACAATTTTAACCTAGAAAAAAGCGGCTAAATGCTGTGTTGTACTTTTGGAAAATATTTGATTAATTAATTAATTTAAAACTACTTAAAAATGTCTACATTTAAATTAGAAAGTTTATTAACAAGTTTATCAAGTACAAATGAGTCTGGTGTTAGTTTTAAGAAGAAGGCTAGTAATTGGGGAACAGCCGATGAAGGTAATTGGACGATTTTATGTTATATGCAAAAACTTATTTTTTTTCCTTTTTTTTTATTCAGCAAAAGATTTAATAAATGAAATAAACAATTGCAAGGATTTGACATTCCTTGAATTAGAAGGTAACACTTTGGGTGTAGCAGCGGCAAAAGCTATTGGTGAAGCATTAGAAAAACATCCAGAATTAAAAGTTGCATTATGGCAAGATTTATTTACTGGACGTCTTAAAAATGAAATACCACTAGCGCTTGAATCATTGGGAAAAGGAATGATATTTGCTGGTGTAAAATTAAATACATTGGATGTTAGTGATAATGCTCTTGGACCCAACGGGATGGTTGGCCTAGTAGAACTTCTTAAAAGTCCAACATGTTTTAGTTTACAAGAATTAAGATTAAATAATTGTGGTCTTGGTATTGAAGGTGGTAAAATGTTAGCTAAAGCATTATTAACATGCCATAAAGAAAGTACAAAAGCTGGAACCCCACTTTCATTAAAAGTATTTATTGCCGGTCGTAATCGTTTAGAAAATCCAGGCGCTACAGCGTTAGCTGAGGTTTTTAAAACAATTAAAACATTAGAAAAAGTTGCGATGCCACAAAATGGTATTTATTACATTGGAATAATGGCATTATCTAAAGCATTTATGGTCAACGAAAATATGAAAGTATTAAATCTTAATGATAATACAATTGGTCCAAAAGGATGTGCGGCTTTGGTGCCAGCAATTAGAAAAATGAACAGGTAAAATTTTTTGATTTATTAAGTTTCAGTTATTTCATTTATTTATTTCAGGTTAATTGAGATAAATTTTGGTGATTCTCTGATCAAAACAGCTGGGGCTGTTTCTTTGGGAGCAGCATTATCACCAAATCATACGAGTTTAGAAATTCTTGATTTAGGATTTAATGAAATTGGTGCTGAGGGTGGTCGTGCGATTTATCGCGCTATGGAAAACAAAATAAATATTAAAACTCTTCAATTAAGTGGAAATAATTTCTCCGGAGCATTTCGATCAGAAATTGCTGAGACTTTAGATAAATTTGGGCGAATAGATGCACTTGAAATACAAGTAGAAGATGAGTCTGGTAACGATGAAGATGGTGATGAAGAGGAAGACGAAGAAGAAGATGATGAAGATGATTCTGAAGAATATGAGGACGAAGAAGAAGAAGACGAAGAAGAAGAGAAAGAAGATGGTTATGAGGGATATGAATCAGAAAAAGGTTTAGTTTTTATTTTAAAAAAAAAATCGAATTTTAATTAAATATTTATTAAATGTATTTAGATGAAACTCCTGAAGCCCAATTAAATTCAACAGTGGAAAATAGTCTAAATTCTTCAGCGAGTTTTAATATCCAAGATAACAGTATTTCTTTTGTTGATAAAGAAATTTTACCAAATACAATTGAAACATTTTGTCGTTTACCAAATCCATCTGATGAAGTCTTTAATGGAATTGAGGAAAAAAATAAAATTGAAGCATTTAGGAACTATTTACAGGTTAAATTTTTTATTAATTATTTCTGTTTTGTAGGTTTCTAAATTTTTTATTTTTATTTCTAGACACTTCCAAGCGAAGAATACCTTACCTATCTGGTGTTTACAATTTTAAAATGTTCTGCATTAAGTGATAAATCAGTAGAAGCACTTGATTTAACCAAAGCTTTATATATTGATGCATTTAATTATGCAAAAGAAAATAATCAAATATCGCGAGTTAAAAATTTTTTCCTAATTCAATTAGGACTACTTAAATGTGAAGATAAACAATTTAGTCCAGCTTATAATCTTAAAGTTTGTCGTTCAGCTTTATCACAGACAATGAACGAAAATTCATTTCCCGATGATGTAAAAAATACATTTAATTTATTTCTTGCACGATTTAATGACTAAATTTTTCTTGTCGTTCTTTATTTTCTACTTTTTTTTTTTAAATTTTCAATGAACTCTTTGTAATTTATGATTTTTTTTTGTTCTTTGTAATAATAAATTATTAGGCTTAATTAAAAAATAAGTTTGTGTTTTTTTTACCAATTAATTGTTGAGTAATTTTGAAATTAGAAAACCATTTTCATTCTAAATTTTTAAAATAAATGGCAAGTAAAAAATTGATGTAAAAATTACATTTAACTTTCTTATCGTAATCACAGGTTATATTATGAAAGAGAGGTAATCTAAAAATTAAAAATTCAAATCAGTTCTCTATTTTCTGAAATAGCTTCTATTATAATGGAAATATTTTCCGTTATAAAATTCTACATTAGTAACATTTTAATCTTTACAATTGTTACCATAGTTTAAAGATCATAAATTCAAATTCAAGACATTGGACCCATTTTAGTATTTCTCTTTTATTTATTTTAATCAAAATGTGATGAATTTAAATTATTATTAATTTAAAACTTCCTCTGTTGTTTTTGTTTCGCAAAAATTAACAGAAAATTCCATGGTTTCATGAAAGAAAGAGATTATAACTTTCTCTTTTCTTTAATATGCGTCGTTGCGTATTTATCATTATATTTTCTCTTTCATACCTTTAGTTATTTTTTATGAAATAACAATATAAAAATGAAAGATAGATAGTGAACTTTAGAGTTTGAATTGTTTTTGTTTTTTCACCAAAAAAAAAGAAATTATTACAATCTCACTACTGTAAACTGTACACTTTACACTTATTTTTTTCTTGTTCTGTTTTGCTTTGCTTTAATTAATTAAATTTAATAATAAGAGAAAAAAAGTCCTATAAAAAAGGAGGTAAAGTATTTTTTATTTATTTATTTATACATTTTTATTAATTGTTTAAATAAATTTCAAGGTTAAAGTTAATCATAATTGTTTCGAGAGACAAAAAAAAAATGAGAAAAAAATGTAAAGAATTTTTAATGTAAACAAAATATTAGAATATTTTTTATTATTTCTTTTTTTTCGTTAAAATCTAAAAACAAAAATGAAATTTCCTGAATGAAAAAGTGAAATCATGTTTATATCAAAATTGAAGACGTACTTTATTTATTTATTTGAGTGTTTTAAATTATTTTATTTTTGGTTTTATCTTTTGTGATTTTTTTGTTTTTTTTTTTTGGTTAGAAAATTTTAAAACAATTTAATCGGAAATATTTTTCTTTAATTAAAAGAAATTATGACATTTCTTTATGAAAAAGTTGTATTTATCACTTAAGTTAATTTCTTTCACCTTTTCAACGTTATCTAATAATTGTTTCTTTCTCACAATTAACAAAATTATTACAGAACATCAGATGAATGAGAAGTTCATTAGTAAAACGTGATTAGAGAAAACAAAGAAGGAACAGGAACCTAAATAATGGGTGAAAATAATGAGAATAAAAACTCACGTATGAGTGATTTATTACCAATTATTTTATGTGCATTATCAATACCTCTATCTATGTTTATGTGGCTTGGTAATTTAGCATTTACAAAATTTTCATTGTCAGAAGATGCTGATTCAATACCATTAACAAGATGGTTCTTTTCTATTTTAATACCAATTTTATTAATGATGTATGGTTTTAAAAGGAAAGGCGTTAGTAAATCAGGTAAGCGATAAATAGTCATTAATTAACTCTCATTTTTATTAGAATCGATACAAAAAAAAAACTTAATACGAATGGACGGAAACTACTTTCTAGTTTATTCTGGAGAATTTTTCTACTTTGATTTTATGGATTAAATCTAGCAGATAATCTGGAAATCAAAAAGAAACTTTAAGAATTTTATTTGATTATTTTTATTGTTTAAAATCTTTTGTTCGAATTTATTAATTTATTCTTTAGACTTCTGAATAATACAATATAAATATTTTATTCATACAGTCAACTAAACAAGTTTTTGTTCTCCCTAAATTTTCAATAATATTCTGCCTATTTTTTTTTCTTTGATTCAGTAAACTCGTTCCTTATTTAAAATTTTCTAATAAAAAAAAGAACAAACTGACTAATCACCAAAAAAACCCGTTCTCTAATCGATTCTAATTCTTTAGTTTATTTTTTTTATCAACATTTACTATCCGTTAATAATTTAAAAAAAAGAAAAAACTAATCATCGATGAAAAATTCATTTGAAAAGACTTTTGGCTTAATTTTTTTATTCGTAATCGAATTTTACACTAATTTTGAGTTTGACTCCCTTACTCCTTTAGTCATTAGTATTCTATTTATATATCTCTTTCTCCCTTTATCTTTAATAAATATTAATCTTTATAAATATTCTATTTTTTTAAGGAGCTACACTAGGATTATTTGTCGCGATTATTCTTTCGATTTCAAGTCATATGTTTATGGCATGTTTAGCGACATTCTTTTTTACATCATCAAGAGCAACAAAATTTCGAAGTGATAGAAAAAAAAAGTTTGAGGAAGATTTTAAAGAAGGTAAAATGCGCGAAAAGATTTTAAGAATTTAGATTTTTACGAATAATATTTTTTTTTTTGAAGGTGGTCAAAGAAGTTGGACACAAGTATTGTGTAACGGTGGAATGGCATGCCAATTATCATTTTTATATTTATTAGATTGTGGTAGTGGTGAACGTCCAATTGATTTTCAAACATTATATCGTTCTAGTTGGTTAGGTATTGGTATAATGTGTTCCTTTGCTTGTTGTAACGGTGATACATGGGCTTCAGAACTTGGTTCTGTTATTGGAAATACAGAACCATTTTTAATAACAACAAGAAAACGTGTTCCACGAGGTACAAATGGTGGTGTCACAATAATTGGTTTAATTGTTAGTTTCTTAGGAGGACTTGTAATTGGTTTAACATATTATTTAACTGTTATTTATACAGTGGATACAATGTTATTAGCGAAAAGTCCACTACAATGGCCAATTATAATACTCGGTGGCATTGGTGGATTAATTGGTTCAATTATTGATTCACTACTCGGTGCAACATTACAATATTCAGGTAAACGAACAATTGACAGAAACGTGTAATAAGTTGAGTGTTAAAAAAAAAGAAGAAAACATAATATGTAATTCGAGGTTAATTATTTGTTGTATACACATTTTCTCTTTTTACTTCAACTTATTTAACGTTAAAGTCTTAAAGTTCAATTAATCATTAACGATAAGATAAGATTAAAACTTAACAAAAATGTTATCTCCGATTTTTAAATTTTTTTTTCATTTTGTTTTAGGTATAAATGAAAAAGGGCATATTGTTGAACGTCCTGGTCAAAATGTACGTCACATAAGTGGCTTTAATATATTAGATAATCATAGTGTTAATCTTATCTCAAGTATATTAACTGGTTTAATTATGCCAATAATTGCACATAAATGTTGGCCATCACTGTAAACATTAAATTATTTCTCACAATTATATATCTTAAATTATTAAAAAAAAAAAAAACAAATATAATAAAAAGTTAATTAAATTGTTTTGTTTTCAAATTTCTGTTCCTTTTCCCAATTCGTTGCTACGTTTGCTCATTTGTTAATGAATCTTGTTTTGAAAACAATTCAAATGTGATTCTTCAATTTTGTCAGAGCGAATCAATCTGTTTTTCCTATAGTTGAAAATTAAATGGAAAAAGAGAAATGAAAAAAAAAAAAAAAACAAATAAAAAAAAACATTTTATTCTTTTTCAATTTTAATAAATTTGTCAATAATAAATTTTTGTTTGTTATAAATAATTTTTGAATTTTGGTTTTACAATAGAAAAAGGGGGAGTGGAGGAATAAAAATTAAAAAAAAAACTTATTCTTAAATAAAAAAAAAAAACAACAAAAAAGTTAAAATTAATTCGTAATTTTCATTCTTTCTCTTTTTCTCTCATTTTATTTTTTTTTTCTTGTTCTTTTCATTAAATTAAATTTTGAATTTTATAAACAAACGCACACATACACACACACAAACACACTGATACATATAATTTTTCATTTGATTTTCTTGAGTTTAAAATTCATTAGCAAAAAAAAAAAAAAAAGAAGCAACAAATTAAAAGTGAGGATTAATCAACAAAGGAAAAAGATCGATTTATTGATTGAAAGAAGTGTTTCCACTTTTATTTGAACACAATTAAAATTAACGTTAAAATAAAAATAAAGTGTAATTTGCCGTTTTTGTTTTTTTTCTTCCCACAATTGTTTTCCACCTTTGAATTTATAAAATAAAATTCACTAAATAATAATGAGTTTAGCCTCACAGAAATTACAATAAACCACTTTTTTCCCCCAGCACTCTTGATGAGTTACCATTATTTTAGAATTTCTTTGTAGCGGGGGGTTCTTTTTTTATTTACAAATTTTTAATTTTCTAATTTCACTACATACAATTTATAGTTTGTCTCTCATAAAATACATTATTTCTTTCTTTCTAAACAATTTGTATAATTTTCTTATATAAAATAAATTTTCTTTATTTTTGATTTTATTAAAAATAAATAAATATATTTTCATTCTAATAAATCGTTAAAAAACGGCACAAAAACAGTCACTTCATTATTATTCAGTGATTTTAAATGATACAACTGTATTTCATTAGAAACAAGTAAAAAAAAAAAAAGTAACCTCGTTATAACGAACATTCAATAGTTTGTTGTGACATTTGAAAGAGAAAAAAAAAACACGTTACAACAAACGTTTTTTGTCAATAAATAAATGATCTTTAATGAAAATCTCTTCTTTTTTGTTTCCATAAAAATGTACAAATGTTAAAATTGTTTATTTTGTTAAAAAAAAAAGTACTTAAAATAAGCAAATAAAAAGTCTTTAAATATTTTTTTTGTTTTGTTTTCAATAAAATGAAATTTTTAAAATTAGAATTAATTATGATTAATTTTTTTTACTTAAATATTCTTATATTTTTTCTTTTCTTATTCACATTTGTCAGAATTAATTAAAGGAAATCTAACAATTCTAAGTTGATTTCCGTAATCACAAACAACAGAGCCACCAGATGATAACATTATTTTAGGACAAATATGTAAATTAGAATCATCTAATTCAGCTTCACCGGCTGTTTCACCAGTTCTAACATCAAGTACAATTAGAGTACCTACAAAAAAAAACATCAATCAAAAATTCCATTTTTTTAATTAAGAGAAAAAAAGAATTGTAAGGTTTTTCCTATTCTTTCAGTCTTTAATTTAAATAAAATATATAATTACCAGGCTTTGCTCTAACTAGTAGTGATGATGTAAACATAAGTAAATTAGAATATGTATGTGCAACAATAATTGTATTTAATAAATTTAATTGAAAACGTTCCCATACACACAGTCTTCCATCAGAGCCTAATGTTATAATATAACTTGGTGCACAACAAATTGATATGATTGCACCATTATGTGCTTCAATTTTATAAATACCAGCACCAGCTATTAAATCCCATATATATAATAAACCATCTTCTGAACCAGAACCACCGGTTCCATTTTGCCATTGATCAATAAATAAACATGTTATTGGACCAAAATGTCCATGCAATGTATACATAAGACAAGTATTTTCTAGTTTAAAAACTTTTAATGTATGATCTTGACTTCCAGTTACAATAATACCATCTGATACAGCTAAACATGTAATTGGTTGTTGATGTCCTTCATGTTGACATTCTAAAAAACATTTTAATTCTTCAGCTGATGCAGATGTTGGTTGTGATGTTGTCTGATTATTATAATTTTGTTGATAAAATGAACCTAAACTACCAGTTGAACCAGCACGTACATGTGTACGACGATATGCTGATGAAAAATTATAATCAATTTGTACACCACGATTATATGTACCTAAACGTAATATATCCACATGACCACTTAATCGTCCGACAACCACTTTATCACCAGTTAATTTTATATGTGTTACACCATCATTTATAATTGAATCATTTTTATATTTACACTAAAAATAAAGAAAAGAAGAAAAAATTCTTATATAATATAAAAATAGAAATAATGTAAATATTGAATTTTATTCTTAGAAATACGAAAGCAAACAATTGAATATCTAATTAGCGTCAATACTTTCATAATATTTGAGTTTATATATGAAAAAAGGTACTTAATAAATCTTATATTTCACCTTAAATTTCCCAGTTGTTCCCTCCCAAAATTCGAGACTACCATCAGCACATCCAATCGCTATTAAATTATCTAAATAATCAAGACTCCAAATTGGTGATGAATTTTGATTAAAATTAGTTTCACCAAAGTCTTCCTGTAATCTAAAAATAATACAAAAGAATATCGTTTTTAATTAAAGATTTTTAACGATGGATTAAATGAGGCATGTGTGGAACGAATAGGAAAACATAAATTAGTATTTCAGGCCTAAATAATGAGGAAAATGTTTAGTTAGGATATAAGCAAGATTTTTAATGGACAATGGGAAATTGACTAAATTGGATTTTCCACAATTAACACATTGTAATCTTACAATTCTTTACCTTTGAATATTAGCAACTAATTCACCATTTTGTGAATCCCATATTTTAATATGCCCTTCTAAACAAGAACTAGCAACTAAATTATTATCAATTGATATACAATCAATTGAATGTGTATGACCTTCAACTTGTAATGTTACACATGTTAATAATTTTTGTGTTGTTGTTTTTGTATCATCATAATTATTATTATTTATATGTTGATTATTATTCCAACTTGTCCAACTAGTTCTCCATTCAGCATAATTTCTTGAACATATACAACGATATAATACAACTAATGTATAGAGCATTACAAATAAACTGATTATCAATAGAATTGATGTTAATAATATTTCCATTGGTGATTTTGGAAATAATGGTATATTTTGATGATAATTATGATTATGTACTAAATTTTCTTTATCATCATCATCATTATAATCTAAATCTTGAAAATCAATTGGATCTAATGCAGCTGCAAAACTTTTCCATTGAAAATATTCGGGTAATATTTTTTCAAATGGATTACGTAAATTAATTGCTATCTCTGTTGGTACTACAAATGATAATTTTATACTTGGTAATATTGTTACATATTTACCATTTATTGTTATATTATATTGTTTTAATATTGATGACCAATGAAAATTTAATAAATGTATTGTTGTATCATAATTTCTATGTTTTAAACGTTTTATTTGTTCTGTATTATTTATTAATAATTTATTATTATTATTATTATTATTTTTTATCTTTATTAATTTTATATTATCCTTTTCATTTTGATTTTCATTCTCATTTTTTATTATATCATTTTTATCATCGTCAGTGTTACGTTTTATTTTATCATCTAAATGATTTGTTTCTAATTTTTTATTATTTAAATTTTTTATGTCATCAGTGTTATCATTTAAATTATTTATAATTGAATTAATTGTTTCATTATTTAAATTCTCTTGAATTTTATTCATTTGATTATGATTATTTTCATTAAAATTTTTGTTACGTAAATTATTTAAATTTTTATTTAAATTTGTATGATTTTTTTCAATTAAAAAAAAATGTTCAATAAAACCAGAATTATAAATAATTGTTGTTATCCATACAAGCATCCATGCCATAAATGCACGTTGAAAAAAACGTGTACGTGCCCAAAAATTAAATAAACGTACACGTTTTGGTAATTTCTTATCAGCCAATATATTATTTTTTTTATTTGTTTTTAAAATATCTGTACGTATTATTGGTTGATGTTGTTGATGATGTTCATAATGTTGTTGTTGCTGTTGATGATGCTGTTGTAAATCTAAATTTGTTAATTTTGGATGTGAACGTGAACGATTTATTGTACCACTATTATTACCACTATTAACACCAGTACCATTTATATTACCAGAATAAAATGTTGATGTTATACATGGACGATATTTTATATGATTTTGTGTTATTTGTCCATTAATTGTTGTTGTTTTTGTTGTATTTCTAGTTGTTGTTAAATGATTAACTTCATCAACTGTTAATTCATAACGTTTTATATCTAATGATAAAATTGTTGAAAAAAATAACATTTGTAAAAAGAAATCAGATATTAATCCAACAATTGCAAATATACAAAATTCTTGTATAATTGGTACAAATGTACCTAAACCAATTGTTAATATTGTTATTTCTGTTAATAAATTTTTTGTAATTGACCAACCTTCATACATTAAACCTTTAGCTAAACGTATTTTAACATCTAATGTTTTATCAATTGAAACAACTGATTTTGTTATCACAAGTACATTTTCTAAACCAACAATTATAACTAAATACGGATAAATATCTTTAAATTGTTCACTTATTGTTAAACCAAAAAAAAAACAAAAACCTAATGACATTATTAAACTACTAAATATTGTTATAACAGATGTTAATGCTAATATTATACGTGATTTTATAATATCAATTTTACGTAATGAAAAATATACATAAATAAATAAACTTATAAATGCAATAAATAATGGTAAAAATTCCATTAAATTAAATTCACCAGGATAATAAATATAAATAATTGAATCATTCTCATTATTCATTAATTTTTTATCATTATTATTATTATTATTTTTCTTATCCTGTTTATCATCAACATTATTATTATTTTCTTGTTTAAAATTTTCTAAATTTTGATGTAAAGAATATTTTTGTATTAAACGTCTTTTTAATGAATTCAAATATAATTGATCATTTTCTTTAATTATAATTGTAATTGCATATTGTATTATTCTTGGACGTATTCTAATTGGATAACGTTTTAAACCAGTATCACGTATATTCATACCCAATAACATATCAGCTATTGATACTTTTGTTTTTTGTAAATTTTGTTGTGAAAATATTGTATTTAATATATTTGTATCTTTATTAAATTCTTGGGAATTTTGTTGCCAAAAATTACCGGGTGATAATATTAAACAATTATATTCAGGAAATAATGAATTTTTATTTGTACGTTTTACATTTTCCACATGTAAACAAATATGTCCAAGTGTTGTTTTTCTAAAATACAAAAGACAAAATATTAATAAAATTTCTGTGTAATAATAATAATAATTTTAATTCTTCACGATGCGTCTATTAAGTTTTATAATTGTGTGAAAATAAATAAATGAATAAAAGTATACCTTGTTTCTTCTTCATGATTCCTTATTAATTCAATTAAATTAAAAACTTCATATAATGGACCACGAAATGCATCACTTAATAACATATTATCATTCCATGGTGATACAGTTGATCGTAAAATTATTTGTTGTACATAAATAAATGGTTCTGTACGTGCCCATGGAAATGGTGGTGTCGTATCAAATGTTGTAAAATTACTTAATTTAAATAAATTATTATTATTGTTTATTATTATTTTTCCATCATCATTATTATTATTATTTGTTTCCCTATTACTATTCTGATTATTATTATTATTGTTGTGATTTGTGTATGGTAAAACAATTTTTGTTGGTATTGTTCCTGGTAGCGGAATGTTTAATAAAGGATAACTAAAAATAAGAAAGAAAAAAACAAAGAAATAATTAGAATAAATTTAGAACTTCGACGAATATAAAAAAATAATACTGTAAAAAAGTCAATCGAGTAAATAATCAAAACAACAGCATTAGAATTGTTTACTTCAAAAAATCACAAGTTCGTTATATTCGAAACAGAACCTCGCTATAACCGAATATGACTGTAGATAATTAATCAATAAATTAGATAAGAATTTTTTTTTTTTAAAGCTAGAAAACGTCAGGAATTCGAAATGAGTTTTTTTTTGCTTTGTAAAATTTCTTCATAATTATGACTGGCTAGAGAGAAAAAATGTTTGTGTCAAACACCAAAATAAAATCAATTAAATAAATTGAATAAAATTTTAAAATTAAAAATCAAAAAAAAAAATTAATTTATTCATTAATTCGTCTTTTGTCAACTTTTTTTTAAAAGAAATAAAACCCGACAATACTTATGTGCACACATCCCTAATAAGGCGATTCAATTGTCAAAACAAGAAAAAACTAATCAAAAAGTGGGAACAAAAAGCAATTAAAAAAAGCACATGGCTAATTATATCATCGTTAAAATGAAATGACAAAAAAAAATTTTTTGACTCAGAAATCACGAAGAAAACTTACCAACACAATAATACAACACACACTGCAATACTTGTTGCACATGTTGGATAACTGGATAAAAATAAACCATGCTTATAGTAAGCTTTTGCAACTTTTGATGGTAAACCAATTTTTTGATCTTTTTGTTTATTTGGACTATGATGATTTGATGAAGGCGATATTAACATTTTTTATTATTTATTTATTTTCTTTCTACTTTCTCTTTCTTTCTAATATTACTAATGTCGTTGATAGTCGGTATTTTATTTTTGCGATTAACTTTAATCAGTTTCTTCTTAAAGACTTTGTTAATTGTATTTTATTTTGATTATGGTTAAAATCATTCTTTTTTTTTTTTGTACTTCGGTTGTAATTAATGTTGAAATCATTTTTAAAACATTTATTAGTAGTGAAAAGTAATTATAAAAATTATCTGAAATGAAAGAGAAAAAAAATTATGTATTTTTGACTGTTTATAGGTTTTATTGTATGTCTGCTAATCATTCCTGTTGTAGGGTTTTAATGTTGTTTATTTATCTTCCCGGTATTTTTTGGTTTTTTTTTCCAAATTAATTATACATAATTTTTTGTTGAGATAATGGGAAAATGAGAAACATTTTGTGCTTATACTACAAAACACCGTTAACAAGAAAAAAAAACTTATTTGATCGTTGCACAAAAAGGGCTTAAAACATTTAATGGGTTTTTTTCACATTTTTTTTATCACAAACAATTTAATAAAATGCGTAATACAAAAACGAAGAGAAGAAAATTTTTGTTTCTTATTTAACATTAACACAAAAGTGTGAATTAATCATTTACAATATTCTACAGAATTACGAAACGATGTTATAATAAAATAACATTCACCTGGCAAATAATTACACCTGCCTTTATTTTATTTTATAACTTTGCAAACTGCAACTTTTATTTACTCTTTTAAACACACAAACATGCAATTATTTTTAGTAATTCAACACACAAACTGTAAACGGTAAATATATTTTGTTTTTATGAATGCTTTAATTATTTAATTTGTACTTTGATTCTTAGTAAAATAATAAATTTTTATTATGAATTGAAGAATTAACGAAATCACTAAATTTATCGAAAATTATCATCTGTCACATTTTGAGATATAATAACCACACTTTTGTTTATATAATAAATCAATTTTATGTATAATTAAAAATTAAATACATGTTCTACCTTTCTGATTATTAAACAACTAATTGAATTTTTTATTATTATTAATTTGTTTGAAACAAATAATAATTAATTAAAACTGAATAGAAATCATATTTTTAATTTCATTCTTTTTTTGACACTAAACTAAAATTCTATTTGTTTGCAGTGGTTTTATTAAATTTTAGTGTAGTTTTGAGCTCGAATATGTTTTCAGTTCGGTGCCTTTTTTAAACAAGAAATATGGTATGAGTCTTAGCTAAATATTCATGTTATTATAATAATAATAATAAATGTAATATAATAATAATAAATTCAACAATAATAAATTAAACAATAATAAAATCCACAATAATAAATTAAAGATTGGCGAGTTTGAAATTCGCTACTGTTCAAACGGTGAGTTTGCAAAAACTCAATCTGGCAATAATATTTCTGTTACGAGTAAAAATGTAACAACGTAAAATTGTGATTTTCTATTTCTTGTTGTTGGACAAAATAATAAAAGTCAGTTAGATTTCATTCGTTCGTTGTTGAACATTGATTGGAAAAGTTCGCGCGAAATTCGCGGGTTATTTTTCAATTGTTTTTTAATTTCGACTTTTCTGAAAATAAAATTTTATTATCTATCAATTTTGTAAGTGTTTGCAAATAATAATAATTCCAAATAAAATATTATTATTTTAAATGGAAATTTATTAGAAAAAAAAGGTTGGTTGAAATTTATAAAGCTCATAAAGTGTTTTTTTTTTTTTTTGGTCTTCATTCTGTGAATGTGCTTTTTGAAATTTAATCGTTATTTTATTTTTGAAACACAAAATTATTAAAATTTTAATTAACTTTTTTTTTTTTAAATTTTTATTTTGGCGCGAAATTTATGTTTAAAAATTTAAATTATTTAAAAATTAATTTCCGTTTATTGTTTTATTCTCTTGTTTTTTTTTTTTTTTTTTAGAAATTAAAAGTGTTGAAAAAAAAGTCAAATTTGTTTAACGACAAAAGAAAAAAAAGTAATCATAAGGAAAAAGAGGGAAAAATTTTTAAAGGAAAACAATATTAAGTGTGTTATTGTTTTTCTATAACTTTATACAATTTTTTTCTATTAAAATAAAACTTGTGTGAAAATTGAAATAAAATTCTTGCTAAAAAAAAGGAAAAAGGAAAAAGGAAGAATTAAAAAGTAAAGAAGAAAAAAAGTGAAAAGAAAACAATTTAAATTTTCATTTTAATTTTTTGTTTTTAATTTTTTTTCTTTTTTTTTTTTTTTTCTTGTTTTTTTCTTTCTTTTTTTAACTTTTGTGTTGTTGTTGTTGTTCGTTGTTATTGTTGTTACCGAAGCAAAAGAGACTTTTAATTAGGTAAGTGTTTTATTTTTTTCCCTTCATCTTTTTTTTTTTTTTTGTTTTTTTCTCCTTCAAAAAAAAAAAATCATTTCTCATCTTAACTCTAATCATTATCATCATCATCATTATCTACATTATTCTACAATCAAACTAAGATCACTTTACTTGTTTTACTTCTTGTTATCTATATGAAGCTAAAATTGATTAAAAGTAAAATAATAATGGGACAGAATAGAAATGAAAGAGGAATAGCAAGAAGGGAGTAGTGCGGTGAGTTTTGAAACGAAAAAAAAAAATAGAATGTAATTTTTATGTAGTGGGAGTAGAGGGTTGAGTGGAAGAAAAAAAAAAGCATAAAAAATTGTTGCATGGTGAAAACAAATATGTTGCGCAACATTTTGACAAGACTTCTTTAATTTTCTTTAATGAATGGAATTTTTCTGTCCCAATTTTTTAATTGAATTTTATTTAATTGGAGGTTGATTTTCATCACAATTATTTAACGTTCATTTAACATTCAACATTCTAACTAACGTTGAAAGAGATGTTTATTTAATTAATTTTTATTAAATTGTCCAAAAACAATTCTAACATTGAAATATTGGTGTATTGATTTGATTTTGATTTTTAATTTTACTTCTGTAATTTTGTTGTTTCAATTATCACAATTAAAATTATGAAAATTAATTAAAAATTAAACAAATTTCAATTAAATTGAAGAAAGAAAAGGAAAAAGAAAAAAAATATTTTTTTGTTTCATTTAATTTAAAAAAAAAAATCTTAGGAGGAGAATTAAAACTAACAAAAAAAAAAAAAATATAAGAAAAAATCAAAAAAAGTGTAAAGAAGGTCATCAAGTGGTTGATTTATTATTATTGTTGTTGTTGTTGTTGTTGTTGTTACTCTTTCATTTCAAATTAAAATATTTATTCATTTGTTTTTGTTGTTTTTATTGTTGTTATTGTTATTTCTACTACTAGAGACGGTTTAATAGAGTGGATTTGCTGTTGTATGTGACTGTTTCTGTTATTGTTGTATTTATATACAACAAGAATATTTATGTTCCTTGTTTTAAAAGAAATAAAATAAGAAAAAATTTTTATTATTGGGAAAATATTTTCTTCAAGCGTTTTTTTTTCTTTGTTACGTTAAAAAAAAAAGTTACGAGTCACTTTTGCCAATTTATACAATTCATAACTAGACTTTAGAGTTAATTTCATAAAACAAGAAAAATAAAAGTTTCGTTTTTGGTGTTGTTGTTGTTGTTGTAAATATTTGTTGTTAGTTAATTATTCTTAATAAATTGTCTATCGTTGTGTCTTTAAGAGTAATTTCTATAAATCAACTTCAATTGACTTTTTTTAATAAAAACAATAAAAATGCAGCAACACAGAATAAAACTGGAATAAGCAAAAATATAAATAAATGAAAAAAGCAAAAAACAAACATTCAACATTCTGTGGTCCGATTACGATTATTTCGTTAGAGAAAAAAACGAGAAAATGTCTATGTACATAAAACTAAGACTGTGTTAGTGCGAGTTGCATGCAATACTATGATACGTTATTTCGTTTATATGCCTATCATTGCATTATTTTGTTATTTATCTCACAACCTAAGGTAGGTTGTGAGATATTTTAGGTATTAATTGTTTTCATATTTTGTATTTCTTTACATTTTAATTTTTAATATTGTTTATATTGTTTTACTAATTCATTGAAAAAATTAATGATGAAGAATTTATTATTTTAAAGAAAATTTATTTAATCTTTTATTCAAAAACAAAAAAAACGTAAATAGAAACAGGCAAAAAATAAAATATATAATGGTTAGTTCAAAAAAATACATATTTAACTAAATACGAAATATTTCCCGTAAAAAATAATTGTAATCGGACTACTGTAGCAATAACTTATCATAGTATTGCATGTAACTCGCACTAACACATTCTTAGTTTTATGTACATAGACATTTTCTCGTTTTTTTCTCTAACGAAATAATCATAATCGGACCACTGATGTTCGTTCCTAAATTGATTTTAAACTATAACTACTTCCATGTAAATGTAAACTAAACTAAATATAATAATTCTAATAACAAGAACAACAACAACAACAACAACAACAACAACAAAGTAACAAAATGATCGTATAGGTAAAAAGGCTCCCTTTTGTTCATTTAATTGAATTTTAACTTCATATTATAAAGACACTTCGTTTTGTATCTTCTATACACACTACAGTTTATGGTAACCAACCTGAATACATACAACACACAGAGTATTACGTAGAGTAGAGAAAAGAACTTTTTTTTCTTTATTTAGAAAAAAAAAAAAATTATTATAGACAATTTTGTTCTTGTCTTTATTATTTAATGTATATATACATGTGTGTGTGTATGTGTGATGTATGCTGTGTGTGTGTATGCATACATTTTATAATGTGTATGATGATAAAACTATAAAATGTCAGTGTTCTTTAGATGCCAAAGAAGAAGTTAGTTAAATAGCCTAAGGCCCTTTTTTCATCTCTGTTGTTGTTATTGTTGTTGTTATTTTTTTTTCTTCTTGATGCTTTTTTTTTGTTGTCTTAATGATTTTATTTACAAAAAAAATATACAACAACAACAAAAACGCACAAGATTCAGAATTATTTTTAATTATTTATGAGAAAGAAAAATTAGTTGTTGTTGTAGTTGAAGTTGTTTGTTCTTTCTTCATGTTGCTTGATGTCTAATCCGCAACAAGCAACAAAAAAAAAAAACAACAACAACAAAAAACAAGAATATGAGGAAAAGAAAAACTGTTCCATTTGAAAAGTCTTACTAATTACAGGATCTCTCAAAATATATTTTTTCTTCTCTGCAAAAAAAAAAAGTTTCAGTTGAGAGTAAAGACGAAGAAGAAGTAGAAAAAGTCGAATTAAGAAAAAAAAAAAACAAGAAATAGGAAGAAACAAAAAAATTAATTAAAAGCTCAATGAACGTATATCTGACAATTTGAGAATTAAAACATTTTCGTTTCGCTTACCCAGATGATTTAAGATTAAGTTAGGATTCAAGGTTGGACCAGACAAGATACAACTTTTTTTTTTTTTTCTTTTCGAATTTTTGTTTTTTGGTTATCAATTTTGTTCTTAATTTTTTTTTCCTCTAGTTTTTGTTTTTTTTTTTTTGCTGTTGCCGTTTTTTTTTCTACTTCTATTAATTCATTTTTATCCATTTGATTTGGTTCCTCTTAAATATTTTTGTTATTTAAAGCTTGACGGTTAAAATGGGGGGAAAAGATTTGTATAGAATTGTGAGAGGAGACAACGTTTACATCATCATATTTTGCCTTCACCGAGATTTGTGTTGTGTTGTGTTGTATTTGTTTTTGTTTTACTCTGCCTTTTAATAAGACGATAAATATCCTATTTCCTTATAAAGCTTTTCGTATATGAAAAATATTTTATGAAAAAAAACTTTAATAACAAAAAGAGAGAAAAAAAAAGAAACACAACAAAAAACAACGAAGAGAAAAATCATAATCAAAAAGCACAGCAGAAAAAAAATTCAAACCGCACAGACAAGACGAGACACAAATATTCACTCTTTTTATTCTCGAACAACAACAAAGGGATGAAAATCCATTTTAGATGCGTGCGGGTATCTCAGAAGGTGTAATTTTGTTGTTTATATGCGTTTCCTTCATCCTTTTTTTGCTCTTCTTCCTATCCTATAAATAAACAGAAAAAAAGAAACCAAGGCCAACAAAAAAAAAACACTCCATTCTTTATTAAATTATGGAAAATAAAAAGTGAAAATTTCAGAAAACAAAAGAAAAAAAACAAACTGAAACGATGAAGGATGCCAAGAAACAAAAAAAAAAAAAAAGCACATACGTTAAAATTCTTTTAATAAATAAAGAGTAAAGGAAAAGAAAAAACGACGCTATTTGGATTCTTGTTTCGGATTAGATTTAATGAGAAAAATAAAAAAATGTTGGCAAACAAAAAAAAATTTTTTTTTCAAAAAAATTAACAGACAACAAGAACAACAATAACAACAATGGCGACAAATCAAAAGATTATATAGGAAAAAAAAAATGTTAATCTTATTTGAATAAAAAAAACATGGCGTGAAGTGAAGATAGAAAATAAAATATGTATCTACCGAAATAACAACAAGAATCAACCCTGGGAATAAAATATTAGTTGATTATTGTGATGATGATTAAGACAAAAAAAAAAAAAAAGACAAGAAAAAAAAAAAACGAAACGCTACAAATGACCATGAATTGATTTTGGAATTAACATCGATCATTCTTTCAGATTTATATAGA
This sequence comes from Pedicia rivosa, assembly GCA_963082725.1. Lineage (NCBI taxonomy): Eukaryota > Metazoa > Arthropoda > Insecta > Diptera > Pediciidae > Pedicia > Pedicia rivosa. Next base: position 4,544,317 of record OY720152.1, read on the forward strand.
CTCACAAATATATCCCATCCACTATACTTAAATTAAATACTAAAATATTTCTACTAACACTACTACACTTCGTAGTGTTCCTCTCTTTCTCTCTCGCTCTCTCTCTTTCTGTCTATTATATTCATAATTGAATTTATAAATTAAAAATAATATTAATAATATTTTCTATGCATCTTTTTTCCGCTACACAAAAAGCATTAATTCACCTGACAAAAATGTTCATATTTCTTTATTCAAAAACTTAATTGATTTCAAATTAAATAATAATAATTTACTTAGGTAACAGATTATTTACTGTTGATAAACCAACTGGAGAGAGAGTGTGTAAAAGAGCAAGTGTTTCTATATATTAGAGAGAGAAAGAGAGAGGGAGAGACAAATATAATGAGAGAAAAAAAAAATTATAATAAAATTATATTTTAATTTCCTGTTTTTATATTTTTCTTCCTCTTCTCTTTCATCTACTTCTTCTTCATCTTTATCTTCGTCATCTTCACCAACTCTTCTTCTTCTTCATTGACTTTCGAAAAATAAAAAAAAAACAACAACAAATTCAAAAAATATCAACAAACAAATAAAGACAAAAAAACAACAAAAAAAAAATCGTTTTCAAGTTCAATTTTTTTTTTTTTCGTTGTTTTTCGTTGCCTGCCTGATTTTTCACTTTTGTTTTCTTCTCCTACCAGTTTTTAATTTTTTTTTATAAATTGGTGTTGTTGTTGTTGTTGCTGTTTCGCTTCTTGGCTGTGTTTCTTTTAGATATTTTTTTTTATTATATAAAAAAAAAGAGAGAAGCAAAAAAGCACAACAACAACAACAACAACAACAACAACAACAATAGAGAATGAAAAAAACAAAACAAAATGACAACAAGAACAAATAATAATAATAATAATAATAATAATAATAATAATAATAATCATAACAACAACAAAAACGAACGTGATATTATGTCATATAAAAAAAAATATCATTTTTTAAATGAACAATGTGACACACATTACACACGCACACACACACACCTATACATTCTACATACATAAAATAGGCAGCTACTACATCCGACAGACAATAAACAAGAATGTTTCCACTAAATAAGAAGACAAGAAAAAAAAAAAAAACAAAAAAAAAGGAACAACAACAAGAAAATGACTTAAAAGAAAATAACAAAAAAAAAAAGTGTAATGGTTTTTTTTTTTTCATCAAACACTGATACAGTGTCAGTGTTTTTTTGATTAAATATAATCTTTTTGAATTGTGTCAGTTATTAATTGTATTGTGGCTTTTTTTTTTTTTTAACCTTAACCCTACTACTACTGGGTGAAATCTCTTATGGTTAGGCAAGAAAAGTTTAGTAAATATAATACAGACAAAATTGAGAGAATCCTCTTTAATCGCACACTGTTCGTATACATAAAGATTTTATTAATTATTTACTTAAGTCTGTTGATTGATGATTTTGTGTTAAATAAATTTTTAATGATTTTTCAATTGTTTTGTGAAGCTTTTGCTTTTTTTTCAACGATTCCCCCACCTCCCTCGTTCAAATTCGTTCAAATTCTTTCACTTTTTTTTTATGAATGGCACAAATTTTCCAGTGAAATTCAGTAACTGATTTCGCGACATAAGTTTTGAACCGTTAAATTCAGGTAGAATAATTATAACGAACTGCATTCATTAGAAAGCTTTTTCATGCACGTGTGAATAATTTTTGGTTTTATTTTTTTTTGGCATCTTGTAACTTTTTACTGTTTACTTTGCTGATATTCAATCACCATTAATTTTTACTAAGAATTTATATTCTGTTGTTTTACCCAAAAAAAAGAAAAAATTTTAAATAAAGAAATAAATTTTATCGTTCTTACGATTACAAAAGAATTAAAAGCAGTCGGAAAGCTTTCATCATAAATTCTTGTAACAATAAAAAAAAAAAAAAGTAAAAAGAAGAAGAACATTTTGATAAAAAAAATATTGATAATGTAAACACACTTTGGATAGGGGAAAAAACAATACATCAAAATTTAATGGATGTGACATCTTTCATATTTTATATTTTCAAAAAGAAAAGCAAAAGAAAAAAAAAAAGAAAAGTAAATGAAAAAAACAACAACAACAACAACAAAAATACTTCACTTTTTGTCGTTTCACTTCTTTTTTATTCTTCTTTTCACTCAAACTTAAGTCAATTTTTTTTTACTTCGTCTTCTTTATTTTCTTTTTTTATAAGCAAAAAAATAAAAAATTTTGTTTTGTTTTTTTAATCGTTTTAAAAAGAAAAACATTATTTTTTGTTTCAATTTTAAAATTTTATACAAAATAAAAAAATTAGAAGATTAAAAACAAAACAATTTACAGAAGGAGACAATATTGTTGTCGCTTCTTAATGCTTCGTTTGTCTCTGATCATATATAAAAACGGTCACCTTCAATACCTTCTTTTTTTTTTTTCTATTTGAATTAAAAAACAAAATACAATTAAATCGTTTAATTTATCGTTTTGTGTTTTTTTTTTGTTTCAATTCTCCATTCTTTTAATTTCAACTTTAATTATTTGCCAAATAATAAACGAATTAAACATTTAATAATTATATGAAGACATAAAAAGTGTAATTAAACGAAGTAAGGTAGTGTGAGTGAATATTAAAATTGTATAAAACTTTTAACATATGGAGGAAGGAGAAAATCATATAAAAATCACTTTAAGATGACAACAACAACAACAACAACAAAATCGGTTCCAATATGTCTAAGAATGAATAATTTCATCACATGAGAGTTAATGATTACATTTTTGTTTGATGATGAACCAAATGAACAAATAAATATTTTCATTTTTAAAATAACACACACACACACATACAATAATCAATCTAATTCTAAAACACACATTTTGTTGTTGTTGTTGTTATAATCTGTAATCTGTAGAATACAATTTTCCTTCATTTTTATCTTTTAGAATACAAATTTTATCTTTATAAATTCTTTAATTATAAAATTTATAGATGATATTTTTTGACCTATCTGAAAATGATAACAAATTCAAAATTAAATATGAGTTAGGGGTGGATAAGTTGCTAAAGACAACAAATTTTGTTGATCGAAAAACTTTCTAGAAAATATTTATTGATTATTTTGTAATTATTCTGGATGAAATAGATAACAATTGTATTACAAACTTTACATAATTCTTATCAGACTCTGTAAAACCATTAAGTTTTTCTTAAGTTTGAAAGATGATGATGACATTCTGTTTATCTTAACGTAATACAATATCAAAAAACTTTAATAATCATTAAGTGTGACTGTAATCATTTTAATTGGTTCAAATCATTAAAAATAAATTGATATAAGTGAAGAGACAATTGAGAAATCAAAATAATGATTAAGTATACTTATCTCATATTAAGAATATTTTCTAATCAATTGAATGACGTCATACGAGTACATTAACTCAAATTACGTTCAACTCAAAATTCTAAATTAAATTCTAACTTAAAATTCTAAATAAATTAAAATAATTGTAGAGAACAACAAATATACGTCATTGTATGCGTTTGACAATATTTAAGTTGTTAGAAGAAGTTTTAATGAAATAATGAAAGTCATATAAAATTCACTTATAAAAGTATAATATCCTAATCACAAGGGTTTCCTAATCAAAATTCAACAACACAGAAAGAGCAAAAAAAAAACAAAAAACGTGAATAAAAAAAACAAAGAAACAAAGAAACAAAACGACCCAAAAAACATTATTAAAGGTATTATTATTTATTTCTGTATAATGAAATTTTGTGATGAAAAAAAAAAAAAAAATACAACAACAACAACAACAACAACAAAATATCAACTAAAAAAAAAATCTAAATCCACAAAAAATAAACAACGCAATTCTTACCAAAGCTGTTTTTTTTTTGTGTGCATTGAGTAAACGAAGACAATGTTACAATCCACCAACAACATCAAATGCAACAACAACCAACAACAACAAAATGAAGGAGATGGGGTGGATTAGGAAAAAAAAAACGAAATAAAATCTCTCAACCAAAAAAGAAAGAAAGAAAAAAAATACAAGAGAAGAGAAGGAAAAACCACAAACAAACATATAAAACACGCAATCAAACAACTTGAACATATAAACACAAAGTACAATATAGAAAATAATAATATAGATGAAAATGAGATGAGGAAGTGAGGGCGGGATAGGAAGTGAAAGAAAAAAAAAACGAAATAAATAAATTGAAATTGTCGTGCCAAAGAAAATTAGGAAATATGTTACAAGGGTAGATTTTATTGACACAAAGAATGAAGGGGAAGAAACAAAACGAGAGTCGAAATGGTCTAACCATTGATCACTTGACTATCCACACTCCTTACCATTCAACCTTTCTTCCTTAACTTTCCCCTTCAATACTTCTTTCATACCCTTCTCTCATACGCACACACACACACGCTAGCCAAATGAATGAACTTTAAACAGATGTTTAGGTCGGGTTCAAAGTTGATTAGTGATGTTTGAACACGTCACAACATAAAAAATGGACGTTAGTTTTATTTTTTGGTTATTTTTGTTCTCCCTTTTATCGCGATATTTAAGTTTAAGAAAATAATAAAGGTGTGGAAGGTCGATTTTTGACATAACATAAAAAAAAATCGAACACAAAAAAAGAAAGAAAACAAAAAAAAAAGGCTACGCATTGAAATATTCTCTACTATTTTTCTATTATGTAAAATGTACACGTGACGTCACAGCATGATCGACTAAATCACTAAAACATCGATTAATATTTGTATAAAATATTTTTGCTCTACATTTTATTCTATATTTATTTCTGCTGGTTTTGTATCATGCTGTGATTTTTAAGTTAAGCCAACTCAACAGAAAGAAGTTAAAAGAAGAATATAATTGCTTAAAGGTTCTTAGAAAATAATTCAATCTTATTAACGGAGGGGAATACGGAGTGGTGCCTATTAAAGATACACTAATATTTACTTTACCTTTAAAAAAGAAATATAAAATCATCTTCATTGAAACAGGTGAAAAAATCTGTACAATGAAATACTTACCACCTTAAGTATAAGAAATGAATCATAGTGCTTTTAATGCAATCTATTATAAATACAATTGAATAATAAAAAATTGTCAAAACATTTATAAGAAAGAAAAATAATCATGTTGTAACTATTTTATAATAATTCTTCTGACCTTCAATTGTTGTATCTCGATACAAAAGAAAAAAAAAAAAAAGTGGTGTACACTCCTCAGTAACTCTTTGAAACGTGTGCACTTGTATAGAAATGATTATTATTTATTATTATGCACGAGTAACCTGGTGTAATTTGAAGAAGAAGAAGAACAAGAAGAACAAGAAGAACAAGAAGAAGAAGAAGATGTAAAAGACGATGAAGACGGAAAATTATTGTTGAATTTTTTATTTAGTTTTTTTTTATTCTTTTAATGTACATTAAATAGATTGTGTAATTAACTGGTAAGTAAGTAAACATCTGTGTACGTATGTGTGTGTGTATGTGCAGCACCTGTGTTACATATATTTTTGTGTGTAAGTGTGTGTATGTGTATAAGCTTCTGCAGATTGTTTTTGTATTGTTTATGAGTCGTGACGTGCATCTTTATAAATATTTATTATTTTTGTATTATTGTATGTGTGCTTTTTTTTTCCTCTCTCATAAGTCCAATGAAGTAAGTCTTACAATCTAGACTAGAAATAAAGTAAGAAAGAGATGAATAGATATTGTTGTTGTTGTTGTTGTTGTTGAATTTTTTTTTTCTTCTTCTATTTTAATATTTTTTTATCGTCTGTCTTTTTTAAGATTAAAAAGAAGTAAAAAAAATTGTAAGAAAATCAAATTTCCATCATCATTATTATTTTGTGACTTTTGGACTTTTGATTGAAAAAGGTGGTATGAAAATATGAAGAAGGAGGAAACAGGGAAGGGAAATAAAATAGGATGAAAGAAAATAATAATAATAATTGGTGTCAAAAACAAGAACAAATGTGCCAATTTTTTTTTTAATTGTTTTTGTTGTTGTTGTTGTTGTTGTTTTTGGTTTTAATTTAATTTATTTTTTCTTTTAAATTAAAAATTCAACCTTGAATTCTATTTCTATCTCATTCTGTTTCTTTTGTGTGTCTTCACCACTTCACCAATCACATTGTCAATTTTTTTTCTTTTTTTTCTTTGACCAAATCAAAAAATAATCAATAATTTTAGGTACCTACTCCAAAAAAAAAAAAAAAAACAACAAAAAAACAAACGATTAAATTATAAAAAATTTGATTCATTTGTTTTTGTGTTTTTGTGTTTTGTGTTTTGTATTCTTTTTTGATTAATAAAAAACAAAACAAAAGAAGTCAATCAGCTGTTTTGTTTTTTTTTTTCCTTATTTCGTTAAGAAGAAGAAGAAGAAGAAGGAGAAGAAAAAATGAAGGTATGAGAAAGACGAATTATTCAAAGAAGAACGAACAAAAAAAAATCTAATTTCCTTCGAACATTTTTTTTTATTGCAAAATGATGACAAGTTTTCTGAAAGTCGCGTTGATTCTTTTTGTTGTTATTGTTACTGTTGTGTTGCTGTTGAGGGAGGAGGAAAGTACGCTGATCTCCTATCTCTGCCTGTACATGAGTATGGCGGAAAGGAAGTGAAAATTTTGTGTGTGTGTGTGTGTGTGACGAGAAAAAAAATTTAAATGTAGAAAGTGTGAAAAGTGAGTTTTTTTTTATTATTTTTTGTTGGTTTTTGTGAATATCGAAGGGGCAAGAGGGAAGAAGTAGGTGGAATACTAATTTTATATTCGCTGTTAATTTTTAATCTCCTTGATATTTTTTTATTCTCTTTTTCATTTGTCTTTATTGTTGTAGTTGCTCTGAGATTTTTCTTGTTGTCACTTATGGAACATTGGGCAAACAATCAGGTGACTTTATTTTTTAATAAAAAATTTCAGGAGAAAGATGAAGAAGAAGGTGACGAGAAATTTTATCATATTTTTTAAAATAATTTAAAAAAAAAAAGTGTTTGCATGAATGAAGTGAAGTTGTCTCTATGCGTTGCGTGTATGTGTCTATGTTGTGGATAATGGCATTACATCGGTGTGAGAAGGGTAGACTTCTAGTGGTTAAGTTAGTAATTTTATAGCTGCGTGTTTTTTTTTCTTTTGTATTCTGTCATGAATTCTAATTTCAGATTTTAGATTTTCTGATTTTCTCCACCGTATTTTTTTGTTATTTTTTTATTTTGTTGTTTAAATCAATATTTTTGTCTATGCGAATTTTTCCAAAAAAAAATAAAAGAAAAAACAATTTTCTTTTCTGTTAGAAAATTTAAATGTCATATTATAAATTTGCGATAAAAATCTAAACGTCCAGACATTTTCTTATAAAAATTCAAAGATCCAATACTTTCTTAAGAATGATAATTTTTCAATGGAATTTAACGAATAAATTTTTACGTTATTTGTTCATTTCAAAAGTGTAAGAGCGAAACAATGGTAAGCAAAGAGGGATCAAGATGGTATTGTTTAAAAATACTTGATGAAATATTTGTATATAGAATTTATCATTAAGAAATTTATCGTGACACAATAATCGTTTCATCTCGGACAAATAATTTTAATTTTTTTCGGAAAATTATTGACCTAAATATTATCTAACAAATTGAATTTCCCATAATACTTTTTACTTCATCCGTGAGATTTTTTAAACTTCAATAAAAAAAATCAATTCAGAACTTCTATATTTTACATTTATCCTTCCGTTTTTTCTTCCTTCTTCCTTCTTTTTGTTTTATAAATGCATTGAAATAAAAGCGAAACGATTATTTTTGATTTGATGGAAAAATATATTTTTTTCTCTTCCATAATTGTTTAGATTCTGAGGACTTAAGAAACTTTTAATATTTTTCATATAAATCATCTGAAATTTTTAGTTTTAGTTGTAATTTTTTTCTATTCTTTTTTATTCCTTTTCTTTCTGTTTCTTTCTTTATTCTTTTATAATAAAAGTCATCTAAAGAGATTTTTGAAGTTAGGGAAAAAAAAAATAAATAAATAAATAGGGACATTGGTGAAGTGGATATAGAGACAGAAAAGGAATTAGTTTCGTTAACTGAATTATTATTATTTTTTTTTTCTTCTCTGTTTCTTTTGGCTTTTAATGGCATTTTTTTTTTCTTTTGCATCAAATACAATGAACTACAACAAAAAAGAAGAATACAAAACATTATAAAACACAAACAACTACAACAGTAACAACAACAACAACAACAACACTAAAAAATTAAAAATATCTGTATTTGACGTAAAGAAAAAAAAAATGTATTGTCGAAACAAAAAAAAAAAAACAAGCATAAAATTGAATTTAAACTTTAATCGAGAAGGAAACAAAAAAGAGAGAGAGAGGGAGAGAAAGAGGGATATAGTGAGAGATGGAAGAGAGAATAAAGCAAAGTTTCTGTAATTTTTTTTTCTTTCCTTAAAATAAAAAACAAAAAAAAAGTATTCCCTTGGTTTTGTTGTTGTTGTTTTAAAGTTTTAAAGTTTTTCTTTTTTTGTTTAAATGGCATTTCCGTTATGTTGTGATGGTTCACTAGTGTGGTGAGAAAAGGGGAGTTTCAATAAAATGGATGTGGTAGAAAAAATTATTTCAGAATGGAATCTAAATGGAATGGATAAATTTTGATGGATGAAGGGGTTTTATTTTTATTTTTAGTTAGGGAAAATATTTTTATTTTATTTCTTTTTTTTTTCCCTTTTTTTCTTTTCTTTTCTTTTTTTTTCTTCTTCAATAAAATGAGGAATTTCTTTAATAAAACTCGAAGGCTTTATTTTCTATTTTAATGCATCATAATCAAAAAAGTCAATTAATTCAGACAATTATAATTGCCAGCTGGAATAAAAGAAAATGGTGAAAAAGAAAAATATATATTTGAATTAAAGAAAATTGAAGAAAAGTCCTTGCTCCTAATTTTGTAATTCTGTTATTTTTTTTTTGTGTAACTTCGGTCATTTCCCTTTAAATCCCACCACTCCTTTAATTTTCTTTTTCATTTTCCCATTTAATTTTTTTATTTATAAAGAATTTTTTCACGTAACACATTTTCTATTTTCGCTGATTTATAGTCAAGTCCATTATTACGTTATATTTATATTGAAGACGTTTATGCCACGTGGTGGGGGCGGCCTGTTAAAAGTGTGCTGTTTCAGTGCGGTTATAAAAATGAGCGTGTGCGGTTAAAAAGTATTATAATAGTATGACCATTGTTATACCTTACCACCTCATGTATAATGGGGTAGTAGGCACCATCATACCATCATATAACACCTCTTTCACCACCCCTCTCTAAATATAATAATTATTTTGTTCTTGTTGTATATTTATATGAATATAATGAGGCCGTTGCTATCACTACACAAACATTAAAAAAAATAACCCCAAAAAAAAAAAACTAAACTACATAAAACTAAAATTGTGATTTCACGGATAAAGGAGTGTTAGGAGGGTTAGGTGTGGGTATTATATATGGTATGGGGATTATGTATGTGATTTATGTTGGTGTTCGATGAGGAGTTAGTGGGGGTTAAGGGCTTGTACAATATTGGTCGAAAAAAACTATAAATAAATAACATGCATTATGTACGTATGTAGTATGTCCATATATTATATAATAAATAAACAACAACAAATAAGAACAACAATAACAAATAAAATAAGAACAACAATAATAATAATAATAATAATAGAAGAAAAAACGGGGACCCTTGCCTAGAAAATAGAAGGTTTTTTTTCCCTTAATTGAATAATTTATGAAATTTTGGTTTTCTTTGTGGCAATTAATTTCCCAACTTATAATACCCACTTTTCTATCCTAACACCATATTCATCCTTCCTCCTTCACCTTCACCCTCAACCAAAAACCGAATATTATACTTTTGATTATATAGAATAGAAACGTTCCTCTTTAATAAAAAATCTAATACATAAGAACATCAAAGATGGTGAGAGAAATAGTAAGAGAGAGGAGAAGAGAAAAATGAATGACTTATACTTCATATAGAAATATAGAAACTTTTATAATATATTTATTTATATGCGTGTGTACAGAGTTAGCTTACATACCAATGCGCACAAATATAAAGATAAACACAAATACACTTAAATAGATGTTTAAGAATAGAAAAAAAGACTGGACCCTCTTCATCTAATAAGAACAGAAAATATTTTATGGTTTTTCTTCATTTTTTTTTTGTCTTTCTTTTCTTTTCTTTTCATTTTATTTTCCTTTTTCTTTCAGTGTTTTTTTTTTTTTTGTAAATAAACAATTAAGATTTTTTTTTTTATAAGATCAAAATAAATATTTTAAATCCAAAAAGGAAGAAAGAATGAAAATGAGGAGGAAGAAAAATTAAACATAACAACAACAACAACAACAATGAAAATTAACGCAAAATTAGATTTATATGCTGCTGCTGCTTCTTCTTCTTCTTCTTCTATACTTCTGTTTTTCCTTTTTTTCATTTTGCCTTTATTTTGTTCATCCACGATAATTTTTTTCTTTTTTTTTGCTTTTTTGGGGATTTTAGAATTTAAAGAAATTTTTTATCATAAATCTGGTGTAATTATATAATCAGTAGCTAAATATTATATTTCTGATTATTTAATCGATTTTCTTTCTTCTTTCTTTCTCTTTCTTCTTCTTTTATTTTTCTTCTTGTTTATATTTTTTTTTTCCTAATTTCGGTTTTTGTATTTTTTTTTTGTTTTATTTGTACTTTCATTGATTTTATTGTGGAAATTTTTTTGGAAAATTGTAGAGAATTAAGAGAATCGAAATTGGGAATGGGGTGAGAAATTTATGAGCTAAAATTTTATATAATTTAATTAAATATCTTTTATTTGTACAAAAGACTAAAAGTTAGTGTTTGTTTGGTGCTGTTTAGACCAGAGAATTATCGAAATTAATCAGAATCAGGTGACGTAAAGATTTTCGTTAAAAGAAAAGATGAAAACACATAAGACAAAATATAAACTTTTTTTTTTAATTTGAATGGGAACAACATTTTGTCTTTGCTAATCTAAATGATTTTTACTTTTGTTTAGAAACAGGATCAAAAATTATTTCGATATTCCGAAACTTGTCTATTCTTCAAACTTGATATTCTTCAAACTTGTCTCTACTAATTTTTCATATTTTCTCTAGCTTATAAACAAATCTCTTTAATCCGAATGTATATTATTTATCTTTGTTAATCCGAACATTTATTTTTTTCACATTCGAACATTGAAAATCTCTGATTTGAATTCAAACAAATAAATTTTGTCTTTGCTAATCGGTTTAATTTTATGTTTGCACAAGAAATTTACAATAAACTCATAATAAATTTCACAAAAATCAAAGCAATTATTTAAGATTTTTGAAATATTTTCAAAAAATATCCAAATAATAAAAATTTAATTCATGGCCTTGTTTTTTATTGGTTACAAAAAATCAAAAAAAAAAAAAAAATGGTTTCACAGTAAAATTATTTATTTATTTTTTTCTGTTTTTGATTTTGTTTTTGCAATTTTTGAACAGCTGATCAAAATTTAATTATTCTATATTTTTTTATACTATGAAGGATTTTTGCAAAAAGAAAATTAATCTTAATTTTCGCAATCAAAAAATTACATATGTTGTGACATATTTACAGTGATCATGAACTTCATAAATTATTTTCAATCGTTTCTGATAGGATAAACGTCGACCTCAACACAACAGAAATTTTCGTAGAAACAACAATTTTTGATTAGGATTCCTGTGAATTATTCACAAGACAAAGTTCTGCTATTTCATAGAATTAAAATTTTTAAACATTAAAATATTTACTTTGATGATGCTGTTGTGGGATACAGAGTTATAAAAAGTTCACCCTTTGAATGGAAGAAATTGAAAATAAAATGAATTTGAGTTGTGGCATCTACACGACAGAAGACTTTTTTTGATTCCTTGAGTTACTTCAGTTTCTTTCTACTTTTTTTCTTTTAAACTTTTCTCAATGCAATTCAATCACATTAAAATTTTACCTACTTTACCTTCTTTACCTACTTTATAATTATTTATTTTATGTAAATGGGATGTTCTCTAGATCGTTACAAAAAAGGGTAAAACCAAAAAAAAATAAATAAAAATAAATAAAAACTAATACACACACACACACACACACACAGATACAACAGATTATATTATGCTGATGATTTTGTACCTGCATATTTCAAAGGTGCTTTAATAATACGTGCTCTAATCTCAATTTATTAAGTATGGTAACATGACATGACAATGACACGAATTTTGTTGTTCTTGTGTAATAAATAAGTGTACAAATTTTTTATTTATTTACGCGCAAAATTATATGGTGCAGTAAAAAAAAAAACTTTTAAACGTCTAAATACAAAAACAAATACAAATACAAAAAAAAAAACATGAGAAAAAAATAATGAAAAATGAAAACAAAATTAAAGGGGAATGGGTTTGGGTCGAGGGGAAATGATGATTGCGATATTTTTGTTGCTTATTTGCTAATTGATTTTGTAACAATTTTATTATAGACATTTTTCTTACTGATTGCATAAAAAAAAAGCAATTTTCAAATGTGTAAACGAAGAAGAAAAAGAAGAAGAAAAAATGAAACGTGTTTTGTTTTTTTTTTTTCTAACTAAATAAAGGTATGAATCTGTGTTGTTGGCGCGGGTGACCTTATAGGTCAGTGTCCTTCAGATGGGGACAAACATCTTAAATATTTTCACATTATTTTTTTTATTGATTTTATAAAAAAAAAAAAAAATTATAAATTAAAAAAAAAAGACGAAAAATAAACATAAGAAGCCAATGACATTGGATCATATGACAGAAACTTATGTTATAATGAATTCTTATACAACAAATAAAACAACACAACAACAGCATGCAACAACAACCACAATAAAGTTAAAAAACAAACTTAACGAAAAGAAAACCAAATATTAATAAATATTATAATAATATGATGAGTAGATATTTAATGTTGATGATGACTATATTTGATTATGATGATTGCGGTGATGATTTTGATGATATTTATTGATGACGGTCATTGACATACAACCACATACAACTGGTTATCTTTGACTGTTTTTTTCTGTTTCTTTTTGTTTCAAAATGAAAATATTAGGAAACAGCAACAACAACAAAAAGTTCACACACACACACTCACAAAATATTAGGAATAAAAACTAATCGTCTAAGTCAAAAGTTAATATTTTATGTTTTGATGACGAAATAAATTAAAAACTTATAATTAATTTATTTGAAATCTTTTCAATGAGAAGAGACACCAATCTTCGCACCACCGTTTCTACCTTCACTCAGGATAATAATAAGATGACAATGACATTGACATTGTTGACCCATGACAATATAAGAAAAAAAAGACTTTGATAAATGTTTCTATTGTGAATGTGTCACTGTTTTTTTTTTCTCTCTCATTTGATTTTGGCTTTTTTTTTTGATTTTGATTTTGATTTTGATTTTATATGTCTTCTTCTGTTATAGACGATGATTTGATTTTGAATGAAAAGAAGAAACGTATATAAAACGAAAGGAAAATAAAAGGGAAAAAATGTTGATCCTTAAATCTAAAGTCTAAAAGACAAGAGATCAGAAGATGTTATCATATAATATACTCATAGCCTCTGTATATAAATGTAACACATAGATACACACACACAATGAAAAGGATGAAAAATATACGAAAATCATTCACATGTCATTTGTCCTCTTGATCTTTGAATGAACTTTTCATTTTTATATCGTAAAAAATAAAGAAATAAAATTAGATTTTATAGAAAAAAGAATAAGCAGCGGGTCTAACGTAAAAATTAATTGTTTTGTCACAATTTTATCGATTTATATTTTCTATTCGTTTATTTTTTTTTTTTACTTCTTGATGCTTTTTATTTTTTATTTCTAAAAAAAAACGTCGAATCCATAGAACATTGCACTTAACTATATTCTACAAAAAATGAAATTAATGCAAAATGCAGATGAGTCAATTACCTTTAGTTTATAAGTTTTATATAGAAACTTGAAAGAACGATAATAAAATATATATTAACTTAAACATTAAAGGTGACTGACCTAAAAACCTATCATTTAGAATTGACTCGATAGACTGGTTCTGTATAATATACAACTACAACATTGACATTCAAAACTTACAACAACAAAAAAAATTATAATAATCATAATAATAATAAATGCAAAACATAAAATGAATGAATGAAGAAGAAGAAAAAAACAAAAAAAAAAAAAAAAAAGACGAAGAAGGTGGAGAAAAATATATAAATTAAATAAGTCGCATGACTTAAATTAAGTCACTATTTTTACCTACGTAAAGTGTTCTCCTTTTCTTTTTTTTTTTTTTCTTTATTATTTTGCAATATTTTATTATTGTGTTCAGACCACAATTCGTTTATTTTTTTTTAATCGGATCGTGATTTATATAAATTAATTTTTAAATGAATACAAAAAAAAAAAAATTGTACAAGAGTGAAAGGGGTCACTCTTACTAGCCTTGCCTTACCTTTTCAATAGCCTCGCCTTTATTTTTGCAAAAATTATTGTAAAATAGTAAAAATGAAAAAATAAAAGTCTAATGATCTGGAAAGAATTTTGTGTTTTAATTTAACCAAAAAAAAAAACGTAAATATTTTTTAAAGGATTTAAAATGTGACGAAATTTCACCAAAACTATTTAGTGAGTTTTGTATATAAATATTTTCATTCCTCCTTCTATCACTTAGTGTTGTCTCTTGTGTTCTTAACTAAATTTTACTGTATAATTTTGTTGTGACATCTGACAATGGAATTTAGACGCGCCTTGTAAAATATTGAAATTGTAATAAGCGTAATTTGTTCCCCCTTATAAAAAGGGACCCAAATTTATTCATCAAAAATTTAAAGTAAAATTTACGTGCGCTGTAAAATATTGTGTCAGAATATTTTGACCAATTAAAATCTCATCCTACAACTCTACGATTTTAGAAATATATTTTCACAATAATCTGTTATTTATGATTGGGTCAGATCAGTCACCACAATACGTTTTGTCGGAAAGTTAAAATTCAGGGATAACAATTTTTGGAGACTGTTTGTACATTTTTGTTTTGATTCAAAAATATTATTTGTATTAACTTTTTGTGTTCAAATAAATTGATTTCCATTCAATCAATATTCTTAAATTTAAAACATTTTCCCAGTAAACAAAGGAAGAACAAAAAAATTATTTTAGTGAGAAATTGCAACATGAATGAAAAACCGAGTGGCTGACTACCAAAAAGCATATCGTCATTATCACTATTTTATCGATTACAATTAAAATTGCAAAACTAATGAATTTTTTAATTCAATTTTCTATTCAGAATTTTTCTATTTTTTCTATTTAAAGTCTTCAATATTCTATCGCGTATATAAAAGCTAAATTGTGTCAAGAATAAATAATCAATTTCTGTATAGTGAATTATTTATTGAAATTTTCTTAACTACGCGTTAAATTTTTTTTAATTTTTCTTTATTTTTTGTTCAACTTAAATTTATTGCCTTCACAAATGAAAAAAAAACAACAACAACAACTTAAATATTTAATAATATTTTATTTGTAAGCATAAAAAATAAAAGAAAGATGGATGAAAAATGAAGATATGAGAAAATTTGTAATTGAATAATTTGAAGAAATATTGAATTTAAAGAAAAGGAAAGAAAAAAGAAAACCGGAAAAGTGCCAATATCAATTTTCTATTAATATTTCTTTCAAAAAGCTTATATGTTTAATAATATACATAAAAGCCAAGAGAACATATATACACACACATACGTACATACATACATACATATATCAGAGATATACATACACTGTACACACCCATAGATATAAAGAAATTGATAGAGAGTGAATTCATGCACATATTTATTGTTATATGTCAGTTTCGTCCCTTTTGTTTGTCCAAATACGATTTTCTCTAGATTCTATTTTTATATATTTCCTCTCTCTCTCTTTCTGTCATACTCTCTTTCTCTCTATTCTCTGTATACATTCTGTTGGAAGTATTTTCATTCTTTATATATTCCTCTTATTTTATTTTTATTATATACAATTCTGTCTGTCATATATTCATTTAAAAAACATCCCTTTTATCTGCACACACATTTGAATTTTAAATGAAAACCAAAATAAAAAAAAAAATATAGTAGAAAAAAGAAAAACAGGAAGAAGAAGAGGAAAATACAAGAAGAATAAACCGAAAAAAAAACAGAATAAAAATTGGAAAATCGGGTACGAATGACAAGGACAGAAACAAGGAGGAAAAAAAAAAACGTATAAAAATTGAAATCATTTTGTACTTTTTTTTCTTTCTGTTTTGCCTTTTGTTAGAATTTATTGCTTTTTATATGTGTGGCTGTCTTGTCGTGGTTGTTGTTGTTTTTTAGTCCAAAATATAAACTATTTATTAGATGCGGCTTTTTTCTTCTATTTTTTATGCTATAAAATGAAAATATTTTCATTGTAATTTTAGACGATTTTGTACGATTAAATCTGACATACTCAGATCTGCACAATGTATACATATAGAAAAATCGCGTCTACTGTTTCGAAATTAGTGTTGTCAGATTAGATTGTTTGGGGGGTTTAATTTTTTTTTGTATATAAATGACAGCTCCAGTAAAATGATAAATTAGATTATATGTGACAGTTTTTTTTTATATTTTAAACGACTGATTCTGTTTGTTGGTAGGAGATTAGACGTACATATAGGAGAGTGCTTGTTAGGAATATGTACAGATTATACCACATGAGCCAATTGGAAACAAACCAAACATAAAATATTTATTTTCTGGTAATAAATTACCCGATTCAAATGTTTACCGTTACTTTAAAAAAAAAAAAAATTACAATTCATCTACCATTTTGGAAATCCAGAATGAAAAATGGAGAAAAAGAATCAAACTGATCAAATCGACTAAATCGATTATTTTCAAGATTCAATCAATAAATAATTTTGTCACATAAATTCAATCTTATTACTAATTCATTGGTCGGAAATTAGAGCCTTTTTCCTTACAAAAAAAAAAAAAAGTATAAGGAAGACGAAAAAAAGAAGAAGCTGAAAAAAAGGATCCTATTTCTTATACTGAAAAAAAAAAAAAGTTAAAGTTAGAATTAAAGTTATAAAGTTTATACATGAGAAAGAAATCTTTATATATACGCCTTCACAGTTTAATGTTTTTTTATCTACATCCTTACATAAGTTCTTCCATTTTTTTTTCTTCTACTTCTTCTTATTTCCTTATACTTTCTTCTTTTTTTCTTCTTCTACTACGGAAAAAAAAAAATTATATCAGTTGAATTTAAAAAAAATAAGAGGAAGAAGAAGAAGAAGAAGAGGAAATAAAAAAAAAATTCTCCAGCAACACACAATCTTTTATATCAACTAACTTAACTTAGCCTTATACATTTTCTACTGTTGTTGTTGCTGTTGTTGTTGTTGTTGTTGTTGTTGTTATTCACGTTGATATTATTGTTGTTACTTTATTTTTCTTCTTACACATCTTTTTCTAAAATGTTTTTAGTTTTTCATCTTTCATATTTTTATAAAAACATATATTCAGACGGTTTATATGATTAATGTAAAAGTCTGAAAGTGATTTTTGTGTTGTGCCTTATATATTATATGGTTACATACTTACATTTATTTATACAAAAAAAAAACAACAACAACAACAACAACATGAAAATGTAGGTAGGTTGAGGAGGTTTGTTTTTTTTTTTCTCTTCTAGGTTTATATACACATTTTTAAGATTATTCTTGTTCAAATCAAAATAATCAGAGTTGTATTTTCTTCTTAAATTTTTTATTTCGTTATTCACATTTTTTTTTTCTATTTAATTGAAATTTATATCCTTATCTATGCAAATGAATATTTTTATATTTACAAACAAACAAACAAACAGAATATTTATTAACAATTCTTCATAATATCCAATAATTTACGAGTTGATTCTTTTCATAACGCCAGTATCTACTTTGCAGTTTGTATTAAATACTGGAATAAATATATTTATATAAAAAAAAACATAAATGTGAAAGCTTTTACTATTTGAACAACAATTTAGCAATTTAATAATTTTACAAAAGAATAAAAAAATAAAAATTTAGATTAAGAAATTTACGAGATAATTGAATACAAAAAAAATGTTGAAAATATTCGAGCATATTTTGTTGTTCTTATTATTATTATTATTGTAGTTGGTATTGTTATTGTTATTGCTGTCGTTGTACTAATAAAAAAATATATATAAGGAACACATTTGTGAGCAACTTATGAAAATATATATTCAGATTGATTTTGTAATAGCAACGTGATTGTTTTGAAATAGATAAGCAGAACACGTCCATTCACTTCTCTTTATTATCTGTTTTTTTTTTCTCTCTTTTTCTTGGCTTCATTTATTTCAATATTGTTAGTATTAAGACATAAATAATCTATAATCTGATTAGTGACTACTTATAGGGTTCCCCTCTTAATGCGGCCCTGTGGACAATAGAAAATAAAAACAAACAAAAAGAAAAAAAAAAAAAGACGAAAGAAAAAGAAGGAAAAATTAGACAGGTTTTTAGTTTTTTTTCTTCTTCTTCTTCTTTTGCTTGTTTGGTTTGTTTTGCTAAAGGAGGAGGGAAAAATAAAAATGAAGGTTTTTTTTTTCTTTTCTTCTTTATATGCCAAAGTTCACCTTATACATATTTCATGGATTTTATTTTTAAAACTAAATTTAAGGGTACCCTCTGCACAGGTTTAGCCTCAACTAAAACACCCCCTACATCCCATCCTACAAAAATACGCATACAATCATATACTAACACCAAGTTTTTGAAGTTTTTTCTTCTATACATTTGTGTATGGGTGTGTAAGTGTATGTCACCTCTGTATTACTGGACTTATTATAAATATGTGTGTGTGTGTATGTGTGTAAGTACGTACGCTTTTTTTTATTGTATTCAAGGAAAATTTAATTGAATATATTTCGTCTTTTTTTTTTTTTTTGGTTTGACACTAAAATTGGATTTATTTACGAAAAAAATAAATATACACAACACAACAGAATATATTTGGTAGCACAACATCATATATATGTTTTAATGTTTGTATATGTGTGTTGTGTATTTATGTGCATGCGTCCTGTGTGTGTGTGTGTGTGTGTGTGTCCTGTTTATTTATATAACTCCTATCAATCCTTTTTTATTTTCAATTAAATTCTTTTTTATGTTTGTCCGTCCTTTTTATATACGTTGTACTTGTGTGTTCAATACATAAAAAGGATGTTTCTACTTCTTCTTCTTTTTCTTCTTCTTCATTTTCCGATTTTTTCCCCCCATAGAAAGAGAAAAATATTTTTCATATTAAAAATGTGGAATGATGAAAATTGTTGAAGAGTCAAATATGAAAATAACATAAGACATATGAACATTCTTTTGTTGTATTTATTAATATTAATTTTGGTCCAAAAAGGATATGAATATCCTTTTTTTTTTTAAATGTGTGACATTACATAGAGAAAATTCTTTTATGTGAACAGATTATTATTTTTGGTGTTTGTAAAAAATTTCATGAATTTCTCTTTTCACATCTTTTGTTATTTTTTTTTTTTATATTTTCATTCAGCCAAAAGAAAACTTTTCTATCAAGTACATTGAGTAGTGTATGCGTGAAAATTAATTGACGTTAAATTTCTGTTGGAATTTTCCTTTGATGTTTTTTTTTTTTTATAAACAAAGGATCGTTTACAAAAAATCATATTCACGTCATAAGTTAATATCAACAATTTTGCTTATTTCACGCCATTCACAAATTTTCTTGCTACCTTAAGTTCAAATAATAATTAACGAACGATGAGCAAAAAAAAAAAAACTTTTTGTGTTGATATGCAACAATTCCACTGTGTTTTAGACTCTGTTAACTTCTAAGTACACGTTACCAAAGTTATGATTTTATAAAGTTAAAAATCATTATTGAAAGAAAAATAAATAACATCAAGTCTTGTGAAAAAAAATTTATATATAGAAATTCCCTCAAGTGAAAAAAAATAATATAAATATAAAAAGAAAAATAAATTTTGTTGTTTACTTTTTTGTTTTTTTTTTTGTTGATCAAAACATTTTATTTTAAACTCTATGATGTTTGATCCTTTAACCAGAAAAACAGAAATTTTATTCACCTGTACAGAATTTCTGTGCATGCATCCTTTTTACAAATGTAAATGCATGTAATATGTATGTTGTTTGCTCTCCTTTCATTATTTCTTTTTTTTTAAACGTTTTGGAATAAAAAAAAAACAACAAACAACAACAACACAAAATACAAAAAATCAAAAAAGAAAATATTCAAAGCCAACAAAACATAAATAAATAATACTAACACTAACACGAGAAAAATAAAAAAGAAAATATAATAATAAACAACTGGATTGGGTTGGGAGGGCAAGGAAGGAATAACAAAAAAAAAAAAAAAGTAAAAATTTCCTTTGAAAATCAGTGAACTGTGATTTTATCTAAAATAAAAAAATAAAAAAAAACTTCCAATTTTCAGTAATAGTTGTTGAATTTGTGTAGTACCCGTATTTGTGTAGTCTGTAGTTTGTATGTAGACTGTTTGTAGTAATTTTGTGCATATATGGATTTTCTGTGAATAGATTTTTTTTTAAAACTGAATATCGTTTGCTGTGTTTTGATGTAATTTATGTTTATTACAAAATTTACAATTCGTTTATTTTGCATAAATATAGAAATTATTTTCGTTTAAATTTTAGAGAATTTAGGCGAGAAAGAGAGAAAGAATATTTTGATTGCAATAGTATGCAGAAAATGGGTGGGGGGGGGGATGAAGTTTTTGTATAATTGAAAATTATTATTCATTTTATCAATGTTGTGTATGCAAATTGGAAATTTGATTTTTCATGATCATTTTAATACGATTTTAATAAATTTTTACTTTTTTGCAAATTATTAAAAATTAACGAAAAAAATAAAATAAATTTATTTGCCTAAAGTCATCATTAAGAAATCAGTTAAAAGTTTTATTTATACAAATAATTTTCATAATATTATTCTATTAAAATCTACACACAGTGTTAGATCTATTGATTAATTAATCAACCAATAAATAAATAATATAATAGTGTTGCTTTAGGGAATGACCTTTACAATATCTTGAATATTCAAAACTTATACTTTTCTTTACTGTTTCTAACATTCATCAGTAAATGGAGAAAACTTTGTCTTTTAACCAAAGAAATAAAAACAACTCACAAACTGACACAAAATATAAACAAATAAAAAGAATGAAGTGAAGTAAATTCATTTATGGCTAAAGGGCATCAATTATCAATCAACTGCAATCTTTGAATAATCCATAGATTACTATCATCAGTGTTCATTATAACTTAAATTCAAGAGAACTTCATACAAAAAGAAAAACACTTTCCATATTCCAAAACCCAAAAACCTTCAAAATTATAAGAAGAAAAGCCAAATCCCATTCCTCCCTTTTCACTTTATCTAATAGCAAAATCATTCTCATTTTACCTACACAACATTTTCCATTTTCTTGTATTTAAGGAATGTTTTTCTTTACTCACAAAAAAAAAAAGAAAGAAAACTGGAGAAAAACGAAATAGATAAAAAATTAAAAAATAAATTAAAAAACAAAAAGAAGTTTCCCATTTTTTTTCTTCTCATTCTTTCGTCCTTCTCGTCCTTCCATTCATAATGAAATTTATGTTGTGTGTTTTGTTTTTTTCGTTCTCTTATTTGTTTCTTCGTTAGGTATTTGTTTGCTATAATTATGTTGTGTTTGTTGTTGTTGTTCTTGTTACTATTTTTTTTTCGTAGTTATTTGTTGTTGTTCTTGTGATTATTCTTATTTTCACTTTTTGTTTATTTTTCTTATAATGCAATGCAAAAAAGTAAAAGAAGAAATGAAAATGAACGAACAAAAAAAAAAGAATAAAAGAAAATAAAAGAAGAAAATGAAAACGGAAAAACTGGAAAAGCTTGAAGAACAAAAAAACACACGCACTGATATCACAAAAAAAGAAAAAAAACAGAATGAAGAAGAAATATTCATGGTGCAAAAAATAAAAAATTGGTTGAATTTGGAATTCTCCCTTTTTGTTGTTGCTGTTGTGGGTGTGGGTGTGTGTGTGTGTGTGTGTTATGAGGCAGAGATCATAATCATCATTTTGAAAGTGTAAAATATATTTGTGGATAAATATTGTTAGTCGCGTTTATAAATGGAAGGAAGAAGGTAGTAAATATGGACTGGTTGTGGTGGTTGTTGGTATAGAAGAGAATGTATTTTGGTTACATTACAACCCCATTCTCATACCATCCATTTTTATTGTGAACACAATTTTTTTATTTATTTATTTTTCTTCTTCTTTTTTAAATCGCGCTCGCGTTATTTTTTTATTCTCTTTCTAAATTTTAAAGGAGGGACGATTCGGTAATGCATAATATTTTCTTTGTACAAAGAGTAAGAGAGACAGATAGATGGTTTGTTATGATTATAAGGATTTTTCTTTATAATATTTATTATTATTTTTTAAATGTTTAGAGACGTTACGCGTTTATCCGTGCGTATAATACGGAGAATAGGAAGAAAACATAAAAGGTTAAAGGAGAAAGATGAATTTTATGGTGAAAGTTTATATAACACGAGAGAAGGTTAAAAGTGTTCTTGTACGTTTTCTATTAAAATATTCTTAATTGATTTTCAAACAGAAAAACGAAAAACCAAAAAAAAAAAAAAAAAAGCGAAGGGATATTAAATCGATTAAAAAGGATTAATTATGGCTAGACTAGAATATAGAAAATTATATCCTTGTTTTTTTTTTCTTTCTTTTTTTTTTTTTTTAAATTCTACTTTCTTTTTTTGTTGTTGTTGTTGTTGTTGTTTGTTCACGTATAGAGTGTAGGACTGGTATATTTACAGAGGCCTTACTATATACAATAGATTTATCTGTATCATATATGTAACTGGATATATAACAGAAAATATATACCGGAGAGAGACATTATTTATGTATTTTATTTGTCATTAAGATATAGGAACAAATTAAACCTAAAAAAAAAACAAAAACAAAAACAAAATGTTGTACGTGAAAAATAAAATATAATAAAATTATATTAAATGACTTTGGACTTTAGAAGGTCAAAAATAATATTAAACATTTTTACCAACAACTTTATATGATTGCACTAATTTTTTTTTTTTTTTTGTTGTGATTTTTAACCTTCAGGCGTTTATTAGTTGTGGCTTTTTTTTATTGTATTGTTAATTTTTTTTTTCTGTCTCTTTTTCTTTCTATACAACATTTATAGATTTGCGGCCAATTAAGACGAGGCGGCATTTAATGTGTAGTGAAAAAAAAAAAAACACCTAGATTTTATAATTTTAAGACATTGAAAGCTTATAATGTTTTTTTTTGTATATAAGGAAACAAATAAGATCCAGACAAAACTTCCCGTTTAATCAATTTCTGAATGACAATAAGATTATTTATAAATTTATTCCTGGTGTTACAAGAACAGGAAGAAAAATACGAAATAAAACAAAAAAATAAAATCAATTTAATTGATTTAAAAATTATGATTTAATTGTCTGTTTAAAATATTAACACCTACTTTTTAACCCCTAATCCTCTCATATATTCAATACACAAATTTACGATCTAACAAATTCAATTTTGTGGTGTTCCGTTAATTAGCAAACAAATTTACTACACCTACCATTTATCTTCTATAACTCTGTGTGTTACTTTTTATTGTTGTTGTTGTTATTGTCATGTTGTATTTTTTTTTTTTTTTGTGGGCTAAAATAACAAACCACCCATTTATTATGACTCCTCATACCAATAAAGTTTAAAACTAAATTGTCATTCTATATATATTCGTGAAATATCATCCCCTTTGGTTTCTTGTTATAATATCAACACTAAATCACTAAATTTACACTTCTGATCCTATAATATCGTATTTCGTAAAGTTAAATCAATATCAATCCAATTCAAATACCAATAAATCAGTGAATGATACGTTTTATTCCTCCTACTAACTTCTTTCTTCTCATCTTTTTTTTTTTTTCTACTTTTTCCTCTTCTTCTTATTCTTGAATTTCAACCTCGTAAAAATTTACTTTTTCTCTCTCTTTCTCTCTCTCTCTCTCTATGTGTCACCCGAAAACTCCTACTTTTTTTTTTCCCTTTTTTTTTTCTTTATATTTTTCGGGATTTTGTGTCGTCTATAAATTTTGTGTATACGTCAAATACATACAATTCACAAATCGATGAGTATCGGGTAAAAAGAAAAAAAAAAAAAAGTAAAAAGAAGAAAATCTAAAGGAAAAATCATCTAAAAGAAAAAAAGAAAAAATATAAAAGGGGAACCAAAACAAACGAAGAAAAAAAAAAACATAAGAAAAACCAATAAAATATAAAATTGGTTGTGCCAAAAGAAAAAACAAAAAAAAAAAAGAAAAGGAAAGAGAGAAAAGAATCAAATAGGAGGAAGAAGAAGAAAAACGTTAAAAAAAAAATGTGACATTGCGTTATAGAAAAAAAAAAAAAAAAAAAACGGAGAAGAAAGTGATTCCTTGAGGGATGATAGGGTGAATGATAGTGATTTAAGAGGGGTGGTGGCGTTGTGAGGAGAATAAAATGATCATTTTTAATATTGTTTTTTCATTCTCTCTCTCTCTTCTCTCTGCTCTTTACTTCTTCTACCACTTTTGATTCAAAAATAAAAAGGAAAAAAAGAAATTGCCGATAACATTTGAAATTTTAGGGTTGCCACATGTAATAAAATAAAATAAAAAAAACAATAACAAAAGCCGCATTACTACATAAAATAACCATAGAGAAAGAGTGAAACTAGTTTGAAGTTTTCTTTAAAAAAAAAAAGACAGAAAAGTAAGATGAAGAATAAAGAATTGTATGCAAGTAAAGTTTTAAATTGTTAATTTATTTAAGAAATCATAAATCTATCGATGTTCCCACTCCCGTTACCTATCTCAGCATAATAAGAATAAAATAATAACATTGAGAAAAACAAAATATCGTGTTTTATAAACTTCTAGAAAAATAAGAAACGAAGAAAACATAAGAAAAATAGAAAACCTACTCAGAATGAAAATACAAGAAAAAAAAAAAAATAAGGTTCATATTTGCATAATTTATAATAATTATTATCTAACTGACTATAACTAACTTAACTAAAGAAAAGTGACTAGGTAAGTAACTATATAAGAATATAATAAAGAAAGAAAAAAAAAAAAAGAAACGTTTTTCAATTTTTCCAAATAGAATTCTAAAACCTTGAAAATAAAATTCCATTCACACCTTACATTTTACAATTACATAATATTTTTATTATTTTTTATTATTTTTTATTGTTGTTGTTGTTGTTACTTTTTTATTTATTTATTTATTTATATTTTTTTATTATAAAATAATAAAAAAAACGAGTTTTACGTTGTTGTTGTTTTTTCAAAAAAAAAAAAAAAAAATAAAAAAAAAGAGAAAAAACAAATTAAACTAAAGCAAAAAAATAAAAGAAAAACGCAATTGCAATTTTTTTTCTTCTTATTTTCTGATAGTTTTTTTTTTATCATATTTTTGTTGTTGTTGTTGTTGTATGGGTGATGTTATTGTATTAGTATTGGTAAATGCAATATGCAAGCAAAAGAAAAAAAAAAAAAGAATTATTAGAAATAATAAGAAGTAAATTAATGGACAGGTTTTTTTTTTTTATAATAGAAAATTATTATTCAAACTCACCTGCATTTAGTCATTTATTGTGTTTTATTTATTACACATTTTATTTTATTTTATTTTTTTTATTGTATGTTTTTTTATTGTATGTTTTGTGTTGGCTGCTTATAAATAATTTAGATCTTAGAATACACTATTCGATTTGAGTAGTTTCATATGTTTTTGTTTTAAATTAAATAAAGGAAATCAAAGAATATTATTAGAGAATGTTTACAAATTTATTGATGATTGTTAAATTTCCTTGTCGTTAATTTGTTCAGAAGAGATTCTTATAAGAGTCTCATATGAATAGTAAATAAGATAAAAATCTTTATTTATATGCTTTACAAAATGCAAAGTAAGCAAAATCCTATAGAGATGAAATAACAGAAAAAGTAAAAAGTGGAAACACGTGCAGTGCTTTACTACGAATTTTAATTTGTAATATTGATTTCATCCCTCTTAAAACTTAAAGTTCTTCCTTTAATTTGTTTAATCGTAATTTTCCTAAGACTAATTTCATCAGAAAAATAAAAGAAAATTTCTCTTAATGAAAATAAATTTTCACCAAAAAGATTTCTTACGGTTGCTGCCCTTTATTTTCTTCTAAAACTTGAATCTTATGTATTTTCGGTTAGTTTTATAGTTAACCGATATAAGCTGCTTGAAAACACCAAAAACCCCAACACAACACTAACAACAACAATAACAACAATAACAACAATAAACAACAACAAAATTTAAATAATACGAGAGTAGGTATTAAAATGTAAATGTTTAGAAAAATTTCTTGATTTTTTGACATTGAAAAAAAAAAAAAAAAAAAAGTTGAAGAAAAAAATAATTTTTTTTTTGTTTTTACAAAAACTTTTAAAACAGCTGTTTTTTGTTATCATTTATTATTTGACATTTAAATTGAAATTTATAACATTTGTTGTTGTTGTTGTTGGTATTTTGTTTATTTTTGTTTTTTTTTTTTTGTTTACTTTTTTATTTTTCTTCAATTTTATCGTTTGTCAGCTGAGCAGAGACAAAGACAAAAGCAAAAGTAAAAAAAAAAAAAAAAAACAACAAGAACAAAATATTGAAGTTGAATTGAAAGGAACAAAAACAAAATAAAAAAGAAGTTGTCGTCTGGGACAGACAGGTTGTTTGACAAAACCAAAAAAGCAAAAAAAAAAAAAACAAACCTAATAATTTCCAATATAAAATGTTTGTTTTGTTTTTTCTCTCTTTGTTTGTGGAGAATTTTACAGAGAACGTCGACGCAGACAAACATTACTTTTTTTTTTTTTTTACATTTAAGGTCGTTTTAATAATTAATAAATATTATAATGTAAATAAATGAACATAAATTTAATTTACTGATATTCTGATATTTAAGTGTTGTTCACCCCTGGACTGGAATATTTTTTTTTTTTTTTTGTACATAAGAAATAAAACACAGAAAAACTGGATTTAACTACGATCCAAAAACCTCTAAAATATCTTAACGATTTCTTATGATCTTTTATTTTGATTTTTAAAAATTAAACTAAAATGTCAATAATTTTGGGAGTTTTGGTTTTTTTTTTTGTGGAAAATCCTTGTTTTTTTATTGTTGTTGTCTGTTATCAATTGTTGTTGTGAATGTTGTGTATGCCTAAAAAATATTTTGTTAATTATAGAAATTAGCATGGACACAAACCATAAATACAAAATAATTATAGACTGCTAACAAGTTAAAGCATTAAATAAGGAGGGATGAATGGTTGAAGGTCGTTGATGGAGGTGGAATTTTTGTAAATAAACAAAATTCCTTTTTTTTTTTTCTAATTGTTTTAAAATTTAAAGAGAAACTGAGATAACGGTCAGACAGAATACAAAATTCTTACTGTCCTCCCCTGATTCTACATTCCCACAGTTGTTTTGAATGAAAAAAAAAACAAAATGCATTTAAATGTGTTGACATAAAATACAGAACAAAAAAAAAAAAGAAAAGATAACGAAGTTTAATTAATATTTTTTTTATTCATCTTTTGTTTCTTCAAATTAAAATAATGTTTTTTCTTCTTCTTTTTATTTATGAAATGCAAATCACGTTTTTTTTGCACATTCTTTTTTTTTTTTTGTTTTCGTTTTTTTCTTTTTTAAATTAAAATAATGTTCAATTGTTTTTGTGTTTTGTTACATAAATTAACACGCGCGCAAATTTCAGACATTTTTTCTCCTTGTCTTTTTCTTCTTCATATTCTTATTCTCTTTTGAAGTAGGATAGGAATTGGGAATTATTATTATTTTCCTTAATAACTTTAAGGAGGGAATCACAATGTTTACAATATTTAAGTTGTGATTACCTTCACGGTCATTCTTACCTCATTTAGTTTATCCTTTTAACCATTTTGTTGGTAAACTTTAAAAATAAGAAAATTTATTCAGATTGAAAGGAAAATAGAAGAATAAAGGATTTTCATAAATTATTTGGAGAATCTAAAGAATTTGATTTAATTTAAATGTTGAAATTAATATCCGAATGAATAATATTGTGAACGATCTATAAACTGGGTATTATTAATACAATTAGCACGATTATTAATGCGACAAAATACAAAACAAAACAATAAAAAGTAAAACTATAAAGTATGAAGTGTCTTTTATGTAAAACAATTAATATTTATGTCATAAAATATTTTAATGAGATTTAAAAATAATTAATGTAAAATATAAATAATAATAATTCATTTTTATTCTGCTTATTTTCATTGTTGCTGTTATTGTTGTTGTTATTGTTGTTGTTGTTGTTTATTCGTTATACAAAGGAAATTGTTTTTAAAGTGATTTGTATCAAAGAATGAAATCTTTTATAAAATATAAAATCATACAAAAAACACACATGAAAAAAAAGACGTTGAATATTTATTTTGAATTAAACTTGAACTCTTTTTTCTCTATTCGTGTAAAAAAATATGGAAACAAATGATGTACCAAAAACAACAAAGATATTTATAAAGTTTATAAAGATTCAATTCTTTCCTTTTTTTTTTGTTCGTTTTTTTTTTTATTTGTATGTCAAGTTTGATGTTTGATCGCGCTACACCTTAGTTGTAAAAACAAAACACTAACCTTTTTATTATTTCTTTCTTGGCTTAAATAATTGAGATGAATATGTGGCAAAAATAAACATACCAAGTACACGAGTGAGAGAGAGAGGGAGAAAAAGGGTAATATAGTGTTTACAGTTGTGATTTGTGACGTCACTCATGTGAAAGATATAAATTGAAAGTTAACTCCTTTTGTTTTTTTACTATAAATTATATTTAAATATGCCTTAAGGGTGAACAAATTATGTGAAACCCTGAGATGTTAAAAAAAAATCCATATGCAAAAAAAACACAACCCATAACAACAACAGTAACCACCAAAGTTTCAATCAAAATCATAAAAGAAGTTGCGTTATGCTCATAGCCATTTTTTTTTCTTTCGTTATTATTATTTCGCGCGCGGTTTTGTTTCAAAAATTTGGATGTCATAATTATAATAGGTTTTTATGTTTCGCTTATTTGATTTTTTGTTTTTTTCTTTCCGTTTTGTTTTGTTTCTCCATTTTGGCATTTTAATAGAAAAAATTAACAAATATAAAAACAAATTAAATATTAAATTAAAGAAGAGAAAAAGATGAAACAGCACTCAAATATTTTGTAACAACACGAAAAAAAACGCACGCATTTAATCGTGTCGTGAATTGAATAACTAATTTTTTTAACCCTCAAATAAATGTGACCGTGATCGGTGTGTGTCTTTGCTATTTAATAATTTTTTTTTCAACTATTTCTGTTGTTTATATTTTTTTTTTGTTTAAAAAAACATAAACATAATAATAGTAATGTTTATACTATTCTTCTATTTCTCAATTTAACAATACTATTTTTTTTTTTGTTTTTGTTTTTGTTTTCTTTCTTTTTATTTTTGTTGTTAATTTTTTTTCGCCTTGTAACTGATACAACCAATACCTGTCGACAATACAACAACAATTTTATGTTATGCTCATAAAGAAACAATAATAAGCAACAAGTGAAATCGATTATTAGTTGTGTTTTTTTTTTCTTTCATTGTATGTAATTTTTATTTGATGTAATTGTTTGATCTGTTGAATCAAAATTTATAAAACAATTATATTATTTCAAGGTGGTGCACGATCAATTTGTTTTTATTTTTCCATTATTTAATTTAGTCAGTACACATAATTTTAGTTGAGACACATTTTTTTTTCATTATAAATAAATACGGTGAAATTGGCCTACTTTGTTCATTTTTATTTCATAAAAATATGAACAAATGAAAATATAGAATTATAAAATTGTGTTGCATTTGTTTCTGAAACGATAAAATTATTATTACATTTTTGTGGTTTTTTTCTTTCCCCTCTCTTAACACGATAACAATTTGACAGTTTGTCACACATAAAGTTTATTATTATTGGTTAAAAATTTATCGCTGTTTAACCCCTTCGAAAATATGTAGATTATATGTGATACGTTAAAAAAAATCAACAAATGTTACACATGATAAACGACAATCCGACTTTATATTTGAATTTTACTGTCAAAATTCTTTTTTTTTTATTTTTAATATTTAAACAACAACAAACAACACAACAAAACAGAAGAGAAAATATCAAAACCTTTAGAAATATTTTTTAACGACAATTTTATAATTTAAACCCTCTCAATTGACGATCTGCTTTTATTTTTTTTTTGTTGTCTTTTTTATTTTCTGTTTGTTTGTTTATTTGTTTCGTTCGATGTTTGTATGTTTGTTTGTTTGCTTGTTTGTTCATTTGTTTTTTTGTTTGCTTATTTATTGTGATAATATTAATTTTTTTGTCACAACTTTTGTCATGTCATATTGTCTATTCCAGTTATCAAAAAAAAATGTACGCAACAAATACACACACACACATACATGCATAAGTTGAAATTATTTTGTGGAATGGGAGACACAATAACAATAATACGAGAAAATGCACAATACTAATAATAACAACAGTAATAATACATATAATAAAGTTATTCTGTTTATTTGTTGTTGTTGTTGTTATTGTTGTGTTGTATATTTGCTGACCATTTTTTTGATTGAAATAAAGACGAAGAAAAAAAATAGATGAAAATTGAAATTGAATATAAAAAAAAAAGTAAAAATGAAAAAAGGGAAAAATAAGCAAAAAGATTTTTTAATTTATAATTGACATGTCGTGTCCAGAGATTTATAACCTTTTATATATACTGGATGTCCAATTATTTTTTTGTTGTTTTTATTGAATGAGAATATTAAATAATGAACGAAATTAGTTTTTAAAATTAGAGTTTTCCTTTATTTCTATGTTTGGATTTTCCCACTCTGTACGACCCCACTCTACTTATATCGTTGAATTTTACAGATTCAAATTTTAAATCATAAATAGCAACAAAAATACTCCCCAATACAAAAGAAAAGAACGAAAAGAAAAGAACGAAAAGAAAAGAACGAAAAAAAAGTTTATCCAAAAATGTCAATGGACGAAAAAAAAAAAAAACAAACGAACAAAAAAAAAAAAAAAAAGAGAAGAAATGATAAAAAGTTTTTGTTTTTCAAACTTTACAAAATTGTTTCTAATTAATTGCATTTGTTTTTAAGAAACAAAAAAATAAAATATATATATTGGGGAACAGCTGATTTTTATGAACAATTTAAGCCTTCAAATTTATATTCTTGTTTTCATTTTGTTCTCTTTTATTCTGTTTGTTTTCGTCATTTTATTTATTGTTGTTGTTGTTGTTGTTGTTGTTGTTGTTATGTTTATAAAACAAAATTGTCAACTTGATTCGCCTTAACCTAAAATTTATTAACATAAAAAAAGAAGAAGAAGAAGAAAAAGAAGACAGAATATAAAAATGAAATAAAAAATTAAATTAAATTAAATTAAAATTGATGATTTTATTGGACGCAAGTGAAACTAATCATAAAAATAATGAAGACAAAAAAAAAATACAGAGATGCATTTTTTTTTTAATAGTGAAATTATTGGAATCGGGTAGAATTAATTTTATTTATTTATAAAGGTCCGATTTTTGTCTTATGATGATCTTGACCGAAAATTAAAAATTCTGTTTTTTTTTTTTATTATTTTTATATTTTATTATTTATTGTATAAAATGTCGTGTGACTTAAAGACTAAGATAAATAATCTTCAATTATATAATTTCATTTTTTATTGTAATTTAATTCTTTAACTTTTGCAAAACGTAAATGATGATAATTTGGTTTTTTTTTTACGTTTCTTTTTTTGTATTTAAAATTATGCAATAATATTTATTTGGGCGTTGATTTAATGAAGTTACAAATGTGAAGAAATAATTTATTCCAATTGTGATTTGTACCTGAAATTATTTTGCCTCTAAAGTAAAAACGTGTCACTATTTTTGGTTGTCATTGACATTTATTTAAAGTTAATAATTATCAACAATTAATTACTGAATTACTCATATCTTTGTGGAGATTGGATAGTTTAACTTCACTTTTCCATTAAATAATTTGAAAATTTGGACCAACAGCAACAACAAAAAGGAAAACAAAAAAAAAAAACAATGACAAATTTTCTTTTAAACTTTATATAATTTTTTAAAACTTTTTTGTCTGCTTTAAAATTGAACTCATGTAAAAAGAAGGAAAGATTTTCTTTTCTTTTTCGCTTCGTTTTTGTGAACTGAAAGTAGAAGAAGAAGAAAAAAAAAGGATCAAGAAAAAAGTCCACTCAATAATTCAACTTCACCTAAATATATCCTTACAAAAAGTAACAACATTTATATTCTCTCCCCCATTGAAGAACTTTATCTTTTTGTTTTATTTTCTCTTTTTTTTCTATCTCTCTCTTTTTTTTGTTTTACCCTTTCAGAAGATTTTTTATCTACTCTTCCTTTAGAAGTTTAGAACATATAAAATTTTCACGACCTAAACAATAAGAACAACAGCAACAATAAAAACAAAAGTACTATGACAAAATATATTAGTCTCACTCTATCTTTATCTCAATTTCTCTCTCTCTCTTTCTGTTTCTATGATGATAATAAATAATATTTAATTCAATGACAAATGAGAAGCAAGAACATGTCTCGCGAATAAACATTCTTTGTATTGGTTGTCATTTGTCATCAATTATACTCCAGTGATGAGACATTCCATTTCTTTTTATGTGGATCCATTTAATCATTCACATTTTCATTTTTATTAAAATCGGGTAACACCTAAAGTGATAAATATAGTTTGTCAAATTTTCTTTGTTCAGATTCTAATGAAATGAAATCTTAATCAAAATCTGATTTTCGTACAGATTTCTTATCCGTTTGTACCGATCGGGTAACACTCGATAATGTTTATTTAGAAAATTTTACATAAATTATAATTTTCATTTGATCAAAATTTTTTGTTTTCCATCCCCTAACTTTTACTTTACACAAAGATTTAATTACATTTCTAGACCCATTCAAATATATATATATTTCACAGCAATAATAATTGTTTCTGATATTTATTTTCTTCAATATTTATACATTAAATTTACTTCCTTTATACATACATACAAACATACATAGATACATACAACAACAATACAGTAAAGTTATACAACAAAATAATTCAAAAATATATAATATTTCTTATTTAAAATTCCCTTTCAAAAATTTCCTTTTCTAAAAGTATACAATTATTTTCTATAAAGAGTCTCCAATCTAGACATAATTCTTATGTTTTGATTAAAATACAAAAACTATGTTTGTGTGTATAAAAATTAATTTTATGCGTTACCAAAAACAAAAAAAAAAAATACACTTTCTCAAAAGTTTTAATATTTTTCTTTTTTTGTTTTTTACAAAGGGGTTTTTTCTCTCTTTCTCTGTATAATTTCAAACATCTTTCTATTTTTTGTTGTAAATATTTTTCTTATGTGTATTAAAATTTCTCTTCTCTACACACACACACACGCACAAATAAAATTCATATCAGTGCCGTTTCATATGCTGTGCTAATTGTATCTGCATAACATAAATTTTTTTTTTTCACCTGAATTACATTCAGTCACCAACTTATGTCTAATCCTATAGAAAAATTTCGAAGCTCTTAACAATTTGTTTTTTTTTTTTTTACAAATATTATGGGGTTCCAAAATTTTTGGACCAAATGAAAAAAAATCGTATGTTCGTTTATGTTTTTTTATAGATTAAAAGGAAATGAGATACAAAATTTCATCTCTAATATTGTTGTTGTTATTATTATTTATTTGTATTTTTGGGTTGATCCTTTAGATCTTTATTTATATTATGACCAAAAATAGTTAATTTTAATCAAAATATGGTCAATTACTTTTGAAAATAATAATATGGGTAAATATATGGGAAAATTCTTAAAGTAAATATGTTTATTTTAAAATAAATTCAGTGGTTGGGAAAATTGTGGAAAATATTTTGACTTTTTGAAGTATTCAAAATTATAGAGGGTCATCGTGTATTTAATACCCATATATATTTATTCGTTTGTGGTTTTAATAATAATGTTTGAATTTCATATGTAAAATATTAGAAATTAAATTAATGCAATTTGTGTGTTGGAATTTGATTAGGCACGTTCAATATTAAAAACCCATTGAGACAGATAATTGGAAAATGATTTATTTGTTTCATTTCCCCGTTTGTTTTTTTTTTTTTATCAAAATTAAAATTACAAAATAGGGTAACATCTTTGTTTCTTGATTTTTCAACGTCATTTCTTTCGAATATTATCCGGCCTCCCCCTTTTTTTTTTTAGCTTTCACTTTGTTAATCTAAAAACACTAAAAATAATAATCATTATCATCTTTTACCTTTATCCAAGAACAAAAAAAAAAAAACGAAAGAGAAAGGGAAAAACGAGAAGAAGAAGAAGAAGAAGAAGAAAACCCTTTTTTCTTTCATTCTTTCTTTCTTTATTTTATCCAACTAATTTATTTTTTCTTTCTTCTGTTTTCTTTCAAATTATTGACTTTAGACCCTTTTTTACACTCTCTAGAAATTGTAAGGTTTCTACAAACACACACACAGGCAAACACAAACAAATATAATAAGGTAAAAATATATTTCACTCGTCTTTAGACTTTTACAATTTTCTTTCTATTTTTCCTTTTCTTTTCTTCTCTTCTTTCCAAAAAAAAAGAAGAAGAAGAAAAAAAAATTTACACAAAAGCCTATTTTTCTAGTTGCCAAAAAGATTAAAATCTAAAAGTCTAAAGATATAAAGGCATTTTTTTTTTCTTACTTCTCACTGTGCGGTATGTTTTGTTTTTGTATTTTCTATTTTGTATTTATTTTTTTTTTCTTCTTCTAATAATAAAAGTGGAAAGAACTTGAGAACTTTATGAGGTGGAAAAATAGAATTAGGAGTGAAAGTTCAATTAACAACATTAGGATGAATGGCTCTATATATATACTTTTTTCCATAATGGTATAATGGAGGGGGGGTGGGGTATGAGAAGGATACTAACGGGGTGGTGTTTGATTTTTTTTTTTTTTTTATTCCATGAGTCTATAACTGAAGTGTATTCAAGAGATTTAGGAGAATGGATGGTGGGGCAGAGTGTGTTTGTTGACCCTTTTTAAGGTTTTCTTCTTCTTAAAAAAAGGATGAGGGTTAAGAGAGGGAAGTGGAAAATGCGAAATAGGGTGTTCATTTATTTATATAATGAGTTCAGGAATGGAAAACGAAAAATGAAAAAGGAAAGAAGGAAAAATACGAAACACAATTCGAGTTGAAATTATCTAAGATTAAATTATTGAGAAATCGTTTATCTGATAGATTAAACTGATCGTGGAAATAAGCGAAAGTAAAACGAGGAAGAGAGTAAGACAGGAGGAACACAACAACAAAATATATGTTGTTGATTTTTTGTTTTTTATTTTGAACGAAAATGAAAAAAGAAGGAAAATGCTTGCTACGATTTTTTTTATTTTTTTGGTTAAAAAAATAATATTTTCTTTTTCTTTTGTTTTCATGAATTGAATTACCGATTTTTATATTTCCGTCTTTTTCTTCTTCTCCTTCTTCTTCTTCTTCTTTTTAATAATTTATTTTAAATTCAAATCAAAAGTTTTTCTTTCAAAAAATATTCTTTTTCCCTTCTTTTTGTAAATTTGAAACAATAATTTAAATATTAATTTTCCACCCCCCAATTCTCACTCTTTCTTCTATTTCATTATATATTCTCTCTCACTAACTAACTTTTATAAAATAAAACAACAACAACAACAAAAAAAAACCAAACAAACAGAAACAGAATCAATGTTGAATTGTTGCTGATATATTTTGAAGTAAGACGGCTTTGGCTTAGGAACCAACATTATTCGCAAATGGCAATTAATAATCCCACTCCTCTCACTCCTTTTTTTTGTTTTTTTTTTTTTAATAATAATAAATATTTATGTGTGAAATGTTGAATTATTAGAATGAGAGTGTGTGTGTGTGTGTGTGTATGTTTGTTTGGGTGGATGGATGGATTTTATTATATAACATATTTTTGAAATTGTTAAAACCCTTAATTTAATTTACATGCATAATAAAAACATATGTTGTTTATTTTTAAGTATGAGGTTAACCATCATACCCAATCCAATTCCATTTTAAACCTAACTATCCCGCCCAGAACTTTCTCAATTGTATTTTATTATTAAAAGTAAGTGAAACTAAATTTAAACCCAATTCCTCAAAAAAACAAAAAAATACTCAAAGAAGAAAAAAAAGAAGAAAAGAAAAGAAACAAAAGGAGGAAAAAAAAAGAATTCTTCACTTGATAAATATACAGAACACACTTAATTTTCTACTTTAATTTTGTAGCTATTGTTATTGTTGTTGTTCTTATTATTATTATTATTGTTGTCGTCATCATCTTCTTCTTTATATAGGTTCTCTCTGTATAGGTATGCGTCAAAAATTTAAATTACTTTTTAGTTATCGTATTATCCTATGAATGTATATAAGTTTTTACTTTATTCCATATATACATTATTTTTGTTTATTATATTCACTATATAGGTATATGTAGTTGGTTATGGAAAACGCCAAAACTTAAACAAAACCAAAAACTTTTCGATATACATAATATACATATGTACATACATATATATATATATATATAGCAACAACAATATATGCAGATATGTATATATTCATTAACGTAACTATAAAAGGGAGTGTTACATATCAACACGTTTAAGTAACCATCTATTAAACTTCTTCTTCATCTGCTTCTTTATTTTCTACAATATTCCATTCTACATAAGTTTTAACTTAAAGTTAAGTTTTCTAACAAAACACCCCTTCATTTTCTGTTCTGTTATATTCATATTATGTATATTTTCCTGTCATCATCCTTAAAAATACCAGCATCATATTACTTCATCCTCTCCTCTATCCCTTCTCTCTTTGTCTCACTTAACTACTGACATGTCCCTTTCTGCTTCAACATATATATATTTTCCTTTATTCTATACGTATTTTTGGAACATCATTTAGAAAATATTTCTCTCATTTTGTATCATTAGACCGACTAGAATGAGGTCCTCAAGAACAATTATTAGTGAATGAACGATATGAAGTTTCTTCATTTTTTTTCTCTCTTTCATTTTGTTTTTTTTTGTTGTTTTTTGATATTAAATTCTTATACAAAATATACCTTTATATATTTCACCTCATTCTACCACTTTATATTCACCTCATTCTATAAATTCTACCGTTTCTATATATGAAAAAAAAAACGACAGCAGAAGAAAATATTGCAATTTAAATACGTAACCTCGTACTTCTCATATTCACCCACATTGATATATGTACACTTCACAATATACAAACATACATATATTTAACGTACTTATAAGATCGTCTTTACACGAATAATTAAGATAACGATTATCGTTAACATTTAATATAAATGTAACATGATGCTATATTATGAGAGAGAACGAGAGAAGATTCCTTCTTAGTGAAGAAGAATATTTTTGACAATTAAGTTAAGAGAGAAATTTTGTTTGTTAGTTCTAACAAGAAGATGAAGAAAAAAACGCGCGGTTTTAAAAGGCAATGAATAAGAAGACAACCAGAGTAAAATGTTAAGAATGTATGTTGATCAAGTTTGTTGTTTATTTTAGGGATGTGGATTTTGTGGTTGACTTATTTAATGGATAGTTAATTGTGAAGGTTAGGGAAGATTTCAAAGAATGATCTGCATCATTTTGTTTAACTATATGTCTCTTTGTGCATTCTACCATTTAATTCCATAAGAGTTTAAATGATTTTTTTGACCTTGTCTATATAGATTCTTTGACAAAAGTTAAACGATAAATTTAAGTCAAAAAGTCAAAGAAAGTTATAATTAAAAAAAAACAAAAATGAAAATGAAGAAAATGTGAAAACATGAGCATATTAAATTAATATGCCAGACAATAAGAAAATTCTTCTTCTTCTACAAAACTAAATAAAACCAAAAAATAGCAAAACAAAAAAGTTGTTCCCCATCCCGCAAATAAAAAGTGTGGTTTGGTGCGGGGAAGTTCTCATAAATAAACGAATATCTAGGCAGAAAAAAAAAACTTCTAATAAAATATTATTGAGTCAGATGAAAACAGTAAAAAGAAAAAAAAACAAGTGGATGAAAAAAAATGATGAAGAAGAAGAAAAATTTGTTACAAGAAAAGTTTTCCTATTTTTTTGTTATCGTTGTTGTTGTTTTTGATTCTTCATTCCCCCTTAACTCAAAAAAAAAAAAAACAAACAAACACACCCCCCCACGAATTAATAGAAAAATATGTAATTTTATTAAATAATAATTTATAGACAGAAGTTTTTTCTTATGTATTTTTAATAATATCAGTGGAAAGCTGAAAGGCTGTTTGAAAGGAAGTGAAAGAAAGTGAAAAAAAAAAGCTGAGAAAACAATCCCCCATCTAAATAAACAATCAAAATATTATAGAAAAAAAATAATAACAAGAAGAAAATGATGAACATGAAACAATTATCTTTTCACTGTTGTTTCTTTTATGAAATAATAATAGAAAATACGATGACAGAACAGAATTTATATTTCTTAGATAATCAATTCATAAATTTTATTAAATTCTAATCAAATGTTTATTTTCTTTCGATTAATTCTTTAGTCGCTTTTTTTTTATATTCATAATATAAATTCTGTTCGTTTTTCGTT
The DNA here is from genome assembly GCA_963082725.1 of Pedicia rivosa. Lineage (NCBI taxonomy): Eukaryota > Metazoa > Arthropoda > Insecta > Diptera > Pediciidae > Pedicia > Pedicia rivosa. The sequence continues at coordinate 4,583,435 of OY720152.1, forward strand.
GTGTGTTTCTAAAGTAAAGATAAAAAAATAAATTGTCACAAATTCAAAATTAATTGAATGGGAATGGAAAATAATTTCGTTATTCTTGTGTGAAAAATAAATAAAAAAAAAATAAGAGAAGAAGGAGGAGGAGAATAATGTAATTTAATTAAAAATTATTCGTCTCTCATATACAATTTTTTCTATAGAAATTTGTTCTACCCAATTCTCACTGGAATACAAAATGATTCCTTACATCCTTCATTATTTGTCATTATTGACCAGTACAGAATATGGAGACGATTGATGTGCGCTTGTCTGCAGAAAATAAATTCAAACAGTAGAAAAAATTTAAAAGTTAATTCACTTTCTGCTCAACTTTTGCTTACCTTCTATTCTTATTTAATTAATTTTCAGTCTGATGTTATTGGATGTTTAACAACTCCCAATATTTTCCTCTTTCAATCAATGAAGATTATTGTTGCTCTTAAATTTGAATCAATTCAATCGTTAAGAATTTACAAAAGTGGAATTAAATAGAATTTGTGTTTTGAGAAATGAAGAAATTTTAAAGAAAAAAATATTGAACTTGAATTAATTTCATACCAAATTTTAATGTTCCAAATAAATATTTTATTCAACATTGAAAATGATTAAACATAAAATGGATGTCTGTAATTAAATGTTATAGTAAAAGACATAAAAATTAAATTTTAACAACTTTACCACATTTTATTGATTCTTAAGGAAATGAAATGAAATATAAAATTTTCTAATTCTCATTAAATTAGAAACTATACGACAAAAGACACGTTAGTAAACTTGTTCTAGATTACCAAGATCTTTGTAGCACATGCGGGACACACCATTAGATTAGAATCGAAAATAAAACTTTAATTTTAAGAAGAAAAAGAAAATGAAGATTTTTTCAATATTTTTAATGAATTCTTCTTAAATTTGATGCATCTAAAAAATCAACCAAATTGGAAATTTTTTCAACTTGATGAAATTTAAAGAGGAAAAATGACGAAACAAATAATAAGAGGAAAATAGTAAATAGAATAAAAATGATGAAAAATTATTTTAAAAATTTTCCGCTTTCATTACTTTACAAATTTTCTTGTTTTTCCTATATAGAATATACAATTTTAATACTCTCATCTAATATCACAGTATCATCGTTTATGTATTTGTCACTTTTTCCCCGTATACTTAATTGTTATTATTTCTGTCGGTTGTTGGCTGTTTGCCGTTTTACAAGAAAAAAAAAACATAAAAATAAATATATATATAAAGTCATATTATGTACCGACTAAAATTTGCAACTATATAGTTGAGACGACCTGGGTTAAAAGAAGAAAACAATATAAGTGGGGTGGTCACAAAGAAAAGGGTTTAAAATAACAAAAACAACAACAGTGAAAAACGTGTAGGATGACGTGGAAGAAGAAAAGAGTTTAACGCAAAAATACTACATATAAAAGGATGTAAATTTTTCTTCTATTTTTCTCTTTAAAAATATAAAAAAAAAACATTATAAGGGAAAAGGATAAAGAAAGTAAAAGAGTAAGTGTATGAAAGAGAGAACGTGAAAGAGAGAGAATGATGGAATGAAAGTTTAAAGGTATAATGTATGTTTACTGTTTTAATACTTTAAAATGGGTTGATGTTTGAAATTAGACGATAAATCACATTAGAATTGGTAGATGATGATGAGATGAGATGTTGATGAAAATTTTATATGAGAAAAAGGGAGATAGTGGAAAATACAAGAAAATTTTGTTTGTTGAAAAGGCGTAGAAGACGTATGATGATGATGATGATGTTGATCATGATGATGATGATGATGATGATGATGATGATGATGATGATGATGATGATGATGATGATGATGATGAAGAAGAAGAAAAAGCAGGAGAAGTAGAATAAGAGAGAATTCCTATATATGTGCTTTTGTTTTTGCTTTTTATTTTTTTTTTTTACTCGTTTTTAGGGCTAAAAGAGAGGAAGGTTGAACGATTGTAAATGTTGATGTTTTTTAAGGGTTCTTCTTATATATTTTATGTATTTTAAGTTTGTACTGGTTAACCTCTCTATATGACGTAAATAAACGGTATAAATGGGTAAAGATAAATAAAAGCATATATTGTATAGAAGGTAGTGGAGAGGACGTAAGCATATAGGGGGTCGGTGTGCAAATAATTTTACGATATAAAGAACAGATAATTTTATTTAGTTTTATTATGTGAAAATTTAATTGACAGAATTTTTCTTTAACACAAAAAAAAATAAATAAAACAACAACACCGAAAATTCATCTGATTCCCATAGGATTAATATATATAAATTTATATCCTTGTTAAAGGATAACCAAAATGTAAAATGTAAAATGTAAAAATAATAAAAAAGAAAAACTGTTTTTTAGGATTTTCATCCTAATAATATTATAAATAAATGACCATAAACTTGAAACATTATAACACTCGTCTAAATCCACAATAACACCTATTATTAACCAAAACCAAAAACCAAACTCAAACCTTTAAACACAATTCCTATTCATTCTATATACCCCATTTTCTAGTATACCACACACAGCACATACACACAAATATATATATACATAAATACACATAAACAAACAGATATTTATATAATATACACCAACCACTCATACAAAAAAAAAATATTACAATATCCGAGACACACAGAAAAACCACAATATAAAATCATCCACTTTAAACCCTTTCATTTTCTCCATATCATTTTCTCTCTTACGAAAATCAAATTAACAAAACTAAAAATTGTTTTTCACAAAATAACAAAAAGAAAAATGAAAAGAGAAACAAAAAAAAAATTGAAAACTTTCATAACGTTTTACTATTCACCCTCACTCATGTCAATTTCACTTCTTTCTATTCATTTTCTTTTCCTCCCATTGAACCCCAATTTTCTCTATTTTAATATTCGTTTTCTATACTCATCGTTTTCTCTCCCCTATTATTCCCTCAGTTTTTCCACTTTATTTAATTAGATCAAAAAATCATATCAAAAAATAAAATACATTTAATTCAAATTAAATCATTTAATATTGTTTCCTGTTTTATCGTTCTCGTTTGTATGTTTTGGAAATGCGCTACGTAGAATCAACATTGAAGGGTTTTAAAATTGCTTCATTGTTTTTTTTTGTATGGTACAAGTACAGATGTCAAGATAAATAGTTACAAACATTTTGAACTACTGAAATACTCAAACACAAACATCAAATTTTATAATTCGTTGATCTTTTTTTATTCCTGTTGATTTATGAAATTCATCTTTTTTAAGGACAAAACCACAACAGAATATTATTTTGAAGTTTCGGTTTTATTTTTTAAAATTGTACAATCTATTCTTCCTCCATCAACCTTACCCTTTCTTGTATATAGCACAACCATATTCATTATTTTTTCCCCTTTTGACCACTACATACCAAAACTAAAAATTGTTTACTGATGAAACTTCCAAAAATTCATTCATATTTATATTCACATGACCGTAACTTTTTATCTTTTGATGTTTTTTTAATTCAATTCAAGAACTTCAATATTCAGAAATTAAATTTAAAAAAAACAAAAACAAAAATAAAAACAAAGAAGAATTTAAAAGAATTTTCTATAGACAGAGAAGAAGAGTTTTTTATTGTATTTATTAAATGGAAAAGGACTAAAGAAAGAATTAATTTTTTTCTGTTCTGAGGTATTGACTTTATAGTTGTATGACAATGTCCGATTTCATTTTCTTTATTAAAATCGAATATTTCCCTTTTGGTCAGTACATCTTTCTTTTATAATTAATTCTATTTTCATTATTTAGAAAAAAAGCACAATCAAGAATAAAATTATGATTTTCCCCTGATCCTTTGACGGGTGTTTGTTAATCATAAAATAATATTATATTTTTTTAAATTTTCATCAATTAAAAAAAACAGATTCATTGCATTTTTACTTGTGTAATTTATATTTGTATTATCCAAATACAGATCGTATATAATTAAATGCTTTTTGACTCTTAACATACTCACTATTATATATATCAAGTTAAACTTTTAAAGTGCATCATTAGAATAAATTCATAAATCTTCATTTTTGAAGAGAAAAACTAAACAGAAATTATTTGATCAGATTTGTACATTTTAATTTTTTTAAATTTCCTTTTTCGTTTTTATGTCGAATTATTGTTTGCCATTAAAAATGTTTTTTTTTTTTGTAATATTTTAATTCTACTTGGGGGAAAGTTATAGGGAAACCCATAGGGGAAACTCATAGAAAAAAATAATATTTAAATTTGTTGGAAAGTTCAATAGGAAATGCGATAATTTTTTTTGAATAATTTAACATGAATCGAATTTTAATGTTATAAACGTTTTGATTGATTTCAGTTGGAAAATAAGATTTAAATAGAAAATATTTAATAATTTTAATTAACAAATTTTTTCTGTAGTTACAAAAAATATTTATCAATAATAATGAAATTATTAAGTTAAATCCTACATTGGCTTGTGTACATTAAATTTAATAATAAATCATCAATTTTCCTTAATAACTTTGACGTTAAAAGCTGATTATAATTGTAAGAATGATGAACAAAAGATTCATACAAAATATAGGACTTTACTCTTTTGAAAACTATAATTCTATTAAATTTATTATTCTGTTTCTTACAAATATATTACATACATGAAGAAAGAAACTAATATTAGCATCATCCCTTCTCTTTACATTCTCATTTTATATATTCAATTATTTAATTATATAAATTTTAATTTTTCTTCAAAATAATACAAATATTTACTAAATAAATAATAAAATGAAAACGATTCATTTTCATTTCTGTTGTTCTGCATCTTATAGTTTTATCTTATAGAAATTCTCTTATCATCACCCTTCTTTATTATCATCATCATCATCATCATCATCATCATCATTATTATCAAATATATGAAATGTATATGCATATGTGTATAATCGTATACACACGCACACAGGCATTTATTTTTACATCACTGAACATTTTAAGCGATACAAAAAAAAATATCCCTTATAAACTCCTTTTATTCATTTTTGTTTCCTACATTCATACATACATATTTTCAAGTGTAGTATTTTTCTCTTTCTTTCCATTTTTCTCTCGCTCTTTCACAAAAATAACAACAAAATATTCGTGTTTTATTTTATTTTTTTTTTTTTACTTTTGGGTGGTATAAGGGATTTACATTCTGTCAGAACAGATGTAAAAGTTCTCTTCTCTTTATTAAAAACTTTCTCCAAATGTGAATGTTATACTTTCTTCTGTATATATGTGAAAAATGGTTGGGAAAGGGGGTGTATGAAAGTAGGCAGAGGTAGATATATGGATTCGTATATATAACTCTTCTAAAATTCTAAAAAAAAAAAAAGGATGAGACAATTCTTTTAGGAGGAAAATGGTGGAAAATGTAGATGATGATATACCTACTTTCACTCATACTTATATTTATTTAAAACAATTTTACCTCCATATTTTCTCACGATAAGCATAAGAAGAAGAAGAAGAGGAATTTGAAATTAACATTTGAAAATAATGTGACAGTTTGGCAGTTTGAGGGAAAGGAGGAACACACAAAACTTAGAAGAAAAATAAAGAGAGAGAGAGAGAGGTAAAAAGAAACAGAGGAATAAATAAAATAAAAAAAAAGGTGCGGGATGATGATATGAAAGTTGTGTAGATAAATATATAACAGGGGGAATTTTTTAATTAATCTGTTTATTTAGACGCGTCTTAACCCCTTTTTATTAAGTATACATAATTTGATCTCACTTCGTCACTGTCGTTATTATATACGTACGATACGATGATCTAAACAATTAGCATTCTAATTTTCATTTTTTTTTCTCGGTGTCTCCCTTACGTCTCATCTTTTATCCCTTTTTTTTTTTTTGTTGCTCTTATACAATAAAAATGTCGACCCAGTTCTTTTACATCTTCTTCGTTTCTTTTATTTTTGTTTTTTGTTGATGTCCCATGAAATACCCACAGGGGATATTTCTTTCCTATCTTTTGTTGTTGTTCTTCCTCTTTCTCTCTTTACCAACCCCCCTTTTTCTACATATATATATATATATATATATATATAAAAAGAGTCTCGTCTATAATTCATATTGTATTATGTACGTTATTCAAAAAATAAAAATACCCTCTCGTATTCCCAACCTTTCGTCACTGATTTTCTTCTCTCTGCACAAATAAAAAAAAAGAAAAAAAATTGAAAAAAAAGTAACATCCGCCATCCCTATTTGCTTTAACAAAATAATTTAATCTTTGATAATATTTGCATGATAATTTGTTTATGGGGATAAAGAAGGGGATAGAATCATGATGATATAGGTACGGGTATGAGTGTGGTTTGTTAGATGAATGGTGGTTTTGTTATTATTTGTATTTTTTTTTTTCTCGAACGATTTTTTTTTTGTATTTTTTTTTTTTTTTATTGCAAAAGCCTTTTACTTCTTGTTGGACTGTTGAAGTAACGAGTATAACGTTATTAAAACTTTGGTGAAATTTTTTTTTATCATCAGTGTTGTTGTTGCTGTTGTTATTGTTTTTATGTAGAGTCAGATAATTCTGTTTTTTTTTTTACTACAAGTGACAAACATTTTTTTTTCCTCTTTTCAAAAGGGTAATAGTAGTGGATTCTCTGCAAAAAAAAAATATATATATAGGGGTTGATGTGTTTAACAATATTACGAAAATAATCCTAAATCAATTTGTTGAAAAGAGAGAAAGAGCGAAGGAAAAAAAAGGGTTTGTTTCAATTTATTATAGAAAATTAAATTTGTCAGATATTTTGACAGATATTCCTTGATACAACACTGAAATTTTGTAAATCAAATTTGTATAAATGGACGACGAATTTGTATAATATTTTTCCTCCTCCCCTTTTTTACTTTTCTATCTTTCTCAGGCAGCAACCAAACATTGCTGTCACATCTCCAAAAATAAAATAAAGTAAAATAAAAATAAAAACACAAAACCCCAAAATGTCTAGCCCACTTTTTTATTCTGTGGGATATTTTCTGTTGTTGTGTTGTTAGTATATTTTTTTTCTTCTGTTCACTCTCTTTTGTTGCTGTTGTTGTTTTTTATTTATTTTTGTTTGTTGTTGTATTTTGTTGGGATAATGACGATGATAATAAAAATTTCATTGTGACAATTTGTTTTTCCGTTTTTCCGGTTTTTTTTTATTTTTCCCTTTTTCTCTGTTGTTGTTGGTGTCATTGTTGATGTTTTTGTTGCCTCTCTTCCTCTTTCTTCTTCTTATATGCATAGCAAAATATTTATAACATTAAATGAACAAATAAAACGAAAAGAGGGAGAAAGAGAGAGAGAGAGAGAGAGAGAGAGAGAGAGAGAGAGAAAAAGCTTTAATGTTATGTCATGTTTTTTTATTGTTATTTTATATATAATTTTTTTTTTCTTGTCTATTTTCCAGTTACCGTTATGCTGTTTGGTGATTTTATATTGATTATTGTGGCAACACTTATTTGCCAGTATGTTGAAGTTGGTGCTGATCCAATTGGTGAGTAATTTAGAAATCATTTTTATTTTCTTTACAATTTAAAATATTTGTATGATACAATTTTTAAATTTTTATCATTTTTGTTATTCAAAAATTTGTTTTAAAATGTGAATTACAATTTAGTTTTACTTTTTTAAATTATTTATGAAAATTGTTACCATTTCATTTTTGATGGGCTTAAAATATTTGTTGATCATAAATTATCTTGGCATATTTTTGTTTGTTATTTAACTTTTATGTTTTAAAACTTTAGTTTTCTCTTACTTTTGTTTTATTTTTTGTATTTCATTGTTTGTTTGTTTTATTGACACACGTACTATATATTTTTCGTTTATAAGAAAATATTTCACTTGAAAACTTTTACATAATTTATATTTATCTGTACTGAGAGTCCATCTTTTATAAAAAAAAAATATAAATAAATATAATAAATAAATACAACAATACTCTTGACACAAAACATTAGAAATAAAAAATTATGTGACAAAATTCCCCTAAGTCCTGACACACAGTTGAACTTCTTGAATAAATTTATAAAACTCCTACATCAAAGGAACTTAAACTGTCACCTACACACATTTTGACAATAAAAAACCGAACTCACTAAAGTAAAAAGAAAAAAAAGTAAAAAGAAAAAAAAGAAGGATCAAAATAAAAGAAAAACGAAAGCAGCATAAAAAGAAGAAGTATAATAGAAAGGAATAAGAAGTAGAAAAGCTCAAAGACAAAATGTAAATCTATAAACTATTCCTAGAAAAGAGAAAAAAAAACAAAAAGTTCGACACTAACCTCGGAAACAAAAAAGAAGAAAAAAAAACGTCACAATCTATAAAATTCATTGTTTGTTTTTTCAAAGTTCTTCATTCTGCTTGATTCCCAGTCCGACCATATCCAAAAGAAAAGCACAAAAAAAAAAAATGGTAAGAAACGAAAAAGGAAAGAAAAACTTTCGCGTACATCTCCCTTAAATTGTGTAGATTTTTAAATAAGAAAATATAAACGTCTACCTAAATTTTTCTTTTCACTTTTTTTTTATTTTTGTTTTTTTTTCTTTCTTCTTACTTTTCATTTTTTCTTCTATTTTCCATACTTTTTTTTTTTTATTAAGATTGAAATTCATTGTGGCATACATATAGGAGCTTTTCTTTTTATTATTATACATAAGAAGAACAAGAACAAGAAGAAGAAGAAGAAGAATCTCTTGAATATGTGTATACGTATATATATTGAAGTATTGCTTTGACCCCCTTGAAATATATAACAACAACAGTAACAACAATAACAACAACAGTAAGAGAACAACAACGACGAAACAAAAAAAAAAAAACAAAATCCTTTTTTTTCCTCTTTTGCCTTTCATATTTGAAGAATCTTTAAACTAAAAAAAAAAAAAAACACAAAAAGAAAAGGAAAGTAGGATGAATGTAAAAATTTATTGTCTGATAAATGGCAAACCCCAAACTCTTTACTATAAACAAGGGTTTCTTGTCTTTATTTATTTTGTTGTTGTTGTTGTTCTTGTTGTATTTTGTTTTGTTTTGTTTTTTTTTCTTTCAAATATTTCTTCTTCTTTTTTTTTTTATGCTGGAAATAAAGAAACAGAACCGGAAGAAAAAAAAATAGAGAGAGAAAGAGAAAGAAAGCATAACACAAAATTTAATCAACTTTTTGAGGTTAGATTTTGCCATTTGTGTGTCACGTTCATTTTGTTGTTGTTGTTTTTGTTATTGATATACGTAACTTTTCTCCATTTTCTTTTGTTGTTGTTGTTATTTTCGTTGTCATTTTTGTGTCCATCGTCTTTAAGTTTGTTGTTGTTTTTGTTTTATTTGTTGTTCTATTTTTGGGATTATTCTTTGTTTGGATGATGATGGATGGCATTGAATAAGAATTTTTTATGTGGAGGAGAAAGTTTTTTATATTATTGAGAAAATTACGTGCGGCTTTTTTTTTTCATTTGTTTGTTTGTTTATTTTTTTTTTAGGTTTGTTGACCTTTTTTTTACGGGGAACGTTCTATTTTTTTCGATTGTTTAAATGAAGGTAGAAAAATGGCGTTTATTATTTTTTGTTGTTGTCGCTTCTTTTTTCCTACTGATTTCGGCATGTGCTGATGGAGGCGCCGTATCATTTGTACACAAAAAAAAAAATCCAATAATCTTCTTTAAACTTTTTTTTGTCAATTTTTTTTTCGCGTTACTTTCACAATACTTTATGTTCATTAATACTTTAAGTACTAATAACTTTTTACCCATTTCAAAATACAACTGAACGTAGTAAAATTGATCGATTTTTCAATTGTAATTTTCATTTTTTTTGGGGTAAAAAAAAAACAAAAATCTTTCCCATTTGTTAGAAAGAAAAAGAAAATATTTTGTAGATTTTATGAACGTTTTTCATTAAATAAAATTTAAATGATAAAATTTATGATTACCGCTATTAAAAAAAGTAAACAAAATAAACTGAGTTTGATTTACAAACGTGAATATTTCCATTTTTGTTTCTTGTTGAAAAAAAAAAAACGAAAAGTCCAAGAAAACATCAAAATTAAATTATTTTGTAACAATAATTTTCTTTTTTTTTAGTTTTTTTGTTTTTCTTTTTATGTTTTTCTTTTATTTTCTTTTAAGATATCAAAATTAATGTAATTCAAGGCGTTTTCATATATATTGTTGAACATTTTCAAACTACCCTTAGGGGTTCTTATCCTTATTTTGTTACATTGTTCTTTTTTGCTTTTCTTTTTCTTTTTTTTTTTTTTTTGTTCCTTTGGCTACCTAATATATAGGCGCATCTCACTGACACACTCACTCCCTTTTTACACACACACACACACACACATAAATGTAACACGTTCATATAAACGAGTAGGATGAAAAAAATTTGTATTTATGGATTGGTGTTTGTGTAAGTGAGTATGTGTGTGTGTGTGTGTGTGCATAGGCAGAAAAAATACAGAAGAGAAAAGTGAACAAAATAAAAAAAAAATTATTTATAAATGTTACATCCTTTATCATCTCTTATTTTCTTTCCTCCTTCATCTCCAGTTACGTTTTTCATTTCGTTCTCTGTGTTTTTTTTTTTTTTATATTTTTTTTTATTCCTTCGTCCCAGTTTTCCTTTAAGCATTGACAAATAATATATAAAATACATAAATTTTGTTCTCTTCCTCTATTCTATTTTATCCCCTAAAAACAAAAGAAAACACAACAAAAGAACATACACACACACACAATCACACTCCAATTTTTCCTATTTCTGTGTTTAACTTTTCTACGTACATATTTATGTTTACTTATTTGTGTGGGCACGTGTGTGTATCATGTGTGTGTGTGTGTGTGTGTATTTGTGTGCTAAAAAATTATTAGAAAAAAAGTATCATCAGAAAATTTGACCTAACACAAAAAAAAAAATTTGTTCTAGGTAAGTAAGAACAATGTGTGTGTGTTTGTGTTATGAGTAGAAAATGTAAGTAAGTCTGTATGAAGGATCTTAGATAGAAAAGCGAAATAAAAGAAGAAAACAAGAAAATAAAAAAAAATAGAAAGAAAAGAAGAAAAGGGAAAATCAAATGTAATAAAAATAATAAATATAAAAATCATGTAATTTGGAAAATTGGTGAAAATATATAAAAAAGTATAAAAAAGAAAATTCCTAAAAAAAAAAATCCTATACACACATTTTCATCCAATGTACTTCAATTGAAATAAAACCCATTTTCATTTCAACAAATTCGAACGAGAGAAACGAAAAAAAAGAAAAATAATAAATAAAATAAATGAAGCAAGAGCAGAAAAGGAAAAAATGAGAAGAAGAAGAAGAAAATGTGAAAGAAGAAAAAATAGAAAAAAAATATCAAGTGGAAAGGGATTTGTATTGTTTTCATTTTTTTTCCTTCTTCTTCTGTTGCCCATTTTTTGATCAGATAAAAACACTGTTGAAAGGTTTTCTATACCGTATAAATCTAATGATCGATAAACTAAGGAACACGTGCAAAAAAAAACAGCAACAAAATTGCGAATATGTGCGAATTGTACAAATGTGAGAAATGTGGGTTAGGTATTTTTTTTTTCTTTGGGTGGCTGCCATATGAAACGCGTATATGTGTGTGTTTGTGTGGGTTGTATGTGTGGGTGCATAAATTTGATTGCGGTCAAATTCTCAGGACTTTCAAGATGAAAATATATCATAAATTATTTTGAATGTCTCAATTAAGTAAATGTATTTGGTTGGTCTTAACTTAAATAAAAGGAAACAAAAAAAAAAGAAAAATACAAAAAAAAATAACAGACCAACAACAAAAATAAAAAATTCATTCCTCCTTCATAATCCCCGTTCTCCTCCTGTAATTCTCTAATATTTTTTTTTTCTTTTACCCGGCATATTTTTCCCGGCAACAAAACGAAATCAAATAAAATTGATTTATGTATTTTGGAAGACCTTTTAAGGGATAGCAAAATGAGATGTTAAGTACTATTTAATGTGTGCATGTGTGTGTGTATGATTGTGGGTGTGTGAATGTCTATTTTTTTTTTTTGGCTCTCACTCACTTTGGTCTATCTCGCTCTTTATATATGTTTGTTTGTATAAATGATCAAGATTGAGATGTTCGACTTATGTGTGTTTGCTCGCGTATATATTTGTTTTTCGTGGTGGTTTTAGTTTGTGGGTGTGGTAAGGGAGTGGGGGTATAATATAATGTGTCATATATATATATATATATGGAATGAGGTAAATACTTTATGGTTGGGACGGAGAGAGAGAAGATTTTTGTTTATGGAAAGAGTGTAGTATGTCAATGACACAATGGACATTGATTTTTATTTTTATCTGTTTTCCAGTGGCTTAATTTTATTATAAATGGAATTATCTCGTTTTTGTTATTAGCCAAACAAAAACAGAAGAAATAAAATAAAATAAAATGAAAAAAAAAAAAAAAAGAGATACACAGAAGACTGATTGTTGTTATGGGTATGAGGTGAAAAATGGTGGGAATGAGGTAGAAATAGTGGTATGAGAATAATGAGGTGTGTAAGGATGAGAGTTTGTGGTGGTGTAAAAAAAAAAGAGGCTGGCTGCCTGATTTGTTAGAAGTAAAATGAATGAAATTAGTTTTTTTTTTGTTTTTGGTTTTTCTGTTGTGCTCTCCTTTTTTTTTTTTTGTTTTTTGATTTAGGTTTTTAGAACGAAGAGTGAAAACGTAAATAAGAAAATAAATCATTGTTGATTCAAAAAGAACAAAAAGAAAAAAGTTCATGCGAGAAAAACAGAAATTACAGAGTGAAGAGAGAAAAACAGATGGAGAAAGATGTGTGAGAATGAGAGGGTGGAAAAGAATAAGAAATTTTCTTGATCTTTATTTTTCCTAAAACAAAATAAAAATAAAGGGGAGAAGAAAAAAAAATATCTAAGTAAATGACTTTTTCGACATGTCGAAGGTGGAGAAAGAAAAGGTCATTGTTAAATTAAGTTTCTTTGACTTAATTCCAATTAAAGAGTTTTATAAGATAATTATACGGACTTTTGGTAAAGACCTTCAATTTGACCTTCTTCATTTTAGTTTACTTTTTGCTAGATTTTCTTTTCTTTTTCTTTTACTTTTTCTTTTACTTTTATAAAGTGGTTTTGTTCCATTTTCTCAACAAGCTTTAATATTATTTTTCCCATTCAAAGAAAATCTATTAAACTTCACACGAAAATATAAAATCCAAACAAAAGAAACAAAAAATAGTAAGAAAAGAAGAAAAACCACAAAAACCTCAAAAAGTCACAAAAACAAAATTCATTTTCTTTCTTTAATTTTTTCGTCTTCATTTTTTTACTTTTTCTTCTTCTTCTTTTTTTTAATTTAATTAAATCTAATTTAAATAGAAATGAAAGAAAGAAATAAAAGTAAGAAAAAAAAAAAAGTTAACAAAACAAAATTTCATCTTCTTCTTCTTCTTCTTCAATCTTATAATTTCATCATATTTTCATTTTTTTTTCTAACGTTCACCATCCTCCTATAAATGAATCTGATTGAAGTCATTTTTAGAAAGAATTTGAAATATATCGTAAGCGTGTTGACTTCTGAAATTTTCAACCAAAAATAGAAATAAAAGTGAAATTGAGAGAAACAACAATTTTGAGATTTGTTGTCCCCGTTTTAGACTCCTTAACTTCTTACACACACACACAAACACATTGATGTAGGATCATTTTCCGTTCTGATTGTTTCATTTGGAAAGAAAAGGAAAACAAACAGGTTTTTCTTTACAAATGAAAATGGAAAAAAATTAAGAATAAGAAGAATTTTTTATTTTTTCTTCCTTTGTTTTGTTGTTGGTGTTATTGTTGTGACAAAATAATTTTTATATTTATTTTTATTATTGTTGTTGTTAAATAACCTTTGTTCCACTTCCTAAAATATTCACATTTTTCTTCTGTTACGTCACCTACGTGTACCTAATTATGTATGAATTTTTGAAGTTGAACAAAATTCCACAACAAAAACAACAGCAACAACAAAAGTAAATATGAAGAAGAAGAATAAGTAGAGAAATAGGGTTTCCCATTGAAATAAACCTATATAGTTATATAGAGTGGATAAAGATGGGAATGAATGGGAAAATACCTGAATCTGTAGAAGACACTCCAATCTATTTATAACCCAAAATAGAATAAACAAATTTTCACTTTTGTAGGTATATTTTTTCTTTTCTTTCATCTTTCATCTTTTATCTTTTTATTCGTCTTATTTTATTTTCTTATTATTATTATTACGTATTATTACATATTATTATTATTATTATTCATTTTTCTTCTCGTCTTTCTCCTTCCTCTTCATCATCTTGATCTTCATCTTCAATGTATTTTTTTTTTGCTTTTGTACATTCTTATACGGAATCTTTTCTTTTCGTTTCTTCTATATGTTTTTTTTCTTTCATTTTTCTTTCTTCTTTTGCTTTTGCTTATTTTTTTGGTTCGAAGAACATCAGGAAAACATGTTACTGTTAAGAATCGGTAACCAAAGTCATCATATAAAGTATATATGTGTGTACGTATGTGTGTGTATGTGAGAGTATGCGTGTGTGTATGTATCATCATCCTCAGACGACCCTTGAGATTTTTATCAACATCATCGTAAAGAAGTAAAAGACGTAGAAGAAGTTGGCGGGGTGAATAAAAAAAGTGTAAGAAGCAGAAAAAAAGTAAAAATGAAATGGGGTCTCCTCATCTTCTTCTTCTTCTTCTTCCTTTTATAACTCAAACCTTAACGTACTTTTGTTGATTCTCATCTTTCACCGTCGTCGTCGTTGTCGCTTTTTTTGCTGCCTCTTTTTCCATTTGTTGTTGTATGAATGTTTTGTAAGATTGACAGTGGTGGTGTGGTAAAGTTTTCGTTAAAATGAATGAGATACTCAGAGGGGGTGATGACGTATTTTTTGGCTACGATCTTTGTTCCAAAAAACAAAAAAAAAAAAGCGAAGTGAGATTGAAGAGGCTGGACATTTTCTCTGTCAAATGTTCTTTACATCTCTTTCCTTCAAGTTTTCTGTCTCTTTCACTAATTCACCAAAAAATGTCATTTAATATAATTGCATCAATCTTGTTCAATGTTAAACTAATTATAAAGTATATTTCAGTTTTTTACTTCACAAACTAAAAGTTAAGTTTTTCTTTTTCTTCTTCTTCTTCTTCTTGCCCTATCTATTAAGTTTTTAATATCCTGAACCTGATGATGATAATAATTGAAGTATTTCAAGTGTACAAAAAAGTAAACTTTAACTTAAAATGGACCCTACAATTGTGATATCTAGTGAGAAAGACAGAGAGATAGATAGAGAGAGAGAGAGAAAGAGAGAAGGAGTGATAGAAAAACTGATAGTTAAAAAAAAAAAGGAGGAAAAAGTTTATATCAGGAGAGAGAAAAGTTTTATGGGAATTTTTGAAAAACAAAATAAAAAGAAAAAACAAAAGAGTAGCAACGTTAATAGTTTTCCATATAAAATGAATTTCCTCAGTTTTATATACGGTTTTTCCTACTTTTTCTTTTATGAAAAACTAAACATATTTAACTATAATTGGTAACAGTTTTAAAACTTTTCCTTCTTCATCTTCTTCATTTTTAATGTAAAAAAATTGTTTTCGTTCAATCGAAAGAGGAAATCCTTTGGATAGTTTTTAAACATATTTTATGAAAAATTACATTTCTCTTCTTCTTCTTTTTTTTGTTTATCCTTTGTTTTAGTTACGGAAATAAATGACGGTACTTAAATTGTTTCTTTTTAGTTTTTCTTTTTTTCGTAAATTTTAAGAGTTTGGTTGCAAGAAATAAAACTGAAATCGAAACTTTTAAAGTTTTGAAATTCGATTCCCATTTTTTTTGTTTTCAAAACTTTATAAAAAGAAAAGAAGAAAAATTTATTTACTTTCGTATTGTTAATCTGAAAGATTTTAGATTTCTTTTATCTGTGGAATTTATAATAAAACTGTGAATGAGTAAGAAGTAGTGTGTTTTCTTAACCAATTTAAATGAATTATTAATTTTATTTTAAACATTTTCCATTTTCTTTTGTTTATTTTTCTTCAATGATCATTTTGCATCTGAATAAATTTGTATTCTGAGTCTGTACGAATTTTTTTAAAAA
Source organism: Pedicia rivosa (assembly GCA_963082725.1). NCBI lineage: Eukaryota > Metazoa > Arthropoda > Insecta > Diptera > Pediciidae > Pedicia > Pedicia rivosa. Next base: position 4,599,640 of record OY720152.1, read on the forward strand.
AATATTTTGACGCCACTGCATATTCTTCTGTCAGTTCTTCCTCTGTATTCCATTTTCATTGTATCCAACTTCAAACCAAAAACCAAATAATAATAATAGTATCAAGAAAATATAGAAAAAACCAAAGGAAATAAAATAAAAAAGAAAAAAAAAACAGTAAAACGAACCTTGAGAGCCAAAGAGAGAAAGAAAGAAAAAAAAATTCTAGTTGAGGAAAGAATGAAAGAAAAAGAAAGAAAAACGACAAAGTCAAAAAAAAAAAGGGGAAAAACGAAGCCCCAGTACATTGTTGTAGTGGTAGTAGTGGTAGTGTTGAGATAGGACTATTGAGATATTGTATTTTATGTTTTTAGATCAAAGATAAACTTTGATATACGTACGTAAGTTTAGATACATATAACTTAGTTCATTTTCATCTCTATATTATAGATTTATAAATCGTCACAATAAAATAAAATGAATGTCTTTTCTTCTCGATTTTTCATCTCTCCTTTTTCCCTTTCTTCTTCTGCATCTTCTTCTTCTATTTTCCCTTTTTTTCCTTCTTTGTTTTTTTTTTGTTTCTTTGGTTTTTCTTCTTTTCAAACGTAACTATTTATGTATAGAGTGAAAGAAAGGAAGAGAGTGAGTGAGAGAAAGATATAATTTTACTTTTATTAATACTATTTTATGCTATTTTGTCGTTATGTTTATCGCCATTATTTGTTGTTGTTTTTATTATTGTTGATTATTTATTGTTGTTGTTGTTATTGTTATTTATTTGTTGTTAGTGTTATTGTTATTATATTTTAGAGTAGGCTCTTCTTTTCTTTGTGGCTTTTGCGTTTTAGAATATTTTCTTTCTTTGTTATTTTGTTTTTTTTTTCTGTATTTTGACAAACAAAAACAAAAAATAAATCTCTTTTTTATCTTTGATTTTTGTTTCTTCTTCTTTTTCTCACTATTAGTTCTGATAAGACTATAATATTTAGAAGTATAATATTGTTCATATATTATGTGAAGACAATTTGGAACCAAAATGACAAAAAAAAAACCGCACACACACAAGAAATTCAGTTTAGTTTTATTTTTTAAGTGGATCCATTTAGTTTGATTTTGATGGACAGAATATTTAGAAATGTGAACTATTATTATTCTAAAGTTTTTGTTTTTGTTTTTTTTTTTTAAATCTTTTTGATTGAATTAAGTGATAGAAAAAAATAAAGAATAAATAAAATAAATTATGATTATTCGAGATGATTTTAGTTTAGTCGAGACACAATTTTATAGTTTCTATTTTTTTTCTAAATAAAAAAAAAAAGATTTTGCCTCATTTAAGTCGGGACACATTCTTAAGCGGGGACTTACTTATAAAAATGTTTTTTTTTACTGTTTGATTTATTTATTTATGTTTGCGTAATATTTTACATATTTTTCTTGTTGTAAAACTTAATCTGAAGTTTTTCAATTCTTTATAAAAATAAATAAAACTTTTTCTTTAAACTTTTTTCCTCTGTAATTTATTTCTACTTCTCTTCTGTAATTTTTTCCCTTCACCCATCATCGCTATTTAGTACCAACAATAACCATTTATTTTAACGCTTCAATTTTATATTATAAAATTTCCTTTTTTCATTCTCTTCTTCCTCTTTCGTTTATTCTTCTGTTTTTTCAATTTTTTAATTAACAAAAAATGTTCCGTTGTTTTAATTTTACTTGTTTTATCTCAATTTTTCAATTTAAAAAAAAATTAATTACAAAAAGAAGAAGAAGAAGAAGAAAGAGAATGAATAAAAATGTGTGTCCGCTCTTTTTGTGTTTTTTTATTGTTTTTGATTTATTTATTTTTTTTTTTTTGATCCACTTCCAGTTTTATATTATTCAAAACAACTCGATTGAAATGATACAAAAAAAAAAACAAATACAAAAAAAGAAATGGAAAGTGGTGATGAAAACAGTTGTTCACACATTTTTGTGTTGTTTTTGTTTTGTATAAAATCAAACAAAAAATTGTTCAATGAAATGATTTCATTTTTCAAATGAAAAAAAAAAAAAATGGACAAATGAACCAATTGAAAATTGTTAATAATTGATTGAAAATCAAATTAAAATTTATTAAATTTTTCACAAACTTTTGATACGCACATTTTTTTTCCACCTACCATAAAAATTCTTTATAATTGACAAACATTTTCACATTTTGTTTAATTAGACTTTAATAATTCTAATTCTATCAGACGAAATTTATAATTATTAATTACAATTTTTTTTTTCACTTGTTTTGTTTGGGAAACAAACAATTTCTGAATAAACAAAAAATACAACAACAACAGCAACAATCAAAAACGAAAAACATTCCAGACTTAATTCTATTTAGAGACTGAAATCATATTTATTTACCCTTTACTTCTTCTTCCTCGTCTTCTTCCACTTCTTCTTTTTCTTCTTTATATTTATTTAGAAAGGGGATTTTTTTCTCATTCTTTTCATCGCTCAATATTCATCGTCATATTTTTTTTTTCCCATTCACTTCATTTCATCAATTTTTTTTTTTTTTTTTGCTCTTTTTCAATGAAAATTTGATTAGAAATTAAAATTATAAAATAATGAAAATTTCTTTTCTTTTATTTTAATAATTTTGTCGAGAAATATAAAAATGGTAAATTTAGTGTGAAAAAATATGAGTGAAATTTTTTTTCAGCATATTGATTTTATTGTTTCAGTTTCCTTGGATTTTATTTCGAGAAAACAAAATTTTAATTTTTCTTTATTATTTTCCTATTTTTCCCATTTTAATTTATTTGTTTGTTTCATTTATTTGTTTGTTATTTTTACTTTTATTTTCAACTGTCAAAACTCGAAAATGGTTACTTGAATAAAAATGTTGTATGAATCCAAACAGCAGCAGAGAAAACAGAATATAAATATTTTAAAGTTTTCTTTATTTTTCTTGTGTGTGTGTGTGTGTGTTTTTTTTTTGTATTTTTTCCTTTTCATTTTTCTTTAAAAAAAGGAAAAAATAAGAAAGAAAATATTGTGGAAAGAAAATTCGATTTTTTTTTTTTTGGTTTGAGAGAAGAAAATTAAGTTGAAATTTGAACTTTTTTTTCGCACAAAAAATGTATTTTCTTGTTTGTGATTATTTGAAGTTTTTTGTTACAAAAAAAAAAAAAAAAAACAAGAAGAAGAAGAAGAAGAAGAGAACGAACAAAACTGAACGAAAAAATATTACAATATTTCATTTTTATTATTAAATATTATTTTATACTTTTATATATTTTGTTAGTTGATTTATTAGTGATTGAATGTGAAATAACAGTGAGACGATAAGAAAGAGTGAAAAAGACAGATTGATAAGTTTGTAGGAAACTGCGAAAGAAAATTGAGGTTGAAGAGAAAAGGTGGCAAAGTGAAATTGGGCGAAAAAAAGAAAATTACAATATTGAAATTATAATTTTTACGGATAACGCTTCAGATATATAAGGGGTGAGGGATGATGGGGATGTTTAAAGTAGAATGTTGGAGGTAGAGTTTTTAGGGAAAATTTCAACTAATTTGACTTGGCAAAAAAAATCCAATTTAAAAATTAAATATGATTGATTTGAAATTTATACCTAATTTCTTGATTTTCCTTCTTCCGTTTTTTTTTTTGTTTTTTTTTTTTTTTGTTTTTGGAACGAAGCGCGTTTCTTATTTTAATTGGATTGAGAAATAAAAGAAAATCGTAGTAGGTCATGAATATTGATTTTTCTTAAGTCAAAAATTTCAATTTAAAAATAAAAAGTTTTTCTTCGGCTGTTGTACGGTTTTTCTCTTCGAATTTTAATTTTTCTCTTTTAAAAATTGAATTTGTAAGGTTTCACATAAGATTGTTGGAGAAAGAAAAAAAATAATAATTAATTTTCAAATGAAACATTATTTTAGACTAGACAGATTGAAAGAAATTTTATAAAGGAAAACGGAAAAAGAAAAAAGAAAAACTTAATTCTTTCAAGGAAAACACAAGAACAACAACAACAAAAATAAATGAAGAAAAAAAAAATATAAGAAGGAAAATGAAGAAGAACAGGATTTAATGTCAAGATTCTTTAAGTCAAATAAAAACGGAAATCCGACACTTGAAAAGGGGGAGATTCAGAATTTCCAGGAGTATTTTTTTAACTCATCTCTTTCTCTTTTTTCTTTTTATTTTATTTTATTTTTTTCCCTTCAATGTTAGAGAATTTTCTTTTTTCTTGTTTTTTTTTCCTCTTACTTTTAATAGAGGGATTCTGAACAAATTATTTTATATAATGAAACTGTCAAAGATTTTTTTTTTTCATCTTTACTTACTTGTGTTTATGTCAAAGATTAATGTTGCAATATTTGATTTTTACCAGAGAAATTATTATTATTATGTATTTAAAGAAGAGAAAAAAACGAATGAATAAGAAAGTAAAAAGAAAATTAATCAAATCGTTGAATTTTTATATAAAAAATAATAATAATAATAATAATAATAATAATTCCAAGCCAAAAGCCAAACAGCATTTTGACTTATAATTTAATTTCTTTTACTTTTCTTTTCTTCCTTGTATTTTTATCCTTATTACTTTTCATGTTGAAATTTCTCTTTCAGTTCTTTTTCCATAAATTGGACATAGGAATTTACTAATGACCTATTAGTTATTTTTACTTCTATTCAGGGTAAATCCTTGAGTTAAAGAAGAAACGAGATGAAAATATCTCTTGAAAAAGATAATATTTGCTACTCTTTGTTTATTTACAATTTATGTTTTTCGCTCTTTCTCTCAACCGTGAAATTCGATGGAGTCACCCAGTATTTTGAAGAATAATGTTTTTGTTCATTCCTGCTAGTTGCTAAGTTGATGTAATAAGTCCGATTCTTAAGACTCTATGGTTCATACGATTGTGGAGAGACTAAATACTTTATGGATTACATACAAACTTATCGTCTAGAAATGATAAAAATAAAATATTCGTTAAATACAAAACAAAACAATAATCTCTTATGATTTTAATGATAAAAAATATTTAGCGTTTAGCTTTGTAAAATAATTAAAATGTATTATTTTTGTGTGGGTTTCTGTTTTCTAGAAAAATCCAATTTTTTTAATTTATTTTTGAATTTTTTTTTTTTCGATTTAAAAAAGAATTAATTATCTTTTTTCTCTTTCTTCATTTTTCTTGTGAAGACTTAAAGAGAATTTATACAAATTCGTGAATACAACAAAAAAATCATTTTGTTCTTTTTTTTTCCTTTTTTTTCTAAACAACGTGTTTTGTTATCGGATACGATTTTGTATTGTAATGAACGTTTCCTAATCCCATTGTTTTAAAACATATTAATCTATTTTCCAGTATTATGTAACACACACACACATATATACATACATAAATATGCTGTGATCACATATATAGATATACTGAAGATACAGGAAAAATAGGAAAAGCATCATATGTGTTAATTAAACATGTTTGACCGGTAACGAGAGTTACAAAGTTACCTGTGTAACAACAACATTTATTCATTTATTTATCGATTTTCTCCATTCTATTTTTAACCTTTTTTCTGTTTTTTTTATTATTTTTTATTCCAACAAACAAAACAGAAAATAAAAAGAAACGAAAAATTATTACACAAATTACACAAACATTTTAACATTCAAAAGGAAATTAAGTAAAAGAAAAAAAAAAAATAAAGTCCCTTTTTTTTTATCATGAACGTAAACTTATGAATTTGAAACGAAGGAGCAAAAAAAAAATTATCACAGTAAAGAAAAAAAAAATATTCCCGGTGTAATTTTCATTTTCATTTTCATTTTCATTTTCATTGTTTTTATTTTTTCTTAGATGCGGGATAAATACACAAGAGATCCTTTTAAAAGGATATTAAAAAAGTACTCTTTGATAATATATTTTCATAAATTAAATTACGTTAAAGTAGGAACATACATAAGAAAATTTAATTACAAAAATATTTTAATTTATATGAAACAATTAATTTCTGTGCAACATGTTGCATTAGAAATCATTATTTGTTGCAATCCAATGTAAAATTTATAGATTATTTTTGTTGTTGACGTCTCATTTCTAAGAGTATGGGAAATTGTTCTACTTACATTCATTAGTGCGATATTCATTTGAAATGGAAATTTATAAAATAAATTACAGTTTTCATATAACATTAATTTATACATTTTATCATTAAATAAATAAATGAAAATATGAAAGTAAATGAAAATTCTGATTTGTTAGAATGACCAAAAATCTAAATATAAAAAAATGTATGTTTGTAGGTGTGTGTGTGTGTGTGTGGTGTAATTAACATTCGTTCTATAAATCTAAATAATCAAAATAACATTTGTTATGTCAAATGTCAAAAGTAAATTAGGTCATTTTATGACTTGTAAATTAGAAAAATACCAGGTAAATCGAATTTCCAGTAATTTAAAATATGGATTAAAATATCCTGAAATATTCTTAATGAAGAAAAATGAATTGATATTAAAAATATTTTAAATATTATTCTCACTTTGTTGGTGTCCCATTTAAAACAATTAGTTAACAGACGTTTGTGAAACTTGATATTAAGTCTTACTTACTTAAAGAAAATTTAATGGAAGCGGAAGAACAAACGGAAAAGTTTAAAGGAAAAAATAATATAAAAATTTTGTTTAGTGAGCTTGTGGAGTGGTTCGTTTGTGGCAACCCATTTAATGAAATATTCATACTCGTAATGTAAAATGACGTTACATAAAAACATACGTTTAAAAACGATTAATGTCATAGTCCTTTTATATCTCAATTCATACCTCGATTCCGTTTCATATTATACTTTATTCTGTGTTTAGAATTTTTTTTTTTCCTGTTTTTCTTTCGTTTCTTTTTTGTCTTCTTATATATTTTATGAAAAGAAAATTTATATATAATATGCGTGTATAAACACTCATACATACATCATCTATATATAAATACAAAAGGAATACAGGAGACCGTTTTATTATACATTAAATGGAATAAAGAAATGGTGAGGGTTAAGGGAATTGATCCTTACATTGTCTAGTCTAAAGTACAGGCCAAATTTGATTTTGATTGTGGTTGGATTATATGAATCTTGTGTGAATAGACCTTATGGGAAATTGGGACATTTTTTTGTGTGTGTTGTGTATAGTGGACATTACATATCTGAACAGAATAATTTAAGTAATAAAAAAAAACTTTTGAACCATTTGAAAATGATAATACAAATGTTATTGTGTATTTTGTTACAAACTTTATTGAATTTTTAATTGCCTTTGTTTGTTGTTCTGAATCATTTAATCAAACAAACAAAAAAAAATTCCCTTGTTTGATTTCACAACTCACTCTACTCACCTTCTAAAAATTCTGCCCTATTTGTTTTTTCTTTCGCCTTCATGTTACAACAAACACTTAAAGAATTTGTTTGTTTTGTTTCTTCTGTTAAAAATATTCTTAAAAAAATTTTTTGCCTGGGCTTATCGTATGTTATCATTTGTATATATATATTTTCAACCACTACAGACTACACCAAGGATAAAGAGAAACAATTTTATTCTCAGTACTCATGTACTTTATTTTTGGTGTAATTATGTTGTCATTATTTACAAAAACATTAAAAATTCTTATTATATTTAATGAAATTTAAACAAAGCTAAATTTAAAGTGGCATAAATGAATATAGGGTTTGCTTTCTCCTCAGGCACCCACATACCCACATGCACATCACACACACATTAAGTGAAAAAGAGAGAAAGAGAGAGAGAGAGAGAGAGATATAAAAAATTATAATTTAATATTCATCATAAGAAAAAATTCTAAAAATAGAAAATTGAAATAAGTGGATAAAAATTCATTACAAGATTATATTTTTTGTACAAAAAATTGTTTTCTCAAAATGAAAAATTTATAATGAAGTCCAGTTAAATTTACTTCACTATTTTCAAACATATAGACAGAGGTTACATAGACAGAACTCCTGTTAAATTATGATCCATAAGATCATAGAGTAGTCGTAAAATTTAGGGAAGAAAATTCTCCAAAAGTGTTAACATAGAAAAATTCTTTAAAATATTGTTTTTATTGGTGATGAGTCTTTCAGTGTCACTTACAATATTCAAATTTCAAACTATACATCGAGCTAATCCAATGAACTAAAGTCATGTAATTCACTCAGAGTAAACATTATTTATGAAGACAACCATTCAGTTTTTTTTTTATTCAATGAAAAATGTATGGCCTGTACTAAAATATAGACATTCACTGAAAAAAAAGAAAATATTTTTCAATACTTCATATATGTAGTTTACTGACTGCATATGAGTGAACATTATAATATAAAACATATCATATATAATATACCTTACGTTTACATAACATATATATTATATACATAAACATATACACACACACAACATATATATGACACATATATGAGTATAATATTCAGTTTTAGACAGCATATGGTATATATTCTCCAACTCCTTTATTTTATCATATATATATCCTTATATTAGCTGAATAGAAATATCATAATAATAATATAGACATAGGAGTATAAGAATACATATAAGATATATAGAGAGTACAGACCTTATGTATAATATACATCAATGCATCTAAAATATATATATATATATATATATTTATTTATAAATGTGTATTATATGGCAGTGTGGCAGAATGGTTAGGGGTCAGTTTATACAACATTGAATAAGTGTACATATATATATATGGCTTTCGTGTTATTCTTTTCTGTTTTTATGTTAAACTTTTTCTTTTCTCTCATTTTTTTTTTTTCTTTTTGTTTGTTTGCTTTTCTTTTTTATACGAACAATATAAATAGAATATGTTTTCCAATATTTCTGGAAAACGAGAATAAAATTATTAAGATTGATCGAATCAAGAAAAATCTTTTATTGTTTCTGGTACTGAAATATTAACGTCGATAAATGAAACTCTGAGATATAGAAGAAATACCGTTTTTAACGTAAAATAAAAATTTGACGGTTTGTCTTTTATCACTTTTTGAATTAAATGAATAAATTTTATTTTTATTTTTAAGAATCAAAATCAGAAAATTCGTTTTTCTACCTAAATCCCATTTAAATATTTAAAGGAACGACAATAAAAATGAATTCTTAAATTTTTATTAATTTCTGCATTTTTTTTATTTAAATCAAAAGAAAATTTCCAGTGGTCAATATACGAACGTTCGCATTTTCTTTTCTGTTTTATGGAAATCCAACAAAAATTGAAAACACAAACAAAAACCAAAGAAAACGATTTATAAAGAAAATTCCGTAATTAAATTTGATTAATGATTTTGATTCCTAAAATAAATTAATCTTTTTCTATACCCGCCTCTGTCATTATCGAAATAATAATGCATTATTGAAATTGAATAAACACACATACAGATACAAATGAACACATAGTTTAACAAACACATACAGACATATGTGAAACATGCCTAAAAATTATTTATCAATATACCAGAAAACACTAAAACCATCAAATACAAATATAAAAAAAAAAGATTTCTCCATCCTCCTACTCCATCTGATTTTCTATTCCCTTAACTATCATCATCTAATCCTATCTATTTTCACCAAACTCTTCCCATCATCCCCTTCCCTCTCAAATATTTTGCACTCATCAAACATACATAATATTCTCCTGTTTTTTTTTTCTCCCCCGTTCTTCTTACTTTTCCTGTTTACTTTTCTTTTTGGCACTTCCCGTTAAAAGAAAGAAAAAAGAAAATAACTTCTGGGGTTCATAAGAGAAAAGAATATATACAAGATTAAGACGATGGCTCTATGGTAAATACACACACATACACACATACATACACGTACATAAACACACGCACATTTAATATAGAGAAAGAATAAGATAAATAGACGAAATGAATCGATGTGACACGTCACATCATAAATAACGTATTAAAAGGAACCAAATTTTTTTAATAAAAATTTTTCTTTTCGTGTAGAAAAATATTGATTTCTTTTTTTTTCCTTTCTTTATTTTCACTTGAAAGAAATAGTGGGAGAGAGAGAGAAAAGAAGGAGTTGATGTTTAAGGATAATAAGGTGCTGTCGAAAAATGGAATGAGATGAAGCTTTCTTGATTTTTTCTTCTTTTTTTTTTATTTGTAAAAATTACTTTCGGATAAAAATTAAATATTAAAATTTTAGTTTCCTTCAATATTTTCTTCCTTTTTTTTTCTTCCTACTAAAAATCGATACAAAACCAAAAAGTCAAGTTTTCTTCGATTAAATTTAGATTGTAGGATTAGTCACGTATTTGGTTAATAACTTTTTGTGGGCGGGATTGGGATGATTGAATTTTATTAAGAGTTTGAGGAAAGTTTTCTATGGATGGGGAAGTGTTAAGTTTTAAGATATGTATGAATACGGTTATCTTATATATTTATAGTATTAGGAAACGGAAGAAATGACAGGGATAAGTCAAGAAGGAGTATAAAAATACAACAACAAAAAAATATATGACGATGAAGTGAAATTTTCTATATTTATAAATTTAAGGAAATAGTTTCATTTTCAATATAAAAAATGACGGGAAATTAACTTTCAGATTAAAAAATATAAAAAGAATTATTTCATTTTAGTTTTTTTTTTTCTCATGCCAAAAATTTCTCATTTATTAATTTCGTGACATAAGTTTTTTTTTTTCATCCTGTTGAATATTCATCTCATCCCCCCACCAATCTATAAAAGTTACTTTTTCTATAATTTGATCAAATGTCAAAATAATTTCGGTAAAGTTTCTGATTTTTTATGTCTTTCAATTGTTTTACTTTTATCCTGTTTTAAGACTGAAGAAGGTAACTAAAGAATCAAAAATAATTTGTGACCGTTAAAATTGTGAAAAGGATTTACTGATGCATTTTTTTTTTGTTTTCTATTTCTTCTACATACAAACAGAGTTTCAGAAAGATATTGACAGAGCTTCATAGCAAATGGGAATTATAAAAGGAAAAACAAAAGAAAAAAATGTCATAAAAATAGAAACTTTATTTTTTGTCAAAAAAGTTTTCTTCATTTTTTATTATCTTCGGATTGGTAAAGACTCCTTTTATTTTCTCTGTTTGAAAGAAACTTTCTTTTTTTTTATGAGAACAAATTTGAGTGGATTCTGTTTCTGTGGATGGAATTCATGAACCAATGGCATAAATACTTCCTTAATTAAATTTGATTTTTTGTAACCAAAATATTTCGTTGTAACAAAAATTCTTCAATTATTTTCAATCATTTATAAAAATCTTATTTTTTACATTGTGGGAAGGGAGTGAGGTGATTGAGTTTATAGGAGATGGAGAATTTTTTTCAAGATAATAATTTAATTTATTCCAGAAATAAATACTCTGGAAAACGTGTATTTACTTTCAAAATCATAAAACTCTAAAATGAATATAATTTTTTTTTTTGCGTTAAATAAAATGATGGAAAATTTAATTGGCAAACTTTAATAAAATTCATAAAATTATATGAGATGGAAGTTTTATTCTATTCTAGTGGTCTGTTGCAATTGAAATTAATAACAAGACGAAAAAAGACTATTTAAACTTTTCCATTTGTAATTGAATTTTAAATTATCCTTTTCTATTTTTAGTTGGTTCTTTTTTTAGTTGAAAATCATCATTTGTGAAATTCATTTTCCAAATTGAAAATTTATACAAAAAGAGTTAAATATTTTAGAAAATTGAGTTCGTGTTAATTTTTCGAATCTTTTATGATCGAAGATCAGATTGAAATATGAAAACAGAAGGTTTTTATTATTTATAATGGAATTCTAATCATTATTTTCTACTCCCTCTGTTGAGGTTTTAATTCGCAATCGAATAATTTACAATCGTAGGTGCTATTAACTCAGCCATAGGAGTAGAAATGGGAATCACATTAAAAAAAATGTTCACCCAAGTAAAACAGAGAGAAATTGACATTAATTAATTTTTCCCTTTTTTTACTTGGTTCACCAACAAGTTCATTGACTTTATAAAATTTTTCTTTTTGTTTTCTGCATCACCTTTTTTTATTTTCTCATTCTAAGAACAGAATTTATTTGCTAAGAAAAAAAAAAATGCAAATTCTTTTAAAGGAAACAAAATAAATACAATATCTGATGTTTACTCTTTCATGTTTTTTTTTTTTGTTCTTAAAATGAAAAGAAAAGAGAAGCGGAAAAGGAAATATAATTAAGTTAAATTCATCGCACCACATTATATCCTTTGGTCTCATCGTTTCATGGACTCTTTTTTTTTTTTATTTTTTTATTTTGTTATTAACTAAATTTTTAGACAATGAAATTGAATATAATTACGTTGTGTATATTCTTTTTCTCACCACCCCTTTCACTTCTTTCTAGGGTTGTATTATTGTGGAGGGAATGGTTCTTTTGTTTTTTTTTCCCATTTTTATTATATATTTAGAAACGAAATGGAAACATATTTTCATGTAATAAATAATTTTATATGTGAAAAGTTTTGTTTGTTTGTTTTGGTTCATTCTCGTTTTTGTTTTTGTTTTTTTTTTTTGTTTTCACTCTTTCTGTTACTGGAATGTCAAAATGAAAAGGACGAATATTGTATTTTAATGGTCGACCCAGATGTTGGTGAGTCTTTTTTTGTTTGTTTGTTGTTTTTTGTTTTTGTTATTTTTTTGAATAACACGTGTTTATAACTTACCCCACCCCTCTCCTATACATGACAACCATTGACTAGACTAAAAATGTCAACATTAAAAGATTTTGCTTTAAATGATTAATAGAATATAATAATAATAAAAATAATTATACTAAATAATAAAAAATAATAAAACTTAATTAATTAAAAACAGGAACAAAAAAACAAAACAAAAAAGCAACAGAAAAAAAATAAAAGAAGGAAAATATTAATAACAATAAACGCCATCTTTTAATTAACATTCATAACATTTTTTTTTTTGATTTAGTATTATCATACGTTACATTGTGTATGTGCGTCCATTATATAAAACGGTTCATATGACCATTTTTATATAAAACAAAATGTAATCGGGTAACCCGGAAAAACAAAAGAAATTACCAACAAATTTTTTTTGTATGTCCGTATATATCACTCTCTTTGTCTCTCTTCATTTTATTTCGTATTATATAATTTTTTTCTGTTTTGTTTTTTAAAACTCAATATATTATAAAGTTAATTTCCCTAACGGAATTATAATGAACTACAATTTATAATTTATAATAAAAAAAAAAAAAATAAAAAAAAATATCGACCAGACAAAATAAACAGAATTAAAGAAAACATGAAAAAATGACTGATTATTTTGTGATTAAATTTTGACAGATAATTTTTCATTAAACAAAACAAAAAAAAAAACATAAAATAAAAGAAGCAAAAAAATCTTACATGAACACAACAAAATCTAATATTGTTCCTTGTAAGAAATTTTGTAATAGAAAAAATATCTATCTACTTATGCATACACACACACACACAAACTTACATAAAGTCACATAGACTGTAACAAGAGAACGCAAAAAGAGAAAAAAAAAACACATTTTAATAAAAATAAATTTTCTCAAAAAATTTTCTTTTGAAATGACATCATAAAATAGAACAAACGAATGAGATGACGGAAGAGACGACAAAATGTAGAGAGAAGAAAAAAAAAAAAAAAGAAGTAAAAAAGAAAAGATGAAAATTTAAGAGGGTTGAAGTATTTCATTTTTCACTGTTGATTTTCATCGTTATTATTCTTCTTCTTATTCTTCCTTTTTTCTACATTTCATTTTATTTAAACATTGACAGAAGGAAAATTATTAAATATTATTATTATTACAATTATAATTGTATAAAAAGTGATATTTAATGAATTTATATTTTTTCTTCTTTTCATATTTTCCATATTCTTTGTTTTCTTATTCTTATGTTTGTTTATTGTTGGTTGGGTAGTAAGAGTAAGTATAAACGTCATAAAATGATGATAAATTAATTTTGATTGGAATTTTTTATTTTTATATTGTTGGTGGTGTTGTTGTTGTTGTTTTTTTTTTCATAATAAAAAGGGGAATTTTTTTTTTTGTTGTTGTTTGTTTTTTATTATTAAATATCAACTTTTGTTGTTGTTTTTTTATTTCGTGAAAACAACCTTTTGATTAAAGTTTTTGTTCTTGTTGCGTTCGTTGTTTTTTTTTTCCTGCTTTTTCATCACGTCTTGTCTGTTTTTCACTCTTTTATTTTTTTTTTTTGAACAAAAAGATGAAGAAGAAAAAGAAACAAACAAAAAATCGAAGGGTTTTCCATTGTTGTTTGTCATTTTGTGATTAGTTTCTTTATTATTTTTGTTGTTGTTATTCTTTTAATTGTTGCACTATGTCGTTGCAATTTATTGTTGTTGTTTCTTATGAAATATTACGATAAATACAAAACAAACTTGTTGCATATAAAATAAACAAACCATTAATAATAAAAAAAAAGAAACCATTGTAAGTGTGTAGGGTAAAATGGAAAAATTTCTAAAAGAAAAGTCTGTTTTTAATTTCCTTTTATATAAATGATAATAATTTATTTCCTATTACGTCTGGTAATTGTTTTCCTCTGAAAGAAGTAAAAGTAATTGTTAAATTCCGGAATGAAATATACAACCGCAACATTGAAGGAGAAACAAAAGAAAGAAAGTAAAAAAAAAAAAAAAACAGTAATCAACAATAAAACAAAAATTTTCTCTTTTATTCACTTAAAATGAAAATAAAGAAAATTATTTTGTTTATATAAATTTTATTCTAATAAAATTTTCTTTTTATTTTAAAGGAACTGGAGGACCTGCTGTTATTCTAGAAGGAAAAGATGCATTATTAACGTGTGTTGTAATGGGACCGTACTCAAATGATACAGTTCTATGGAGAAAGGGACCAAGTGAAATTTTATCAGCTGGAATGAATCGTGTTACAAATGATAAAAGGATAAGCATTCTTCATGATGAATGTAAGTTTTATTTTTTTTTTTACCTCCTCTTCCTCTTCACACCACCCTTCAAATCCACCACTCTTAGACATTTTATTATACAAAATTTATTTCGTTTTTTTTTTTTTGTTTTTTTGACAGAATTAAATTCCAGAATTTATTAGATCTTTTGAAATGCGCGTCAATTCATGAAAATTCATTATTTATTTCATGTTAGTTTGCTAAAAAAAAAAAAGATAACATTAAGCAAAAAAAAAAAAACACTCGCAGGCATTTAAAGAAAAAAAATGATTCAAAGAGGAATCTAACCCCAACCTATTTGAAAAATAAGAAGTAAAAATTCTCATCTACCAATTTTCAGTTTTGTATTCTAAAACCTTTTTTATTTATTTTTCGTTCGTTTTGTTCTCATTCTTTATTTTTTTTTTTTCCTTCTTTATTATCCAATCCACAAAAAGAAAAGAAAAGATAGGAAAAAATAAAATTTAAATTCATTTGACGATATAAATTTCATCTTATTAAAAATACCTGAATCAAGGATGTAATTAGACAAATAAATCCTCTTTTTTTTTCCTACTCTTCCTTTCTTTCATTCTTTCGTTTCTTTTCTTTTTCTAAAGGAACGTCGTACTGTTAGATGAGAGTAAAAATTTCTTCTTCTTATTCGTTTTTTTGTATTCTATATTGTTCTCATCGCGTCTCGTTTTCCCATATTTTATAATGTATTAATACCTGTAATTGTGTCTGCTGACTCTGGCTGTATGTATGTATGTATGTATGTGTGCGGCTGTGATGGGATGCGATTTCGTGACTTCTTGTAACCAAGGAGAATGAAAAAAAAGGAAAGTAGAAGAAGAAGAGAAGAGGAGGAAAGAAGAAAAAAAAAGTAAAAAAGAAAAATATTTATAACAGAAAAGACAAACAAGAAGAATTTCCAGGTCACGTCTTAAGTTTTTTTTTTCTTCTTCCTTTATTCAAATTGCTCTCTTCAGTCTCGCACCAATTTTCCCACCCTTTATCTATTTTCTTTTTCTCCACATCCTCCACCCAATACCTATATTCAGAAGACTAAAATTGGGTGGTGGGAAAAAAAAGAGGAAATATTGTAACCAAAACGAACCAATTTAAATAATATAAGATCCTTCTCTGATCCTTTGCTCTTTCTCTTTTTCACTATCTCTCTCTCTCTTCCTCCTTCTGTCTACTTGGTTTTATTTTTTTTGTTTTTTATTCTACTCATGTATTCCAGTTCTAAGTGAAACCATCAGAACTGAGAAAATGAGAAAAAACTATTTTTATTGTTTCACGTTTTTCAGTTAAATTCTGTTTTCGATGTGAAATTTGAATAATGTTGCTCGTGCATAAAAGAAAATAATAGAAATAAGAGAAATAGAAAATAGTCTTGAGCTGAATAAATGATTAAAATACCAAAAAATAAAAGTGTTTCCACTGCAATAGATAATCTCGATTAACTTAATTTATATTTTGGTGTGAATCCCAAATATTTTGTGTTTTGGTAATTAACTCTTAACATTTTTTCACCTCTCAATAATAAAGGTATATTTATTTTCTCGCATCTTCTCATGCAGAGAAATTTACATAAAACAAGAATTCTACTACTAATCGTTTATGATGGTGTTAGACCAAAACCACCATTATAAAATTCTATTACATAAAAGGTAACAGTTTTTCCTCTAATGCACATCCCATTCTTGTATTTTATCTATATTGAAATCCTTATTCTTATAACGTTTCGTAAAATGGCACCTGAGGATCTTTTTCACAAACTTTCTTCTTATTTTTATTTTTATTTTTATTTGTTGTGTTCGGTTAAGAAGAAAAAACACACACAACAAAAAGAAGATTTTATTTCTTGTTTTTCCATTTTCTCTCTCTCTGTGTTATTTTTTTTTTTTTTTTTTAAATTTAAAAGAAAATAAAATAATACCAATTTTATTATTATTCGCAAGTTTACATTTTTCCTCCCCTTTCTTCTTCTTCTTCTCCTTTTTCTTATTACTTTATGGTTGTTGCTGTTGTTGTTGTTGTTGTTGTTGTTGTTTTTCTGTTTATGAAGGGTGAAAAAGATCAAAGTGCAAAAGAAATCCACTAGAAGAGTGAAAGTGTAAGAGAGAGTGAGAGAGAATTATTGAATGGAGAATTTTAGTTTTTTTTTTTTTTTTACTCAAAACATTCAACTATTTTTTTCGAAGATTTGTCTTCTTCTTTTTTTCTTACAAATTCTTTAAGAATTTTTCTGAACATTTTTCCTTTTTTCTTTTTCCTTTTTTTTTGTCAAATAAGAATAAAAAGTGGTTTTAATCCTTTTTTTTTTTCGCTTCCAGTATTTTTCTCTTTCTTTCTCTCTGTCTTTTTTTTTTTTTGTATAAAGTTTAAATAATATATTCTTGTCTGATATTAACATTAAACACCTTTTAAGTTTTGTAGAAAACATGACTTGATTATTTAAGGGAAAGAAAAAGGAAACAACAACAAAAAAAAAAAAAAAAGAGGAAAGAAAAAAGAAAACTTTTTCTTTTTTGTTAAAAATTTCAAACGATGATACTCAACTTTAAATTAAGAAAAGTTCCAATGTTACCGATTTAAAGAAAACTTAAAATCGGTTAAAAAGATTTTCGTTTAGTTTATTTTATTGTCATTTTTTAAAGTAGAATGTGTGAATTTAGGAGCATCACGTAACTTTTGAGTAAACCAACAGAGGAATAATTTATTTCAATGTGATTCGTACAAGTTTCCAAATGGTTTTTAATAATTGGGTCATATTTTATTTGAAGAAATTTTACTTTAAATTGAAGTAAAAGAATTTCTCTGAAACATTAAAATGAATATTAACAATAATTGAGTTTCTCAACAATCTTATTTATTGTGAATTGGAGATTAAAGAAACGACCCAATTTGTTAGAGTTCCTTTGTCATCCGTAGTATCTGCCTTATTTTTGTATTCAAGAAATGTTTCTTAATCTTTCCATTATTTCGCTTCAGATTACGTCACGAAATTAAAACAAAAGTAAAAGAATGAGAAACAGAAATAAACAATGAAAAGGTAAAAAAAAAAACAATCACTTAATGTATTTATCGCGACTTATCTAATCGCCTGCTTTAAATAACACAAAAATTTTCTTAAACTCAACATTAACTTTTTTTTTCTACTTCTTCTTCTTCTGATCTTTTTTTTTTTTTTTTACTGGATTTTCCATTTAATAATAATTGTTCACGCGCGCTTACAACTTTATCCTTTTATATATTCGAATCGTGTCTTGAATTTTAATTTAAATTGACACAATTATTTATATTAAGATGATGAATTTCAAGTTCAACGAAATTTAATCCTTTTCGAAGAATAAAAAAATGAAATATTTCTATAAATTCACTTGATTTCTTTCATATTTTTAATGATTTTGTTGGGAGACTATCGTTTGTTCAAAGTGGCTCTTCACAGTCACTAATTATATATTGTTATAAAGTTAAAGTTTAAAGATTTGGTTTGAAAATCAATCCAACAACAGTAACTTCATCATAAGTACGTAGTTTCATTCGGAGCCTTTAGGTTTCTGTCTATCATCAATGAGACTTCCAAGATATTCTTGATAACAAAAGAACTCCCAATTTAAGATCCCATTTACGATTTAAGGTTAACTATAAAATCGAATTCTTCTGAAATTTTATTCATGTAATTTAGATGATCCATGCATATTTTGAATTGAACCCATTAAATTCAATTCATTTTATTATCGTTTTGATATTTATTTTGAACCAAAAAGAAAGAAAATAATAATAAACCTTTATCTTTATTTTTTCTTAAGAGAGAACGAAAAAAAAAACACATAAGAATAAGGACAAAAGTTACCATAAAGAACCAAAAAAAGAAAAGAAAACCTTTTCTTTTTATTTGAAAGTTAAAAAGACCAGAATATAAAATGACAATTTTAAATATTGAATAAAACCAATTTCATATTTTTTTAGTTTTCTTTTTTTTTTTTTCTCCTGTTTTTACACAGGAACAGAAACAGAAAGAAACACCTAAACTACCCTTTTAAAAATATTATAACCGTTTCAGTTTGTTTCCAAATGTGTGTCTGTTTGTGTGTGTATATATGTCTTTTTTTGCTCGTAGAATGGAAAGGTTACTCTATTTTTCCTACTTTATCTAATGGAATGACGTAACCAAAAACAATACAAAAATAAAATATACCCTGAGGTCGTTCTTAAGATTTCCTTTAACTTTTCTTTCGGTTTTTTTTTTTTAGTTTATTTTTACTTTATTGTACTTTAAATATTTAAATTATTATGCGGTAGAAAAATCTATTTTTGTTTGTTTCTTTTTATTCATCGCGCCCAACAGTACTGAGTTCTAACATGAAAACATTAAAAACAAAAAGACGTTTAGTTTCTCATTTATAATGAATTGATTTAATTGATTTAATCTAAGATTAATTATTAATGAAAATAATTAAATAATAATTAATTGATGTAAAGGATCTTCGAATATATACTTTCTGTCACTCATTTCATTCATAAATCATTTAAACATAATTTTTTTTTTTTGGGTAGACTTCAGAAACAATCAAAATAAAACAATAAAAAACAAAATAAAAATCCCATTCTCAAACCGGCAATCAATATAGAAAAAAATATTCCCATTAGTTGTATTGTTTTTTTTTTTTTTTTATGTTCTGGACAATCATCATTATCTCCCTTTTTTTTTTGGTTCCCTCTTTATAAAACACCACCGGTTGTCATGATTTTCCATCAGTTTTTTTTTTTTTTTTTTTTTTTTTCATATTTTAAATAATAATAAATTATGAAAACGTCAAATAAATTTAATTTGTTGAACGCGCGGAAGCAACAATTTTTTTTTTATTCTTCCTTCTTTTTTTTTCTGGTGTGTTTATCTGAATTAACGCGGATAGTAACTACGTTTTTAGTCTCTCTGACTAACTAACTAACTAACTGACTAACTAAGTGAAGCTTTTCATATCCCCAAAAAATAAATGAAGAAAAACTGAACAAAAAAGAAAGCAAACAAAAAAAAACAAATAACGGGCGATAAAAAAAAAAGAAGCAAACAACAACAACAACAAAAATCGTCGACGTCTATAAAAGTGATCATTCATTGTAGTCGGAGAAGGAAATATGAGTATGAGTTTAGTAGATGTTGGGTCGAACATTGGGTGGTTAGGTTGATTGCACGCGGACTATTGTTTTTTTTTTTTCTTTTCTTTTCTTTTCGTTTTTTTTTTTGGCATGAGATAGAAAAATATGTAAAAAGGAATGTTGAAATATGTTCCAGTGTATAAGTTATCCGGATAAGTTTGTGAGAATGGGAGTGATAGAGAGGGAAGTGAAGGGATGTGAATATATATGTATAAGAGGCAGTTGTTATATTCAGGGTGGTTTTTCTTCTTTCTCTCTATTTTTTCTTATTTTTTTTTTTTTTTTATTCTGAGTTATTCCTGAGAAGATTTATTATCACTCATTATCCATGAAAATGGTATGAGATGATGTTACGACGTCGGCATATTTATTCGCGCTATTTCCGTCTCATTCTATCTTTTTATCTTTTCACTTGTGTTTCTTTTTTTTCTCTCTCCCAAGACCCATTTCCTCTTTACTCACACCTTAACCTAAAAGTTTCATCTAATTCTCATTCTCAAGTGTATAAAACATGATGATTTTAAAGCATGACGTTTTAGATTGTCTATATAAGTTTTGTTGTTGTTGCTGTTGTTGCTGTTACTGTTGTCTTCCTTCCTAACATTCCACCACCTGCTCTTCACTTCTCCACAAAGTTCTTTTTTATATTTGCTCTTCTCGTCTCCTCTTATACTTGAACATTTTTTTTTTTGCTTCTTGTGTTTTAATTTAACGTAGGATTGAAGGATCTAGAATCATGAGAGGGTGGTTGGTTTTACACAAACACATAAAACGAAAAAAAAAAAAAAGAAAAGATTTTCATTTTATTTGGAAGAAGAAAACTTTTTTTTTGTTGTGCATTCTTTTCTTATCTTTCTCTTTCTTTCATTTATTTATTGCACAATTTTAACCCCATCAATAAAACGAAGTAGATTAAAGTTCATATTTTTTTTCTTTCTTTGCCTTTTTTTTTTATTAACTGAAAGAAAAAACTGAGAAGAAAAACGATGGGGATTGGGTGGGGTGACAAGAGAATTGTGAACAGGAAAAAAATTAGATTTAATAAAAAAATTAAAAGTTCAGTAAAAAAAAGAATCAGAATAATGAATTTCAAAAAAGGGGTAAAGACAATCGAGAATTGAAAGTTTAGTTTTAACTGATTAAATTCATAAAGTTTATTCAGCTTCCTCCATTTTTTTTTGTTCCCGTGTCAATAAATTTTTAATTGGGATAGGACTTTTTTTCCTTGTTCTTATTATTGCTATTGTTGTTGTAACTCTTTTTTGATTTTCTTTTTGTGATTAAAACTTTTTTCATATTTCCGTATTTTTTTCGTTTCTGTCTTTTTTTTTAAGTTTTT
This sequence comes from Pedicia rivosa, assembly GCA_963082725.1. NCBI lineage: Eukaryota > Metazoa > Arthropoda > Insecta > Diptera > Pediciidae > Pedicia > Pedicia rivosa. Next base: position 4,621,125 of record OY720152.1, read on the forward strand.
TTTTTCTTTTCTTTTCATTCCGCCTTTCTTTTGATTTAAGAAGCCAGAGGGGATAGAGAAGGTGTTTTTGTCAATTTCAAGTATAAATTCTATCAACTTATTTATAACATGAATTGAATATCTAATTTCCTGTTGAATATAAGAAGCTACTGAAGGCAAAAATTTGTAAAAACAAAAAAATTCTCTTTTGTTTTTTCAAGATCGAAAAAAATACAAAGAAAAAAAATAAAGCTCAAGTTACTGTTAAAATTTAAAGTCTGCTTCTCTCTTTTGTAGCCACACAAACACACACACACAGAATACAATTGTCTTTTGAAAGTTAAACCTTTTTTCTGTTTTTCTTGTTATCTTTAAAAAAAAAAGAGAAGTGAAATTCATAAATTTCGCCCATGGCATCCTTTAACTTTTCTCTTCTATCAAATTTCCATCCAATTTTTTTTTTTTTACAAATTTTCAAACAAAAACAATTAATTTATCTATTTTTTTTCATTATTTCCTGTTTATCCTTCTCTCTCTCTATTATACGTTCTCTCTGTAACAAAATGACTTTATTTCTCAATTCCCAAAATTACCATATTTTACACACCACATTTTAATGTTTTGTTTTTCAACCTTCACAAAAAGAAAATAAAAGCATAAAGAGAATGAGAACTCATTAAAGCCGAAGTTGAATTAAACTGACCACCAACATTCAAGTATATTATTTTGTACCTAACAAACCCGCAAACCGAATATAAAAAAAAACAAACACACATGCACACACACATACTTACACTTATACTCTTCATCGCACATTCCCACACTTAACAAAACAAAACCAAACCATTGATCTGAATTCACCTCCAGAAGAAGAAAAAAAATAAATAAAAATAAAAGAAAAACACCTTTAACCACACCAACTTCAACCCCAAACATAGAGAGAGAGAGAAAGAGAGAGCAAAAGAAAAAAATATATAAAAAGGAAATTTCTATTCCCCAATTGAAAAATAAGAGGGAAAAAAAAACTTTAAAACCCAAATAGAAAAAATAAAAGAAAGTAAAACCTTTCGATTGTCAAAAAGAAAATTCGTTTTTCTCTCTTTTGTGGCATTGTTATTGTTGGTGATATTGTTGTTAGTTTTTTTTCCCTTATTTTATTTCGACATGAAAATATTTTCGTATTTTTTTTTTTTATTCTCTATTCATTTCATTATCGTTATTATTATTATTATTTTATAGCGCCAACTGGTAGATCACCAACAGGTGGTGACGTATGGGTATTATTGATAAAAGATTGCCGTCCAACTGACACCGATGTTTATGTATGTGAAGTTAATAGTGATCCAGTTATTAGAAGTTTTCATCCGCTTAGAGGTAATTACTTTTTTTAACAATTTGTAACAACAAAAAAAAATACAAATAATAATGAACAAAAAAGGGCGACCATAATTAACTGACATTTAATGAGGTGCATTCATTGTTTCTTTTTTTTCAAATAATAAACTAAAAGCCCACAACAAAATAAAAAAGAAAAATAAAACAATGAACCCAATTTCTATACATTCAGTATTCAGATGAATTGATTTAAATTTAAATCAACATAAAAAAGTAAAAAATTTAAATTATTAAAATTTGAATTTTTCCCCAGTGAAAAGTATAAACGCAACAACAACATCATCTATTGATCCAACAACATCATCAACAGAATCTGTGATAACGACAATGGCACCTCTATACACACATGATTTTACTGAATGTTGTGAAACTCTTAATGTTTCATCAAAGTGTATTGGATTTTGTTCTGTACATAATATAATGGATGGCACAACAGGGATTGAAGCTGAATCTTGTGAACAGGATTTTCCTAGTATTGTTAAATGTATGGCAGATGGTAGAAATCATGTACCATGCTGTGAAAAAGCACATGTACCTGATTTATGTCAAGATATGTGTCGTGGTGAATATACACCATTCACTGATTTTCTTAAGTCACGGATAACATGTGTTGCCCATACAATACCAGCACTTAATTGTATATTACAAGGTGTACAACAACTACCTAGTGAACCTGAAAGTGTTTATGTGGAACCATTAACAGAAAGATCAGTTCAGGTTACATGGGCACCACCGTCTAGACTAGGAAATACAATTCGCCATTATGTTATTAATGTGACTGTATTACATACATTTGATCAGGATAGTTTACCAAATGATACATCGGCAATTAGTGTAACTGTTTCCGGTGATCTTGACTCAACTGTGATATCTGATTTAACGCCATTTACAATGTATTCAATAACAGTAACAGCATTTAATGATCAAGGATCAAGTTTACCGAGCTATCGGGTACGTGCATTAACACTAGAAAGTGGTGTTGGGAAACAGACAAGTGTTGCTGAAGTACCAGTGCTTCCAGGTTTTTTTTTATTCTTAATTAAATCTCTAATGAATCAACTAATTTTTACTTTTGCTTAGATGTTCGAGGTTGTTGTCTTAAACAAGGAATGACTCATCGTACATGCCTGGACCGAATGTGTGACCCAAAACGTGCTGATTTCACAGAAATTCCTGACTTGATGATGTGTGCCCCCTGGGCTAATATAACATTTTCTTGTTTGGCAAATAACATTGATCATTCACCTTGCTGTAAATCACGAGGGATACCCGATGCTTGTCTACCATTCTGTTCTGGTTCTGTGAAAGCGCTTAATTTTAATTTTTTCAAGTAAAAAGAGTTTTCTATTGGGAATATTTTTTTTTTTTCTGTTTAGTTTTTCTTTCATTCATTCTTTTTTTCTTCTTGCTTATTTGAAAATGAAAATAATGAAAAATAACTTTCCCTTAGGTGCCTCCAATACATGTCAGAATATAGCAGCTGTTTACTACAAGGATATGGTGTATTGGCTGGACCACCTTCTCGTCTTAAAGCACCACTCATTGCTGATCATTTTGCAATATTAGAATGGTTTCCACCTAAAATTTTACCAGACACTGTAACATCATATCATTTACATTATCGTAAATTAGCAAGTTATACAACTTATACAGTAATTGAAAAGGATCATCCGCCAATGATACTTGAGGACTTAGAAGCAGGAACATACTATGAAGCATTTATTGTAGCATTAAATGCACATGGTAAAGGTGGTCCATCACCTCGTCTGGTTTTTCAAACAAAACATGAAGTAAGAAATTAATTTTATATGAAATTTTTTATTTAATATTTCTTGTGGTATATTTTTGTTTTCAGGCTGACAAAGAACAGCAAATGACACCTCAATACAATATGTCATCCTGTTGTCATTCCTCAGGACTTTTACCACAGTGCATGCCACTTTGCACTTATGAAATTAAAATGTCTGATCTTCGCTCGTTAAATAATATGTGCCAAAATCAGTTGGGTAAGTTAAATTGATTTTATGTCTTAATCTTTTTAATCAATAAAGTTGATAACTTTTTTTCCCAATTTTTCTTTGAGAAAATTTTTGTTATTTGTTGTAAAAATTCTTTATGTGTATTTATTAATTGTATTTTTTGCTATTAAAATAAAATCAACAGGTGTTCTTGCAAAATGTTTTGCTGGTGGACGTGATCATACACCTTGTTGTAATCGTCGTGCTGTCACATCTAATTGTATATCAATATGTCGTGGTGTTGTAACACAACCAACATCAGATTGTTTCTCTTATATTGGAAATATACTTCAATGTCTTGAAGAAGGTTTGTGCTTTTATTTTTATTCTTTTATATTCAATTTCATTTTAAACATAAATAGAAAACCACTATATGTCTTTTCTCTATTCAACTTCCGGACCCATAAATGTTTCTACATACATAATATAATGTACTTGAGAATGTCTATTTGATTTCTCAATTAATCAGAATTGATGTGCGAAAGAAAATTTATTTATATATATAAGGGATGAAGGGTAGAAAATGGGATATGTGTATAAAAACAAAAACGTTGTATAATTTTCCCAAGAATAAAATAAAAACAAATAAAAAAGAGGATGAGATGAAAAGTAATAGTATAAATATATAAAAGGAGTTTTAGGAGGTTAAAAAAGGAAAGGGTTTTTTCTTCTTATTTCTTGTTTTTTTTTTGTTGTTGTCCTTTTTTTATTTGTTTTTGGTTGTACGTGTTGCAAACTGATTTTAATTAAATTTTGTAATTTTGACAATAAGAGGGTTCGGTTTCTGTGTCTAATTTATTGAGAAAGATTATTCAAAGTTAATCATAACCTATTTAGTAACTAAATTTTGATATAAAACGCGTTTAGGGTGGTAAATTTTATAAGATGATAGAGTTAAAAAGGGTTTAGTTAGTTAGTTGGTATTATTATTATAATTATTATTAGAGAAAACATTTATATTCTTTCTTTATCTCTCTCTTTCTTCCTCTTTCCCTTTCTTTCCTTAATATTGTGTAATGTTAATTATTGAAATCTGTTATTTGTAAATGTATGTAGATCATGTTCGTGATGCAACATAATATTCCAAAATTTAAATTTTATTAAATAAATTTTATGATACGCATAAAATTTCTCTAATTATAAAATGTCAACAATAATAATAACAACAACACTAACAGTAGTACCAATAGAAAAGAAATACATTAAAAATTCTTTGTTTTGTAACATCAATTTGTTTTGTGTCGTTTTTCGTTTTCAGTAGTTGTCATTGTTGTGTAAATTTAATAATTAAAATATGAGATTGGAAGAATAATGATAAATAATTAATTTCTAAATGATTAGAAAAATTTTATGTCATATTTTATTTTAGGAACTGGTAATATTCCTGGTCCCGTTGAAGATCTTCATGCATCAATTGTTACAAATACATCAATAACATTACGTTGGATACCATCTGAAGATGAAAATAGTACAATAACAAAATTAATTGATTTTTCTGTACAATATGGTAAAGTTGATAATATGACATTATATGAAACAGTTGTTAAATTGGATAATGAAATGAATACAACTGATAATGAAATTGAATTAAGTAATTTAGAATCAGGTAGTTTATATAGAATACTTGTAATTGCACGTGGTATACATGGTTCATCATTACCATCATCAATGTTATTAATAAATACATCAAATACAGAATATGATACAAAAATTTATGGTGCACCATCACCACCACATCTTTTAACTGTATCATCACATACAGCAACATGGGTACAAATATCATGGCAACCACCAGAATATTCACATCCACATGAAATGATTTCTTATAAGTAAGTTTTATATATTTGACTGTTTTTTTTTTTGCCTCTTATTTAATTTCTTTTTACCCTCCTCCCTATTTCCTACCCGACTCCCTTTTATCAGTTTTTTTCCTAAGAATATTATCAAGATACACAACTAACGTTTCATTTGCAATCAATAAATCAACATTTTTTTCCTTCCTTCCTTTTCTCAATACTTTTTCTTTTTTATTTTTATTTTTTCTTGTTTTTGTTTTTGTTTTTGTTTTAACGAACCAAAAATTGAACTTATTTTTACTTCTATTTTCAAACCTCACACCCAATTCAAAAATTCAATTTTCTGTTTGGATACATATTTTTACGGCTTCCTCCGTTCTCCCAGCCCCTCTCTCTTTATCCTTCACTCGCTTTTCCTCATTCGTCGTCTTTTTATTTTTACTTTTTTTCAACTAATATTAAATTATTTATCGACATCCTCATCTACAGGGTATATCATAAATCAACGTCAGCCGATAAATTTACTGTAATCAAAACGAGACTTTTATGGGCGCGTTTAAGTAATTTAAAACAAAATTCACAGTATGTTGTTTATGTACAAGCAATTGGTGAAAAAGGTATAAGTTTACCATCAGAAACTTTAGTTGCATGGACAGATCCCGCATTACCAGCATTTGTTGATGTAAGTTTTTAAAGAAACAAAAAGTAGAATATTTTAATAAGAAATAAAACGAATAATTTTTCTAATTTAGCCACCAACAATTCATCCATCTGATATAATACCAGAAGGTGGTGCAATGACTGTATTATGTTTAGCACTTGGCAATCCAGCACCAACAATTTCATTATATGTTGGTGGAAATTTAATAAGACAAGATACATCACGTCATATGGTTACAGTTATTCATAATGTTACAACTGATATGGAACAAGTATCCTGTTATGCTGATAATGGTTATGGAATACCAATGCAAGCATCTAAAAAAGTTAACATCAGCTGTAAGTTTTTCATTTTTCCTTAAAAATAAGATTTCTTGTGTATCGGTGGCCATCAAGTTTTATTGAGAAATTTGTGAATAATTATTATAGATGCTCCTAGAATACAAGCATCAGGTATTACAGTTGCTTCATCTGGTGAATCTGTTGATCTTAAATGTACGGTTAAAGCAAAACCACCACCAAAAGCAATATTTTGGCGTGATCATGATGGACGTGTACCGGTTATTCAAGGTGGTAATTTTGATATGACATTAATAAATGATGAAGAGGATCCAGCTGTTCATACAATGACATTACATATATCAAAATTAACATCAAATGATGTTGGTGATTATTTTTGTCATGCTGAAAATGCTTTAGGATCACAAACACGTCCTGTTTCTGTTCGAATGAGGAATACCGCTGCTGTACATAATATATCTGAATGTTGTGTTTCACAAAATGTTTCAGCAGCATGTATTGGTGCTTGTAGTTTTTACATTGATATTGATGCTGTTATTGATCGTCCCGAATGTATTGTTGATTTTGATAAATTAATGAAATGTGCTGCTGATGGTTCAGGTAAATTAATTAACTTTTTGTCTACATTTTCCGTCAAATATGATCTAATAATATGAATTTTATTTCAATTAAGATCATCGAGCTTGTTGTGCCAGCTCTGAAGTACCAAGAAAATGTTTAAATTGGTGTCGTGGTGAACCATTAGGTGTTGGTGGTTTATGTGCATTACAACATACAAAAACGATTATTGGTTGTTTCCAAGCAAACCGTGATCGTTTACCAGGACCCCCACAAAATCTTCTTGTTCAAAGTTTATCAATTGATGAAGTATTAATAACATGGGATCCACCACTTAAAAATCCACATATGGTTGAAGGTTATCGTGTCTTTTGGCATGATGTTGATCCAACAAATGATAATTTTTCAAATACAATTAATGGACTTGGTACAAGTCGTCTTGATGCTAAAGAAACAAGTATTCGTATTGATGGTTTAAAACAAAATGTTATGTATGAATTGGTTGTTAAAGCTGGTAATCATTATGGTGCTAGTGTACTAACAGAACCACTTAGATTTACATTGGGTGATCATCATGTTACATCAGCATCACATTCATCAAGTGCTGCAACTGTTAGTGGAATATTAGCTGGTATTTTAGCAATTGCATTAGCTATTGCTGCTGTACTGTTTTATAAAAAACGAAAGACAGGACATAAATCAGCAAATGGTGTAGCATTTGAAAATCCTAGTTATCTAAGGGAAGTCAATATGGAACATGTTCATGTAAGTTTTTTTTCCTCTTTCACTCTTTCTACTTTTCTCTTGATTTTTTTTGTTTTGTGCACAAATAACATTTTCGTATTTATTCTCACAATCAACATACAAAAATAGATTCCCGCTGTTTCTGGTGAAACAACAACAGATTGGCGACAAGAAATACTTCAAACACCATCAACATTAGAACAAAATTCTGTTGTACCAATGGCAACAGAAGTAAATCCATCATTATATGAAGAACTTAAATTAGGACATGAAGGTGCTGGTTTTAAACGACTTGTCTCATAGAAAATTAATTAATTATTATTATTATTATAACTATTATTATTATTATAATTATCAAAATATATTTTGTAAATAATTTAATTAATTAATTAATTAGGAACAAAAGAAAAAAAAAAAAAAAAGAAAAAATGAAAAGAAAAAAAAATAAATTAAAAAAAAAAAAAAGGAAAAAAATTAAAAAAATAAATAAATAAAAAAATTATAAATAAAAACTGAAAAAAAAAAAATCTAATTACGTAGAGAAACAACAGAGAACAAAAAATATAAATCAAAAAAAAAAAAAACAATATATATATTTAGGTAATCACATACATAACGACACATACACACACACACACACACACTTATGTGAGCTCATAAAAGCTCAAATAAAAACGTATTATTCCAGCATCATATTTTTACAACACATAAAACAAATTTTTCAATCTTCAAAGTCAAAAGGTACATTTCCATGCAACCGAATATTTAGTTTCTATACAAAAGCAAAAATTCACATACGTCACATAAATTTCACCGTAACTGCAGTGAAATAATTAAGTTGACTTTGTCTGTTTTTTTTTTTTTTATTTTTGTTCTTTTAAATTAAAATGCGTACTGCACTGTTTCTGTTTCATCTTAACACATAAATGTTTCATAATAATTTCATGAAATTTTCTTTAACTTTCATAAACATCGTCATTAACTTTAATGGTAAACGTTACACTTTTACATATAAATTTTGTGTTTTTATCGTTTGGACAATACAATTAGATTTGATTGAATATTATTATTATTAGATTCGAATTTAGTCAAATCATCTAAATCTGACAATTATTATTATGATTATATAACATAAAAATGGATTTACTTCTCTTTTTTTTCTCCTCTTCTTCTTCTTCTTCTTCTTCTGCTACTTGATTCAGATTCAGTCACGTTAAATAATTCAATAAATAAAAATACACACACACACACATAGATACACCCTTAAATATATAAATACAAATAGACACTTGTATGAATCAGAAAAAAATCAACACATACTAATAGACACATACACATCCACACACAACAATATTAACATGTAAACAAAGTAAAAAGAAAAAAACAAAAAAAAAAAATCTGACGAAAAAAGAAGAAATATTGAAGAGAAATTCAGAAATTTTCTTTTACAATTCACGCAGAATAAACAAAAACAACAAAAAAAATATAGAATTCATTTGTTTTGATATATAAGATCATTTTCTAGTCATTTACTTATCTGTTCTTCTCTATTTTTCCTTCTTTATTTTTCCTTCTTTATTTTTCCTTCCTTATTTTTCCTTCCTTATTTTTTCTATTGTTGTTGTTTTATCCACATATTTCCCTCTATTTTCTTTTTTTTTTCTCTGTCGCATTTTTGTCTTTTTCCAACCATCACTTACCCGACTTCTTCTCTGTAAACCCACCCCCCTTCATGTGATGATATTATTTATGCGGTACAGTGAATGGATGAATTGTTTTTGATTATCGGTACTTTTTTGGTGTATAAAGTTGAAAGTATTAAAGAAAATGAAAGAAGAAGAAAAAGAAGCTTTTACTAAAAGATGAAGAAAAAAAAAATTGGTAAAAAATTGAGGACGATGAAAAATAGATGAATGAAAATCTTATTTAGATTTACACAAGACTCAAGATTATCTACTGTGATCGTAGCATTTTTTTTTGTTTTTTTTTTTATTAAATTTAATTTGGTTTAATTTGAACAAAAACGAGATAAAAAATGTTGTCTTTTAAAAAATGAAAAGTTTTTGTTGTATTTTGTTTGTTTTTTTTTTTTTTTTGCGGCGTTTAAAAGCAAAATGTCACTGCAAAAATTTATGTGAACGGGTTCAATCTTTTCACTCTCTCTATCTCTGTCTTCTTATCTTCATCGATCGGCTTCACACTCAAACAAAACCAAAAAAGTAAAAGGAATTTTAGAATCTATACGATTGTCCCAGGCTGTCCCTCTGTTTTTTTTTTTTTTTTAATAAGAAATAATATCATTCCATTCTCACTTTCTCTTCCACCCTTCTTCCCCTTTCTCATTCTATTCATATTTTTTTTTTATCTTATAATTTCGTTTACTTTTTAATTTTCCACTTTCTCCACTCTTTCATACCCTTCAACCCACTCATCGTCATCATTCCTATCAGGCTTCATACAGACGCTTTCTACAATTTTTCCTTTTTCTTCATTATTTTTCCTGTTTTTCCTTTTATTTCTTATATAAATAATAATTTAAAATTTTCATCTTAAATTTCATCTTAATTTTTAATTTTTATTCAAAAAAAAAAAAAAAAATAACGAAAAACAAAAAAACTAAAAAACAAAAGACAAAAATTTTTTATAGAAAAAATGAAAAAAAAAAATGAAGAAAATGGGTTGAATGATTTTCTCGTTTTATTATTAATAATTTGTAATTAAATAATTAATAATAATAATTAGAAAAAAAATTAAAATTAAAAAAAAAAAAATGACATTATAAAGCAATGACGTCATAGAAAAACAAAAAACAAAAAAAAAATGGCGACCGAAAAAAGTGGATGGGAAAATAAAAACAGGAAAGTAAAACAACGACCGACCACAGAAAAAAATTGAAAAACATCACTTTGAGGTGTCATCTTAATAATTTCGTAAGGTTGAATTTGTTATTCTGCTGAAATTTTCTATTTTTGTTTTGTTTCTCTACAAAAACAAAACAAAAATTAAATTAAAATTGTAAGGTTAAAAATATTGTCAAATTTGTGGAGCCGTCTAAACTTTTTTTCATCTGTCAACATTTTTTTTTTTGTGTGTGACGTCATCGTGTCATATTCTATTAAATAAATAAAGAAAAAAAAAACTAAATTAATTATGTAAAACACACAAAAATATAAAACAAAGAATATAAATTTTAGGATATCAAAATCAAATAAAAGAAAATTGAAAATGAAAGAAAAGAAAAGAATATTGAAAATGAGAGAAAAATGAAAAATGAAACGAAAAAAGGAAAAAAAAAAGAGTAAAAAATACACAAAAGAAACAACAGAAAAATTGTTTATATGAATTTAAAGAAAATGAAAGTGAAAATGAAAAAAAAATATATGTACACACACACACACATAGACAAGAAAAGAAAAATTATAAATAAAAAGCAATAAAATTATTTTGTATAAAAAAAAATTATGTTTTTTTCTGTTTTTATAAAAAAATTCTCATTAGCCATTTTCTTGTTTTTTTTTTTTTTTGACTCCTTCCGTATTTCATTCAAGTCTTCAATTCTCCTCCAAACTCAAACTTAGATCTAAGATTCCCCCACTTTTTAAGTTCAACGTAACAGAAAAAGTCAAATTATCGCAATACGTTAGATTGGTCCACTCCATCGTCTTCTTCAATCTTCCATTCTGTTGTTTTTGTTGTTGTATATTCTTTCCATCTAATTACTCTTTGGCATCTACCTACATCTCCACTCTCTCTCTCACTCTCTCTCTCTCTCTCTCAATCAACAAATAAGCAAACAAACAAATAAACAAACAGACAAACATAAAGGAGGGATAAAAAAATAAGAAGGAAAAAGGAAAAGGCAAAAGAAAAGAAAAAAGGAAACGGGAGAGAAATATAAAAGAAGGGAAAAAAACAACAGAAAGGATGACGATTAAAAACGACGAGACCCACTTATTTAGAGGTGTTAAAAGCTTTAAAGGACTTTTCAGTTGTTCATGTTGTTGTTGTTGTTTTTTTTGTTTGCATCTTTTTCATCTTTTTATTCTTGTCTCTTTCTCTGTTATTCGTATATTTGTTGTTGTTGTTTTTCATCATCATCACAAAAAAAAATTAAATTATATAATATTGTTGTCTCACTTTTGATCATCCCTTGTTCTTTTTGTTTTTCAAATATTGAAGAGGAGTAAAGTGTAAAAAAAAAAACAAACAAAAAAAAAATAGGAAGTGAAATCCAGGTGAAAAGGTGCCTAAAGCCAAAGGCGAAAAACGAAAATGGTATAATAAGATAATTGAGATCGATTGGTAAAAAATGTGTCATCGTTAAGATGTCTGAGTTGATGGATTTTTTTTAAATCTATTGTATTATTTTTTTTTTCATTTTATTCTGCTGAGAGAGAAAGAAAGAGATAAAATATTAAAGAATAAAAAAAAGATTTCACTTGTACAATTCTCACTCTTATTTTTCTCTCCCCTCACATCTTTCTATAAAAATTGAAGAAAATGAAAATCGTTTTAAAAGTATGATAAAAAGGTTCAATTTTGTTTCGGTAAAGAAAGGGAAGAATTTTGGTTAAGGGTAAAGGGAAAGAAAAATAAGAAGAAAAAAGGAGAAGAAGAAGAGAGAAAAAAAAGTTGACATACGATTTTCATTCAACTTAAACAATATGGCATCAATCATAGTTGACTTGGCTTTTAATGTCAGTTTGAATGAAGAAAAGCAAAAATAGAAAAAGGAAAGAGTGAAAGTAGGCCAAATTTTTGACATTTTTGACGGAAGCAATTTGTGCAAAATAAAAAAACAAACTTTCTTTTTTTAGAGAAAAATAGAAAAGAATAAAATGTTGTTTATACAGAATGAATGTTCAATTTAATACATCAAAGCTTTCCAGTGGTCACAAAAGCTTCATTATCAACAATGATATAAAAAAAAAACATTTATCTGAAACACAACGGAAATTGGATAGAGCCAATATCTTAATGGAAATTGTACAAACAATTTTTGATGAACTTCAAAAATTAACAAATGTTATTGATCGTGAATATTTTTGTATTAAAAAGGGTAATTATGTGTCATTTAAATCGAAAAGCAAATGTTACAAATCGATTATTATTAATTCAAAGCAGAAAATCAAAGAAGTGAAAATAGTAAAATGTGTCATTCACACACTTCGAAATTTTTAATGTTCCAACAATTGCATCAGCTTTAATTGAGATTTTTTGTTTCTTATTGATTATTTGAGAAAATATAATTACCAAAAGAAATCAATCACGACCAAAAACTATTTGTTAAGAATTGAATTAGTTGTTAGGATGAAATTTAAGATTGCGCCAATGTGAAACTTTTGAATAAAAATTATGACGTAAATAAATATGAATTTTCTTGAAGGAAAAAAATATAAAATAAAACTTTTATTTTGACCTGAGCTTAACCAAAATAAATCAGTTACAGATAAAAAAATTAGTTTTCCTTATATTTTTATTTTTCCTTCCGGATTAGAATATTCAAAAATAACTTTCTTTTTCTTTTTTTTTTGGTTGAATCCATTCAATAGTCATCAGTCAGGTGTCATCACTCCCCATATTTTATATTCACCACACCTAAAATAACTTTTATTTAATGGTCAAATAATACAGTAAAGATTTATATATATTTTTTTTTTTGTATATTATTTGATATAATCTGAACACACATTTAAATCTAACAGAAATATTCTATTTTTAAAAAAAAAATGTTAACTCATTCATTCCACTAATTTCTACCATTAAAACTACCATAAACTATTGATTACCTCTCTACCACAATAATATTCATGAGAAATCATTAATAGACTGATTAACATTTTTTATTGATTACCATTTTATATTTCTTTATTTAAAATTAGAATTAGTTTGAAAGAAACAGGAAAAATTACCATAATTACACAAACGTCACTGATCACTGTGATTAAACATAATTATAATCTATTTATAATTGTATCTGTCATCTCCTTTTAATTTATATAATTAAAAGTAATTATTATTTTATTTAAGATTTAAGACGAAAAATTGACAGCAAAAAAAGAAAAAACAAACTGACATTCTAAATTTATTTAAACAATTTAATTAGAATTTAGTTCAATCGTGTTTTAAAAGTTAAGTTTCCACTTTTAACTCTATAAAGCGTTACTAAACAGAAAAATATAACCGAATACTTGAGAATGTTTTCCAACCTCATACTGTCTAAATTAATAATTTTGTATTTTAATTTCAAATAAGTTTATTACCTTAATGATAATTGGTAAGTTGTTGTTGTTTTTTTTTTTTCAAAAATTTGTAAAGAAAATGTTGTAGGTAAAATTAGAAATTAAGTAAAACTTTTCAGATAGAATAAATAACATCCGATGAAAAACAGAAAGGAAAAAAAAATGTATGTATGTAATTAGTACTTACGTAGATAGACAGACAGAACAGAACGGAAGAGATGAAAAGTGAAAAGAACCAAAAATGAATCATCAATTTTTATTAAATTGTTAAAGTGAAACAATTTATTTTTAAATGAAAATGATGGGATATGGATTGACGTAGGTATTGGTATAATTGTATCTAATCATTTAATACAACACCAATAACAACAACAAGAATTACCACAGAGTGGAGATAAAAAAAAAAAAAGAAAATTAATACAAAAATGTGAAAAACTTTTATAAAACATCGTTAGTACTTTTTTTTTTTTTGAAGTCGTTTAATTAACCGTAACTTGTATGCGTACACATTAATTATAATTTATTATTTTTCATTTTTAATAACAGAAATGGAAAAAATGTGTGTGTGTGTGTAATAATGAAAATTATGTAAAATATGATAACAGCCAGAAAAAAAAATGAATTAATGTAAAAGGAAATTTATTTTATTTTTGTATATAAAATTTTTTTGTTTCTTTTTAAATGCAACATTATCGTGCAACATGTTGCATCATTAGTTAAAATTTTCTTCTTTTATTTTATATGATTTGTCCAACAGATTGTAATTATTATTCTTCTTTTCTTTTTTTTTGTAATACTTAAAAATTGTTAATTTTCTTTTACTCATTATTACAACTGCAAAAATTATTGATTTATTAATTAAGACAATTTTTTACTTTAAGAAAAAAAAAATTTGAATATTATTTTTACATCTGATATTTGCGTCCGACTGTTGTACAAAAACTTTGACAGCTGAAATTGAAATTTTTCAAACACGCAAATACACATACACACACACTTTGTCAGTATTAAATTTAAAAATAAATATGACAATCCTCCCTTTCGAATATAATATTACAATACACCTACCGCGTCTATATAACGTATTTTCGTAGATTCTGTAAAAGAATCAACAGGAAAAATTATCATTTCCTTTTTTATTGATTTTCTTTTATTATTGTCATTCAAAATTTAAATTATCATCACTAATTTTTTTTTTATATATATAAAATAAAAAAATTAAATTAAACCTGACAAAACAATAATTGACATTCAAAAATTTTCTTTCTCTTTTTTTTTTTGTCGTCTTACACAAAAGATAAATACTTGAATTTTTCTAGAACCGCACCAAAACAATAACAACAACAACAACAATAACAACAACAATGAACAATCAACAAGAGATGAAAATTATATCAAGAAGTAGACAAGCATTTTTTTTTTCTGTTGTTTTTTGTTATTTTTTTTTTTTTCACATTTTAAAAATGGCCGACATTTTTTATTGTTGTTTCTAAAGAAGAAAAAAAAAACAAAAACAACGTTTAATCCCAATGACAATCCAACCAAAGACATATTTTCATAAATTTAATTAAATCTTTAACATAGTGATGAAAAATTGTATAAAGAAAGGACAACAATATAGGCACATGAAGATGAAGATGTATAAGTGTATATGTGTCAGTGTACATGAGTGTGGGTGGGGGGAATGATGAGAGGTAAATAAAGTAAACACAAAAAAAAAAACAAAATAAAAAAACTTTTCTTCGCTCTTAAATATTTTTATTAAAATAAATAATAATAACAACAACAACAACAACAACATAAACAAAAATAAATAAAAAATTAAAACAACAACAACAACAAGTTAAGAGAAGAAGAAGAAGAAAAAAAGTGAAAGGATTAAAAATGAAAACCAAAATAAAAGAAAAAGAAAACTCTAGAAGGGATTTACAATATTTTTTTTAACTGTTTTTTAAGTCCAACTGGTTGCGTTCCTTTTTAATTGTTTTCCTTATTTATTTTCTTTTAACATTTTTTTTTTACATTTAAGAAATTTTCTTATAAATTTTATTTTTCATAAAAACGTAAAATTAAGTGAAGGTAAAGGACATTTTTCTCCTTTTTTCCGTATAGACACTAAAATAATAAATATTATAATTTTTCACTTGAAAACAATAAAATAAGACAACAACAACAACAATGTGTCACACACACACACACACACACCAATATTAACAGAGATAAGAAGTTAATTAGAAAATTTTAAGGGTGCAATAAAAGGAGTGTAAAATATTTAAAGGAAATGGGTTTTTATTTTATTTTTGTATTCTTCTGGCTAAATGTAAAGTGAAGGGACTTCTATTGAATGATTATTTTAAGGATAATGATATAATTGTGTCTGATCCAAAAAAAAAAAAATTTCTCCCGGTTTTAAAAAATTATACGTTTCCAGTTCGTTAAATTTCTCCACTCTTTCACCCATTCCCAACTGCAGACAATCTCCAAAAAGATTTCTTTCCCTTTTTTTTTATCTTCTGGTTTTTTTTTCTTTTTTTTTTTTACTTCAGTTTTTTTCTTCTTCTTCCTTTTTTATTTTATTTTTTATTATTTGGGTTTGAAACAGAAACAATTTCCTTATTTTTTTTTTTTTTGTTTTCTCTCTTCGGTTTTTATTTTTAAATTTATTACAATAATTTTACCAATTTTCTTCACGTCCATTTTCCTATATTTTCTTGACCACTTTTCCAGTCATTTCAATAATATTTTTGCATTTGGTTTTGTTTTTTTTTTTTTTTTTTTTATGTTATAACAAACGTGACCAGAATAGGTATTTATTGTGGTTCAATTTTCCAATTTTTATCATTGCTTGTTGTTGTTGTTGTTGTTGTTGTTATTGAAAGAATAAAAAAGAAAAGAAAAAGATGAAAAATAGTGCGAAAATTTATATTGAACTTTGTGAATTGTTTTCTCCCTTTTCTTTTTTTTTTTTTTTTGCTCTTTTTTCTTATTTTCCTTTATTTTCCTGTATTTCACCTTATTGAACACCAAAAAAAGAAAACAAAAAAAATAATAAAAAATAATTTAGATATTTTCATTCAAAGGTAAACAACGGACAATGAAAATGAATTCTCTCTTTCTTCTTCTTACTTTTGTTTCTCTCTTTTTTATTGATTCATTCAAATCGAAAAGATTTTTTTATGATAAAAAATTATTCATTCGGTAATTTTTTTTTTTTCATTCATTCATTTTTATTGTTGATGAATTTTTGTTTTTTATTCGTGATGAATGAAAAATTGAAACAAAAATAAAAAAATAATAAATCGGATTCGGACAAACAAAATATAAATTATGAAAATTGGTTCTTTGTTTGAAGAAGAATTTTAAGTGAAAGTGAAAGTGAAAATTATGAAACGGAAAAAGGTGCAAAATATTTTATTTATATAAATTCAATTCAGGCTTAGGGAAATTTTCTTTCTTTGTTTTATTATTGTTATTTTTCCACACGTTCCTTCCACTCTCTCTTTCTCTCTTTTCCTCATAGTGCATATACCACATTCAAGTAAACAATTGAAAGTATTCTTCATACACAGGAAAACAACAATTGAAAGTATTCTTTCCACGGAAGTAATACTTACGGAAGAAAATACACAGGAGGATTTAGATCAAAGAAGTCAATTCTGTCAAAATAGATTATTTGACGTTCTGCTAATTTCTGCATTGTACAAATTTTAAGAAATTAAGAAAATTATTATTAAGTAATTTATGATAATAATCGTTAAAAATCAACGCTTAGTTTTTGGACGACAAAAAAAAGGCACCAAATGAAAATTCCGAATAACACGAATTTCGGTCGGTTTGCAGGACAAACTTTTAAACGAACAATTCTTCTTAGGAAGTTGCGTATTTTCTATAGAGTAGCTAATGTGCCGCATTGAATTAAATGCTTGTGTTATAGATGCTTTGTGGTTCAAAAGTTCAGAGCCCAACTCAAAAATAGTATAGGTCTCCTAGTTACTACTAACCTTAGTCGTTGATAATACAACTACAACAACAACAACAACAATAAAGCCAAAATTGAAAAACAATTATTTAAGTGAAAATTATAAAACAAACAAATTGATTTCAATTTGAATGATTTTCTACGATTATCCTTTAAGTATTTTTCCTTTCATTTATCTCCTTTTCAAAATTCAAATAAAACCCAATTTTCAGAAAATTCAATATTTATTTTTTCAATTTCAAGTTTTTCTTTTTCTTCTTCATTTTGTTTTTTTTTTGCTTTTTGGGAAAAATAAATACAAGAAAACAAAAAATAGAATTTCCTTTTATTTGAAAAAGTTTTTGAATGAAAACCAATGGACCCATAAGTATGACTTTGTTTAATTAAAATTAAATTGGAAATTTTCTACAAAATTTTCAAATGTTTACATTTTCTGTTCAAATGTTTTTTCACTATGAATCAAAATTTAAATTACAAAAAAAAAAAATTCACTAAATACTTTTTTGTTGTTTTTATTGTTATCGACGAGCAACGATAAAAAAAACAGGAAAAAAAAAAGGAATAAAATTTTTTTAATTTTTTGGTAAAATTTTCTTTGATTTTTTTTTTGTTGTTTTTGATTTGAAACTTTTTTGTATTAAATGTAAAATTTTCACTTTTCAAATTTTCATATGAAATTTCTAACAGTATAATAATGTTGTCCACTCATATGTTCTAACTTACCTACTAGAATAGATGAAACTTTAGTCACTTGAAATATTTTCATATATAGAAAAAAAAGAAGAAAAATCCAAAAATGGAGAATTAAGAGGAAAAGGGAAAAAACAAAAGTAAATGAAGTAAATTTCTAAACTTATCACATATCATTGTGTCCATATTCTCTTGTTTTTAATTTGTTCATGTCAAAAATTTACTTTATCTAAATTTATTAAATAATCCCCAAAAGGATACCAAAAAAAAAAGTCAACCTTTTCTATTTTTTTTTTTTTCTTTTTATTTTTCTTTCTTCTCTTTTTTTCTCTCATTTTCATTTTCATTTTCATTTTAAATTTTTTTCCTTTTTTTTGTTATTTTCACTTTGATGATTTTTCGTGATTAAATGGTTTGTTATTTTTATTTCTTGATTAGGAAATATTAAGGTAAACGTCAAAAATTATATCAAAATTAAAAACAACAACAGCAGCAGCAGCAGCAACAGCAGCAACAACAAAATCTCCTTAAAAAGAAAAACAGAAAACACAAATAGGATTTTTTTTTGTTTTACTTTGAGGATAAAAAAAAAAATGAAGGGAAAAAAAATATTTAGGTGAGGTGTGGAGGACAAGAAAAATTAAAAGAAATAATTAAAAGTAATTTCCAGTTGGACAAATCAGAAAAAACTTTAATGATGCTTCAACCAATTTTTTTAAGTTAAATTTTCTCTGTTGGATGAATTTAACACAAACCAGAGGTAAAAGTTTACTTGCGTCTTTATGAAAATAGAAATTCATTGAATTTTGTGTGAACGTCATTTAGAGGCAAAAAAAAAAAAAACTCTTTCATTTATTTGTGAAGTGAGATTTTTTTTTTTTTCGCTAAAGTTTCAAGATGTTTTTTTTCCTACGAGAGGAATAAGAAAAAAATTGTATTTCCAAATAAAAATATAATTAATATTTTCTCCGAAATAAAGAAAAGTTGTTTATTCAGAGATTCTGCATCGTTAGATTATTCTAAGAAATTTGATTGTTACATAAAATATTCAAGTTTATTTACTTTATTCTTCATTCTTTATTTTTTCTATTAAAAAGGACGAAATTTCATAAGTAAATGGTTTCACCTTAATCTTTCTGTCCAGATTGAGGATGAACAATGAAAATGCAACAACCAAACTTCCGGTTTTATTTTTATTTTCATTTTTTTTTTTTGTCTTTGTCCTTTCTGCTTCGTTCAACCAGAAATAATTAGAGAGAAAAAAAATTTTTTATTCACTTAACTTACTTTATTTTTCCCTCTCTCTCTCTCTCGGTCCCTTATCAAATTAAATTTTATATGCCATAACGCGTTCTTTCAACAAAAGAACCAAATATAAAAAATAGAAGCAGCAAAAAAAAAAACATCTTCCTTTACTTTTATCCTTTTTATCTCTTCCTTAAATAAAAAGAACAAAAAAAAAAATTGAATCTAATAAATTTTTTCTCATTAAGATTCAATTTACTTGATTAAAATTTTTGTTAAACAGAAATAAGAAACAAAGAGTAAGAGAGAGAGAGAGAGATATCTTAACACATTTTGGTATGTCACGAGACATAAACTTTTTCAAAAAAAAATATAAAAGGGAAATTAGCCTCCAGACCAAAACCTCTTCTGTTTTCTTTATTTCGGTTTTTTATTTTTGTTGCTTTCCAATCCAATCTTTTCTTGTGTTTTTGCTTCATGTTCTGGAAACCAATTCAGTGTTCAATCGTGTAACACTTTTTAAAATTCGACACACTTGACCTGGGTGAGGTTTTTTTTTTTGTTTTTGTACCCCCCTTCTTTTCTTTCATCATCTTTTTCTTCTTTTCATTTACTTTCCAATTTACTTTTTTGTTCAATTGTTGATTTGTTATTGTTGCTGTTGTTGTTGTTGTTGTTAAAGGATACATTGTCAATGTGGTCCACTTTAACTATGAAGATACCGATCTTGGTTTTTATTCTTCTTCTTTCTTTTTCCTTTTACTTTCTGCTTCATCGCTCACCCTATTTGTATTTTTTTTTCTCTTTTTGCAACAAAAACTCAACACTAATCAATTTTTTTTTGATTTTCTATCGTTTCTTCTTTTTTTTTCTTTCTTTTTTTTCTAAAAATCGATAAAAATATTTTTCGTTTTTATTGTAACAAAAAAAAAATATTCTTAAAGTTTTCTTAAAGGGTTTTTTTTTTGTTAACAACTAATTGAAGACACTCAAATTAGTTAGAATTGTTGACGGGGGAGATGATTTAGCCCTTTAAGTTAATTGCTGATGAAATTAAGAAACAAAATGGTGGTCAGTTTACAAATCGTATGACGCGCCAATAACGTGAAGTTTCACACAATTCATTTCAATAACCGTAACGTTTGTGAATTAATTAAATCTAGGCAGACATATTTTGCGTTTATTTTATGAAATTTCTCTTTCTATATTTTTGAAATTGTTTTATAATAAATTAAATTCCTATTCTACAAATTGCCCTGCAGGAATCTGTAATTTGATGAAAATATTTGGTTTTCGGGCCACAAGTATTTTCTTTTCTTCTTAATAATGCCAAAGTTCCTTGACTTTAATTTTTAATTGTGATGAACAATTGTAAAGAATTGGCTTTTGGTTAATTTTATTTTAATCTCTTAATATTTCTGTTTATAATTTTTCTCATCCCATCACATTGCGATATTTTGTTCAACGACATCTATCCTCTTTATTAAATAGTTTCCGATAAAAACATAAATCCAAAAGGACTAAAGAAAAAAGGACAAGAAGAAAAAAAAGAGGCAAAAACAAAATGATATTCTGAATATTATTTTTGAACATGAAATTTTTCTTTCCTTCAATAGAAAAGAAAAATCCAAAGTAAAAGAGAGAAAAAAGAAAATAAGAAGAGAAACGGAAATTAGTTACAATTGGCCTGCAGGACGTTAGCGTCAGATGTTCCGGATATTGATGTCTCACAGGATGACACATTTTGACAATACATCTAATCAAATCAAAACAAATATATTTGTTTTGTCGAAAACCGTTAAAGGACCAAAAAAAAAAAAACAAAAAGAACAACACAAAAAAAATAGATGAAGAAAAAAAAAACGGATGTGGAAAACCTTACTTTAGATAAATATTAGATTTTATTTATTTATTTTTCTTTGCCAATTTAAAAACAACACTTTTCTTTATTTTATATCATAAATACACACACACACACATACACCCACAATCACCCACACTCACGCATGTAAACAATTTTGTTTTTTTTTTTTTTGGTTAGGCTCATCTAATGACTACACTACCCTCTTTAAGTGTCGGATTTCCGTCTGGTATTTTTTTCTTTACCCTTCCCTCTTTCATTTATCCTATTTTTTTTTTTTTTTTTTGCAGATTGATGAAATAAAAATAGGAAGACTTTTTTTTTGGCTTTTCGTTTATTTTTGTTTTTCTTTTTTTTTTTAAAAAAAAAGAAAAGCATAAAGGAAGCCATGAAAAAAAAAATAAATAAAAGGATGTGTTTTATTTAGATGCGGGAATTAAATGGAGGGGAAATTATACCTATATAAGTCGTTAAACTAGAAACTTTATCGTTTTTTATAAGATGGAAAACGTGTATAACGATTAGATCTAATTTTCTATTTACTGTTTTTACTTTTCTCTCCTTTTTCATTCATTTTTTCTTTAATCTTTTCGTCTTTTTCTTAAAAATTTGATTTTTTTTTCAACCCCCCCCCCCAAATAAATATATTTAAAGCAACAATTTATGTTTAGTTTGCACAATTTATTCTTCCACAGGTTTATCGATTACACACGTTTTTTTCCGTTTCTTCTTCTTATTGTTTATATTTTTGTATTTTATCAATTTCATTTATTTATTTTTATTCCTCTTACCTTTTTCCACTCCCCCTTTCTTCATTTTAGAGGTCAATTTTATTTATTATTGAAATATTCTGATTTGATATTCGATCCCAAAAAATATTCCATAAAATATTTGCATATTATGTATTATTATATATTTTGACAGATCGAATATAAAAATATTTTTCACCCTCAAAAAAAAAAAAAAAAAAAACAAACAAAAGAGAGAGAGAGAGAAAGAAAAAGTAAAAGAATAAAAATTGGAAAATATTTCTTTTTCATACATTTATGTATTGTATCCTATCATAACTCAATTGAAAATATGAAAACAAACGCAAATTTAATAACAAAAGATTCAAATCAAAGTGATGGATGTTTCTAACAAGGAAAGGAAAAAAAAATAATACAAAAACAAAAAAAAGAATATGGGAAAGAACGAAAAAGAAAAAAAAAATATAACAAAAACAAAAAGAAAAATAAAGTAAAGGAAGAAGGACATAAAATCAATGTTCTGTGACCGACGTATTTTATTTATTCATGTACATAATAAGAAGAGTTTGTGGTACTTTTAGCTTAAAGTCGATTGAACAACTCTGGTCATTTGACCCATGGTCGGCTGATCTAATTGTCATTTCGTCTAATTGTCTTTTGTTGTTTGGCTTAATATTAAACTGATCTAATGAATCAAATAGCTTATTGGATTTACCAAATTAATCGGCTTAAATCATCCTACTGACATTTAGCTTACTGATCGAGTGAGCTCATTATTCGATGGACTCACCTAATTAATGAAGGTAACTTAATTTATTACACGAAACGTTAAATAAATCAATCGATCAATTTATTTGTATATGAAAATCATCTTTAGGTATAAATAACCGCGATCCATAGAAATTGTATGAATCAGAAATTAACATCATCTCTATAAAACACCGAAGAAATAAACGGAAGAGAAAAAAAAAGTATGAAACAGAACTTATCGTAATTCGAATGAACGTCTCGTTTGTCTTTATGGTTTTATTGGATTGATTTGATTAAAGTAAATCAGAACAAATTGAATTTTTGTCCCTTTGTTGTGGTATCTTGAATTATGTATCAAGGACATTTATCACACACACACGCAACACAATGAAAACGTTAACTTATACGTCAGCCTTTTTTTTCTGCACGTTTCTATACATAAATGGAATTTTTACCTTTTCTATTTTTTTCCTTTTTAGGTTAGATTTTTTTTATAATCCAAATAACAGTAAAACAATAGAAAAAAATACATTTTCACGCAGCATTCTATAATTATTTTTAAATAAAACAAAAGAAAACGATTTCAATTTGACACAAGAGAATTATCCATTCTCCTCTTTGTCTCTTTATTCCCACAACTCTAACCTCTCACACACTCTCTCTCTCTCTCTCTCTCTGTTACTCTCTGTAGTATTTTAACAGGAAAAAATACCAAAAAAAAAAAAGAAGAAAAATTTGAAAAGAAAACCGATTTTTCTATTAGATAAACATTTTTTGATGAAAAGAAAGAAAACTGAAACGCAAATCTCAAGGGGACTTTATCGATAAAATACACAAAAAAAATAAAAGGAGAAAAAGAAGAAGAGGAGGAAAAGATAAATTGAAAATAATAATCAGTATTATATGATAATAAGTGTGTGTTAGATAGAAAGAGAAAGTGTGTGAGAGAGATAGTATATATTAAAGAGTGAGTTAAAGATAAAAATTGAATATTATTGATTCTTCATTATAGGAAAATAGAAGCAATTGGGAAAAGGAAAAAAAGAGCACTGGTGTAATTAAAGGATTTTCATTTTTCGTTAAAAAAAAAAAAACAAACAGAAAAAGGAAAGAAAAGAAAAAAAAAACAAATGAATTCTATTGTTTCTAAAAAAAACGAGAAAATAAAGAAAACAAAAGAAAAACATAAAACTGAAAATTTTGTAGAGTTATAATTATAAGTTTATCTAAATACGGTTAAACCCACACAAAATCGACCAACATAAAAGGATATATAATACACATACACATACACACACAAACAAATATTCACATCTTAATTTCTTACATAATCTGAATAAAAGTTTAACTTGAACAAAATTAATAAATGATTCAACAAAAACAATTTTAATAAGATGAAAGGTTAAGAGTTATATTGCATTCAAATATCTTTACCCTATTGTATAAAAATCTAACATTTTGATTATTTTGTGAAACCGACAATATAAATAAAATACAAAAGAAAATGCAACCATTTATACACGTAAACATACACACATACACACACACAGAGAAAGCGAGAGATTTATCTTTGCTTAATAAAATATTCTTGCCATTCTATTAAATGTTATTCTGATGAATACAAAAGGGAAATTAATTTTCCCTTCCACAAAAATAAACAAAACAAATAACAAATGACCTTTTATTCTTTCTTTCTTTAATTTCAATTTTACCCATTTTCCATCTTTCTTTTAGCCTTTTAGTCTGAATCTCCTCCTTTCTATTTCTTTTCTATTTATTATATTGCATCATCATTTACACATGAATCCTTCTAAGTTTTTTTTTTCTTCTTCTAGTAAGTCCATTGATTTGATGATTTTTAAGTCAAAAAGGTTTTACTCTCAAAATACAGAGCACAGTCTATCCAATGACTACCAATATTAGGATTTTAGGGAGATGAAAAAGGAAGGAAAAAAAAAGAAAAAAAAAAAAGGTTAAATCACACGAGCCCATTTGTTACAGATTAAAATCTTTCTAAGAAAATATACATATAAAGAGATGTGTGTTTTTTTTTTTCTGTTGTTATTGTTGTTTCTGTTGTAGGGTGAAAAAAGAAACTATTTTCTTTCTATATATATTTTACTACTACTTCTTCTTATTCTTCCACTTCCTCTTTTTTTTTTCTACTTGTACCGAAGAAGAAGAAAAAGAAGAAGATGTAGAGAAGAATACGATGAAGGGAAAAAAGGGATATTTTCTTATACTTTTTAGTAAAGTACGCAGTTTTCCCTATTCAGTGGATGGTGATTCAGGGGTTTTTGTGTCCGCATATAATAATAATGTTAAGAATATCTTATATGTAGTTACACACACACACACACACATACACACATATATACAGTTACAAAACAATTCATATACAAATAAACTAAGGGATTGGATATTGGGGAAGGGGTAACTACTCTACCTAATAATACTCAATATTATGAGTATACAATTTTGTATAACAATTTGATTATTTAAAAGAAGAAGCAGAAAAAACAAGAAGAAGAAGAATATGAAGAAAAAAAGAAACAAGAAGATGATGAGATGAAGAAAAAGAAAAAGTAAAGGAATGAAGATGACGTAAAAACGAATGAAAATGGGGAAAAATATATTTTCTATATAAACACAATAAACGTTTATTGGAATGAAGGGTGTTGTTTGTCTGTATATGTGTCTCTCTGTATATTTTATAAAATCGGAATTGTCTTTTATGGGTTAAACTGACTCTTCTCAATATACATATTTTTGGTGTATTTTTATTTTGTTGTTGTTTCTTCTCCTGACGCGTCTGTACGTATATCCGTATATAAACGTGGTGACATTGATTGAGGGAGTTGTCACAAAATTTATTTATGAATATTTTACGTGCGTTTTGACAGATATAGTAAGTAACCTGTTTAGATAATTGAGTGACA
This sequence comes from Pedicia rivosa, assembly GCA_963082725.1. Taxonomy (NCBI): domain Eukaryota; kingdom Metazoa; phylum Arthropoda; class Insecta; order Diptera; family Pediciidae; genus Pedicia; species Pedicia rivosa. The sequence goes on from OY720152.1 coordinate 4,647,030, forward strand.
TCTTTTATAAAAAAAACAAAAAAAAAAAAAAATACAAAACACAAAACAAAATAAAACAAACAAAAAAGTAATCGTCTTTTCAGCTGCGTTTTTCTTTTCACTTTTTTTACTTTTTTATCTATATTTATTTTTATTTATTTGATTTACCTGTCAAAATGTGTAGATATATTTATTTAAAAAGATCGGGGTTTGATTGGTGTAATATAGGTTGTGTTTGGAAATTTTTATCCATATATTTTATCTATACGTTCACCTTCTTCTTCTTCTTTTTATTTTTTTTATTTTTATTTTTATTATAAAGTGAACTTGTTCTTCTTCTTCTTCCTCTTCTTCTTTTTTTTTTTCATACCGGAAGACTCGATGATCAATTGGGTCGTTTCAAGGGATTTTTTTTTCTTCCCTATCATATTTTTCAGATTTATACAGAGATTTATGTCTACCGGATAGAATTATGAATTGTAACATATTCGTTAGTTTCAATTCAGTAACATTGTTGCCAAATATAAAAGTTTTAAACTTGAAACAAAAACAAAAAAAAAAAAAGTTGAATCTTCAATTGACGATACAAAATTTAATAAAACGTAAACTTCTACAATACAATTAAGAAAATATGAGTGAAACCCATAATTTATTTTTTTTTAAATAAAAATTTTATTGTGGTAAAAATATTCAATAGAATTGAAGATCAATTTCAAAAGTTCCTATAATTTAAGTTTAAAATTTTATTTTCGATCAACGAAACAAGAAAAAATTTCTTTTTGTTAAAATAACAAAAAAAAAAAAAGTATAAGAAAAGAAATTTATTATTCCAGATCAGAACAGAAATGAAAATTTAACTTTCTAATCGATTGGAAAAATATATAAAAATATGAAAAGATTTTTTCGTCATTTAATATGAAAAAGAATAATAAATGAAACGACAAAAAATGAAAACAACTTTTTTTTTTTTGCTCAACTCAATTTAACCCTTTATTGCATAAAATGTTGAAAATTAATAAGGAAAATTACTTTTTTATATGATCTTAGTGGTTTTAGTAAAATTTACAAAATTAAATACAAAATACAAAATTTTTGTAATAAGGCTCATTTTGGTTCATCTAGAATGATGCAATGAAACGACAGTATGCAATGAGGAGTTAATCAAATAATTTTTTTGTTTGTATAAAATGAAATATAAAATTTTCGGATTTTACTTTTTTTTTCTCTCTCTCTCTCTCGCACAACTTCTCAAGAGAAATCCCAATTTTTTTTTCCTTTTCGTTCCATTTCTTTCTTGAGGATAACATGAAATAATGTTATAATATAACTCAAAATGTTAAAGGTCAAAATATTGTAGTCTCAAATTGTTACATCAAGGAGGTACTTTTTATTTGCTTTGTTTACTTTTAACAAAAAAAAAAAAAAAAAAAATAAACAAATGACGAAAAAAAAAAAATTAAAAAGTAAAAAGCAAAAAGCAAACCCCTTTTAATATCACTTAACATTTTGAATTTAACTCAAGTTTTTCTATATACCATACGTCCTTATCCCTGACCAGGGTTATACTACCAAATACTAGCACGAATAAATTTAAAGATAATTTCAAAATTTTAAGTACCATTCTCATTCCCTTCTTCTACGTCTGTCTTATCACAACCCCACCACCCCAACAGATTATATATTTATCATATTTTATTATCTTTCAAATAAAATTCATCCTTTTTTGTTCATTTGTTTTATATTATTTTCGATAAATAGAATTTTGTTTTTTTTTTTTGGTAGTTATAAAATAGAATCCTTTCAATGGATTTTCTGTTTCAAGTCCTTTTCTCTTTTTCACTTTTTTCATTTGTTTTTATTTTTTTTTTTGTTCTTTCTTTCTTATTCATGCTCCATTCAAACTGAAATACAATCAACATCAAACCAAAATATAAAAACAAAAGAAAATGTCAGACGGAAATAGAAAATATTCTATACGTCAGTCTTTTCGTTTTTTTTTTTTTTTAATGTGTATAGGTTTGGGAGAGGGGGTAGTGTGTGTATGTCAATTGTATTTAATGTGAAAGACAGAATATTGTTTAATATAAGATAATCAAGAGGATCTTATCATCATTTATTATTATACCTTCTATATATATATATATATATATATATTAAAGGATTTCAAAGGACGAATATAATTATATTAACTTTTTTTCTTTTCTTTTCGTTAAAAATTTGTGGTTTTAATTTCTGATTTAATGTGCGGTTATTAAAAAATTTTCATCTTTCTTTTCCTTATTTTTAAGATAAAATAATAAGGACGAGTAAAGGGAAAGGGAAAGAGAAAAAGTCATATTCTTTTTCGTTGGTCTTGATGAATAGATTAAGAGAATTTCTTCTTTTTTTTTTTTTTGTGTAGAGATAATAAAATGTGAATGTTTTTCACTCATTCCAATGTTTCAATGTCTAACTCAATCTCTATCGTTCGCTCTTGATCATTCTTGGACTTTCTTAATAATGTGGGCGAGTTACTTACGTTAAAAGGATTTTTGCTTTTTTGCTTAACTTTTATTTTTCATTTTAAATCTTCGAGAGAATAAAAAGAAAGAAAAAAAAGAAGAGAAAACCTTTCTTAATTTAACCTGGAAAATCTGTTTTGTCTTTTCACATTTTCTGTATGTATTAAGAAACAAAAGAAAAACAAAATAACAGAAATAGACCGAGAAATAGATAAATAAACAATAGAAAGATTAGATAGAGAATGGGTATTGAATGTGGATAAGGTTCAGAATATAGTGAGTGACAAAAGGCCTATAAAATTTCTGATGAAGAAAAACCGATAAAAGAATAGACGCGTCAGTATTTATTGGATATTTTATGCTATACCTACTATTTATTAATATGTATAGTGTATGTGTGTGTTGTGTATGTATGTTTCTATGTCAATTGAGGGTAAGAAAAAAAAATCACAAAAATAAAATATTGATATTGAAAAAAATTGTAGAAAAACGTTTTGTTTCAGAAGCACTTTTTCTTTTTGTTACTTTCAAAAGAAAAACAGGAAAGACAGGAAAAAAAAAATGGCCGCCTTTGATAGTAAAATTTTATGACAGCTGACGTTTGTATTTTTTGTTTTTGTTATTTCTTATACATCCAGTCTATAATTTCTTTACGTTATATTTCCTGTGATTAATTTAATTTAATTTTAATTTAATTTCTAAAATGAAAAGAATTTAACCATACTTTAACCAATAAATTAATTAAAAAGTTAACGCTCCTAAATAATATATAAAATTTTCAGGGAAGCTTAAAGCCATTAAACACAACATCATTATGATATAGCAACATGGAAAATGAGAAGGAAGAAAAAGAAGATGAAGTTTGAAAAAGGAAATCGGCGAAAAGATAAAGAAGAAGAAGAAGAAGAAGAGGAATCGATTCAACAAGCATACACATACATACAAACACGTATGTATATATATGTATACATATATACAGTTGTATACACAAATAAACAGAGGTTATGTCTGATTGCGTCTTTTAAACGTAATATATAAAGTAAAAATAAACATAATGGAAAAATAAAATGGGTCGAACGACGAATTTTCCTCTTGATTTGTCTGTCAAAGTGTAATAAATTATTTGGAATTAATCGAGTGTCGTGTATAGTTGTATGTGAGTATGTGTATATGTGTAAGTATGCTTATACGAGATGTGGGTATGAGGCGTTGAATTGAGTGTAGTGAGTATAGAAAGATATTTTTGTTGGTTTAATGGAGTTTCACTTCATCGTCTTCTTATTTTTGTTTTTCTTCTTCTTCCACTTGTTTTTCGTTACTTTATATCTACGTATATACGAATTTTTTTTTTTTATTTTGAATAGAATTTTCTCATGAATGACTTTTAGTTTAGGAATGTGTTTAGGACCTTTTTTTCTTTTAACTTTTTTACATTTTTCTTTCGATATTTTTGTTTTAGTATTTAATAATACACGTCAACTTGATTACTTTTATTTTTGTTCCTTATAGTGGACTTGAAATAATGAAAAGTTAAATAAAAAACAAAACAAACAAACAATTAAAAAAAAACTAGGCGCCTCCACTATCCAACAGCAAAACTTGTATTTTCATAATTAATTCTGGAATAACTTTGTAGGTAGACATTATTGATTAAATGTACTTTGTACTTTAGAGAGTTTATTTAGAAAATTAAATAATAAAAGCATTTCTATCCATCTCTGTCTGTGGAATTTATGTCTGACCATAACTGAAAATTTATTTTTTTGATTTTTTTTTTGTGTTGTTTTCCTTTTTTTTTTTTAAATCAAACTAAAAACATTTAAACGAAACAAAAATATCTACTTGAAAAATAATAATAATAATAATAACAACAACAACAACAGCAACAGTAACAAAAGTGTATAAAATTCACTATCCTATGGGAAATAAATATTACGACGAACCAGTTTTCAACCTCATAATTTATTAATTCACCTAACATCAAAATATATTATACAGCTTTTATACATTTTTAATTCCCATCAGTATCATCTACCACCGCACACGTTTAAATGTTAAATCCTTCTCTTTTTCATCATTTTTCTTCTCCACCCAATTTCCGCCTCTCACACACGTACATTTTTTGTCTCTTTCACCCGTTTATACGCTATCAATCCAGTTTATAGTCTTTCCTTTAAAAAAAAAATGGTACAAAAAACATCTTCAAGTATTACAGTAAACCATTAAAGCGCATATAACGCATTCATACAGAAAGCACGCAAAAAAATGTTGTTGTTGTTTTTTTTTCATTTTATCATCTCATCCCACAAACCACACCCACTTCTGTTCTTCTCGCTTAACAATTTCTTACCATCAGTTTTTCTTTTTTTTTTTTTTGCTTCTTTTTCCTTCCTTATTTTCTTCATATTTTGTCTCTCTTTCCTTTTTTTTATGATTAATGTAAAACTCTTAGGACTGATTTTCTTCTTCCGTGTATCTTTTAAATACTACCAAACAAAAAAAAAGAAAGAAAAAAAAAACAGTACGAGACAAATAAAAAACGTCATACTTATTCCCATATAAAAAAATGAGACAAAACAACAACAATAATAATCCACAACAATAACAACAACAACAACAATAACAGCAAATAAAAAGAATGGGATGGAAATGGAAGGAGATGAACAAAATTTGTCAAACATTTTCATTTATTTTTCTTTTCATTTTCACAAATGGTAAAATTTTCTTTCTTTTTCTTTATTTCATTTTAAAGTATTTTCTACGTTTTTCTCTTTTGGTTTAGGGAAAAAAAAAAATCTTTCTGCTTTATTTTTTTTAAAAAAAGAAAAAAAAAACTTTAAAATTGTCATTGGGTCGACGCATCTTTATTACAAAATTGTTCATTTGGGAATAAAATGTATATACGAAAAAAAATTTCCCATTGCTAAAACTGTCTGTACGATACTTATGGAACATTTTAAATGAAAGCATTTATTTATTTTTCTCTCTCTCTATCTCTCTCTCTCTCTCTCTCGGAGTTAATAGCCAAAAAAAATATACAAAATGAAATTTTAAGTCATCATTTAGAAGAAGAAAAAAAAAAACAACGAAGAAAAATTGTATTTATTTAAGTTTAAGTGTCATTGTCATCATTCACGTTATCATTAACACAATTCTCACGTAACACATGAAAGACGATAGAATATCATGTGTACATGTGTGCGTGATGTGATTTATATAATTAATTGAATGTTGGCAATATTTGTTGAAGAAATTTCACTGCAACAAATTGTAAAAATTTATCATTTTTCACATGCAATCAGAATTATTTAAATTATTTTTGTGAAAATGTTCGATCATGATATGTCACTTGTTTGCTTTGAATTTTCTTTAGGATCAGAATGATTCTAATAAATAAAGTAAATTGAATTCCTTAATGTTAAAACTACTGAATGATGTGACTGGAATACTTTAATAGTGCAATGTTGCGTCAGAAAATCTTAAGTTTTTCTCCTTCAACATTTCTCCATTAACTTAAAATTATTGTGAAATATATTTTCAATCAGAAATTATTATCTGTCGGTTATCTTTTTAGCTCTAAAAATTTTTGTTCCAACAACGAAAAATCTTCATTCAACAAATGAATTTTTTTTTGTGTGTTTTAATGTAAAATTTTCACATATTTTTTTTATAATTATTTTTTTATATTTTTACAGAAAATGATTGTGCATTTTTTTCTTTGCTTTCCTCGCTTATCAAGTCGCATTTTTTATCTTGAAATTCTTAAGAGTGAATCCTACAAATTTTAGATTTTTTTAATCTTTTCCATATTTTTTTTCGCTCTCTCGTCGTAATTTTCACTTCAAAAAATTATAAATAAATGTGAAAAGGGAAAAAAATATGGGAGAGGAAAACTTTAATAGCAAAATTTAAACAAGAAAAAAAACTAGAAAAAGAAGAAGAAGAAGAACGAGAAAAAACAAAAACAACAAAAAAGAATGAGAAGAAGAATAGGAAGTGGAAGGATAATAAGAAGAGGAAGGAGGAGAAACATCGTTTTTTTTTTATAAATAAATGTACCTTAGAAGGATATATCCTTTTATCCTTATGGATGTTAAGGTAAGTACACACAAACACACACACACACACGTAGAATATCATCAACAACAACAATAAATATTTATATGTTTGTGAGAAAGAACTAAAAGAAGAAGAAGAAGATGAAGACGCAGTAGAAGCAGAAGAAGAAGACGACGAAAAAAAAAATGTGTCTTTCTCAATGAATTTCTATATAGAAGTTTTTCTTCTTCTTCTTATTCTTCCTTCTTTTTTATGTTTGGTAAATTGAATATAACACCGTCACGTCAAAGATTAATTTATCATGTTTTTCTTTCTTTCTTACTTATTTTTTTCTTTTCGTTAAAAAAAAAAGCTAGAAAAGGATAGAGGACACAAAGAAAAAAAAAAAGAAAAAAGAAAGTAAGAAGAAAAAAAAAATACAAGGAGTGAGAGTTAATATTTTCACCAAAGGTAAATCTTGTGTGTAAGACTTCTATGAACATATATACATATAACATCTACATATATACCACAACCTAACATATCTAACTGGTATATTTAAGAAGGGATGATGATTTCTCATCTATATAGATAAAGTGACTGAAATTTTCTTCTTCTTCTTCTTCTTCTTCTTCTTCTTCTTCTTCTTCTTCTTCTTCTTCTTCCATACATAAAATGTAGATTATCCTTTTCTCATATTTTTTTTTTTTTACTCACCTCTTTTTCTTCATCTTTTTTTATCCGCACCTCTTCATTCTCTATCAAAATTTCTTATATGTAAGGTAAAAAAAAATATCTAAGGAGACATATCTACTCTATATTTGTATTTATGTATGTATGTATTCATCTATATCTATCTATTTCTATCACAACGACAATAACAGTAACAACAACAACAACAACAACAACAACAACAACTAAAACAGCAACAACAACAAAAGGAAAAGTGGATGAGAAGGAAAAAGAAAAAAAAGGTCAAGCAACGCGTTTACGTTTTTCTATAAAGTTACCTAATAAATGCTATCAAAATATCCTATATTTTATGTGTTATCAACAATGAAGGTAACCAAAAATAAAAAAGATTATTTTTTTATATATTGGTAACAGTATTAAACCTCTATAAATAGACCAGTGATCAGTTTTCTTGTTTTTTTTTTGCTAGTAAAAAAAATTGAAATATATTTGGGAAAAAAAACTTTGTTCAATAATTTATTGGGAAATTTTTTGTAAATTATGTTCAGTAAAATTTGAAAGAAATTGGACATTGGTGTTTGTTGGAGACTGTATTAGTAGAATGTGTAACTTTGATCTACGATGAAAAGCAAGAAAATATGAAAAAAAATAAAATTGACGGAAATAAGAATTTTTAAAGAAAAAATTTGAAATTTTTGTAACTTTAATTTTTGTTTCTTACTTTGAAAATAATTTTTAACAGATTTGTTGTTTTTCTGTTTGTAATGGAAAATTTATTTAAAATTCAGAAGTAAAGAAAAAACTGCAAGTAAATGAAATTTCTATAAACGATAAATAATTAACAAATTTTACATCCATCATTGTGAATAATCAGTTAAATATGGATGGTGTTTAGATGAAAGAATTTACGTAATAGAAAAAAAAAACCGGAAGTAAAATGTTAAAGCTCCCACAAAAAATAAATATATTTCCCCACCTAAGTAATAACCACCAAACAAAATATAACAACAGCAACAACAACAATAACAGAAGGGAAAAAAAATAGAATGAAAAAGAAGAAGAAGAAGAAGAAGAAGAAGTAGAAGAAGAAGTAGAAGAAGAAGTAGAAGAAGAAGAAGAGCATGAAGAAGAATATTCCATAAGGTGTCACGTTATATAACTTTAAGTGATATATTACATGATTGTTATTTATGGTTTCTTCCTTAATCCTTACCCAACATACACAGACATCTATACATATACATTCATATACACACACACATATGTACATATAATATAGACATACACGTACTGACGCACATACAACAAAATATATTATATTCATTTAACAAAAGTTTTCTACATCACTTATATACATATATGTGCATATATATACATATTCTATATACATACATACACGCATACACATATTATTATAAAATATCTCTCTACCTTTTTTTTTTCTTTACTAAGTTACCACGCGCTTTTATATAAATATTTTTCTACCTGAACAGATAGATGCTTCTTATATGGCTCTTTGCTATACAAAACTGTTTAATGCTGGGCTGGGTTCTCGAAACCAAACCATTTTCACCAACAACAATAACAACAACAATAACAACAACAACAACAACAACAAAAACAACAGAAGAGAGGAAAACAAAAAAAAAAGCACCTCCAAAAGTTCTTGTCAGAACAAAAAAAAAAAAAAAGGACACCCACATAGACTTTATGTAGACAGACACTTTTAATAAAAATTCATGTACCGAAAATATTTTAAGTGAAGAAAAAAAGAAATTCATATTTTCTTTTTTCCTTTTGTCTTTATTTTTATTTTTTTCCTTAAGTTATGATTACAATGTTTTTTTTTTCTTGTCTCAGATATTTTTTGTCAGAATGTTGTTTATTTTTTTCTTACTTTCTTTTAAACAGAACAATTTGCAGAATTTTCTATTTCTAAATATTCATCCACTCTGTTCAAACACAAATCGAATTTTTGGTTTAAATCTAACTTCAACGATTCAATTCTAATAATTTTATTTTGCTACACACACAGTTTCTCGCTAAATCTTAACATTGTACTAAAAGACACACGTCAATTCTTTAAAATTATTAATATTATTAAAAAGTTTTAAATGAAAATCAATTAATTTAATTTTAATTTTAAAGGAAACAGGAAAAAAGTCGAAAGTTTCCATTTAAAAGAAAAAAATATTTTAATCTATGAAAATTCAAAGTAAATCAGTATTATTGCATCAAACTAATTATGTCAGATTACAAAAGGGATCACTCAGTCTCCGTTATTTAAATAAAAAAAAAATTAGAAGAAAATTGGGTGTAAAAAAATAGGGTTAATCTAAAATTTAAATGCTAGAGTGAGAGAGACACAGAGATAAGTATAAACTAAAAACACATCTCTATTTTATATTTGATTGATCTAAGTATGATTGTTGTTAAATTTAAATCTCATTAATTCACAAGAGAAATAATAATATTAATCCATTATGACATTGTTAATTACTAATTTAAAATAATGAAGATAACTTTTCTGTAGTCACTACAAAATTTAAATCATAAACTTAGAAAATTATTAGCTCTATAGAAGCAGCATTTTTGTGTTTTTTTTGTTTTGTTAGGGATTTAATGTGAATAAATTCAACAATTTATGTTGTTTAAATTTATAAACTAAAAATTCTTTTGTATTTATTTTAAAGCTTTCTATTTATCGTTTTTGTTTTTTTTTAAATTGTTCTATCGATAAATGATTTGTTCGATTAATACATGGAACCATAAAAAGAAAACATTAATTTATTTATTATTAAATTGTATAAAATTAAAATTAAATGTTTATCTTTGAAAAGTTATCAGTCTTCTTATCGACTTTAAATAAAAGAAAAATCATAACAAACGGTTCTAACAATATCCTTTAGCAATGGCAATACTCAACCCAAATTTTATCCATTTATCCATAATAAATTCTTTTTTCCGTTGAAGACAATTTTTCCTTTACCCTTTTTTTATATGAAAGGAATATTATTGAAAATTACCGACCGGTGTTTGGAAAAAAGAAAGCTACCAATAAAAAGGCTAAAAGAATTTATTAGAATTTAGTTTCAGTGTTCACCGATAGAGACATCATTGACAGTTTATAAAAATTTGCACAATATTTTTAACAATAACAAATTTTTAAACGATTAAATTTAATTTTATTTAATTAAGAGAAAAATAATTATTAATAATTGAAAAATGATAAAAAAAAATATCAAAAATGAAGAAGAGGAAAAATTTCAATTCTATTCTCTTTTATTTCTGTTGATTTAATTTTCAATTCAATTTACAAAAATAATAACACCAACAACAACAAAAGCGAAAGAAAAAAGTTTATTAACGCAGAGGGAAAAAAATATGGAATGGATTTTTAATTATAATAAATAAATCAATTATGAACAAAAAATGTTTAATTTGAAAAATGTCCATTAAATTTATTGTATATGAAACGAGTCATAAAATATATTACAATACAATCACCCATCCCTTTTTTGTACTATTTCCTCATCCTTTTGCCTTTACTAAACTTTTTTATTTTGACAAAACAAAAACAAAAATGAAAGAAGAGTTAAATTGTTAATTTTTGTTCATACAAGCACCAACAACAGCAACAACAGCAACAACAACAGTATAAGGGTCAAAAAAGTTTAGTTTAAACTTCTTTCTTTTTTTTTGTCGGAACAATTTTCACACGAGAAATTTGTTTGATCAAAAAAAAAAACAAAATATGAGAAAACAAAAAGAAAGCCAAAATATAAAATAAAAATAAAGAAAAAATTAGAAAATATGAAAACAAAAATGAATTGGAGATGAGACACCCGTACATTGGAGATGAGAAATAATGGATGAGAATGGATTATTTTATTTATTTATTGAATTTTGGAATTACAACATAAAATAATGACACTTCAAATATTTTCGTTTTATCTAAAACGATTTTTCCAATTTTTTTCTAATTTTCTTTTTTCCACAATAAATCCTTCTTCTTCTTCTTCTTTTTTTAAACAAAAAAAAAAACTATAAAAAGGAAACCCTTTTTTTTTTTGTGTCGATAAATTTAAAATTTTTCCAATCAAAATAAGAAAATTGTTCAATCACTTTTCGTCATCATCATTGAACAACATTGTTCATCATTTTCTTTATGATGATCGTATGTGCCATTCAATCATTTCACAATATATAAAAAATTTACAACCAATTTTTTATTTTTCATCTTATGATTTTTGTTTTACTTTTTTTTCTTTTTCATATTTGATCTGTGTCTTTGTCTGTTGTCTGTGATTTAAACAGCTTTTCTTTTTCTTTTTTTTTTTGTTCTTACCGAAAAGAAAAATTTTGATACAAAAATATTTGTTGTCTCTTTCTCTCTCACTATTATTTATAGAATAAAAGAAAAGAAAAACAAAACAAAATTACTCGTTAAATTCCCAAGAGTTGTGTAGTGTACCATGTGTCCTCTGTTACTCTGTATAAATATAAAGATGATGACAAAGACGAAGATGAGGAAGAGGAGGAAGAAGAAGAAGAAGAAGAAACAGATGAAAATAAAACAAGAATAGACAAAAAGGATATCTATCATATTCTATATTCTTGTATTATTCTATTTTATAGTAAAAAAAAAATAAATAAATAAAGAGGAAGTAGTGGTTAAAGAGAATGGAAAAACGTGAGAGAGGGGAAAAAAAATAAAGAAAAGATAAATGAAGAGAGAATTTTCTATACTATATTTTCTATTATTGATATTGACTTGAGTTGACTATTGAAAGTAGAACCAATCAACTATGAACGTGATCAAGAATTTAATTCTCTTTGATTTTTTATTTTATTTTATTTTTTATTATTATTTTGTTTGCCTTCCCTAAAGATTTCATTTCTTCCTTTTTTCTTCATTTTCTGCTTCTACTTCTATGCTACTATTATATTGTTGGCCCTTTGTTCTCTATTGTTGTTGTTGTTGTTGTTGTTATTTTATATTATTATTTGTTGTTTATTTATTTGGGGTGAATGGGTATTTTTTTTTTTATATTTATAAGAAGAAGAGAAGAAGTGAGAGGCATCAGTGTTAATTATTTGGTTATACCTTCGGGGGTGGGATTGACTGATTGTTATCATATAATAGCCTGTAAGAAGGCCCTATTTAGGCCTTTGCTGATTATAATAATGTTGTTTATGTGTGTTATGGGATTGAACATTGGATAACATTTTTAGGAAATAAAGTATATAGAAGCCAAAAACTATGAAGAAACAATTTTAAGGTCAACAAATATGGTGAGATTGGAAATTTTGATTTTAGTTGATGTTCCAGGTCAATTGAGATAAGATAAAAAGTGTATTTTTTTTCTAGGTAAATTAAAATTGTTCAATAATAATAATGTTAAACTTGTGTCAGTTTTCCCATTTACATTTGTTTTTTTTTTCAAGCATAAAATATAAGAAAGAGATGCAACATGTTGCGCAACATAAATTTGAAAGAAAAATTCAACAGAGAATATACAACTTTTTTCATTTCTATCAAAAGGAAAATTTTTTAATAATTAAATATAAACTTCACACCTACCACACCACAAGTCATTCACATCATCAAAAACATTCCTGAGTACCAACATTTTTATTTTCACTTCTTTAATAAATCAAAAAGTAAAAAAAAAAAAGTCACCACCAGATTTTTATTTTTCTTCTTTTTAAACAAAAGAAAAAAAAAGAACTTAATAGGATTAAATCCAATTTAAACTTACAGCCACAGCCACCACCACCATACACAGTAAATACAGTAAAAAAAAAAAGAAGAGAGAATTCACATCCATTTTTTTTCCTCTTATATGCCAGTCGGTCCTACAAACCACCCACATTCTCCTTACACTCCCAACCTCATACTCTACACTCTTCATCATCCCTTTAGAACAATGTTACAATTTTGTGTTATACGTTGAGTACTCCAAATTGATTTTTTGAATATTTTCCATTAATCAAAAGCGGCTTAATGTCAATTGCCATAAATATAGAAAAATATTATTAAACCAAAGGGAATCAAAGAAAGAGTAAGAAGAAAAAGAAGAAGAAAATAAAGAGAAAGAGTGAGAGAAGAAGATCAATATAATAAAACAGTAGAAAATTGGCGATTTTCTGAAAATATAAAAATAAAAATGGAATAATCTTTGGATAATTTCAATAAAAAAAAACAGAAAAGAAAAACGAACAGACGTTTTTCTTTTCTGTCATCATCATCAACATCATCATCGTCATCCTAATAATCGATTCTTTTGCAACAATAAAGAAAAAAAATACACACACACAGAGAAGAGACGAACGAAAATAATATAAAATTAATTTTCTTATCAGAAATTTATTTTACCGTAAAATAAAAAAAAAAAGAAGGAAAATGGAAAAGTAAATTAATATTTTTTCATATTTTCCTTCTTTCTTTCCTTAGTTTTTTTTTTTTTGTTCTTTCCAATTATTATTAATATTTTCTATATTTTTTTTTCCCATTTTTCCATTCTGGCTCTTATTGTTGTTGTTGTTTTTATTTTATTTTTTGGATATGACACATCGATTAATATAGAAAAGGCATACTGAAGAGGCGCTGGATTTAACGGATTTGAAACAAAATATAATAAAACAAAAGAAGTATAATGGATTAAAATTGTGATGAGATCAAAATGCCTTCTTTCATTTCTTCATTCTCCCTTTCGTTTTATTCAAGCAAAAGTATTTCAGAATTCTTCGTTTACTTACATGTACTAAATTCCGTTAGGTGTTAATTTCGTTAAGATTGTTTTTCTGTTAGTGTCACTTTTATTGTTGTTTTAAATAAACAGAATGTATCGTTCATAAGTGTTATTTTCTCTCTCTCACTCTCTCTATCTCTCTCTTCACTGTCTACTGTCTATTAGAACAACATTTTTGGTGCCAGTTAATATCACCCAATTTTTTAAAACCCAACGTAACTTTCAACCAAGGAACCTCTTATAATAGGACAACCTCTTCAAATTTAATTGTATTTTATTGAATATTATTAATTATGTGAAACAATATTTTCTGATCAGATCACTTGACCAATTTAATGAGATTTCATCGTAAATCAATGGTTCCATTAGACAGGTTTTAATTGATTAAATTATAAAAAAAAACATAATATTTTACTTGTGTTAAATGATAAACGTTTATGAACGTGTCTTGGCCATCGCTATAATTGTAAAACACAACAACCTTGTCATAATCCAAAATAAATTCTCATTTTATATTTTATTGCCACACAAATCGCATAAAAATAAGAAAATTCATCTAATTATTTTCTTTCTATAATAAAAAAAGAAAAAAAAAATAGAACAGAACAGACGAGACAAGACGCGTTAGATTTACAAGACTTTTTTTTTTTTTTTTTTCTCTTCAATTAATAAATTTCATTTTTTTAGATTAAAAAAATTGAAAATGTTGTTCTACAAGCGACGTAAAATGCGCGTGGTGTAACGGATAGAAACGGATATAAAATAATAATAATAATAATAATAATAATAACAAGAGTACAATAGAGTGAGTGAGTGAGAGAGAGAGAGAGATAGAAAGAGTGGTAAGAAGAGAGAAAAACAGAGAAAATAAAAATGAGAAATCCATCCACTCTCCATCCTGAATCATTCTGAACATCTAACCACACACCTGAGTTTTATATTAATGGTTTTTTTTTTTTTTTGGAAAATAAAAACGAAACAGAAAAAAAAAATAAAGGGAAAAAGGAAAACATTGTTGTTGTTGTTGTTGTTGTTCTTTGTTTTGCCCTGTGTGTGCTGAAGGTACAGCACAAAAAAAAAAGCATCTGTCTGTAATGTTTTTCCTTCTTCATTCTCTTTTCTTTGTTTCTCTTCTTTTTTTTTTCACTTTAATGATGTTAATTTATATCTATTATTATTATTATTATTATTATTATTATTACATTTTTCTACTTCTGTTTCCATTTCACAGTTTTCCCCCACAACTTATTCCACCACCTTTTTAATCATCCACCTTTAAAAGTCAAAAAAATTAAAAAAAATATGAAAAAATGAAGACTAAATATCGTTAAAGGATGATTAAGGGTGTACCGTACTGGTTAAAATTCAGAATATCAAAAGATCGTAGTTAAATTGAAATTAGAAGGAAAAATTATATTTATATAGGTGGAAATTAGAGTGGGACGTGTGGATGAGAAAAATAATGTAAAATGTGAAATGTAATTTTATGGAATGATGTGAGGAGAATCTTTAATGATGTTCTCCTTTGTTTTTTTTACCTTTAACATATTTTTCCTTTACTCTTTTTTTCCTCTTTCTTCAAGATGAAAATATGTATCTATGTTTGTTTCTTAATATGAAAAGAGAAACATACAAAAAATTAATCAGCAATTCTTTAAATAAAGAAAATATAAAAGAAGAAAATTTTTCGTTCACTTTTTAAGAATAATTTTTTTTTGTATTCTATTCCCGGTATTCGTTATTTTTAGACAAATATTATCCCTTAAAGCATTTTAACCTTTATTCACACCCAAGCACAAACACACTCACACACACAAACCTTGACGACAAAAAGAAAGAGAAAGAAAGTAAATATGTGAAAAAGATGAAAAGTGTGTGTATGTTTTTTTTTATTATTGAAGAAATAAATTACCATAATTGCAATCTGAAAATCTTTTCTGAGCACCAAAAAAAAAAAAAAGGATATGAAAAATTTAAGAAGAAGAAAAAAAAGAAGTTGAAGAATTATGTAAATGCAGAAAAAATATTCAACCGAAGAAGTATGGAGCTGATGTCACAAAGGTGCAATGAATGTGCAATATGTGCAATCAATGTGCAAGCTGTGCAATCAATATTTACATTCCTATTAAAAAAATTACAAACTTTAAGAAAAATTATTTCTGAATTTTTATTTCTGGTAACGAAAAAATAGTAAGGAAAAAAAATCATCTCATCATACTAAGGAACTGATCAAATTGTCATATTGCCTTTTGTTCTACTGGCATCCTATATTTTTCCTTTATTTTTTTCTATTTCTATTCTCCGTCTACTTTTTTTTTATTCTTTCATTTCATACAACAACAACAACAATAAAGATTGTCAATTGAATTGAAAATCGTTCCGTTTCTATAGAATTTTCTTTATTTTATTTTTCTCAGCTTTTCTTCTTATTTTTTTTTTCATTATTATGTTCACTCTTCTTCATCCTCTTCTTCTTCTTCCTTTAGTATATTTTCCTTTTTCTTTATTTTTTTTTTTTGTTTCCCATTGAAAAAATAGTTCAAAAGGACTCTTTCAAATAACACAAATAATATTTATTATTTCTCTCTCTCTCTCAGTCTTCTGCTCTTTCTCTTTCTCTCGTTCTTTTTTTTCCCAACCATAATAATATTATATGTTTTGAATAAAAGACGATGTGTGAAAATTGGTGAAAACAAAAAAGAAATGAAAAAAAAAAAAAGAAAGTAAACGTACATAAAGGAAAAGGAAGAGAAAAAAAATGTATATACATTGTGCGCACATTGCGATAATATACAAATGAACAAAACAGAAAAACTCAAAAAGGTGAACAAAAAAAAAAACGGAAAAAAAAGAAAAAATGGAAGTAAAAAATGAAGGGAAAAAAAATTGAATTGAAATTTTTTTTTTTAAACTTCAAATAATTTTCTTCTGATATATAATTTTTAGTATGTCTTAGACTTTACTTCCAACGCACGAAAGAATTTACATTTCTAACGAAATTTGTCTCCATTTCAGCTGTTCATAATTTTTGTTTTCTTTTTTTTTCGTTAAAGGAAAAGAATTCTAAGAAATTATAGAATCTTTATTAAAAATGTTGTTTCAATTTCAAATTAAAATTTGAAAAATTTTACTGAATTGAAATTTGAAGGGAAAAAAAAATTTATTCTACTAGAAAATTAGTGGGCGTGTGTTAAAAGTAAAATGAAAAATAATTATAAACAATAATTTTTCCATCTATTCAAATATAAATTAAGCAACCACAGTTTAACAAAGAAATGTACAACTCATCTGTAAACAATTCATTAATTTTTAATTATATCCTTTAAAGTCCTTCAATAATATAAAACAAAACTTCAGTGTACGTAAAATTGTGTACTATGAAATTACAATGAAAAAACAATTGTCCAACAAAGAGTTATTTCAAAGAAATCTGGACCAAAATAACGTAACGTTACAGTATAACGTTTGATTGAATTAAAATAGAACGACAAAACAGATCAAACGTTTAATGTTTAATTTTTACCATAACCTGACTTAACGTACTAAATTCATATAGATAACGAATTTCTATGAAATAAATACAAATATGACGCCCCTTTTTTATTGTTATAAAAATAAAATCTAAATAAGCGGAAGTAAATAAAGATTCTTCTTCTTTATTTTTTTTCCCCTTTCCTTTCCTTTATTTATTTTTGTTTTTTTTTTTTTTTTTTCTCATTCTGTTTATTCAAAATATTTAAAGTGGTTTTATTATTATTGAGTGTAGCTGTATAGACATTTTTCTTTTTCTTTTTCCCTTCTCTTGTCTTTCTTCTTCTTCTTTCATCACGTATAGTCTGTCTGTAATATCTATCTATAGGTATAGTCATGTATATGTTTATGTGTACTCTCTTATTGGTAGTCAATTTGTTTGCCTTTGATATTAACAGTTATAAAATATACATTGATAAAAAAATTGATAGAATGCAATTGATTTTGTGATATCCAATGAATATTTTGACTTTTTTTTTCTTTTGTTCTCTTTTACTTTTGTTTTAAAGATTTTGGGCAATTTAAATTACAGTGGTGATATTTTTTTTTTTTTATTATTATTGTTGTTGTTGTTGTTGTTGTTGTGTAGTAGTGAAATATTTTCAAATTGAGTTTTAAGCTGTTTGATGATATGTTACCAGAGTTTAATTTTATATTTGCCAAAACCAAATGGAAAACAAAAAAATATTCTAATGAAAATAGGTAAAAAAAAATTTAAAAGGGGGTTTTAGAACTGATTGTGTTGTGGTAGAAATGTATATATGGTTTTTGTTATAATAGTATCAGGTTTAATATATTCTAACATACAATACATATAGTTAATCGTTAATCCAGTGTACTACCCAGTTATATGGTTTATGTTGATAACAGATTGTTTTAGGGGATTTTCTATGACCAAAAATAATATATTTTATTGTAAATTTTATTTTTAAATTGGAGGAAAATTTTAATAATCAAAATTTACAAATTACTATATAGAAAATAACATTTTTATTTATACATCCGTTATTATTATTGTTATGGTTAAACTTGAAAAATAAAATTAAATAAATTTTATAATTGTTGTTTTTTTTTTTTCATTTGTTGGTTTGGTGGAGGCGCCTTATTTTCTTTACTTTATTTTTATTTAAATTTTAATTTCAAATTAAACGCAAAAGAAACATAATAAAAAAATTTTCCTTCTTTTGTTTTATCTAAATTTAAAAACAAATATAATTTACAACTTGTGTTTTTTTGGTTATTTTTCTTTACCTTTTTCTTAAACAATTATTAAACGTTTAAGGTGTTTTTGTTACTTAAATGAAATATTGATTAAAATTATTGGCCCATCAGCAATGTCGTAATACTTTAATTAATGTTAGAATGAAAATATTTGTTATGTAAAGTTGGTTGTAACATTTATAAATAATCGCGTTAATAATCAAAGTAAGAACTAATTTATTAATTCTTGGAAATAATTAAAAATTAAAAGTTTTGCAATTTTAGAATTGATTCAAACTTAAAGATGAGTTTTTCTATCAGATTAATATAAAATGTATCAAATAAACTAATTAGAATTAATAAATATGTCATCATTAATCAATCAAATCATAGAATTTTCAATCAATATTGTTTCACTTGTCCTAAACATAAATTTTATTTCAACATTTAAAAATCAGTGAAAAATCACAGAGAAAATGTAATATCAGTATATCGTTTGTCGTTATACAAATGTAACTGCTGCCTATATATTTATCTTTATTCTTATATTTTAATAATATGTATAAAATTTTCAAGTCACCTACTTTACATTTAAGAAAAATAAGGAAGATATTTTCTTTTATTTTCATTTCTCATTCATAATAAGGGAAGAAACAATATTGTTCTTATTTCGTTATAAATATATTTACGTATAGGAATTGCAATAAAATTTACATTTTTTCACATGAAACACTTTTTATTCAAAGAAAAAAAATTCATTTCATTTTTCACTCTTTCCACTTTTTTCTTTGTTTTATATTTTTATTTTCTTGAAAAAAAAAAAGATAAAAAATATTCCTTTGTTTTTTATTGTACTTCTATTTTTTTTTTTTTCTATATTTGAAGTTCAACAATTTTTTCTTTACTTATAAATTTTTCTTTTTCTTTTAAAATAATATAAATAAGAAGAAAAATTTCCGCAATGTTAGTTTCAAAATTACATAGTTTTCAATTTTATACTTTAGTAAGATAAAAAAAAAAAAAAATTCAATACACAAAATATAAAATGTAGATTATGTATCTATGTATAAGGAGGTACTACATTTCTTTTATTTTATAAAAATATATTCCATAGAAATATGAATTTAAGTTTATTCTTAATGAAAATATTGTTAAGTTTTCTTTTATTTACTGTGATAATGATAAATAATAAAGCAAACTTTAATATTTCTATCCTAATAATAATAAGATGTTTAAATTATCACATTCTTTTTTTTTATGTCTAATCAAAATTATAAAATAATCATTTCTAACATTATCAATAAAAAGGAAATTAAAAATTATAAATCCTTGCTCATTATAGCTCAAAAATTTTAAATATATTTCGCGGTAAATATTTGGAAGTATTGCCTGATGATTTTATTTTGGAAAATGGCTATATTATTTTGACAGATTGTTTTTCTCTCCCCATCTTCTTTTATTTTCTTTCTGTTTCAGTTTTGTGTATGAATAAATTGTTAATAATTTTTATTTTCTAAATTTGCGTATTCCTTTAGATAATTTAGATATTATATTATTCAAAATAAAGTTCCTATGACACGAGCGAACGGAAGCGGGTAAGATTTTTTTATAAAGTTCTGTATATTACGCTCAGGAAAGAAATTTCACAAAATATAGGTTATGTTTACGTTTTGAAACGAATATTTATCCATTAGTAAAATAATTGAAAAAGAAATATATTTAAAAAATGATTAATTTTAGACGGGAAAGACATCGGTCACGTAGTAAGACTCCAACTGCTGTCGAACATAAACGTCGTAGGACTCGTTCACGTAGTAGAACTCGTAATGAAAGAGAACAACGACCCAAAACAGCTAGGCGTCGTTCCAGATCTAAAGAACGTAAAGAAGTAGAAAGACCACGAGAGAGAAGTAGGGATAGAGCAAGATAGTAAGTACTTTAAAGATTTGTCAAAATTGTACAATGTTTTTAACTGAATTACATTTTTAGCAACGCTGGCGGTGGAAGTGGTAGTGGAAGTAATGTCACTAGCGGAGTTGTAAAGCCTGTTGTAAGAAGAGAACGAACAAGATCTAGAGAAAAAGAACCAAGACGTGATCGGTCACGATCCAGAGAAAAGGAAAGGGAAAAAGTAAAAGAGAAACCAAAGGAAGAAACAAAAGAGGAATCTTTTGATTTAACAACAGGAATTGACAAAGAAGAAGAACAACGACGCCTTGAATTAGAAATGACTAAACGTCGGGATCGTATAGAAAGATGGCGTGCTGAACGTAAACGTAAAGAACTAGAAAATAATAAAAAAGATAAAATATCAGTTCTATCAAACATAACTTTACCATCAGCAAAAAAATGGAGTCTGGAAAATGATTCAGAGGACGAAGAAGAAACCAAAGATGGTAAAGGTGATGGTGCAGAACAAGAAGAAGTTGATCCACTAGATGCTTTTATGCAAGAAGTTCATGATGAAGTTAGAAAAGTTAATAAATTATCAAAACCATCAAAGTCAAGTAGTGGTGTTGTAATTGTTACTGGAATTGCAAAAAAAAATACAGATCATAAAAAGAAGGGTGAATTAATTGAACAAAACCAGGATGGTCTTGAATATTCATCAGAAGAAGAAATTGAAGATATTAAAGATACAGCAGCAAATTTAGCAAATAAACATAAAAAGGAATTAGCTAAAATTGATCATGATTCTGTTGATTATATGCCATTTAGAAAGAATTTCTATGTTGAAATTCCTGAAATTGCAAAAATGACAAATTCAGAAGTTGATTTATATAAAGTTGAATTAGAAGGTATTCAAGTAAAAGGTAAAGGATGTCCAAAACCAGTTAAAACATGGGCTCAATGTGGTGTCTCAAAAAAAGAATTAGATGTTTTAAAAAAACTTAATTTTGATAAGCCAACACCAATTCAATGTCAAGCAATACCGGCTGTTATGTCCGGACGAGATTTAATTGGTATTGCAAAAACAGGTAGTGGTAAAACAATTGCATTTATATTACCAATGTTTCGACATGTATTAGATCAGCCTGCATTAGAAGATGGTGATGGGCCAATATCAATAATCATGACACCAACACGTGAATTATGTATGCAAATTGGCAAAGATATAAAACGTTTTGCAAAATCTATTAATTTACGTGCGGTATGTGTTTATGGAGGCACCGGTATATCAGAACAAATTGCTGAATTAAAACGTGGTGCAGAAATAATAATATGCACACCAGGACGTATGATTGATATGTTAGCAGCAAATTCAGGACGTGTTACAAATTTACGACGTGTTACTTATGTTGTTTTAGATGAAGCTGACCGTATGTTTGATATGGGCTTTGAACCACAAGTTATGAGAATTATTGATAATATACGACCGGATCGTCAAACAGTTATGTTTAGTGCAACATTTCCACGACAAATGGAAGCACTTGCTCGTAGAATATTAAAAAAACCAATTGAAATACAAGTTGGTGGACGTTCAATTGTTTGTAAAGAAGTTGATCAAAATGTTGCTATTGTAGATGATGAAGCAAAATTCTTTAAATTATTGGAATTATTAGGTCATTATCAAGAACACGGTAGTATTATTGTGTTTGTTGATAAACAAGAAAATGCTGATAGTCTTTTAAGAGATTTAATGAAAGCATCCTATCCATGTATGAGTCTTCATGGTGGAATTGATCAATTTGATCGTGACTCAACAATGATTGATTTTAAGTCAGGACGTGTACGTTTATTAATTGCAACATCTGTTGCTGCACGAGGTTTAGATGTTAAACAATTAATTTTAGTTGTTAATTATGATTGTCCAAATCATTATGAAGATTATGTTCATCGTTGTGGACGTACAGGGCGTGCTGGAAATACTGGTTGTGCGTGGACATTTATAACACCTGAACAGGGAAGATATGCTGGTGATTTAATAAGAGCATTAGAACAATCAACCACACCTGTACCAGAAGAATTACGTGAATTATGGGATAAATATAAAGCAAATCAAGAGGCCGAAGGTAAAAAAGTGCATACAGGGGGTGGTTTCAGTGGTAAAGGCTTTAAATTTGATGAACAGGAAGCGGCCGCTGTTAAAGAAAGTAAAAAATTCCAAAAGGCAGCACTTGGCTTACAAGATTCTGATGAAGATGATGATTTAGAACAAGATATTGATGCACAAATTGAAAATATGTTTGCTGCAAAACGTAATGTAAAAGAAGTACAAGCACCAATTATAAATACTACAATAATAACAACAATACCAACAGCATCAGCAACAGATAAATTAGAATTAGCAAAACGTCTTGCGTCTCGTATAAATATGGCAAAGAATTTAGGTATTGAAGCTAAGGGTGCAACACAACAAGCAGCCGAAGCAATACTTAAAGGTGCTGGTTCAACACAACAACCATTAATAACAGCAAAAACAGTTGCTGAACAACTAGCTGCAAAATTAAATAATAAATTAAATTATCAACCAAAGGAAGATGATGAACAATTGCCACCAGAAACAGAACAAACATTTAGAAAATATGAGGAAGAACTAGAAATAAATGATTTCCCACAACAGGCTAGATGGAAAGTTACTTCAAAGGTAAATTATATTTTTTTACTCTTTACATTGAATTTTACAACGAGAATCTAAAAATTATTAGATACGAGATTCGCCTCGTTACAAGGAACAAAGACATTTTTTTTTGTTATTCTATAATTATTAATTTGTTTTCGGTTCCAAAGTATAAAAAAAAGAAGAATAACTCAAAAATTGATTATTTCATTAATTTGTATGCAAAAATTCAATTATCGTCTTATTATTTAGTTTATTTATTTGCTTTACATTATTTTTTTTACTCAAAACAAAAATATAATTACTTATTAATCTATTTCGATTATTTGTAATCATTTAACTTATTTTTTGTTTGTTTGATGACAAAAAAAAAATTCGACCCGTGCAACAATTTAAGCCGGTAATTAATTCCATTTTTTTTTTATTCATCTTCTTCTTTTTTCTTATAAATGTTATCAAAATCGAATTGCATTATTTAATTAAATAATAAAATATTATTTAATAAATAAAATATTATTTAATACTATTTTTTTCGGTTGTCATGCTGAATAACATTATTTGGAAGAAAGTAAGAAGAAAAAGAGGAAGAATTATCATTGTTGTAATCAGATTTAATTGAGTATGATTGAATAAAATACTTTTCCTATTCTTTAAAAAATCATAACAAATGTTAAATGAAATGATTTTTTAGAAGAAATTATCCGTATATCTTTTAAGCGTAGAAGAATATTGAAATTTATATAGAATTTTCTATTTGATATTTAATTTTGTTCATCAAAATATTTTTAGACGATGTTCGATTTCATCAATTTGTATATTTTTTTCCATAGTTAATACAACTATCAGTATTTTCAATCCATTAAAATTTTATTAAATTTACTTCTTGTTCTTGTGTCATCAAACAAGATGAACACATTTGATATGTTTTCACTAAAATTCGTTTATCTTTTTATTTACAGGAAGCATTAGCACAAATTTCAGAATATTCAGAAGCTGGTTTAACTGTACGTGGTACATATGTACCAACTGGTAAAAGTCCACCAGAAGGTGAAAGAAAACTTTATTTAGCAATTGAAAGTTGTAGTGAATTAGCTGTACAAAAAGCAAAACGTGAAATAACCCGTTTAATTAAAGAAGAATTATTAAAATTAAGTACTGCACATCATGTATTTAATAAGGGACGTTACAAAGTTATTTAAATAATAATACAACGACAACAACTAGAACAGCAATAGAAAAAAAAAACCATTAAAATGGTACAACATTAATATTCTGTCTAAAAAAAACGAATTTTTTCTTTCTAGAAAAAACAAAACATTGTAATTATTATTATTTTTAATTCTTGAAACAATATTTTATTCCAGTAAGATAATTATTTCAAAAACAAAAAAAAAAGTAAATAAATTCTCGATAAAAAAAATTAAATAAAAAAAAATCAATTGATTTTGTTTCAAAATAACAACAACTAAACCAATGCATTTATTTCCTTGTTTATAATTTACTTAATCTTTTAAAGTTTTACAAACATTTTACGTATTTGAAGGATGTGTCTGAACTTTATCTACTTCTTCATCTTAAGAAAAAAAAATAATTCAGTTAATGTAATTTTTTTTTATGTATCAAAATTATGAAAATATATAATTTTAGGTAAAGAAAAACAAAAAAAAAAACACAAATACAAAAAAAAGAAGAAATTATTTAATCTTCAATTTTGACTTTAGAATTTATCAATATCTTAGCAATGAAATTTTGAGTATAAAAAGGCATGAATTCATTTGAAAATTATTCAGTTCTGATCAAACAGTTCTGGTAGAAGAACACAAACATTTGAATAGAAAAAAAACTTCAATCATGAAGTTAAGTATTTTATTGTTATTTTCTTGTGTGTTTTTGGTTTCGGGTTATATCGTGCAACATGATAATAAAGTATACAAATATGGTAAGTTTAAATTTATTTTATTACCTACAAATCTTATTTGTCAACTAACTTAAAATTTCTCTCAATCTCAAATATTCTATTTGTGAACTTTTTTTTTATTCAAACAAATGACTAAAAATAAAATAAAATTTTAGTTAATTTTAACCGTTTTTAACTTTTAAAGTTTTGTTGCAGTTTTTTTTTTTTTTTGCCTTAAAAACAAAATTGTTTGGTTTTTTCTTAACTTTTGATTGATTTCCTTTAGTTTTTTCTTTTATGAAACTTCTATAAATTAAATACAATAAAAAGACAAATAATCTTACCATTACCGGAATCAGTTTCTTTCTCTTGTCTGAAATTATAAACCTGAATGTTTAAATATTATTCAAATTCATTATATTTCTATTTTTCAGCCGACAAAGATTTTCTCTTCAAACAGAAATTCTTCTTAGATATCTTCCGAAACATGCACTCAGATCTTCAATATCCAGAATACCTTAAAGATGCTGAATTAGTTGAAGGCGAAAATAACTATAACGTAAGTTGAATTTTGTCGATTTTCTTTATTTCTTTAATTAAAAACTTGATTGTTAATTGAAGTTCGTCCTTCGTATTTTTAATAAAAGCATCTGCTTTTTTTCTTCTTTTACAGAATTACTTCTATGTTAAAGATTTCTTTAAATACTACAAATTTGGTGGTATGTTAAAGAGAGGTGAAATCTTTTCTGTTATGAATAAAATGCATCGCGATGAAATGAAGCATATTTTCAACTTATTCTATTATTCAAAAGATTGGACAACATTTTATAAGAATTGTATTTGGGCACGTATCCATATGAATGAAGAGATGTTTGTGTATGCAGTAACAGCCGCAGTTTTACATCGAAATGATTTTACCGGAATTGTTTTACCACCATTACATGAAATTTGTCCATATAAATTCTTTTATGGTGAAATATTAAATGATGCTGTACAACATAAATTACATCATGTTGGTTATACAAATGATTATATTTATTATACAACAAATGCAACACATAATTTCTATAAAATGAATGATGAACAAAAATTATCATACTTTACTGAAGATATTGGACTTAATGCCTATTATTATTATTTCAATATGGATTATCCATTTTGGTTGGGTGGCAAAGATTTTAATTTATATCAAGATCGTCGTGGTGAACAATATTTATATTTCCATCAACAATTATTAGCACGTTATTATATGGAAAGATTAACAAATGGTTTGGGTGATATTGAAAAATTAAATTGGCATGAACCAATAAATACTGGCTACTTTTCTGGATTAAAATATTATAATGGTATAAATTATCCAGTAAGAGATAATTACTATCGTGTAACACCAACAAAACATTATTATTTATTGGATATGGTTTTGGATTATGAACGAAGAATACGTGATGTTATTGATTCTGGACATTTAGTAATGGAAGACAAAACGATTATTGATTTATATGATAGCAAAGGTGTTGATTATTTGGGAAATTTAATACAGGGTAATCCAGATAATGTTAATAATAAATTTTATGGTTATGTTATGGTATTTTCACGTTTAATACTTGGTGGTTCTTACTTTGATAATTATAATAATTATCTAGTATTACCAAGTGTATTGGAACATTATGAAACATCCATGCGTGATCCTGTTTTCTATCAATTATATAAGAGATTCATTCATTATTATTGGACTTATAAAGATCATTTCGATGCATACACACAAGATGAACTTAATGTGAAAGAAGTTAAAATTGATAATGTTAATGTTGGTAATCTTTTAACATATTTTGAAGATTTCGATTCTGATATTACAAATGCAATTGATATGGATTGGAGTAGTAAAATGTATTATAATTATGATAATTCACATGCCGATAAAACAACACAAGATAAATTCTTTGATCATGGTGGTAAATATAGAACAATTGGATCAAAAATACGCGAACATAAATTCGATAGCACTTATGCCAACGAGAAAGATTACCATAATCAAGGTAATAAATGGGGACATGGTGACAATACACAAGATAAATATGGTCATAATATTGGAGCAGAATATCATAACAAAGACGACTATCAAAAACAATTCGCATTTGAATCCAATTTCAAAAAAGACAACGAAGGTAAAAGATGGGACCAATATTATAATGGAGGAGAATATTACAACAAAGACGATTCAGAAAATCAATATTCATATCTTCATAGTGGTTATAAAAATGCTGTTAATTATAATTATAATGAAAATAAATATAATTATAACTTCATGTATAAAACAACACAACAACGTCTTAACCATTTACCGTTCTTCTTTAATTTAGATGTTACATCTACCCGCGCAATGAAAGTTGTCGTACGTGCATATATGGGTCCTAAATATGATCAATTTGGACATGTTATTGATCTTCACACAAATCGTAAAAACTTTGTTGAATTTGATAAATTCTATTATGACATTACTGAAGGTAAAACATCAATTAAAAGAAATTCAAAGGAATTCTATTACAGCGTTAGAGATCGTACAACATATTCTGAACTTTATAAATATGTTATGTCAGCAATTGATGGCAAGACTAAATTCCAATTGGATATGTCTGAAGCACATTGTGGTTTCCCAGATCGTCTAATTTTACCTAAGGGCAAAGTTGGTGGTTATCATATGCAATTCTTCTTCATCATAACAGAATTTAAGGATAAAGTTGATAAACAAGGTACAAAATACGATTATACTTATTCATGTGGTGTCGGTTCTGGTAATAGATACTTTGATGATCTTCCATTTGGTTATCCATTTGATCGTAAAATTGATGAATACAAATTCCAAACAAACAATATGTACTTCAAAGATGTTGTTGTGTATCATAAGTCCAGTGATTCATTCCGGAATTATATTCCATCAGTTTAAGAAAACTACAATAGACCCGGCTGTTCTCTCGAATTTTCTAATTTTATATGTTATTATTTTGTACATTGTTTTATTTTACTTGCAATAAATTCAATGAAATGAATTAAAATTTATACTGTTTTTAATCAATACAAAAAGTTTATATTCCTTTTGTAATCCAATCCACATCAGTGTTCGCTGTATTTTCAAAGTGTTTGTATTTTTGCATGATTTCATTAAATTTAGTCATCTTTGGTAAAATTAAACCTTTGTAAATATTTTTTAAATTTTAGTCCTAAAACATTAAAAAATATCCAAAATTTATTTGTAAAAAATATTTATTTTTTAAAGAACAAAAACAAAAAAACCTTCAATTATTATTTAAACTTCAACTTTTAAAATCGTAGATTATAGAAACATTCCCAACACTAACGTGTTATTTTTCTAATACTAAATGAGAATCATCACAGGAAGAGGAAGAAACATACATAAACTTTACAAATCTTTAAAATCCTTCCAACCATATTGTTTATGATTTTCATCTTTCCCTCCTTTATCTTTAAAATTCTTTTTATTATAATTTTTGGAATCAGAATTTGATGATGATGTTGCACAGTAGCAAGAACGTTTCTGGCTTTCCAAATAACTTTTACATCCTAAAGTAATCGTTCCAGTGAATAAAACCTTTGATGCGGCTTTACAACCTAAAAAAAATGATTTATAACAAAATATAAAAGAAGTTATTTTGTTTTAAGAACAAACCTTTTAGAATGATCTCTCCTAACGGAGATTTCTCATGGGTCTCACAGTATTTATACAAACATCTTTTAAAATCTAAATCGCAAAGTTCTTTATCATTATTACATGAATCATAACAAATATCGTGTTCATCACAACATTTCTCCATTTCAATAGCTGGAAGATAATCTTTATTTATTTTTATTCCTAATGAACCACATCCATCTGATTTTGGTATGTAAAATCTGTTCCGAACAGGAGGCGAACCTGGTGAACAAACAAGGAGTCGTAATAATAAGTAATAAAATTTAACCATACTTTATTGAAAACTTTAACAAAATAAATATAATTGTTTTACCACTTTGACACTTATATATGCAATTCTCATCAACTGCAGCATCAAAAACCTCATTTACAATTTTAAATTTATTAAAAACTGTTATTAAATTTTTAAAAATATCTCCGAAAATTATTTCAGAAGAAATAATTGCATCTCTTAAATTTCCAAGAATATTTGCACCATAACCAGAATAACAATAAGTTAAAAATGTTAAACAATAAATTGTTATTCTCATATATGGAATATGCATTTTATAATACGAATATTTAATTAATGTCAAAGTAAATCACACAGATTAAATAAATGTAAATAAATTAAGCGATAAAGAGAAAATCAAAGATAAAAGTAAATTTTCCCAAACTGACGTGTTTTTTTTTCATTATATTCTTCTACGTACCTATACACTGACAAATTTGTTTATTTTTAGAAATGCGTTAGCAAAAAATTCCTATAAGAAAATTTTTATCAATGAATTTTTTCGTTTAAAATTATTATGATAAAAAGGAAAATTATTATAATTAAATTCATTATTAACATTTTCATGATAAAAAAATCTAAATTTAAAAAACCCACCGCAATATTATTCCATTAACTTGTGTTTTTTTCTTGCATTTGGAATTTGAACTAACAAAATCATATTAAGGGAATTAACTATAAATCATAAATGCGTCATCTAATATGGTGTACTTTTATTTGTTCCTAATTGTCTTTAACCTTCATCGTTGTTGTCAATAATATATAAAATCAAAGGATGAGAAAGGAAATTATAAAAGTTTTTATGATATTAAAAAGGCGAGTTTTTTATTGGGCAACGTGTCATTAAGGAAAACCTATTCAATATACATAATTACATTCTATATTATTAATGACTAAGCTTCGAAGGTCAAAATAATCAAAAAGTTTGTTTGTGTTTTTTACCAAACAAAAAATAAGCTTCGATTGCCTTCTTTTCCTTATTCTGTAATTTCAAAGTATGACGAATGAAAAAAAAATTAAAAAAACAACGATTGTTAACATAAATAATGAATTTATTTTAAAATAACCAACAAAATTGTCGTGGATAAATTTTTTTTCTACATTAATCTTGCCTTAAATAATAGGTACATAATCTATGTTAAGTATAAACAAAAAATAAAAGTTTTAGGCCAACAATGTTTTAAGACTTCCATCATCATGCATTTTTTTTACATCTGTGCCACCTCCAATGAATTTACCATTTACGAAAACTCTGGGAACCTAAAAACCAAAAAGACATTAGTTTTTTATATTTTTAAAACTAGAATGTAAAATAGATTAAAAAAAAAGCTTATTTACAGAAGTTGCTCCAGTCATCTCGCCAAGAACTGCTTGAATTTTATCTCCATCATCATTTTGATCTAGTTCGTAGGCAGCAAAGGCTTGACTCAATTTCGTGAATTGCTAAAAGAAAAAAATCAAATATAAAAAACATGACGCATAATGAACAAAAACTTTAAATAACAAAACTATAAATATTCAATTTACTCACTTCTTTAGCCATTGTGCAGTAAGGACAATACGATTTTGAAAAGATAACAACTTTATCTTTTGCAATTGCGTTAACAACAAAATCTTTCTGTGGCCCACTCATATCTGCAACTATTTTAACACGACTAAACAATGTTCCCATTTAAAATTTTATATTTATACAAAAAATAAAAAATTACGACACTTGACGCTGACAGTTCTAAATATATTTCAAAAAACGCTACAAAATATTTTAAATAAATGCGTTCCAAAACTAACTTGAATTACTTTTACTTTGAAATATTTCATACAGTTAATTCTAATTAGAATTAATTTTATTTTTTGTTTTATTTTTCATGTTTAATTTCTTGGTTTTGGATTTATTTATCCATTTTGAAAATTTTTATATCCTACAAATTTGAGGTTCGTACTAAAATTAATATGCTGACAGTTTTTGAACGTAAACTTTTTGTTTTGTTGCCAACTTTGAAAAATAAAAACTTTCGAACGATTTGTTCCGAATCCGAAACAAAAACGATTAAAATTTTATCATTAATCATATCATAATTCATAAATTTCCGTACTCTGTCTGAGTTTTAAAGCCGCTAATTTTTTTTTCTGTGAATAATTAATTTAGAGTTAAATTATAGTACGGAATAAATACAAAATAGTATAAATATATTGAAACAAGGTAAGCTATAATTTTTTTTTATAATTGAAATGGTTTGATCATCAAATGGAATAGAAATTTATGATATCAAATCTACGCATCAAAAAAATAGTAAAAATGAAATCTTTCAAAATGGCGACGTATATCATTGAAATTTAGAATAATTATTATATAAATCACTCATAAAATATAAATGTTATCCTTAATTTAGTATAATCACACGAAAACGGTGATTAAATAAGCGTAAAAATGATATTTTGGTTTTTATGTTGGAATTTGAAAATATAAATTTAAAATGGGGCACACACAGGCTGTTTTTGAATAATCATTTTTACGCTTGTTTATTATAAAATCGTGATCGTTTAAATATTATAGATAAAATAATAATTTGTATTCGTACAGCTAAATATCGTCAAAAATCGCGGCCGGCGTCGAAGAAATATCCTCGTTAAAAAAAGTCGAGCGTTCGTCGTCGCAGTAGCCGTCGTCGTCAACGTCTCTTGGGCCTCCTTTGAACGTTAAAAAAATACAAACCGAAAATGCCGGGTGCTGGAACATTTAAACTTTTCATTGGTAATCTAGATGAGAAAACCCAACCAGCTGAACTGCGTCCACTATTCGAGAAATACGGGAGTGTAATCGAGTGCGATGTTGTTAAAAATTACGGATTTGTTCATATGGAAAATGAACAACAGGGACGGGATGCAATACAGAATTTAAATGGGTATGTTGTTAATGGAAACCCAATAAAAGTAGAAGCGGCAAGAAGTCGTAGAGCACCAAATACAACAACAACAAAAATATTTGTTGGAAATTTAACAGATAAAACCCGTGCACCAGAAGTCCGGGAATTATTTTCTAAATACGGTACCGTTGTCGAATGCGACATTGTTCGTAATTATGGATTTGTACATTTGGATTGTGTCGGCGATGTAAATGAAGTAATAAGAGAATTAAACGGAAAAATGGTCGACGGTCAACCACTTAAGGTACAAGTATCAACATCACGCGTACGTCCAAAACCTGGCATGGGAGACCCTGAGCAATGTTATCGATGTGGACGTTCGGGTCACTGGTCAAAAGAATGTCCACGATTGATGTTTAGCGAACGTGGTTATCGTGATAGGATGTACGGACGTGATCCTTATCCACCTCCACCACCACCACCTTTCCTTAGAGACAGGATGATGGACGGATTTAGGGTAAAAATCATTAAAAAAAACAAAAAAAAAACTTAGATTTAATCGTGAAAATTTCTCTTCCAGAAAAAAAAACTTTTCCGAAAAATCGAATATTTAAGTTCTAAATTAATCCAAAACTCGAAATTTTTTAACAAACAAAAAAAATTTAATCTTGTTTTTTTTTTATTTACTTAAATATTCTTTTTGATTTTGCGAAAAAAAAACAATTTTTCAGAGTTAATAAAGAAATTGAAATAAAATTTTAGTAAAGAATTAATTACTTCAGAAAAAAAGAAACTAAAAACAAAATTATAAAATTAATTAATTTCAAATTCTTTATCAATTTAAATTAGGACTCTTTTTTTTTCTTTCATTATATTTGAATGTGAAAGCAATTCCATCGCAAAAAAAAATTGTTCTTTATAATTATGTAAAAATTACTTTCACATTTTATTATTCTATAATTACTACTTTTCTTCCTCTTTCCTATTTACTATGTTTTTTCAAAATCCTATTTTTTTTTTAATTTGAATTTTATTAATCTAAAATATTCTAATATAATTTATTTCAAATTTTAAAGGATTCTTATGAATATTACGATAGACGTTACGATGATAGTCGTGATTTATTTGAACGTCGCTATCCAGGAATGGGAGGAATGCGTGGACGTGACTTCTTACCACCAATTGGAAGAAGAGATCCCTTACCACCTTTACCCCCCCTAGGAGGTATGCGTAATCTAGGTGGTGGAAATGGCGGAGGCGGTGGAAATTCAATGAGAGGAGGAGGAGGTGGTAACGGTGGTGGAGGTTATGATTCCATGTTTAGCAGAAGAAGTCCACCTAGGAACAATAATGGAATGAATCGATTTGGGTTTGTTTGAAATAAAAATTACTTTATATTGGTTGAAATTATAATTGAATAATTTTTTTTTTCTAGAGTATATGAAGACTTTAGTCGTGATTCATTTGATGATCGTCGACCGGGTATGAGAGGACCCTCTCCAACGCATAGATATGCACCATACTGAGACGAGATTATTGAGCGTCGTTATTTGTATTACTACTAAAGAGAAACAGAAACAAACAATTATATTCTAATTATTTTAACTACTAAAAAAATGGGGAAATAGAATTAATAATAATATTTAATCTTTTGACAAAGAAAATACTGAAAAATTAACTAAAACGAAGAAACAAAACAATTGATAATGGAACATTTTAAAGATAGCTGATAAGGTCATAAATTAATATAAATATAATAATGAGTGTAGGATTGATTTTCATTATTAGTCTTTATCTTCAGATTTTCTGAATGATTTGATGAAATAAAACACAGTTTTTATATAATAAATATAATTAGACTAAAATATAAAGTCTATAATTATTTTAAGATAACATATTCTTGTGTTTTCTTTTTTAGAAATAAGTTCCCTTTTCCATTTACCTAAAAGGTGACTGCTACTGTTACAGCTCTTAAAATTTTAGAATCTTTTTGAATTCTTTTAAAATTTGATTGTTCAAGCCAGAAATTTTTTTACTTTACAATTAAAGTTAATTATATTCCAACCGATGATCTCAGAGAGTGAAAATATCATGCAAGTCTAGAAATAAGTTTTTTAACGAAATAGATATAAATTCGATTTTTATTATGTAAATAAATTCAGAAAACAGCTGTTTTAATTTATTATTTTGGTTTATTTGGCAAAAAATTTAGTGCATTGGAAAATGCACAAACAATAATAATTTGGTATTTTTCCAAATTCGTTTCAGCGTTTCAATGTATATAGTTATAAAAAAAACATCGCCGATGCCTGTAAAATATTCATAAAATATTTGACGTTTGTGTGTGTGTTTTAATGTTTATGTTTTGAATTAATAAAAATGTGTTGTTAACTAATTAAATATTTGTAAATAAAATATAATTTATACTAGGCAAATGGATAAGAAAAACAATGAAAAACATATAAAGATTGAAGCAGGAAAGGAAAAGGTAAATTTTTTTTTTGGTTACGTGAAAAAAAAACAAGCTGTGCAATATTAATGCAAAAATTATTTTTTAAAATATTTTTAACTTAAATTTCATAATATTAATATCCTCTGCTTATTCACCTATTGTTTTAATATTAAAAAAAATAGGGGCTTGAAATCAGAGTCGCTTTATTTTGAATTATAATTAAACTCGTAAATTTTTTCTTTTTATATTCTGTTTTGTCTGTGACTTTTTTTTTCTTCGTCTCTTCTCAAACTATAAAAAGGAAGTACCAAAATACAATACACTTTTAAAGTGCTGATGATGATCTAAAGCCCTCATGTGTTTTATTTGTTTATTTTTAGAAAAAAAAAATGCATTTTATAAACTAAATTTAAAATTTTACCACCTAAACGAATATTTAATTTATTTTCTTAAATAAACATTTTTGTTTATATTCAATTAAATATTTTTTAATAGTGTTTGTAATTGAAAGACTTGAATTGGTTTGAAAAGATTTATTTTATTTATATTCTTCTGTAAATAAAAAAATAATTAAAATTTGATACAATTCAAATAATTCGCCTGCACTGGATTCATTTTTTTTAACGTGCAATTTTTTTTCTATCTTTTGTTTTTCTTTTTTTACTACTTGGCAACGAAAATAGAAAAGTAAAAACATTTTTCCCGTTTTAAAATAAAAACAAATAGTACTCAATTGTATAAAAGTGTGTAATAAAAAGACGCGACAAGAAAATAAAGTAATTATAAAGAGCGCCTTTCGCATAGATAGGTTAAAGTTAATTAAAAGGTAAATATTTCGAATTTTTTTTATTAGTAAATTTGATAAAAAGAAAAAAAAACAAACTAATCCAATAAAAATATATCTATATGTTTGTCTCATTTATGTTGTATTATCTCTTTCTATTATTTGTTATGTCATTTTATATTAAATGTCAATTAAATAACAAAAAAAGTGTTTTGTTTTTGTTGTTGTTATTGCGCGCCATATGTGCGCCTGGTGTCAAATAACCAAAACAAATGAACTTATTCACAGTCAAAATTCAAACAACGTCGCGGTTACATGTGTGATTGACGGTTGTTCCAAATAATAAATATTTCCAAAATATTGATGTTTCTTACGTCTTTTGAGTAAGTACATCTTTAATGAAAAATTCTTAAAAAGTTAAATTAAATAATAATCATAATAAATAAACCATTCAAATTGTTATGTTCTCCAAAGTTATAAAAGTTTATTCGTTTTTCTATAAAAATAAGAAATAATAAAAAATATTTGCCCTTAATTATTCCCATTAACAAATCGAAACTCATCAAAATTTGTCAATTCCGCTCCCATAATATTTTTTTGTTCTTCATTCTCGCTCTCCAATAAACACTCTTGACCTTAAAAAATTATTCATTCGCATAATTTATTAATAAATAAAGAAAAATAACATGAAGATTATTTGATTTTTGGTTTGGCCACTCCTAGACTCTGTTAGTTACCTTTCAATCCCTGAATAGATGAAATATTTTCATGTGATTGAAATATATTAAATATTTTTTAATTAAATTAAAAAAAAAAAGTAAAAAATTGTTGGGTTTGTTTAGGAGGAAAAAGGAGAATAGGCGTTTTTTATTTAAAAGTAGATTGATGGATAAAAATTTTGTTTCAGTTTCAGCCCTTTCTTCCATTGTGTTATTCTATAAAAAATAAAAAAATTCCGTGTTGTGTCTTCTTTTTTTTTCTGAAACATAAATTTTGGTTCCTGTATCAAAAGTTAAACTAAAAAATAATTGTGAAACTTAATTACAATAATTGAAATAATGTTTTTACTCATATTTGGGATGGAGCTAAATGGAATTAAAATTAAAAGTACAAAATAATGAAGAAATTCTTTTGGACTTCAACGACAACAACAAAATTTAATCAAACAGAAAAATCACAGGAAGTTAGTTCTTAGTTGAAAAAAATCTTAAATTAATCTAAAAACTTTATACACGCCCATTGTTGATTATTATTATTATTGAGTTATTGTTAAAATTCTAACCAAATCAATCATGTGAATCCTCTTTTGTATAAAAAAGAATGCAATCTTTTAATAAGTTAAATATGCAGAATACAATTGTCATGAAATGACCCAATTTTTGATGAGGAAATTTTTATTTGAATCAATCCCAGTATTTCTTCTTTGTTTTTTTTTTTATTTGAGTTTTCCTTTTTACTTGAAAATTTTAAATCGAATTTGAATTCCAATTTGAATTTCTATTTTATTATTAAATTTTGCAATCGTAAATTACAACAAAAAAGGTAAATTGTATTTTATAATTAAAAATTTGAAAGAAAGAAAAAATTCTCTTTACTTTAGTCAAGGTTGTTGAGTTAAGATTTGTTTTTTTCATGAAATGGTTTTGGTTCAGTCAATTTATATTATCGTATCAAACTTATCAGATTACAGAGACGTTTATTTTTTAATGTCGACTTTAGTTAGCAAAATGTTAAATGTTGAATAATTTAAATTTACTCGTGACGTGAGGAACAAAAGTGAAAAGTCAGTTCTGGTGTTTTAATGAAAATTTTTTATTTTTATTTTTTAATAAGGAAATCTAAAAATAAAAATCTACTCGATTAGTGAAATTTTCAGATCTAAAAGGTTTTACTTCATAAACGTGTTTTTATTTAATTTTTAATTGCTTCTTTTTTTTTTTGGAAAAAGATTGACGTCAATTTTTAATCGTCTGACACGCACATAAAGAAGCACCACTTTCCCATTTTTGTTTTTATTTTTGGTTGTGATTTTCAAAAGTTTATTTTTGAAGAAAGAGGAATAATAAACATTTAAGAATAATTAATTAATTTTTAACTGTTGAACTTTAACGTTTCTTTAAGCCTTTAAAACATTTCTCTTTAATACTTTAATCTGGGCTGTAAAATGAATTTTTCAAATATGTAACATGACTGAATTAATGAATAATGTTTTTCTTGTAATCGATCAGATCAATTACCGCAAATTTCTCTGTTTTCCACAACTTTCCTGGCTTTGTCCTTTTGCAAATTCGTGCAAAAATTTGAATTTCTGAAAATTACAAAATTTAGAATATTTTCGTTGAACACTATTAATATTTTTTAATTAATAAATTTTTCAGTTAGCTGCATATATTCGTAAAAAAGGACGTAAAAAAACAAAAGCAACATTATCAGAAGAATCAGATAATTCATCATCAACATCATCACTATTAAATCAATTATCACATAACGATAATTATTCATCATCAATATCAATTGATGATAATAATTTATTAAATAAACAAAATTCTAATAAAAAAATGTCATTACCAAAAGAGAAAGAAACAGAAATTGAAGAGGAAATTGATGAAAATTTTTCAATTGAAGAAAATATATCATTTGGTGATAATTCTGAACTTAGTTTAGGTGAACCAATACCACTTGATTTAAATATACGAAAAAGGGATTTATTTGATATTGATCGAGGTGGTGATATTGGTCGAGGTAGTGATTTTAACAGAGTTGATAATTTTGGTGCTGGTGGTAGTATTGATGGCATTGGTGGTGATTTTGGTGAACCATCAAGATCACAATTTACAATTGATGATGATTTATTATCAGGTGAAAATTTAGCAATTCATTTTCAATTACCCAAAATATTACAAGATGATAATGATTCATTAGATGCTGCTTTAAATGATATTGATCCAATTGATAATGAAGATAATGATAATAGTGAGGATATTCTAGGACTACTAGATGTTGGCAGAGAAGAAAGTGACAATAGAGATGATACTGAGGAACCAGTGGATGACGAAGATGAGAATGATGCAACAGAAAATAATGAACACACAGAATATTTGGATCATACTGAAGACAAAGAAGAAACAGCAGAGGAAGAGGAAGAAAACCTACATACGGAAAAAACAGATGAAAATCTAGAAGAAGAAGAAGAAAAAGAAGAAACAGAAAAAACGGATGAAAACTTAGAAGAAGGGGAAGAAACAGAAGATCAAGTTGAAGAAAAAGAACATACGGAAAAAACTGACGAAAACTTAGATACTGAAGATAAAGTTGTAGAAGAGGAAGAAGAGGCAGAAGGAAAAGTTGTTGAACTGGAAGAAGAATCAGAAGGAAAAGTTGTTGAACTGGAAGAAGAATACATAAAGGAAAAAATAGAAGAAGCGACAGAATCAGAAAAACAAAAAGTATTGGAAATGGAAATAACGAAAGAGAAATTAGAAGATGTGGTAGAAAATGACGATAAGTACGAACAAGAAAAAATTATAGATAAAGAAAATAGTGATAAAAATGAGGATAAGTCAAATACAATTATAGTTGTATCACCAGAACCAGATACACATAAATCACGTGATATATCACCAGATGATCTTATTTTAATAAATGATCAAAAAGTGAGTATAAATTCATTAAAATTAAATCAGGAAACAAGTCAAGAGATAAGTCTTAATAATCAAAGTACAACAAATGATATATCTGATATAATAAAAGATGACCAAACAATAAATGTTAGTCAATTAATAGATGATGTTAGTCATCGACGTGAAATATTAAAAAAAAGTAAAAGTTTAGATGTAACAAAATTACATCCAAATATAACTGATCGCACTTATAGAAGTTTTGATATAAATCTGTTAGAAGATGAAATAAGTCTTCGTGCTGATGAATTAAGTTCATTAGATCCTAATATAAATATAATGGATGAATCAGCAATGAATAAATTGTTAGAAATTCCAACACAATTAGAACAAAGAACATCAACACCTAATCAACCTCCTGTTTCATTAGATCATATTTCAGATGGTGATGATATTTTTAATTTAAAAGAGAAAATTAATTCTGCATCAAAAGAAATTATAGATATGATTAAAGATGATGATGAAAAAGATATAATAGGAGAGAATATTGATGAAGATGGAACAACTGTTAAGCAAATGGAAAAAATTGAATTTACAAAAGAAATGTTAGAAGATATTTCTGAAGAATCAGAACGTGCGTTATTAAGTTTCAATGTTTCTTTAGAAAATAAAAAAGTGTCTGTTGTTACTCAAACACATATTATTGAATCGGTTGATATTGAAGATATACCAAGTGAAAGAAAAGATGAAGATGTAGCATCAGTTATTGAAAAAGGACAAGAAATTCGTCAAATTCTACAGCAACAAATGATATCAAATGATGATGGACGTGATTATCCAATTGATATACCACAATTAGGTACTGGACTTGGACAAACGTCTGATTTTGATAGTGTTATCAGTCTTAATATGTTTCAAATGATGGAAAATAAAGTTAAAGAATTACAAGATATAATTGCTGGTAAAGATGTTTGTTTAGCTGCATTAAATATGCAAATTGAAGCATATTCTAGACGTGAATCATTAAAGGAAAGTCGTGATTCTTTAAAAGAACTGCCATCCTCTGGACGAGCATCAAGCAGTTTAGCAACAAGTTCAACAGAATACAGAACAATACAGGATGATTATGTGAATAAGGTTTGAGGGATTTTGGAATGAATTTGTGGAATAAAATAATAAGATGTTTCGTTTGTTAAGAGTTTATAAAGTCAATTTGGTTGAAGTTGAAATTATTTATTTAAGAATTTATTTCATTCAAAATATCTTCTATTTCATTCCAACATTCCAGTATTGGAATTTTTATGTTCTTATTTATTTTCTAATTTCTTTTTTTCTTTTATTTAAGCTCTTTGATTTTCAAAGTGAACTAACGGAACGTGAAAATTTAATTGAACAATTAACAGAATCGCTTCAACAATCTATGCAAATGCGTGAACAACTTCAATCACAAGGTGAAAAATTAACAACAGAAGTTGTTCTGTTACGTAAACAACTTGCCGAAACTTTAGAAATAATCAAAAAACCACATTGGATGCGTGATCAAGAAAGTGTTGGACAAAGAATTTCTGAATTTTCAATTGATTTGGTGAGTGAAACTGATGAAGAATCAGATAGAAATTATGCTTTAGAATATGATGGGGCATCGAATCGAAATTCAACAGAACGTCAATTAGATGAAATATTTGATCAACAATTATTTCCATCACTTTCAAAAGAAATTGAATCATTTTTAACATATCTTGCTCCTGAGGAATTAAGAATTTTCAATATGGTTCAAAAGAAATTTGATGATTTTTTGTCACAAGAACTACAAGCGATAAAATTAAAACATGATGATGAATTAAAAATTGTTAATGATCGTTTGGAAACAGAAAAAAATGATAGAGAAAATGAAGTTGTACGTTTAAGAGAATTATTGGCAAATGTTAAATGCGGATCAACTGAAATAATGGAACTTCGTCATGAATTAGAAGCAAAACATTCACAAGAAATGGAAGATTTGCGTACATATTTTGAACGTAAATGTTCTGATCTTGAAAAACAATATTCAGAAGAAGTTTTCTCACAACAAAGTAGACGTCATTCACGTGATTCTGGCTCAGATATATCAGATCATGATATACTTCCGATTGAAGAAATTGGTAGTCCATTAAAAAAAGTTAAAGATGATCTTTATTCAAGTCCAACACATCGTAAAATAACACCGACAACAATTGCTACAATTACACGCAAAAAAGTGACACCATTAAAACAACAACCATCTGGACCTGAAGGTGATGGAGCATGTATTGAAGAACAAGAACCTGTACCAACTATTGATGAACTTAAAATATTCTATCAGGAAAAAATTAATGAAATAAATCTTAAACATGAGGCAACTGTTAAAAGGATACACTCAAGATTAAGACAATTTGAGACTAGAAATGCGGATGATGAATTTATTGTAAGTTATTTTGTTTATGTTTTATTTTTTTTAAAAGTAGGGATGGGATAATTCATTACTTCAATCCACTTGAATTTGACACATAAGATAATCGATAACTGAAAGGAATTTTAATTAATTTAAAATATTTGGAGAAGTAAAATTTTCCTTTCCCCAAAATAAATTTTAAAGTTACAAAGCAAGAATGTCTTAAAATAATTTGTCAATCGAATCCAATGACACTGATGTTTTGTGCATGATTTTATTACGATCACAGATGAATAATGAAAATGTGTATAACCAAAAACATTTTTTATTGTGCAATTAAAAAAAAACTAAAAAAATCACTGTCTGTACAAAACAACGAAGGGTTAACTTCATACAATCATGTGCAATCTTTTTTTGTCGTGCAATCATTATTGCTCGTAATACAATTTTGTATACCTACTCGAAACTTGCTACTCATTATTAAAAATTTAGTCGGCCAATGAACCGGAAACATGATACAACAAAAAATTTAACCCTTCGAAAATGACAACAACAAAATAATAATTATAATAATAAAATTAAATTAACAATATTAACCTAACTATTTTCTTTTGCATGACCAATATTTTGTTTGTTTGTTTCTGTATTTTCTTAATCTCTCACAAACACAAAACAAAAAAAAAACACACCCCCCCACTCGAAATACTGAAAAAAAAATAGCCGGAATCTACTGAACCTGATGGTGAATCTATTAATAATGAACAGCATGAATTTAACACAATTATTGCTGAATATGAACGAAGACTTCAGGAACAAGTTGCTTTAGCACGTCAGGATGTTCTTAATGAATTAGATATACAAATTCAGGTGAGTTAGTTTTTTTTTCCTTTTCTTTTGTCACTTTACTCATATTTTTTATTTGGTGTTTTTTTTATTATTTTTTTTTTGTTGTATCTTCACATTAATCTCAACTAACTTTTTAATTGAGTGTTTTTTTTTATATAACAACGAATGTCACGTTTTATTTTTGATTTAATTTTTGAAAATAAAATAAAGTAGCAAAACATCAAAGTGAAAATAAAACGAACAATAATTCATAGCTTAAATTTTTGTTGGGATAAAAATTCTCAAGAAAAAAAAAAAAAAGAAAACAAAATGGTGAATTATTGGTGGGTGCAACGACATTTTTGTTTTCAAATTCAAAAACACTAAAACAAAATGGCAGATAACGAAGAAATAAAAGATGGGGGACTTTTGTTTTTTTTTTTTAACTTTAAAATTGAATGAAAATCGCGGAGCGGAATCTTCAAAAAAGAAAATAAAAGATCTTTTTATTTTTGTTTGTTTTCTTTGATTCTTAAAATTTATTTTTTCCATCCATAAAGTATTGATTTCCGGTTGACATTCAGCGTTTGTTTTTTTTAAAGAAAAATGTCAAAAGGTTGACGGTTGAAAAAAAATTCTACCAACTACACAGGAAATGAACATAAGAAAAAAATCTTCAAAAAAAAAACCAACTTAAAGCCGACAAAACATTATGAATCAACACAAAAACTAAAATCAACGAAACAGTTGAAAATTGTTTCATTTTCTTTGGTTTTGTTGTTGTTTGAAAATTTTAATACCAAAATTTATTTTTACCCAACCCTAACAAAAAAAAAAAACCCAAAATGCAAACTGCATTAATTAGTTGAAAAGGAAGAAGAGAAAATTAGTACCAGCATTACAGAGATCACACACGTATCTCTGTTTAACTGCATTTTATATCATCATCAGTCCATATCGGTTCAAAAATTGTTTTCATTCGTTATTTTTCTTTTTGGTTGTGTCCGAAAATAAATTCTACTTGGAATTTGTCTATCGACTGTGGTGTGTTGTTGTTGTATGTTTTTTTTTTTTATTAAAGTCAATTTGTCGCATTTCTATATTTTGTTGTTTTTTTTTTTCGTGTTGCAAAAAAAATTCAAATTAAATTAATAATTTTTTATTAAAATTAATTAAGTAACAAGTGTTGTATATTTTTTATTTCTCTTTTATTTTGTTCTGTTTTTTGTTTTTAAATTCATTTTGCGTGTTTCCAAATTCTCCCACCTATTTCTTCTTCTCCTGTGGTG
This sequence comes from Pedicia rivosa, assembly GCA_963082725.1. Classification (NCBI taxonomy): domain Eukaryota; kingdom Metazoa; phylum Arthropoda; class Insecta; order Diptera; family Pediciidae; genus Pedicia; species Pedicia rivosa. The sequence continues at coordinate 4,690,403 of OY720152.1, forward strand.
AAATTTATTGAGTTTTTTTTTTGTTTGTTTGAAGTTAATTAAAGTTTTTTTTTTTCTGAACTTGTCAATCAACCAGAACCAGGAAGTGAATAGTATTCAGTGTGTTTGTGTGTGTGTGTGTGATTAGAAATGTGTAGAAACAGTGTAGTTCAGTAGTAAAGTTTCTAATAAATTTTTACTCTTCTCTTGCGTGTGACTTTTGTCAACTGTTTTTTTATTTACCCAAAGCAAAAATTATTTTTAGATTTTTACAATTATTTGTATTTTGGGACTTTTTTTTTTAAGACCCTCTCAGACGTTATTTTTTTTATTGTTGTCGTTGTTGTTGTTTTTAGATTACCAAAATATCTTTCTCTTTTCTTTCGTATTCTCTCTGTTTTTACTAAGTAAGTTTATGTAGTCAATTTACTCTCTCTCTCTCCCATTAATTTAATAAATCTTTTTCATTAGTTAGATAAAATTAGACTGAACCCGTCTATTTTTATTTTCCAATTTTATTATTATTTGGTTGGTTTGTTTATTGTTGTTCTTGTACTTTAAATGAGTGCGAGTGAGTGATTATTGGAGAAGGGAGGTGAAGTGTAAGTGTGTGTAGAAAAAGTAAAAATGAGTGAGAAAAAAATTATGAGTCTTTAGTCTCATCATCATCATCAACAATCTTACAGTTGATGTTCTGCTCTTATACAATTTAGATTGTCATAGGACCAACATTTTGTTGTTGTTATTTTGTGTTGTTTATTTTTTTGGCTTCTCTTTTTGAGACAAAAAAGATTTGATTTTTTTTTTCCTGTTAATTTTTCAAATACAGAAATACAAATTTGTGTTGTGTATTTTTGGATTTTCAGATTAGCGATTCTTGTTAAAATTAAAAAAAAAAAAACCAAAAACTAAAAATCAAAATCAACTAAATTATTCCTTGATGAGGAGGATTTTTTTTTCAATGAAATTTAGTGCGTGTGTATGTGTTTGCTCTAATTATGTGTGACTGTATTCGTGTGTGTGTGTATCGTGTCATGTAAAAAAAAAAGTGTGATGAAAGATTTTTTTTTTATGAAAAATTATTTATGATTTTTCATTTTCTATAAGAGAAGAAGAAGAAGAAAAATACTAAATCTGAAGAGAACAAAGATTATGTTTTATAAAATTGTGTTATGTTTAAATATTTAATGAATTTCTGGATTTTAATCCATCGTTTTATTTATACAATTTTATATTTTACAAAAAAGGTAAAGTCATAAAAAAAAAGTGTCGTCTCTACTTTTTTGTTTTTTATTGATTTTTTTTGTTTAAATATTTTTTGTTATTTTGTTTTCTCGTCCAACTCTTGAATTAATCAACTGACTCATAAATATCGGTTGAACCAATTATCGTTGTGTTCCCGTTGTGTTTTTGTTGATAAAAAAAAAACTGAAAAGAAAAAAAAATAAAGAAGAGAGAAACAACAACAAAAATGAGCGAAAAATTATTTTTGATATTTTTTTTTTATTTTTTGTTTACACAATTCACACAATAAGAAGGATTTAAGAATGTCATCTTCTATTTTTATGTTTTGCTTCTATTTTTTTTTCTCTTTTTGTTTATTTTTTCCGTTCAAAATTTAATTGTGAAATTTTTGCCGTTTCTGTTTTCAAAATAAAATTTTAAGATGAACATTTATTAAGTGTTTATAAATGAGAAAATAAGAAATGAAAAAGGGTCATGGAGTTGAGGAAAGTGCATTGTAAATTATTGCATTTAGAAAACAAAAATAAAAATTTTATGTTTATTTGCCTTTAAAAAAAATTGTTTCATTTTAACGTTAGAATAAATTCTATTCAATTGATCCTGATTTATAAAGTCGTTATTTTAATTTAAAAAAAAAAACGATTACCGTGGAACATCACATTAAACCATAAAAGAAAATATTCTAAATTTTCCACAAAATGAACAAGATTTTAGGAATAACGGTTAGTTCCAATTTTAATTCTCTGAATGAATATATCCGATCATTTAGAACTGTTCAATTCCATTCTAATTTGTAGAGAAAAATTAATCTCACAGTTGATAATGATCAGCATGATCAAAACCAATAGACCAGTAAATAAACATTGTGAAAATCCATTAAACAACATGAATTATTTTTTATGTAGTAATTTTCTCGTTTTATTTTAATCTTTGTTGATTGAGATGAAAAGAACGAAAAATCAATTTGAATAAATTAATACTTAAATTTCACTTAAAATGTCGTTTCTATGTTGAAGAAAAAATCTTTAGATGTTTTCGTTTTTCTATTTTCTATTTTTTAATTTTCCTCTGAAAGAAATAATTTTTCTTTTAAATTATTTTAGAAAATATTCCATTTATTAAATTATCTACATAATTTTATTCTTCTTACAATTTTGTTTGATTTTCTTTTTCAACAACAAAATTGAAGGAATTTGAATTTATTTTTATTTCTTTTATTTATTTGTTTTTATTTTTATTTTTATTTTTATTTTTATTTTTCCAAATCAAAATAAATTTATTATTTATTTATTTTGTTTTAATTTTTCTGTTAAAATTCAATATTTATCTGTTGAATTTAACAAAATAATATTTACGTAGGATATTTTGGTGAAAAAATTGATAAGAGAAAGTTATTTATAATTAATTGAAATTTATTATTGACCAGATTAGATTCTTTACACTGAAACCGCAATATAGTTAACTATCTAATGTTGTAGACTTTCGTTATCTAACGTATGGGTCTATCAAACGTACGTTAAATAGTTAACTATATTGCGGTTTCAGTGTTATTGACTGAAAGAGGAACCTGATTTAAAAAAACATAGTCATCGACTAATGTCCGTCAGAACTGCACAAATTATTCTTAAGATCGAATGGAATAATTCAATTAGTATCAATTTGTATGATTAGTAATTTAATGAAGGAAACCTTTTGGCTTCGATAACAAGTACAGAATTGACGCATGTCCAACACAGAAGTAATTCTAACATTAATACAAAAATTGAAAACTAAAAAATAAAATAAGTAATAATTGGAAATTTTACTTTTACAATTTTCCTTGTACAAAAATCGTCTAAAAACCAAAACGTAAAATATAAAAATAGGTCCTGAAATTATTCTTGTACAATTCTAAAAATGTATACACACCCGGAAGTATATTGACGGAGTATTTGAATAAATGAAATCTTATGAAAATAAATACAATTAAAATTTACAACAACCCACACATTTTTTGTTGTTGTTTTCTAACTTAAATAAAAATTAATTCAATTTTCAAAATTGAATCAAATTTTAAAAGTAATTTTTTTGGTGAAGGGAAAAATATGAAAATTTTAATGTAAAGAAATTCTGTTGAATATTCTATCAAATAAATTATTACATCATTTGGTCGATAATGGAATCTTTATCAGGTTTCCGTTCTGTAACGATAAAATTTTATGTTCAACTTTGAAAATTAAAAGTTTACGTCATTTTGTGTATTTTTCAAGGTTTTTTGAAAATTTAAACAAAAAACACAAAAAATTGACAAATACAAATACAAGTCAAAATCAAAAACGTTAAACCTCTCACTCAATAATATTATTCATCATCACACATGTGACATATCCTATTTTTTCACACTTCCACCTTTACATGTGTGTTCTGCTCTTTCTTCACTTGAAATTCATTAATGAATTAACGTTAAAGTAAAAATGTTAATCCTACAAAATTCTATGGATCATTTCACACTTTTTTTTACATTTTTCCCCCTCTCCACTCTTTTAATCTTCTTTTTATGGTTTCACATTTATAATTTACAATTTAATAATTATGATAATAAAAATGTGTAGAAGAAAAAGAAGAAGAAGAAAGAAAAAGGGCAGGAAATAAAAAAAAAAATGTATCTCATGTTGCAATATAACTAAATTGAAATGAATGAAAAGAAGGAATAATAAGAAGAAACATATGTAAGATTATTTCTTTCTTATCTCTTTTTAAGATTTTTGTTTTTCTTTTTTTAATGTTTATTATTTTTTATTCTTTTATTCAAACATTTTTGTTTTTTTCTGTTGTCTCTCTATCCCTTTTCACATCATCATCAAAAGATTTCTTTATCTTTTGTTTTTATTCACTGTATTTTCCCGCGCAACAATAATTTCTTCATTTAAATGCATTTTAACATTTAATGTTTAAATTTTTTTTGTTTCAATTTCATAGATGCAGCAATGTAAACATTTGGGTTAAAATTTTCTATTTATGTTCTTTTGCTTTATGTTGTTTTTTTTTTTTAAATTTGAAAATTGTAAATGAGGAAAAATAAGAAAATTGGTAGAAATTCCATTGGTTTTAGTTGATGTTTTGTCTTCAGTAATAATAATTAGGAGTTGGATTACTTTTGGCTTTCGTTTTTTTTTTTTTTTCAAATATTTTGTTTAGATTTTATACGGAAGTAAAATGATGAAGGGAAAATTGGAGGGGACTTTTCAAATGAAATTTATCGGCTTTAAAGATTTTCTATTTTCACTTATTTCCTGAAATTTATTATCGTTTCGTTTTAACAGCATCTGTTTATTAGACGATGAAGATGACTTTTTTGTTGATTTTTATTTTCTTAAATTACCCAAAATAACCAAAAAAAATAATAGTACATTTTTCTCTTTCATTCTTGTCCTCGACCCCTTTTTCCACTTAATTCTCTTTCTTTCCTAATATTATCCAAATTTAAATCTTTTTTTTACAAAATGCATCTTTAATGAAAAAGTTCCCTACAACAAGAAAAAAAATGAAATGAAACTTTGATAAGGGGGCGAGGGGAATAAACTTCATTTTCTTTTAACAAGAAAAATATAAAATTGAAAGAAAACAAATAAAATGCGGGTTTTTTTTTGGATTCTCTTTTATTTTTCTTATCAGTTCAAAATGTTACAATGTTGATTATTTATTAGAAAATAAAAAGGATTTCTGTTTATGAATAGAAATAATTAATTTATTCAATTTTAATTAAATAAATAAACAAACAACAATAATTATTCAATTCATTTTAGTTACTATAAATATTTTTAATGAAACTAACTCTGATGAACGAGAACAGTTACAAGATGATTTGAGATAAACCCAAAGGGTGATGAGAGAGAGAGAGAGAAAAAGAGATTAATGTTTTTAAATATTTTTGAAGGAAATGATAATGACATTTAACTATATCAGAATTTTTTGATCTTTTTAATGTTACAAACAAACAATCTAACAGAGCATAAAAAAAAAATCAGCCAAAGTACAGATGAATTATAATAAAAACAACACAACAAAAAAAAACAAGAAATATAAAATATGTGAATTATCAGAACAATGACGTCATTATGTTGTTAGTTTGATTGAAGATTAATGTTTATTATTATATTTGTTTATTTGTGGTCGGGAATTACATTGGTTGATTATTATTATTGTTGTACTGAACAGTTGAGAGAATTAATAAAGTACATTATATTTAAATTTCAACAAAACCTCGATTTATGTGAATTTCACAATCACATTTTATAGTAGTATCTTTATTGAAAATGAAATTGAGGGAATTTGTTTGCAAATCTGCTGACATACATAAACATAATTTATGACGTAATGTGCCCTTCTTATGTACAACAAACAATTAATAGAAAAGGAAAAAAAAAACACTTAAATCAATTTTGTTGTTGTTTAGTTATTATTTGTTTCTGTTGCCATAATTTTTGACACAAATGACTGGATGTTGAAAATTTTTGAAAAAATTATTTGCGATTCTACTGATTGTTGAAAATAATCTGAATAAATCTTTCACTTAAAGAATTAAATCATTAAATTAATACAAATGTTTCTTCTCTCATTTAACTTTTCGGGGCAAAGACTTTAGGCGTTCAAGTTAAAAATTAGGGAGAATCATTGTGATTATAGGAATAATTTTTCAGTAAATTTATAAATTTATAACGCAAAATTTATCATGGAACATTTTACAACATGATCCAAATTCTTGTAGGAATTTTAATGGAAAATCAATGCCACATCTCTATATTTATCAATTCACTTCAATTTTAAATTAACTTTTTTTTTTTTGATAATAAACAAAAAACAAAATTTATTAATAAAAATAATCTGTTTTTACTTCCAAAAAAAACATAAATCAGAAATTATATGTAACTTAATCAATATTCGTGACTGTTATTATTTAATAATCAAAATAGAAACAGTACAAAGAGAGAAAGAGAGAGAGAGAATGGCCCCCATTATCATAACACATGTTTTGATAAATTCTATTTTCTTTTTAATTTTTTTTTTTTTGATTTTTGGCAATTTTTTTATTTATTTCATTATTTTTGCTCAGGCTTTTTTATTATGAGGATAAAAAAACACACACACAAAATTCAAATTTATTGTTTTCTCTCAATTGAGAGCAAATAAATACAGAACTTTGTGTGTCATTTATATAAAAAAATAAATTCTTTAAACAAAACAGAGACTTTTTTTTAACGTGGCGAGAGAAGTTCATAGTAAAGAGACAAAGGAACAAGAGAAATGAAGTGAAATATTAAGAGAGAAGATTTGGTCTAATCTATAATGAAAAATAAAACAAACTAAAAATTCAATTTAAAGAGTTCTTTTCAACCGTCAAAATCTTATTAAGTTCAGTTTAATACGAAGCGTTGCTTCGTTTACAAGAAGATAATTTTTCATTTTCATTCAAAATTTTATTCAGTTTGTGTATATTTTTTGTGTGTGTTTGTTTTTAATTGTGTTATTGTTTAACTTTAGGCACTCTTATCAGAGACAACTGTTGAAGATAGCCACTGGCCACCTGAACTGATTTTATTACGTGAAAAATTTACAGCAAAAAGTCAATTAGAAATTGCACAATTACAGATTAAACATGAAGAAGAGATGGCACGTGTTAAAACAGATTATGAAAAACAATTGAGTAGAAAAACAAAAAGAAATTCAACATTTGATTCTACAAGAGATTTAGATGAAATTATAACTGAACGGTAAGATGAATTATGTTTAGATAAATTGTTTGTTACAATTATATTGTTGCATGAAATGTTGCGCAACAAAAAATTTCAGTTTAGATTTGTATTTTTATAATTAAATTTGTTGTATACAAATTTCTAATTTCCTTCTAATTTGAATAATAACTTTTTTTATCTTCTGTTTTATCCTTTAGAGATAATTTACGAGAATTATCTAATACATTGCGATGGCTTTTGTGTGAGCTGGCAAAATATTGTACAATATTTGAAGATGATTTAAATAATACATTTATTGAAGAACTACAAAAATACGGTGTGAATACAAATAATTTAGATGTTGAAAGGTGTGAATAATTTTGTTATTGTTTTTTTCTTCTTCTTTAATTGAAAATTATGTTTTATTTTTTTAGCAATCATTCAGATGATAATTTTGAATTAAATATGTCAGGTATATCAACAAAATCATTACAAAAACGTGGACGTTTTATACCTGATGTTACTGGTATTTTATCAATAATTGAGGAACCATCATTAATTGAATTTATTTCAAATAATAAAAATCCATTAGAATTTCGTCTTAATTTAGATGATTGTTTAGAACGTTTAAAAACTGAAGCAATGTATATTTTAAAATTATCAGAAAATTTTAATAGGAAATCATTAAATGGTGATGAAAAAAAAATGTCTGACAAAGATGATAGTTGTGAGGAGGAAGATGGTTTAAAACGTTCAATTATAAAAAAACGTGAAAAATTTATACGTGCAAAATCATTAAATGATACAATTATAAATGGTAACAATATAAATAAACATTTAAAACAAGAATGTAAAACAACAAAAAGTTTACCATTATTTTCACCAAATACATCAAAAGATAAATTAAATAATAATAATAATAATAATAATAATATTGATGATGATGATAATAATCAATTAACAGATGATAATGATGATATTGAATTTACTGATATGAATAGTGAATTAAATATAAAATTACATGAATTAAAAAATCGTCTTGTTAAATCAGAAGATGAAAAAAAAAGTTTAGAATTAGAATTGGCTGATGTTATAAGTAAACATGATAGTTTAGCTAATGAATTACATGTTACAAAAGAACAATTAGAAACATTAGAAGGGCAAAAGGAAGTTTTTATGGAAGGGTAAGTTGTTTATACTCTATTTTCTTTTTTGTTAAATATTTCCACTCATCTGATAATAAATTTGCTAAAATTTTCCAAACAATGAGTTTAAGTAAAGTTTACATTGGCCATAACAACAATTTATTATTTTAAAAAATATTCGTGTATTTTTGTATTGTTCGTCGTTCCGTTGGTCATTCGACATAAACTATAAATATTTTCTTTGATTGTTTTTTTCTTTAATTATAGTTTTGGTGCAAATCTTGTCTCACCAAGACATCAGGCAACACTACAACGTACAACAAATTTAATTGATTTACAGGAACGTGCTAAAAATATTCTAAATACAAGTCATAATCAAACTGGTGAAAATACAACATTATTAATGCAATTAGTTGAAGATTTTTGTCGTGAAGGTGATCGTTTTATGGAAGAAGGCAAAAAAGATAAAGATGATCTTCAGGCACAGGTATTTATTTTTATTTTTTTCTTTCTCTCTCCCGCCCCCACTTTCCATAATTTTTTGTTTTTTTAAATTATTTTGAATGTTTTGAAAATTGTAATTATTTTTTTGATGCCGCTTTTATTCAGATAAAATAAATTTTTTTTTTGGAATGTTATATTTTTGTTGTTTACTCTTTTTAGAAGTTAATTATTTAATTAATTTTAATTAATTTTGGTTTTGCACTCTTAAAAATATATTTTTTTTGAATTTAGACATTTGTGATAATAATCCTTTCTCTGTTTGTGTTTGTTACTAATTTTTCTTCTTACAGAATAAATGTAAAAAAGTAGAAGTAATTAATTATTTTTGTTTTTTTTTTTGTTTTGGGAACAATTTTTGACGGAACGAAAATTTCTTATGAATTTCCCCAAAATGAAAAACTTACAAGAAATATGTTTTTTTGTACATTTTATTTCTTCCTCTCTTTTTGTAAATGACATTTATAAGAAAAATTTAAAATTGGAAGTTGAAAATCATAGAGGAATTATACTTTGAAAAATATTTTCAAATTGGAATTATTTCAGCAAACTTTTAATACAATTCAAACGTTTCAAATTGTGTCAACCAAAGTAAAACAATGATTTTGCGGTCGAGACGCTTTAATAAAAGTATCGTAGATCAAAAATGCTTCTTTCTTTGCTTCATCAAAAAAATCTTATAATTCCTTTACGATTGAACAAAATTAAATTAATCAATAATCACAATTTACATCACCGTTTTTTGTTCACCTGTTTTCATTAAAGAATCCATTTAAATTAAATAATCACCCAATGTAAATTCATACAGCTTTATATGTTTCCCGTTTTCTTTTTTAATCAGCTTTTTCACCCTATTCAAAAATTATGTTACTTAATTGTAAATTATTTTATCTCTCTTTAAACTGTTTTATATTTCTTTGATTTCGACAACAACAACAAAAAAATGTATTTTTCTTCTTTTTACTTTTTTTGTTTTTGGTTTTTTTTTTCTTTATAATTTTTTTTTTGGCAGATACAATTTTTATCAAATTCAACAACAATTGGTAGTCACAGTAAACAATGCTGTGATAAGGTAATAAAATTATAATTTTAGTTTTATTAATTTGTTTTTTTTTCTGTTTTCTTTTTTCTTTTGTTTTTCTAATTTTTAATTTACCTAATTCAATTAAAGAGATTCAAACTTGTTCATCATGACAGTTAAAGTAACAGTAGTAAAAATATTTATGTTAAATTTTAGTAATGATTGAGAATTTTATCAGAATCTGAGATCTGCGTTTTAATCAATTTTATCGACAATTTGTACGGCAATAATCAAATGGCAACTTTGAATGGCCAATAAACATTAAACACTTTCTAAATAATGTTAATTATGACATAATCAAAACAAATTTTATTCAATTAAGAAATACGTAAATGTCGTGTGATAACGACATTAAATCTTAAACGCAACAACAACAAAAAAACGATTAACATAAAACGAATTTTTGTGTTGAAAAATCCTAACAAATGTTACAAATAAAATCATGAATATTTACTTTTATCTAATTTGATTTAAATTAGTTTAAATCACTTTTAAATTAAAATGAAAATAATAAATAGCGTATTTTTTTTTTTATATTTAAAATGTCAATGAACTCTTCGTCTAATTGAATTTAGGAATTTTAGAATTTTTAGAAATTATGTAAATTTTTGTTTTAAACTAAGAACGTTTGAATTATATTTTAGTTTTTTGTTTTTTTATTAAAAATAGAAAATATGTAGTTATATTGGTTATGGCTTATTTATTATTTAAATCACTTGTTTCTATTAAGTATTTTTGTTACAATGAAAAATCGAATTTTATTGATGGAACAATTAATTTTGACAATACAAATTTTTTTTCACTCAACAAAATAACGTTTAATTATTAGACTGAAAATTGTTTTGAACTTTTTTTTTTTTTATATTTAAAAGTTGTTCAATTCAAAAACGTTGTTTTGGCAAATATTAAAAATCAATTATAAAATGGGATTCTTTTCATGTGTTTAATCGGTTCTGATTTAATCATTACTTACATATGAGATGCAATCGTGTAACTAAAACCATTGAGTTGATTAGATTCTCAAAAATTTACTGTAACACAAATACTTAAAAAATTGCACTTTAGTTATTCTACCCCACTTAAATTTAATATTTTTCTTTTTGTTTTTGTAAATTAGAAAGCTTTAAATTGCATCCTTTATTATTTGTATCTTTTGTTCAATAATTATTTTGATTTGATCAGCTTTTTATTTATTATTACATATTTAGAGATTCATTAAAAATTTCATTATTTAAAAAAAAAAATATAAGAATAATTTTGTAACTAAAAATACAAAAAAAAAACAAAAAAAGAAAAATATCATCATAAAAATATTCATTTAGATTGATGCCGCTGATAAACAATTAAAAGGGACACGTCATTTTTTGGAAGAACAGGCAGCAGAACGTGAACAGGAACGTGATGATTTTACAAAAGAAATTGAACGTTTAAAAATACAATTAAAAGAACGGGAAAAGGAACGTAATTCATATGAACGTGTTTCAAAGGAGGTTTGTTTTCTCTTCTGTTATTTTTGTTTTCTTTTTCTTTTTTTTTTTTCTTCTTTTTATTTTCCATCCTCCTCCGTTTTTTCATCTTTACTTTTATAAGTTTTTCTTTTAATTTTTTTTTTCTTTCTTGAAAAATTTTCTTATTTCACCTCAGAAGAATTTAATTTATTTTAATGAAGTAGAAAAAATTTACAATGGAAGTGAAATAATGAAGTTTTCAATTAATTTTTAAATTTTTTAATTATTTTTTATTAAGAATGTTGCGCAACAATTATTGCAACATTTATTTGTAGTTTTATTATCAATAATAATTTTTCAGAATAGGCCGACTAAGAAGACAACAGTAAGTTGTGAATAATGATTTATTATTTCACTTCTATTTAAATTTCTATTTAGCCAAACATAATCGTTATCTAATCTTTTCTTCTATTTTCTTTTCTTTTTTTTTGTTTCTTCTCTTACCAACTAAACACAAAATAATATTTGTGAAACTGTGTAACAAATAATTACGATCACCTTCATCTCACCTTAACTAACTAAAACTAAAAAAAAAACAAAAACTTATTGCACTCTTACGTTTGCTTTATGTTTGCAACAATTTAACCTTTATTTAAAAAATATCAAACACCAACTAACAAAATAAAAATTATAACAATAAAATTAATGGTGGCTGGGATTTATGGAATTTTCTGATAAAATTCAAATCATAAAGAAAAAAATATGTTTTGGTGTTGAAAATGTGAGTATTTTCCAGTTATTTGATGAAATTATGTGCGTGTGGATCTGAGTGTGTTTAACAAGCTTTATTATTATTTTTTTTCTTTTTATTAAAATTTATGGTTCTTATTAAATTTTGTCTTGGAAACGTTTTAAATCCAGTTGAAACTTTTATAAAACAAAAAAGAGAAATTATGATCAATTTGCTTTTCACTTGATTTTTTTTAATTTCTGTATATTGAACACAATTCGCAAGCATTTTTAATTTAATTGGTCCACTTATAAAGGTTTTACTGTACTTTCGGTATATTTGAAAATAAAATAAAAGAATTTAAAGACAAAATTTAATAAGGTTACAATGAAAATATTATTGTTGTTATTGTTGTTGTTGTTAAATTTATCGAAATTAATTTAAATATTTTAATAAATAGATTGAAACAATGGAACATCAAATGAAAGATATGTCGTCACTAGTTACTGATTATGAAGAAAAAAAAGTAAAACTTGAATCAGATTTAAAAGCATCAATTGATAAAATTTTTGTATTACGTGAAATTATCTCAGAATTAGAAAATCAAGTTGAAACAAAAACATTAAATGAACATGTTTTACAAGAGAAAATAAAAGAAATTGAAGGTTATATAAGTTCACAAAATAAAACAAATGAATCATTACAAAATGAAGTTGAAAGTCTTAAATTTGATGCTGATGGACGTGGCTATTGTGAACGTATTGCACATTTAGAAGAACAATTAAAAAAATCAATGAATAGTGCTGAACAAAGTATTGCATTAGAACATATAACTGGGCAATTACGTGAAATTGAAATGCAATTAGATAAAAAAACAAAAACACTTGAATCATTACATGCTGCAATTAGTTCTGTCTCTTGTAGTAGTCCATCTGAAGATGTGTCATTATCAGTAAAACGTCATCATGAAGAAATACAAATTGTTTCACCAACAGATTCACCACGTGGTCCTATTTCATTACCCGTTGATGAAGTTCAACGTATTTTAGAAAAATTAACAAAACATACACGTGCCGAAGAGGCTGCATTAAAACGTATTAAAGATCTTGAAATGCAAGTTGGTGGTGTTCGAGAAAGTTATTCAGTGAGTTCTTTGCTTTATTTTTATATGATTATTATTTTTGGTATTCTCTATTTTCCTAATAATTTTGTACAAACATTTAAATTCTTGACCTCCTTTATAAATGGTTATTTCAAAATATTTTATGTTGTCGTATTGTGTCGTGCCATTTTATGTTGTTTGTCTCTTTTTATTCTATCAAAATTCATATTCTTTAAGTATTTTGTTTGTTTTATTTTTTTGGCATTTTTCCAAATAAGAAAATTATTAAGTGTGGATTCGTATTTTTTATTTTTTTTTTGTTTCTAAATTCTAATGAGAGAATTATTCGTGTCAATTTTCTATTTAATTTGAACTCAATTCATTTGTGCGTAAATTAATTAATTTAATTCAATCCCTTCAGTATTTTTTTCCATTCATTTAACTTTATTTCCATTAATTTGATTTTTGTCAAACAACTTAGGTTGAAATTATAACAGGAATATATACAAATATGATTATTTAATGGAATGGGAACTTCTTTAAAATGATTATTTGACATTAGAGCGTTAAATCTGCAAGTGTAAAACAGATTTTTCTGTTAGAAAATTTCCAATCTAATTTTCTATCAAATAATCGAATAAAAAATAAAATTAAAAATCAAAATGAATCTTCTTTATTTTGAATGTAACACGTTCAAATGTCACTATACTAATGACGTGTGTGTTCATCCTAAATAATCTCTTGAATTTAATCAATACAAAATGTAAACAATAATAATAACAACAATATATAAACAGAAGTTTTTTTTCTTAAAACGAATAAAAATACATCTTCTGTTTTTTTTTTCTGTTCCAATTTTAAAGCTGCACGAAGTAAAAAAAAAATATCAAATCTCGTAATAATATGACGAAGTTTATTATAATGAAACGGATTAATCTTTAGCATCAATTTTATAAGAAAATAAAACAGAAAAATAGAAAATAGTCATTTGGTGGCATTGCACAAGATCAGTACAGATCAGAACGTTGATCAACATCTATGACAACGGAGACGGTGTCACTTCTTTTTTTTTTTTTTTTGGGGACGATCACGTTCGGAAATCTTTTATAAAACTTTAATGTGGCCATCATCACTTTATTTATTTATTTTTGAATTGTTCGTCTCTGTTTTTCTTTTCACTGTTACGTTTTTTGTGTTTTTCTTTTATGTAAAAGTTTAGACAAAAAACATGTGTCTTTTTTTCATATTTGAATCTTATTTGAGTCCTTGTTGTTGTAATTATTGTGAAGTTTTAAGTTGAAATTTTTGTTTATTCTTTCTTCGTTTTGTTTAAATGCTCGCGCGCTCGTTCAGTATCATTACAATGAGTTTATTTAATGCAGTTTTGTTTATATTTTAATTTTTGTTTTTTTTTTCTATTTTCTATTTTCTAAATTTCTTTCTTCTAATCACAAAAATATAAAGGGAAAGGATTGAATTTCTATTATAAATATATTTTTGTTTATTTTATTTGGATTTTTTAATGGAAAAAAATATGGCTGTGAGTTTTTGTTTCTATTTTTTTTTTTTTGTATTTTTTAGAAGCTGAAAATTAGAAATGAAAATTTTTTAATTGAATTTTATTTAAAACAACATTGTTTTTTTTTTGTCTTTAATTAAATTTCTTTTGATCTGATTTTTATATGTGTTTGTGTGTTTATTGTTATTTACAGGAATTACAAAGAGAACGTGATTTATTACAAGAGAAATTAACAGAACAATTAAATCGTATATCATCATTACAATCACGTTTAGATGAACAACGTAATCGTGCTGAAGAATTACATCGTCAAGGTACATCCGATTTAAATATACGTGTACATGATCTTAGAACAGAAGTGTCAAATTTAAAAGAAACATTATCATCACGTGATAAACAAATAGCAACATTAAAAGAACATTTAGAAGAAAGTAAAAAATTAATTGATTCACAAGAAGCTGAATTGGCAATGGTTGGACAAACAGAACAATCTGATCGTTTTGAATTACAACTTAAAAATAAAATTGATGAAAATCAAAAATTAAAAGAGAAAATCAAAAATGAAATGATTAATAAATTGGCATTACCAGATTTAATGGAAACAATGTTAGCTGATAAAAATGATGAAATTGATCAATTAAAAGAACAATTACAATTAAAAGAAAATGAATTAAAAATTTATTTAGATTTAAATTTAGATGAAGTACAATTAAAAGAATTACAAAAGACAGCAAAAGAAATTATAGAAGGTAAATTAAGTGGACGTACATTAAGTGATATTGTATCAATTTCATCTGAATATGATGAACCAGATATGATTAGAAAATATGCTAATACACGTGATATTGAAGGTGGCTTAACAATAAATTTAGGTACTGGTGGTTTATTAACGTCACAACAAATGGTGAGTTTTATTCGTTTATTTCTTTAAACAAATTTATTAACATTTTTTCAATTAAATGGCCAACGAACAAAAAAAACAAAACTTTGCCACTTTTTAACAGATATTCTGGAATGATCTCCTCATACTAACATTTAAGGTTTGTCTTGAAAAAATAGACGCTTGTTGTTAGACAAATTAATTATTTTCTTTGTTTAATTAATTCAATTTTTTTTTCTTCTCTTTATTGTACTAAATTTTATTTGTACCCCTTGTAAATTGTTCATTGTTTTTTATTTAATAAAAAACGAAACTTCTTTTTGAAAAATCCTTTTTTGCAATAAATTCAGTTGTGAATATTTTTGGGAGATTTCCGTTTTTTTTTTGTTCTCTCAATATTTGTTTGTTATAATTTTAATTTTCAAAAATTTCAATAATTCGACAAAATAAATTTTGAATAAAAATGTTACAACTTTTGACGCCATTTTTGTTTTTTGAATTTTAGAAATGGCTGCCCATATTTTATAAAATAGAAATTATTTTTATTTTTTAATTCCCTTTTTAATCCTAAGTAATCTAATACGTTTATATGTTACCCTTTCGTACTTATACATTTTTGTACATATAAATTTGGAATGTTCCTTTTTAATCAACGAAACAAAATGGCTTCTTCTTTAAAGCTTTTTGATAAAATTACTTTTGAATTTAGTAATTTTGAGTACTGTATTTTTTTTACTGTAAATTATTGTATAAATATAATATAAGTAAGTGACTTTGGGCTATTTGTTAAATTAATCCAGTCTAAGCTCAGTGTTGAAATATAATTTATTCAACGAAATTCTTTTTTAGCTGAATAAAATTAAGTTCCTTTTAGCTCTCAGTAACAAATAGCCCTTAAGTAATTTGTAATTGTAAATTCTCATTTTAATTATTCCATTATTTTAGTGAAATCATTTTCATTAAAGTAGTTTTATCTGTAAATCTGCTACAATTCATTTTAATTCTTTTCATTCTCGATTTTATGTAAAACGACAAAGAAAATTAATTTGTATTTGTGAAAAATTATTATTTCAGGATTCAGGAAAAATTGGAAAAATGAATGAAACATTTACAAGATCAACAAATGAGATGACAATATTTGGTATGCCACAAACATCTGTATTAAGTGGTATTGCTGCATCTGGTTTCTTTCAAGATTTATCAAATTATCCAAAAACATTAACGCCAGAATTACTGCCAAGAAAAATTAATTTCTCATTTGCTGATAGTACAAATTCATTTGGTAATCGTAAAGAAAATGATAAGATTAGTGGTGGTGCATTTATTGAAGAAATATTTGATGATAAAGAATTATCTGATATACAGGAAGAGGATGTTGATAAATTAAAAGAAGAAGTTGAAAAATTACGTAAACAATTAAAAATATTACCAAAATTAGAAACAGAAGTAGAAAGTCTTAAATTATCATTAGAAAGTGTTACAAATGAAAAGAATAATTCAATTGAAAAATTAAAAGTTGATATTAAAATTAAAATTAATGAAATGTCAAATTTACAAATTGAATTATCCGCTAAAGAACGTCTTTATAATGAATTAATTATAAATAAAAAAGAATTAGAAACAGAAGTTGATGAATTAAGAAATGTATTAAATCAATTGGAAATTAATTTAAAACAAAAAGAAAATGAAATAAAAATTCATTTAAATAAAATAACAGAGATTGAAATTAATTTATCAATGGAGAAAAATAATGATGATCTTTTATCACAAATTAATTTATTAAATAAAATCATAACAGATAAAGATGAATTAATATTAAAATTTGAAAAGGATATTATTGATTATGCAACCAGTGAACGTCTTAATATTGAAAGAATAAAAGAATTAGAAATAAAAATAATCAATTTAAATAACATGAAACAATTAAAAGAACAAGAAACTGATGAACAAGAAACAGATTTAATTGAATCATTAAAAAAAGATGTAAATCGTTTAACTGATGAATTAACAGAGACAAGACGTGAATTATCAGAAAAAATGATTGATTATGAAAAATGTAAACTTGATTTAGAACAATTATTTTTACCAGATCAAACAGAAATTTTGAATATAAATGAATTAAGTGATCGTCTTAAAAATGAAATAACAAAAAATAAACTTTTATCAAATGAAATTGAAAAATTACGTAATGATATTGAAAGAATTGAAAATTCAACAAGTCCAAAACCATTTTCATTAGATGAAATTGCTGAACAAGTTGAAAAAGAATTAAATTATTCAGCACAATTAGATTCTAGTATTTTAAAAGCAATTGAAAGTGATGATTTAAATTCAGAAGATGAGAATCCAGATAAAAAAAATGTTGAAGAATTATTACGGCAAACAGAAGGAATTAATGATGATTTTAATGATTTAAAACTTAGTTTAGAAATGGAAATAAGAAAACGTATTGATTTAACTTCAAAAAATACAGATATTTTAAAAGAATTAGAAAATTTAAAACAAAAATATGAAAAAGATCATTTAAATTCTGTAAAATTACAGACATTACTTGATTCAGAAAAAAAGAATTCATCATCAATACAACAACAAGATGCAACAATTATTGAAGCAATGCGTATCCGTTTAGAGGCCGCAATTGATAATGAATCAGATCTTCAAAAACAACTTGATGATGAACGTTATAAATGTGAACGTTTATCAACACAAATTTCCGTTGTACAAAGATCATCTTCAAGTAATTCTTTACCATTGTTAAAATCATCATATGATTCACCAAAAAAATCACCAAAATCAAATGATTTTAATATTGAACAAATGATACGTTTAGAAAGTGAATTAAAATTTATGACATCACAAAATGAACGTGAAAAGGAACGTGTTAGTGATTTACAACGTGTACTAGAACGTGAACGTCATCGTTTTGATAAAGAAGTTGCTGAACGTAATGATTTTGGTGAACGTATGAAAAAAGAAATTGATCGTGTTTTAAAAGAAAAAGAAAATTTACAAAGTGAATTGGAACATGCAAATGAAAGGTATTTTTTTTTTATATTTTTACTTTTCTCTAAAAACAAATTAATTTTTTTTTTATTTTTAAATTAAAGATTAGAGCTAACATCACAAGAAATTGAAAGTTTAGAAATGAGAATACAAGCAATGGAATCATCTGATGGTAAATTTGAAATATTTCATGGTCGTGATCGTAAAGAATTAAATTCTAATATGATTGAGATTCGTCAATTACGTGAAAAATTACATGAAACTGAAAAAGAAAAAGAACATTTAAATGAGACAATATATTTATTACGGGGTGATATTGAAAGGGGTGCACAACGTGAAACAAAATTGGCTGAAGCATTAGCACGAGAAGCGAGTGGTGAAGGTCCTGTACCTCAAATGTTTCTACATAAATTAAAAGAGACAAATGATTTATTAACAGAAAATGCAAAAGAAAATCGTCAAATGGCTGATACATTACAATTTTTAACAGAGGAACGGCGTACATTACAAAATCGTTGTGCTGAATTAGAATCAGGATTAGGTGTTATTATGTCACCGCGAGATGATCTTGAAGAACGGGTAAAAATTTGAAAATTAAATAATTTCAATTTAATTGGTGTTTTTTTTTCTATTTTTCAGGCAAACCATTTATTTGGAAAATATTTAAAAACAGAAAGTTTTCGTAAAGCTCTTGTTCACCAAAAACGTTATCTATTAATTGTGTTAGCTACATATCAAGAAAATGAAGCAAAAGCGCTTGCAATGATGAATGGTGGTGACCGACCAAAACGTAAAAAACGGCGAACATTTAGAACAATTGTTTTTCTTGTAATTGCCGTTCATCGAATGAAATTTATTGTTCGAAGATGGCAAACTGGTAAACGTATTGGCGGTAAAGCAATATTTTCATCACAAATGCCAAGGTAAGAAAAGAAGTAGAAATGTAGTCAATAATATATTAATTATTATATTTTAGACGATCAGCATCAGCAACAACTAATAATTGGGCACGTAGTGATTCCTACTTATCAAATCATCCAAATTCACCACCATGTCGTGATCGTCCTTATCATAAATCAACACATTCAATACCAATAACAAGTAATATGAGACCATTACAGTCACCATCACTAATAACAGAACATCACAAATTAACAGGAAACACAAGACGATTGGAGTAAAAACAGTAAAAAAAATTCTTCTAAAATTAATAATAAGAAGAAAAATTATGTGAAATTTTATTCTAGTCACACTCATGATGCACACAAACACACTATTTTGTACATAATTATAAATTATAAATTTTATTTGTAGATTTCTTTTCGTTATTAGGTTAAAATATTATACTAAACTGAATCCAAACCAAAAATAAAAACAATTACAAAACAACAATGACAACTGCAAATTGCAACATGTTGCGCAATAATATTTTTTTCGATAAAACATGCAACATCTGACATCTACAATTTTCATATAACTATTTTATGACATTTAGAATTGAAAGAGTGAGGGCAATTTCCTTTTTAGTTTATTTCACTCTTTGATTTTCTGGCAACGTATTTGTTAACAGAACATATAAGAAACTACTTGCCCAAGAATTGGAAAATAAATTGAGACTCTTCGTCTTTTGTATTTAAAAAAAAAATCCTTACCTAAATCCTTCGTCTGAAGGAACTTATATAAATTAAATATAATTAAATTTCAATGTTAGTGCCTTAATTTTAGTAACGGAATAACCGTTTATAAATTTATAAGTACTTCTAATTATAATTATATGAATTTTTCTAATTTTTAAGTTTTTTGCCCTTTTTTTTTATTTTGTATTTTCTGACAATTTTCTGAACAGATACTCTTGACTATTATTTTTCCTTTCTGTTAGAATTTAAGATTCCACTGTGTTAAAAATAAAATAGACTTTTTTATCCTTCAATTTTTTTTCCATTTCTGTTTTCAATAATTTTTTTTTTAGTTTATTTTTGTTTTTCTTAGCGTTTTGAATTTATTTGTTGTTTTTTGTCTCCAGTTGTTTTTTCCGTTTTTCTTTTTATATATATTTTTAATGCAAAATAAGATAATTGTACCTACTTTGTTCTTTTTATTATTACACTTTTTAACCTGTAAGAAAAGATTTTTTGTTCTAAATAATATTTAAAAAAAATAATAAATAAATCATATTGATTTTTTTTCTGATGAAAAATCTGTCTTTTTATTCAAACATATTTTTTATTTTAGTACAAATTTCTAATCAACAGTTTAGTCTAGTTAAACAATTGGTTGCTAGTGGTAAGATTACTCTAGCTGGATTAATGTTTAACGATTCGCTACTTACTCGGTTAGTACAACAGTTCAATTTACAGAAAAATACGAAAATAATGGTAAGCAACAAATAGATATAACGCAACAATGACCAATGAAATGATATAGCATATGATATGGCGAGTTGAAAAAAATTGAGAAAAATAATTAAATGTCTTGTTTTAAAGTATAAAATTACTTTTTTTTCTTGTGTAAATATAAGTATAAAAACAACAACAACAACTTAAAGTTTAAATAAACGAAACCGTTTTAAACTAAAAAATATAACTGAATAGAAAATGATTTAATATTTCTGTATTTATAGTAGAAAATTTCAATTTCTTATCATTGACTAAAACCACATATTTATGATAAATTTTAAATTAATTAAGTTGCGGTTTTTATTGTAATTTAAATATTTTAGAATTAAAAAAATTGTGGGTTTTTTAACCAATCATTTAATTAATTTTTGTTCGATTTTAAATATCTAATCCGGAAGTAAATTTCAATTGGAAACAATTCTTTCTTCTAGTATAAATAATACAAATTTTTTAAATTAAATTCAATTCAAGTGACTTGTTCAAAACAGTCAGTCAATTTTAAAAATTCAGTTAATAAATTTGTTCATAAATAATGAAAACTAAAGTTCAAATTATTCTTAACATTATTTTCTTCTTTGTTGGAAGTAAATCAATGACTTCTAATACGAATTTAACTTCTAAAAATATCTTCTTAGAAATTGAAGTGAATCAAGCAGTTGGAATGGACTGCACAATTTATTCAAATTCAATTGAATCGTTAATAACTGAATATAAACAAATGTATAATTCATTATCGATTGCATGTCAAATTCATTTGAAATTAGCTACTGGTAAACTTAAATCAACAGTTGATATAATGGTTGAACAGAAAATTTCAGAATATTTAGCCAGTGTTGAGGTAATGAAATCAAAACTAATTGAAATACAAGAATTTTCTAATCTTCAATCAGTTGAGAAAATACATAAAAAATATCAGGCTGACTTCGAGACGTTAGAAGCGAATCTAACACAAACAATAAATAAAAAGAATAAACTAAATGAACTTATGGAAAAGAGGGATGATATTTGTAATCAAACAATTATTACATGCAAAGCTGAATTGGAGGAATTGAAAAATATCACGCAAATTAAGGAGGAAAATTTAGTGCACAGAGTGTTTTTGAATCGGACGGTTGTTTTACAAAATGACAAAATACATCGAATTGTTTATATTTATACAGATAATAATATCGATAATATAAGGATAATTCCTACTCTTGCTTCATCAGTTACTAGTAATCAATATGATGCAATCAACTTTATATCAGTACCAAATCAATCCTATTTATACATTCAAATTAAAATGTTCGGAAGTTATTTGTATGCAGAAACTAATGATTATGCGATTGATAATCAAAGGCGTGGAGTTTTTGTTTTGAATAATAATAAGGATGTGAGAGGACGATGGGAATTGGAAATTGTTCCGGAATCACAACTTTATAAAATAAAAAATATTCACTGGAATGAATATTTGGCTATCGCAGAAGGTGTAGATTTCCAGGGATATAAACGATTATTCACATTGAGATCAGGTAAATGTGAGGATGATTATTGCAAATGGAATATCCGAAATTATACAGGAACATAATAATGATATCAGTTTGAATTAATTGTAGTTCCATATAAAAATATACAAACTAAAAATGTTGATCAATTATGAAATAAAACAAATAAAATAAAAAACAGATTAAATTTCTCACGTGTCACAATTCCATAATATTATAAATAAATAAACTTTGTATACTTAGTTGTTGAATTTTGTTCTTCCAATAAATGTACACGAATGACAGAATTTTCAAACTCCTTACTGCAGAAATTTTTCTCCCGGATATCACAATAATAAACCTCGTCTCTGATACATATCAATTTATATGAATAACTTTTTCTGTCTTAAATTATATTTACTTTGTCTCCTTCTTCTTTATTTTGTTTTTCTTTTTTAGATGAAATTTTTCAATTTTCCTTTGAACTAAGTGAAGTTGTCAAAACCAAAAGGGTAAAAATTTGTTACGTAAAAAGGATACAGAAGAGAAAATAAATTGCGATAACATAATTGTACTGACTGATTCAGTTTATTTATTGAATTTTAAGAATGACAACATCATCAGAGACAACATATGTGTGTGTGTGTGTGTTTCATTTTTAATTTATAAAAAAAACATTGACGTAATCAAAGTTGTGATGACTTTTAGAAAAATTATTTTATATTTCTTGTAAAAAAATATTTTACGTAAACAATTTTCGAATTAAATTTCATTTATAGATTGGAGAAAAAAGTGAACATTTCTTAATTGGAATCTTAATACAGAAATATTTGAACTTACGATAAATATCAATGAAAATTCTATAATTAATTCTGAAAACTGAATGAAAGATAAAAAATATGAAATGAATCTAAAATTTATTTGTGTTTTATCATTTGATTTATTTTCAGAATATTTATCAGGATTAAATTTCAATTATGTCTATCATGTGACAGAAACAGGTGATTCATTCTAATCTATCGCCAATTCTTTTATGAATTTTAATAAAAAGAAAATTGTAAATCATAAAAGGTTGAATGATTTTTTTTTTCATAAATTTGTCCCAGCTGTGGTAAGAATGAGAAAATCAAGTTCATCAACCTACAAAATAAATACTCAATTTTTTTTGTGTGTCACATTTAATTTATAAAATTGTCACAAAAACAGAGATTTTATTTGATTTGAATTGTTTTTTTTTTTTTCCTTTAGTCAGTGATGAACTTATTTTGTATTTTTTTCCGCATTGAATAAATGTGAAGTTCATTAAACCAAAGACGCCTTCGTATTTGTTTTAAGATCTTTTTCTATTAATGAAAACAAACAAACCAACAAAAGGACGTTACAAAGATTTATTATTTAGGATAAAATAAGAAATAATTGTTAAACATTTAATTAGTTGAATTCTATTTTGTAATTAATTAAATAAATTGAAAAATTAAGACAAAAGAGAATGAAAAAATTTTGTTTTTTATTCAATAGAAAATTTTGTCAAAAGAAAAGTCTTGTATAGAAAAAGTTCATACCTGTCGGTCGTTCCTTTTTTTTTTTGTCTTCCAATTTTCTTCATTTTCTTCTTCAGTGGAATAGAAAATATTATTGAATTGAATTAAAAACAAAAAAAAAAGATTATTTTCCTGATAATGTGAGAGTCACATTATTTATCTTAATTTATTTCATTTCCTTCTATTCAATTTTATTATAATTAAAATGTTAAAGTTCTATGACACATTATGTTGGGGAATTCAAAATGGCTGACATTACAAATTTCTTTTGTTTTCGTGAAATTAATACTGGCCAATTTAAAGAATCCTATTTAGAAGAAAAAAAATACCTAATACAACTAATACAAAATAAAACAACAAAAAAATTCGAAACCTACAATTCTATAGAAAAATACAATTTTCTTATTAATTTTCCTTATTTCTGTTCTTTCGTGCGAATAAAATATTATGCAACAACTAAAGGAGAATTTTTTGGAGAAATTAGTTATTTTTAGTGATAATTTAGTTTTTTTTCTGTCGTTCTAATAGAATTTCGATCAATTAATAAATAGAATGGAAAAAGCAAAACAGAAAAATAAAAATGCGACACCTAAAAATAATAAGAAAAAAAATTGAAAATAGAATCAGGTTAATTGGAAATGTTTTCTTAATCTGTCTGGATTTATATCTAGATAGACAATCTAAAAGAAGAAAAACAAAATATGGGTAAGAAACAGAAGAGAGTATAATAAACAGAGAGTTTGATAATCAATTATATTTCTTATAAATTAATCTTGTAGAAAATAATCAATAAAAATTATTGGGATGAAGAAAACTTCACAATAAAATGTTTATTTTTTCATTTGTTTTAATCTAAAAAAAAAAAAAAATAAAACAAAAAATAATTGAAGGTGGCGATTTTTCCTAATATTCACTTTATTTGCTTTATTCTATTTTGTTATATTTTTATAACCAGATGGAGGCGCCACAAACAAATATTTTTCTCACCCTCTTGAATTGTATCGGATATTAAGCCTTGGAATGCTACGTAATTCTAAGTAATTTGAAATAATTTAGGGGAAATTCCAAATGTATTCATATGTATCGTAATTAGTAGTTTCTTTGCATTCCTAATGAATTGTCGTGCTTCTTTATTTACGTTCTATTAAATTTGAACCGTTTGACAATTTTCAACAAATTTAATTTAATAAATTAAATAAGAACGCAAGACAAACGCAGGACAAACAAAAGTTGTCAACTTCAATCAATATTAGTGAATAAATTCCAACTTTTGTAAAAGTTTTATAAAAAAAATTATTCCTGACGGCTACAGGTCAATTTAGCATTCGAATGTTAAGATAAATATCTTATAAATTTATTCACTGTACTGTTTTCATGATTCTTACCTAAAATATTACGCTTGTCATTTCGCTTTATCAAAAGTGACGTAAAAAACTTAATAATAACAACAACAACAACGATACTACTTAAGTATGACAAAGAGAATGGGAAGTAAATAAGAAAGATTTTTCTCTATTTGAACTTAAAAGAATTTGGCAATAATATTTATCAAATCTAATATTTATGAAAGGAGCGAAAATATGTCAATTATTGTTGTAAAATAATGAATAATATTTTTCAAATTGTGAAAGTCTTCAAACAAATTAAATAAATTATAAAGCTTTTTTAGTATTTAGGTTAAAGCAATAATTATGGTTTGGAATGGTGACAAAAAATTGTCAACAAATCACGTCATTTCACCAAATAAAAGTAACGAAAACGCCTTCTTTGTTTTCTTTGTTATTTGTGAAAACGTTAATTTAAATCAACAAAAACAAAAAAAAAAAAATAATGCGACTAATTTGAATCTTAATTTTAAAAAAATAAGAATAAAAAAAAAAATGAATAAAATGAAAATCCTTGATTCTTAATGATACAAAAGGAAACTGGATTTTAAGTTTAAAAGTTTAAAAATAGGATTTTTTTGTTTTGTTGTTTGTTTTTCTTCTTTAAAAATTATACACAATTATTTTAAACTAACGAATTCACACAAATAATTTCTACACAAATAATGTCTACAGAAATCTAAATGGTAAATAAAAAAACATCTAAAGTGTAGAGATATTTTCAATTAAAAAATTTAATGAATGAATTTTGTAGACATATCTAAAAACATTATTTACATGAAGTAAAATATTTTGAAATGTGACCGTGAAAATAAATGTTCAATATGAGAATGAGGAAATTCCTAAAAGAAAAACAATAATTTTCCGGAACGTAATAAATCAGTTTAGAAAGGAAATAAATTATGAAAAAACCTGACCCAGAATTTTTATTTGATTTTCGAATACATAAAAGTTGAACACAAGAAAAGAAAATAAAAGGTTTTTCCAATAAACTGTAAATTTTTAAGGTACAAAAATTTCTACCGAATACACAAACAAAATAATTGTATATTAAATTTTTGGTTCATTACAAAACTCTTATTTTTGTAAAACATTTCGAAATCGTAATTATAGAATTTTTCAGAGCTTTTTTAAACTTAAATTTAATCAAGATTTTATTTCAATTTTAATGAAATTGTTTTTTTTTTGGTTCAAGGAATAAATTTTGATCAAATTATTATATGATGATTAGATGATGACAACAGACAACAAACAATAATTAAATGAATCATTTACTTACGACATTATTATCAAGTTAATTACTTTGATTTTCTGTAATTGGTATTTTATGATGAGTTTAGATTCTTTCACAGTGTTTGATGCATGCATTTTTATTACAACAATAATGTAGCTATAAGAGAAAAGAGACAACAAAATATTTCATGTTAAAATTTCAAATAATAAATATAAAATAATAAGCTTACAAATGTTCAAGACAACACCAAACAAAAACACAAACTTATCAATCATTTGTGTTTCCTTTCTTTGTTTCTCTTTTTTGTCTTTTTATCTTTTTACCACAACAACTAAATTGTAATAAATTTGATTAAAGCATAAACTTCATCAAGAGAGTCTAATAATTTTCTACAATAAAACATCAACATATATGCGTGTCAAATACAGAAGAGAAAATTACAGACACAAAAAAATAAAATAGTGACAAAATATATTTATCTCCTTCTATTCCTTTTTTTTTTTGTCTCTCTTTTATAGACAACAATGTATGTAGCACGTGCACTTTATAAAGAAAATATTTTATTATTCAATCACAATACATATTTTTTGAACTTAAATAGAAAATACAAAATAGAAGATAATATATTATGGATGATGATTTAATAAAAATATTTATCTGTAAATTCTGTATATAGAATAAAGTTCATAAAATGGGTGTAAAATATTGTAATGTAAGAAAATGTTATTAAATCTTATAATTGATGGTTATTTTTTTGTTAATGTATTTATAATTAAATAATCTTAAAATTTATACAAAAATCTATGACACTAATAAAAGGATCATTTTAAATTCATTATATAAATTTGTCATGGAATTATTTATTGTTGTCTTGTTGTTTTTGTATTTTGTACAAAATATTAACCAAAAAAAAAATTAATCGTGTCGTGCTTTATATTCTAGTTTTATTGTTGAATTTATAGAACTTTATTAAAATTCTCCGTTCCTCCCCATCCCTCAACGATTTAATAAGTTTTAGTTTTGAATCGATGATTTAATTATTGTAAATTTTAAATAAACAAAAATGGTTACGATTTGTATTTATTATATAAATAAATTAAAAATGATTACGTTTCAAAATATTCGCTTTTCAATTTAGGAAAATAGAGAATAATAGAGGAAAAGAGGAAAAGAGGAAAAAAAATAGGTTAAAAAAATATTCCAATGTTTATTTTTGTTTTTCATTGATTATATTTTCTCGTGTTATTCTATTGTTAAAAATCATAACAATTGGTAGTGGGATGATGTTATGTGATAGATGAATAAAATCTTTAATAGAATTTCTAAGAATTCTTTTATTATATATTTGAACAAATATAAGCAAAATAAAAATAAAATTTAGTCGTAATACGAAATACGACAAAATAGAAAATAAAGAAAAGAAAAAAAATATATTGAAAAAAATTTTGTTTTTTTTTTCTTTTAAATTTAAAGAGAGGGGAAATAATTATTTGAAGGAAAATCTCTACACACAGGAGATTTTAAAATTTAATTTACATTTATTTTTTCTTCTTCTTTTCATTTTGTTAAATTTTTTTTATTTATTTGATTATATTTAGAAGGAATATAAATTCACAAATGAATTAAATTTTTATTCCTTAACTTCCAAAAGAAAAACGGGACAACCATATAGCACATATTTTTCCAGAGATAAAAATCTTCTTTTTTTGTTTGTTAAAGCCAAAAAGGTCATTCCTAATTGTTTTGATTGATATCATTCTCTCTAAAAAAAAGACAACAACAACAAAAAAGAAAAGAAAAGATAGTCAGAGTGCGGGGGGGTCATGGGAACACAAAAACAGACTGTAATTTTATCGTTGATTAATGATATTTAAAAACGAAAGAACAAAAAAAAAACGGAAGTAAAATATTTTGTTTTCTTCTTCTTCTTCTTTTTTTTTTATATAATCAATAAAAAATCCATTAAAATTGATGATTTCCTTTATTCTTACAATATTGAATTTTCTAGTTATTATTATTAATGATGGCTATTTTCTTTTCAATTTCTATAAGTTTTTTACCTTTTAAGAATTACTTAGACAGTTTTTTCATCATGTATAAGTGTGGTAAGTATGTAATGTACAGTTGACTACATTGACTAGAGTCAATTATATAGTGAATTTACTTACTCCAGTTCAATATAAACAATAAAGTCAATTCAAATCTTTATACAGTCGTTATAGTAATTTACAAACAATTTTAATCACTATAATAAACGCACTTAATTAATAAATACAATCAAAATAAAATATTTCAATAATAAATTCATTAATACGAATAAATAATAAAAAATTATCAACATATTTACATACAGTTTTAAGTACACTTCACGATTGTCTTAAAAAAAAAGAATATATTTGATTTCTACAATTTATACAACAACAACAATAATATATATATTTTCTATTGACATAAAATAAATATATCCTAAATTTATCATTTAAACCACACACATAGAAAATATTCCACACACAACAACAACCACTTATCATATGGGTTTCCCCTCATATTCTGCTATTTCCTTTTGTTCAACCAAATCTTTTATTATCCATAAAAAAAAAAAAAGTATATTAACAGAAGAAAAAGAAGAAAACAAAATAAGGAACAAACAAACAAACAAAAGAAAAACTTCTCTCTGTCTCTCTCTCTCTCTCTGTAGAAATAAAAATGATAGTCAATGAAATTGTTGTCCTTTCGACCTTTTTTTACAAAAGAAAAAATTCCGTCAAGCGGTAAAAATAAACATTGAAGAAAAAAGGAAGAAAAAAAAAAACAAATAAAAATAAAAATTAATAAATAACAGAAGAAAATCTAAATCCTTAAAATATTTACTTTGATTCTTATGTAAAATATTTTTATATTTTTGAATGCATTTTTCTTATAGGAAAGGAGTAAACATCACTTACAAATATTTCTTCCGATTTTCTTCTTTTTTTTTTTCCATAATTCTAGAATCTAGAATCTAGAATATTATTTATGTACTATACTGATGTTTATAAGTACTTTACTCTTTATAATCTTTAGATCCACAAAATAAGATGAAAAGAATAAATGCAAAAAAAAATAGAGAAGTGAAGAGAAGTGAAGTGAAGTGAAAAGCTTTTTATCGTTCTCTCTTGTGTTTTCTTCTTGAAGTTGTATTTCTGTTTTCTATTTTTCTTTATTGCTTGTCTGGTGTTTATTTTTCACAAGACGGTATTAAATAAAAATCAAATAAGGAGAAAAAAGAAAAATAAATATATAAAAAAGTTTTTCGTTATAAAAGGATTATTATGACTGGGACGGGTCGCTTGATATAAAATTATTTTATGTTTTTAAATAAATAAAAATTTGTGGCCGATTTTTTTTTTTTTCGTTCAAAGAATTTATTATTTACTTGTAATGTAAGTACAAGTTTAGAATAACATTCAAGAAAATTAGAATGACATTCATAAGTCGATTATCATTATTTTCTATATGGAGAATTTAGAAAAAAAAGGACTCTCATGTTTAGATTGTAATTTTTTTTTTTGCTCAATGAGAAATAATTCGTCGTCATTATTTTATTTATGTTAGTGTTTTATTTATTAGTGTAAATAAGTCAATTTGGTTATTGTTATTGAAGAGTACTCTGAAGTGGGATATTTGTGGATATTTTTGGACTTTTGCTTGCTGTTCAAATCCTCATTTACTTATTTTCAATCCTTATTTTCTTCCTTATTCATTATTTGTTGTAATGATTGTTAATGATCAATGGATTTAAGAAATGAAAAATGTAAAAAAAATACAACAATTTATTCCTGCAATCTGTGCATTGGCTTTTTGTTTTGTTATTGGAGTTGGAGTGAATTTAATAGAGCCCCCTAATTGGGTACTGCGTAATTTTCAGTTCTACCAAATACAATCAATTTCTGGTAACCTGAAAACAAATTCATAAATGGATTCAGTTTTTTTTTTGTATTTCAGAAAAGAAAAAAAATAGCAAAATTAGATTTCAAATATCCTTGAAGAATAAAATCCTTCTTTATAAAAGGATAAAATATTACGTAGACCCACATTTTTCTTCTTCTTCTTCTTTTTTTTATATTCAACCCACTTAATAGAATTTTCCTGTCACATCTCTTTCTTATGATGATTTAATTTAAAATTATTAACCTTGCATTTTTGAACAGCAAGAAAAAAAAAAAAAAAGCAAAAGAAAATTACAAGAAAAAAAAAAATTGGCTTCCTCCTCTTGAATCTAAACTTTTGTTTTTTTTTTTTGCGATGTTTATCCGCGACACGTTTGTTTCATTTTTCTTTTTTTCTCTCTTTTGATGTAATTGTTACGGTTAAGAGAAATAGGAAGAAATAATTAATGAGGAAAATTCAAGGTAAAAAAAAAAAGTATATATTAAAATTTAAATTTTTTATTAAATTCGTATCGGTTTCTCTTGAATTAAAGGACAAAGTCTTGCTTATAAAGGCCGACGAAAACTCTTTTTTTTTCCCTTATTTTTTATTATAAAAAAACACGATCTTATGTATTGGTGGTTATTATCCATCACGCATCTAAAAAAAAAATTTATATTATTATCGCGTGCGTTTATTTTACGATTTGGTGATTTTCCACATAAATTTTTTTTTTTTATTTTGAAAAGAAAAAAAACAAAACAAAATACAAAAAATTCATCACACATTTTTTTGTATTTATTTTATGTGGCAACACTAATACACAAACCCATACATACACACACATTCTAATACAAATGCATATTTATATTATATTCTTCTCTTTCGCTCTTTGTCATTTTCTCTGTCATCTTTTTTTTCTTATCTTGAGTTTTTTTTTTTCATTCTCTCTGTTCACACCAAACACATGTCTCCATTAAATAGACACAAATTTTCTCATTCTTTTTTTCATCAAAATCAACAACAAAAATGAAATTTTCCGATTTTCTTTAGACTAAATCTTGAGTATATAAAAGAGAAGAAAAAAAAACCATCCTCATCGTTTTTCCCACCCCAAACTCAAACCCACTTCAATGACTGTGTTGTATAAATATTTGTGTATATGAACGTGTAACAATGAGTTTGTGTGTCAAGTCGTGTGTATAGGAAGAGAAGAGAAACAGAAAGAGAGAGAGAGAGGGAGTGAGAGAGAAAAAGAGAGAGAGAATTTGTATGGAGCTTTAGAAAGAGAAAAAGACGCGATCAAAATATTGTTTTTGTATAGAAATTTTTTACAGGTTATTGTTGTTGCTGTAGCGGTTGTCGGTGTTTTGTTGTTGTTGTTGTTTTCTTTTTGTAAGGAAGGAAATACCAAAAATAATATTATTCAGTTGCTCTATTGCTTCAGTTATGAAAGCACATACAATTTTCTATAATAATTTATATAAAAGGAAAATCTTTCTTATCCGTTATTATATTTTGTTTTTGTTTTTCAAATAAATATAAGACGTGTGAAAAATATTTATAGGCAAAAAAAAAAAAATAAAGAAACAAAAAAAGAAAAATTACTTAATAAAAAAAAAGGAACAAAAAATCAGTGACTTTGTGTATTGTTTTTTTTTTTTTTTGGTTTTTGGGATCCTTTGAATTTTCTGTTTTTAAAAAAAAAATAAATTAAAATTTAAAATAAATTATTGAAAAAAAAAAAAAAAAATCCTTATCCAAGTAAAATAATTGGGAAAGATTTAAAATTAACCAGCTGTTGATAAATATTTTTTTTTTTCTTCAAAAAATTTCCAGTTTAATCAACCGTTAGTTTTTGTTTTATTTTTGTGAAATCCAGAAACTTTACAAAGGGTAAGTCGTCATTTTACTTTTAAAAACTTAGAAATATTTTGTTCTATTACTAACTTCACTTAATAGTAAAATTGTCATGAAATTATTTGCATGAATTTCAATTTTAAAGTTTTCGTCATTTTTTTTTTTTGGAGTGGTGAATTTGAGCAATGGTGAATTTATGAACAATTTGTGAAAAAAAAAACGTATAAACTGTCAAATGTTTTTACAACGCAATTCAATTGTTTTATGTACATTTGCACATCCATTGTAACGATAATTTAATTATTAAACAATTTTTTGTTTGTATTGAATAAAACAACAACAACAACAACAATAAAATTTAGTTATTTTCTCTTTTGTCGCAATCGTTTAATTATTTGATGACGGCATTAGTCAATATGGTTGTTACGTAAATATTGAAACATATGTTAAAGTTTATGTTTAAAACACGCAGAAAGAATAAAAAAAAAACGTAACCAAATAGAAACGAAGTGAAAGGGGAAAATAACGCTTTAACATTTTCCATCAAACACAAAAAAAAAAAAAAGATGAAAACTGATAATTAAATGCTGATAAGGGGAAATTCAGTTTGATCACCGTTAAACGGGAAATGACAGAAAAGAAGAAAAAAAAAATAAAAGTGAAAAATGTGAAAATATAGAAATAGTATTTATAGTTGGAAATTTGAAAGGGAAAATAAGAAAATGGGAATTTTTCTCACAAGAACACCAAGATGAATTCAGAAATGGGGAAAAAGAGTTTTTTGGAAAATTTTCTTATGTAGAAATGTTGAAATTATGGAACGGTCTTCGTGTATAGGCTTTATCCCTTTTATAATTTTTAGATAAATTTTTATTAACGAAAGAAAATGGTTTTTCCCACTTTTAAGCTAATAAAATAAACGGCTTTCTTATCTTTTTTTTTTACCTTTTTTTATTTATTTATTTTTATCACCAAAAATCTTCTCACTTTTGACCTTTTTTTGTGACCTCTTCTATTCACCCCACTCTACCCGCTCAATTATTTTTCATTCTATATTTTTTTTATTTAAAATTTTTTAATTTATTTTCCCATCATTTTTAGTGAAAATAAAATGTTTGAGAAAATGAACTGAATACATCGAGTGGGGGGGGTGGTGATTTTTTTTGGGTTGGTTTCGATGATATGTTTGGTCGTTTGTTTTTTTCCTTTACTTTATTGATTGACGACAAAATTTTAAAGTTTTCTTTTTCTCTTTCTTTTCCAATCTAAAGAAAAAATCTTTTAAAACTTTTCATTTCAGTTGTCTTTTTTTGTCCATTGAAAAATTTTTTATATTTTTTTGTTAAAACTTTTCTAAGTTTTTCTTTTTACTTTTGTTCTCCCCTCTCCACATAACTCATCTTTACTTTTATTTTGTATTTTTCTTCTTTTTTTTCCTTAGTTTTCTTTTTTCTTTTTTATTTTCATTTTTTTCTTTTTTTTTTTGTCCAAAAAATTTATCGATGATAAAGTTTAATTTGATAATCATTTCTTATCTGTTCAACGTTTACGTAAATAGATTATCATTTCTCTACATACATATGTGTATGTATGTATTGTATTATTGTGTACGTGTGTGTATGAGAGAGAGAAATTATTGAGTGTAGGTGGATTTTTTGCATTGAAGTTTATATCACATTTTTTTTCCTTCACTTCGAAAATATTCATAAAATAAAATATTTAAGAAAGAAAATATAAAAATTATTAGAATAAATGATTTTTCCATTTTCCATTTGTTTCATGGAAATCAGAAACAATTGAAAATTTAAAAAAATAAAGGAAACAAACGAAGATAAATTTTCATAATTTTTAAAGAGAAAAGTAAAAAAACCTAATTTGGGCTTCCACTATTAGAGGAACAGGAATGAATCATTTATAAATAAAACACAATGGGTTACGTCCATTAAAGGAATCTTATGTCGACGTAAGTTGTCAACCATGGTAAAATCATTGATAAAAACAATTATTGCCAATAATCGTGACTCACGCGATTAAGGAGGCAGGCAGACATGTTATCGTTAGTCTACATCCAATTTCTATATTAAAATAAAATATAATAGAACGTTGCCTTTAATTTTAATTCAATAAATTATTTTTCCATAAATAAATTTTTCTAATTGAATTTTTTTTTTCCGAAATTAATTCTTTTTCACTTAACGCAGATTCATCAAACGAAATATTTCCAAAGATAATTTAGTTAATTAAATTTTAACATTTTTCTTTCTTCTTCTTTTTGTTTATAATTACGTTAAATATTTTTTCTTTTTTTTTTTTGCACAACAAAAAATTTGGAATATTTCTTTGACTTAATAATAAAAAAAATCATCTTTCTGTGTACGTTTCATTATTATTTTCTATTTGCTTTATTTTTAATAATGGAAATGAATTCAATAAAAATCTCTTTCAAATATGAAGATATTTTGTTTGGGTCATTGTGAACGTATCATAAATATAAGTGACAGAAATGGAAAAAGATTTAATATGAATCTTTTAATGTATGTAGAATTGTGAACGTATCCTAAGTGTGAGTGAGAAAAGGAGAAGAAGACGAATTCAATTTAATTTTTCCAGTATAAATCTAAAACTAAACATATCAATTATTTACGTCGTGCAACTTTACAACAGTGTTGCTTCGTGTTAAAGTTGTAATTTTATTTTGATTACATTTTCCATTAAATTCTTTTCATTTTTCATCAATAATTTTTTTTTACATATTAACAACAACAACAACAACTTAAGAAACTTAAAACTTTTTACGGAAAACAAAAAATTAAACAACAAAAACCAAAATTTCAAAAAAACTTTTAATTTTCACTTTTTTTCTTCGAATTCTATAAATTAATTCAAATGAATATAAGTCAACTTTTTTTACATGATTTATTTATTGGGGAGGTGAAAGAGAAAAACACAGGAATGTAAATGGAACTAATTAAAAATTTATAAGATGACTTTTTTTTTGTTCTTCTTGTTAGTACATTCAGTTAATTATTAAGGCAGAATTCGAATCTCATTCCTTTACGACACGAAACTCACTTACTTACACTCAATCTCTATTGCAAAGTATGGAATGAATTTCGGGGTCTATTGAGATTGTTTGGGTGTAGTGAACGTTTCGAATACAGCCTTAACACAATCCATATGTATAATCGCTGATAATTTGTATATAATTAAAATAAATTGTAATGATTGTGTGATATTGAAACAATTCTAGAGAAAATTGTTATACAAATTATTCAATACTATTTGAAACATAATTTAAATTACACAACAACAACATTTGATTAAGTTAAATGGTGAGACAGAGACAGCAAGATAACGAATAGCGAGTGAGAGAATTTTAATTAATGAATTTCTTTAGACATTTAAATAAAGAATAATAATTCATTCCCATTTCTCATTGAAAATCAATTTATTTTACACGCATTTAGACATTTTCCAAATCCTAATCTAACACTTTTATTTTTCACGTGCACGCCGATTTAAATAAGATTTTTCATTTTGTACAATTCCGTTATGAATAGAAAATCTATTGTGTCATTTAGAAAATTGTTAATTAAAATTATTGTGCCTACTCAAAATTTTTTTTTTGATGGAAAACATGGAAAATACAATCTCAGATGTAGAAATTTGGCATTTGTCATAATTATCCCCTTTATTTGCTATAAATATTTTTTTAATTTTTTCTTTTTGTTTTTCTTTTTCATAAATTTTTAATCCAAAAAAAAAGAAAAAATCAACGACTTACAATTAAAAAAAATCTCTAAGAAAATTTCTCACATCCTTTAAATAAAGAGAAAGAAAAAAGGAAGTTAACTAACAGAATAATGAAAAGGAAAAAAAAAAATGATCCTCTTTCCTTAATTGATCATTGAAAATTCTCTCCAAAAAACTTTCTTCTTTTTTGGTTTTAATTTTATTTTTAATGAAATGAAATTTTTTTTTTGTTTTGTTTTTCTTTGATTATTTTTCGTATTGTTGTTGTTTTTGTTGTTGCTGTTGTGAAAAAAGAAATTCAAAATTTAAGAAAAGAAAAAAAAGTTATGTATGGAAAAAACACAAGAATTACAATATTTATTAGTGAATTCTTAAAATATGAAATAAAATAAGAAATACGAGTACAAGAGAAGGGGTGTAGAGAGAGAAACTGATGACAACACAAAAATAAACGAAGAAGACTTTAGCCTTGAATTAGGTCAACAAACGTAAACAAATTTATTTTTTTTTTTGTTTTGTATTTTTTTTTTTTATGAATTTTAATTTATTATTTAGATTCATTCAAATTGTGATTGAATTTTAAGCTTCTATGTTAATGTGTTTCCTTTTATTTCTTTCGTAAGGATTAAATTCACAAAAGCAAGTAAAAATTGTCCATTATAATATTGTTTTGTCTCTTGTTCTTTTCGTCTAATCCATAGAGTTAATTAAATTAATCAAAGCAGACTGCAAACTTAAGAATTATTCTCACAGACAAAAGATGAAAAAAAATTAAAGTTGTACTTTGAGTAGTAACAGTGCATCACTGTGAGTCTTTATCATCACATAAATTTAATTTTATGTAAGTGTGAATAGTTGAGGCTAACAGTTAGTTGGAGAGAGAGAGAGAGAAAAAAAAAATGCTCAAGTTTAAAAATAATAAAAGTTAATAATTAAAAAGTATCATTGTTACTTCACTCTTTTCAAACAGTTAAATTAATTATCTGTGGCACAGAGTCTGTTGGATAAAAACATTACTTCCGTTGGTCCATTCTACCCTTACGTCTATTCTGAATTTTTTTTGCTTTACATAAATTAACATTTCTGTTGTTATTTGTATTTAAATTGGATTAAATCATCGGCTACAGATTTGAAATGAATAAACAAATAAAATGAACGTAAATGAGAGGAAGAAAAAAAAAGGAATACGTTTGCATTCATTTTATTATTTATTTATTGATTTCTGATTAGATAAATAAACAATAATTTATTGTCTGTGAGTGGAAAATTTTATTTTGAAATCAATAAATATTTATAGAATTATATTGAAAATTTTTTATTCTTTTCATTTAAATTATTTCGATACGGGAAAACTATTCTTTGATTATTAAATTATTTTTCAATTAATTTTCAAATAAATGATCACTTTGTGAATTGAACTGATTTTCTGTAAATAATTCTCATGAACTTTCCTTTAAAGTATTTTGTCTAATGAGATCGTCTCCCTATTTGGACTAAATAAAATTCGTGCAAGTTAGTTTGTTTATTTTAGAAAGCCCGTTTATTTTAGTTGAAAGAAAATCTATTCCATTTATTATCCGGTGAATTAAATTAATTATTATTTTTGTGCAAAAGTTTAAACGGCAAAAGGGCACAGGTCATGCAATATTTTGTTTATTTTCTTTTCTTTACTAAATTATTCATTTTTATTAGTGAATTAATTTGCCTCTAATAAAACAAAATCTTCCACAATATTTACTTAATTTAATTAGAAGAATTTCCAATGTAAAGAAACATCGATACAATAAATAAATCCTTATTTGAAAATAACAAAGTTTAACCACATCGTTAAACCATAATTTAGACAAAATATAAAGATCAATATTCTGACCTCATGGATTGGGGGTTCATCTATTTAATTCTTCTAAAACTCAAATTTAAAGTTAAATTTCACTAAACTTCATTAATTAAAAATCTATAAAATAAAACCATTTTCTTTTACGAAAAAACAAAAGAAAATAAAGAACTTTTTGTCTGTTAAAGATAAAAATTTTCACAGACAAAAATTACCGCACTAAAGTTATACGATTTTATATTTTCAACAAAAAATATTGTAAAATAATTGAATTTCAATTATTATTTATGAATAATTATATTTTGTGGTAATTTACTCTCAGTACGAAAAAATATTCATACAATCATATATTGTTAGAATTCAATTATATTAAATAATAAATCACTAAACAAAATTGTTATTAAAATAATAACAACAAAATAATATAAACAATAAAAAAATAAAGGAGACAAAATTCAAAAATCAAAAATCAAAAATAAAATTCATTTATGCGATAGAACTGAATTTTTTATTGAATCCATTAAAATAAAAAATCGATTTATTTTTGTTAATATTGATTTATAACCAGTGAAATATTCTTTCAATTATTTGTAAATAGAAAATTTATTTAAAATTTTAATTGGTAAACATATTTTTTGTTGGTGATTAACTTTTTTAATTTATTAACTTTAAATTTTTTTTAATAAGAAATTAACCTTTAAAAAATGTAAAGATAATAGATGGAGGACGTAATTATTAGACTGAGATGAATTTATAAACGGATTACATTTAATAGAAGAGAACGTGTGTAATTGTTACAACAAAAACATGAAAGTTCAGAATTCAATATTTTGTTGTTATTGTTGTTGTTGTTGATGTTGTTGTTGCTTGAAATTTTTTCAGCTATTTTATGTTTGGTTTGATTTAAGTAACTAACACTTTCCTTTTTTGTTCTTTAATTATAAAATTCAAATTTGGCAACTCTAGTAAATTTTATACCAAATAAAATTCTGTTTTTACAATTTTTTAATTATAGACAATAAATTCAAGCATAAAATTCTGCATACAATTAAAAATATAGAAAATTTCACATTTTTCACACATTTTAAATTTTCTAATATTTTCTCTAAAATTCTGTTAGAAAATTAAAAAATAAAATGTATTCTCATTTCACCGAATTTTAAATTATTTTAACATTATGTCGAAGTTGTGGTTTTTATATTCTGCAAACAATTTATCACATTCACTCTAATAAATTTTAATTCATTTAAATTTTATTTACTTTAGAACGTCTTTATTTA
The DNA here is from genome assembly GCA_963082725.1 of Pedicia rivosa. NCBI lineage: Eukaryota > Metazoa > Arthropoda > Insecta > Diptera > Pediciidae > Pedicia > Pedicia rivosa. Next base: position 4,729,402 of record OY720152.1, read on the forward strand.
CCATACCATAAAAAGAAAATTCCAATCAAAAATAGCAAATTAATGTTTTAAAAAACAACTTTTCGTAAAAAATTATCATTTTTAACCTTTCATCACATTCACAAAGAATCTCATACAAGCTAAATTCAATCGTAAAAAAAATATTAGAATCTCAGCTCTGTCAATAAAAATGTCTACAAAATTAAAATCTACAATTCACATTGTGACAATAATTAAAGATTATTAAGAAAAAGTTAATCTTTGTACAATTTATCTTCAGTTTATCAAAGAAAAATCTTATTTTTGATTTGAAACGAGAAAAAAAAAGATATTCATCTTTTTTTTTTACTTTAGTGACAATGAAAATGGCAAACAAAATAGAAACAAGAGAGAAATAATAAAATTTCAAATTTTCTTATATTTTACTACCAACAACAACAACAAAAAGAAGCAAAAAAAAAAAAAAAAAACAAAAAATCTGACACACAAATTAAATTATCTAAACCTAAACCTATAGACAGACTTAACGTTCTTATCGTTGCTGTTCTTGATTCTTGATTTTCTGGTGTTGTTGTTGTTGTTGTTATGTTAGTGTTGTTGTTTTTGTCTCAAATAAATTCCCTCTTTTTTATAGAAATTTTTATTCAGTGAATTTTCTAATAACATAAAACTTTTTTTATTACCCTTAAAGGTAAAAAAAAAACCAATTTTTTTTTTATGAAATGAAAGAGAGATGAAAGTAGAATGAATAAAGTAAATTATGTAATTTATAAGATTTAATATTTACTGGATGTCTAATGAGTTTTAATTTATTTTTTGAAACACGCATAAATTAATTAAGTTAAAAAGTTATTTATTAATTATGATAATATGTTGAATAAACCCCCCTTCACTTCACCAGTCAGATGGTTGCTTTCACATGAACCTTGTTCTTTTCATTTAATTTTACTTTACATGAAAATTCTCCGATACCAATGGAAAGAGAATAAAAGTTAACAGATTTTCATTTTCGTCAAATACGTCACGCTTAAAAATTAAAGGATTCTATTAAGGGATTAGACTGGTTTCTGATGATAAACATTTTAGGTAAAAACAACTAACAATTTAAAATGAATAAAATGAACATTAACTGATAATTTTGTTGTGAGAATTCTAATTCAACGTTTATAAACCTTAATGGGGGTTTACTCTATAATCCCATCAGAATTAATTTAATATGCTTTTTTCTGATTGGCTGAAAATGTAAAAAAAAAGCGTCTTATTTTCGTGTTATGCATTTTTTACAACATTCAACTAAATTAATATAAAAAATCCTTTTTTGTCATCCATTTAACGATTTAACCACTTTACTGTTAAAAGGGTTACGTGTTAAAAAAAAAACTTCTTTCTCACTTAAGGGTAAAAAAAAATTGTCGTAATATATTTTCCTTTCATTTCGTTTCCTTTCTTTTCAATTATCTCTTTCATTCAAGTCAATTGCACATTTTCTATCTTTCTGTATTCTATTTCCACTTTAAAATTCAATTATTTTATTTACATTTTTTTTTTTGTACAAAAAGTGTTAATCTAAATCCATGATTTATATTCAGCAATTTCATTATATTCTTGTCTTTCAATATTTTGAAATGAAATTTTTCAACGTGTTCTTTTTTTGTTCTCATCATTTTTAGAAAATTAAAGTGGAAAGAAAAAAAGGTGAGATGATGACCTTTTATTTGACCAGCAAATATATTTATGAGATAATTCATTTTCATATTATTATTTTTCATTAAATTATTGGTCTTATACATGCGGATTATGATCGTCTTAAAGGATTTTAAAGAATGATGGTTGGTTAGTTGAATACCTAAAAAAAAGTGATGGTCATTTAAGAGAGTGTACGTATAATCGGATGGTCACTTAATAGGATTTTGTAGATAAAATAATAATGCCATTGAACTAACATTATTTTAATCGAATGTTACCCAAGAGTCCACAGCTCTATCGTAATCTTATTATATTTCTTTTTAAAATTCTCGTTTCTTATTTAAAAAAATAAGAGAATCTTATAACGTGAAAATGGTATCACATAACAACAAAGTCCCAAAGCTAAATTTTAAAGTCTTGGAAAAATTCCAATTTTATTTTGTTTTATTCATTTTCTTCATATTTTGTAGTTTTTCTATACCAAATTCCCAATTCACAATTGCCTTCAATTTTTATTTTTTTCTGTAGACTTTGGTAGTATGGGTGTTTCGTTTAAGGCAAATATTATCAATAAGACTTCTATAAACCGGACATTAGGCTGTAAGGCTTACGGCAAGTAAATTCAGAGAAGTCTAATAAACAATTTAAGAGAATTAAAGTTAAAAGAAAGTTTACTCTGTGAAATCCATAATGGAACTTCTTTTTTTAGTGACTGTTACCCAGCTCAACAGTCAATTCGCATTAAATCTAATAAATAACCTCTAACCTCTAACAACTAAAATATTTTCAAAAACAAATTAGGATATTTCATTAATATAAATCTAAGATAACTTTTTTATTTTTATTTTAACAAAGAAAAAAAAAAGATTTAACGAAAACTCATAAAATCCATTATTAAAATATTATTGATACTTTAATTCCCAGAACACCTTGAACTTTTTTCGTTTATTATATAAAAGATATGATATTACTTGCTTCGTTTTTTTTCTTTTTTGCATTATGTAATCTGAATCATACACCCACATAACAACCATACAACTGAATTTCGTATTTTATACATTAAAAAAAAAAAAAAAGGAAGCTTCAAGTTTTTTTTTCCTCTTCTTCTTCTTCTAAAGACTTTCATAATATTACAACGCAACTTTATTCTTTATGAACCCATCATTTCTGTTTTCTTTTTTTCGTCTCATTCTTTCCTTTTCAATCATTCATTCAAATTACAACCTCTTATTTTTTATATATACATTTTTTTCCCTTTTCCCTTTTCTCATTTATTGTTGTTGTGGTTTGAAGTTTTTTTCTTTTTTTTTTTCGCTTTTAATATTATTGAATAACGAAAATTATTCTCATTTTCTTCTTCTTCTTGTCATACGACGGAAATTGAGAATAAGTAATAAAAAATGCAATTTGTGTACGGTTTAGTTTTTTATTTTTTTTTGCTTTCTTTGTTGTGAATTTAAAATAATTCAGACATAACAAAATTGAATGTAATTCAATTTAAGAAAATCAATTGATATGTGATCATTTTTCGAATCATTTATGCTTGAAAGTATCATTTTAATTTTAACAATAATTATGTTAGACTTTTTCAGTTCCAGATTTGTATCTTTAAAAAAAAATGCCAAAACCTCTTTATAAATTAACAAGTTAACAAAAGAGAGAGAGAGAGAGAGAGATTTTACAACTCAATTACTTTAGTAGTCTATTTTTACAATTTCTGTCAGATCACATTATTCCATTTGTTTATTTTATTTGAAAACCTGGCGACTATAAAAAAATCAAATGATTGTATTCTATTTGACATTTAATGACATTTGCAATTTTCGTTCTTGTTTTGTTTTTGTTTTTGTTTTACAAAATGGCCATATTTGATTAGTTTTTCTTTTCTATTTGTTTATGTCAATTTCAAGGACAACTCATTTTATCTTTATCTCATCGGTTAATAAATAATAAATAATATTTTCTCAATTTTTCATAATTATTGTAATAAATACCAATATTTATGAGCACTTTTTCCATAACTTTCCTTAAAACATTTTTCTTTTTAATTGTTGTTTATTGTTTCATAAGTCTTGATTTAATTTGTAATTATTTGGAAAAACAACATTTGTGATAGAAAAGTTTTTCCTAAATTTGAGACTAAACATTTAACATTTTGTTAAATTCGAGTGTGGCAACATTCCAAGGCTTGTTGTTGTTGTTCCTGATAAGATAATTCCATCATATCAGCAAATATGTGACGCAAATAATGATGAATATTTTATACCTAATCATTTAGTAAATATAATTAGTTAAATACACATACACACACACACATATGCACACAGAATAACACAATATATAGAAAGAAATGAATAGGTACACATAAATGGACGAACGACAATATTTTTTGTTTGCCCAAAGGAAAAATGGAAAGTCTTAATCTTTGAAATATTTACTCATGTGTAATTTATTTTGTTTGTTTATACTTTATCTTTATTGTATTTGTTAGGTTCTTTGAATGGATTTATTTTAGATTTAAAAGAAGGTATATTTGCATAAATCTTATGTATTCAAGAGTTCACAGTTTATTAGAATAATAGAACCGTACACATAAACGAGGTCAAAAATAAAGAAAACTTTTTTAAGTAATTGAATCCTTTTTATATTACTTGGTACGATAAGTGATGACAGGTTTAAAAGAATCTGTATGTAAAAACAAACAATTAAATACTGAAAAACCTGTGTACTACTACCAAAGATTTTACTAAGAACTTTATGCTAGTTGATTAATATTAAACAATCAAGTTTGACTGAAGAATGAAAATGAAAATAAAAAAAAAACGAACTCATAACAATGTTTGTCTTTGTTTACGTTTAGTAATCCCAACGTATTGTATAAATGTTGTTAATTTTTAATAAATTTTTTTATCCTTTTAATTATTCTACTTTTCTCTACCCTCCCTAATTCTGCTCCTTTAGAAATAGAAACAAAAGAGAAATATTAAATGAAATTGTGTATTATATTCATCTTTTCAATGTAAAATAAACAAGAACCAACCAATTTTTTTTTTCTCAAAATAATAAACAATCAAAATGTTACGCTTTGTTTAGAAAGAACAAATTCAAATTTAATTTTAATATTTTTATTTTGTCTACAACAATATAGAAAAGGTATTCACTTCATATTCTACATGGAAAATTCTATAATAATACAAAACAAAATAAAAGAAGAAAATTAAATCCCAAATAATTATCTAACATAAAAGAGAGAAAATAAAAAAGAAGAAGAAGAAGAAGAAGTGTAAGGATAAAAGAGAAGAAAAAAAAAGCATAAAAACAAAAGTGTAATTTAACTTCTGAAGAAGTTTTTTTTCGTTTACACTAAAACACGCACAAATCCTACAAACAACAATAGAGGAGTAGAAAAAATACACACAGCACACACACACACATAGTACACACAAATAAATTTCAACATACAATTCGTTGATTTATTATTTTTACCATAAATAAAAAAGCTGAACAGAACAGAAAAAAAAAAAACACAACAAAAATAATAACAAATATTTAATTGTTTACTTTCTAATTTATTATCTCATTGATTTCTTATTTTAGCAAAATAAAGAAAAAATAAAAGTAAAAAGAGAATTTATTTGGATTTTAGTTTACTCGGGTATGTTAAGGGAACAACAACAAAAAAAAATCTTCCATACAAATAATACACATTAGTCAATGTTTACTTGGGTTCAATTCTTAATTAATTCTTATGGAATAATTTTAAACCATTTTGATAGAAAATTTATTAGAATTTTTAAGAAAAGACTTTGAAAATAATTCCGTCAACCGTTATGATTAAAGTTAAGAAACTATTCAAGGAGTTGTGTTTATTTTAATTTTATGTTATTTTGATGAATCTTATTTTTGGTATATTTATTGTTTGCTGTTTTAATAGAACAACATTATTTTATAATGAATTCCAAAAGAGTTATGAAGGCAAGGCAGGTAATGTTGGTTTATTTAGGCTCATTAACGTGTTTTGTATCTACTTACTAAGGTTACATCAGGATCTCCTATTATAATAGCACAATTAGTTCCTTTAACGCTGAGGTCACATAAAACTTCATACACAAATAATTTCTGTCAATTTTTAATTAAAACAAAAAGATCTTTAATAAATAAATTAATTATAGAAAAAAATAATAATCATAAAATTCTTTAATTTAATTAAAAATAACAACAAAAATAAACTAAAATGTAATTTACCAAAAAAAAAAAAAAAAACAAAAAAAGGACAAAATAAAAACCAACAACAATAATAATAATTGTAACAAAATAAAGGAGAAGACAAAAGTAATCATCAACTGACATGTGCAAAAATTTCACAATTTTTCACTGGTTTATTTCGTAATTGAAAACTCATTCTCTAACTCTCTCTCTCTCTCTCAGTGTATCTCTCTCTAATAATTCATTCCATTTTCTCTCACATTTCATATTCATTTATTCTCTCCTTCTGTTTCTTCTTTTAATTTTTCAAATTTTTTATGTCTAACAATTGTGTGTGGTCGGTTGAATGAATTAAATACTTTAGAAAAACTTTACTCAACAACAACAGCAACAACAAAAGTAAACAGATAAGAAAAGGAAAACAAAATAATTCTTTCTATGTTGATTTTTTCCTTTATATATTTTTCTTGTGTTTTATCCCCCCCACCCGGTTATGAATGACTAGAGGGACTATTAAGTGAAAAGTTATATTTGTTTTTCTTTCTTTCTGTTTTTATTTTTTCTTACACCTAAATTTTTGGCGTTTTCTGTCTTTCATTTTTTCTGGTTCTTTTGCCTTATAAGACAAAGAAAATACGTTAAGAATGAAAAAGAGAAAGGTACAACAACAACAAAAAAAAAGTGAAGAGGAAATCTAAAAAAATACAAGAATGAAAAAAGGAAAAGAAATTCTTGACGCACCGGTTGGGGTGTGGGATTTTTTTTTTCGTTCTCCTTAATCGTTACGGGTATTTTTTTCTATAAAAAAATTAAGATGAATAAAAAGTTAACTTCTTCATTTCTCTCTCCCTCTCACTCTCCCGCTCTTTTGACATGTTTTGTCATTTTTTTTTTGTTTTTTTCCCGTGGGAGGATTTTGTCATAAAATATCCGTATTGATTGAATCAAAAGTGCAAATGGTGATCTTTTTAGATTATCGTTTTCTATAAATTTTATGGACATTCAATTTTCATTCTGTATAAAATGGAAGGAAAGAAAAATAGAGAATAAAAACCGTCAATATATAAATTTTATAGTTTTGACGTAATTTATTAATATTTTGACGCCTTCAGTTGAACGAAAGACCTTGAAATAAAGCAGTATTGATTGGGTTTAGTCGTTCAGATTATCAATGTCTAATAATCGATTAATTGAAATCGATTTTTCACCTGACAAAAAAAAAACGATTCAGAATCAAATACAAATTTTTTATTCTTTTGAAATTTCCTTTTGTTCACATTTTTCAGTGGAAAATTCCCAAAATTTGTTGTTGTCAACAATCTTAAAGAAAATTCTGAATAAGTTTTCATTTGAACAAAACAATTAAAAAATATTTTACAAAGAACAAAAGTGAAACTTCTGAAACACAAAAATATAACTGACAGATTTGAAAATGGCAGAAATAATTCTAAAGACAAAGTTCAAATAAAATCAATAAAATTTTGTTAAATTTATCCTTTACGCCTTAAAAAACAACAATAACTGTATAACAATAACAATTAAAAATGTCAAAGTCTTAATTTTCAATTCAATTATTAAAAAATAAAAAAAAGTTTAAAATGAAAATTTGGTGGAATTCTTCTTATGAATGAAAAAAAAAATATATTCTTTCATTTGTTTATTTTTACTTGAATAAAAAGAAAACGAAAATATGATAATGGGAAATTATTATAAATTGGGATTTTCCTTTTACGTTTAAATGGAATTACCAAAAAAGTGAAAGTCAAAAGTAAGTCAGAAGTTAATAATAAAATAACAATGGTAATGACAAAGAAAGCTCAAAAATAACAATGAATATTAACAAATGAATACAAAGGAAAAACACAAAAAGGAAAAGTAGAAAAACCTTTTAATTTTCCGTTCCATTTATTAAATTTTTTTAGTTCTTTATTTTTTGTATCTTTGAAATTTCTGTTTCTATTTATTTTGTCTTTTTCTCTGTTTTTTTTTTTGTTTTTGTTTTTTAATCATTAAAAACAAAATAGATAACAGCAACAACAATAAAAATAACTACAACAACAACAACACATGTAGCCATACAAATACATACACACACACAACAAATGCGTCACTAAATTTTTGTGACAATGTTGCTACAGCAACAGAATTTCTAAAATTTTCACTAATCAGCTACAATCCTCATATACACACTAACTGACTTACACACACACACACACACACACAGACATAATATCGATAGAATTTGATTAAAAAAAATGGGCATAAATTGTTTATCAACAACCAATTAGATGAAGAAAAAAAAATGAGAACATTTTTACACCAAACAAATGAAAAATGTTGGAAAATGGGAAATTATTTTCAATAAAGGATTTTTTTTACATTTTTTCTTATAAATTTTTATTTCAATGATTTTCTTTTTGTTTCATCAAAAAAAAAAAAAAAACAGTGGAAAATATTGCCCTCTGTGGAAAAGTTTAAAATAGATGGAAAACCATAAAAAAATCCCGCTACAAAATAAATCAGTCGAAATAAAAATGCCATTTTCTTTTATCTTGGTTTGTGTTTTACGGTCAAAAGATCCGAATCATGTCAATGGAACAAATTTCTGTAAGATATTTTTTTTTACCTTTTCCATTTATTGTTGTTGTTGTTGTAAAACTCTTATGGTACTTTTTATCAGACACAATCAAAAATTTATCCTTTTGTGTTTTCTTTTTTCCAACAATAATTTTCTTGTTTGGTAAATTACACGTATGTGTAGGAATCTTAAGTTTACATCTTTTTAAACATACTTTTTTATGATATTATTCTTGGGGTATTCTGAAAAATACCAATAAAAATTGTTAGAATAAATTAAGAAAATGCTGGCATTAAATGTTAAAGGACATGAGTTCTGTAACCCCTGATTAGATTAAATATAGATTCAGAAAAATAATATATTCTGTGTCTGGTACGATGATACGATTTAAAGTTGTCTTAAGTGTTGAAAATTGTACGTACTTAAAGTAAATCATCATCCTGCAAAAAAAAAAAAAAAAATAGAACCTAATCCTAATATTTTTGTTTCTTTACAACAATTTACGCTTCATCACTGGTATTACCTTCTAATCTCATTCTTTTTCTTCTTCTTCTTCTTCTTCTTTTATTATCTCTTGCTTTAACCTTGAAAACATAAAAAAAAACCCATCATGATTACAATTTCTTATTCAGCTCACGAAATAAAAAAAAAAAAAAAAAGTCAGCGGAAAGAAATACAAGAAAAAAATAAATAACAAAAACAAAACAAAACAAAACAAAGAAAAAATAAAGTTAAAACGGAAAAAAAAATTTAATGGAAAGAGAAAAGAAAGAAAATCAAGGTTAACGAATTCTATCCATTTATCCATTTATCCAGTCATCCAATCATCCATTCATCCAATCATCCATTAATTCACGATATTTATTTGAATTAACAAAACATCATTAGACAATTTCTTTATTATTATTTCTCAATGTGTCGTCACATAATTAATAATGAATATAAAATAAGATGAAGAAATAAAAGTTCCCATTTTATCAAATTAAAATCTAACGATAAACATAAAATAATTAGAATTGATTAAAGGCAAAAGAAAGTGGACAAAAGTAGTGTGATAAAAGTTGAATTAGAAAATGGAAAAAGAAGAATGAAGAAGGGAAGAAGGGAAGGCGAAGAAGACGAAGAAAAAAAAGTTAATTTTATGTGTGATTAGATTTGAAACTACAGAAAAAAAAATGGAACAACAAAATGAAGCCAAACAAGAAAATATAAAAACAAAACTAAAAAAAAGAAAAACAAAACAAAACAAAATTGAATCAATGAAGAGAAATAGATTATATCAAGTGATAGAGTGACAGAGATAGGGAGAGATAGAGAAAATTATGAGATAAATAGAATTGAGAAGAGCATTGTATAAAATTGTCTAATTAAATTGAAACCACAAATAATATTTCATGGTTGAAGAGTTGAGTTTTATTTTAATTTAGAAATTCCATATGACATACACACACACACATGTACATGCACACATATGTATATATAGGATAAAACAAAATTTATCGTGTAAAAAGATAAAAGTGACAAGACGTCAAGTTGTGTAAAAAAATTTCCAGAGAAAAAAAAAAGTTATGTTTGATTTTCTAGATTTACTTATTTTCTGTTTACAAAATATTTAATAAACGAAGAACAAATAAAAGAGAGAAAGAGAGAAAGAGTAAAAGAGAGGAAGTGTGTGAAATTATGTGACAGGTGATTTTTTTTTATTATAAAAGAAAATAATAAATAAAAAAAAGGATTTCAAAAGAAATTAGATTTTTTTCCAATTCCAATTCAAAGATCCTTCCCTATATAAAGTAATATTCACTTCTCTAGGTTCAACTTCCGATTCATGCAATCAGTTTTTATCTTAGTGAAATTATTAAAGTCAATAATTGAACAATTTTTTTTTTCCCCCATTCACAGAAAATCGTCATCATTCGTCATTTCAATCAATAGAAATTTTTTCCAATATAATTTTATAAACGTTTTTATTTGTATCGTATTCATAATTAATTTTATTTTATTTTTATTCTTATTTTTAACGTAACGGATCACTGTACTCATTTTATTCTAAATTATTATTTTTCACAAAATAAATTCTAAAATGTTCATTACAATTCCCTTGATGGTATTTTAATAGTTTTCCACCATCATCATCAACTGATAGAATTCAATTAAAATTTTCCACTGAACAAATAATAATTTTACTATTTTTTTACTATTTTGACAGTGTCACTAAACTAGTGTATTTATTACAGCCATTCTTGGAATGAAATTTATTTGTATTTTCTTATTATGATATCATTTAATTAAATTTAAATGACACTTAAGGGTTAAATGACGTATTTTTTTTTTTTTATAAAAGTATAAATAAAAATTTTAAAGCAAATTTTGAAATCAAATTAGGTCATCAGAAGATAAAAACTAAAATTGTAGAAGAGAAATAAAATTTGAAGGCGCCTCCACCCAAAAATATTTTCAAAAGACACGAAATAGATTTATTGGAGTTTTTGTTCTATTTAAAAGTTTCAAAATAAAATACGGTGTGACTGTGTTACTTTTTAAATATAAAATTTCTAAATATACAAGAAAAAATACACGGAGCTTTTATTTTTTACCAGGAATTGTTCAGAAGTAACTTCTTGAAATTCATCTAATCAGAATGGCAATTTAAATTTTTCTTACAATTTTTTTTCTATAAATATTCAAGAGAATACTACAAACAGAATAAACAATTTAAAATTTTATTTTATTTCATGAAATAAAATAAACAAAAATACGAATGAAAATAATGAAATTGTTGTCAGTTTTCTGTTGTTTACATTTTCTATTTGTTTACATTTTTATTGTTAAAAAATTTTTATAGAAAAATAACGTTTCATATAAATTTATGTTTCCAAAATTTTGTGAACATAAAATTTTTGTATTCAAAAGGGAATTAAATTTTTCTGTGTTTTGAAATGATATTTTTTTTTTTTTTAGTTACATAAAGAATCAAAAGAAACACGTTATAATTAATGAGCTTCAATGTTTCTTTTGATATTCTATTTCAAGTCTTTATTGAATTGTAAAGTTTTCCATTTTTTTGACTTTTTAAAATGTATAAAATTTTATAATCCAATTATTTTTGTAATAACTTCAACTTTTAAAATATAAATTGTCTTAAAATTATAAAAAAATATTTCTTTTACAGAATTTAATAAGAGGAAGTTAAACAACAACAAAAAAATAGAAGACACAAACAAAAAGAGAAAATAAATCAAAAATGGTAATTGTAAGTTCAGCAGTTCTTGGCGCAGCCGCAGGGACCGGTTTAGCGCTAGTTGTTGCTGTTACAATTGTTGTTTACCGATATTATCTTGTAAGACGTCGTGGAAAAGAATGGGCTGAATTAGATCGGTGGGAGGAAAAACGATCGGCAAGAAAAGTTAATTATAAGGTAAGTCTGATAATAATTTTTACTAAAAAAAGTAGATTTTGAATTCATCCTTAAAATTTGAATTATAAAAGTACAGACATTTTGAAGGTAATTATCTATGATTAGCGCAGACACATTTTTCGACATTTAGGAAAAGTGGAGGCACCTAGTATTTTTTGATATTCGATGAATATTTATTTCAAAGAAAGTTCTGGGAAATTCTTTCGTTTTGTGCTTTTCAAACTTTATGAATTCCATATGAACGCCATCTAACTAAGAATTGATGAACGAAAATGAAAATAAATAAAATTTCAATGAAAATTAAGTAGAAAGTTTATCTATCGTCAAACTTTATGTGAAATAAGCTTTTCACACATAATTGATTATTTTCTATATTTTCTTGTTGAAATATGCGATAAAATTATTATTAATTAATTAATGGTTATTGAAGAAAACTTTAAATTTGTTTTTGTATCGTTTTACTACTCGTACTTTATTTTTGATGTTTCATTAAAATAATTTACTTATAATTCCACAATTTAAAAATGTATTTAAATATGCTTATCCATTATTCAAGTCTAATACTCAAGTTAAATCAGTCAATCATTTATAATGGTGTCAATAAATGACTGGCTGATAAAGATAACAGAAACAAAAACAAAACAATCACAACAACACATTGGAAAAATCATTGAAAAATTCATAATAATAATAAATCGATATTTTTAAAATTTTCTAATATTTTTATTGTCATTTTATGGAAATCAATCTTTAAATTAATTAAATGAATTTCCATTTAGATTTTCCTTCTCAATTTATTATTAAAAATTTTATATTAAAAATAAAATAATTATTGATTTCATCATCATCATCATCATCATCATGCTTTAATAAAATTGGGAGATGGAACACAATAAATAAAATTATCATTTTTCTGTTTTTTTGTACAAAAAAAAAAAACAGGAGAAGAGAAAAGAAGAAAGGAAAAAAAAAGAAAACACAATAGACTCAACAGCTTATTATGTATCCACACACACACAACACACACGTCTGTATAAATAGAGGAAAAACATATATACATATAAATAAACATATATAAAAGCTCTAGCAAACAAACAAAAATAAACAAATAAGTAAACAAATATAATATAAAATAAAACATTGGTGAGGAGCTTTGGGTTGAAAGGGATGGTCTGGAGGTAGATTGGTGGGGGACATAAAGATTATATTTTTATATTAATAATAGAATAAAAAGAATAAAGGAAAAAATATAGAAAAAAAGAGAAGAAAAAAATGGAAAATTTGTACTATGTGTATTTTTTTTTCTTCCACGCGACAAAACATCAACTTGTTATAATTGGCATTTTTTCTTCTCCACCATTCATTCCAAAAAAAAACAAGAAAAAGATTCAACTGCACACAAATAACGTCAAACCTTCTTATTCTACTCTTCATCACCTCTGACCCTCACCTTGTAGAAATTCTACAAATGTAGATCCAACTTTATCATCATAATAATCATTTGCAGTCATTAGAGATACAAAGAGAGAAAGAATTATTAAACAAAAGAAAAGAAAAGAAACAATAGAAGAATAAAAATTAAAAGAATAGGAGAGAAAAAAAAATGGATAAAAATTAATAAAATTCTTAATTTGACAAATAAAAATATCGCGGCGCCATCTCTTTCATATAATTGAAAGTAAACGCGCGCGTTCTGATATAAATATTGGATTTTGATCGTTTTCTTTGGCCGTCTCATCATCTAAACTTCTCACATTCAATAATAAGTATTTCTCATTCTATTTCTCAAAGTCTCACCACCTTCATTAAATCTACATCCTTTTCCCTTCTATTTTATTTTTAGTATTTTTGTCTAGAAAATACATTTTTGATTTTTCGTATGTGTATACGAAGGGAAGCTTCTTCCAGGGACCTGTTGCAATACTAAAAAAAAAAACAAGAAAACAAAAAAAACAGCATTTGGTTTTGGGGGGAGGTCAATTCGACAAAAGAAGAAAGAAAGAAAGAAAAATAGATGAAAAAGTAGAAAGGAAGAAGAAGAAGATGAAAATATATTTTCGTTTCTTTTGATGATGTTGTTGTTGTTGTTATATTCTCTTCTTCTTCTTCGAATTAAAATGAAAATGTATACGCATGCGTTACCCACAGATACGTATTTTTAAATGATAAATTAATAAATTTACGGTTCACAATTTTTCTGTTACATTTTCCCTTTGATATTGAAGAAGAAAAAAAAAATTTCTTCTCTTTCAAATTTTTGATGATCCTTTGACATTTTAACGTGATTTTTGTACATTATACGTTTAGCTTTTCTTTTTTTTTTCTTTTTATTTTCCTTTTTCTTCGAACTAAGAATTTCACGATTTTGTTATTGTTTACTTTCGAATCTGACGTTTAATTTAGCATATTTTTGTCTTTTTCTTTTTTTCCGTTCTTTCACTCAAAGGGAAAACAACCCTCTGTATTTTTAATTCTTTTACAAACGTTCAAAAAGGGTTTTTTTTTAAAACGACAAAATTTGTCAAACAAAACCAGGCGCCTCCACACAAATTTTAATTTTAAACAAATATATTTCTTTTGTTTTCTTCCCATTTGGTAAAATTTGTCTTTAAAATTCTACTATGATCTGCCTTACTACAACTCTGCGTGGGTGTGATCACTGTATATGTATAAATGTGTCTACTCTGTGTGTGTGTGTGTGTGTATGTGTGTGTGTGTATCTGTGCATATGTATGTATGTGTTTTTGTGTATTGGGGTTGTTTTTGTATCAGACGCGATTTTCACGAAAGCAACCAGTTTATTCGTAAAAATTGTACTCTAGAGAAGCAACAAACATCAAAATAGAAATTATACAAAAAAAAAAAAAACAAAAACAAAAAAAAATTTAGAAAAAAAAAAATTTAATTTAAAACAAAAAACTTTTGTTCTAAAATAAAAAAGAAAAAAGAAAAAAGAAAAAAAAAAGAAAGAATTTTATTCAAATTTTCTTCATTATTTTCTTTTTTTTTCCATTATTTTTAATTGGACTTTTTTTTTTTGTTTTATCATTTTCTGTTGTTTAAATTTTAATCACTTTTTTTTTCTTGCGTGATTTTTCTTTTTCTCTGTGCATCATAAATAATAAAAAATTACTTGTGTGCGGTATTGTGTCGAAGTGTTTGTGTAAGTGAATAATAATTAACACAAAATTAAAGAGTTTCTTATAAAAAAAAAAAATGGTGAAAAATTTTTAATTAATTAATTTCATAAAAATAACAACAACAAAAAAATAAGGAAAGCAGGAGAAAAATTGGTGAAAATTTGATGAGAGAAGAAGAACTGAAAATTAAAAGCGATTGGATTTTCTTCGATATTTTTTCCTTTTTCTTGTTTTCTTTTTATTTTATTTTTATTTTTTATTTTGATGAAAGAGTTTTTTTTTTTTTTTTACCCCTTAATTATACGCTCTCTTACTTCTCAATGACGTGAAATTTAATCAGAAGAAAAAAGAAAAAGAAGAAGAGAGAGCAGATGATGAAAATCGAAAGACGAATGGAAAAAAATAAATACATAAATCTCAATTTTGTTTTAATAATTATTATACGTTCAACAGGGTTTAAATAATATATTCCCTCAGATTGTATCTATGTCTATATATGTATGTGTGTGTATGTGTGCATATGGGTTCCTGTATATGTGTATATGTGTATTCTTTATATTGCTAATCTTATATTCTAACACACAAATAATGAAAAACCAAAAAAAAAAAAGAAAAATAAAGAAAATAGTGAATCAAGATTTAAATTTTGTGCTTACAAAAAATAAATCCTCTTTTCTTCCTTTTTTTCCCCCATTCTTCACTCTCTTCCCCTTTTTCTCATACTTCACTTATAATTTAACCAGACCCATTTCAAACACACACACACACAAATATATTCTAACATCATCTTATACACATATTGACAAATCTTCGTATTAATAAAAATGAAAGAAAGAACAAAAAAAAACAGCTGTTGATTTTACTGTTTTTTTTTAAAAAAAAGAAAAGGAAAAAAAGTAGGAAGAAAAAGAAGCAAAACAAAACGCGAATAACGAAAATCTAAAAGCAAAGAAAAGAAAAAAAATTTGTATTGATTGGATTGGAGATTTTTTTTTTTCTTTTCAACTCTCTTCCCTCTCACTCACACTCTTCTGTCGTCATTTGTTTTATGTGTCTTATATTTTTTTCTTTCTTATAGATTTTCGTAAATGGTAACTTGTTGGACATTTGAAAATGTATATATTTTTTTGATTTAACCATCAACAGATGTCTAGTACAGAACTCACATACACACACACATATATACAAAATACACAGAAAATCAACTAAGAAAAATCGGGTGAAATTTTCAAAAAAAAAATTCAAAATCTCATTTTATTAAATCCAATAAAATGAAGAAAAAGTTTCAAGTTTTACCAAAATTCTCTGGATAATAATTTGTGGATAAAAAGAAGAAGAAGAAAATGAAGGAGACGAAGAAGAAAGGGAAAACAGAATAATTGAAAGAAAAAGCGTGATAAAGTGGTTATGAGTGAGAAAAGGGTAAAAATTAAAGGACGCACACAAATAAATATTTATCCTAGAAGAAAAAAAAAAAATCCTTCTTCTTCGTCCTTTTTTCTGTTCGTTTGTTTTTGCATATATTTTTTTTTTCAGGCTTTGGGTATTAAGCTATTCTGGTCCCAGCTTTTTATTTTTATATTTGAATTTTTCTTTTGATTTAAAAACATTTTTCTGGTTCTCTTCATTGTTTTTTCTCCACCATATTTGTAAAGAAGAAAAAAAAAAGGGAAAATAATAAAATCCAGACATTGTGAACCTTTTTTCTCATTCTTTTTATGGTTTACTTCTTTTTCCCTTTTGAATTATAAAAATTTGACACCTTTTATTTGTTCTCTTTAGGTTTTTGATGGGTGGTGGAAGGGTTTTTGTATGTTTCTGGTTCCTCATTTGATATTATATTTCATAATGTGATCTTAATTGAAGCCTAAAAGTGACCTTATGATGACCATATACCTAATAAAATAATTTATCGTATAAAAGACAAATATACAAACATATTACATTCATATAATACAACAATAAAAAATCTGACAGCAACTGTCATAAATAAATTTATATTTTATTGTATCCATTAATTTAATAAAGAAATTTGTAAAAAGATTTTTCATATTTTCTATACAACAAAAGTGTCACGCAACAAGTACCTGGTGGACTTCGTTTGTATTAAATAAAAATGTATTTGTATGTATGGGTTTATGTGTAATGGAGGCGCCTAAATCTTAAGTGTGTTGTAAAAAAAAAACAAACATTTTTGTACTTATATTTATAAGAGTTTACGATCGGATAAAGTTTATTATTTGAATTTATTAGACGCATTTTTTTCTCTTTCTTCCTCTCACCCCATCCTTAAACACCTCACTGTATTTCTTCTACTATTTCTATCTCTTCTTTTCTTTCATTATTACTCCCATGGCATATTAATATATTATCTGACTGAAGGTAGAAGAAGAAGAAGAAGAAGAGAAATAAAGATAGAAAGAAAAAATAATGGTGGAAAAATGGATTAATGAGACATAGCGAACAAAAAATTTATTTAATAAAAATAAAACGCACAAACAGTAACGCCATCTGTTATACGAACATAATAATTATCATTACAATAAATAACAAAACAATATAGAATTTAACAGTTTACTTTGACAGGAGAACGGTTCTTTAGAACCGCCATATTTTTTTATTCATTCTTTGATTTTATTTTTCGTTAAAAAAAATATTCTGACAGACTTATTTACTTAATATGACAACGATATTGGGTCCATTTATGTCAATTTTCTATAATCATTAAAAAAGACATATGAATGTCTATCTAATACAGGAAAATATAAAATGAACATCAAATTATATTCTAAATATTTTGTGGGTCTACTAAGATCCATATCTATCATAATGATCGATCATAAACCGTCATCAATACAAAAGAAGAAATATCAAATTATTCTAACAAACAAAAACAAAAGAGCAAAAATAATCAATTATTTGATATACGAGTTAAACTGTCTTAAGTCTAAATGAAAATAATGGTCAAAAACAATTAAACTTAAACATAATTTCTTAAAAGAAGAAGGAAAAACGAAATAGCAGACAGATTAAATGACTCATGTTTATTTATTTTTTAAAGAACAACAAAAATAACAACAGAAAGAAAAAAAAAAACAAAATATAAAAATAAATGAAGACATAAATTTTATTTAACAAATAAAAGTGTAATGAAAATGATAAAGAATAAAATCATGACATTTTAAATATTTCAAATCTTTTAAATATTTAACGAAGTATTTCTTGTATAAAATTCAAAAACTTTATACATACGTTATTCTGTCTATACCTACCTCTAGTTACTTTATATTTATAGAATGTACCCATAAGAAAGAAACAAAAAAATACTCTTAGTCATTCCACAATTATTCAAACAATTACGAAGCATAATTTACCTGTGTATATTAGTGCATACAATTGCAAACTAACACATACACACACACACATAATACCCATATTTTTCTTTAATTCTTCTTCTTCTTCTTCTTCTTCTTTATTTAATTCTTCATGAAAATTTTTTACTATAGACGTCAAGTCGATTATAAGGAATTTATGAAAATTCCATTTTACTCTTTATCACTCACTCTCTTTCACTCTCTCTCTCTCTCTCTCTCTCTCTATCACAAAAAATAATTGAATATCAAAAAATTCTAAAAATTCATCAAAAATCAAATAAAAAAAAAATTATATGAATCAACGAAAATAATTTTCTTAGAAATTAATTTTTGTTGTTGTATTTTTTTTATTTGTTTTTCATTTTTTTTTCATTTCAAGGAAGAAAATAAGAAAAAATATTTTAGTAAATAAAAAGAAAAAGTTATTTTAAAACCAAACAAAAAAAAAAGAGGAAAATGAAAAAAAAAAATAAAATAAGAAATCAAATAAAATTAAAAAGGGATATTTTCAATTAATCTCTTGATTTATGTAAAAGAAACGAAAACACGATTAAATAGAAGAAGAAGAATAAAATGAAAATTATCAAGAATTTTCTATTATAATTTCTCTCTAGATAAATTTTCTTTTGTTTAATTTGAGCTTTTGTATAATTCGACTTATTATTATTGTTGTTGTTGTTGTTGTTATTATTATTATTTGCATTATTCTTTATTGTTATTGTTGTTGTTTTATACGATTGATGGTATACGATCAAGACGAAAGTATAATTCCTAAAGGGGTTTCAAAAAAAAACTAAATAAAAGTAAAAATAGAAAAATTCTTTTCTTTTGAAAATTCAATAATTTTCTCCCCATTTTCATTTGATTATTTCCATTAAAGTGAAAATAATTTTTAATTGACGAATGAAACTTTTTTTTTAATTTAATTTGTATTGGACCGACCGCATGCATTTGGAGCGGGTACCGAGTTCGAATCTCGACCGCGGTGGGATGGAATTTTTTATTTGCAGTGAAAAAACATCTATAACCCTCCGGCCTATGTGCAGAATAAGGTTTTAACCGAACGATTATTCTTAGGAAATCTGCAATGCGCCGAATAGAATTAAAAGGCGTGTGCAGATGGCTAGGTGGTTCAGAACCCACCTCGTTGATGTACTAGGTTAATAAAAAATTGAAATACAATACAATACAACAATTTAAATTGACAATTAAAAGATTTCTGCCCAATTTAATTTGAAGTTAAATTAATTTTACTCTTGACGTTTTATAGTAAGAGTCACTTATAAATTATTGTGAAACATCCCAAATTGAATTGAATTCTTTAAAGTACAGTATATATGATTGTCTTTAATAAATAAAATATTATCTCTTCCTCCCTCCTCCTACTCCTCATACATTTCCTTCTCATCCTCCAATATTACCTATCTTACATTTTATATTTTTTTATTTACAAATAAATAAAAGTTAACGTTGAAAATAAAAACACAAACAAGAAAAAAGAAAAAGGGAAAAAAGGGAAACAAACGGAAGAAAAAAAAAATAATAATAAAAAACAAAAACAGAAAGACAAAAAGATATACGGTCAATCATATCTGGCTTTATCTCTATATAGATTTTGATTTTAATGACAGAATCCAAGGTGACGCAGAATCTTTATTTTTCTAAATAAACAACAAAATAAAATAAAAGAAAGAAAGAAAAATAAGAAAATGAAAAAAGGGAAAAGCTTACTTTGATTCAGTTCTCTAGCAACACTTAAACATTTTCCTTTTTTCTTTTTATTCCGATTAAAACATTTTTCTTTTATCCGTACCGATATTTTTCCACTTCAATTTTTTTATTATTTTTTTTCTTGTTTTTCTCATCTTCTTCTTCTTTTATTTTTCTTCTTGTTTTTCTTTTCGATGTTTATAAACGATAAAGATGAAGAAGAAGAAGAAAAATAAGTTGATAAAAATAAATTAATTTTCTTCCTGATTGATTTTCCTTTATTGTTTATTGTTGTTGTTATTTTATCTGTTTGTTTGACTCTCTCTCCCCTTTCTTCTCTCTTCATCACTTACACTTCATCAAGTCTTTGTTCAAAAAGAAAATCTACCTAAAAGAAAGGACAGAAGGAAAAGGCAGAAGAAAAATAAATAAAAAAAAAAGTCCTTCAGAACCATCAACGTCTTCTCAATCAATCTTTACCATCCTTTTAGTCTAAATTTCACCTCTACACCCATTCCACTCAAAACTCTTGTCATATTTTATATTAATTAAGTTAATTAAATTGATTTTAAATCGGACGTTCCATCAAAATAAATGTTCTCTTTTGTTATTGTTATTCTTGTTTTTGTTGTTGTTGTTGTATTTTCTTATTTTCTATTTTCGATTTTTATTTTTCTTTCTTTCTTTAAAAACGTCCCTTATTAAATCTCTTTGCAAAAATCACAATAAATAACAACAACATAAATAAAGGAAAAATTTATTTTTAAAAAAAAATTCTATTTTTCCTTTTTTTTTTCATTTTCAAATCGGTAAAATTTCCTATAATTTTCTGCAGAAAAATTCTTTCAAATAATTTTTTCACAACAAAAAATAATCCAACCATAAAGTAAAAAGAAAATAAAAGGGAATTAATGAAAAACGAAACCAAATACAAAAAAAAAAAAGAAAATAACTTGAGAAAAGAAAAACGAAGAAAATGTACGTTCAAAAAGGAAGAAAAAGTGTAGAATAGAAAAAGTAAAAAAAAGGGGTAAACGGAAAATTGATTGTGATTTAATCAGAAAATTTATTTACATAATTATATTTCATTTTCATTTAGAAAAATGGTAAAATTTCGTTTTAATAGTGTCCTTCCTCATTCTATTAAATAATTATTGTTCACTTCATTTTATTTTTTTCCCACAGAAAAAAAAAACACAACAAAAATACAACACAAATACACACACACACACTTATTTTGTCGTCTTCTCCCTAGACACAAACTCTTCTTCTATCTCATCCTTCAACCCTCTGTTCCGTCCAACAACGGGTACAAAAACACAATTATTATTTTTTTTTCTCTTTATTTCTCTTCATCCCTCTCCGTTTGCTAGCTTCTACCACCCAAACACGTGTCCATTAATATTACATGATTTTGACTTTGAATTTTTTTTTTTTTTTTTCTCCAAAAAATAAAAATAATAACAACTAAAACAACAAAAATACACACAATTCGGGGCTTCTATTATTTTCCTTTCTATCTTTTGTTTTTATTATTATTTCTGCCTCGATTTTTGCTTTTTTTTTTTATTTCGTGCAGTGTTGTATTTTACAGGAGTTGGACTTTTAATATTTTAGAGTTGATAATCATTTAAATCTTTATTCGTCATTTAAACTCATAATGATTGTAATTTTTTATTTGAAGTAATCCTTTCTTGTCTCCAATTTTACTGTGTTGAATAGAATAAGGGGTCGAATTGTTTATCACAATTCGCTTATCCGTTTTTTTGCAGTTTAAAATAAACAAAAAATTCATTCATTTTTTTGTAAACAGAAATTCGCTAGAGAATTTTAGAAAATAATAAAAATCCATCCCTTAAGAAAATGTTATGATTAAAGGTAGTGAGATAGACAGGGAAATTGTGAAGACAGAGGTTGTATATATGTAGTTGATGGAAAATATCATAGTAAATATATAAACACTGTTATGGTATATAAATGACTAAATATGGGTGTGTGTGTGTGTGTGTGTGATAAGTATATTATGTGAATGAAGTAAATGAAGAAAAATGTCTTGACGAAAAAAGAAGTAAAGAGAAAGAAAAAAAAAATGTACAAGCGAGTCTAATGCGATTTGTGTTTTTTTTTCCCTTTTCATTTTTCCTTTTGGAGTAAAATGGTAAATGTTAACACGGAATGAGTGTAAAATATAAACTTCTCTTTTATCTCCTATACACTCTTTAATATACCATAATGCTGTGATATAGGGTGAGGTTTGTAGATGGTTAGGTGAAAGAGCAAGAGGGACGAAGAGAAAGAGACATGGTTATTCTACAAAATATCTATATATAAGATACTCCAATCACTGCTCGCCTTTCTAAATTAATTTATCTCAAGCATCGTCATCATGACATGTCATATAAAAGTTTATTATATTGTGTCCTTGACAGGAACTTATGATGACGTTTTTGTTTTTGCTTTTTCTTCGTCTCCTTGTTCTTCTTCCTCATCATATTCTATTTATTAAAGTTTCCTTTACTTCGAATTTAGTAGAATCAAAATTGGAATTAAATTCATTTTTTTTCTTTAATTTTTTTCTTAAAAATATGAAAATAATTTTAATTTAATTTCTGATTTCTTTTTTCTTTTTATTTTTGTTTTTCTTTTGACAAAATTTAAAATATAAGAGTTTTTTTTTTGTAATTCATGAATGTTTGTTGTTATTTTTTTTTTTTTTTTTGGAAAAAATATGTAAAAAGTTAGATCGTGGAAAAAACGAAAATATTGTAAAATTCTGAGTCATGTTGTGATGTTATGATTTTCGGCTTGAAAATATGAAAACAGAAATAAAATTAATTCAAATATAAAAATAACTTTATCCAATTTTTGGAGAGAAAATAAGATTGAAAAATAAATCGTTTAATGTCTTTCTTTGAAAAAAAGAAAAATATGAGAAAATAATACAGAGCATTTTCCTCTCCTTCCAATTTTTGTTCGTTAGCGAGAATTTGATAAAATAAAAATTGCCAACAGAATAACGAACATTTTCAGTCAATTTCTTATCAAAAATTAATTACAAAAAAAACCTAACGAAAACTCATAAGGTTGTTTCAAAAGTGGCTCTACACAAACACAGCATCATAAAACGGTACTATACTTGCGCAAATTTCTTACTTCAACTTGAAGAACAAGAGAAATGAAATCAATGCATGTTTAGATGGATATTTACCGAGTGGAGACTTTAATCGAATTAACCAAAATTATCGTTGGAGACATTTTGTCTATGAAACCAAACGCTGTTTGGATGATTAATCAATTTACGTTCATATTTGACTACCTGAAAAAATAAATGAATTAGAGAATAATAGAGTAAAATAAACGATTTACTGTTTAAATAAAGTACCCTTTAATACCTCCCTTAATAATCCATACCCTTTTATAGATTATATATTTGAAAACAAAATTATATTAAACATTCCACGTATAAATTCCACAAATGTCAATATTTTATTATTAATTTTAAGTCTAGTGACAAAAAAGATTATTTTAAAGTGGAGATTATTTTATAATTCTTATGCTTTCGGTTTCACAACAATTTTACGTGATACTGAATGAAAGAGAAAAGTGAGAGATGAATATAAGAGATGAGGATGTATAGAAAAGAGCAAAAGTAATTGAAGTTTAGTTATGAATTAATTGATTAATTTAATTAATTAGTTTGAATTTTTTAGATCTGATGAAACTGTATTGAATTATGAAAAAATTAGTTCAAATTCAAGCAACACTAAATAAACATAAAGTTTCTAAGATAAGTTCCCATCTTCAGGGGAACATAATTTCCGAACAGTACTTGAATGAAACTAAGAAATATTATTTTTACTTAAATTTTACTTTTTTTGCTAATTTAAATTGAAGTTTAATTTTTTTGTGAAACCCGACAATAATAACCTTTTTTTAAACATTATATTATTCATGTTTTTCTTCTCTTCAATTAATTTCAAATTGGTAATCATTAACTGACGTGTGTTAACCAATGAGCCTAAGTAATTATTTGTAAATAAAATAAAGAGAAAAGAAAATGGAAAAGACAGAAGAAAAAAAAATAAATGGTAAAATTTCATTAAATCCATAAAAGAAAGAAAAATCGAATAATAATAAAAAAAAAAAAGTAAAAGTTAGAAAAATAAGAAAATATAATTTAAATAATTAAATACACTTTCATTTGTATTTATAAGAAGTTTACGTAGGAAGTCAAATTAGTCCTCTTGAAGTACTAATATCATTAAGGACCATAATATCAATCTTTTATTTCTCTTTCCATTACAACTTATTCTGTTTCACTGTAATTTTCTTTAATTTTATCTTTGTTTGTCTCAATTTACTTGAATGAACTTTCTAGAAAAAAGAATAAAGATAAAGAAAAAACTTCAATGAATTGTTATCCGAACAGGATCTAACCAATATTATTTTGTGCTCCATTAAATCATTTAATTTAGCTCCTGTTTTTTTTTTTATTTCTTTTTGTACATAATAAATCACCTGAGGTGGTATTACAACAAACTCAACTCATCACAATATTTTTTTTCTAGAATTTAATGAATACATTGACAAAAATACATGCATAACATAACATAACATAACATCCCTATTCAAAGAACTAAACGTTTTTCTTCTCAATATAAAATTCGATTACATTTTATAATTGTTTAATTTTCACTATTTATCTGTCATCATCTCACAACAAATTTGTCAAATATTTCAACGTCTTATAAATATACATACAATTATTTTCCTTTAATATATTCCATTTATACTTTATAAAATATTTTTGTTCATACAAAACCTCATCTCAACCCCTTCTTTTTTTTTTAGTTATTAACCAAATATAAAGAGGAATATTATCACGAATTTAAGGTCACATAACTGTCTTTTAGTTGGAGAAAAAAAAAACGTTGACAATAAAGGTAAAAAGGTAAAAATAAAAGGAACCAATGAACCCTTTTCTTCTCTATAAATTGCGTATTAAACTTCTTTTTTTTCCCCCATCATATTTTCTCTACTTTCTTTTCTATTTTATTTTTTTTATCAAAAACAAGTAAAAGAAGAAGAAGAAGAAGAATGAAAAGTCCTACCACAGCATTAATATATACAATCGTCGGTATCACGATAGTATGCAAATTTTATGTTTCACTTACTTAGAAGGTTTTAGTGAACATAAAAATGTAACATATAAACACACGCACACCACGCATACATACATAGTAGGTATTCATACAGAAACTAACTCATACAGAAATAAAAAATGATGGGAAGACTGTTGCTTGCTTTTTCATTTGTCTGTTGCTGTTGTGGTTGTTGTTGTTTTCTACCCATCATCATGGAATATATATTTTGATTCCCATCGTTATTTTTCTTTTTAATCTTTTTTCGGAAAAAAAGTTAAATGGGTGACTAAAAAATCATATACCTTTCCTGTTCTTCTACCGATACTTATTCTCTTTAACTTTCTGTCTCTTTATTTTTTTAATCATTCTCTCTTACTTACTCTTTTAAGTAGAATGTTTACGTTTTATCGGGGACCTGGATCTGTTCAAAAAGGCATTGGCTTTAACACCCAAAACCAACCACCCTACTATGAATATTATCATGGCAAGAAGCGAAGATGATGGAAAATAAAATAAAAAAAAAAGTTACAACAACAATAATGAACTAACATAACATCTCTGAGTCTGAGATGTTCTACGTCAGAATAGAAATATAAATTTTTCCTAAAGTAAGAAAGAGAAAGATAGATATAAAGAGAGAGATATACTGTATTTTATGGTGTAACAAATAACAAAACAGGGATGGTAAACGACAATGTTCGGGTCAATATTTGTACTTTATATTGGTAGTACTTGTATTGGCATGTGTACGTATGAATGTGTGTAAAATTATTCCTAGAATTTTTAGTCAGTTTTGTAGAGAGGGAGTTGAAATAGGGGGAGGAATTTTCCTAGACAACATACCTACTCATTTTAACACTGATAAAATATAAAATAAACTTGAAATCGATTAAATGTCACTAAAATAACTGTCATGTTTATTTCGAAAACAAAAATCTTAACTGTAAAAAAATTATCACTAGATGTCACTGCACATAAAATTTAACAATTAAATTGTTACTCTTTTGTTTTTGTTTTATTTTTGTTTGTTTCTAGAAAATTGTCAAATTTTAAATTTAAACGATAATTTTACCAATTAAACACAAAACATAAAAAAAAGGAAAAGGGAAAAAAAACATAAATTAAAAAGGTCGAAAGACCCAACAAATACAATTTTTATTCTCAAAGAATCATAAATCATTTAGGAAAATGATGAAAATTTTGTAAAATGGGAAAAATTTTAACTTTATTCTCGACCGACAATTTGACATATTTTTGTAGTACTGTTGTTGTTGTTGTTGTTATTGTTTCTCATTTATTTATGTTATATATTTTTCATTTTCATTTTATTATGTATTTTGGTTAATGAAAAAAAATAAATAAACAGCACCACCAACAACAACAACAAATATAATAAACATTAAAAGGAAGTAAAAACAAAAGAAGTGAAACATGAAATGGAAGAAGAAGAAGAACTTTTGAAATTTTTCAATCCATTAATTTTTGTAATACATAAAATGTCTATAATATAATAATGACTTGACACTTTTATATATTAAATTATCCTATTAAAATTCTTTTTCCTTGTTCTTCCTTTTTTCATCATCATTTTTTTTTTTTCTTGTTTTTCTATTTTTTTTTTTTCGTCCTTTTAAAAAATTAAAAATAAAAACATAAGAACCAAAATAATAATGATGAACGTTGTACAACATCCCTGAAATTACAACAAAAATAATAACAACAAGAGAAAACGTATATTTTAACTGCAATAGAGAAGATGTAGAAGAAGAAGAAGTTGAAGAAGACACAAAAAGAATCCTTAGAATAAAAGAAAAGTCAAATTCATTTGAATTTTAAATTATATTTATTTCGTGCGGTTCTGTTTTCATTTTTTTCTCATCTTTTTCCTTTCTTACTTTTTCTTCCTGTTTCATTTTACATTTTGCAAAAGAAAAGTAAGATATTCCACAAGTGGAAGAAAATTTATAAATGAAAATGTGAATTTTCTTCTGGACACAAAAAAGAAATGAATGTTAACGGAGAATGATGTTTATTTGGTGGTGAACATTTTATTTAATATTTTTTTAAAAAATGACCCCAAAAATAAACTCTATAAATTTTTCTTCTTTTTCCTTTACTTCTTCCTACATTTTTTCACCATTTTTCTTTTCATTTGTTTTTTTTTTTTTTTCTTTTCGTAAAGTCTCTATAGAGCTTCACAAATAATAAACTTCCCAGTCCAATTCTTTCTGTTTGTTTGTCTTTACATTATAGAGAAAAATGTGCGCGCATTTTACACACACACATACACACACTCATACACACATCGACAATATTCTCAGCGGGATTCAGTTAAAAAAAAAAAAGAAAAGAAAAATAATTTAAAAAAATCGTTTGTCTGTTAAAATGAATGAGACTTTCACTCTTTCCAACAACCAAAAAAAAACCCTCCAATCTTCCTGCCAATTCCATATTATTTTCATCTGTTACCCATCTCATTGTTTTCCTTCTTTTTTTTTTTTGTTTTGTTTATTGTGTGATTTGAATTGATAATTTTCTTTTATTATTTTCTTTTGTGGGGAAAAAAAAAGAAAAACGAAGGAAATTATCGATATTTATTTTCATTTCTGCATTTCTCTGTTTAATTCCAAACATCGACATTGTCGATTTAACGAAGGTTACGAGTGGATGGTTTTTCTTTTTTTTCTTTTTCTTTTTTAAGTTGATGATTTTAGGTTTTTGTGGTAGGGGTGGTTAGGTGAAAAGACAGTATTATCTGTTTTTTTTTTCTTTTCTGTGAGTTAAAAACATGAAAAAAAAAAGAAACATGATTTTTCTTCTTCTGCTTTTTTTTTTTTTTTTTTGGGTAATGGAAGGCAAAAAAAAAAAAAAAAAAAATAATATAAAGAGAAAATAAAGAAAAATGATGATTAATTTGTTGTTGTTGTTCGTATATACATAAATTTTTATTTATGTTGTTCTTACGTTTCTGTTGTATTTGATATCCCCTGTTGATATATTCCCCCGAAAATGTAATTAGTCTGATGTTTTTTTTTTTTTTACTTTAGAATTTAGATCATAAAAAAGAAAAAAGAAAAAAGAAAGAAAAAAAAAATTCTTTTCATTTTCTTTTTTTTTTTTTTTGCATTTTCAATCGATAAAAGAAAATTTTTTTTTTTTTGGAAGAATTTTATTTTTTTTCAATAAAAAAAATGGAAGAATTTTTTTTTTTTTCAATAAAAAGAAAATAGAGAAAAAAAAAGTGACATCTCTCTGGTGTGCAATATTAGAAGAAAATGCTAAACGAGGTACACTTAATGCTAATGGAAAATGGTTATTTTTTTTTCAACATAAAAAAGAAATATATATAGAGAGAGAGAGAGAGAGAGAGAGGGACGAAGAGAGAGAGATAAATAGAGATATTACCGTCTTTATTATTTTATAACCCGATTTGACCTTATAAGTCTGATTGAGTTGTGTATATTTACTTATTAACTTTTAGTTTCTGTTTTTCTTTTGTCGTCTCATAAACAAATGAAAGGATGCTAACATTTTTTTTCTTTCACTTGAATTTTCTTCATTTCTGTTTTGTTTTTTTGTTTTCTTATAGAAAAAAAAAAATTATAAAAAACTAAAAAGCAAAACTAATTAAAAAAATCTCTTCACAATAAAAGATTTTACAAATTTTGTAATTAATTTTTGGTAAAAGCAAAGAAAACAAAAGAAGAACAAAAGAGAAAAAAAATGGAAGAAAATTTCCAAGAAAAATTCACGAATTGATTAAAATTCTGTTTTCTCTTATTAAAAATATAGAAAATCAAATTAATTAAGACAAATTAAAAAGTGATTATCAGTGAACGTGTAAAAAATGATGAATTATATTTTTGTTTTTTTTGTGATGATAATAAAAAAGTGATAATTACGTTAAAGAAAAAATAAATTAGAACGGGTGGCGAGAGAGAGAGAGAAAGAGTGGGGAGATAGCAAGAGAATCAAAAATAAATTAAAAATTGTGCATCAAAGTAAAAATCAATAAAAATTAAATTTAAAATGAGTGGACTGGGTCCAGCCGCATGTTGGTTAGCCCATAAACGTCTTGAATCATGGTCACGTATGGCTAAAGAACGTGTTGGTGCTGTACGTAAAGCATCTGATAAAAATGATGATAAAACATTAACACCACAAACATCAGCATCATCATCACTAGCTAGTGACTCAATAACAGATTCTAATTATTCATCAATAGAGGTGATTTCTTTATTTATATATTTACATACATGTGTCACGTGTCATAGGATCAAATCAATGTTTACTCTTTATATGTAAACGTTCAAATAAACAAACGAACTGTCGATAACAGTAAAAAAAAATAGTAATCAAACCCTGTTTGAACATTGTATGGATCACTGACCACTCATGAGGTCATGAGTTTCATTCTTATAATTAATGAAAATAATAAGTTCTGTTTTGTAATGATTTTGGGAACAGATCATATGCCAAATAATTGATATAATTAAATAGTCAGTTGTATTGTCAATGGAAGACTTTTTCGAAATCAAATTGAAAATATTCTCCTTCTGTTTTTTTTTATTATCTTTTTATTAAAACACATTTACGTTTTAATTAAAGTTTAAAACTTTCAACCCGTAATCGAAAATATTATCAAACAAAAATTATTAAAATATTTAAAATCATAATCACGTGAATAATTGTCACGAATTTCTTGTAGTTATATCTATCTATGTGTATTCATCCTCCCACGTACATTATGACTTAAGATTTGTGGTTTTACTTTTCTAATATTAAATGCCATAAAATGGATAGAAGTAAAAAAAAAAAATATTAACGAAATTAAAGTTGAACGGATAAACAATTGTTTAGTTTCATTTAGAAATCACTAGAGAATTAACACGATCCATATTTTTCTCTTTCTATTTGTTACCAGGATACATTTTCTATATTCTTGTGAAATGAATACAAATCCGATTAGTTTGCTTCTTTACTTTTTTTTGTTGTAACTCCTTTTATTGTCACGAAAAAAAAAAAAAATTCCCATAATGAAAATTTTTATAACAATAAACATTTATTTCTTTTTATAATTTGATTTTAAGAAATAAAAAAAAAAAAATTCCACATCAAATGAAATAAAAGTTAATAATTTTAATTCGGTAAAAAAAAAAATACATAATTATGTCACGATTACAATTTAACTTGAATTCATGTTCTAAACTTCTATTCGTTTTATCTTACACAATTATTAGATTTTCCTTTAATTTATAGAAGAAATTATAAACAAAATAACAATAATTTACGATCAAGTTTTAAATATTAACGTAATGTTGAAATCAAATGACTTTCTATAATCTTCAATTAACTATTGATGATATTCGATTCCATTCCTATAATTGGCTTCACACTTTTCTTTAACTTTCTATTCATTTTACATTTTAGAGAATTTATTCTGTTAGATTGTTATTATTACACCAACTAATGTAAATATAAGTTGATGTAATAATAAATTACATCAACTCATATTTATTTATGTTTCATTTACAAAATCTTTAATCTGTGAATTATTTTTACTATTTTACAATTACAGACAAAACGAAAAATATAAAACTTATTATTTGAAAAAATTCTTGTAATTTGTACCTACTGATATTCTTTGATTCTAAATAAAGTTTTATAGTTAAAGTTTGTTCGTCATTTACCATTATTAAAAATTATTTTATTTCACATTTGTCTCATAGAATTGATTTTATACGTTTAAAATTATTTCATTTCTTTTCTAAAAATAATATTTGCTTGCATTTTATTTGTTCAGAGAAGAAAAGTTTGTTTAATATTTTTAATAGAGAAAATTTATATTATTAAATATTTCTATTTATTTAGTTACATCCCCCACTATCCCTCTCCTTTTAGATGGATATACAACAAAATAGAACAAACGAATAAAAAACAAACAAAACAAAATTGAATTAAGTGACGTGTGGATAAATAATTTCTCTTCAAAATATAAAACTTTAAATGGATGGAATTTTATTGAAAGATTAAATTGGGTGAATGCAATTTATTTGTGGAAATAATTTCACTTCAATTTTATAAAAGAAAAAAAATAATTTGATTCAAAACAAAAAGTTAAGTTCGGGATTTTTATTTCTTGGTAGTTTTAACTCGATTGTAAAAAAAAAATTCTGATTCGTCATTATTTTATTGATTTAAAAAATAAAAAGAATAAAATTATTTTTTTAATTCACATAACAAAGAAAAAAATATTCGTCTCGCAGTTACAACAGAAAAACAAAAGCAAAATATACAATTTTTGTTGTTGTTGTTGTTGTTGTTGCTGTGGTTGCGTTTATTGTAATTCTGTTATAGACATTGATGAGTATGATGATGACGTACTTACAGGAAAATCAGCGAATAAAAAAAGAAAAACAGGAAAATATTGACTGACTGATGTTGATGTCGGCATATATACACACAGCTACACACACACAAAAAGCACACGTTGAGTACATTTCATAAAAAAATAATAAAAAATGAAAAAAAAAAAGCCAGAAGAACAAAAAGAAAAAAAAGAAAAAAAAAAATAACGAAACAAAGGAAAAAGAAAGAAATTCGTTTGCGCATATATGAGATTGAAACATAATCAACATACATAAATACATAAATACATAAATATGTAAAATACGTAAAAATGTAAAGTGACATTTTTTTGATCAAATAAAAATTGACAATAAAAAGGAGTAGAAGAAGAAGAAAAAAAATTTTTAAGTAAAAAATTCGTCA
Organism: Pedicia rivosa; assembly: GCA_963082725.1. NCBI lineage: Eukaryota > Metazoa > Arthropoda > Insecta > Diptera > Pediciidae > Pedicia > Pedicia rivosa. The sequence goes on from OY720152.1 coordinate 4,761,408, forward strand.
TATAATAGAATCCAATAACCAATCTATGGAGATGAATTCTGTTTCAATTTCTATAAAAAGAAAAAAAAAATGTTAGAAATGAGAAAATGAGATTTTTCTTAATAATTCAACGTTTCTCGTATGTCATATTGTGTGAGACAGAGAGAAGCAGTGAGAGAGTGTCAGGTTGAGTGAAAGAGAACGAAAAAATGAAAATAAATTTAGTTGGTAAACCTTAACGTATGGAAAACCTTATGTGATGATCTATATAACGGTAAATATATTATCAATTTACAATTGAGGGAAATAAGAAGGAAATCAATTGATATTTGATTCAATTCATCCAGTCATTTTCTTTCAGTGAAACTTTAAATAAGGAAAGTGATTTTAAAACCCAACTCCTTCTACTGTATAGATGACGGTTACTGACATTTTCTTGACTTATTCTGTGATTTTGTCATGAAAAGAAGACTTCCTATTTTGAAATAGAATTCATCTCCTGTAGATGGTTACAAAAGATTAGAATATGGTTGGAAGCAACAGAATATTCAACCAAATAACAAATCCACATTTTATATGTCCTGAGTCCTGACACTGTCCATCATATAAACGTGACCTTTATCCCAACTCAAAAAAAAAACCGATTTTAATTAAACATTCAAGAGAAATAAATAATAAAAATGATGTGAATTGAATCATCCCTTTATTTATTTTTTTGATTCCTCCAAAAAATGTTCATTCATTTTATTGTACACTAAAAACACACACATGTACACACAAACACATGTGCACACACACACACACACAATATGGAATTCAGAAATATTTTCCTCTCTCGTATACAAAAATGAACAAAAAAAAAAAGAAAAAACGATGAAGAAAAATCATTTAATTTAATCAAAAATTATTTTTGATTTGGCCAAAACGTCAGATTCTTTCCGAATCCTTTTTTTATATTTTGTTGGGAACTTTATACTCGTATGTGTGTATGCGCGATATGGGTGTTCAAATGTGTGTGTGTGTGTATTCCTTTTTACTTTATCCTCTGTCCCAAATGAAACATAAAAATCAAAAGTTAGCCGAGAGAAAAAATAAAACAAAAACAGAAAAAGCAAAAAAGGAAAAGAAGAAAAATGTGAGAAATAAAATAATGTTTTATGTTTTTTAACGTTTTGGGGTCAATTGAATCCATAAAGTTAATTTTAATTACAATCGAAAATAATAAAGTAAACAATAAAAAAGGTTTCTTTCTGTATTCTATATTCAATCCCACCAATCTCTCACTGTTTCTTTTTTTTTTTCTTCCCCATTATTCGCCGTTTCCAATCCAACCCAACAAATATAATTGTGTAAAGAAGAAGAAGAAGAAGAAAAAAAAGGAGATGATAATGTTTGTGTGAAGGGGTTGACGGGGTACACTGAAGATGGTGAAAAGAAAAAAAGTTTTTTCTTTGTTGGTTTTCAGTTGAATTATGAATTGCTGTAACAATTCGCTATATTGAGTCTGACTGAGAAGATATAGAGCGGAAAAACATCGTAATTATTTTTATCGTTCCGTTTTTTTTTTTTTTTTATTTTAAGTTAAAGAAGGAAGGAAAGAAAAAAAAAATGAAAAATATAAAAAGATGATAAAGGAGGAAAAAAATGAAAAAGAATCAAAGAAAAAAATACAAAAAAAAAAAAATAATATACAGAAAATAACAAAAAGGAAAAAAAAATGACGCGCGCAACAAATCTTTTCGTTTTTTTTTTCTGATATCACTGGTTCGTTCTAAAGTTTTTGACAGTGAACATAACCCATTCCAGCATATATATGTATTTTTTTATTCTACCTTCTTCTTCGAATATCTTATTACAAAATACACATAAAAATACAGCAAGAAAAAAAAAACGGCGACTGTTGTAGAACGTTTTTGTCTGCCAATTTCTCATTTCATATCGCTCGCGTATATATCCCAATGATCATCTCCTCCTTCCCCACCCACATTCCCATTTTTTTCCCCTATGTGTTTGTGTGTATGTTGTTTTTTTTTTCTTCTTCTTCACACTACACGCACAGAAACACACAAAATGGATACGTACGTGACTATATAGTCTGATGTTGTGATATCAGAAATATGTTCAATTCAGAGACTTTATTCCTCTTCGTTTTCTTTTTTTCCTTTTTTTTTTTTTTTTGTTCATTCTCTATTATACCTTTTCACCTCTCTTACACTTTTATCCACGTGTATATATTTTTGTATATGTTTATATGCGGCAGGAATCTGATCAAAATTTACTTGTGCTTTAAATTATCAAAAAAAAAAAAAAAAAACATGTTTATGGGATTAACCGCAAACTCATTAAGTAGGTATATAATATACACACATTTTAACACATTTTAAGAAGAAGTAGAAAAAAAACCTCCGTTCAATTTCTTTTATTTATATCGATTTGTGACATACATATTATGATGGTTTTGCACACATCAGAACATTTAATGATAGGAGGTTGACATTGAAATGAAGGATATACATATAGTTGAGTGACCAAAGAAAACCTTCAGACCATATCCATAAGGGATTACCCACGCACACACAAAGTATATAATACGTAAGTTCAAAGGGCATAAAAATACTTGTTATAAATTCTTGCTCTTTTTGACTTTTCTTTATATTTTGTCCAACTGACTGTGCCTAAGAATAATTGATTAACTATATTGACTTGTCTAGTGGAACGCCACAGATTTTAAATAAAGTATGTCGTCATCATGTTTGTGTGATATTTTTGTCAAACTTGAAATAAAAATAACAACCGATAAGAATATCAATAATAAAATCTTCTAAAATTTATATGCCGCCAAAATAGTGATTTTGTTGACTGACGAGTGACATCATCGTAAATATTTCTTATATTTTTTTTTTCTTTTATATATTTTAGGATTGTAATCTACTACGAGAACCACATACAGTACAGCCAGCAACATCAATACCAGCCCATACAGTGAATACAGAATTGTTAAGGGGTCCATTAGAGGTGACACACTCGCACCTACAACACCAAAGTAAATCATTTCCACCACGTTTGACACGAACACCATCAATTTCTAGTCAGAGTAGTTTAGATAGTGCACCATCTAGACAATCTGTAAGTATCTTTTATTTTGTTTTGTTTGGCAGATAAAAAAAAATGAGAAAATCTAAAAAAAAAGAGAAAAAAAACTTAAAATCATAAAATAGAAAAAATATAAAATACAAAAAAAAAAATAAAGCAAAACAAAATAAAAAAAACATAAAGCGCTAAATTCTTGATTTTTACATACAATTTACATAAAGCTTCTTATTTAAAAAAAATTCTTTACAAATAGAAATTTGTATTTAGTTTTCTTATAGAGAAAAAAAAATCATTCTATTGATTGTTTAAAATATTAGCCTTTATTGAATGTTAACTATTTAAAATTTATAGATTTTAGCTAAGCTTAACAGCCAGTTCACAATGTTCTTGATTACTTAACCTGAATACTTTTGTTAAAACAATGAAAATATCTGTAGATATTTGCCACTAAACGTTAGAAGTTTGAAGTACAAAATTTTTTATGGCAGCTTTATAAGAAAAAAAGTTTAGTAATTCAATAATATCACGTTAGGTGGCAATTATGTGGCAATACTTTGATTCGTTAAACTAAAGTCTCCATTTTAAGTACATAGTTTGATTTATTGATGATTATGTGTACTAAACACACACATACTCAATTATTGACATACATATTTGCTTGACATCCATTAAGTGATAAATCAATAAAATATTTAAACGCTTAATAAATAAATTGCTTCTTTTTATGTGCTCTCAAATTATTATTACAAATTCAATAAAAAATATATTATTTTTTTTATAAAAAAAGAAAAATACAAAGTTTTAGGTCAAACGTTGAATTTTTATAGTTTTTTTTTTATGTTAGTTTGCAAGAATAGAGTACGCTGAAACATTTATATTTTATATAAATTGAAAACATAGAATGTTTAATTTAGAATATGGATAAATAAATAAAAGGGAAAAAGGAGAAAATATTAATGCAAATATTACATCTGTACTAATGTACAAAGAATTCACTAATTCATTTAATTATTTTAAATACTACGTACTGTGAATGACCCTGACGACAATTACGATTAATCTGACTGAAAAGTTTGTGACACAATTTATTTGTTCGTTGTTCTTTTTTTTTTATTAAAAAGTACTGGAGTTAATAAACATAAATATCGCATAAAGGATAATTACGAACACAACAACAATACAGATTAATTCGTTTATCGTTGCATAATCATCATTATCATCATGATCATCATTATCATCGTCATCATCATAAATCATTTTGAATACAAACACTCATTACATTTATTGTCTGCAATTTTTACAATATAATTTTTTTTTTGTTTGTTTTCCATTTCCATTTTTCTACTTCTTCTTCTTCTTCTTCTTCTCGCTTTTTAAACAGAAAAGAATAAAATAATAAAAGCACAAACAAAACAGAATATTTATAAATAATCGTGTAACGCACGCACTCTGTGTTAAATATTTCCGTCATTCATTTTTCAAATGAAAAAAAAAAAACTCTTGTGTTCCTCCTCCCATTTCTGGTAGAAAAAAATAAAGAATTTTGGATTTTGTTTTTTTTTTGTTGTTGTTGTTGGTTTTGTTTGTTGCCGCTTTGTTACTTCTGACAAAATCGTGTTTAAATTTATTACATTTATAAATATGAGTAAATATTAAAAGAAGAAAATGGAAAAACCATTCTACTTTCCCTTGTCTTGTCTAGTTAAATAAAAATGATAGTAACTGATTTTCTTCTCTTGTATATTCTTCTGGTTGTATGTTGAAAGTTTCTGTTTGTCTGTTTGTTTGTTTGTTTGTTTTTTTCTCATTTCATTTTTATTTAATAAAGATTTTTCGTTTTCTTTCTAAATGTTTCAAAGATTTTTCATTTGAAAAATATGATTTCTGTTGTTGTTGTTGAAGTTGAGGTTCTTTTGAATTTATATTTTCAAATAAACAACAGTTGCTTTGAAACCCACCCGAAAAAAAAAAATACAAAAAACGAACAGAGTAAAAAAATATCCTTACCTTTTTATTTTGTGTTTTTAATCTTTATCACTTTCATCAGCATCGTAAATTTGTAAGCTGAACTTCCTGCGCACATATACAACCAACTATATACGTTCTTCTAATAAACAACCCAACCTTCTTCCTTTATTCACCAACATCTAGATGACATTAAATAGTAAGCAAAAAATTTTGTCCCAAGGACATTACCAAAAGGGTATTTTTTTTTTGTTTTGGTTTTTGTTATTCATTTACTAATTACGTATGCCATCAAGGTTCTTCTTTCTATATTTTATCTTATTTTTTTTCTTCTCTTCTCTCTGTAACCAGCGCCTACATTTTTTTTCCTTGTCCACAACTCACACCTTCTCTCATTGACTTCTTCTTATTTTTCTTTCCATCGAAGTCAGTATACAGAAATAAAGATAATTCACCCACTTACCCCAGCTACAGTATAGAGAAAAGTTCGCTAATGTGAAAAATAAAGAAATAAGAATAAAGAAGGGATATTTTTATCATTTACTCTTTTTTTCCACAATTTCAGTTATTTAATTTCTTTCACGACAAACAAGAAAGAAAAATTTAGCACAAACAGAATGAGAGAAAGAAAAAAAAAGGAAAAATTATTATTCTTGTTTTTTGGTCAACAAGAACAATTTTTTTATTTTTATACATATTTTTTATACAATTTATCCTTTTTTATAGAAATCCTCCAAAGGTTTATATAAAAACTGTTAAAAAGTGGAGTTAATAATTTTGTGTCCTTTTATTTTATAATTCACTGTTGATAATTAAAGATAATTTAATATAATTTGTCCCTCTATTTATTTAATGTTTTCATCGCATCTTTCCACTTTTTCCTTTTCAACTTATTATTGTTGTTGCTCATATTTTTCTTGCAATTTAAATTCTTTGTTTTTTTCACATAACTTTTTCTTTGATTTAATTTGATGTTGGTCAAATAGTAACTGTGCAGTTTAATCTAATTTTGTATTTAACACTAAATGAGTAGCTCAGTGTAGTTGACTTATTTTGTTAAAACGAAAAGAGACAAAAGAATACAAAAAACAAATGTACAAGGCTACAAGGATAAAAGTATTGCACATATAGGACGATATATATTTAATTCTGATATTCTAACGTAATGTGTGATAACTGATAAGTGTTTCTCATACCAAATAATAATAATGATGAAGACGGAAGTTTTTCCACCTAAATAGAAAAAAGGGTAAAAAAAAAGTGTATATAAATAAAAGTAAATGCGGGAAGCATTGGGAATGAAAAATGGTGTCAAAGGAATATTTAACATAAAGAAGAAATCATTTATTTATAAGGCAACAAATAACAACAGCAAAAAAAAAAATACAAATTGCTGCAGATTTTCTACAACGGTTACCTTTTCTTTTCAATTTTTCATTTTAATTAAAATTTTTCTAAATTATTTATTTATGGAAAAGTTAAAGTGTGTCGAGTTTGTAGAGTTCTTTATACAATAACATATATTTATATGTTTGGTATCTGTAAATATATATTTTGTCCTTTTTGATTTATACCCGCGGGACAATAAAAATAAATAGAATGAACAACAACAAATATAGAAGAAGGGGAAAAAACACATCAATGCAATTCATTTATTGTTATATTGGTCTCTGAATAAATAAGCTTACTGCTGATGCTTATTTGTATGAAAAGCTTTTAGATCTTTCTTCTTTCTTTTTTTTTTATGTTGACGTAAAAAAAAATAAATAATAAGAAAAAAAACTTGACTAATGGTGTCCAAATAGACGAAGTTCAAGTGTGTTTTTGTTGTTGTTACCATTTTTTTTTTACTTTTCCAGGTAGAATAGAAATTTAAGCCTAGAATTGAAATTGATTTGTCCCTTTTTTTCTTTTCTTTTGTAAAATTTGATATCAGGGTCATCGAGGATCATCTCCACAAATCAGAGCATACGGTCCAGATGGGCGTACAACACTGGCCAGTGAACATACAACATTACAATGTTCACGTTCACCTAGTCCAATGAGAACACTCTCAATGGATGCACGTTGTTCATCACCGGCATCAACAGACGCAAGTGATTTACGTACACCAAGTCCATCACAAAATAGTTTAGCATCATTAGCTGGTGGTAGTGGTTGTGGTAGTGTTAGTTGTTTATCACCTAAATTAGGTAGATGTTTATCACCATTATTGATACCACCAAGAACACAAGCTGGTCTTGATCCTGGTTGTGGTCCAGCTAGTCCATTAGGTGCATTACAACTTGATCTTTATACACGACAAGAAGGCCCAATTTATTTAACAGCACCAGAACAAAGCTCAACACTAGGACGTCTTCATTTACGTATTAAATATGATTCAGGTTTATCTGATTTAATTATTCATTTAATTGAAGCACATAATTTACGTGCAATTGAAGATGGTGGATTTAGAGATCCATATGTAAGAGTATCATTAATGCCCGAAGTTGATCAAAAAAAAAGACAAACAGCAATACATCGTGGTGAAACACATCCATATTTTGATCAACATTTTAAATTCCCAATATCAAGAGATCAATTACAAGGAAAAGAAATTGTATTACAAGTTCTTGATTATGATCGATATTCACATAATGACATTATTGGTGAAGTACGAATAAATATTGATGAACTTGATTTTTCAAAATCCGTTGAGGTAGAAAAAACAATTAAAAACACAAAATAACTTTCTGAACAATAAATTCTTCTTATTTGTAATTTATTTTAGATATGGGGTGATCTACTTCGTGTTAAAAAACCACCAGAAGATAGACCAGAAATTCTACTTTCACTCAATTATTTACCTCAAGCTGAACGTTTAACAATTGTTTTAATGAAAGCAAAAAATTTGGACACAATACAAGAACCATTTGTAAAGGTAAACAATTGAAATCATTTATTACGTACAGCAAAAATTTGTCATTGAATTTATTTAATTTAAGAAATCAGAATATTGAATTTGTCACAATTTATAAATCTATTTAAAGTTGTCAGGATGTAAAAACTACATCCTGTCGAATACTTGAATGCAACTAGTAGAATATTTTTTATACAAGTAACGCAGACAATTATTATGTCATTGAAAAGACTTTTTTATGAACTTAACACAGAACCCTAAATACAAAATGAACTCAATAACTTATTTTAATGAATTAATTTAATTGTCTCATATTTTTCAATTTTTATTCTTTTATATAGATTTATTTGATTATGAATGGAAAACGTGTAAAAAAGAAGAAAACCGGTGCTGTCAAAATGAATGATCCATCAAATCCAATTTGGAATGAAGCATTTATTTTCAATTTACCAGCATCAAATTTAGCAAATGCTGCTCTTGAGGTTCTAATCCATCTTTTTATCAATTTTTTTTTTGTTCTCTCTTTTGTTTTTCACAAAAAAAAATTTTTTTTAATATTCACAATTTTTCTTTTTTTGGTTTTTATTCAATTTCTGTATTTTCAGATTTATGTTGTGTCATCTGGTGGTGATTCAAATGATATTGGTAGCTGTGGTATTGGACCACAAGAGAATAATGGTCCTGGACGTCAACATTGGCAAGATATGATGCATAATTTACGTAAACCAACTGCTATGTGGCATTTTCTTAGATAAAATGGATTAGATAGAATTTAATCAAAAAAAAAAGAAAAGACAAAAAAAAATAAAAAAAAATGAAACAAAAAATAACCAAAAAAAAATTTAAGAAAATTTAATGAAAATTAATTTTAAGGATGAAAAGTTGAAAGCAAAAAAAGAAAAAAAATATTTAAATAATTTATATGGATTGTTGGTAAATGTGAATTTTATGAAGGAAAATTATGAAAAATTATATAATTATATTGAACGTTAAATATAAATGTATGTACGTTGGGTGGTATACGGTTTAAGTGGTGGAGGAGAAGGAGGGGGATAAGGGTGTTGAAACAAAATAAAATACAAATAAAATCAATCAAATAATAAAAGAATTAATTAAAATTTATATAAATAAAAAAAAAAAAAATGTTAACAAAGGTTTCGACTGATAAGTGAATTTTTACTCTTGTCTTTCACTTATAAAAATAAACATAATTTTTTTCTCACTCTATCTCTCTCTCTCTCTCTCACACTATTTTTTAATTACAATTTTCTTTTTTCTTTTTTAGATTTTTATTTCTAACTTTATATTGTTTTTTTTTCCTGGAAAAAAAAAAAGAATTTGAAGACCAAAAAAAAGAAAAAAAAAGAAAACAAAATGTTTTATAGTGTAAAAGCCAATTATTATTCTTATGAATTAAATTTAAAAAATAATTTAGAAAAAATTGGAAAAATATACAGGAATATTTATAAACTAAAATGACATGACATGACACGATAGAAAAGTTTATTATTTTTTTTTATAATTTTACGTTAAAAATTCTTATTTGTTGTTTTTTTTTTTTTTTTTAGATTTTGATAGAAGAAAATTTTTTATTTTTTGTGTTAAAAACAAAAACAAAATCAACAATGTTTTTTTTTGTTGCTGTTGTTTAGCAAACTAAATTTTATAATAAACAATGAAAATCTCATTTGAATTATGTTTGTTTGTTTAATTTTTTTTTTTTTTTGTCTTTTGTCTTAAAACAAATTAAAAAAACAACAATGTAAAAGTGTAACGGAATTTTGAAGAAAAACAAAAAAAAAAAAAAAAAAACAAAAAAACAAAAAAACAAAAGGTAAAAATGATTTAGACGAGGAAAATAAATATTTAAAAGATAAATTGATAAAACGAAAAAATGGAAAAAGAAACAGAATAAGTTTATTATTATAAATACTATAGTTGAAATTATATAGTTAAATTGAAATTAAATTTAATTATATTTATGAATGTATAAAAATAAATGTAAAACGTCCTTTTCTGTCATTAAAACAAAAAAAAAAGAATAAGAAAAAGAAAAAACTCTTACAAAAATATTTTAAAGGAAAAAAATAGTAACTTGGGTTTCAAAAAGGAAAATTAATTATATTAATTATTGTTAATTATTAATTACAAATATTTTATTCAAATGAAACAAAAACAAATTGAACAAAAATTTATACAGAAGAAATTATCAACGCGATTTTTTAAAGTTCAGCTTAGACAATTCGTCTTTTCTTTTACGATTTAGTAAAAGCTTATATTTCGTTTCACCATTTAAGTTTTACATTTTATTTAATTTATTTGTCTTTTGTTTGTTGATTCTATAAACTGAGCAAAACAATTTTTGGTTTTGAGTAAAAAAACCATCGACAATTCGAACGGCAAATATTTGAAAAATAAAAAAACAAAAAACAAAATGGCCGACACAGCACACTCTGAATAAAATTAATTTTGTGATTCTGAATTTTAAAAAAAAAAAGCAACAAAAACAAAGTCAAATTTAGTTTGATTTAAATAAACTAAATTTTTTTTACTTGTTCATCTTCTCATAAAAATTCATTGTCTCTTTCTAATTATAATATACTATATATATATATTTATATATATATGTGTGTATCATACATTCAAAGTGTATGTATGTATATATATATGAAGACATTAAAACCTCATCTTATGAAGAATTAAAAAAAATTATATTGTAACAAAAAAAAAAAATTTATATAAGATTTAAAAATTTAAAAGGAAAATATAAGAAAGAAGAAGAAAACAAATTATATAAATAAAATATAATTTTGATAAAATGACTGAACTTAACCAAAAAAAAAAAAAACAAAACAAAAAAAAATATACAAAAAATATTGAGATAAAAAAATAAAACACAAGAAGTTTAATTAATTACTAAAAGAGGAAGACAAAGGGGTTAAATTATGACTTTTGGGACTGTCTGGTATAATCCATTCATGAGTTTATATTATGATTAACCTTAGTAAGGGGACACAGTCAGGGGATCAACCATTTTCTAATACTTTCCAAAGCAAGTATTAATAAATGTCAGATAAACGGATGGGATTCAATCAGATATATGCCAACCGTATTTTATTGAAATCCCAATAGAAATTGAAATTATTTAACATAAAAAAAAAATGATTAACATTTGGATGACGTACGTACATCATTCACATTATTCATTTTATTTAAGCGGGAAATTCAAAAAATGAATAAAATTATAAATTAACTCTTTTTCTTTCCGTTTTTACACTAATTATCTAATTATTTCCTATACATTTATTGCTCTTATTAAATAATAATATTTGTATAAATAAATAAAATTAACACACGTGGTTTTTATAAAACAAACAAAACTTAAAAACTTAAAAACTTAAAAAACCTAAAAAAACCTAAAAAAAATCCTTTTATTGTGAATAATATATGTTCGCTATATTGTTCGATGTCTAAAAAAAAAAAATGAAGAAAGAAAAGAAAAATATTAATTAAAAAAAATTTAAAGAAAAAAAAAACTAAATTAAATAAAATAATTAAAAAAAATAATAATAATTTAATGTCTAAAAAATTGTACTTTTACTGAAATTAACAAAACAAAAACAAAAAAGAAATTGTGAAGAAAATAAAAAGAAATCAAAAAGTAAAAAAAAATAAAAATAAAAACGAAGCAATTTTTTTTTTATTTTTATTCCTTTTTTTTTCTTCCTTTCCTTTATTTTTGTTTATGAAAATTATTGATCAACGGCCTACTATATTAGATATTACCAAATTTTTATTCTTCAGCCAAACAATGGAAAACATAAAATGAATTATCTTTATTTTTTTTTATCCCAAATTTATTTGTCCATTTTGTTCCTGTTTCTTTAACTTTTAAAGTTGTTTCATGCCATTTGAGGGAATATCAAAAATAAACAAAAATAAATTTAATTCATTTTCGGTCCCATTGTAAGAATTAACATTTTTTAATGTATAAAAAAAAAAACGTTAAGAAATAATAGGCCTGCGTATCAAAATCATCTCTCAACTTCTCTTTTTCTCCTTATGCTCTCGCACTCTCTCTCTCTCTCTATTTATTTCCACTAAATTTTTACAAAACAAAACAGAAAAACAACAACAGAAAAACAAAATTGTAATTTTATTATTGTAAATTATTAAAAAAAAATATTAATTAATTAATTAATTAAGGTAATATTTTGTTTAGCTAAAGATGATATGAACAAGAAAAATTAAACAACAAACAAGAAAAAAGAAACTGATTTAAAGAAATGAAAATGAAAAATAAATATTATATGAATTTGTTTTAAATTATTTGTTTATTGTGTTTTTCTTAGATAAAATTCCATTTATTTCTTCTTCTTTTCTTTTAAAATATGGAATGTATTTATTTTTTTTTAGATTCTGAAAATAAGAAAAATATCAGCAAAGATTCCACTATATAAGTTAACGCATCAATTATTTTTAAAAAGAAATTCTGGTTGATTAATTTCCGCCATCCTATTAATTTCAAGTGTGTAAATTGCAAAATACACAAGAAATGAGGATTGAATGTTAAGACCATTAAATTGTACTGTATTTTACTTTTTTAATTTTTTTTTTGTTATTTTCTTTCAGTTTTTTAAAAATAATTATTTAGTTTTTTTTTGCTTGATACACTTGAAAAAATAGAGAAAAATAGCAGAGACACAAATTGATACACTTGAAAAAATAGAGAAAAATAGCAGAGACACAACTTGATACACTTGAAAAAATAGAGAAAAATAGCAGAGACACAACTTGATACACTTGAAAAAATAGAGAAAAAATAGTGATATTTTTCTTTAACATTGTAATGCATGTTGGATTATTTCTTAATTTAATTTCTCTTATTATTATATATTAATTATTCTTATTATATATTCTTAAAAAAAAACTTTAATTATTTTTTCAAATGCTCCACGGCATATTTTACTGTTTCGTAATCGTCGTCTTCTTCTAGCAAACGTCGCTCTTCCTCTTCTATGATCTTAATAATTAAAGTTTTTTTTAAGAATATATAATAAGAATAGTATATAATTAATATATAATAATAAATAAATAAATAAATTATTATTTAAATATCAATTATTTTGTTAGTTTTTTTTAAATATTTTCCCTGTTCAATGACAGTTTTAAAAACATTCTGGCAGCCTTTCACAAAAATTTAAACTCTCTCATCAAAATACAAACATTTAGTTTCTAATAAATGTCTATTAAGAAATCTATTAAGAAAAATAAAATTATGTTTTATCTCTAGACATTTGTTTGAAATATTATCTTTGTTATTTCATTAATATTTGGAATCAAATAATTCGTTTTAAAATTCATTCCTTCATTTTCTTAATAATGATCAAAAATGGTATTTGTTAATCTAACATTATTATTTTATTATTTGTTTTTTTTTACCAAATACAATACTTTTAATATTAAACAACCAGTACTTAGTACTTCATCTAGTAAATGTTTTGCTTCATAACGTTCTAATAATAAATCAATTAAACGTAAATTTTTTAGTTCTGTTAAATTTGACATAAGTTTTTAAGTGCAGCCAATAATTGTCCTACAAATAAATTTATCGGAAAGGGCAAATAAGAAAATTCGTATTAGTATACAATTTTTAACACAATGTACAACCGTAAGTGTAACCGTAATATTTTATATTAATTTTGTATATTAAGTACAATAATAATAACAACAACAACAATGTAATTACAAAAAGAAAAAAAAATGTTTATTATTATTAAAAATAATTAAATTATATTTTGTTCTTGTGTTTTTTTAAATATTTACGTGAGTAAAAAAAAAATAATTTACAGAAGCAACAACAACAACAAAAAGTAACAACATTAAAAAAAGCCGACAATTAAGTTTTAAAAAAAACTGTGCCACCAACAAATGTATTTCTCACTGTCTTCTTTTTAGTTCCTGAACGTCGTTTGTAAAGTAAATGAAACTCGCTAGAAACTTAGATCTCACTTGAAAGTTAATTAAATGAATTGCTGCAGCATGCAATGTGAAACAAACATATTTTTTATCAGATTTCTAATTCTTCGGACATACTTTTTTTTTCAGAATTCAATTGAGAACTTTGTCATATTTAGTTAAACTTTTCTTTAAGTTTTGTAAGAAATGAAAAATCCATCACTGGTTTACTATCGTAGACCTACGATAACAAAACACAAATTGAGTCATATTGCCTCTACTACCAATAATAAAAGTCATTGTACCAAGAGCACCGATCTTAATCTTTAATTTCAATTCACTCACATGGAAACAAACATAGATTTTTTTTTCTCTTTTTCATTATTCTTGTAAGTTCATTAGACTCAATCGCGGACAATAAAACAAAGTGAACAGAAACAAAAGTCATAAAAATAAAATTATGACTCACATAAATCATACAACGCGCTTGAAAAGATTTTTAAATTTCACCAAAAAAAAAAAAAACCCAAAATAAAATTTAAATTTAAGAAAAAAAAATACATAGAAATAAATTTTTGATAAAATGTAGAAAAAAATGCCAAATATAAATTTAGATGACTACTTTTTACAGAAAACGATAAAATTAAATTTCTGTTCACATTTTTTTAAAGGAACTTGTTAAATCAAATATTCACTTAAATTTCTCTGTATATAAATAAAGGCAAACAATTAGGTACGTTCCATTTTGTTTGAAGTTTCTTTTTTTCCTTGGAACCGGTTAAATTAAATGACCAAGGACATTTTCTTTTTTAACCAAATTTTAATGTTATCTAAATATTTAAAGGGCATCTTTTATTTTTATCTCTTTAACAAAAGAATTTAAATGGAATTCCTTTTGTTGAACTTGAACTTGTGCAGCTGTTATAAAAGTTCAAATATTCAGAAAAAAAATGTCAATGTCAATAATCTCGAACATAATTTCTTATTGGACAAAGAAGGACTTTGGATTTTTATGAAATAATAATTATTTTGTTCATACGATAAATAATGACGTTGTTTATTATTTATGACATTACGCCAGATAAAGATGAAGAAATTATTTAGAACCAACAATATTAACCTGTTGCTGAACGTATTAGAGTATAATGAATATTTATATTCAGTTAACAAAAATGGACAGAAAAAAAACTAGATCAGGTACTTTGAATAAAACTCAAAAAAATTTAAAAACTTTAAATTTTTATTACGAAAATAAAAACATTTTTATCTTAAACTACTTGATACTGAGAGTAAACTTTTTGGACATTTTACAACACATAAACGTAAAAATGCTAATCCTAATATAAGTGATTGTCCTAAATATTCTCGTTCAATATTTGTTGAATTATTATATATTTCTCGTAAATTTAAATTTAAATTTACCTTATCGTTTAAAGATGTGTCAGCATCAGTTGAATTAAAATTATAATGCGTTCGTAAAAGATTCTCGACCACTGTGACAGTTGAAACTTTTTCGTTGCCAATAAATGTTTTAAATAAACGTGCCGATAAATATTGACGTAAATAAAAAATTGTTTGTTGTTCATATTCTTGAGATTGTGTTGAATTATCATCTGAGTCTAAGTTTGAACTATTTTCGATGTCAGTATGACTTTGACGATTAGCTAGTATAAGAGAAATCATAGCAATAAGTTGTGATTTCTGTAAATTAATGTTTATTTGCACTGCAGATTTAGGAGCTCCACTTTGAGCTATTTTGGGATTTTCTAATACATAAACATCTGCTTCGGGAAGTAATGAATTTATGTACAGAACAAATTGTACTAAATCCGACAGATGAAGTTTTTTATCAACTATTTCATATTGATTCCATGCAGTGATATGTATTGGTTCATCATTGTTCAAATCAAGCCTACACCAAGAAATATTTGTAACTCCAATATGTACTGACACACACGATTTTATAGATACTCTTTTTTTCTCTAGTAATTTTGGAGTTAGTAAAGTTTGTATTTTTTTAGATGGTTTTGCGGGAATATTATTCGAAGATTCAGTGGAATCACATGGTTTCAAAATACTTTCACAAAATTTCTCTAAAACTTTAACACCAAATCCATCAACTTCAAGAATTTGTTCCACTGATGAGAAAGGACCATTTTTCAACTTCCACGATGAAATTTTAGAAACTCTGCCCTTAGAAATACTGAATCTGTAAAATGAAATATTTAAGTATATCATTAGATGACTAGGATAGAAAAGTTTTACCTAGCAATATCATCCACGGAACTATTGACTATCTTTAATATTTGGTTAGATTCTTCATTTGAATAATTATTTTGGAAGTTGAGGGAACAAGATCTTTCTAAAACCAAATAAGGTTGGAAGCCACATAATGCTGCATTTTGAATTGATTTCTGAAATACTTTTAGCATTTTCTATCAATCTTCATTCAAAAATTTCGTTTCTAATTATTTTTGTAAACAATAACACCATAAATAAATGACATTTATATAATGGCCTCCATATTTTTTTTATTATTATTGAACTTGAAAAAAACTGTACATTGAACTGATAAACAACAACATTGCAAAATTGAAGACATTTTTGCACAGCGTGGAGACATTTTTTATTGAACTCAAAATATATTCATTGAACTTTATTCGAGATTTTAGAGATTGCATCGAGATTGCGCGACGACAACACTTTTATTTTTCAGTGTTTGTGTCATTTCATTAGATTAAAAATGTAAAATTTCACATTAAATTATGTATTTTATATTATTTTTTACGGTATGGATCGAACACTTTTATATATTATAAATAAAACAAATTATTTTGGTACAATTAGATATTATTTCATGTTAATTTAATGCTAGAAATTTTATTTGACGTTTTTCGTTTCTTCTTCTTTAGGATGCCAAAACCGTCTACTAACCTCTTGTAAACACAACAAGTGATTTATTATAATTAATTTAAATAAAAAAAAAATTATTTCAAGTTAAGAATATTACAAAGAAACATACAAAATCCCTTAAAATTGATGAAAAAAAAAAAAGATCTTTTTTTTTACATATTTTTTTTGGTGAATTTTTGTAAAAAAGAAGAAAAATAATAAAGGAAAAAAAATGACAGATAAAGAGAATCACGCACATGAATTGGTGCGAAGGAGAGAATGGCTTAAAGCAACCCAATTATATGATCAAATATTAAGTCCGAGTACTAATAATTTTAAAACACCTAAGGAACGTATAATGGCATGTTTATTTGGACGTTCTGAATCAAATTTAGAATTAAATAAACATGATTTAGTTATATCAGATTGTAAACGTTTATTAAAAATGTTGCAAGATATGGATTTAAATAATACATCAATACGTACAAGAAGACGTCTTATTTACTCATTATATAAATTAAAACGTTTTACTGATGCTGAATTAATAATAAAAGAATGGATAAATATTATAAATAATTCAGATATATCGAAATTGTTAGAACGTTTAAAAACAATAATACAAATGTCAAATGGTCAAAAAATAAATCAGAAAATATCACAACAACGTATTGATGATGAAATGGAGCAAATTGATAATAAACTAGAATTATTTGCAAATAAATATTTTCCATCTGATAGAATTAGTAAAATTCTATTAAATAATAATTCAATAACATCAGCATCAACAACATCAAATTGTAGTAGCAATAGTAGTAGTGATAGTATTAGTAGTAATTGTAGTAACAACAGCAGTAACAGTTCTATTAGTAATAAAATAAATTCATCACCATCAACATCTTCAACATCATCAAATATACAATTTACTCATGTATCAACAACAACAGCCTCAACATCATCAACAACAACAAATAATAATAAAAGACAAAATAATAATTTGGATTCAATAATAAATAAAAAAGATAATAATGCTGTTATATTAAATAATTTTCAAAAACAAATTGATCAAATAAGTAATATAAAATTAACAACAGATAATGATATTGTATGTTCATATTGTTCAATCACATTTATTGATCGTGCTGAATTACGATCACATTGTCAAACTGAAACTCATCAAAACGTTATTATGTCTGATGAAGGTAAGATTTATATTTAATTATTTTTCTTTATAAAAATCTTATTTCTATTTTTGTGAAAGATCTTAATTATCATTTTGTGATAGTGAAATAATTCCATAAAAGAAAAAAAACAACATCAAAATGTTAATTATTTCCCATGAGAATTATGAACCTCGTTTTGCAAAATTAAATTAAACAAAAATATTGTAACAAATTTACTTTCTAATTTTTTAACTTTTTGATCCATTTAAATTAATATTTATTATTTGAGTCGTTTCCACGAATGTATTTTAGTTTTTCTCTTTAATTTTTATAATTTGATAAATGAATATATTGTTTATCCTTAGAAACCGTTATAAACATAGTGCAGTTATTTAATCGTAAAAATGTATCGAATATTTGATTTCAAAAACAAAATTTTAATTAATTTTATTTCTTTGTATAGATTTAATTAATAAATAAATTTAATTATTTATAGGCCGTGATTGGAAATGGCGTCCACCACCACGTGGATTTACAGCTGACTCCTATACATTATGTGAAAGTTTTATGGAATCATCTGTGTGTCATTACGGTAATCAATGTGTTGAAGCACACGGTAATGATGAATTAAATGAATGGCGTGAACGTTTTGAATATAGAAAAATGAAATTACAACGTGCATGTGAAAAAGAACTTTATGGAAAAAGTTATACAGAATTATTATTAGAGAAATGGGTACTAGCTGCAAGTCCTGATAAAGTTATGAAAGAAAAATTAGATGGTATTGATGAAACATGTCCAAATGATCTTGTTACAACTGTTTCATCAAAAGTATCAAAACGTGAATGGACATTTGTGTTAAAAACAAAACGTTTATTACGTGCTGTTGCTTTACTACAAGACACACATCGTAATCATTTTACAATAAAACAAGTATTTCCAGCTGAACCTAGACAGACATCAAAACGTGGACAATCTGGTAATAAAGTCATTGAAACAGAGTTAACATCAGATCAAGAATGGGTGGTACCAAATCAAGATTCACGTTATACAGAATTACCAACAGAGCAAAGTCCTATATTAGAACATCGTGTCAAAGTTATATTTTCAACAGATATTTATGGTACATTTCGTCAATCTGTTGTATTTGATTTTGGTAGTGAACCTGTTTTAGTAAAACATTTATGTGTTGATGTTATACCAGTTGCTGATGCAGATAAAATACAAGAAATAAAAAAAGAAATTGTATTATCAACAGCAGAACGTTGGAATGAAGAGAATTCAACATTAATACCATTTACACATGCTGTTATACCACATATAATAACGCCTGCATATGTGTCAGATGTTGAAAGAGAAAAGGATTTAATTGAACGTTATCCGTGTCCAAAAGCTGCAACCTTTACATTAACACAATCAACAATAATGGAAAAGCGTTTAACAAAAAATAATTATCGTAATAGAATACATGAATTACTTTATGTTGAAGAAATTGCACGTTATGAACAAGTTGCACGTTATAATTTACAAACAAAATTAACAATAGCAACAAATTATTTATTAACACCAAGTGGTATGGCAACAAGTACAGCAAAATATTCACATTCAGGTGAATTATTTGCATTAATGACACTTGGTAAAGATGTATCAGAAGATACATCAGCTGGACGTTTAATATTAAATAATTGTACAACAGTTTATATTGCATCAACTGAACCAGTTACAGAAGGTGAAAAACGTAAAGTTTATGAAGCATTAATTGAAGATAAAGGTAAAAATATGATTTACTTAAAATTATCAGCACCATCGGTAACTGGCCTTGGTATAAAAGCTGATGTTGATTTTAAAGCTGATGTACAATTTCAATTAAATCGTTTATCATATTGTGAATGGCATCATGCTATTGATAAAATTGCTGATTTTCGTTTAATATTTCCTGAAACATTTATGGAACCAAGTATACCATGGACACCAAAAAAACAATGGTCAGATTCATTAGATCCAAAACTAAATTCGAAACAAAAAGAAGCTGTTGTTGCAATAACTACACCAACAAATATACCATTACCACCAATATTATTAATTGGTCCATTTGGTACTGGTAAAACTTATACATTAGCACAAGCAATTAAACAATTATTACGGCAACCGGAAGCAAAAATATTAATTTGTACACATTCAAATTCAGCCGCTGATTTATATATAAGAGATTATCTACATCCATGGGTTGAAGATGAAGGTATGGAAGATGCGAAACCATTAAGAGTTTATTATCATAAAAGATGGGTTGCAACAGTTAACAGTACAGTTCAAAAGGTAATTATCTATTTTATTTTTCATTCAAAATAATCATTTTATGTCAATCTTTTTATTTTGAATTGTTCAGTAGAATATCGAAATTTTATGAATATTTTATACACGAAATCATTCTGTCTCTTTCTTACTTCTTCAAGTTTATAGTCTTGTATTCTTTTTTTACATTCTCTCTTATGAGTAAATTCAAGTAAACAAAAACAAACAAACTAAAATTTGTCGTGAATTTTATTTTTAACGATTTGTTATTATTGTGATTTTATTTTATTTATTTTTTTAGTGAATGACTCCGAGGAATTGCGATGAATTATCATTGTTTATTATTATTTTTTATCAGCTTAAAATAAATAAAACTTTTTGGTTTTTGATTTGGCGAAATTGTTGTGTTTGCAAAAAAAAAAAAATAAACAAAAAAAAAGAAGAATATTTAAACAATAACTGAAATCATAATTTGAGACTTTTGTTAAACAATAGTCGTCCACACATAACCACAACTTATTTATAAAAGCATATTAAGTATAAAACAATAATTTCCAATATAAACTCAGAATAATGCTAAGTTTATTAAAGTAATTTTTATCAGATTTTAGGGAATAAAAATTTTGAATTATTTATTTCTCAATAGAACATTTAAATTGGTCATCACAAATTGATGTTCCAAAAATTGTTTATCGATTTTTGACAAACAAAAATTAAATTGTTAATTGACTGTAGAAGATTTAGAAGAAATAGAAAACCTCATTATTTTCGCTATTAAAATTTTCTAAGTTAAAATTAAGGTAAAATTTATAATTCCTCTTTTATAAATTTACAAATTCAAAATGTTTTTGTTCAAAACTCTTCAATTATTAAGACATTAATTTTCAATTCTCTATCAAACTCTTTCTGACGATTTAAAATTCAATTCATTTAATAATTTTTTTCTTTCTTTATTTTAATTTCAGTATTGTTTAATCGACAATAATGGTAGTGTAAGAAATTTTCGTCGTCCATCAATTGAAGATATATTAAAATATCGTATTGTTGTTGTAACATTAAGTATATCAATGGAATTGGCATCATTAGATTTACCAAAAGGACATTTTACACATATATTACTTGATGAAGCAGCACAAGCAATGGAATGTGAAGCAATAATGCCATTAGCATTAGCTGGTGATACAACACGTATTGTTTTAGCTGGTGATCATATGCAAATGAGTCCAGAATTATTTTCAAATTTTGCTAAAGAAAGAAAATTACATGTATCATTGTTAGAACGTTTATATGATCATTATCCAACTGATTTTCCATGTAAAATTTTATTATGTGAAAATTATCGTGCACATGAAGCAATTATAAAATTTACATCAGAATTATTTTATGATCAAAAATTAATAGCAAGTGGTAAACAACCAAAACATGATAAATTTTATCCATTAACATTTTTTACAACAAGAGGTGAAGATGTTCAAGATAAAAATTCTACAGCATTTTATAATAATTCAGAAGTATATGAGGTTGTTGAACGTGTTTGTGAATTACGTAAAAAATGGCCAAATTCCTGGGGTAAAATAAATGATCAAAGTATTGGTATAATGACACCATATGCTGATCAAGTATTTCGTATACGTTCTGAATTAAGAAAACGTCGTATGAGTGGTATATCTGTAGAGCGTGTACTTAACGTACAGGGTAAACAATTTCGTGCGATATTTTTATCAACTGTACGTACTAGACGTACATGTACAAATATAAATGGTTTAGGTATAAATCAACAAACAGATGATATGGATTACGGATTTTTAAGTAATTCAAAATTATTAAATACAGCAATAACACGTGCACAGAGTTTAGTGGCAGTTGTTGGTGATCCAGTTGCATTATGTTCAATTGGACGTTGTCGTAAAGTATGGGAACGTTTTATTGATATTTGTAATCAAAATAAAAGTTTATTTGGTATAACATGGTCACTATTACGGTCACAATTGGATGGTGTTGAATTGAAAAAGATTTATGTCCTTAATCCGTTAGCACCTGAATTCATACCACGTGCATTACAAGCAGAAGCATATTTAAAAGAACAGGCTGCAACAGTTGTTGGTCAGTACCATCAACAACAAAAACAACAACAGCAGCAACAACAACAGCAGCAGCAACAACAACAGCAGCAACAACAACAGCAGCAGCAACAACAATTACAACAACAAATGGCTGGTTATGTTGGTGGCGGTGGTAATTTTCCTGTACAGCAAATGCGTCCAATTATGAACTCCAATCATCATCATCCACCATTTGCTGGAGGTGGTGGCGGTGTAGGTGGAGGAGTTGGAGGTGGGCCACCACAACAGCAACAACAAGTAGCACCTCCACCGTCTCAACAACAACAGTATCCATATCAATTTTATTATTTTCAACAACAACAGCAGCAGCAACAACAACAGCAGCAACAACAACAACAACAACAAATGATACGTCCTCCACCCCCACCAATTGGGCCAATTCAACAACCACCACAAGCCCCACAAACAAATCCAAATTTTCAACAACAAAACAGTGGTAATAATTTATGGGGTCCATCACAATTTCCAGTTCCACCACCGACCGGTTCTGTTAATAATCCAGCTGCTGCGGCAGCATGGCAACAACAAAAACCACCACAACAACAATCACAAATACGTCCTACACAACAACCACTTAATATAAATTTAAGTTTACCGGTACGACCACAAATTCCACCACCACGTAGTCCAGGTTCACAACAACAACAAATGCCTCTTTGTTACGTACCAAATCCAAAACAACAATCATTTATTATGTCACAGCAACATGTTGGACAACCACAACAACAACAACAAAATCATTTACGTAATCCACCTGGTGGACCAATGAGTCCAGCTTTTCAACAACAACAAATACAATTACCTGATCATATATCACCATTAACTAATGATATAATGGCATCAATCACTGCACGTGCAACACAAGTTGTACAACAACAGCAACAACAACAACATCCAAATATGATTGGTATACAAAAAACATTAGGACAAGAACAAATGCGTCATATTGATAAAGATATACAATTTTTACAAAATGTACATTTCCCAGAACGTATATTGCAACCACAATCACAAATTGGTCATATTCAATCGCAATTATCACAATTACCATCTGGTGCATTAAATAATATTCCTCATAATGATTTTACAGAACTCTTACCGCCAAATATGAGTTTTTATGAGATGGCATTAGAACCAAAAGATTATCAATTTAAATGGTTTTTAAAATTAGTAGAAACTAAAGGTTTGGAGGCAGCAAATAAATTTACAGAAATATTGCGACAGGTACCATCAACAGTGGCTGTTATGACTGGAGGTAATCAACAAAAACAAATGATACCAAATAATAATCGTGAACAAACACAAACATCAATATCTGGTATTAATTCACAGGTTGATTTAGTATTTGATAGTATAATGAGTGGTACACCAATAAATCAACCTGGTTTACGTGATTTACTTGGTATAGGTGGACCACAAAATCCTATTCCACCACAATCAATACCTCCAACAGTTATACCACCACCGGCAATTATAAATCCAATACCAATACAGCAACAAGCGTACAATAATAATCCACCGCCACCAATGTCTAATCAACAACAACAGCAGCAAGTACAACAACAACAGCAGCAACAACAACGTCCTGGTCCTCCACCACCTCCACCACAACAACAAATGAATGAAGCTGAATTTATGATGTCACAAAAAATGGCTGCGGATGGTTCACAATCAATTCCATTATATAGACGTCAAGCTGGACAACCACAATTAAACGGTACAATAAACACGAGTATACTAGTCAACAATTAATGTTTAAAATATTATTCCATTGTCTTTAATACATTTCACCTACTTTAGAATTAGTTTAAAACAAAAAAGCCAACATTTACTCTTACAATATCTAAATAAATGTTGTTATTAAAATGTTAAAACTTATAGAAACTAAAATTGTAGGAACAATATTTTAAAAATTAACGTCTGGCTACTATACTCTTCATTAATGGTCTCAATAAAAATTAAGTAAAAATTAAATGAATTTTGTAATTAAAACTATAACATCAATACAACAACAACACATTTAAAGAGAGTTTAAGGCAATTATAATATATGACTAAGTAATTACTCCATGATTCCGATATTTATTTGAATCTACGATTTGTAGTTACTTTTTATCAGACTTACATTTTATATATACGGAAATAATTATATTATTCGTTGAAAGTTTTTTTGTATTTTTAATTTTATTTGGCTCTCTTTAAAATGTTTGAAATTAATTTATTTAGTTAATTGGATTTTTTGATAATTTTTTAAACCTTAGATATTTTAGAGAATCATCTATTTGATACAATTGATAAAATGCATAATAATTTAACTGGAACAATGATGTCACAATTGTATCAGCAACAACAACAGCAACAACAACAACAGCAGCAACAACAACAACAACAGCAGGAACATTTATATCAAGGTCAAGGATTACCACCAATACAAAGTTTAGCCGCTGGACTACAAGCTCATGTTTTTCATAATAATTTGACACAACAACAGCAACAACAACAACAGCAGCAGCAACAACAACAGCAACAACATATGGCTGGGCAAATAATTGATTATCGTGGTGAAAATGGTTTAGTTGATGATTATTTAACACGTCAAACGGCAACATATGCAAGTGTTGTTAGTCACGGTGGTGCTAATCAACATAATAATAATCAAATACAGGGACATCCTAATCACTTACAAAATAATATAAATCATTTTTTGACTATATCGGCTAAACATCAACAGCAGCAACAACAACAGCAGCAACAGCAACTACATCAGCAACAACAACCATTAGATGATAAAGATCCATTTTCAGCAATTCGTGAATTAGGACAAAGAAGCAATGGTTATTATAATTATTTTCAATAAAAAAAAAAAAAAAACAAATAATAAAAAATAAAAGAATAGAGGAAGAAGAAGTAATAATTTAATTTTAATAAAATAATTAAAAAAAAAAAAATAAAAAAAAACAAAAAAAAAGTAAAAAAAATTTAAAAAAATTATTTAAGAAAAAAAAAATTAAAAAATAGTAAAAAAAATGTAAAAAAAAACCAAAAAAAAAAAAAAAGAAAAATGAAAAGTTATGTCGTATGTTTTAGTCTGTAAAAAAAAAACACACACACACAAACAAAACAAAAAAAAAAAAACCTACATGAGAAAAAGAGAAACATAATTGAGTCTAATCTTCTAATCTTAAATTTAAATTTAAAAACACAAAAAAAAAAGTATAAAAAAATTGAAAAAAAAATATTAAAATTAAAAAAAATTAAAAGGAGAAGAAGAAGAAGAAGAAGAGTTAAAAAAAAAAGAAGAAAATAAAAAAAAAATAATTGTTGAAATTTATAAATATTGAAAAAAAAAAGGTAAAAAAAAATTAAAAAATTAAAAGTAAAATTTATGAAAAAAAAAAAAAAAAACAAAAAAAAAATGTAAAATTATGAAATTCTTTGCACCTAATTAAGAGATTTTTACTTAGGTTCTAAAAAAAAAAAAAAACAAAACAAAACAAAACAAAATGAGTAAATAAACCATAAAGGCAAATTATGTGTAATAATTAATTGATTAATGGATTAATTAATTGAAGAGAAAAACAAACAATTAAAACAAAAATTATTATAAATATGAATGATTATGATTACAATTACATATTATTATTATTATTATTATTATTATTACTACAATTACAATTATGATTATGAATAACAAAAATAAATAAAGCAAAAAAAAAAAAAAAATGAAAAAGTGAAAAAAATGAAAAATGAAAAATGAACAAAAAAAAAAAAAAAAATTACATAAACATAAAAAAGAAAAACTTGAAAAAAAAAAAAATTATAAATATTTTAATAAAAAAAAAAAACATAGAAAAAAAAACACAAAAAAAAAATACATAATTACTTTTGAATTTAACTAATTATTATTTTTAAACAACAACAAAACAAATAAATAAAAAAAAAAAGATGAAATATAAAAACGTAATTATTTTTAAGTTATAAAAATAAAACAGAGAAATGATTCAAAAATTGATGATGTAAACTCGTAAATTAAAATAATAACAAAATTTTTAAATATCGAGAATTTATTTGATCTTTTTTCTTTTCTCTTTTTTTTCCCCAGCAACTTTTGTTTGCGAAACAAAAGAGAAGAAGAAACAACAACAAAATAAAATTCTAAATAAAAAAAAAAAAAAAAAAATTACAAAAAAAAAAAACGTAAAAATTAAAAAAAAAAAAAAAAGAAAAAATAACTTTTATTATTAAAATTTAATTATTAATTATTATTGTAATTATTATTCTATTATTAATTATTATTATCTTTATTATCCTTAACTAATTTAGTTTCCTTAATTAATATTATTATATTACATTTATTATTATTATTAATCCAAGTATATAAAAACAAACAAACAAACAAACAAACAACAACAAAAACAAACTAAAACAAAAAAAGAATATACAATTTTTTTTTTTTAACATTTTCCAACGATTTTTCTTATTTTTCTTTTTTTTTTTATCCTTTTTTTTTTGTTTTTCTTTTACTTTTTTTTTTCTTTTTTCTTAAATGATTTAATAATAATATTTAATGAGAAGCATGCAAATAGATGACGATGAAAACTAATTAATTAATTAAAAAAAAAAAAAAAAGAAAAGAAAAAAAATATAAATTATGTTTTTAATTGGGAAGATTGAGGAAGACGATGAATTTTTCTGAGAAGAATTTTCGAATAAAATATTTTTAAAACAAAAAATATCGATTAACGAATGGTTTCATTTAATAACGACAAATTATCTTTTATCTCTTTCTTTCATATTTATCAAATTTGAAGGAAAAAGAAACTCTCGATTAATATCGCCGTTATTAAATTAATCCACCGTTTATTGGGTAAAAAGATCATAGTTAACGGTTTTTATTCAAAATACACTGATGGCGCTGATATCGAATTGTTCCATTAATCCGTTTTCATTTTTGTACGTCAAAATATATAAAAGTTCAATCTTGTTTGTTAAATAATTTTAAATTAAATTTATGGAATAAAATCGAATAAAAATATAAATTATATATGATCTATTAACAATACAGTACAGTGTGTTTGTGAATTATAAATGGGGCAGAGAAGGGAAGGAAGAAATATTGAACTGTCTTTAATATTTTTCTATTTTATTTTTTCCTTAATAAAAAAAATTTAATTTATGTAAAATAGTTTTTCCTTTATTTTTCTATTGAAAAATGTGCTTAAAAAACATAAGATCATTTTAACCACACACCCACATATATACAATTGAACAAAGAAACAAAGAAAATAAAACATACACAGTTCAATATTTCTTTTTGATATTGTAAAAATTTTAAATTATAAAAAAAGATGGCGTCTCCACTATCAGTTTTAATCATAGAATAAATTTTTATGCATGAATTTGGAAAGTTTTTTAACTGAAATTATGACAAAATATAAACGAAAGACGAAGAAAATGTCCATAAAATTAGAAAAATTTGTCAATAATAATTTTCTTTTGAAAAATATACGATAGTCCATTTAACTTTATTCAATGATTAAAACTTTTTAACGATTGTGGAGACATTTTTTCTTATTTAAAAATATGAGAAGATAAATTGAGATGTGAGAAATGATTAAAAAAAATTGTTGTTAATTTTGAACACCAAAAAAAAATGAAAAATATAAATTAAAAAGGAATCAAAATTCGCGTGATAATTATATAAAATATTATTACATAAAAAGGAAACCAAGTACAAAATTGCCACTAATAAAATAACTTTTAAAAAATTAATGAATAGAAAAAGTGTAAACAACTTTGGTGTTTAGAAGAAAAAAAAATGGAAAACAAAAATGCGCATCTCAGTTTTTTTTATTTTAAAAATAAAAGAAAAGCAAATAAAAAAAAAATAACAAAATATAAATTATAAAAAAAAAAATAAAATAAACGTAAATTTTCCACTTTTTAAAAATAAAAAATTAATAAATTTACCCAAAAATGAAAAGGGGGTTTTCGCCCCGAAGAAGGTTTCCCCTTTCGTTTCTAGAAATCAAACAAATTTTTAATTCTAATATTTGTAATTTATAACAAAAAAAAAGCAAAACAAAAAAAAGTATAAAAAAAAGCAAAACAAAAAAAAGTATAAAAAAAAACAAAAAAAAAAAGTAAAAACAAAAAAGAAAATTTATAATCCAATAAAAGTAATAAAATAATTGAATTTGTAGAAACTCTTTTGAGATCACTTTACCTTTTTTTCGTCTTTTTCTTTTTATTAAGGTCCATTCAATCAACACACTAAGAGTTCAGAGTTAAACTAAAAAATTGTATATTGAGGGGGAAAAAATTAATCTCGCTGAACTTTGAAAATAATTAAAATTGAATGGCCCTAGAAAAAGAGATCGATTTTCAAAAATTCATTTTCGATGAATATTTTAAAATGTGATCACGTGTTCATTTGAAAAAGAAGAAATAATTAACGTGATCCAATTTTTCTTTTAAATTAATTTAAGTAAATAAAAAATACAGTACATATTTTTCAATCAAATTCAACGAACATTTTTACGCTGATATTTTTAAAGATTTAAAGCGATTAATGAAAATAAATTTGCGAAATAAAAGAAAACAAAAAGTATAAGCTGATTAAAATTCAAATAGAAAAAAAGGTTGTGTCTCAAAACAGTTTTAATTGTTTTTTCATTTTCAATGTAATTTAAAACAAAAACATTAATTGATTGTGTATAGTTGACGAAAATAATTGATGCGGATTGTATTTTGAAATAAAGACAATTTTCATATTGTGTTGGTATGTTATTTCTGTTATTATTATTTCTAATTCACGTAGTAAGAAATTTTCTAATTCAAAGATCTCTATTCACTTAGTAGGAGAAATGGTTTCCAATGGGGAAAAAGTTACGAAAAAAAAAAATCGAATAATTTTTCACTTAAAGTCAAATTTAATATCAACATTTTGTATTTTACATTATTCTAACTTAACATATAGTTTACTTCACTTAAATTAATAAATACACTTATAAAAAAACACAGAGAAAATGAGATTCTCCTTTTACGAGGAAATAATGATAAAGTCATAAAAATAATGAAATTCATAGATTGATGTGCACAACAAAAAAATATATACCCTAAATATAAGTCAAAAAGTATATTTAAAAATGTGGAAGACAAACTTTTCCTGCAAACAATTCTGATATCACAGTTATCCAAAGGGCAAGTACAAACATAATATATGAGATTCCAACTTGATGGGAATTTGGTAATTGATACGCTTGTCCGCCAATTTCATCCACATGAAAACCAAGAGGAAATATTACAGCAGCCAAACAAAAGAGGACCACTATTTCAAATTAAAATACTTAATTTTTGTTAATTTTCATTTTATTTTAAATTCACTTACTAGCTGTAAATCCAACCCACCTTGCATAAGGTATAACATTTCTATCCCAATTACTTGATGCCAGTAGAATTATCGTTGTTGTTATACAAATACAACCAACAAATATACATATTAATGCTAAAAGCCATTCTGGTTGTAATTCTGGTGTAAAACAAACTTGTGGACGATTATAAAGAGTCTGGAAAAAAATTTATTATTTTAACTCTCAGAAACAATTGAAAAAATAGAGTGACTTTAAAAAGCGATTTAGTTTCTTATAGTTATTATAATAAGTCATACCATACACGTCCACATTAGACCCAGGCGTGTTTCTCCTTAACATGATAATATAATAAAATTATTAGACAAATTAAAAAGAAAAAAATTACTTTTACTCACCTCCAACATCTGTAATTATCCAGTCTGGCATTGCCAAACTAACAATTGCAAAGACATCCGCCAACATAAATAATGTTGTCGAAATTGTTGTTAGTTTATCCATTTCACTTTGATTTGTATTTGTTTATATTTAATAGTTATTTACTTTTTTTTGACGTTTAACTCGTATTTCCAAAATGGCACATAACATTGAACTGAAAAACAATATTCTTTCCCCCACAGAGTTTTCACACTATACTAGCGTCATTTATAATTGACGATATTATTTTGTACTTTATTACATTTCAAGTATGAATGTATAGGTTAAAAATATTTTTTCGTTTTGAAATAAAAGTTTCACTTTTTAAAATTATTTCTTTATTAAAATAAAAATTTAGATATTGTTCAAATCAAATGTAAAATAAAAATTATGTATTTAACTTAAAAATAAAACTTAACCACTTAATCAGAAGATGGGATTGGCAATAAACCTATTTCTGATTTACATTCATCAAAAAGTTCTTTATAATCAGCATGTTCCCGAATTAACACAGCGACTGTTCCTCTTTTTACACCCATTGCAGCCCCTAAGTCTTGTTTACTAGGAATATAAGTGTAAGGTATATTTTTCTCTTCACAAACAGCAGGTAAATGGCAAATAATGTCAATTGGTGTAATATCGCCAGCAAAAACAACGATTCTGTTTAACAGGATTAATTGATTAAAATTGTCTCAATTCATCTCTATTTTTTGTAAATCTTACCCGGTTTCTCCTTTTCTCAAACGACTTTGAACATCTTTAAGTCCATTCCTAATAAATGTTTTCTGTTTCATTGCTAGTATAATAAATAATTCAGTAAGACAACAAGAATTAAGGTTAAAACTTTATATTCAATACCTTTCTTAATCAATTTGTAGCATTTCTTTGACAATTTTTTAGAAGCCATTGGCTTAGATATTACACTAACATGTCGAAGTTTATCTTCATAACTATCCTCTTCTTTTATCGAAACATCAAGTTCAGTCGCTTCTGTCTTTTCCTTCTTTACTTTTCCCATATTTGGTAAAAACTTTAATCAAATATTCAATAATAAAATAGAATAATTTCAAGCACGTGTGTCTTGTTATAAAAACTTAAATAATATTTTTGGTTTATTTTTGCAGGGTTATGATTGAAAATAAACATAATATCGAAACAATTTTCGAGAACGAGATTCATGAAAATATAATTTTACTATAAATTCAATAGTCGATTTAATATAGCAAATTTTTCGAGCGTAAAATTTCCCCTGTTTTTGTTATTGCCGCTTTTTTGTAATTTTTGTGATACAAATTAAATTTTTAATTAATTATAATATGCCGATAGTAATTCAAACGTGAGTATATTTAATTTATTATTAATAACTTCAACAGTTTATTTATTCTCAAGAAACAAAACAAATACATATATTTTATGACATATTATTTATGGTTTGCGTCTTTGGTGTGTATCTAAAAATTATTAAAAATTGAAACGCAAATTACTTATTATGAAATAATTAATTATGTAGAAGTTATAAAGTTATGCATATTTACAATAACAAATTATCGAAATTCCATTGAAATTGTGCAGTTTTTTACAAAAATGTAAATCAGTAACCATTATGTGAAACGTGAGACGTCAAAAAAGTGTCAGTCTAATTAAAAAAAATTTTAGAAGTGCAGCAGCTAAAATTTTTTCTTCTAAAATTATAATTTTTAGCAAGTTGGTTTACATATAAAGTGTTTATTTGTGAATTATTGCCACAATTAGTTGTGTACGCAAATTAACCAAATAAATTAATTCCTATAATTGATCATATAAAAGGAACAGCTAATATTTTGGAATTGTAACCTAAAAAAATGGGTCCACCAAAACAGAAACACAAAAGAGAATCAAAAACCAGTGGAGAAAGTAAATAACAACAAGTAAAATATTAATCCAATCTAAACACAATAATTATATTATAGTAAAAAAACGTCGTACAGAAGACGATCATGATAACATCATCGAAGATGATGATAAAGATGTAGACGCTGATGTTCCAGGCGCTGCTTCAAAAAATGCTGAAAAAAATGATGAATCAGTACTGGAAGATGAGTATGGTGCTAAAGATTATCGGTCCCAGATGGAACTAAAAATTGATCATGGAAGTCGTCCATTATGGGTTGCACCTAATGGACATATATTTTTAGAAACATATTCACCAGTTTATAAGCATGCTCATGATTTTTTAATTGCAATTTCTGAACCTGTTTGTCGTCCAGAACATATACATGAATATAAATTAACTGCATACAGTTTATATGCAGCTGTTTCTGTTGGATTACAAACACATGATATTGTTGAATATCTTAAAAGATTAAGTAAAACAACCATTCCTGACGGTATTGTTGAATTTATACAATTATGTACATTGTCATATGGAAAAGTAAAGCTTGTTTTAAAACATAATAAGTATTTTGTTGAAAGTCCTCATCCTGAGGTCTTACAAAAACTTCTTAAAGACCCAATTGTTCAACAATGTCGGTTACGTTTGAAAGAAAATGAAGAAGGTGGACCAGATGGTTTTATTACACAAATTCAAGATAAGAAACCCGTGTCTGCATTTGGTACAAAATTACCTACAATTCCAGAAGTTGCAACTGTTGTTGGAGGTTTGTTTTCATTTGTAATGGGAGTATTTGAATTGTTTCCAAATTGTATTTTTTTATTTAGAGAAAACAGATCCAGAAAATCCAGCAGTACCAGAAGATATAACAAAATTCTATGATAAAATTGATAATGAAGAAGATGAAGATGAAGCTAGTCTTAAAACAGTATCATTTGAAGTGAATCAAGAAAAAATAGAAGTTTTACAAAAACGTTGTATTGAAATAGAACATCCATTATTAGCTGAATATGATTTTCGTAATGATACAATAAATCCTGACATAAATTTAGATCTAAAACCAGCAGCTGTTTTACGTCCATACCAAGAAAAAAGTTTAAGAAAAATGTTTGGAAATGGACGTGCACGTTCTGGGGTTATTGTATTACCTTGTGGTGCTGGTAAATCATTAGTTGGTGTTACAGCTGTATGTACTGTTCGTAAACGTGCATTAGTATTATGCAATAGTGGTGTCTCTGTTGAACAATGGAAACAACAATTTAAAATGTGGTCAACAGCTGATGATAGTATGATATGTCGTTTTACATCTGATGCCAAAGATAAACCAATGGGTTGTGGTATATTAGTAACAACATATTCAATGATAACACATACACAAAAACGTTCATGGGAAGCTGAACAAACAATGAAATGGTTACAGGATCAAGAATGGGGTATTATGGTATTAGATGAAGTACATACAATACCAGCAAAGATGTTTCGTAGGGTATTAACTCTAGTACAAAGTCATTGTAAATTAGGTAAGAAAAAAAAATTTACTTAAAAGAATAATTTCATAAATCGTTTTTATTCTGTTTTAAGGTTTAACAGCCACACTTTTACGTGAAGATGATAAAATTGCAGATTTAAATTTTTTAATTGGACCAAAATTATATGAAGCAAATTGGCTTGAATTACAAAAAAAAGGTTTTATTGCGCGTGTACAATGCGCTGAAGTGTGGTGCCCAATGGCACCAGAATTTTATCGTGAATATCTTGGATGTAAAACATCAAAAAAAATGTTATTATACGTTATGAATCCATCAAAATTTATCTCAACACAATTTTTAATAAAATATCATGAAAAACGTGGTGATAAAACAATTGTCTTTAGTGATAACGTTTTTGCATTAAAACATTATGCAATTAAAATGAACAAACCCTATATTTATGGTCCAACCTCCCAAAATGAACGTATACAAATATTACAAAATTTTAAATTTAATCCTAAAGTAAATACCATTTTTGTAAGTAAAGTAGCTGACACTAGTTTTGATTTACCAGAAGCAAATGTTTTAATACAAATATCATCACATGGTGGATCACGTCGTCAAGAAGCACAACGTCTTGGACGTATTTTAAGAGCTAAAAAAGGGGCAATTGCTGAAGAATATAATGCATTCTTTTATACACTTGTGTCACAAGATACACTTGAAATGGGTTATTCTAGAAAACGTCAACGTTTTTTAGTAAATCAAGGTTACAGTTATAAAGTGATAACACATTTAGCTGGAATGGACACCGATACAGATCTCTATTATAAAACACGTGAAGAA
Organism: Pedicia rivosa; assembly: GCA_963082725.1. NCBI lineage: Eukaryota > Metazoa > Arthropoda > Insecta > Diptera > Pediciidae > Pedicia > Pedicia rivosa. Next base: position 4,795,740 of record OY720152.1, read on the forward strand.
CAAGGACAATTACTACAACAAGTTTTAGCTGCATCAGATATGGATTGTGAAGATGAAAAAGTACCTGGTGAAGGTGGTTTTTCACGTCCTGGTGGCTCAAGAAGACCTGGTGGTCTTGGTTCAATGTCCGGTGCTGATGATGCAATTTATTATGAATTTAGAAAGAGAAATAATACACAACATCCATTGTTTAAGAAATTTAGGGGATAAATAAAAATCCAGTTTAGAGAGTTGTTGGGAGTTTTTTTATGTATTTTTTGTTTAATTAATAAAAATAAATTGAATTGTCTAAAAGAAAATGTTTTTATTGTGTTTTACTTAAGTTCATTTAAATTTTGAATATTTTTTGAAATTATAATTAAATATGGTAATTAATTTTATAGACCAAATTCTGAAACAGGAATACCAGAATGGACTATAATTGAATTACAGGGTGATTTAGAAGTACGTGAAGATCAACAATTGGAAGGACAATTTATTGGTGATTTATGTTATACAAAACAAGGACAACCCGTAAGTATTTTCGTTTCAGTTAATCAAAACAATACTTCAATTTCTGAACAGAGTGTACTTTTTTCGAATCAATAATGACAATTTTTTTCTTGGTTTTCTAAAGGAACAGCCAACATTAAAGAACTAAAATATTATATGTTTTGTAAATTATTAAACTTCTGTTATTGTAACTTGATTAAAATTTAAAAATGTAATCACATTTTTATTCATATTTTTTTTTGTAGACTTTCATTATTGGACATCACATTTTGCATGGGAAAGAACAAAAAATGGATAAACCGTTTGCGGTTTTAGAAAAAAATACAAAAAATGAAGAGAATAATATTGGTAATGAAACATCATTAATGTCAAGTCAATTAAATAATACAACAGTAAATCGTTCAATACTTGATTCAACAATTGCAATTGAAAATAAAACAAAACAAACAACAGAATATCATGTTAAAGCGATTGTATGTAAAAAAATTGTTTTTAAAGCACGTCCAAAACCAATTATATCAAATTTTGCTAAACAAATTTAAATATGAAATTATTAAGGAAGTGGTACAATGAAGGATGTATATGAATAAGTGAATAAGTCTGAAATGAATTTAAATATAAATTATTGTTTTTCTGTAAAATGTTAAAACAGAAAAATCAAATTAAAATAAAACCAAATTTATAAATTGAAAAATTATTATTTTATTTAAGAACACAAAAGCAAGAATAAAACAAAATTTCATTAAAAAATTTGAAATTTTGTTGTTATTTTTTAAAGAAAGAATTTAAAAAAAAAACATTTAATCCTATAAAAATTTTAGAATTATTTATTAAGAAAATCACGCATCATTTTATTAACAGTATCAGGTGAATCTTGTTGAGCAAAATGATTAGCACCAGTTACTTGATGATATTTTAAATTTTTATATAATTCCAATGTTGATTCAGCACATATTTCTGATATATATTTATCATGTTCACCAATTAAAAATAAACCAGGTGCATAATTATCAATATGTTTTCTTGGCTTTTCTTCTGTTAATAAATTACGATAATAATTAAGTGGTCCTGTTAAATCACCTGGCTTAGAGAACGTATATTTGTATGCTTCCAAATCTTCTTCCGTAAAATGTTCATTATGTTTTTCACCACCAATTACTTTTAATGACATTAAATCAAACATTCTCATCGAGAATTCAGGAATACAGGGTGATTGAAAGAAAAATGTATACCTTATTTGAAAAGAGAAAGAAATAAAATTTACAAGCGTGAGCTCACTTTCAAATTAATTTAATTTTTACCATGATTTTCTAAATTGATTCCAATTGCACATTATTTGTTTTTTCCATACTGTTTTTGGTGGTGCATCCATTATTATATATTTTTCTACTGTTTCCATATATTTATCAAGATAATGCCAACATATAACTGCACCCCAATCATGTCCAACCAAAATAAACTTTTCTCTTCCTGTAGAAAAGAAAAAATAATATGAAATTAATGGGTGTAAATTATTAATAAAATAATTAAATTTAATTTTATAATTTTTTCTGTTTAATTGTCTACCTAATGCAGTAACAATTTCTTTAATATCATCAGCCAAATTATCAATATTATATGATGAAATTCCTTTTGGTTTATCTGAATCACCGTAACCTCGCATATCAAAAGCGATTGTCCTGTAAAAATAATAAAATATTTGAATTTAATTTGTTTTTCGTATTTTAAAAATAAAATCATATTCTTACCAATAATCTTTTGAAAATTCTTTTATTTGAAAACGCCATGAATACCAGAATTCAGGAAAACCATGAACAAACAACATTAATGGTTTTGTATTATCACCATTTTCAACATAATGAAATTTTAAACCCTTTTATAAAAAGAAAATAAATTAATTTTTAAAAATATACAAAACACAAAAGTTTATTAGATTTTTCATCAATTATATAAAATTCTTTGTTGTAAATAAATAAATAACATTCGGTAAATAAAAAACAAAAAAACAAACGTGTTGATGCTTAGCCAAACAAATGAGGTTTTTTGTTTCAATTATTTTATTATTGTACAAATATAACGTTTGAAAATTGCACAAGGTAAGAACAAAATAAAGAATAACAATAACAACAGTTGACGTCAAATAGATTTTTGCTTTTAAATAAATGGGGAGAGGGAAAAAATTCAATAATTTTCTGTTATAAATTCGTGAATTGACTAAAAATTATTCAAAAGTTTTATTCTTAGGCTGGCATGAAAACGAGAGAGAAATGTGAATTTCTTCAGTTTTAATTTATATCTTTTGTTATCAATTAAACTGTAATCATTATTTTCTTTATAATCTTTATAACAAATAGTTTTATGAAAATATTAGAGCACGATTAAAGATAAAATCTATTTTATATTTAGCTACATTTTTTTGTTTCAATTTTAATTATTTAAAATTCTTAAAATATTTTAATAATAAAATTAATATTGCTCATTTCGTTCCTCCTTAAAATAATTTATTGAGATCGAGGGATAAACAAAAAAAAACTTTCTCTTTGCATAAAAAAAAAACCACATGCGATAAAAAAAAACCGGTACCAAAAACAAAAGTTATAAACAATAATTTAACATCGATAAAATAAGAAGAACTAAAAAGTTTTGTATACTTACATTGGCTTGTATAAATTTATGTTCCCCATAGTCTGGATTCAATAAACAATTTGGTGGAATATTACGTTCTTTAACTTGCCAAAATTTTGTATAAAATTTTAATACAAATAATAGAAATATATTAAATAATGTTTTTAATGAATAATAAAAGCATAAAGAATAAACAACACAATTTCTTAAAAATATATTCATTTTTATTTTCAACAAAATTTATAATCAAATTTGAATTTTGTTTTTTTTTCTTTATTTGGCCGATTCACTAAACGGTTGTGAGTTGACTAAAATCAAAAGGTGAAAATAATAAGAATATTACAATTTTTATAATCGCACAATGTTTTTACACAAATCTTTAATGTGTTTGTTTAAAAGTGTAAGTTTTCCTTTTGTTTATTATTTTTAATTTTTTTTTTTTAATACATTTACATTTTACTCGAATTGTACAAAAAAAAAAATTATTCAGTGGACTATTTCGAAAATTGGATCGAATTTAATTATTTTCTTCATTTTACATAAAATTTGAATTTCATTTTTGAAACTTTAACTTGTTCATGATTTTTAAGTTCAAATCACTATCGGATTGATATCAACTTTACACGATTAGTAACAAATTCTCTATTTTCTCTATTTCCGTTTTAAAATCAAATCTTTCAATTTTAAACTTAATCTTTTTAATAAAATAATATATTTAATTTTAGATAATTATAAATATTTGACACATATCCACTGAATAGAGCAGTTTTTGATAAAAATAAATTATAATTACCGATTGAATAAAAGTCTTTTTTTTACCTAATTAATACTGATGTTATTTTCTGTAAAGATGCTTTCATAAATCTAGTGAGTGTGAAAGAAGAAGTAGATGTCAAGTATTCTCAAAAATCATGAATTTGTGATTTAAAAACAAAGTCTCATCTACGTCTTCAATATAAATTATATTCTGCTTTCTTTTAATTAAATCTATAAAGCTTTCAAAATGCAAACCATACATTTGACTATAATTGTTGACCTTCAACTGGTTTGTTATTAAAGCGTGAAATTTTTTTATTACAAATTAAATATACTAAAGAAAATTGACTAAACTATATACTAAATACTATTCACTTCTCCATATAATTTTTAAGAATTCTCATATTATCAGAATCTTTAACTAAATCTCTTGTTTTTTGACAAGATTGCCTCCATTTTTTAGCTGCTTCCAATAATTTTTGTGAACTTTGTACTTCTTTCGATGAATCAGTATTAGTTCCAATAACACCTAATTCTAATTCTACTGATTTTTGTGGCAATTGATTTGGAAATTTTTTATTATGTGATGATGATTCTGAACTACTTGTTGATGATAATGAATCAGCCCAAGCGATTCTTTGTCTACGACTTCGAACAGATGAAATAATGTTGCCACATAATGGTTGGCCAGAGGTTAATGAAGAGTCTAAAAAAATATATTTTAAAAATAAGAGAAAATAGATAAAATCAATCGAAAATTTATTTTCAGACAGTTAAAGAAGCAAAAAGAAAAACATTGAATTATTCCGAATTCATTTTACCAGTGCCTGTTGATGGCCGATTTTGTTTTACATGTTTTACATCTTGATTTCCATTATTCGAAGATTGTGGACGATCAGTTTGAAATGAAACTGTTTTTAACTGTTGTTGAGTTGGGCTTGAACAAGAAATTTCTGGACTTGTTGTTGTACTTGATTGATACTCAGAACTAGATATTTCAGAGCAATATTCTGGTGTTGAATCATAAAAAACCACATCATCAAGAATAAGAAGTTGTGGGATTGATTGTTTAATAGAATTTCTATAATTTGGTAAAGATGTAACTGGATTATCAATTAGGTTCATTACTTTTATTTCCGGACATAATTCAAGAAAACTTATAGAGTCCAAATCACGAACAATATTTCTGAAATAATTAATAAATTAATGTAAAAACATATTTAAAACCTTGAATCTTTACTTTCGAAGACTTAATTTTGTGAGCATCATCATACTGCAGCATGGCGATACATCTTCAATTAAATTACCATCCGCTATTAATTCTTCCACATTATTTAAACCATTTGTTCCATCAAGATTTCTTAATCCACATCTACTTATATTTAAAATTTTAAGAGACGACATTTCACATCCTAAATCACGTATGGAAGTAACACTGCTTCCATCTAAATTTAATGATATTAGATTTGGCATAAACAAATGTATTCGTTGTAGACTGATCATATGTGAAACAATCCTTATTTGTATTTCTGTAACTTGGTCTAATTCTGATGTTCCTGCTACTTGCTTTAATAATTCATCCAATGATGGCTCGGATGGTAATATAATCCTTTCATAAACAGGCATATCTTGTTCGCACTCGTTTATACTTATGTCACTAAAATTAGATAAACTTAATGATGAATGTGAATGAATTTCAGCTGAACGTCTGGAAGATTCTGAAGATATTGATGATGCGCCTGTGTCTTGATGTTCGCCAGCTGGTATTTGTTTATGAGGCATCACTATTATTATATTTTTCTTTTAAACATCAAATAGAAATTTTTTCTTTTTTTCCAAAAATAAATGAAAATAAAGCAGGTCAGCATTTAAAAATATTATTTTTGTTGTTATAGCAACTAACTGCCAACTTGACCAATTTTGGATCAGTTTTTGAAAAGTTAACCAAAACTAAGTTTTGGTAGCGTTTTTTTTATAACCATTTTTTTTTCTATCTCGCTTTATTTTCTTTATGTCTCTGTCTCTGTCATATTTCTGTCTGACAGACCACAGAAGCAAAATTCCGTGTTTCTTGTTTTTGTTGTGGTTTTAATTAAATTTTTGTTTGTCATTCGATTTCTGATAAAATACAATTATAATGGAATATAAACCTAAGGTTTGACTAATATTTTCTAATTAAGTATGTCATCTCATTGCTTCTGTTTTATTTGGTTTTTTATCACTTTCTTTGCGTCTTCTAATAGTTTTAATTTTACTCCTCATGTAAGTGAGGAACTTTTATTTATGGAAACCTTTTTTTTCATGATGTAATTAAATAATTTTCAGAATTTTCCGCCTTTGAAAAACAATAATCTTCTACGGGCTGCAAGAGGCGAAGATGTGGATCGAGTTCCAGTATGGGTCATGAGGCAAGCTGGCCGGTATCTTCCTGAATTTCAGGTAAGAAATTAGATCTTTTTTCTCTAGCTTTTTCAATAAGAAATTTTTATTAGGAAGTACGAAAAATTCATGATTTCTTCACTGTATGTCGTACACCAGAGCTCGCATGTGAAGTAACAATGCAACCACTTAGAAGATTTGATTTAGATGCGTCAATTATATTTTCGGATATTCTCGTAATTCCTCAGGCGTTAGGAATGATTGTTGAAATGTGTCCTGGAAAGGTAATTGACTAATTTTAATAAAAAATAAACAAATTTTAAATAAAAAATCTTTAATAGGGTCCAGTTTTCCCAGAACCACTTAATGAACCAAATGATTTATCAAAACTTACAGTGGATGGCGCTGTATCTAGACTAACATACGTTGGTGATGCAATTACAATGATGAGACATAAGCTGGATGGTAAAGTACCTTTAATTGGTTTTTCTGGAGCCCCTGTAAATTTAGTTTTAATATTTCAATGTTAATTTTTTTGCTTATAATAATATTGTTTTAAGTGGACACTCATGGGATACATGATTGAAGGTGGTGGTAGCAAGACAATGTCTAAAGCTAAAGGATGGTTAACAGATTATCCAGAAAGTTCAGAAACACTTTTGAAACTTTTAACAACTGTTATTATTGATTATTTTGAAATGCAGGTAGATCCTGAATTATTTATTATCTTAAAAATAGTAGTAGTTAACCACACTTTATTTAAGGTTAAAGCTGGAGCCCAATTATTACAGTTATTTGAATCAAGCGCTGAACATTTGAGCAAAGAACAATTTATATCCATATCGATGCCTTACATTCATGAAATTCAAGAGAAATTAAGGGAAAAGCTAAATGCCCAAGGAATTGAGCCTGTTCCGATGGTAATAAGCATATAAAATTTGTGCATTTCTTATTTTTAATCCTAATATTTACAGACCATATTTGCTAAAGGTGCTGGTCATTCTTTGGCCGAACAAGCGACACTAGGATATGAAGTAATCGGTTTAGATTGGACAGTAGATCCAGAAGAAGCCAGAAAACAAGTTGGGCCAAATATTACACTCCAAGGAAATTTGGATCCTCAGGATATGTACAAAACACCAGTAAAAAAAAAAATATAATTAAGATAGTAAAAAAATAATTTTTTTAAATATATTATTTTTAGGAGGAAATTTTAGAAATGACTACAACTATGGTCAAGAAGTTCGGAAAGAAAAGATATATTGCAAACTTGGGTCATGGAATTACTCCCTTAACCCCAATTGAAAGTATGACAGTTTTTACTGAAGCTGTTCATAATGCGTTATAAATATAATGAAATGATTACATTATTATTTAGGGAAATAAATTTTTTATAATGTTGCTGGAAATTGTTTCTTTTATTTAAAAAAAAAATTGATATGAAGTTAGAAATGATTTTAAATTTACTGAAAGATGGCGTTGAACAATTTGAAAAAGTTAGGTTTGACAGATGTCGCTATCTGTCAGTCTCTTTTACAGACTTTTATTTAACAAGAAGGTGCGTGTAAAATATTTCTTGAAGAAAATCGATCATCATCGCCTTTTTAATAACTATTTATGAAATAATTTGTGATTCAATATAACTAGAAAACGTTTATTTATTATTTAAAAAAATTATTTCATAAATAATTGTTATTTTTTTGGTGTAAACATTGATTAGTGATAGTGAGGTTAATGGTTGAATAGTGTCTAATTATATATTTTATTAGTCTCAGATAATCCGCTAAAATGGTTAAGGCTAAAACAGAAAAACGGAATAAATCTGCAATCAATGAAGTTGTTACTCGTGAATGTACCATTCATTTATCCAAACGAGTACATAAAATTGGTTTCAAAAAGCGAGCCCCCCGTGCTATCAAGGAAATTAGAAAATTCGCTGAAAAAGAAATGGATACCAGTGATGTTAGAATTGATACACGTTTAAATAAACATATTTGGGCAAAGGGCATCAGGTAAAATCAATTATAATACTTTTAAGTGATTGTAGAAGGTAACCATATATTTTGTTTTGAAATTTACAGGAGTACACCAGTCCGTGTACGCGTTCGTCTTGCTCGACGAAGAAACGATGATGAGGATTCACCCAACAAGTTATACACTTTAGTAACATACGTCCCAGTTCAATCATTCAAGGGACTACAAACAGATAATGTTGAATCCAGCGACGATTAAAAAATTTGTATAAGATTTGAAAATAAAGTGCAAATACAAAAACTTTAAATTCAAAAAGAAAATTAAACAATGTTTTATTTAATTGTGAAGTGAAAAATATTTTTATTTCAGATGTATTGAAAATAAGTAATTCCAGTGAAACATAAGTATCCATTTGTTGATTGTTTTTCATAGTTAACAGAAAGTTGTTTAGCAAATTTCTCTTGATAAATGATTTGTTATTCTTTTACTCAAATCGTATTTATAGTTGAAAGACGAGGTAGTATATTTGGTTAGTCCAGAATTGAAGGAAAAATTTGTTTAGATGGAATAGGGGTTTGCGCTCTTTAATAAAAAATAGAAAAAAATAAAATTAGAGAAGATTGTAAAAAATTTAAAAATTATGGTTGGTTGTCAAAGTACTATAAATTTTGTTGTTTTTTCCATAAATATGAAGTTATCATCAATGCAGTAGAAAGTGTCAGATTTTCCGCAGTTGACGTTTACAAAAATATTAAATTTAGTTCATAAAAATTCTTTTATTTTGTTTTCCTACATGATCAAATAAATCAGTTTAGAAATAACACACGATAATAACAAAGTGATAAAGAGAAGAAAATACGTAAAATGCCAAATGATATCTGTGAATTAATTGAAAAAGATGGTAATATTCATGGAGCATATAAGGTCTTCTCATTCCTTACTAATTGTCGTCCTTATTTTTAATAGAGTTCTATCAACAATTTTTATCTGATAAAAAAATTCAGACAATTGCATTATCTTATACAGATCAAATATCAAAATTAGCGGAAGGATTAGATATTTTATCAACAGAATTACAATCGCAAGTAAGAGAACAACACGGAGCTTTACTCTCACAAGCAAGCCACGCAAGTAAATTGGAAACTGCTATTGAAACAGTAAATTCTCATGTAGTAATTCTTCAATCTGGAGCGGAAAAATTAAAGTCTCAAGTAACATTACCGTATAACTTACTTGAAACTCAAACATCATTTCTAGAACGTTTACATGATGCTTCACATATTTTAAGGCAAACCGGAAGGTTTTTACAATTGTATAAACAATTACAGTCAACAAATGATTTAATATTTCAAGCTTCGATTTTGTTTGAAATTGGTATGTTTTTTTAATGCCAAAATTTTAATAAATTTTAATAATAAAAATTTTATTCTTATTTAAAGAACCGTTTTTAATCGATCAAGATATAAAAAAAATTGATTTTATAAAAGATGAATTAGCGTCAACATTATTAATAAGGCAAAAATTAATAAGTCATGCAACAATTGATTTAAATGATGGTTTAAAAAATAAAGATCAAAAACAAATAGAAAAAGGATTATTAATATTTTTAAATTTACAAAAATTAAATAAATCATTAGATGATTTATTAGAAATATATGAAAATGATATAAAACAATCAATAAAAGAATGTTTTTCTGGTGCTGATATTGTTAATCAAAAACCAATTGGAAGTAATAATAACAATACAGCAAATAAAAATCAAATACGTGGCCCTGGTAAATTACCAACATTAACAATATCACAAAATTTTCGCCAAAAATTATGGTCATCTGTTGAATATCTGTTTACAGAAGAAATTTTTTTATTATGTGAACAAATAATTTTATTACAAAAATGTATTAATAATATACATTTAAACAGTAATGAAATTTATCAACAATCAATTGATGTTAAAAATAAATTTTGGATTAATTTAGAAAAATTATTAGAGGAATCATTTAAAGACTGCCCTCCACATGTTGAGCAATGTTTACAACAAAGTTTACCAAAATTATTAGCAGCTGCAAATAGTTTACAATCAAAATTAGATGATAAATTAGCGTTTGGGTAAGCTTATTTATTATTAAGAAATTATCAATAAAATGATTTTTATTTTACGTTTTTCAGTGCAAATACTTTTAAGCATTTTCAAAATGGTTATTTAGAGAAATGTGGAACAACTTTAAAATTTTCAATTATTGGTACCGATTGTCCAACACAAGTAAATTTTGCTCTAAATCTTAAAATGATTTTTTTAATTTGTCTGTTGTTTTAAGGATGCTGTTGATGTTCTTTGTAGATCAGCATCAATTGAATTAAGTGCAGCTCTTGTTGATGAACATTTATCAATATTAATAGCTGGTGTATTTTCAGCATGTAACAAAGATTTTTGGAATAAAACTGAAGCATATATAAAATTTGGTACTGATTCACAACAAGTATTTGATATACCAAATGCTGCACAAATACAAAATACAATGCTTGCAAATACTATTAATTATCATAATATGCTGGTCAAAAGGATGGTTACAAATCTAGGTAGTAATTTTTCATCAAGTTCTGCTGCTGAAAAAATTTTAAATGATTTAAATGATGGGGAGAAAATTATTTTAAAGATTTTAAATCAACTTATAGGTATTTTATTTTATTTACAAATAAATGTAGAATTAAAAACCTATTACTTCAAATTTCAAACATGTTTTTTTATTTTTAAGATTCAATGACTTCAGCTGTAAACATAATATTATTAAGTATGCATCGTGAGCCTGGTTTAAATAATGTAAATCTTATAACAAATGGACCATCCTTATATATGAAAGAATTTCAAGATTTTTTACAACGTGCATGGACCTCGCATATTTTACCTTTTAATGATACAATTAATACAGAAAAATGGTAAGAGCGAAATTGTTTTTCTTTTAGAATTAAATTTAAAATATTATTATAAATTGTTAGCGGAAAAGAATTAGCAAGAAAATGTATTACATTATTTGTACAAAATCTTTCCTCTGTACGTCCCCTATCTCAGGCTGGAAGAAACCGCCTTAAATCTGATTGTCAATATTTAGAAATAGCATTAAAACCAATATGTTCAGATTTATCAGTGCTGGGAAATTCTTTTAGGTAATTATTATTACTTTAACGAAAAATATATTTTTATTTAAAATTTTATTTTCTAGATTTTTACGTGCTATTTCAAGTATAATAACAGTAACACCAGAAAGTTTAGTTGAATTAACAACAGAAACACAACAAGGCCCGGTACCTTCATATCTTATTCTTTTTATATTATTTGGACATGCTGGAAATGATTTACAAAGTCCACACACATCAGCAGGCTGGTCCACTGAAAAATTGATACAATGGTTAAACGGACATTCCAATTCTGATAGAGATAAATTAGAATTAATTTCTGGTTCATTACAAAAATATCGACAAATAATACAAAAGAAGAATGAAAAAAAATATGATGTTATGTACCCAATTATTGCTAATTATTTAGAATTAGCTTCTAAAAATGAAAATTAATTTGTATAAATAAAATAATCTTGTAAAAATTTATTTTCTTGAGTTTTCAGTTTTAAAATTACACATATTTTTGTTTTTCTTTTCAACATTTATAAGGTTCATTTGTACGTTTCTAAAATTTTTGTTTAATCTTTTTTTTCTCATCCATTAAATTCCATATTGATACCTAGCGCCGATTGTGGCCAAAATCTCAAACTAATAAACTCATCTATAGAAAAAAAAAAAAATCATTTTGATTGAATTTGTAAAAGTTGTTGAATATAAATATCTCAACTTTGATACTTTAATAATAAAAAATTATTAAAAAAATCAATAGAAATGGAATCTATTATAGAACAACAGAGGCGTTATCATGAAGAACGAGAGAGACTAATTCAAGCAATGGTAGACGTATATTTAGTAAAAAAGAAATCGGTGAGAGAATCGTTGGAAAACGTATAATTCGTTTCATTAAATTATCTATATGTTACAGGCTCAGGAACAGATATTGTGTGATCATCAATTAAGTGCATTATTAAATGTATGTGTATATAATAATTATTATTATAAACAATTTTTGCTGTTTTTTAAATTATTAATTTATTTTATTTTTAGCATTATTTTGTTTCGACAAATGCTTTGAAAGAACTTTATGAAGACAAAGATGGTGACAGAAAACGGGAACTACATTCATTATCTGTTAATGAATTTACTGAATTCTATATTAATTTAAAAAAAATTAAGTTATTTCATAAAAAGTATGAGATAAATCTTCCATTATCCATTGAATTCAAAGAATTTGGAAAATCATATGCAAATAAAATAAATTATTTGTTCAGTGACGAAGAAGTACTTGGTAAATGTATTGATTTAAATGAGTGTTACGATAAATATATAAATTTAAAAGGAATTGAGAAAATCGATTATTTATCTTATTTAAAGACATTTGAACATTTCGATGATATTCCAAAAAAATACAAAAATGCTGAATATAAAAAGTATTGTGAATCATTATTTGAATATTTAAATAATTATATTTTTAGAATAAAACCATTAATTGATAATTATTCAATATTAGAGAAAATTGAAAAAGAATTTATTCAACAATGGGATAATGGTACATTCCCAGGTTGGCCAAAAATGACAGAAAATTCAGGTGCACATCTTGATATATCTGAATTCTCATCATGGAAAGAACTTACATTAGTTGGTTTAGAACGTTTAAAATTTGCCTTAATCGCATTGAAATTAAAATGCAGTGGAACATTAGAAGAGCGTGCAAAACGTTTATATTTTACTAAAACTAAAAATGAATTCGATCCATCACTGATTCCATTAAAAGCTTATATAAAAGATAATTCAAAAGAAATTGCACGTCAAAGAGATATTGCAAAATTGGAAGCATTTATATACAGATTTGTTGCAATAATTTCCGAACAACGTGTTGCAACTATAGATAACATACAAAGAAAACAGGCACGTACCGAAGCAGAAAGAATAGATAGTAGTGATGATGATCTAAATGAATCAAATTCTGAAGACAATGCAAATGATGATATTCCTCATAATCCAAAAAATATTCCAGTTGGTTGGGATGGTAAACCAATACCATATTGGTTATACAAACTTCATGGTTTAAATATAAGTTATAATTGCGAGATCTGTGGTAATTATACATATAAAGGACCAAAAGCTTTTCAACAACATTTTATTGATTGGCGTCATACTCATGGTATGCGATGTTTGGGTATAAAAAATACAGCACATTTTACATTTTGCACTAAAATTGAGGATGCTTTAATTTGTAAGCCTTTTGCTGATGAATATAAAATAATCTAAAATACACTAATCATATTATGTTTCTTAATTTTACAGTATGGGAAATTTTGAAAACACAAACACGAGATAATCTTTGGAGTGCAGATTATAAAGAAGAATTTGAAGATTCACAAGGTAACATTGTTAATAAAAGAACATTTGATGATTTAAAAAGGCAAGGGGTATTGTAAGAATTCAAAAATTGTAAAAGTTCAGATTGGATTGAATTAAATTTATTAATTTTATTTTCTTAAATAAATGATCAATTAAATAATTTGACTGAAATTATTTATTAATTTATTTCCCAAATAAATTGTAAGAAATTGATAAAAATAACATGAATGAAATATTTTGCTTTTTGTCTGTATTTGTGAAATATCTTTGTAGATAATGATTTTAATCATATCTTAAAATAACTACAATTCCGTCAACAGCATTAAATATTACTAATTCGTCAATGATATTATTAGATTTGACTCATTCTTATTTTTCGGTATATTTATTTTTCCAAAAATTGTTTTTGTAATGTGCATTAAATTTTTATTAAATGAATTTTGGAACTTTGTTTTTTTTTTGAATAACATAAAAATTTAATTCAATAGTAGTATTAGTATACTTTATTTTGAAAAATTAAATACATAATATAAAAAAACATTAGAGATTAAAATATAATTCAAATTTTTTCAGTATAAAATTTACGCAAATTTTGTAGTTCAAGATTTGTTTGTAATGAAGTATCAATATCAAATGAATTACTTGTGGCCCAGTCATTATACAAATAATGAAAATAAACTCCATCAAAAGCAGAAATAGCCTTAAAAAATTTTTAGTGTAATTAGTTTACAACGTTTACGTGTTTTATGTTTGCCTTACTATTTTCTTCTTTAAACCAACAACTTCAACCATTGTTTGGATTTCATATAATAATTCAGCATATAAATGTGTCAAACAAAATGGTTTTAATTTCAAATGGGTCGGTACAGCAATATTATTGGGAATAGTGCCCTGTATAACAGCATTGGTGGTTAACAGTAATAAATCAGCTTCACCAACTTCCATTAAATGCTCCTTAAATTATAATTAGTACAAAAAAAATCAATAATATTAATTATATTAATTTATTTCTTCCTACAAAATTACCTTAACCATATAATGCAGAGTTATAATCAATACAAAATATTCATCGGATATAGTTTCCAAATCACCAGGTTGAATTTTATCAGATATTGCCCAACAGAGTAACTTAAATCTGATTTCATCGTGATTTTTGTTATTTTCACGATCTAACAATTCCAATAATGGAGGCATGGAGACTAAAATAATAATAATAATTAATAAAACAAATTTATGCTATAAACAAGAATATTCTACTTACATGGCGGAAAAATTGGTTTAATTATTTCGGTTGACCAAAATATAGCTTGTCTTTGTGAATAAAATGATCGAGTTATATGTGGATCATTTTTATGTTTCAATAAAATTCCAAGTTTATTTCTTAATAATGGTATTATTAAATCAGGATATGGAGTAACATTTTTTCTGAATAATAAAGGAAAAATTAATTTGAAAAAAAAAAAATGCATACCACAATGAAATAAATTTACCTGCTATCAAAGAAATTACCAATAATTCCGAAAGGCATATCAGCAACAAATAAATAATGACTGTCTGATAAATTTTTCCATATATAATTCAATGTTTTGTCCTGTTTTTCTTCTATCTCAACCTTAAAAATTATTTTAATAAAAAAATGAAATTATTTATAAAAGTAAACATTGAAATAATTTTTTAATAATTACAAGTTCCATCATCTTTACACTTTGCTTAATCAAATCAATTAAATTTAAATTTAAATTTTGATTACAATTAATATCGGAAGCTATTTTTACATAATGTTCATCTGTTAATTGTTCTGGATATTTTCGAACATAATTCGCTACCGTTAATAGTGGCTCTTTACCTAATTGGTTAAGAAATACCTAGAATTATTAGCAAAAAAAAAATTGATCTAACTAATTTATCATCCTTTTTTTTAAATTAATTTACCGTAACAGCTTTACGTGGTACAATACAATTACCAATGATCGTTAAATACAATTTCAATTGTTGTTGGGAAATTTTTAAATAATCACAAAATGATTTACGATTAAATTCCTTAGTTGTACAAAGATTGAAATCAATATCTTTGCCTGACCAAAATTCAAAATCACCTTTAAATAAATAAATTATTTAATAATTTTTATTTGTAAAGTTGAATAATTCCAAAAAAAATTACAAACCTTCATAAAATAAAACATTCATTTTATCACTAATTACTGCTATAGCTTTATATTGATACGCAATGGATGCCAAAAATTGTGGTACAGTGAAATATCCAATTGCTTGAAAAATTGGTCCATACCGTTCAGCAATAATTGCAATATCTTTTTTCAATGTAATTGGAATAAGAAAATTTTTATTTGATGTCTTCTTAAGAATTGTTACGATATCGCAATCATTCTCTATTAAATCTAATGTTTGAATTTGTAAGTTATATTTTTGTCTTAATTTTAATTTGAATTTTTTAATATCATTTAGTTCACTTATTTTTTTGACAAAAATAAAATTAACATCATATTCTTTAAGTTTATCTAAAAAATTGATAAACAATTGTACATGATGATAACGTCCACCACAAATATTATTCAATGTATTGTAATGAAATGTTATTGCAACTAAATCAATTACAATTGTTGGTGAACGATTGTGAAGCCTAAAAAAAAAAATCAAGAATTACGATTAAAAAATTTAACTAAATAACAATTTCTTTCGTATATGCATAATAATATACGTTAATGCTAACGTCTATATACTCTATACATATATATTTTGGTATTATGCCAAAAAGAAAAAAATATGGGGGATTTCCCCTAAAACCAATTTACTTTAGAATATTTTCATTCTTTTGTTTAATTATTAATTATGAGAATTATTCAATTTTTTGTTATGAAAAAATTATCTTATATTTATGTAAATATTTAATTACATTTTATAATTTTTAATTTTTTCAATCATATCAACATGGTTATATCCATTAGGAACTTTGCACATCACAAACTTATTTAATCCATTCATGGTTTTTATAAATTGTTTTGATAAATTAAAGAAAAATTCAATATATCGTTATTAAATTATTTAATTCTTTTATGATAAACAAATATTGTAACAGTGAAAATTATTGAACTTCTCTACACCACACAAAAAGTAAATATGATGAAATTATATCGGATTCGAAATATTTATAGAAGGTTTGTGACTCAGACGTAAAATGCAAAATGTTAAATGTATGGAAGTAAAACGTAAAAGTATGTATATAATTAAAAATATTTTTGGTAGTAGCAGTAGCGTTGCAGTTTTTTTGTTATTCCTGTTTTGTTGAGATTGTGAACAATAAATTTTGTTTATATATTAAAATAAATATAATTGTTCTTATATTTAAAAATTTAACTATTTTTCAGTTATGTTTTTAATTTAATATTTTTATTTTTTATTATTATCTAATCGAATTTAATATTTCAAAAATTTATTTTAATTCGTACAATATTAATATGGAAGAATTGAATAAATTTTTTATATTTTAATTTTATTAAATAATTTTTTAGAAAAAATAACGTTAAAATTTAAAATAATGAGCAAGAAAATTGCAAGAAAAAGACCAGGAAAAAAAATAGCAAAAAAACTGCAACGCTACAAAAACTTTCGATAATCTTGGTTATGCCGGTATCATGATACCGGCAGAATAGATAATCAAATAGACGTGTATTATCAGTATTATGTGCATACATGCATTTATAGCTCCTTTTTATTGGCATTCTAAATACTATACTATATTTATATAAAGATTTTAAATAGTCTTTTAATGACACTTTAATTTTGATTATAGTTGTAGCAATTTGTATTACATTTTTATGATTTTAACTTTAGTTTAGTATTGAGAATTTCATTTTGTCAATTAGGGTAGTTTTTGGATAGTTCGTTAAGAGCCTAGTACGTGTCATTATCATTACTTAAGTAATAACTATTAGTATTAATTAATATTACCAAACACGACTAATTCTAATTCTAAAGTATCGCTACACATTTTTTCCAAGAAATCTTTTTTTTTTTCATAAATGTTTAAATTTGATCGGAATTTTCTTAAAGCAAAATTAAAATATATTGTGATAATGAACAAAAACATATAAAATCCAAAATATAAATTATAAAATACAATTATAAACAGTTTATTAATTCAATTATTTGTGATTGCATAAATATAGAAACGAACAACGTATTAGTTTTTATAGAATTATTAATTTTTTTCTGATCAAAATTTTATATATAAAAATATAATAGATAAAATTATCCCATTATCACTTTAGTTTTTATTCTTGTTCTCTTCCAATTTTTCATTTATAAATTTAACAAGAATATGAACACCTTTCATATTGGTCTCTTCATAGTAGGGTAATTCTGACATTTTTTTAATGTAACTTGTTAGTTTGGGATATCTGAAAGAAAGAATATAAAATTAAAAATTATGAATAGCTTCCTGCAAATTTAATTACTTTGAAGCCTCAATGGGAATTATTTCAATCATTGTTGTAATGATTGGAATAGCTGATAGATCAGCAACTGTCATCGTATTTTCAAATAAATACAAATCACTTTCCAAAAATGTTTCCAGGAAATTGTAAACATTCATGACGTTGGTTTTGTCAGTTTCTTGAATTTCACTGGCACCTTCTTTCATAATTTTTATCTAAAAATTATAAATTTTTATTTTTATTTTATTCAAATAATTATTCCAAATTAATTTTTTACCGCAATACGTGCAATACTGGGAAACATCACACCGCTATCAAAATAAAGACGTTGATCAATTTTAGCTCTTTTAGCTAAATCCTTTGGGTAAAGACTGTCATCTTTAGCGTATTTTCCAATCAAATAAGTATTAATAGCATGGCTATCCCAGATAATCAAATCACCATCAACCAATGTTGGAACTGTATGTTGTGGATTTATCTGCGAAATAAAAAAGGATAATTTGAAAACATAATTTGGTTCTAATATTTATTAAGAGTTTTGTTTTTTACGTTTCCCTTATTACATTTTCAAAAATTTACCAACCTTAAGAAATTCCTCAGATAAATGTTCACCAGCAAACAAGTTGATGGGCCTAAAAAAATACAATGCATTATATTTTTAAATTAAATAATAAATAATATTGTCAAGATTTACTTAAGGTCAAGGTTCAATCCAATTGCCTTCGCAGTCATTAGTACAGAACGAACTGGTGCACTAGCGATTGTATAGTATAATGTTGGTGCCATGTTTGATCTTTAACTTATTGTTTTATTGAAATGAAAAATTATATGTAACTAAAAATAAATAAATATTGAATAAATGCAGATTGAACTTTATATTAAGCTGGAGATTATATAAAATTTCTTACGATAACGTTATCATTTGTGTTTTAGTACACATACACGTACGTATTATGTTATCTTTGAGTGCCGAAAATTATAAACAATAATAATTACTCCGGTTATAAATATAATTTATATATTATTTTACAATGTACGCCTTCTTACGAAAGAATGATAATGATGTGTTTGAATAGCGATTGCTTGTACTATTAAAATTATTTTGAGATTATATTTTAATCAATTAATTGACCTTTATTAAATTAAATAAAAATATTTGATACACAAATATTTATTCTAAATTTTCAAAATCAAAAACTAAAGAGACTTTATATATGCAAATAGGAATATTTTATTTTAGCCTTTTAAGACATTGTTGATTCATGAAAATTACATTAATTCTTAAAATATTTTTCATTTAAATTTGTAACACATTACTATCCTTGTTACACATACAGTAATTATAGGTTTTGTTTTTTAACTTTCAAATAAGAACACTTTTTAACTTACCAAATAAACAGACTATACAATGTAATTGGTGAACTAAAACTGAGTTAAAAAAAAACAACATTTGATTTTGTATTTGCCAAATGATAAAACGATTCTTTCTTATCATAATTCTTTTATTTCGTCTCTCTAGTCACAAGTCGGTCTCGTTGCGTATTTTCTCTCATTTTCCTGACATCTTTTTTTGCTCAATTTTGAACGTTATTTTTTTTAAAACAAAATTATGATTAAAACTAAAATATATTGTGTTAATAACTAAATAAAAAGGTGTAATTAAAACCAAATTCTAAATATAAAAAATATCTTTAATAAAAATTATAAATAACAAAACATTTATTTGTTCATAACAGCTTCAATAAATAATATCTCATCATTTTTATTAATTGCTATAAATTCTTTTCCAAATTCTTTTATTTCTATAATGGATAGATGATTTCCTTTTGGTATAGTAGAACTTACTAAAAATTCTTTAAATCCAGATACTCCAGAATATTTGTAAGCAATTAATGTTTGCGTAGGATTATTTGTTAATACATACAATACAAGTTCATATGTTGGAAGAATTGAAAATTCAACTTCAATTGGAATTTTTGTATAAATCTCCTGATAATGTTTAAACATTTCATATTTTGGAGCACGATAAATTTCGATAGAACCATGATGAACAGAATTATTCATATACTCTGAACAAACAACAATATAATTAAAATTTTCAAAAGAAATTGCATTTATCAAAAGTGGATTTAAAACTGGTATAACTTGTTTGAAGTTGAAACGATTGTTGGAATCAGATTCAAAAATTTTTATTTGATTTTCTTTGGTTAATAGAATCATTAAAGAATTCTTCTCATCTTGTTGAATTGAAACACCCTAAAAAAATTATTAATTTTACAATTAATATTATCTTAATTATTATTTTATAACCCACCTTTTTAACAGGTGTTATTGGTAAAATCTGATGGTAAACAAAGTTTGGGTGATGATCCTCTAAAAGCATACAATAAATAGCAACATCTTTTGATTCCTCTGAATACATAGCAAAGCAATCTTTTACACCTAAGCTGAGTGAAATAATATTTCTAGTTGTATTGCTTGTAAATTCAAAGATTCGATCAAATTCGTGCTCATTATGAAACAAACATATTTGCTTGTAAATTTTTGCAATAATATCAAAAGTCTCAACATACAGACAATCCGAGTAACGTAACGCTATTTTATCAATATTTAAGATTCCTAAATTATCTGAACCAAGGGATTGAATTTCTGTATCCAAAACCATTAAATTGGTTGCCGAATTCCATTTATAAAAGTGTACAATTGGCCAGGAATTTTCAATGGATAAAATAGCAATACTGTCTCTGTAATGAAATTTAATAGATATAATTTTTTGAAAATACCCAAAAAGTACTTGTCGCAAATCAAAATGATCCAAATAAAATGCTTCATCTAAAAAAAAAAATATTATGTATAAAAATCGAAAACGCATTGAAACATATTATCTTACGGTCATAACTTAATAAAACACGGTCACCAATTGCATCATATAACTTTCTCTCATCATTGTAATTATTGAAAACATTGTCTGATATCAGATCAGATATAATACCACTAATATTAATACCGAACATTTTTCCATCACATTGAAGACTTCCAAAATGAATTGGTTTCACGAAATCTAATTTTGAATCGATTTTACGTTTCGATGTTTCAGGATCATTACGTGAAACTAAATTCAATAAAAATTCATTAACAGTTTTCGAATTTATTTCATGAACTTCCAAGAAGTTAACAGATAAAGAATCATTATTTATTTTTCCTGATTTATTTATTATACGAACATTTCCGTTAATTACTTGTTCCCCGGATTTAGACAAAAGGTAATCATTACTAAAAGTAACATTGTTTATACTTTTGTCGGTGCTAAAAAAAATGTTAAATTATATAGAAATATTATTTTAATAAAAATCAATTAACAGCAACTTACATTAAATGTTTGATATTAACATTACCCTCCATGGTAACAGTACCTTGAATAGTATGATCTCCATATCTGGTTACTGCTCTTGACATCCAATCAGCTAAATCTACATTTTGAACAATGCAAGGATATGGGCATACGAAATTATTAACTTTTAAATTTTCAAAAGTTTTAAGGGCAGTTATATTATTGTAACTGACATCATATCGAACAATATCATTAGCCATGTTTAAACCATTTATAAAAACTGAATTCAAACTTCCTGAAAACAGAATAATTTAAAAAAACATAATGATTTATTTTCTCATAAGTTTACCGGACACGTAGACATTATTGAAATTCCATTGGCCAAAGATCGTCTGATCTGTATTTGTTTTCAAAACCAATTTATTAAAATTTGTAATGTTGATTTCATAAGGACTACTGTGAAAAAGAATTAATATTGTAACGAAAATAAAAAATCAAATATAAAAAATATCGACTATGGCCACAACCTTCTATATTCATAGCCGTGTCACCGTTTTGCGTTAGTATGGGTGGTAGGCCGTCAAAAATTATATACAATCTTTCGTGGATGAATTTTGTCCTGTTTTATTTCGTTGTTTATAATAATAAAACTAAATAAATTATAAAAGTAAGTAGTTAATAATAATTTTGAAGTGTTTCTAATTGCAATAATATATTTTTTTAATTGTAAAACAATATGTACAAGCGATTTATTGTGAATTAAAAAACTTCAAAATTTTTAGGTTATGGTGTTTTCTAAATTATTTTGTGTGATTTTATTGAAAAATTTGATATAATTTCTGACAATTAAGCTTAGTTTTATATGTTATGTGGAGTGTTAGTTTATATTTAATATAAACATTATGTTTTTGTGATCATGTTTTCGTTTTTTCCGCTATAATTTACATTTAGAGTAAATTAAAAAATTCACAATAAATATGTAGTACTTATGTTTATGGATGTTGTTTTTTTCAATTATTATTATTGAAAAATGTGATATAATTTCTGTGTTTATGTAGTTTTGTGGAATGTTCGTTTATACACATATATAAACATCATATTTTTGTATTTCTGTGTAGTTTTGTGCATGAGTTTATAGATAATATAAAAATTTGAGGTTATGGTGTTTTCTAAATTGTTCTGGGTGATATTATTGAATTGGACGTTGAAGAAAATGAAGATTTAAATTGTGATAATTATAAACAAAAAATAGCTTTAATACGAGATCAGTTGAAACATCTAATAAATAAAATTCGCAATATTCTACGGACACAATAATTTTAAGTTTTGTTCTGTTCTCCCATTCGTCATCCACATACGAATCTTTAAGAACATTTTTCATTTTGCCTCATAAACGTCATCTGCAAAGATTGTCTGCTTCCTTTAAAATATCGCCAGAATCCAGAGAACAAAATTTTAAATATTTAAATTATTTAACTAAGGATTTAAGTACTGCAGAGAAAAAAGTTGTTCTAATGATTGAGGAAATTTATGTTAGTGGAAATTTGAATTACAAAGGAAAGAAAGTGTCTGGATATGCCGAAAATTGTGACTAAAACCGTCCAAACGTTTATGATTAGTTCCTGTTTTGGCAGGTTTAAGGAAGTAGTACATTTAGAGCCTGTGAATTCATCCACTGGTAGTGAAAAATTAACAGAAAAAGTATTACATGCAGTGCAACAGGCTGGTTTTTAAATTATTGTTATCATAACTGACAATAACCGAATCAACCAGAATTTATTTAAATTATTGGATAAGGACGATATTGGAAAATTCCGTAATCCAGATTCTTGTTTTAATTCTGATTTCTTTCTTATGTATGACACTGTTCATATTAAAAAATGTAAGAAACAATTGGATCAAAAAGTGTAAATAATTCTTTTGTGTATCCTAATTGGATATTGCATCGTTTGATCATATTAGACAAATTTTCCATAAAGAAAAACACTTATTGATAAAAAAGGCTTTTAAATTAAATGAAAAATCTGTATATCCTAGAAATTTAGACAGAATTAAAGTTCGATATGTTGATAATATACTTCATGATTCAACACTAGCTACATTTGTCTTTTAATTCTGTGTTTACATTTGATTATTAAGATTTATTGTGTGCTTTAACTTTTATTAGTTTGGAAACTGATACTGATATTGATCTCTCATCAAGCTGTTTATGTGGAACTACATTTAAACAAATATATTCTAGGACATGTAATGTTATGTGCAATATTATTCTAAATAATTTCGTCAAACAACAAAATGATGAAAAAAATACACAGAATAATAACAAACGAAAATTGAAAACTTTTAAAAAATCAAATGCAAATATTAAAATTGCAAAAACGAGCTAATTAGGTTAAAAAACTTTAAAATTCTACTATTTTTTTATTCATAACTTTAGTTTTTTTTCTTAAAGAAAATTGTGATTTTTTTAGTTTCTTACTTTATGTTCCTTTATTTATTATTGTTTAAGACTAAATTATTTATTTTTTATATTTATATATATGTGCAATAGATATTATATCATTATAATTTAATGAATTGAAATAAATTTGATTTTTTCCCCCAAAAGAATGTTCGTTTTATTATTATTTCAGAAAGTAAAAATATCGGCCTATTCTGAGCCTTGTATGTATTAGTAATTGAAGCGGTGACACGGCTATGTATATAGAAGGTTGTGACTATGGCTCGTAAATGACTAAGTGACTAAAACGTGAACTATTAGTTTGGATTTTAATAATTTTTGTGTAGTATTATTTGGGTGTTATTGGAAATTCTAAATGTCAATGTCAAATTTCAACTAAAAGCAAGACAGCTGATCTCTTGAGTGGAACACAGGAATGAAAAAAGTATGTATGCGTTCAATAATTATTCCAATTTTAAAAGACTAAAATAGTAAAATAGTAATTCTTTTAAATACCTGCTCAAACCCTTTACTAATCCTTTCAATATTATATTCTTAACAGTAACAGGATTACCAAAAATTGCTTCTTGAAAATCAATTATTGAAATTATTTGTTGAGGTTTTGAAATACTGAAATAATGTGATGATAAGTGACTTAGATCAATATCATTTATTAAACCCTAGAAAAAAAATCTCATATAAAAGCCAAACAAATGAGTTTGTTTATTAGTTGGTAATTACATCCAATGTTAGGTCCTCTTCAAAATATCCAGAATCAAAGTGTATTTCATCTGTAAGCATTACATCTTCATTTAAAAACCAAGCATTTTCATGTAATAAATCAACATCGAAATTATTAAGTATATTAATTTTTGGTATCTCTTTAAAAATAGCAGAACCTTCGATCACTAATCCATGGTTTGAATTTAATGGTTCCAAGAAATTTTCTATTCTCTTTATATCAATATTATTAATTTTTTCATTTATTGTTATTGTTCCAGTAACATTAAGATCATCATTTAATGTAATATCATTTATTATTTCCTGTGGCATTTCATTAACTGATAAAATAGCATTTTGTGATAATTTAATACCATTTATTGTACCAGCAATATCAACAGGCATATTGGAACGTATTCCATTTAAGAATGTTATATTTTCTAGATTTTGTGAACTATTCAACCAAATACAATTAGTAAATAATTTATTCATATTCTGTTTATTAATTGTTCCATTTAATATAACTCTGTCTAAATTCATATAATTTATTGTTTGTGGTGCAGTAAATTCCTAAAAGAATAAAAAATTGTATTATTTACAAGATAATATAAATTGTTTATTTTCTAATTAATGCAAAAATACAATCATTTACCTGATCTGTTTCACTTAATAACCAACTACTACCAAAATCAGTTATTGGTATTGTATTCAAATAACCATCTTCAATTATTAAATTTTTAATAATTATTTCATTAAAAAAATCAAAATCACCAGTAAATATAATATCATGTTCATCTTTTTCAATACTATTATAAATATGATTTATATCAATATTCGATAAACTTCCTTCCAATAAAATATTTTCAATTTTTAAATCATTTATAAAGAATTTTTCACCAATTATATTATTTACAAAATTTCCATCATTTCTCTTTGTTAATGTATCATTTATTAATTGATCAATATTATAACCGCAAACATTATTATTTATTATTAAATTTTTAATTTCAATTATATTTTCTATATTTATTTTATTTTTTAATAAAACATTTGACGTAATTATTTGTTCTGTTGATGTTGTTAAAATATCATTAAATTTATAATGTTTTTCTGTTATTGTTGTATTTTTTCCGATTACACTATAAAAGAAAGAAAAGGTTTGATGAACAAATGAATCAATAAATTAATGAACACTCAAAAATTGAAACTTACTTTTTAGCAATAACCTTTTTAAAATGTATTCTACCTTCAATAATTTGGTCACCTGTTTTACGTAAAATTGTTTCATTTAATTGTAACAAATTAATTCCATTTATTTCACTGGCATCACAAATACCATTTATTAATAAATCATTTGTAAATATTTTTAATCCAGTTACATTTTGTATATTTTCATCATTATTTCTTATAAAATTAATTGGATTTAAATTATTTATATTTATTGTATTAATATTTTTTGTTTTTATTGGTTGAATAAAATTAAATTTCATATTTGTTTTTGTATCATTCAATAATAAACCATTTTCATATAAATTTAATAAATTGTAGGTACCATTTTTACCATACATATTTTCAACTTTTAATTGTTTTATATTGACATTACCATTTATTTCATAATCACCTTCAATTATTATATCATCTGATATTGTTACAAGTGGATTCATTTGTCCTAATGTTTTACTTAATATTTTTCCCTAGAAAAAAATAAATAAATGGATATTAATAATTAGTAGACATTACAATTGATTTTGTTCTACATTAAAATCGTAATAAATTATTCAACATAAAGCGTTTAATTATGCGTCATTGAGAGGATAGGAAAATATCATGTTTAATGGTCACAGAATTGTCAAGACAATTTCCATTTAATGATTTAGAATTTTAGATCTGAACAAGAATGAAAAGCAATTATTTCAGTTGGTCAAAGAATAAGTAGATAATTTTATAGATAATGGATGAATAAATAATATAATAACGGATTATGTTAACTTACATTAAGTTCAATTGGTCGAATTAATTTAACAGATTCAAATATTTTTTCACCAGTTATTATTTGTTTTGTATTTGACTCCTTTAAAAGTACATTTAACTTGCCATCATTAATATTTATATTGTTAATTCTTTCCATTACAAATAATTTATTAATAATAATTGGTTGAGCAAATTGTATATCCTTATTAATTGTTTGATTATTTCTACCATTAATTGTAACAATATCAATAATATTCTTATTCGATATTAAATGTTCTGTTAATAATTCATTAGCATTTAATTTCTCAATATTTAATTCAATTAATATTGTTTGTTCAGCATCATTCACTTTTAATGCAAATTTATTCACACTTTCTAAATCAATTAAATTGATAAAACCATTTACATGTAAATGTTCAACAATTATATTTTTAGTAATAATTTGTTGTTGTTTTATTTTTAAATTTTGTAATTTTTTCAAAATATTCTCAAATAAATATGAATTAATTGTTTTTACATGAAAATTTCTTACAGATAATTTATCAAAATTTAAATCACCATTTATTATTTGATCACCATTTTTTAATAAAATATGTTCATTATCAAATTTTATACCATCCAATTTATTTTTAACAATTAAATTATTTTTTAATAAAATTTGATTAATTTTTAATTTATCAAAATTTATATCATCAGTTAAATGTAATAAATCATTTCGATTGAAATTATTTAATAATTTTGTATTTAAATTCTCATCAATTATTAATTCATCAAATTCAATTAAATTATTATCATTATTTAATTGAAATGGTATTGTCTCAATATTATCTGATGAACGTATTTGATTTTCTGTTATAAATTTTTTTGTTGTTGTGTCATTCATAATTTTTGGTTTTAAATTATAAAATTTTTCAATTGATGTTATACGTTGATTTAAATTGTTAATATTTTTTGTTAAAGTATTTATTGATGTTGAAAAGTTTTCATCTAAAATTGATGTTGGTGTTTTTATCTGTGAAAGGAAAAAAAAAATTTATTTTAGTTTTTTTGTTGTTAGTTATTTTATTGTGACACAAGCACAACGACACACGTTGTTAAAATATGATTTTGCCCTATCTTTAAACAAGACGCTTTTGACGAGAAGACTTAATTGTGACAGAGGATATGTTGATTTTGTCTTGTCAAGTGCAAAGTCTGTTGACCCATTTGACTCAATTGCGGTTTTTTTTATTCACAAAATGTTGATAAAATTCAATTCCATGTTTGTAATTTTAAACAGTAACAGAAAAATACTCACAGATTTTGTTTTTAAATTATGTACAATTAAATTTTGAAAAACAGCTTCCTTCTTTAAATACAATTCTTCATCGGTTGTCTTTGGTAAATTCTACAAATAAAATGAATAGAAAAATGGTTAAGATTATTCTCTAATAAAATTGATGAATAAAAATTGTTTAAAGGGAAATTAATGAAAATCAAATTATGGAATAAAAATTCAAATGCGTAAAATAAATTGGATGAGTCAACGATCTCTTTAATTTTCATTTTAAACCTTTTTATTTCTGTAAATTTTACCTTAAGACGTTCCAATAAAATCTCATCATTTCTTTCAGTTATCCGTTTAACATTTATATTACACCAATCAATCACTTCTGTATGTAATGTTTTTAAATAATTTTTATAGATAAAAATTGGTGAAAAAATATTAAACATTTCACCAAATAAATTACGATTAGCGACAACAATTAATGTTTTATCATTCATATTTACAGTTCTCATATTTGTTATTCCTTTACCAAATGCTTCACCCGTATAATGTACATTTGATTTTGTAAATTTCCAACCATCATATTGAAATGTTTGTATTTCTTGTTTATCACAAGCTGCTAATAAAATGAATTCACCTTTTGATCCCTGTTTTTTTTGTGCATTTAAAGAAGAAAAAAAGAAAATGTTAATTTTTTGTCATTTACGAAATTTATAAACAAAATTTACAAAAGAAAGAAAGAGAGAGAGAGAGAGGGGTGGAGAAATTAAGAATTAAATTTACAGATGAGAGATAGAAATAAATTAAACAAATGAATAAAATGAACACACACAGTTCATCTGATGTTTCGTGAATTTCTTTAATTTCAGTTTAAAATTTTTTTATTATAAAATTTCATTAATTTAATTTTTAAATAAATTGTTATTTACCAAAATTGGAAGAAACTTTTTTACAGAATAAAGGAGTAAACTTTGAAATGGTACAAAATTATTATTTACATATTTGTAAATTATTGAATTGGCTTCATAATATTTCAATCCATCTGGTCCTAAAAAAATATGAAATAAAAATTAAAAAAAATCTTTTATTTCAGTTGAGAAAATTTAAAAAAAAAAAAGAAAGATAGAAAAATGTAATTTACCAATTTCAAAACTATTTGCAACAACTAAAAATGTTTCACGATATTTTTCATGATCAATATAAAAATATTTAATATCGACCGCTGCTTCTGTATGAATTTTATCATACAAAATAAATTTATTATTTAAAATATTAAATTTAAAAATTGTTGAAAATGTATCGGTTGCACCTTTATTAATTGAATTTCATTTTGTTTGTTGTTTTTGGTAGGTTGGTTGGTTAGTTGATTGGTTGATTGTTGTTGTGTTTTATAAAATAAAAAAAAAGAGATTTTTGGTTAAGGGAAAAATTTATTTGTAATTGTTAGAAGAATAATTCTTACCAAATTCATCTTTGTAATTAGCAATTGCAATAAATAAATCTGATGCAATTGTAAATGGTTCTAATCCCATTGCATTTGTACATAAAATATTATCAATAATATCAAAATGATAACCAGACCATTTAAATATTGGACAAAATTGTTCATTTAGATTTTTATCAGGAAAATAAGTTTTCATTAAATATAATGTATTGCCATAAACCCTATTTGTTGATTTAATGATGAGACAAAAAAAGAAAAAAAAATGTTAATTAATAATAAAATTACAAAATGCTACCGGCAAAATAAATGAACACGTCAACGTGATTAATTTTTATTTTTGAATAAAAAAAATTCTATTAACGAAATAAATTTAAGAGAATAAAACAGGATTTTTTTTTTTTATTTTGAATTTATTAAACAAAATGGAGGAAGAAAAAAAAATGAGTACTTACCATAAACGCATTGTTTTTATATTTGATTTTTGAAAACGTTGAACAACCATTAATTTTTTTTCATAAATTTGATAAATTGGTGAACCAAATAAATCATCATCATTTAAATTATTTATTGTATTATTCACAACAGAAATATAACCAGCATGATTTATTGATGTACAATCTAAACTGTGACTATTTGTGTTTAATAAAAAACTTTTGATTTTATAAAATTTTTTATCATTCTAAAAATTCACAAAAAAAAAAAGTCAATTGAAAAAGAATTTATTTATTATTTTTTAAATTAAAGATAGACAGTCGGGATAATTCAAGGGAGTGTAAGAGACTTAAATATCTGATTATATTAAAATGTTAGAAAATGTACACTTCCAAACAATTGACAATCAAACGTTTCGGATAAATAAATTTATTTCCTTAAAATTCTTACCTTTTGAATAAAAAATGATACAAATGTTTGATTTAACTTTTCTGTATGCAATGCAATACCATAAACTGTACCATTTAATTCCATTAAACAAATATCATGTGGAAAATTAACTGGAATTGTACCAATTTCATTGAATCCATTTAAAATGTAAACACCTGAAATTGAAAAATATGAAAAAACATTTTAAGATTTCAACGTCAAAATAAAAATTCAAAATTCAAAATCATAAATTGTCCTCTCTTAATAACCGAACATTTCACAGGTTAAAGGTACTGTTGTAACTTCCGCCAATAACAATAAAATGTCACAGAAAAATATAAAAAACTGCTATAGTGAAAAAGAACAACGGCACTCTTTACAACGAACTCACATATTATAACGAACATTTCATTTTTACAGACAAAACACAACAACTTACTTCACTCAAATTATTATCAAATCTTTTAGAATGAGATTTAATTAGTAGGGAATTTTTTAAAACAAACACATTTATTAATTTTTATTTCATTTCCATGCTTTTCTTTCTTTCTTACAGATCATAAAAGGAATCAAAAATTAACAGAGACAAAAAGAAAAATAGAAGCAGAAGCGATGACGTCAAATAATGATAAAGAATTTGATATAAAAGAATATATAAATGAAAATCAATTAAAAGATTGTTTAGAAAAACAATTAAATGAAATGAATATAATTAATTCAATTTATTGTAATCCAGGTGAATTTCATATTGATGATCATAGTATACAAGCTGATATAAATCAATATTTAGATGGTAAAATTAATTATTTTAATAATAAATTAGATTATGAAATTTGTTTACAAGAGGATGGACATAAAATTTTTATTATTATTGAATTACCACATTTATATCCAATATTAGAATTACCTGATGTACATATACGTTCAACATTATTTAATAAAACACAAGAGAAATTAATTAATATGAAAATACGGAAATTTATGAAAACATTAATTGATAGTAAATGTACATATATTTATGAAATAATTATTTGGATACAAGAAAATATGGATGATTTTAAATTATTAGAAAAAAATGTGATAACAATTGATGAAAAAAATTCAACAATTAAAAATGATGAGAAATTAATTGATTTAGAACGTTTATGGATTTATTCACATCATATTAAAAATAAAACAAAAAGACAAAATATTGTAAAAAATGCAAAAGAATTAAATTTAACTGGTTTTTCATTACCTGGTAAACCTGGTATTATATGTGTTGAAGGTTATGAAACAGATACACAAGAATTTTGGAAATTATTAAAATTAATGAAATGGCAAAAAATTACAATAAAAAAAAATGAGTTTAAAACAAAAAAATTGAATGAAATTGAAAATTTTCATCGTTTTACAAATTTTCGTGAAGTTTTATTTACTGAATGTAATAATGATAATGATAAAGATAAAGATGATGATGAAAGTGATGTTAAAATGAATATGAGTTTATTTATGAAATTTTTAGAACAACATAATTGTCGTTATATGACCAAAATTTTATTTGGTTTTGAATAATATGTTGGTAAACATTAAAATGCTCTAATCATTTAATAAAAATAATAAAATGAATTTCAAGTGGTCCTAACATAAAAATGAATTAATAAAATTGTAATTAAAATAATTACAAATGTATAAAAGTTCAATAAGACTAAAATTGTCTTAAATGAAATGTGAATAAAATTGTTAATTATTTTGTAAAACTGTAAATTTGTAAATAAATGGAGGAAAAACCTCTGTAATACGAACACAACAGAATTGTTTTTTTTTTTATTGATTTCTCAAATTGAAACATCCTTTTACTAATCCTTTACTTAGCCTACATTGAAATCATCACATGCGCACCCACTTTTAAATTCTCTTCTAAATCTTGCAATTATTTTTAAGGAACAATAATGTTATAATTGCGAATAAAATTAATTAAAGATAAATTGAAACAATTGATAGATTTCTGTACTTACCATTATCAGGTTCTACTTTTATTAAATTACTAATTTCTCTTGATATTCTTTTATTTATATTTTCAATATTATCTTGTTTTTTCTCATTCAATTCAATTTGATAAACTTGTTCAATATTTAATGTAAAACTTTGAATTTTTTTATCAATTTCCTTTTTCATAGATTCAAAATTTTCTTTATTTGTTGATGCATTATCAGCAACAAGCACATGTTTATATTCTTCATTTAAATTATTAAATAAATTTTCACTTAAATATTTTATTTGTTTAATTTTTTGATAACCATTTATAGAAATAAAATTTTTATTTAAAAATATTAATAAAAGTAGAAAAATTTGTTTCATTTTCTTTAAGTTTTTTTTTTTCAGCTTAATAAATTAAAAGCACATTTTTTTTATCATCAAAATTTTTAAGAAATTTTATTTAGTTATTGATTGTACCACTTCAAAAGACGAACTGAACTTGTACAATCATTTGGATTAATTAAATTAATTTTGTATTCGAGTTGTAGAGGTACTGTTATTTTTTTCTAAAACAATTTCGGATTCACTCACTTTAGAATAAAGAGACAAGGATAATAAGTTGAAACCTGTTTTACTTTCGACTCTCACCTGCATAGTTACTCTTTCAAAATTCATTCATATGTTTAAAAATTAAGATCACAATTTTTATTTTCAAATAACTTAATTTTCATAAATGAATTATTTAAAAAAAAAATATAAAAATGGAAAAAAATTATTTTATTCAGAGTTAATATGATCAATATTGAGTGTGTAAAAATTTACTTTGTATAAACTAACTTCCTGTTAATCTTCTGACTATCTTATAGTACTATATTGTTGAAATTCTGTTGTTGTAAACATTCCAAAACATTCTAATGGATAACATTGACCTTCTGTAGGGGAATGAATTTTAATTTGTCTCATATGTGTGTCACGTCCATTTTGATGATTACTTATAACAGCAATTTGTATCATAAATGTCCTTATTGGTTTCTCTCTAATATCTTTTACTGGAATTACAACCCAACCTATAAATGTTAAATAACTATATTATTCAATTAACTCTTAAATAAAGAGTGTAAACCTACCAGTTGGTTCAGAAAGTTCTACAACCTCAATTTCTTGAAGATCATTAAAATGTGTTCCAGATCTTATTGATAAACGACTAGGAGTATAACTTTCATCTAATTTATAGTCTGTATAAATATATATTTGATTGATTGATGTTTTACGAAGAAATTGTATGTTTACTAAATGTGGTAATTGTCCATCTGATTGCCAATATGTTTCCACACAATTATCTCTTAGTTGTTCAACACCAAAACCTGTAATTTAAAAAAAAGAAGGAATTAATATCAATAATGAACAACTGAATATTATGTTGTACCTGGTTTACACGAAGACAAACTCCACACTGCTTGACATCCAACTTCTCGTACAATACCGGAACGTTCCGCAGTAGCAGGATCTTCATCACCACCTTTTTTACTTTCCATTTACAATTTTGAACGTTCCTTTGCGGAAAAATAATTTTTTAAGAAAATAGTTTATAAATAAATTTATAAACTGTTTAAGCAAATGTCAACAAAAACAATAAGCTACACAAAAACACAACAATATCGAATTTGGAGACTACACGCAATAATATCCATTTAGGAAGCTTTTATCATTCGATAAGAGATGGTGCTAGGGAAGTTGCTTTTTCTTTAATTTGAATTTCAAATTGTATGTACATATAAAAAAAACTTTATCAAATTTATTATTTCACAATAATTAATTTGATTACATTTTTTTTTCATCTACTGATTTATGAATAATTAAGAATTACGAATATAAATAGACAAATGATTCATAATAAAGAGGTCATAACTTTATATATTCATCTAATTTTAATATGTTTTCTTATCAGCTCACTCATGATAATCAAAAATAACAAATTAAAAGCAATTATATTAAATTTTTTTTAATATTTTGCGCGTCAATGAATTAGAAATATAATCAAAATATATAAAAGAACAAATTTTTTTGATAATAAATGCATTAAAAAAAATTCATTCCATCAAAACAGAGATTATAAATAAAATTCTGTAAAACAATAGCTGTAATAAAAATTCATATTTTATCATTAAATTCAAAAAAAATTATCATAATATTTCAAAATAAAAAATAATTAACGACATTTTCTGTGAATCACCGAGTTACTTGATTTCGATATTATTCAATCAGCTGTTGAACCGGCTCTCACTAATACGCTCACAAAAAATGAGAGAGTTTATATTGTAGTAGATGACGAATTGACATATGAAAAAAAAAAGTTTCATCAGAAACATAAAAAAAAAAATTAGTCTTACAGTATTTCTTAAAGAGTAAAGTTTTACTTAAAGTTACTATTGATTTAATTATAAAATTGTATTATTGTGTTTATTATTAATTAAATAATTTAATTTATCATAGTAAATAATTATTAAGTAAATTATATTTATAAAAAAAAACGTGTACAAACCATTCAATTTTTGTTTTAATATATTTTGAAGGTTACTTTTTCTTTGTCAGAAAAATTACTGTATTTTGTGCTCTTTTTT
Organism: Pedicia rivosa; assembly: GCA_963082725.1. Classification (NCBI taxonomy): domain Eukaryota; kingdom Metazoa; phylum Arthropoda; class Insecta; order Diptera; family Pediciidae; genus Pedicia; species Pedicia rivosa. Next base: position 4,830,509 of record OY720152.1, read on the forward strand.
TTTTTTTTTTTATGTTTGATACAAAAAGTGTACAAAAAAAGTTATAATTATTGAAAATAAAGGTACGTTTATTGCATTCAATAATATTTTTTACATAATTAAGAATAATATTCAATTGTTTTTTTTATTTTATTATTGCTTGATTTTTTTTCCCCCAATTGAGAAAATTTGTCATGATGCCTAAAAATTCAATACAAAATGTGAAAGAGATAAAATATTCTTTTCTTTTAAGTTTCTTTTTATGGGAACAAACATAAATATAATTTTGTTAGTGAAATTCAAACAATATTTTTTCTATAAATTTTAAAAATATAAATTGAAATGTTTTTTTTTATTTTGTCTTTTTACTTTTAAAATACAATTTTTCGTTCTATTATTTTTCTACAAAAACAAAATTAATAAGCGCGCTTTATATTTTTATTTTCCTTTTTATCCAATATTTATTTTTATTAATCCCATTTCCGTTATCTTTTATCAACTGTTATATTTTTATTAAAAACATAAAATAACAATAACCAAAAGGACCTTGAATTACCATGAGCCGGCGATTGATGATGACGATGAAAATAAAAAATTGAATAATCACTAAAATTATTTATTCTCATATAAAAATAAGAAAAAAAAAATGCGGTTTTTTGTTTTTTTTTTTTTTTTTGTGCAAAACAACAACAAAAAAAAAATCATGATTTTTTGTGCATTCGATTTACGAAAAATTTTGCTACGAGAAAAAATCTCGTATTTTTTACTATTTTTGTGATAATCGTGTAAAGTATCGTTAAATCTCGTATTGTTTGTTTATCTATGTGTGTAATTTGTTACGTGCTATAACGGACGCACGCACACACGCATAAAAGAAAAATTCTTCAAAATCCAAAAAATATTCACTTTTGAATTTCACAATAATTATTTTGTTTTTGTAATTAATTTTTTTTAATTTTTTTTTATTTTATAATTTTGTTTTTTCTCTTTCTTTTTTTTCAGTTAACGTCGCTCTCTCTCTCTCTCTTTGGCAGTTTGTTTTGTTTTTGTTCTCTTCTGTTATCTCTGCTTGTGTTTTTTTTTTGTTTTTGTATTTATCTACGATAAATTTTTTGTTTTTAATGTCGGGACGATTTCTTTGTCCTTTGCATTTAATAAATTCAGTTTTCAATAAACAAAAAAAAATCTAGTTGTTGTGTTGAATGTTTTATAATTTTTTAAATTATATTAATTGAGAAAATAAAAAGAAAAAACTAATCCAAGATGAATGATAGAATTAAAGGTAAGTTTAAAATTTATATTAATTATTTTGTACTTTTCGTTAATTAATTAAGCCCCTATTAATTAATTCGTGAGAAATTTATCACAATTTGATGAAATTGATTAAATTTTGAATGTAAATGATTTATAATCGTTAATAAAAACCCCTTCCTAATTGACATTTTATGTAATCCACTCTTTAGTGGAAATTATCTAATCATTATCGAAGTCCTGCTTAAACTATTTATTTTCCTTTTTAATATTGTTGAAATTTGTTAATTGTTCTAAATTTTTCTATATTACAGATTTGCGTACATTTGTTTATTATTTAATAACACAAAAGTTTATCGGAAATGATGGAGAAATATTGAGAACAGTTTTTTTAGATGAATTTAAAAAAGCAAGATCACAAAATTTATTTCAATCCATTGACATTTCAAAGGTTTGTATTTTATTGTTTTTAATTTTTCATATATATTTTTTCTTTACCTGTATTTGTCAAGGCCATCGTAGGCCCTATTAGGACAATAAAAATTGATGACTCTATTTTGTTTTAGGTACATAAAATTACTAAAAATATTCAATCGTTTGTCCATGTGTTTTTTTTTTTCCCCATTTGCCATTTGTTGACATCTTAAAAATAATATTTTAAGAATTTTCTAGGTACATTTTTTGTATCTAATTACCAAAATTTTTGTTTTGGATTGGACTCATCTTACTAGAGAGAGAGAAAAAAAAAACCCGTATGACTCAATAATCTCTTCTCTTTTTTTTATCTCCTTTAATTTAAGCGATAAATCACAAATATTGATCTCTTTGTGGTTTTGTATTCTTAATTATTTCTACTTTAAAGATATTGGAAAGATTTTAGAAATTCCCGAAACACAACAATATCCTGTTTATTTTTTTTTTTTTTTTGTTTATTGTTCCTCTGTTCCTTCTCTGCCTATAAGTTTTTGATGAACACCTTTTTTTTTTTTGGTCTGTTTTTATAAATGCACTGAAGATTTAATTTTATTCCTAAATTAATTTTTACTCAATTTAATTGAAACTTTTTTAAGAGAAAAAAAAAAATGAGTTTGCAGTTTTTTTTTATTCTCAAAATTTAGCATTTTGATTTATTGACTTTTATTTTTCGTTCAATCTCATTATTCGTCGTTAGTGATGATTGAAACAAGTTATTTTATTTCACGTAATTTAATCAAACATAAATTTCAATTATAAAAATTAAATGAAACGAAAAATAAGAAGAAGAAAAAAAAAACACTTCAATTTTTTTATTTTTTTTTTGATTATATAAAAAACAAAACAAAAACAAAAACATCAAACAATACAATACACATAATTGTTAATGGGGGAAGCCAAAATAAGAGTTTATTTTTCTTAGAATCTTTAATGGACTCTTTTACTAGGAAAAACAATAAAAAAAAAAAAGAAAATGTAACGAAATTTTCAAAAAGTTCACAATTAAAAAGGAAAGGGTTTTTTTTTTGTATTCTTTGGCAAAATATTTGTTTTTTTTGTTGTTGTTTTTCTTACAAAAGAATGAAATGTTGTAACAATTAGTAATAAGAAATGAAAAAAAAAAATTTATGTAACTTTTAATTTGTCGTCATTAGAAAGTTTAATAAAAAAAACTTTATGAAAGAATTTTCACATTTTTTTCTTCCCTTTAAAAAAAACTTTTGTTTTTTGTTTTTGTTTTTTTTTTTTTGGCTTTAACTTGAATGTGCGTTGAAGAAAACAGTAAGTCCTTAAAGTGATAGGAGGGAGGATCTGAGGCAATTTTAATTAATGAAATTTTTTATTTAAATTTCATCCTGAATTTCAGAGTTTCATTTTGTCTTTCGTGGTTCCTTCTCTTGTTGTACTAAATTTTTATAAAAAGTGAATAAAAAGATTATTTCATTATTTTCAACACTTTTCGTTGATTCACTTCTCTATTGATTAATTCCTTTATTTTATGTTCTTCTTCTTTGACAGAGAGAAAATGAAGAATATCGTGATTTTAGACTAACATTTTTTCCCCCTTGTTAACTTCATTTCTCAATCTATTAACTTCACAATTATGAAGAAAAAAATAATATTTGCATATTTTGCTTCTATTTTCAATATAAAATCATGAACTTAATTTGTCATCTCCAGAATTTTGTAGTCTTTATTTAATGCGAGCTTTTAATTTTATTAAAATTAAAATTTTGAGTCACATTTTTTAATTATGAATTTTTGTGAAATTTTTACTCAAATTTGTATGTAGAATTCTAAATCAAATCGTTGGATTTTTTTTTAAAATTAATTATTTATTGTTTTTTTTTTGTTTTTTGCATTTTTGCATTTTTGCATTTTTGCTATTTTTTCCCACCCTCCCCTCTTTTGACAATAAAATAAAAAGGTATTGAAAAAAAATATTACTAGTGAAACCGGTTTTGAAACGTCATTCTTGTTTATATTTTGTATTTTAGTAGATTTTACTGATTCCAAGAAAGTAATAATAATAAGAAGAAGAAGAATAATAAGTAAATTAAGAATTAGTATGACGTTGAAATGATTGAATAATTTTTGAATTTTTAAGAAAATTCTTTTACTTCATATTTGTGAATCCGACTCAAGTCTGATTTTTCTAAATCTTGAAATGTTTCCACAATATATGATTATGGTAAATTTGATTGTTTTAGTAAATATTCTAACTTCTAATACAATTTCTAATTAATGCTGTCAAATTGTCAATAACACAAAAATATTTAACAATAATATTTTAACACAATTTGTAACAAACTGAATAATAAATAATCAACAAAAAATACTACGACACCCGGTATTGAGAAATCACATCAAATTATAACATTTAAAAATTTATTATTTATTTATCGTATTTATTTTGTTCAAATTTTATGATCCAAGTTGAAGATAACGTTTTTAGTCACGTTTATTAATTATTTTATTTACATTTGTGATTTTGTGTTGTCAATTGTTTTTTTTTTAACTACAAAATTACTTTAAACCCTTTTCTCGGTTGGTCACATTTTGTAATTCTTTCAAAAAATAAACCCTTTTTTGTTTTGTTTTGATTGTTATCTTGTATTTATTTTTTGTATTAATAAATATTAAAAACTCATGACTGATTGGAATACAAGGCTTTAGTATAACGAAACAAAACTTAACTTTAATATCAGGTTATTATTTGTTATGAAAAAAGATGGAATTTTTTAATTTTAACTTAAGTAAATTCTAATAAATTTATTTATTTTTCCCATTTTTTTTTTATTTTATTTTCTAGATAACAAATTATTTAACTGGTGCACGTATAATAGAATCATCAAATCCTAAAGTTTATATGATTAAAAAATCAGTTATTAATGAGTTAAAACAGTACGATTACAGTGGATCAATAATATATCGTGAAATGTTACGTGGATCATCAACATCATCAAAATCATCATTACAAAGTTCTGAAATGAATTTCAAACGTAAAAATAGTTTGGCATCATCATCAAAAAATTCATCTGTATCACCAAAAACAATGAATTCAAAGGCTAGTCTTAGTAGTTTTTCTAATTTTTCAACAAATTCATTATCATCGACTACACGAAAAAGTGGTAAGACACATAAATATATTTTATAATGGTGACAAAAACTAATTGCTATTATATTTATCTCTAATCAATTACAAAAGAGTATTTTTTTTCTTGCTTAAATTAAAATGTGAAATAATCAGTAAACTTTTAAGATTTAACGTTGAAGAAAATTCTGCATTAAAATTTTTTTAATAATCAGGGGTAAGGGAAAATATTGGACATTTATTTAACATTTCAAATCATTGTGGGTTTGGATTCAAATCTTTTTAGAATCCGTGTCTTAAATGACTCTCGAAAGTTTATAACTCCAATCAACTCAAACCATTTCTTTGTTTTAATAATTTTTATTTTTTTTTTTCCATTTCATTTCAGAATTATATGATTTTGTATTTTATCTTTTGTTTAAAAGATTAATCGATAATAATGGTCAAATTCGTAAAAGTGATCTTTTAATTGAATTTAATAAATTAAAAAATATGAATTTATTGAAGAGTATTGAGGCAAATAAAGTGAGTATTTTATTTCATATTATTTATTTATTTCTTTAAAGTTTTGATTTTTGTTTTATTTTTCTTTTGTTTTACAAAGAAAAATACAAATATTTTAACGATTTTCTACTTTCAACATAAAGTAAAAAGAAGAGTTTGCAACTATTCGATTTCACACTACCGCCACAATTGCATTCGTGGAATAAATTTAAAAAATAAAAACAAAAAAAAAATTTGATAGTGAAACCGAAATGTTTTAACCGCTTTTTTTTTTTGTTTTACGTTGCACAAAATATTTTTAAATCAAATAAATGTCTCCATTTTCAATCAGTTATAAATAATAAATTCAGTGTATGAATTTGTGGTTTAAGACAATATCTTTGAACCTTATCAATTATTTGTCAGTTGAGTATTCTGCATTCTATTGTTCGATTTATTAAATTATCAGTTGATAAATAATAGAGGGCAACATTAAGGTTTTATTTGTGTGTATTGATTAATTATTGCTGAATCTCAGGATAAAAAATATAAAACTCTTTTATAAATTTAATTAACGGTTTAATCATAACAATTTGACTTCACTCTATTTTCGCTAAAAAGAAACAAACATACTTGCAGATATTTATTACTGGTTGAACATAAACATTTATTTATTTATTATAGTTTTTTTTTTGTATTTTGTTTTTGCAGTTCTTATCAGTAAAATTGCTTTTAAACTATTATAATTTTTTTTAACGTGACAAATTTTTTATTCATTCAAAAACCTTATTTTCTTTCTCGTCCATGGTAATCGTATTGTTGTTCTTTATTTCTGTTACACTTAAATGTAATTATTACTTGTAATTGTTTTGCCAACTTTACGATTCTAGAAATTACAAAGTTTTGCTACACTTTAATCGCAAATCAATTTGTATTTTTAAATTTTATCAATTTCCATTATTGTAAAAATTTTGTTTTAAAGACTGACGACGTCACTTGTGGAATATTTTCATTATTTTTGTTGTAAAAAAAAAATATATTCACATATTTTTGATTTTGCTTTGTGTTAATTTTTATTTACAAAAAAAAAAGAACAAAACAAAATTCTGTTTTATCTTACTTTGGAATATTAATCAGAAAAATAATCGTAATCGTATATATGTGTATGTGTGTACTGTGTAGGTGCATTATGCTGTATATATTTTTCTTGGAATTATAATTTTAATTTACTTAAAATATGAGATCAATAACAAAAATATTGACTCTTTATCAACAAATGAATTTATGAAATGGTTCAATTATTGCCGGTTTGATTATATTTTTTTTTTGTACACAAAAAAAAAACAATATCTGAACATTTTAATAATGAATAACTAATCTTAATTTAGAATTATGTTTGTGTTCGTTGCATTTTATAATTTTTATCTTTAAAAGGAATGTGTACTAAATTGATAAAGTTGTTTTTATCAAAATAAACAAAGCTACAGGTGAAAGTAATAAAATAAAAATAATAATAATAATCTATTCGGGGAATTACCTATTTATTTTTTATTTAATAAACAAAACAATAATTTCTCTCTATTATTTAATTTTCACAATACACAAACACAAACAGAAACAGAATAACAATTCGAGAATAATTTGTATTTGGCATGATATGCCTCTTTAAACGTTTATATGCAATCAAAAAGAGTATGCGCTTACCATTACATTTTCTCTCTGATTTTATGAAAAACATTTAAAATTATTTAATTTTTCCTCTTTACTTTTCTTTTTTAGATAGTCAACTATTTATTTGGTGAACCCATTTGTATTTATACAAATGATGCAAATTCTTTTCAATTTAAAGCTAGTGCATTAGAACGTATAAAAAAGCATGGAAAACTTTTTGATCAATCAGAAATTTATAGAAGAATAATATTGGCAGAACCATCACCAAAAAATAATAGAAAAATGGAGAATAGAATTTTCTCAAATTCAAAAATGACTAGTTCCTGTTCTGATCTTCTACAATCATTGAAAAATTTACGTTTAACTGGTAAGAATATTATTTTTTCTGTTAAAAGCATGTTAACAGAGTAACGTAAATTATTTTTTTGACCATTTTTTGTATTTTACAGAACATGAAGTAAAGGATTGCGAAACAACTATTAGGCATCGTGTTACATATATACGAGAAATAGATCATAAATTTTATATAACATCAAAATGTTGTATTATTTGTCGTATCAATTTTATATTTGAAAATGAATTTAGTGAACATTTAGATTCACATCAAAATGGATTGGTACCACAAATGTCATTTAATCAAATAACAAAACCATATTTTGATATGACTTTTAATCTAAATATTACATCAACAAATATTGATTTTCAAATTCGTTGTTTACAAGGAACACATTTTATTAATAAAATTGTTTTATATCATCCACATAATTTAGTTATAACATTAAGTTCAGAACTATGGCCACATGAAATTTTAGCCGGTAAGACTAATAATAAAGACATAATAAAGAATTCTCGAATAACCCTTCAAATGTCAATTTAACTTCTATTCTAGGTGAAACACTAACTTTTTATGGTGACAGAGATTTATTCCTAAAAATAAATTATAGTTATGCAATTGTAATTCATTTTATTAATTCCCAAGAATTAGTTGAAAAACATGAAATGATTGTAAGTTTTTTTTTTTTCAAAAATACAAATTTTGAGGATTTTTCTTAAAATAATTGCTCTTGTTTTTAGGTAAATAAATTATTTCCACCAATTATAAAATTTGATTTCAATTTAGAAATTGAAAAGAAGGCTATAAAAAGAAGACAAAAGTAAGTTACAGAAAAAATCTTTTAACAATAAAAACGTATTTTTATATATATTTTTTAAACAAATTATTTGTTTTCTATTTTCAGAAGTTTAAGTTTATATAGTTTAAGACAATATCGACCAACTAAAGATTTACGATTTTTATTTTCAAATAAATTTGAGTTTGTTGAAAATATGACAGACAAACAAACTGATTTAAACAAAGAAATTCTGTAAGTATTTATAAATTTTTCCATTTTCAAGTTTAAATTAAAAATTTGTTAGTGCCATTCTTTGTAACTTTTTTTTAACTTTGATTAATTAAAATTTTTCAATTCTCCAAACAATACAAATGTCTATAAAAACAACCTTAATAAAATAATAAAAATTGAAAATAATTTTAATTTTCCCGTTTTTATTTACAGAAAGTATAGCAATGAAGCTCGTTCAGAAAGATTAACACAACAGAATTATACAGAAATATTAAAAAATTTAGTATCAATTGAAGATTTACAAACTGAATTGGATATGTATGGATACGATAAAATCGATCAAGTTTATACAATGCGTAGTGGATTTTATATTATTCAGGTAATATTTTGATACTTTACAAATTATTATTAGCGGTTTTACAAAGATTTAAATTTAAAATTTTTATTTTACATATTTTAGATTGAAAATTTATTAGAACATCGACCTTCATTAATGGATGGTGACAGTCTTTATACATTACCAATGAGAACACCCGATCTTGAAATAAATCAAACAAGACGTTTAAATGGATTTATACAAAGAGTTGAACAAGAATATATTGTTATAAAATTTGCGACAATGAGAAATATTGGTATTAATTTAAATGAAAAATATCGTATACATTTTTTACCAAATCGTTTAAATTGTCAAATGGAACAACAAGCACTGGACATAATTAAAAATAGTTTTATTAGTAGTTTTTTGTTTCCAAAAACAATTACACATAAAATTGTTGCTGATATACAACTTGATTGGTTTAATAATGATATACAGGATAATCCTGAACAGCAACAAGCAATTAAGAATATATTTTATGGTACATCATATCCAGCACCTTATCTTCTTTTTGGTCCACCTGGTATATAATATTTATTTATTTTATTCAATAATTAGTTTACAAATTTAATTTTTTCGAAAAGGTACTGGCAAAACAATGACACTTGTTGAATCAATTGCTCAGCTGTGGAGAAATCAACCAAGTTCTCGTATCTTAGTTGCTGCTCCATCAAATACTGCTTGTGATGAAGTTGCAATACGTCTTATTAATTATATTGTATCTGAAGATTTATATAGAATATTTGCTGTTAGTAAAGAACGTGATATTGATAAAATAGATGCAAATTTATTGGAAATATCAAATCTTGATTCTGGAATGCATTTATATCCACCATTAGAACTTATTTATAAGTATCGTATTGTATTAACAACATTAACGGTTGCTGGACGTTTAGTACAAGCAAGAATTGATCCTAATCATTTTTCGCATGTATTTATTGATGAATGTGGCAGTGCGACAGAACCAGCAGCATTAATAGCTATCGCGGGTATGATAACGTCCAAAAATAATTTAAATGGACAAATAATTTTAGCGGGTGATCCAAAACAATTAGGACCAATTTTGCAATCAAAAATGGCTGATTCATTAGGTTTATCACGTTCATTACTTGAGCGTTTAATGGATTTGCCATTATATCAAAAAGATCCAGAAACACATAAATACAATCCAAGAGTGTTAACAAAATTAGTTAGAAATTTCCGATCACATGCAAGTATTCTAAAACTTCCAAGTAAATTATTTTATGAAGATGAACTTATTGCTGTTGGACGTAAAGGTATAATTATATTTTTATCATGTTGTTTAATATTGAAATTAAAAAAAAATTATTTTTCTTCATCAAATAGAAAAAACTGATTGGGCATTAAAATGGAAATATTTACAAAATCCAAACTTTCCAATATTGTTTCGTTCAGTTTCTGGTCGTCCTATGCAAGATAAAAATTCTCCAAGGTAAATAATTAATTTTATTTATTCTGTTGTTTATTTATTGACTTTATTTTTTATTTTAGTTGGTACAATTCATTTGAAGTTGAATATGTATGCAGGTACACAGTTGATTTATTAAAAAATGGAATTAATAATCGTAGAATAACTCAAGAAGACATTGGCATTATTTCACCATATAAAAAACAATGTTCTAAAATTCGTATGCAATTGGATCACCTTAATTTTAAAGATATTGAAGTTAGTTCTGTTGAAGCATTTCAGGGTAAAGAAAAACCAATAATTATACTATCTACTGTTCGTTCAAATATGAGATCAATTGGTTTTCTTGATAATCCAAAACGTATGAATGTTGCATTAACTCGAGCGCAAGCATTATTAATTATTATTGGCGATCCAAAAGTACTTCAAAAAGATCCACATTGGAAACAATTAATAGATTATTGTTTAAAACATAAAGCATTTGTTGGTCATCCATTTGCTTTAAAATAAGTAATAAATTATTAAATATTAAAAAATTTAAAAATGGATGAAAAAAAATCAAAAAAAAAACCAAAGTAATTTTAGGATTAATTTTATAATAATGAACTTATATATTTTTTTTGAGGTTGTGTAAAAGACTGAATTAGTAGTTTTCTGTTCTTATTAACCTGTCTAAATAATTATAGTTTTTTTTCGTTATTTTATCCATTTTCAAAAGACTGTCACACACAATTGTGTTTAAAATTAAAAGTAATTTTTTGTTTTAATAATTTTTTTTTTGTATTTTGTTCTCTAACGTAAAAACAATGTTTTAATCTCGTCGAAGTAAAAAAAAGAAAAGAAGATAGATAGAATTGAAGAGGAAAGCAAAAATAATTGTGATTTTCTAAATTGATATTTAGGTTTTTTAAGTGCCTTAATGATGATTATGTTTAATTTAATTTTTCCATATAAAATAAAATAAATGTATCTTAATTATGTGAATAGAAAATAGTTTTTTTTTCTTTTTTGTATTTTAAAAAATACGGAAGACATCAAAATTCAACTATTTTATTTGTTGTCAGTAATTTTTTTAATAATTTGAATTTATTCTATTTTGTAGCGCCACCTGTATGTTCACACAAATACTTAGTCCAATAAAAATAGTTTGTAGCGTTTGGTTTTTTATTTTATTTTGTATAATCTTTTTCTCTCCCCATCTTCTTTTGTTTTCTTGCCATTTCATTTTTTTCATTTTTGTTTTGTGAGGTTAAATAAAGTTAAAAATTATATTAAACGCAAATAATTAAGACCGTAATGTTCGTTTTGGCTGAATTAAAAGATACAATTCGCATAGCACCAGAATTATTTCAATTGAAATTAGTTGACGCTATTAAAGATGAAATAAATAGAAAATTGGCAAATAAGGTTAGAATTTAAGTTCCATTTATGCGATAGAATTATTATTTTTTGTTTTTGTTTTAGGTTCTGATAAATGTTGGGCTCTGTATTGCATTGAAAGATATTACCAAATTAAGTGATTCATTGATTTTGCCTGGTGATGGAGCTTCACATACAGAAGTAATATTTCGTTATATTGTTTTTAGACCCATTTTAGGCGATATAATCACAGGAAAAATTAGGAGTTGTAGTAGAGAAGGAGTTCATAGTTAGTTTATTGAAAATGAATTAATAAAACAAGAAATTCAAATTTACATTTATTCCAGTAACACTTGGATTTTTTGATGATATTATAATACCACCATCTGCTTTACAAAATCCATCAAGATTTGATGAAGCGGAACAAGCATGGGTTTGGGAATATCCAATGGATAATGATGAGAAACATGATTTATTTATGGACATAGGTGAACCAATTAAATTTAGAGTATCTGGTGAAGTATTTGAAGAAAGTTCGCCCATCGGGCCTCCTTCAGAAAAACAAAGTAATACATCAGCTAATCAAGAGACAAATAAAACACCTTATAGAATTACGGTAATTCTAATTTTCTAATTACAAGCTTTTTTGTATATATGTATATGCTAATACAAAATTCTATAATTAAAGGCAGCAATAAATGAATCAGGTTTAGGATTATTATCTTGGTGGAATACACAAAATGAACCAAATGGTGATGATGAAGAAGAGGAAGAAGGTGAAGAGGAACAATATGAAGAAGAAGAACAAGAACAAGAAGAATAAAAAAAAATTAAATTGATTTATTTTGTTCTACAAATTTGTGATAACAAATCTTTTATATTATTCACTTTTCTTCGTATTGTAATGTTTTTCTTTTATTCAAGAATTTAAATTTTTTTCACAAAATTGATTATTATGGAATTGTCAGGTTTTAAGGATGAATAAACATATTTTTGTAAATAAAATTTGTTTTTGTTAATTTTCACAAAAAATCATTTCATTTTATTTAATACGATGCCACTCATATGCATATGAAAGATTCCTCTTCTCCAGAATAGAACAAAAAAATAAGAAGAAAAATTGGATAAAATTTTAAAGGAAAAGAAAAAAAAAGTTTTAATTAAAAAAAATCACATTTAAAATTAATTGCAGAGCTTTTTATTTTGTTTCATTTTCATTTAATATAATTTCTTGTTTTATTTATAGTTTTCTTTTTTCTTTTTTTGTTTTTAACTAGAATCGAATTTACATTTTTCTGTTTTTATTCTTTAAGATTTATTTTTTTTTTTTGTAGTTATTTAATTTTTTTTGTTTGTTTCTTTTTTCTGTTGTTTTATTTTTTAATTATAAAGTTAATTTAATATTTACAAATTTGACGAACTTGTCCTTAATAAATCCTTTATTCTTTTAATAAACACTGGCTTTCTTGTTTTATAATTTTTTATTTAAATAATTTTTTTGCGATTGCCTTTTTTTTTTTTTTTTGTTTTCTTTAATATTTTTTTTTTATACTTTTTTATTTTTGTTTCTCTCTTGGCAGAGAAAAAAAGTATAAAAAAAAAAACTAACTGAGAGAGAGAGAGAGAGAGGAGTAAATTTTCCCAATTTTTCATAATTTAAATTTTACACGAATATTATTTTATTTATGGGATGTGGGGAGGATCTATGCTCGTGTTTAAGAAACATTCTATATTTTCAGATAAATAACCGGAATAAATTGTTCTGGTTTAGGAATCGCGTTTAAATTTGTTTAGTTTTTAAGTAAAAAACACAGATCACTGACTTATTATTTAAATTGTAATAAATTTATGTATGATTCATGTTTGTGTCTATTATTTTGTTGTTGAATCGGAAGTAAGTGTAACCAGAAAACAATTAAGAAATAGTTAGGAATTGTTGTCCTCGAAAATTCAAATATAAATCAGCCATTTATAATTTTATAATTAATAATAAATTTACGTCTTTTTTTTTTTTTATATTTATTTTGTTTCTTTTGTCAATCTAATAAAAATGTGTGTCTGTGTGTATTTGTTTGTTTGTTTGTTTTAATTTTACATGAATTTGAACGTGCACACTAACTATAATTAATTAATTAATAAAAATTATTATAAATCGCATTTTATATTTTTCTTTAATTAAATCTTCTTCTTCTTTTCATTTTTCTTTATTTTAGTAACTAACTATAGAAGAGAGAGATAGATAGATAGAGAGGGATAGAGCGAGAGCGCGCATTTCTTAATAAGTACATAATAAATTTTTTATAACTCTGTCTGTACACATAATTTTCTCTTTTATTTATTTATTTTTTTTTATTCATTCAATAACAGTTACTCTGAGATCATTTTTCTTTTTATTTTTAATATTAAATTTTTAATTCATAATTTTAATTAATTAAAAGTATTTTCTTTTTTTTTGTCTTTTAATTTTGTTTCTTTTCTGTCAAAATTTAAACAAAAACAAAAAAAAAAAATTAAGAAAAGAGGAGAACATAAAAAAACTAAAAACTAAAAACAAAAAAAAAAAATATAAGGACTAGAAAATTATCGTTTGTCTATTTTTAGTTAATTTTGATTAATTAATTAAGTAAAGTGAAACCTGTCTAATTGGACCAACACTTATCGGAGGAATCAAATAAAACGACATAGTTATTTTCGTTACTTTTTTTTTATGTGAAATCATATTGGAACATTTTCCATATTTTTCTTTTAAATTGATTGGTCCTATTAGACAGGTTTTATTTATTTGTTTTTTTTTTCCTATTAACTTTCTAATAATAAAGATTTTTACTTTTATTTTTGATAATTTGAATAAAGTAAATATTAATTATTTTTCTGTTAAAATACGAAACGTCTACACAGCCAAAAAATCTACTGAGAGTTATTTTGTTTTTCATTTTTAATTAATTAATTAATTAATTTATATTTGTTTATTTAAAAATTGAAAGAAAATTATGGTTTTATGTTTTTCTTTGTGTGTAGAAGTAAAATTGTTTTAAAACAAAAAAAAAAAAATGTATATCGCATTTGAATAGATTTCGAAATCACATTTGTACGGTTTTTTATGGATTTAATATTTTATTTTTTCTCGAAATGCAAAATTTTCTTGATAAAAAATCTGAAGAAATAAAAGGATTGTTATTGTTATAATTGTTAATTTTTGTTTTTAAAATTATATTTCTTCTTTCTCTATTTATTTTACAATAACAAAATATATGTAATTATAATTTTCCAAACGATTAATTTTGCAATTTTTCTCAAAGCAGATTTATTTTGTTTTTTTTTTATAACGATTTAAATTCCATAATTATTTCTTATTCCATAATGAAAAATTAGCAGGAGAGAATAAATGAGAAATAAAATTGAATAAAAATATTATTAAATTTAACTTTTAAAAATATTTTTAAAGATGAATATAAATGGGAAATTGTTTGTTGAGAATTTTTCTTCAGTAAAAATCGAGATTTAAATCAGCCTTAACAATTTTTCATTAATTTCCTTTTCTTTTTTTCTCTTTTTTTTTTTGTTTTATTCTATTAAAAAAGCATCAAAACAGAATTGGTTTTGGTTTTAAAATTTTAAAGATTCAAAAAAAATTCGAATAAAAAGCCGCGTTCATTTATTATTGTTGCAATTAATTGTTATTTTCATAAATAAAAGAAAATGAATAGAAAAAAGGAACACATAAAATATTTTACAATTTTATAAAAAAGTTTTCCATAAATGAAGGATAACACAATAAGAAAGAAATTACAATATTGCTAAATTGTTTCATTTCAAAATAATGTCAAGTCAAGGACTCTTTGATTGTCCTTCATACTTCCTATCGTCCTACCGACGTTTGTAACGTTAGGAATTGTAATTTTCTATTAAATTTTGGACTTATTCTTACAAGTTTCTTTTATTATTGATTAAACTAATTTTTCTTTATGGATGAAACTTTCAACTTTTATTAAATAGAAATAATAAAATATTTTTATGTTAATCCAATTCATTCTATTCAATCAACATTTATCAGGTTTTACTATTTTATTTAATTAAATTTTTTCTTCTTCTTTTTTTTTCTCAATGCATTTACATTTTCTTTAAATAATTTCTGTTTTTCTCTAAATCGTAATTTTTTTCTTGTTAAATTTTCCCTTTTTTTTTTTTCTTGTTCTGTTTTCTGTAAAGCTTTCAGTTTTTTTTTTTAAATTATTTTTAAATATTTTTTTTTTCTTTTGGTTTTAACAATATAAAGTTTTCTTCTTAAATTGTGTGTGTGTGTGTGTGTGTTTTTGTGAATGTTTCTTTTTAATCTGTTTTGTTAATTTATTTTAATTTATTCTTTAGTTTATTTTTTTTATTATTAAATTATTTTTATTCTTTTAAAATAAAATTTTTCAATTGTTATTTTATTTTGTATTTGTGTTTTTTTTTGTCCTCTTTAATCAAAAAAAAATATATATAAACAGAGTTTTTTGTTTTATGTTACACATGCACACATCAAGTATAATTTAATTATATATATATTTATTTGTTTAATCTTCTTTTATTGAGTTTTCTTCTTCATCCATCTTTCCTTTTTAATTTGTCCACTTTTTCATTTTATTAATAATAAATACAATTAATTAACAACAACATTAGGTAATTATTATTACATTATTTTTTATGTTTTTTTCTTTTCTTTTCTTTTCATTAATTTTAATTAAAAGTTTAATTTTAATTTTAATTTTTTTATTCTTTGTTAATAAATTAATTTTTATTATAAATTTTACGTGTACATAATTATTACGTTTACGATATATGAGTATTTGTGTGTGTGTGTGTGTTTGTATGTATTGTATTTTGTATTTGTGTACTTTTATTGTTGTTGTTTATTTAAAATTTAACTTCTATTTAATTTTTCTTATTTTTCCTTTCATTTTTTTCTTTCTTTCTATTTAATTATTTTCATTTTTATTAATTATGGTTATGTAGGTGTGTATGTGTGTGTGTATGTTTATGTGCTAAATTAAATCACTTATTTATTTATTTATTTGTTTTTATATTTTTATTCTATAATCAAACATTTAGGTAAATTTTCACGAAAATATTCAAATAATTCTTGTGACGCACCATGACAATTAGTTAATTCCAATTCTTGTAAATGTCGTAATTGGATTAGACTTGATAATCCACTGGACGTTAGAAGGGGACAACCTTAAAATATAATAAATATAAAAATTAATTAAAAATTATCGTTTTATAATCTTAGGAATTATCTATAAAGCCATCACTTCAAAAATGTATTTCAATCAATTAATCAATCTTTACAATGGACCCATATTACACTCAAAAAAATAACCGAATTCTGTTTAATAAAATAATTATAATTTTATTAAAATAAATTTAAAAAAAAAAGGAAACCAATTTTAAAATGGAAAGCCCGTTTATGTTATTTAATAAACAAAAGAAAGTAACTATGACAACCGACATCAAGTGAGAAATTTTAAAACTAAAAATCAAACTGTCAAAATATGCGAGAAAAATGTATTAAAATTTAAAAAGGACAAATAACGTTTCCATTAAAATAATTAAAACTTTTAATTCGCAGTAAGACAAATTCTCATCGTCAAAATTAATCTGAAGTTATTTATTTCATTCGTCATAAAAAAAAACACAAAACCGCAATTGTTCACTGACAAAAATTTGTATTTAAAATTGACTGCAAAACAGATAAATAAGCGTTATTAAATCTTCATAAATAATCTTAAATAAGTAAAGCAGAATTCTATCAAATAAGAATTAATTTTCTTTATAAAAATAATAATAAATTAATTAAATTTAAATTTAAGAAGCAAAAAGAATGAGGATGAAAGGGAGAGGGAATAAAATTAAATTAAAATTTACGCTTCAATTGAAACAAAAATGGCGTCCAACACGAAAAAGAAGAAAAAAAATTTTAAAGCCTGTAAAGAAGATTATTAGAAGGAAAAAACAAAATAATATACATACCAGCTAATGATAAAACTTGTAAATTTCGCATTGAGCAAAGATGTTGTAAACCAAAGTCTCTAATTTGTGAGCACCATCGTAAAAATAATGCTGATAATGAGATCATTGTAGAAATATAACCAACACCAATATCTGTTATGTGAACACATCTGGAAAAAAAATATAAAATACATAATTAGAAAGAAAACTTTTTTCTTTTATTCTTATCATCACTTTTATAATTCTATCGTCATTTCACTCCCCCTCTAAGCATTATCTTTTTTCCCCTTCATTTTTTGTTAATTAAATTTTGAATAAAATTTTATAAAGAATAAAATAATTAAATTATGAAGATCAAAAGAAACGTTTCAATAGATTCTTTCTTGATTATAAATTAAATTTGAAAAGTTTAAAGATTATATAAAAGTGACGAGTGTAAAGAGCAAAAATTGTAAATATTTTTGTTGTGGTTAAGTAAAAAACTTTAATTGGTTAAATTAATTTCTGTCTTTACTTTTCATTTGGTGAAATCTTCTATATAAATCAAAGCAATGAACATTATCAACAGAATGCAAATGAAGATGTAACAAGTCTAACGTAATAAATTTGATCATTGGAAACTGAATAACACAAATATTGTATCCCAATGGAGTAGATCATTTTATTTAAGATTATTCCAAAGATACATCCTACAGCAAACATGTTACCTTTACTAAAAGCTTCACTATATAAATGTCAATTTTTATGTTTATAAACTTAATCCAATTCCAATTAAACTTAATTAATAATTTTAATAATAATTTAATTATTTTGTAATCAGACTAAAACTTTTTGGCTTTAAAATGATGAAAAAAATGGTTCAAAGTCCAAATTACACAATATTATGTGAATTGAATCAGATAATTCTTAAATGAATTTGTGATAATTCACTTCAATAAATAATAATTAATCGACTTCGTCCATGACTTTCTTGTATTAAGAAATTAATGATCGTTAAAAACTAAAAATTTAACTAATTTTGATAAAACAAAGAAATTAAAATCTTCAACAATTTTTTATCTTTATTGAAAAAATTTTCATCTGTCCAAATTCCCAAATAAATTACTAATGACATTTCAAAATTAATAAAATGTTAAAATTTAGAATGTAGGTCACAGGAAGGGATGATCATCCTCATTTTGTATTTTACAGAAATGAATTTAAAACAATTTAATTATTCAATTGTAATTATTAAGTAAGTAGCGTTTGTTTTGTTTTGAAGAAATCTTTGATGAATTTTTCATATTCATGAGAGGGAAAAAGTGAAAAGTAAATATACGGAGAAATATAACAGAAGATCTTGTTGTTATCGTTTGATAAATATTATTTACAATTTACAATTTCAATCAATTTTTTATGCAAAAACAAAAAAAAAACAATTTTTATGAGAACAAAAAAAAAAGTTCAATAAATTAAAAATATTTTGTAGAAAGAAAAGAAATTCTAAAATGGATTTAAAGATTGAACAAAAATATGAAATATAACATAGAATGTAGGAATGGATAAAAAGCTGAATGAACTTTGTCAGTTCTGTATTGGATGGATTTTTGTGGAAAATGAGAAACAAAAATTATATTCCTCCAATTTATTTTCGTAAAAAAAAAACAAAAGACGCTTACTTCAAAAGATGTTCAACATTCTAGACTTCATTTATAAGATTATCAATTTTTTTTTTGTTTGTTCCTTCTTCTTCAATAAAACATATCATTTTTCTTCTTTTTAGCTTCACTCTTTCTCCTTCCTTTAGTTAAACCTTATTATAGGACCAAAAAAAAAAAAACGCTACAAAAATGTGTACAAAATATATAAAAAAAAAATGAAATTCATTTTTTTTTATCCTTCTCTCGATACGAACAAAAATCCTCTTTTGAACAATAACCCGTGATAAACTGGCTGCAAGTGTGTTTGTGTGTATGTATATAAAAAAATATGTACACACACACGTCAATATACACAAAACAAGAAGAAGAAGAAGAAGGAGAAAGGAAGAAAACTAGACGTTGGAAAATAACTTTGAAAAATTTGTTTAAATGGAAAAATAGAAAAAAAAAAACAGTTAAGAGGAAAAAAAACTTTTGTGTGTTCTTCTTCATTGAATTCAGGACCGTGTTCAGGATGAATTTAAAATTGGGGATGGTAATTTGTCGAAAACAAGAACTGACATCAAATTTTAAAATAAAATTAAAATACAACTTTTTGATTTTAAAGAAAATGTAAAATTTACAATGTTGGTTGGTAAGTTATGAGCTGAAAGAATTAATTTAACAAGAAACAATTCACAATTGGAGGTTTATTCTTTTTTTCAATTTTCTTAAACTTTTATGATTATTAAAAATATTATATTAAATTTAATTTCTTTATTTAATTTTTTCTTCATCTTAAATCTACAAAGATTTTAAGAATTTTTTTTTGTTGATAAAATCAAATTTTATTTACCCTCTAGTTCCCCACCCCCCTTTATATTCACTTTAATAAATATAAATTCGTCACTGAATAAAGTCTGTGTAGAGTTTATTATGTGAAAAGTTGTTTGAAAAAGAGAGACAGAGAAATATATTCTCTTCTCTCACATAAATCATCTGGCAGTTATAACTCAAACCATATTATTCTAGGTCAAAAAATTTTTTTTGCAAATAAGTTAAAAGGAAGTGAGGGGAAGAACAAGAAGAAGATAGTTGAACGCTTTTGTTTCTTTGTTCTGTGTTCTTTCCATACATACAGGTTAGTCGTGGGACTTTTTTTTAAAAAAAGAAAAAGTTTCTCCTTTTTTTTTTTTTTATTCAAAACGGGAATGAAAGGAAAAAGGATAATTTGTATGAAAAGGAAACGAAAAAAAAAAAAAAAAACAAGTGAAAACAAACAAAATAAATAATAATCTTGTTGTGCAGAGAAAATGTATATAAAGTGTGAAGATGTTGGGAGTTGTTTTGATGTGAAAATGGAAAAATGGGAAAATGGGAAAATGGGAGTCATGTACGAAAAAAAAAAAAAAAGTGATGAAAATTTAACTGGAAAAATATTTTTTTTTAACCTTTTCATCATTTTAATAAGCTTTCATTGTTTGTTTCTCTTTTTTCTTCTTCTATTTTTTTTTTTTTTTTTGGGATAAAAAGGGATCCATTTCTGAAGTTTGTAAGACGAAGACAAAAGGGCGGTGATTTTTAAGACTTTTCTGAATTGTGATTTACCGTTTTGTGTAACAATTCCTACTATTTAAATTGGGTAAAATTTATTTTGGATTCTAGGAATATATTTGAATGAAGCGAAAAGGAAAATAAGAAGTTTATAAAAAGGGGAAAATGTTAAAAAAAATTTCAAAAGTCAAAAAGTGAAAAGTTAAAAAAGAAAAAATTAAATTTTTAATTTCCAAAAGAAAATCGTGCTTCATTTATGCCACGTTAATGAAAGGTAAAAAAGAAAATATGGACAAAGAGAAAATATGGAAAAAAAAGCTTCTTTAGAAAATAATTTCATTAATTTAATGATGAAATTTTTACGTTTATTTCTGGTTGAATTTTTATAAAACGATTAAATGTTTCTTTTCTTATTTTGTTTTTTTCCTTTTCTAAAATGTACGCATTTCTTTCATTTCACTCTACCACTTAAAATCTTTTCTCACTCAGTCATACACTTATACAATTTAAAGTATTTGTCTCCCTTCCTCTATCGATGACTGTTTTATTACGTTCAAAACAATTCAAATTCAAAATCATATTTTGTAGCAATAAAAGTGAAATAATTTTCTACGCTATAGCGGTTTTCTTCTCTTCTTCTCTTTACCGTTAGTTACCTATGAAAATGGGACTTTATGGTTTTTCTTTCTTTGTAACTTTATTCGTTATTTTATTATAATGAAAAATATACATGAGAAGAAAATATGAAAAGTCTAATCAAGTTTCATTCCTCTTCTTCTTCTTATTCTTCTGTCGTTCGTGAGTTTTTTTCCGCTTTTTTTTATCATCATATAATTTGTGTTTTCCATTCTAATTTTCCAGTTTTTTTCTCTTATTCATACCAGACAATATTATTACACACACACAGAGAGTTCATCTACATATAAAGGGATATTTGGGATAAGAGGAGGGCTTAAAATAATAAGAAGAAAATTTATTTTGGGTTTATTGTTGTAACATTCTGATTTCGATTGGATTAAAGTTTTCAGACGACAAAAGTAAAAATCAATATTTTTTTTATATTTTCAAAAGAAAATTCTAATGAAAAAAAAAATTGGTTTTCACGGTCAAGGCAGGCTATCGACATACTAGTAATCAGTACTAGACTAGAAAGTAATCAATCAATCATAAATAAAGCAAGAAAAAAAAGCGTTAACGATTTTGAATTCCCATTCTATAATATTTTGTGATTTGCTAGCCACCATTTTTCAAGCCTTAGAACAACAACAAAATTTTGATTAAACAAACCTTACAATTGTTATTAATTTCACAATTATAATGTTTTTTAACACTCGACCATTTTTACTCGTGGGCATTTTTGTCAACTTTAGTTTAGCAAATATATTGTTAAAAATTTGCAGAGACTAATTTATAAAGTAAAGAAAGTTTAAGAATTTTTTTTTATTTGACTCTAGAGAGAGAGTATGTTTTCTTTCATGAATATAAAAGGCTGATAAAACTTTCCATACTTAAATTTGTATTTTTAATAAAATGCGTCCACATTGGATTATTTTTCAGAATAAAAAAAAAGTAATTAAATTTTCATTTTATTTTTATATATTATTTATATATTATTTATGATTAATCCAATCCATAAAATTTCATCATATTTGTGCATCATACTATAAAACTAATGATTTCTCAAATAAAATCTACAGATCCTTCATGTAATTAAAAATATATTGAAAATTCTTCAAGGGGGTGGGGGACAACATTGTTCTGTAGACCGATTACGATTTATTTCGTAGAGAAATATTTCGTATTTCGGGATATTAAAAAAAAGTGTGTCGCTTATTAATCTTCAAAAAAAAAGAAAGAGACAAATATAAAATCCCAAAATGCGTACGTCGTGCTTTACTTCACTTTAAGCTAACTTATGCGCCATTTTGATTACTTTTCATTTATTTCAACAATTATTCTATCGCTCTCAAACTGACATATATTCATTTTCAAATTTGGTATAGTAAAATTTTTAAAAATTATAAATAAAAACACGAAACAAATTAATTTAATTTTTTTATTTTAGTTTTTATTACAATTTATATTATATTTATTATACTTGTATTACTTATATCTACTTATAGCTTATTTATACTTATTAATTATTTATTATTATCTACTAGTATTATTATTATTATTCCTATTATTTATTATAGTTATCCGTAAGTCAAGAACGTTTTGCTGAAAAAAATAAATATACACAATTAAATTATTTTGCTTCTCATTTTCCTTTTGACTGACTTAAGTTTAAACTCATCATTTTGTAATTTTTTTTTCTTGTACACGGTTTTCTTGTATTCTAAAAAATGATAAAAAGGTTATTATAGTTTCTTTTAAATTATTCTTTTAAATTTTTTAATTAAGTTTTAAA
Source organism: Pedicia rivosa (assembly GCA_963082725.1). Lineage (NCBI taxonomy): Eukaryota > Metazoa > Arthropoda > Insecta > Diptera > Pediciidae > Pedicia > Pedicia rivosa. The sequence goes on from OY720152.1 coordinate 4,853,542, forward strand.
ATTTTAAATCAATATAAATACTAGTAAAAATTAAAATAATAAATTTAAAATTTACTTACAGTTTAAAAAATATAAAAATACACTAACACGATAATAATAAATAATACATAAAATATCCCACAACCTATAGTAGGTTGTGAGAAATATTTCAAAAACGGGCGATGAAAGGCATAGAAACGCTGCAACGTATCATAGCATTTCGGGCATCTCGCACTAACACAGATGTAACTTTACGAAGTGACACATTCTCATTATTATGTACGTACACACATTTTCTCGTTTTTCTCTCTACGAAATAAATCTTAATCGGTCTACTGATTAGAAAAAAAATAATTATATATATTTTCAATTAAAAATTAATTCGGTGATAAACCGTGATTTGAACACCGGAACCTTACATTGTTTTTTTTTTATAATTTTCTTTCTGTTTTGTTTTGTTTCTTTTTTTAATTTCCTGTTTCTATTTTTAAGGTAAACGATAAAATTATCTTTTATTCGTGGGAAATTCCATTTAATCATATAGATAAATTTAAACTGGAATAGGAAAAATGTGTATTTGCGTGTTAAACACATTATTTAAAGGAAATTTTACTTTTATAAAAGATCAAGAAAAAACTTAACCAGAGAGAGAGAGAGAGACTAACTTTACTTGAGAAATTGACGCAACATTGTATGGGACCAAAAAAAAAAAATTATAATTTAAAAGTTTTGCTTCATCCATGCTACTGTTACCTTCACACTTTTTATACCTTTATAAATATTACCATAATATCAATACAAACAACTACAACAAACAACTAAAGAAGATTAAATCAGTGACGGTTTTAGATTCATTTTCATTTTCATGTAACAAAACAATTCGATAAAACAGCAAAAAAAAAAAAAAAAAACAACAACAACAACAAAATATGAAAAAAAAAAGGAATTCTTGTAGAAGTTATAATTTTCTTTCTTTCTTTCTTTTTCTTTTTTTTTTTTTTTGATCAAACTTAATTTATTAGAAAATTTGATTTTTGCGTGTGAAAATTTGAGTCAATGTGTGTATGTATGTGATGGATGTTTTAGGTGTTTCTTGTTTTTTCTTATGTGTGTGTGTATGTTTGTGGTTGAGTTATTTATTAATGGATGTACAATTTATTATTCTAATTCATTTCTATAAAACTATAAAACGAAGATACAGAAAATAATAGAAAAGTATGAGGAAAAAAAAAAACAACATCGAAATTTCTTTAATACTTAAATCGAAAAACGAAATTGACATTAGCGAAAGAAAAATATAAACAAAACAAAGTAAAATGTAAAGAAATGAAGACAAAAAAAAGTTGTACAAACAAAAAAGTTACTTCTACTTTTTTGATTCTGAATTTTCTTATATATTTTTTTTTTGTTCTTTTCCGTTGATCGATTTTTCTCCTTTTTTTCTATTTGGGCCTAAACAATTTCTATTTTTTTTTTGTGTCGATCACAATTTTCCGTTTCTTTTTATTTTATTTTTGTTTGTTTGTTTTTGTTTTTTTTTTTGAATTTTTCCCATTTTTCTTTCTGTATGTTTGTTTTTTTTTTGTGCTTTCCAACCTACCGCAACAGATAGAAGAAGAAATTGTATCAGACAAATAAAATGCTCCGGGGAATAGATTCTGGAATTATTATAGAAAATATTTTTCAATGATAAATGATCTTGTATATTTTGTCTCTCTCTCTCTCTCTCTTTCTCGCCTGTTTCTTGATGGATTTACTTGTAAACATTTTCCTTTATTTATTTCTTTTTTTTTTATTTTCTGAAAGTTTAATCTTTAATCTTTAATCAATAAAAATGAAATGAGAAATCGAAATAAATTGCTTACGACAAGAGAGATAAAAAATGGTATGAATTTGATAAATTGCAGATAGATAATTTATTTTAAAGATTAACAATTTTGGAATATTAAGTGAATAGTGTCGATTAGTAGTACTAATCTAAGATTGACTAAAAAGATGCAGAAATTCAAATAATTTCTACTTAAAAATTCTTGTGAAGCACAAAATAAATATTTTTGGTAGAATATTAAAGGCAATTGTATGAAGAAGGAATTAATAATGGAATATCAACAGAAAAAAATAAAACCGATTAATGGAATGATTTGCCTGACACACACTTGAGAATATCCAGCTCAACTCTGTCATTATTTAAATAAGTGAATCGTAAAATATTTTCACTTGAATATTTTATATAAAAATTTTTTTTTTTCTGTAATAAATAAATGAAGATAGAAAAAAAGTGAATGAAAACCATCCTATTATTTTACCTGTTTTATCCATCCCCAACAATTTTACAAAAAAAAATATTTCGATTAATCTTTTATTATGAATTTCTGTCTCTCTTATGTCTTTCCCTTTTATTTTTAATTTAAGGATTATATTCGAAACCGTGACATTCGTAAACATTCATCACACCCCACCCATAAATACGCGATTAAATAAAAAATATTAAATCGCCCAGTTTTCTTCTGCCTCCTTTTTTTTTTAATATTTGAAATATTATTTTGCGTTTGATAGATTTGCATATAAGAAATTTTTTGTGGTTGCCAAGAAAATAATCTTTAGCTGTATTGTGGAAATTTTAACGTTTGGCAAAGAAAATGAATTTGGATTTGTTTTTTTAAAAAAAAAAAAAAACTAAAATGAAGAACCAACGAAAGAATTTTGTTTGTTTGTGTCTTGTATAAGATTTATTTTTTCATTGAGTAAGATTTTAGATGATGAAAGAAACTATATGGATTGTAACCCAAAAGAACACAAAAAAAGGGACTGGGGAAAAAAATGTATATATGGATAACCTAATAAAAATTCTTAGGTATTACTCTATAGACTCATATATAGAATATAATAAATTTTAGTGTTGTTTTCTCTCTTAAGGAACTTAAGTCTTGACGCCAACATTTCTCCTTATTTCTTTTTTTTCCTTTTGCTTTATTCTTCTCTTCGCATTCCTTTAAATAATTTATAAATTGTGACTCCATTGAGTCTGACTACTTTTATTACATAGAATAATATAAAATGCGGATAAATTTATCATTGTTTATTATTTACATTTTTGGATTTTCTTGCTAAAGAAAAAGGAGCGTGAAAGAGAGAGAAAGTACACTAGAAAATAGTAAAATAACAAAAATAATATTATTTAGTTAGAAAAATAGAAATTGCTTAAAGCGCAATTTTTCCAAAACATTTGCCCTAAAACAAAAACCGAATAGAATACCCATTAACGATAAATACCTATTACATTCTCATCCTTACATCCTTAAATGTCTTTATACTATTTTAAGTGTATCATATTTCAAACAAATCTATATAGAATTTGATATTGTTTTTCATCATTGCCATTGGGTTAGGTACTTATCTATAGAGAGGAAAATATTACCAATAAATTTAAATCTAGATTTTTATTTTGTATCACAATTTTTTGATTTTAAATTGAAAATTTTAACTTTACAGTTTTAAACTGAAATAAAATAATAAGGACGAGAATCATTTTATATCAGACATTCAAGATGAGATAGAATAGAATAAAATATAAGAACGCAATTAATTTAATTCTTATGATTTTTATTTGTTGTTGTTATATTTATTTCGTATAATTTAGTTTATTTTCAAAATTTCTATAAAATATACAAAAATAATAATCGTTTATTTTTCTAAGAAACTGGTACAAAGACAACAAATAATAAATAAAAATTCTTGAACATTTTGTCTAAGTCCTCTTAACTAAAACCAGAAACCACAAAACTATAAATGTCAAGTAATTTTATGTAAATGTAAATACATTGAATATAAATTATGTTAAATTTATAAGTAGAAAATCTTAAATGTAAATTAATTGTTTGGTATAAATTTTTAGCTTTGAAATTATTACATAATTTTACTTACTCAAAAATTTATACGACTAGACTTTACTAGAATATAATTATACAATATTTGATTAGTCACAGATGTCACCTTCTTAGGACTTTATATAACTTGGTCATAAAATTTTCTGACTGGCTAAGAAAACCTAAAGCAGATTCAGTATAAAATGCTAAGAATTAAATACTGACTTTTTGGTTAAGAAAATTTCTATTAATGTTTTAGAATTCAATTGAATATATAGGAATTCAATTTCACTTCTTATCGATTCTTAAGAAAGGCAATAAATTAACAAAAGTAAATTATTGTTTTATATGAAGAAAAATAAAGAAAATAAAAATGGATATTTAGTTAGCATTTACAAAACCTATTTAGGCACTGAATTATTTTTATAGACTGCAAATTCTTAAGAAAATATTATGTTTTGTATAAAAAATTTCCGGAACTTATAATAAATAAGGATATCAACTTTTCTATATTTTCTTATTATTTTTTTTTTCTAAATAAAATTTTAAAGATTAAATTCAAATTATTTTCATTTCTGTTTGTTATAAAGAAGAAGAAGAAAAAGAAAAAGAAAATATTGAATATTGATTTTATCAAGTAAAATTCAATTTAGAATTATTATTTATTTTTTATTATCACAAATTGAATTTCAAAAAAAGTAAATTATTCAAAAAGATCACTTTCATTTTATTTTCCACTAATTTTATTTTTTGGTTGAAAATTCGGTTAAAAATTTTCTGGTTCAAGAGTTTGAGGTTAGAATATGTTTTGACAACCAAATTGATTTCTCAGTTTGAGTGAAAAAAGAAAAGTTAACGAAAATGGTTTTGTTTTTTTTGTTTATTTTTCTACGAATTTAGAATTATTTATCAATTGTTTCCAGTAACGTAAATAAAAATACATAAATTATTAAGTTCAAAAAGTTAATTTTAATTTTAAATTTACGTTGACTTTTGATTGTTTAAAAATTTTTAAATTTTAAAAACAAAGACAAAAAAAAAACAAAGAATAAACAAATGACGTCATTTTGGGTTTTTTTTTTTTTGGAAAATTTTAAATTTAAACAAAACAAAAATTTTAACCTAAAAAATTTAATTAAAAACTCAATGAAAGTGTTGACTTTTAATTTCATTTATTTTGTGTCTTTTAACAATTATAAACAAGAGAAATTATTTTATACCCCAAACTAAAATTTCTATTGAACTGTCATTTAAAATTTTAATTGATTTTACGTAAAATTAAAACCACCAGAACAATTAATTTAGAAAGGAATAATCAATCAACAGAAGAATATTTTATATATAAAATAAAATTGACAACAAGAAGATGAAAATTAAATTTAATTTGTAAGTAAATTGAAAATGAAATATTTTGTTGTTGTTTTTGGTATATTGTAAAAGGAAAATACAAATACAAAAATGTATAACATTTATATAATAAACGTATGTTACATTTAGATCATATTTTAAGGGATGATCAACCACATAGTCCTTGAGGGCGTTTTTCATTTAACATGAATTTAGTTAACCTATATAATAGGTAACATTTTTGACTTTATTACATTTATGTAGATATATATAAACACAATATTATATAATAGCTTTATGTATATGTATAGGCACTATATACAAGATAATAATTCCCTTAAGGGTTTTATACTTTATGTATAAATATATTGTACCAACTTAACATATGACAAAAATAATATAAAATCTCCATAATACATTTTTATTTGTTCGTTTACTTTTTGTTTTTTTTTTTGTTTTGTTTTGTTTTCGTGTTATTCTTCTTCTTATTCTTCTACTTCTGCTGTATTTTGTTTAAATTTCAAAAAAAAAAATAAATGTAAGCAAACATTGAAAAGACAAAAGACAAAAGACAAAAAAAATAAAGAAACGAAGAAAATGTTTAAATCTATAAAACGATTAAATTCTGTAAAAATCAAAACAAAAAAAAAAAATAAACCAACGAGAAGAAGGAAAGAAGAAAAAAACGTTTTCAACAAATTATTTAAATTTATTCATAAACGAAAGAAGGAAAGGAACAAAAAATATAAATGAGATGATTTTCATCTAACTTTTAACTAGACTAGATGTATTGCGGTTTAGGTAAATGCTGGAATCTTTTACTAACATCTTGGAATATATTTATCATAAATTATGGAATAAGAAATATAAAATGGTAAAATGGACGTCAGTTCAATTCAAATGATTTTCATCAAATATTGCATAATGCATTATAAATAATAATAACATTTTCCATTCAACAATATTTATTGTAGAATCAGTTTTTATTTTGTATTCGTTCTTCTTCTTTTGATTTTGTCATTTTGCACGATTGTCACACTTATTACAACTTTTATGTAAGGGACACACATTTTCAAAATGAACTTGAAATGGAAAACACCATAAGAGATCAAATATGTAAATAAAATTCTCCTTTTTTTCCTTACCAACATACATAAATAAAAAATATGAGAGTAGCAATTTGAGAAAACTTCACTTTTCATTTTTCATTTTTCTTCTTATATTTTTTTTTTTTTGACAAGACGTTGAATAAAAACCAAGAGATAAATTTATATCAAATATAGAAATGTTTCATTTTTCTTAATCTTACTTTTTTTTCTTTCTTCCTTTTAGAATTTATATAAAATATAAATTAAACTTACCGATCAAGTGTCAGTTCCTCAAGTTGATTGAGATCACAGGCAATATATTCAAGAGCTGCGTCTGTTATACGTGGACACCATGACAGATCAAGAGCTCTTAATTTTTGTAAATTTTCAGCAATCAGTTCAACACCATCATCTGTTACTTTACTACAACCTGATAATGACAAAACTGTCAGATGTGGTAAAGAGTGAACTGTAAAAAAGAAATGGGAAAAATAAACAACAAATTAATTATTATATTTATTTATTTATAAATTCTTTGAGAAGCAAAAATAATAATTGAAATCAAAAAAAGATATCAGAGAATATAATTATAATTATCCTAAAGGCTTCTTTTGTTTGTTTATTAAAACAAAAATTTCTAATTGAGTAAAAAAAATAAATAAATTGTTTTATTTTGTATAAAGCAGATTTTTGTATTAACAAATTACGATATTATGAACTGAAATCTAAAAAAGAACAAAACAAATTAATTAAGAAATAGGAAAACAGAAAAGGATGTTTTATTTATAAAATAATGAATCTGGAAAAAAACAAACAAAAAAAAAAACAATGCAAATAATTGTGAAAGGTAACGAATACTCTACGTCTAGATTACAATTTTTCAGAATAATCAAAATAATGATCAAAATATAATTTTGTTCTTTCTCTAAAATAAAAAGAAAAATATCCTAAAGGTTTTTTTTCCCCAAGCTGATCCAAACATATAAAACTGAAGCATGAGGAAAATCTATTTTTAATTTTGGCGGGGGATGGGGGAAGCGGGAAAAACAAATTCAATTTTATTTTATAGAATTTTTTTTTGTTAAAGAAGTTTTTCTAAAAGCTTACAAACATCGAGAAAGTTCAAACTTCCAGGATATTGACAATTCAATAATGACTTTGATGTTGTATTTTATCTGCATTTAAATTTTAGTCGTTTAAATTCAAAACAGAACTAAAACAAAACAAAAAAGTACAAATAAAAATAGAAAATAAACAATTCACTTGCATTAACAATAAAATTCTATTACAAAAGATTATTTTATGTTTTAGATTTTCCTATTTCCCTTTCAGTTTATCATCACAGTTCACAGATGTGAAAACAAGAAGAAAGGAAAGGAAAGAATGAAAGAAAAAAAAAACTCCTTGATTTTTCGCTATCGCTTGTGTCTTCACTTCACAGTTTCAAAATAATTCAAAAAGGGATAAAATTTAAAGCTTTCTCCACGATAACATTTTATTTCTGGTTTTCTTTTTTTTTCTTTCTTTCTTTTTTTAGAAAAAGGATTTTTTTTATTGGTGGCAAACATTTTCTCTAGAGAATGAGATAGCAAGAAAGAAAAAGAGAGAGAGATAGATAGTAAGTGTTAAAGGGTGCAGGGGTAAGAGAGCGAGAGAGAGAGAGTGAGAGATAATAAAGAAAAAAAAAATAATATTTATTATTATTCCTTTGACAGAACGAATGACAAGGAAAATTCAACAAAAGGATTTCACCGTTTGTTGTAGGTGCGGTATTGTCATTTTTGTTGTTGTTGTTGTTGTTGTTGTTCTTACTGTTGTTGTTGGTTTTTCTCTTTTATGGAAAATACGTAAAGAAAAATTTATATATAAATAAATCTTGTGAATAAAATAATAAAATAAAATCCAGAAATATAAATAAAAAAAGAAGAAGAAGAAGAAGAAGTAGAAAAAGAAGAAGAAGAAGAAAGTGAAGAACTAAAAAAAGGAAAAGCAATTTATTGTAAGTATGGAAAAGTAAAAAAAGCGGGAAGATATTTTTCTATTTTATCCAAAATCATTTCCTGTTTTTGTTTCTTGTAATATTTTTTTTATAATAAATGAAAATAAATAAAAAAAAAAAATCTCCTTATGGAATTCGTTATTTCCTTTTTCTGTATATTTCCGTATTTTCCACTTTCTGTTTGTTGTCGTGAAAGTTTTTCTTTTTTATCTTGTTGCGATATTCGTATTTTTACACACACACACACACACTTATATTTATCCTTTTCGTTTATAGTGTTTCTTTTAGAGCGATAGAAAGATTACAATGTTTGGCTTTTCTTAAAGTTGTTGTTGTTGTTTCTTTTTTTATTTTGTTTTCCACATTTTCTTTCTTTTGAAAAATGTTCATTATTTTCTTTATTTAAAAAAGAGTAAAAATAAAATAAGAATATTTATGATGCGGAAAAATGAAACGAACAAAAAAGAAACAGAAAAAGGAAAATCCCTTTTTCCTGGGATTTTTCTCTTTTATTTTGGGAGAAATTTTTCCTTTTGTTTTCTTTCTTGTTTTTTCTTTTACTTCATAAAACAACAATATTACATAATATTTTCCACCTAAATATATTGTTTTCTTTTTTGTATTTTTAGTCACTCGATCAAATTTAGGATGAAGATGAATTCGTAGAAAAGGAAAAAAATAACATATAAAATTTGGAAGCAACTCTTGACAACCAACAACAAAATATAAAAAAAAAGGAGAGAACAGAAAAGAAATAACAATAAATTAAGTGGCTGTGTATATCTGATGTAGAAGACAAAATCGTTAACTTAAATTCAATACAATTTTTTAAGAGTCCTTATTATCCTTCTGTTTTATTAGAAACCAATAAAGTAAACAAAAAAAAAGAAACGAGCAGAGAAAATTGTAAAAGGAAAAGAAAAAGAAAAAAAAATATATATAAGAAAAGGGAAAAATAAATCAAATAAAATATCGCCAAGGATACAGCACTAAAATAATAATATCTAATAATAATATAGTGATTGTTTGTCTGTATCTTTAGGATTGAACTTCGAGTTCAGTTTTTACTTCTATCATAAATACGTACATCGATACATGTAAAGATTCATAATAAAATGAAGAAGAGAGAAAATGATGATGAAAAATGAGAGACAATATCTATAGAAACCTCAACAAAATATATAAATGTATGCGTAACATTTCAAGTGAAGTAGAATAAATCTTTTGATCGATAAATAATAATCAACAGAGGGATAAAGTAAACAATTTGTGTTCGATGAGCCTTTTACCTTGTTATATCTCAGTTGAAAGAAAAATAAAAGAAAAATGGGTGAAAAAGAAAAAAAAAAAGAGGAAGAAAACAAAACAAAAATAATCGTTGAACACGATTAATCGAATAAACTTTTATTATTCCATATTTTTTCTTGTTTTAACATTTTTGTTTTATTTCTTTTTTTGTTGAGAAAATATGAGACGTCACCATAATTTAAATATGACGTATAAAAGCAAAAGAGATAACAGCAGGGTGTGGGGTGTTAAAAAAAAATGTGATTGATTGATAGAAAAAAACACAATTCAAATTCAAATCCTGATAATATCATTTATACGCAATGGAAGTGCGGAGAGAAGAGAAATCAGAATGATGGCGGCTTCATGGAATTTGTATTCATATTTCTGATCCTCACTTTGATCAATAAAATTTAAAATTGAAATTTTGGAAAAATCATTTTCTGTATGCAGAGACTAACGTCTTATTATATTATAACTTAAATATTAAATCCATTAGAAGGAATACAAATGAGAAATAATTTCAGAAAATCTTCTGTCAAATTATTAAAATAAAATTAGTTATTCATGTTGATTCGCTTTTCTCCCAACTTTCCCTCATCAACTAACTTATAAGAATGGTTCTAACAAGCTACTAAAAAAGTAAAATTTTTTCATTACACAAAAATTTGACTGTAATTCAAGATACCTTCACCACTTCAGATTCAGAAGAGAAAAATATATGTTTTTCTTTTTTTTGCTAAATTTCAGATTTTACGCAGATAAATTGACAGTAAATTATTCTTTACACTTCGTCTATTCACTTAAAATAATCTAATGTAATTTTCTAGAAATAAATTGGTCCAAAATCTGAAACACAAAAAAAAATGTAAGAAAAAACGTATTGATTCTTTTATTACCTCCCTCTCTCTCTCTCTCTCTCTCTCTCTCTCTTTCTCTCTCTCTCCTTCTATCTCTCTGCATCAATTATAATAAAATAATGTTCCTTATTCTCTTATTTCTTTCTTTCTTTTTTTTTTGTTAAAGAGAAACTTTTGTTCGTTAAAAATTAATAGCATCATAATCGACTTTCTAAAATGAAATCGATCTAAGCCAATCTCCTTTTCATTTTGAAGAGGATGAAAAAATAAATGAACGAAAAGGGAAAGAAAAGTTAAAAAAAAAGGGAGAAACTTTTCTCGAACCAATTAATTTTATTATTTCACTTTTATTATAACAAATGAGATTTCTCTGCTCATTTTCCTTCTTTTTTTTTTGATTGTCCATTTTTTTGTTTTTCCTCAGTGCAGTAAAAAAAAATCTCTATAAATTAAGAAGAAAAATTATGTGGATTGCAGTTAACGTTTTGTTTACACAAACCAATGTATGTGTTGATGATAAACGGATGTTGATTTTCTTGGGCAGAGATACAAAGTGAAGAGTAAAACAGAGACAGAGAAAGAGAGAGAGAGAGAGACAAATAATCCAGTATACGCATTGTGTTTTTTGTTATCGTTTTAACAAAGAAGAAAAAAACAAAAACAAAAAACTTTTTACTTTAAATAAAAATTGTTTTAATCTGATAATTTTTTGTTTTCCCCTGACAATCAACAATCGAAAAGATAGCACAAGAAGCGTACACACACACACACATGAATATACAATATGTCTATCATACATAATGTGAGGGTGATATCAGCTTTTACATGTCACGTATAATAAGGATGTTAAGGATCCATCTCTTTATTTTATCAATTTATTTTTGTTAAGAAAATTGATACGATCAAAAGTTATACATGAAAAATAAAAAAAAAACAGAAGAAAAAATATTTTTTCTATAGCCAGTGGCGAACATTTGAATTAAATTTGTTTTTGTCATTTTCATTATTTTCATTATTGTCAAAATACCAACAAAGTTAGAAATGAAGAAAAAGTAAAGTTAAACGTGTTAGTTTGTCGTTAGAAAAGGGTTTACTCGACGTGATAAATGTCAGAAGTTTTAAAAAACAAAAAAAAAAAAAAAAATTAGTTCAAATGTTCGCCACTATAAAAAAAAAGTGCCACTGGCTTTAAAACTTTTAAACCCGTCTCGCAAATAATTTAGGTGTAATGTACTACACGAAAATCGTCCATTTATTTTCGATAACAACAAAAAGAAAACCGAATAAACAATTCAATAAAAATAAAAATTCGTTTCGAAAGTTTGAATAACAAAAAAAAAACGAAAAAAAACCTACACACAGACGGTAATCTTATTATGTGATTTCAAAAATTCTAAAGTTTTCATCTTAAAATGTAGTTTAAGAAAAAAAAAACGAAGAAGAAAAAGAAGAAGAAGAAGTAAAAAAAACAAACTTCTTAAAAAAGTTCTTTTAACCAGATTCCCAATTTTTCTTGTTTCTTTTCTTTACTTTCTGTTCTTTCTGGTATAACGCGAAACCTTGGAGCCAAAGTGAAAAATGGAATAACATCTTGTCTTGAATTGAATTTTGATTAAAATCCTGATTTATGTATTTAGGACATATCTTAACGATTTAAAAGTTTCTGTTAGATATTCTCTATTTTGTTATTTCTTGGCAAACGGAATTTTTGTTTTCATTTATGGATAAAAAAAGTTGTTCAGTTTCCATTTTTATGTTTTTGTTGTTTTGGCGTCATTTTTATAAAAAGAAAAGAAGCAAACAGAAAAGAGGTAAATAGAAAAGACTGAAGCCAAAATAAGTTTACCTCTGAGCCAAATTATATTAATCTTATTTAGTTTTCATATGTCAGCTCGCGTTTGACCTAAGGTAGAATTACACAACATAAAACCATCACTAAATAATCTGTCAAAAATGTTAATTGGCCAAAGTTTTTTTTTTTATTTCTGGATCGAGAAGAATATTATTATTTAAAAATAAATTTCTTTTGACGTATTGAAGATCTTGTAATCTTGTAATTAACAAATAGAGGTCAAATAATTTTCTGACACCTTTCTGTTTTTTACCTGACTTGAGAACTGACTTACATCGGAACTAAGAAGAGATGGGTGTCAGGTATGAACACACCATTATTGCTGTGTGAAATAACGAAAGAACATAAATTCAATTATAATAATATTCTTTAGCGTGAATATTCTTTTTTTCGTATAAAAGGAAATTAAAGGAATATAAAAAGAAAATTGAAGGAAAAACAATTTGGTTATGCTTTTTATATCGAGACAGTGAAAGAGAGAGAATTGATAAAGTGAGAAAGAGAAATAAAATTAGATAAAAAATGATGATAAATTGAAAGTGTCAAAGACGAAAAAAAAAAAAAAAAGACAGCAACAACAAGGACAACAAGAAACAAAAAGTCATCTTACAAATGTCAGGCGTCTCCACTTTCAAAAAAAAAATAAATAAATAAATCGATTTAGAAAAAAATAACTTACGAGAAATCCAACAAAAAAAAAAAAACGACAGAAGAGAAAACTGGGAAAGGAAGGAAAAGTGGCAAAATGAAAAGAAAACGAAAAAAAAGAGAGGAAAATAAATTGGCGCCGTTCTTTATCAAATAATTTTATTTATTTATTTATTTTTTGTCAAATCAGGACAGCATGAATAGACGTGCGTTTTTCTTCTTGTTCGTATTGGTGTGGATTTTCTTCTGTTCCGTTTTTTCTATTCCAGACTTCAGCGTTTTTCTTCTTGTTCGTATTGGTGTGGATTTTCTTCTGTTCTGTTTTTTCTATTCCAGACTTTTTCAGTTTTTTTTTTTAAACTTTGAATGAAATAAAAATAAAGAATGGATTTGCCAACGCACAAATATTAATCGAAACCCAATGACTGCGTTTTTCTTCTCGTTTTTCTTTTTTAATATTTCCCTTTTTTTATTGCTTCATTTTCATCATTGAAGGAAATAAAATCGGGGAAAATGTTTAAAAAAATGAAAATTACAAAATATGCACGAATTTTATTCCCCATATTTAAAATGTGAAATTAAAAACGGTTCATTAAACGCACAATATTTGAACGAAAGAGAGAGAGAGAGAGAGAGAGAAAAAAATATCGGAGAAATGAAAAAGAGAAAGAGAAAGAAAAATAATCAATGTGATTTAAATGTTGAAGTCTTCTCGCAATAAAATCTAATTTTTAAGGATAAAAATTTTCTTGAATTTTAATGAGACTTTTACCATTTTCTTTCTAACATTTCTCCTCTTTACTTTCTTTTTATTCTAATTTTTATTCTGTGAAGAATTCATAAAAAGAAAGAAAAAACTGTACAAATTTGAATCTTTTGTTTATTTAAGGAGGAACGAAAAAAAAATTAAGAAACAGATTTTTTTTTTTTGGTACTTTCTATTTTCATTTTTTATTTAAATTGACAGAAAATATCAATTGTTTTTCTTTTTTTCAATACAAAAGCAATTATTCTAATTCATTTTATTTAGCTGTGTTCACGTTATGTTTGTTGTTGTACTCTGTATACTTCTGTTCTTTGTATAGGTAGACAAATCTGACATTTAATATTCAACGCATATTATTAACTAGAAAGAAAATTTAAATAACAGAATAAATAAGAGCGTGAGAGAGAGAGAGAAGAAAAATGTACGAATACGAATTAAAATTAAATTAAAAAAAAAATGAAAAAGTTCAAGGAAGTATTTTTGAAACCGAAAATAAATGACAATTTTAATTTACTTTGAAGAATTCTTTTTTTCTACTTCTTCTTCTTCTTATTCCGTAAATTTTTTTCTTTCTTTTTTGTTTTCATTTTACGAAAAACAGAAAAACAGAAAAACATTGTTATGACTGCTTTTCTTACATCATAAATAATTTTCCACTTATTTCACTTTTTCTTTTCAGTTTGAATATTTTTTCATACAAAAACTATTGAAGATTAAACAGAAGAAAACCTTTACAGAAACGGTGAGAAAATTAACACAACACACACACACACACACACACACACACACACACACACACACACACACACACACACACACACACACACACACACACACACACACACACACACACACACACACACACACACACACACACACACACACACACACACACACACACACACACACACACACACACACACACACACACACACACACACACACACACACACACACACACACACACACACACACACACACACACACACACACACACACACACACACACACACACACACACACACCAAATTGGAATCATACAATTTTCTCATGTTTTCTTTTTTTTTTTTGTTCTTTTTGACTCTATTCTTGTTTGTATAGAGGAAAAAAAAAAGTTTTATAACAAGAAAATAGGAAAAATAAACAGGGGTACAAAAAAATGAAGGAAGAAACAAGAAAACAAGAGAATAAATGAAAAATCTTTAAAACGTGACGTTAAAAATGTGACAATATCGGTGTCACACCCTTTTTCTGTTTTTCTTTTTTTTATTTTTTTATTTGTGTCAAAGAGCAATGTTTTCTTTTTTCTTTTTTCATTTCTTTTCTTTACTTCTGTTTTTTTCTTTTCTTTTGATTTCCGGATTATTATGTTTTCTTTTTTGTTTATTCTTTTTTTTTTTTGTATTTATTTTTGAAAATAGCAAAATTTGTCGCATTCAAAATAAATCTACAACAATTTCTGTTTTTTTTTTTTTGTTTTCTGTCTTCTGTCTTTTCTGTTCGTTGGATGTTAGCCAGAAGGAATATTGTAGAAGTGATAAAAAGGTATAAATAAAAAAAAACGAAAAATATGTCAGATAGGTGACAAATGACAAACAGAAAAAGAAACAAAAATATATTTATTTTAACTGATACGTTTTTTTTTGTTTTTGGGTGTCTAGAAGATGAGGTTATCGCAACTACAAACAAACAAACAAAAAAAAAAAATCGATGCAATTTTAAAAGACAAGAAAAAAAAAAACAAAATGCGTTCTATAAATAAATTGGACGTTTATCGTGTTTTTCTTTTATTTTTCTTTCAACAAAAGAAAGCAGTAAAAACAACAACAACAACAACAACAACAGAGTAAGGTTAAGTTTGATCTGACATTAGAAATTTTGTGTTTATTCTTTTTAATGATATTTCTATGAGCACTAAAATAAATGTCAAAATCGATAATTAGAGTCAAAAAAAAAAATTGAATATTTGTTTATTCAATTATGCAATGACATAATTACGTAATTAATTTTGATACAAATTTAATGAAATGTCATGTCCGTCAGTCATGTTTTGTTATAAAACAAAACAATAATACAATAATTCTTTCACAAAGATTTAAAATTACAAGAATTCTTAATCCAAACATATATTTTTTTTTCTAATTCTCACACAAATTAAAATTCTGTCAACAAATAAATTCTAGTGAGGTTGTCATTTTATTTTTTCCTGAATAAAAATATTATCGAATTGAAGTTTATTCAAGGAGTAAACAATAATTTATAATTCTTCTATCGAATGTAATCCATTAAATTCATCAGAATATCAATAAATATAAATTCAATAATAATAAGAGAACAATAATTTATGGTTAGATAAAAAGGTCAGAAGATTTTCACTAATTATTTGGTTATTTATTTATTAGTAAAATCTATGACTTGCTAACATTTACAAACAATATTTCAATCAATTATCTAATTCTCTTAGTTAACAAATTTAATGGATTTTCTATTTTATGTTTATGGTAAAATATTGCACTATAGTAAATTAGGAAATTACCAAAGATGTAAAAGTATAAAATTATTAAATTTAGTAGAGTTCTTGGTATAAAGTGAAAAAGCTTCATGTTCAAGGTTGATTTCTGAAAAATCTTAACAATGTTATGAAAGAATGTAATACAAGACGAAACACAAGAATAATTTTAAGGGGGTTACACTCATACATCTAAATTTCTGAAACTTAGGATACGTGAATTTTTATTTTTATTATTCAATAATAAATCGTATAGTTTAAATTTTGTTTTCTTTAAAATAAAATTTTGTATTCCTAGGAAATTATTACAAAGGAAAAGGTATTTGAAACAAAGAGATCAATAAAAAGAAATGATTGATTGTTCAATTTAAAAGAAAGTAAAGAAAATATATACATCAGGAAAATCAGAAACAAAACCAGAACGTTAAAAAATTCAATTCACGTTTAAAACACAGAAAATTGATACAAAAAAAAAATACAATGAAAACATTTTCTTCTTTTCTTCTCTTAAAAATGAAAATCGCACAAGAAAAAAAAACACTTTTGTTCCTTTTATATAATTTTAATTTTAGTTTGAACAGAATGAAAGAAAATTGTAAATGTTTTTATGTTATAAAAGAATCATTTATTCAGTAGAAAATTATTTCTAAATATAAATTATTTTTTTTATTCATCAATATTTAGTTATTGTCTTATTCTTGTGTTTTCCGTTTCATTGTTTAGAGAGAAAAAAAAAATACTTTAAGAATTTATAAAAGATGAACTAATAATCCATTCTTAAGATAAATTTTCAATGAAAATCTTTTTTAAATGGATGAAAACAGAAAAAACAAAGAAATTGTACACAAAAAAAAAATTTCTAGACTAAATTATATTCCAACCCTTCTTGCTTTTTTTTATTTGTATTTTGATTTTCTTTACTGGTGTTATTGTTGTTGTTGTTTTTTTTAACCATTTGTACATTTTCCATTTTTCTCTGTTTTCGTTTATTGAACTTTATTGTCTGGGATTGTTTCAATTATTTAAGTAAAAAACGAAAGCCAAAAAGAAAAAAGGTGTTTCATTTATAAATTTATAAAAAAGATTCATTTTAAGGATTTGCTTTATTCATTTTTGTTTTCGTATTTTTTTTTGTTTGTCTTTGCCGTTTGCATTAAAAAAGAAAATAACAACAACAACAATCTTGGCTTAAAAAAAAAAACATTTCCAAAAAGAAGACAATTTTCTCCATGTAATGAGTTTGGTGTTTTGACATTGAACATTTGGACCATTATTAATTATTATGTTTGTGTTTCTTGATTATTCTATTTTATTTATAAAAATTCTGAATGTCAGTATTATCTTTCTGTAACAAGATGCTGGACCCCATACAGCATACACACAACAAATAAATGAAGAAAGTATGAAATATTCAGATTAGAATTATATAGTTAATATTTTTGTCAGTTGAATACTGATTTACTGTTTCACTGATTTTTCACACGTTTCAGATTGAAAATGAAAATGAAAAAACGAAAAAAAAAAACAAAAAAGAAGAAAATAATAAAAATTGTTGATGGTTTTGCGGTGATGGAGACGCCAAGTTATGTAATAATTTTTCTTTTTGTACTTTTGTACGGCGAATCGGATATAAACGTAAATAATATTTTTTTTGTTGTTTTCCTTTTTTTTGTTTTTTTTTTTTCCTCTTTCAACAAACAAAAAATAAATCGCCTGTAATTTAATAGAAAGGAAAATATTTTCAATTTTTATAGATTTTTTTTTTCTCTCTGTTTCTATTTCGGTTAGATTTTTATGGTTATCCAATGGACGGTCAAATATAAGGAAAAATTAATACAAAAATAGAAAATTTATAAAATAAAAGAAAATATAATCTATATATGTGACTCTTATGTAGTTATTATACCAAAAGGATAAAAGAAATGGAGAAAATAAATAGAAAAAGAAAAAAGGCTGATGTCCGATTAGAAGTTAAGCTTTTCAACAAAAGAATTTTATTTTATTTTCTTAACAACACAATCAAATAAGAAATCAGATTAGATCATCAAATTAAATAATAAAATAACAACAACAAAAAAAAGTGTACACGTTTTAATTTTGTGTTTTTGTTTTTTTTTTTTTTGATTATGATTTAGTGTGACCACGGTACGCTTAGGTGTTAACTTTTTAAATATAGAAAGAAAACAACAACAACATTTTTCCCTTATTACTCTCCTTTCTTCTCCTTACAATTTGCTATTTTTGTACGAAAAAAAAAAAAGAAAATGTATTTGCATTCCCATCTGGCTTATTTAAAGATTTTAAGAAAAAAAAAATAATCTCATATTTGTTTTTCAAAACACTTTAGGATTGTAATGAATGTGTCATAAAATTTGACAATTTTCAGTGTAGTAAAACCTTTTTTGTATTTGTGCATGTATAAGTGTGTGTGTGTGTGAGTTAATTTTTATTATTATTGACATTTGACAGTTTTCGAGGAAATTATGATCTATTTTCTATTGGATCTTTATACACAATTTAACAAAATATTTTCATCCGCTTTCAACTAAAGGAAACCAACAATACTAAGTTCACAACCTGACAACAGAATAAAAATATATTTTTGATGGTGACGTCACACATTATATGTCAGTTTTTTTTTTCCTTTTCTTTCCTTTTAAAAATAACAATAACAACATAACGGTGTTAAAACCCATAAATCATTTTTATTTTGTGTATTCTGTACGCATGCGTTCAATCCAAAATATCATTTAAATTTTCAAGGTCGTGTTCAAATTTTACTGGATTTTTGTCTCGACAGACTATTTCAATATTTATTTTCATTTTTGAAATTTCTTTCTTTCTTTTTGAAAGGGGGGAAAAAAGAAGACATACGAAGACTAAAACATAATTTCCTTTTATTGGTAATAAATTCTGTCAATTAATTACACAATTTGTAATCGCAGATTTAATCTAGAAGATAAAAAAAAAAATACATCCATTCAGAAATGGGTTTTAATCCACTGATGTAAATAATTTACAAAAAAAAAAAAAAAATTATTCTCAAAGTAAATAAATACCAAAGAAAATTATTTAAAAGTAAAAACTTTGAAAAACAAAAAAATTAAGTGAAAAATAAGAAAAAATAAAAACCAAAAAGATTAAGAAGAAGAAGAAAATAAAAAAAAAAGCGAAATCATCAACTTCTTTGAGATTGAGATTGATGTGAAATTTATTTTGAAGTGGAAATAACGAAAACAGCTGTTTTGTCAAATTCACCGTGAAATTTATATACAAACATATGCTTACATATGAGTGTGATTTAGTTCATTCAAATTATATAAATATAATACAAGAGAGCAAAAGAATATTATAGCATCGTTTACTTCTTTTTAACTCCCCCCACCTCTTCCTCCACCTTCTTCACTACCATCATCATCTTCTTTATTATATTAATATTATTTTATTATTTTAGAATTTCAAAGAATAAAAAATATTAAGAATGTGCATATGTGTGTTTGTGTGTTTTTGTGTGTGTGTGTGCATATGTGTGTTTTTGTGTGTGTGTGTGCATATGTGTGTTTGTTTGGCTTCACTAAACAATATGAAATGGTTCTTTAAATGTTTTCACTTTCTGTTTTCATTATAAACGTTAAATTAATGAACTTTTTATTATTTAGTTAAGTGTCACTTAAAAAAATTGTTCTGTGTGAAACTCTAAAATATGAAAGAAAATATAAAAAGTGTTAACAGAAGAATTATTATGTAATTTTAAGGAAGAAAATGAGGATAATAAAATATATGAAAAAAGAAACTTAATAAACGAAATGAAAATTATATTATTATTATGATGATCAATGGGTGTTGAAGTTATAGCTTTTCCCTCCTGAGACACATTATACAAACTTACAAACTGGAATTTGGATTAAAATGAAATATCATATTTATCTTGGTCAGTTATAATACATATATGTGTGTGTGTGTGTGTGTGTATGATGGTTTTAAAGGTGACACTTTCATCTCGTTATATTTACTCATCTAATATGGGTTGAAGCTTTATTTTATTATACAGAATATAAAATAAGACAACCTCAATTTTTTTTATTAAAGCGCGTGGTTTGAACAATGTTGTACATATGTATGTGTGTATGAGTTACCATATCGTGTATGTTTGTATGTGTGTGTAGATTGATATGTGCGGTGTTTTACTCTGGTATAATCAAGGAAGATTAACTTTTTATGTGAAAAAAAACTAAACAAAATTTTTTTTCTCTCTATTTTAATTTTTTCCCATTTTTAATTTAAGAAAAATGGAAAAAAAAAGAATATCATGTTATCATGTATTTTTCTCAATTCAAAGAATATCATTGAAAATTCTATTTCACAAAAATTTGTGTCTCATATTTTATTTTTTTTCCTTCCTTTTTAAATTGTAAATTCTGGTTTTATTTTTCAATTGAATAGAAAATTTAACAAATATACATTTTTCCTATAATCAACGAAACCAAAACAGAGACAGACAAAAAAAAAACATATTTTCTTTTTCCTTTCTATATAAGCTGCATATGCGGGAGCCTAATTTAAGCCATTACTAAAAGAAGATTTGTTTTCGGGAAAAAAATTTTCTCTAACGAAAAGTAACAACAAAAAAGGAAAGAAAAGAAAACAGAAAAGAAAAGAAAACAGAAAAGAAAGAATCGTCCTCTTTTCTCATAAAAACTAAAAATATATGTACAAAAAAAAAAAAAAAGAAATTGAACACAAAAAAAATATATCTAGAGAAAAGCTTGTGAAAAAAAGCTTTATATTAAAGCATATAACGAAAGAAAAATGTATATTTGTACCATCTTGTAACTTGATTCCATATTTGTGTTGAAAAATATATAAAACAAAAACAACAACAACAATAATATACACAACAAAAACAACAAAATTGAATACATTTTCCATCTCTTGTGTAGAGTTAAATATTGTGTAGAATGTAGAGAATATTTTTTGTCGAATATTGTATAAATGCTACTTTTACGATGAATATTTTAGCATGCAAGACGTCATCATTTTAGTAACAAAAAAAAAAAAATAAACAAATTGTTTATTGGATCTTTAGTTAATAATTGAAACAACGCCCCAAAGAAAAAAAAAAAAAAAAAAAGAATACAAAAATATAGAAAAGAAATTGTTGAGTAAAAGAGGAATGATCGTAAGTAAGATTTTAGGGGAAGAAAAAAAAAAACAAACAATGGAATGAGAAAAAATATAATTGGTATTTTTTTTAAATCATCTTATATCAAAGAAAGATTTCCATTTACTTCTTATTTTTCATTTTCTTCTATTTTTCTTTATATTTTTTTACATTTTCTTATTTTTCTTTTAAATTTATGAAAAAGATAAAATAAAAAAAAAAAAAATGGGGAAAGCTTCAAAAAAAAAAAAAACAACATAAAATGATGGAGCCTCAAGAAAATAATGATTGTCTGTAGCGGACAAAGTGAAATGTAATATAAGAGGACTTTAACCTTTCACAACATTAAAGAAATTAGTCAGATAATTTTTCTTCTGTTTTCTTTTTTCTTTTTTTTTTTTTTTTAAGAAAATCTGCTGAATAAAAAAATCAATTTATTATTATTATTTTTTTTTTAATATTTCTTTTAACCTGTGTCTGACCTTTTTACCTTTCTCCCTTATTTTTATTGTCTATCTTTTTATTCTGTTCAAAAAAAAAAAAGAAGATTTTTCTCTTGTGTTCCTTTTATCAGAGTTGAAAAATTGACAAAATAATGTAATAATACAAAATGAAGAAGAAGAAGAAAAAAAAAAGGTAAATCGTTTGACAAGAACAACAACAACAACAACAACAATAACAATAATAAGGATGAAAATTCATCGTAATTGTCCATTTATAATAATTTGTAAAAAGACAAAAAATTATTTTTAAAGTTTCTTAAGAAAAATTGTACAATGGAAAACGGAAGGTGGGAGAGATAAAAGGGAAAAGTATATAGAACGCACACAAATGGAAGCAACCAAAAAAGAAAATGACATTTTTAATGGGTCGTTTATAGTACCGTCAAATTAAAAAGAAATTTTTTTTAACAGAATAAAAAAAATTCATAAAAATTTGAAATATTTTCATTCTTAATTTTAATTAAATTTTGGACATTAATTTATTTTTTTTTGGCGTTTATATAATTTTGTTGTTGTTGTTGTTATTGTTTGTTGTCTGCAATTTGTTGTTCTTGTTTTAATTACATTAAATTTCACATCACAAAAATATAATTTTTTATTATTGAATGGGAAAAAAAAATAAATTTTCATATTTTTCAACATTTTTTTTTTTTTTTATGAAATTAACTTTTACATAATACAACAATGCTCACACACACACACAAAGGCACCCGTTTATAAAACATTGTTTGTTTTTCATAAGATTGTATTTTCATAAAGATTTTTTTTTTTTTCGTTTTAGAAAACCAACACAAATTAGGGTCATCACATAATTAAATACAACGCGCATATATAAATACTGAGCATTTCTATGTTTATTTTTTGTTCCATTTATCAAAAAAAAAAAAAAAAAGAAAAAAATACAACCCTTAATGCTCTTTAGTATAAAACTGAAATTTTAGTTTATTAAAATGTTGGGTCAAGCAAAAGGGGATTAAAACTGATGATTTATTCCAGAGTATGTGTGAGGTTGAAGGTACTGCGTTATTATAAGTACTTAAGTATAATGCAAGTTAATTTGTGTTTGTTATTTCATATTAGAAGGGTGAATGTCCTTAATTGTTTTGCATTTTTGATATTCTATAAATTTCTATAAATAGAAACGTCAGATCCAATTTGCAAAAAAAAAATGTAATTCTATTATTCTTGTGGAGTTAATTCTTTCCCTTTTCAATCAGTTAGATTTTCTAAAAGCGATTTAAATCCTTTATGTAAAAGGACTACTTTGAGCGTATTTATCGATTTTGATAGTCATAAATAAGAAATAACCAATCTTTCAATACAAATAGCAATTTTAGAAGAAAAAAAAATAGAACCAAACCCCATCATTTGTTTTATTTATTCATTATTTCACGTGCGAGATTTATTAATAAAATACAACATAATAATTAGAATAATAGAAAAAATATATATAAATATATATGAACTTACCAATATTAACAATACCATGATTTGTAAGTTCCCAACATGATTGTAATCTGAGAATACTTAGGCTGTGACTTTGTTTTGGTGAAAAATAACCAAGAGCAGCGTCAGTTACATGGTAAGCCTAAATTGAAATATAAAAACAGAGAAAAAGAATTATATATAAGAATAAAGAAAATTTATTATAATGAATGAAATCAGAATCTAAAAAAAAAACCCCACACCCATACCAACAATAAAAACCAAAATGAATGTTAAGTATATTAAGACGAATAGGGAATGGGAGCAAAAATTTTTTTCTATAAAACAACAACAAGAAATATTTCAGGGGTAAAAATGACAGTAGTCGTATATTTATAATGTTTCAACAAAATAACAACAACAACAACAACAACAAAAATGAAATGTAAAAAGCTTCTTTTCTTCGTTTTTTTTTTCTCTACTGTCTCACTCTTTTTTTTTTTTATTATTTAATTTATATTCAGTGACTGATGTTTTTTAAGATTAGAAGAAAAAATGAAATAATAAATTAATTAGTTAAGAAGATAATGAAGTTATATTATAATTATTATGAGTTATAATGACAGCGACTAATGACATTTTTTTTTACACAAATACATAAATATACCCCAACACACTCACACCCCATACACACTTAAATTTATACAGAACAAAAAAGAAAAGAGAAAATGAGAAATTTTAAAAAAAGAAAAAAAATATTATTTGAAACATAAAAGTCTTTATATTTAAAATAAAGTTGAATGTAGATGAAACTGACAACTGTAATAACAAAATCTGCCGAAAGGCAAAAAAAAAAACAAAGAAAGAAAGAAGAAGAAAAATTCAAAAAAAGGGGGGAAAAAACATAGAAAAATTCTGTCAACGTTTTATAATACAAAAGCATTTTGTTTTCCCTTTGACATGATTCACTGTCTGTATAAAGAACCAATTTAAAGCTTCTTTTTTTAAATACAAAAATTTATATTGATTTAATTTCATATCCGCCATTTATAAATCCCGACGAATAGTAACCGTATAATCTGACATTTGTCGCCATTTTTAATTTAAAAAAAAAATTCAAATGTTTTATGACGGTTGGATGTCATTCAATTTGATAATATACTTTTAAGAAATATGTATCATTGTGATTTGATTATGTCAGAAATTATGTAAATAAATAATTATCATCGTGATATTCTTAAAATCGTGTGCTTTTGTATAGTTTATTATTTTATTATACCAAATAAATATTATGGTGACTACATATATAATTTTTGTTTTACTTAAATCGCATGTTTTATGATTATAAAAAAAAATATATATAACAAATACAATATATAATCATAATAATCATATTGATTAGAATCTTTTACTATTGTACATTTATTTATATTCATAGAAATTTAATAAAAAAAAAAAGGAAAAAAAGTTCACCTGCAATGAGAATTCATATAATGATGGTAAAAGTTGTGCTACAGCACCAACTGCTTCATCAGCAATATTAATACAATCCGCTAGTGATAATGAAACAATTCTTGGTGTTAAACATGACCAAAGTCCAGCTTCTGTTATTTCATTACATCCAGCCAGTTCTAATTCAAAAAGGGACTGTAAAAATAAAAGAAAAAAAAAATATTGTTATTATTATTTATAAGTATTGTTGTTGTTATAAATTGTAATTAAAATAAAAATACATAAGAACAAACATATTTTTCATTTTTATTAAAAATTCATTAAAGGTTTTTTATTAAAATGTGTTGAATTACATATTACATACATATTTGAAATGTTAACCGATTATTTTAATTGTTCATTTCAGTTCAATGATTAGATATTTTTTTTTGTTGTTGTTATTAATTTTCCTTTAATTAATAATTATCGGACAAATCGAGTGATAAATAATGGGCGATACAGATGAATAAATGTTGTAGAAAATTTTATTTTTATGAAATTAGGTTTAAACATTTTTTTTCTATTTTTTTATTCAATAAATTTATTGATTATAAATTTTCTATTTTTAACGAATTTTCCAATAATTTTCATTTGTTGTTGTTGTTGTTGTTGTTGCTGTTGTTAGTGGGGAGGAAGGAGAGTAGAAAAAACAAAGCAAAAAAAAAATTGTTTATTCTTTTAATTTTTTAAATTTATCATTTATTTTCTTATTATTCGCATTTAATTTTCCCGTGCAAATAATTAAATAAATTTCTCTGTGTTTTTTATTTTGTTCTGATTTTTATTTTGTTTTTTTTCCGAATTATTTCTGTTTTTCTTTTTTGTTCAGTTACTATGACAATTTTTATTTTTTCATTCACATTGCTATGGTTTCCATCATTTGAAATTTTATTTTTAATTTGCCTTTTTTTTTTTGTCAAAATTCAAAACAGAGATTTATGGAATCAGCGAGAAGCAACCAAGGAACGTATTGAAATATTTATGGGTGTATGATACTTTGTTTTTTTTTTTTTTGGTTTATTTTTTGCATCTTTCTTCATTTTTTTCATGTTCTGGCACATTTGGAGTTGTGTAGAGAAAGAGAGAGAGAGAGAGAGAGAATAAAAATTGTACAAAAAAAAAAAATCATTTTTATTTATGATCTAATGAAAAAATACAAAATGTTTTTAATGAATTTCAATTTGTATTTGTATTTATATTTGTTATGATTGAAAGTCTGAATGCCATGATTGTAATTATGAAAGATATTTTAAGATTAATATGCAAAATAAAAAAAGAACAACAACAACAACAACATCACTAACAAATTTTTAATTGAAATATGAAACTGAATTTTCCTTTATAGAATTATTTTACATAGAGAAATTAATTAATTCTATTTATGGGTGAAAATATTTCAATATTACAAATGTTGGATATTATTCATCAATAAGTCAATACACGAGCGCACACATGCATAAACATACACGCGCACACACACACACACACATATGCACACACACAGAATAAACATAAAGGCAATCAATTTATATAACAAAAGGACCAAACATAAATTGTAGATGAGTAAAATTTGTTTGATTCTAATTTTTGTTACATGAAAAAATAATCATTTTCTATTCGTTATATTTGTAAAAGCATAAAAACTTTTTTCTTTTTTTTTTTCATTTAGGTTATTTGAATTTAATGAACAAAAAAAAAGAAAAAAGGAAATGTTTGTGGTCATCAACTAAAATATATACAGAAGACCAATATAGACCATTAAATACTGATAATAAATAAAATTTATATCATAAAATGAAATTTTATTTGATGGAAAAATGATGGTTAAAAGTACTCTGTTGTTGTTGTTGTTGTTGTTTGTTTGTTTGTTTGTTCATTTATTTTATAAAAATAAAAATTGTAATTAAATTCATGACATATAATTTGTTTTGTGATTAATTTTTATTGAAAATTAAACAACAAACAAAAAATGGTTACAGAAATAATTGAAGGTTTAATTTACATTTACAATTACAAAATTTTACAATATTTATACGCGTTTGTTGTATTTTGGGTCTAATTCAAAATCTGTTTTGCTTTGAAAATAAAGAATCCTTTATTTTGTATCTATTTCTGATTTTTACAATTTATTTTCTTCTGTCAAATTCATTAAAAAAAAAATATTTCTTTGTTATTCTTTTATATTTTTCTGTTTTTTTTTTTTTTGAGTTTAGATTTAATAAAAAGATTCCTTTATAATTTTTACAGAGAAATTATTTAATTTATTTAATTCGCTTAACTCTTTCATAATTCAATCAAGAATTTTTACTTTATCTTCTGGTTCTTGATCATGAGTACACATATGAAAATTATTAATTTAAAAAAAAAAATCAAAAAAGGAGTCATGATGGTGGTACTTGGGTGCAACAAAAAAACAATAATAAAATGTTCATTATGTTTATTTAAATTATTCCACATAACGAGATCCAACACAAAAGCTTTTACTACTTTCTAAGAAGAGGAAGAAGTAGAAAATTTTAAGGCAACTTGAGTGTACTCATAAAGTCATACATAAACCCACAAACACTCACACACACACATACAAATCCGTGCTTTCGTCATTCATTCTCATTTATAGACTTCTATTTCTCTCTACCTCTTTCTATCTCTCTATATAAATATATATTCTATAAGAAGTTCTAGAAGAAAAATAAGAGAAAAAAAAACTCTCTTATCATCTTTTGTAATCTCTAATAATAAAAGGAAAAAGGAAGAATTACAAACAACAACAACAAAAGAAAAAGTCCCTAGATAAAAATAAAATCAAAAAACAAAACAAAAACAAAAAACAAAAAAAAACAAGGAGACACAAACTTTTTTTTCTCCCTTTATTTTGTTGTTGTCTTTAATATGGCTTTTGTTGTTGTTGTTATTGTTGTTATTATTTTTTAAAGATTTCATGTTTTTCCCTTTTTTCACTCGCATTGAAAGAAGGACACTTCAACCCTTTATATCACAAAAAGATTATGTAGCCTTTTTCTATAAATAAAAAGAGACAAAGAGAGAGAGAGAGAAAGAGAGTGAGAGTAAAAAAAAGGATGAAATAGAAAGGAAAACAAGGATAAAATCAAATAATATTTGAGTGGATTTAAATATATAGGAAGAAAATGAAAGTGAAGAAAGGCTTCACATGAAGTCGTCTAGTTGTTAGTTGACACACTAAAGATTTGAAAAGATTTACTTGGAATCAAAAGACAAATTTTATGGTCACATTTTGTACAAATAAAAATTGTGGTCAATCAGTAATTTAGTCATCCTTTAGTGTATTATTAGTACAAAGAGTAAACTTAATTTAACATGACACATGAGGAACAAATACGATACTCAATGATTCTTAACAATAATTTATTGATGAGATAGTTGGTTTCATGTTCTGTTATCCATTCCAAAATATCATTATATTTTAGTACTTTGGCACAATTTTATTTCTATTGATTTTTATATCGTTCTTGTAATTAATTTCAAACAAAGTTTTCAAAATGAAATTTTATTTAATGGATATTGAGGAAGGTCATATTATTGTATCGAAATTAAGTAACAAAAAAATAAAATTTTACGTCAGCAAATTATATACAAAATTTAATTTAGTGTATTTTATTACTTGACTGAAGACTTTTATAACTTTTACTTTACTAAAAAGAATTTAATTTTCTTTTATTTCTGAATAATAAAACCAATTCAATTCTTATATTTACAAATAAATAGAATTTCTATATAAGCTTCATTAATCTACATTCTAATTAGTTCTGCAAAAAAGCTTCAAATAATATCGTAAAATTACTTTTGATGTAAGTTTATAAAGTAAACCCATCAATTGTATCATCGTACAACGAAATTATTTTTTTTTATTCGATATTTATAAATATTATGACAAACATGACATGTATCAATTTAGGGAAAATATTATATATGAATTTTCCCAAAGAACATCATAAATGTTATTGCATAAAAAATAAAGTTCAAATATTATTACAACTATTTACAAACTAGTACGAACTAGTACGAACATGAATTTGAAGACATGGCCACAATTTATTTAATATTTGCCTCCATGTAAACTATGACTCAAATAAGTTAAACATTAACCCATTAATCAGAATGAATTGTCTTTAACAACACACAAGTAACAAACATATAAAACTGCTCTAATACAAATATATTTAATTAAATTACGTTTACCTAACTAAAGTTTTATGTTGAATTTGAATTGTCTTTGTCCTTTTTTCTAAATAATATTCTCTCATTAAGATTCTTTTAAAGTTGATGTGAAATCTGTCATTAGACATAAGTCAGTTTAAAATTATTATATGTCAAATCAATGATCATAATTTATAATATTATTGATTGGAAAAAGCTTTGTGTGTGTGTGTATAGATGTGTAAATAAATAATCAAATGTATGTATGTTTAAACATGATAAGTCCATATAATACAAAATACAAATAGTACAGAATAAAAATATGTTGACACATTAATGTGCGTGTGTGTGTGTGTAGAAAAATGTGAACATATCGCACGTCAATCAATCACTAATAAATAAAATATAATCAAAGTCATTGACTTGAAATTTGTTAAAAAAAAATTGGAATTACAAATACAAAAAAATAAAAAACGAAGTTAAATAAATCAGGAACAGAAATAAAATATAATTCGATTAATTTAGTTTATAGAGTTTATTGAGTTAAAGAGAGAGGGAGAGGGAGAGAGACTAATATTATCTAATCTGGTAATTGAATTTTTTTTTTCTGTTCATTCATTCATACACAAAAAGAAAATAAAATAAACACAGTAACTAAAAAAGAGGAAATTGATTTTGTTCAAAATGTAATTGTAAAAAGACAAAATGGTTTATTTTTATGTTTGTTCAAAAAAAAATGTACGACAATCTAATTTTAATATTATATTTATATTGAAGTAGAGACTAGAGACAGAATATAGAATACTGTGACATCACAATCTTGAATGTGTTTAATAGAAGCATATTTCTCTACCTTTGTAACATCAGATAGATTTTTTAATTAGCGTTTCTTTTAAGTCTGGTTACATATACATAACTAACATAGGACAACATCATAAATTTGAATCTCATTATATAAAATGTTTTGTAGATTGTAGAATGACTTTTGACTACATTAAAAAAATGGCGAATTCTCAAATGGTTGTGTCCGTATTTCAGGACAACGTTAAATAATTTCTACAGTTTTGTTTTTGGTATGTGTACATTTTGCAAGTGTGTGTGATGTTTGTTCCTATATTTATATTTATACACTTTTTGGTATCCTGTTATTTTTAATGCCGGATGTTTGAACTTTTTCTTTTTTCTTTACTTTTTAAGAGAAAGCTCAATGTAGAATGGGAATATGTTGATCTATTGGTTATTTTTGGAAACGACACCCCTAATGAAAACGAATTAAAGGGGAGAAAAGTAAGAGGAAAAAAGTTTCATCATTTTTAGCTTTATAAAATTTATATCGATGAAAGTTAGAAGATATATTTTTTTTTTTCAATATCTTCTTTCGACATCTTTCAATCAACTTTAATAACGGACGAATAAAGTTAACTTTATGTAAGAATCAGTGAGAGAAAAAAAGGGATTCTACGTTTTTTTTTTTTTACTAAAATCGAGTACATTAAAAATATGTCGCATCAGAACTAAGCTGATCTGTTTTTTATGTTTAAAAAATGTTTTAAATAAAAAACTCTTAAAGACGTAAATCGAAAATACTGAGAACTAATAATCAGGGGTGGACTGTGAACTCTCTATGATCCTTAGTGAAATTTTACGTTAACAAACAGCAATCTGACAAAGTTTTTCATTAATTTCTGTCGACTCTATTTGAAGTGTGAGTTCCTAAACATTATCCCATATAGCCCCTAGTACAAATTTCATCTCTGCGTCATAATAACGATCAGAAATTTAAAGAATATATACATTTTTTTTTTGTTTTTAATTAATAAATTGAAAGAAATTTAAATAAAATCGATAAGAAAAAAAAAAAATAAAAACAATTCGTGAAAAAATATAAAAACAATTCGTGAATAAATTTGTAAATCATCTTTTAGTATACGATAGAAAAAGAATAACAGAAAAACCATTATTTATAATTTGGCATTTGTTTTATAATTTATATCCTTAAATACGCACGTTCACATTTTACGGTGCTAAAATAAAAAAAAAAATCATCAAAACCATTGGCATTAAATTTTTCTTCTTCTTTTTCTTCTTCATCTTGTTGTTGTTGTTGTTACTTTTTATTTTTAAGAAAAAAAAAACATTGATTCTTTTTTTTT
The DNA here is from genome assembly GCA_963082725.1 of Pedicia rivosa. Classification (NCBI taxonomy): domain Eukaryota; kingdom Metazoa; phylum Arthropoda; class Insecta; order Diptera; family Pediciidae; genus Pedicia; species Pedicia rivosa. The sequence continues at coordinate 4,884,652 of OY720152.1, forward strand.
TCTTGTTATTTTTTTTTAAGAAAATACTCCCCTCGTGCTCTCTGGCATAATGATAAGGAGAAAGAAGAAAAGGTATAAAGGTGAAGTTAATAGAAAGAAAAACTGAAAGTTACAAATTTCAACACTGAATGGAAAAATTGATTATTTTTTTCGTTTTCGTTTTTTGTTGTTTCTTTTTTTTTTTTGTTTAATTTTTTATAAAAAAAAAAAAAAAAAAACAGAAACAGAAACGAGGAACAACAGAGAGAAAAATTAAAGAAAATTCACTTAGTCCTTAATTCAATTCAAATCTGAAAACAAATAAGAAATAACAACAAGAAAATCTGAAGAAATTTAAAAAAAAAAATAAAGAAGAGGAAAAAGAAAACTTCATCAAAAGTAAACTTCTTATTTCCATTCTTAATTTTTCCATTATTATTTTTTTTATAATTCATTTTCTTCTAATTTCCCATTTTTTCTCTTTCTCTCCATCTTTCTGCACATAACAAAATGCGAAATAATAAAAGAAAAAATAAAAGGAAAAAAAGAAAATAAAAGGAAAAGGGAAAAGGAAAACAATCTTCTGGTTGATTGAATTTAAAAATCATTTTCATAAAACATAAAAAAGAAGAAGAAGAAGAAGAAGGAAATTCACAATTTTTTTCTTCTTGTTGGTACAATTCCTTTTAATTACTTTTTTTTTTTTTATTTGAGTAGGAAAGAAAAAAGGATATAATTAATTATTCTATGAATCTAAATTCTCTGACCTGACAAAAAAAAAAAAAGAAGAAAAATGGAAGAAAAAAAAATTATTACAAAGAATATTATTTGCACATTAAATAATCTGATATGAAATAATCAATATATGGGATAAAATTCCATTTGCTGAATGACCTAAATATAACTTCAATGTTACTTTTGAAACCTATAGAAAAACAAAATGAATTTTATATTAAAACGTTTAAGATTTTTCTTCTTACATAAACTTAAAAATAGAAAATAATAATAATGTGAATGAATGGGGTTGAATGCATATAACGTACATTTTTTGACTTTATTAAATAGCAATAACCATCACAGGGAAAAAATAGACAATAGAAAAGTAATTAAAAATATAATAATATTATGTGAAGAAAAAATAATATAATAAAGTAAATCATGTAAAAATAATTTAAGGACGAGACAAGATGTCGTCTCATTTGATACAAATTATAACTCCTCTATACAACTACCGCTGTTACAATGAATGCCTGCTGTGATTCACTGCTATCATTTTTTTTTTTTTTTTATAACAAAACATTCCTGTTTTCTCCTACGCAAATAAATAAATGGGAAATTATTCTTTGTTTTCTTCTTTCTTTTTATTCGTTTTTATTTAATGTTTATAATTTATGTTGGTTATGTTTGAAAATGGAATAGACACGATTTAAAGTGATTTATATTTTTAACGACAATAAACTAATTAATAAAAATATTTCTGAATTATCAAAATAATATAAATTGTTTTTTATCTAAATACAAAAACTGACCTAATTCAACATTAATGTAATGGAAAAATAATAAAAATAAACATAATTGTTGTCACATAAGTAGGCAGAGGGCAGAGGCGGATTTTGGAAGGTGAAGGCCCTAGGCGGAATTGAATTTGCCTTCCATATTGAAATGTATCCATTTATCCTTAAAAACGGATTAGTTGTTGTCTTATATTGTGTTATTACAATGGATAATTTGGTATATATACAAAGTTATCAAATTTAAGCTATTTCCAAATCAGCTTAGAGAATACTTTAGTCGGTTCTAAAATCCAAAATTAAATTTTCTTATACGACATTCACGCATTTACACCAAAGTCTATAGTACAAATTATTAATAATTTTGGGGTCCTGGGCAGCTCCGTAATATTGCTATGGGTATAAATCTGCCACTGTTTAGAGGTGTAGGGTAATGGTACTTGCCATGAACACACTATTTTCTTTTCGCATTTATAAATAAATCTTTAATCCTTTTTATTTATAAACCATCCAGAAAGAGAACACAAGAAACTTTTATTTTCTATTCTGTTGAACAAAATAATAAAATAAAATACAATAACAATAATAACAAAAACAAAAACAGGCAGCCGTAACACAAAAAAAAAAGAATATATAAATCTACATTTAATCTTGTTAAATGAATGAAAATATAGAATATGAAAATATCAGCAGCAGCTGAATATGAACAAGAATACAACGTTAACCAATCGACCAACCAACCAACCAACCAAACGATAACCAATCCAAAAACAAAAAAAAAAGAAGGGATTTCCATAACGTATAGTATAGACTGTAGAGCTTTTAAGCAGAACAGAAAAAAAAAAGAATGAAGATCAGTGACGTTCAGTGTAATCGTATATTGATTTCAATTCTCATTAGATAATTTCAAAAGTGATGACTTTGCGTATATTGATTCTTTTTCTTATTACAATAAATTTTCTGATTGAATCAAAGTAAACTGATTATCTCAACATTTTCAATTTAGACAGATTGAAAAATTTAAGAATATCTACAAGTTTTAGGCCAAAAACTATCTTCAATCGACTGTTTAAAAATTTACAAATTCTAAATTGACATTTTTCTTTTGTTTAAGTTTTAAAACGATTAAAGAAATCCCCTAAAAGGAAAAACAAAAGGAAAAAAAGAAAAGAAAATAGGATTATTATTCAGTCATTCAATACATCCTTATTTTTATTTAAGGATTCCTTTTTTATATTCTAATATAATAAATTACGATGACGGAACGTGAGAAGTAAATAATGTTTCTCCTATTTCTGTTTTTTTTTTCTTTCTTGGTTTCTGTTTCTGTCTTTATTTTTGTGTCTATCATTTTGTGAAGAAAACAAAAAATAGAGAAGACGACCAAAGAGAAGAAATAGGGATTCAACAAAACAGAAAAAAAAAACTGGGTCAAATCAGTTTAGATATCTCTGGATTTTAAGAGGGAGAAAATACGAAGAGAAAAAAAAAGGAAAGTAATATAGATAAATGGTGGAAAAAAGAAAGAATACATAAAAGTGGGTGCGGTGCGTAAAAATATAATCAAATATTTAATTGAATCAAAGGGCGATACAAGAATATAAGAATATAATAAATATTATAAGGATAAGAATTTTCCCTTTTGGGTAGAATATAACGAAAGACTAGATTAGAATATAATTTAATTTGTATTATAGGACTGTGAAGTTCGATGGACAATTTATTATTTCCTTTCTTGTATTTCCTTTTCTTTTTCAATTTGGGATTAAAAGCTTTTAAATATGATGATAATTTTGTAATAAAATATTTTTTTTTTTTTTATTTAAGAAAGGATATTATAATGGTGTCACCTCTTGATCAGGATAAATTCTATAAATTGAAAGTTTGTGTTTTTTATTTGTTATAAAAGAATTTCTTTAATTTATTCGATATCAATTCATACACTTCAAAGTCGGTAAAAAGGATCAAATTTATTATGAAGAAAAAAAAAAAAAATCTATAAAAAGTTTTAAATTTTTTATCCTCTTGTGAAAAATTTTTTTTTTCTAAGAGTTACTGTTGTGTGTGTGTGTGTGTGTATGTTTGTCCTCTGCCCTATAAATAATTCTTATGTATATAGAAAAAAAAAATCATCAAAATAAACAAAAATAGTCTTTTATGTATCCTTTTCGATTTGAACCTCCATTAGAGAAACGACAATGCTTTTTAGAAAGGATGCCAAAAAAAAAAAAAAAAGAAGCGAAAAACGAAAAACGAAAAAGAAGAAAAATGAAGGAAAGACCGTAATTTTTTTTTTCCTCTATATTTTTTTCTCTCCATGTTTCCAATTGAGTTAAAAATTTATTACATCAGATTTCGATAATAAAAATATAATTTATTACATAGAACTGGAATATTTCCGTTATTTGTTTGTTTGTATTTTTTTTCACCCCATTTTGTAAATAAAACAAAAAATGAGAAAATTTCATTAAAATAATTATTAATATTTTATAGTTGAATTGGGTGATTATGGAAATGAGATTATATAAGTATGGATGGGGGTTGTAAGTCATTAACGTCATCATGTGTGTAAGTAAGTAAAAATGGGGTTGAGTGTGTGTTGAAATATAATCTATATTACGGTGTTCGTACTATTCAATCAAACATGTGACATTTTAATTGAATTATCGGACATAAGCATTTCGTTATATTAATGTGGAAAGTGGACGTAGATGTAAAAACAAAATATTTCCAAATTTTACATAAAAAAAATAAAATATAAAGTTGATAATAAATGATAAATACAAAAAATAAAGGGAACTAATGAGATGGGTTGTGGAAATAGCCGAGGTCAATTTATTATTATGTTTTTATGATAAAATTTTGAAAAATGATTAAATATTAGAACACAAATAAAGGGCCTACAAAAGAACCACTCTCACACAGAGGAATGAAGGTGAAGGTGAGCTCTGCACACAAAAAAAAAAATAAACAAAAGTGGGAGTGAGTAAAAAAAAAGGTAATTGGGTGTTGCGGTTAAATATAAAAAAAAAAAGTGTATCAGGCGTAATGATAATAATAATTATAAAATATGGCGGGTGTTAATAATTAACGGAAATCATTTGTTTGTGAGGAGGGTTTTAGTAGAGATAAAAATAAAAAGTCATGCAACAAAATTATAATCATAAAAAAAAGAAAAACACAAACAGATTTATTTAGGAAAAATTTACCAAAAGATATTAAGAAGGTTTTTTATGTTTAGCGTGCCGACAGATTCATGCGATAATATATGATGTTAAATTATCAAAAGAATGTTCATTTTTAAGGTAATAAAGGTAAAAATAACAACAATAATAATAACAACAAAAAACATACCATATTTATATATAAATTCATGTTGTACAAAATTAAATGATGATTTTCATCTTTCAATCTATTTTTGCGATTCAGACCAGACAAAATTTACAAGAAATTTTTATACTATGAAAATGGAATCAGCGCCCACATTTTCTCATGAAAAAAAAATTGTAACACTTTTGGATATTTTTAAAATAAAACATTTGAGGAAATAAAATTAATTGTTCTTTTGTTTTTAATTTAAACAATGTCCGTTTAATTTAGGACAAAATTAAAGATAATCAATCATTGAAGTGTAAAATAGTATTGCCAATTTCTAAATATAGTTTTTATGGGCTCCATCTATTGAATGAATTTTTAAATTACAAGCTAACGGATGTCCAAACTTTTACAATAACTGAAAGTTCTTCAATTTTGCATTAAATTTTTTTGTTTAACTTTAATTTTTTAACAAATGGAAAATTATGTAACTCAGAGGGTGTAATATTACAGGTAAGCTATTTGTATACATTTTGAAAAACCCAATAACTTTATTTACAAAAAATGAAAAATAAAGAAAACAAAACAATTGGACTGAGGGCATAAAAATATTATAGAAAATTAAAAAAAATAATTGAAGCTTTTATTTATTTATTTATATAAGAGAAAGTATTTTAATCATCAATTTAAAATTGTTTATGCTTCTTACAATAAACAAAATTGTTATTTTTTGTTATAATGAATTAATTTAAATTCTTAGGAATTATAAGAAGAAGAACGAGAGAAACAAACAGTAAATTAAATGTAAAAAGAATGAAAATTAATAATTAAGACATTTAAAATGAGTAGCCTCATTTCATTACTTAAGTATTCCTTTATTTTTTTTTGTTATTTTTCTGCTTTTTTTTCATCTTCATTCCACAGAAGATACGAAATATAAAATTCTCTCATCACATTTAACGATTGTTTGTTACATAAAAAGTTGTACCTTTACCTATACTGTAGATGTGTAATTTATATATAAGAAAGGATGATTTTATATATAAATATATATGATAGAAATTAGGGTATGAGTATATTTAAGGGTGAAGGATAATTTTATACATATAAAAGGATTGGTGGATAATATATACAAGAAGTAAAATACTTATAGTATGCGGTTGATAAACAAACATGTTTATATTATATTTGTGATAAACAAAGAAAAGGTTAGTAATGTAAATATAAAATCAAATGCGGTAGAATGAATATATAAATATTTTTTCTTTCGTAATAATATTTATGTATAAATTAATTGTTAATAATATTTGATGAGACCAAAATCTTAATATAGAAAATTATTTACATAATTTATATTAAATAAGTAAGTAAGTATGTAAGTAAGTAAATATGTAAACAAATAAATATATATGTATGTATGTATTTACATTATGAGATTAAATTAATGTTGATAAGTTTCATCTTTATTAATGCATAAAAAATGCTATATAGAAAAATATATAAAAGCAAACTAGCAAAAGGAATGTAGTAAATATCTTGTCTTGAAACTTGTAAGTCAAAGTCGAATATTTTAGTTGTGCGCCAATTTTGACATAATTGATCGTTAACTATTTCTTAGTACTTCCGTTTAGTTAATTTAGTTACTGTCAATTTAATTAAATTATTTTGTTTTTGTATGTTCTGCATTATTTTTGTGGAATTTCTAAAAAGTGTAATTGTGTCGTTGGTGACAACAAATTTTTATTATTATTAGTTTTAAACTTATCTAACTATAAATTCTAACTACAATCTTGTAACCAACATAAAGTATTACATTTAATTATTTTTAAACCCACGTATAGTGCATTATTGTATTAATTTAAAAGAAGATTTTCTAACCAATGTCAATTCCTTAATAAATAAGGAAATCCTATTTATAAGTAAAATCTAAAATATATTTTACAATTAATTATCGTTCGATTAATATACAATTTTTTTGTTTGTACACAAAAAGCTTCTCTCATTCTCTTTTTATCAAATAATAAAACTCATAATAATAATAATAATAATAATCATTGATTTTTCTTTCTTCCCTTTATGTTATAGGTAGGTAATATTATACAAATGAAACGTATACGAATAAAATGAACAGCCTTTAACATTTTGTTGTTGTTGTTGTTGTTTATAATTTCGTGTATATTTTACAGCTTAACCAGAAAAAAAAAAAACACACACACACACACAAAAACTAACAAAAACAAATAAATATTAATTCTAACTAACTATTTATATAAATGTAGTTATTGTTAATATTTCTTTATTTATATATTTTATACAGTCAGGTAATGTACATTAGATTATAAAGAATAGATTCTCAAACTGTGGTACTATAAATATTTTCGACGAACTCAACTCAATTAAAAAAATTTTTATTCTTTCTGCATCTTTGCAATTTGTATTCGAAAAATTGGACATTTGAAAATTTTTTCTTTTGGGGAAGATTGAATACTTTGAAAATTCTCATTCTCTTTATTTGAAGTTAGAGAATGTTTGGAGTTAAATGATTGTATATTGAAAAAATTGTATCTAACATTATATTGATGTGACATATACAATTTACCTACATATAAATTTTATTGATTTTGGCAAGGGTTCAGATAGAACACTAATATAAAATAACGAATAGATTATAAATGAATAATAAAAACAACAACAACAGAAAGTGAATTCTTTATTGTGTCCGACATTGGTTAAAAACTGTCAAGAATGATAGAATTTTTATTTTTTTCAATATAAATTTTAGTTCATAAATGTGAATGTCAAATGCGTTAAAATGCTATAAATTAAATCGATAAAATCTAGAATATTGTGTGTTGATAATTATTTATTGAAATGTGCCTGTATTTGACAGGTTTTTTTTGGACGTATGTATGTGTGTGAAGTGTAGACAATAGAGAGCTCTGAGCATTCGCAATTAGTTTCAAACAAAAAATTATTCATTTTCAGTTTGATAATAAAAATGTATTGAATTACAAATTATATAAAGCGGCAAAAAAACATCGAAATTATCTCATTGATGAAAATGTGAAATATTTTACTTTTTCGTTTATTTTTGTATTTTTATTTAATTAATTCTCTTTTATTTCTCTTTCTAAAAGCAAAACAAAAAAAAAAAAAAAAGAAACAATGAGAGAGAAGAAAAAAAATTTGAAACTGACGACCATCATTTATTATTTTTAATCGTTAAATTATACGACAGAGTTAAATTCGGTTGGTTGAATAATAGAGAATAGCAACAGAAATAACTTTATTTATTATAGATTTATGTTTTTGTAACATTAGAAAATGTTAGATAGGATGTTAAATGTTAAATGTTAAAGGATATCCCGGACAGTAATAATTACATGTATATTATTATTATAATGTTTTTGTATATAAAATTTAATACACTCTTAGATCTAAATGTTACATTAACATAATTCATGTGTGTCATTGTCATATGTGGGTGTGTGTGTGTGTATCACTGACTATCAAAACTATACATACTTTATATTTATGTTACAAAATAATGAACCAAAGGACTAAAGGACTAAATGACTATAAACATTTTTGTGCTCATATATAAAATGGGTGTAACCAAAATTTGTTCTATTTTAAAAGTTAAAAAAAAAAAAATAAAGATAAAAATGGAATGAATTATTTTTTAGAATGCTTTTTTTTTTTGTTCTAATTAAGAAATGACCATAATGAAAACATACAATAGTTTGATAAAATTGCTTAGAAACATTTAATAAAAATGTTTACAGCATTCTAACTAGATACGATTTGTCTCATTTCATGAACTTACAACAATTATTGACTTGTTTTTTATACTGGACTAAAAAATACGAGCCATCAACATTTTATTTTAAAATGAATTCTACAGAATCTGTTAGTACCAAATATTGTAAAAAGTCTAATGTAGTCTAATCTAGCTCGGAGAGAGAGAGAGAAAAAGAGAAAGGTGACAATAAATAAATAAACAGGAAGCTTTAATCTTTTTTCGGTAATATAATTTTTTGTTCTTAAAACTTTGAACGTATTTAATTGTAGTTGATTGACAGAAATCACTGTTTCATATTTTTGTTTATTTCTGTTACTTTACATAATTTTATGCTACAATTTTCATTGAATCTATTTCCGCGACAATAAGAAAAAAAACATGCGTAAGAAAATAGAAACAGAGAAGAGAAAAAAAAATGCTTTCTAATAAAATGATTGATGACGTCAGCTGTGTCATAAAATTATGCGCGGAATTTTTAGTTAAAACAATTTTTCAATATTTTTTTTTTTACTGAAATAAATCAAAAAATATATTTTTATTTTTATCTAAATTCTTATGTGTGGGAAATGTGAAAAAATTCTATAATTATAAAGATCTGAAAATACTACAAATATTTCATTTTAATGACTCTGACTCATACAATGCATCTTTTACTTTTCTAACTATAATAAACTTTCTATATACTTTCTTATAATTTATAAGAAATATTTTGATTTATTTATGCAGTCGTTTGTTTCAGATAAACTTTCGTACAGACTCTAATATTTCATTGGTTACTTACATCTACTTTTTCGTCTTGTTTTTTTTTTTTTTTTGCCCAGGAATAAAATTCTTTTTGAAGAAGAATACCAAAAAAAAAAAAACAAACTCCAACATTTATTTCTTTAACTTAACTGAAATTTGTTCATTTTGGTCGTTTAAATGGATGGTACGGACAGAGGAGAAAAAAAGGAGGAATTGGAAGCGAAAAATAAAACTATAATTTTTTAAAGAAAAAATAAAATATACTTAAATGGACATTTATTGTATCACGTCTAACTCGTTTAACGTGCAACTGTCACTGAACAACATTTTTTTCTTCTTCTTCTTCTTTTATTTCTTCTTCTTCTTCGTGTATATTTTTCTTTTTTTTTTTTTTAATAAGAAAATGAGAAAATAAGACAGGAAGAAAGTGTAATATTTCTTATAGGAAAAAAAAAAAAAACAGTATAATAATTTGTCAAGAGACGAATAAAAAAAAGAACACAAATTCCACAAAGATCATCCATTAAACGATTAAAACAAAAGAAAAGCTACAAAAAAATAAAAGAAAAATTATAAACGAGAGAATATATAACAACAACAACAACAACAATTACAAATACAGAAAAAAAAAACATTTATCTCTTTAATTCTATCTCTCTCTCTCTCTGTCTCTCTGTCTCTCTTTTTCTTGTCTTGACAATCAAAAAAAATGTTTATTTTATAAAAAAAAAAATAAATAAAGAGAAAAAGAAAAAGAAGAAGAAGAAAGGAAATTATTATTATTATTTTTTATTCTTCAGTTTTTACGATGACAATAATTTAATCGTATTGTACTGGTTGTTGTTATTTTATTGGTCTGCGGGTTAAAAATATCATCATAACCATATTCATAGCACATTCTCTTGTTCTTGTTCTTGTTCTTATTCTTTTTATTTTGTTTGCCTTTTTCTTTCTTACTTCTTCTTCTTTTACTTGGCCAAAATTATCACAGAAAAATGTTATTTTTCTGTTTTATGGATAAATTTTTCTTTTCTTTTTTAGTAAATTGTGGGAAAAATTTATTGTAATTATTTGGCATAATAAAATATTGTAAGAAAGAAAACTTTATTATTCTATTTTTCTTTTATAATTTAAGTGAAGTGAAAATACACCAAAAGAAAAACAAGTAAGAGATTAAAGCGTTAAAGAAAAAGGTCTTAAAAAATTTGGCATCACTCAAAGTTTATCATTTCTTTTTATTTTTTTTTAGTTGAGTCGCTTAGAAAATATTATTATGCCGTGTGATTTACAATAAAATCAACTCAACCATTTTTTTTTGTACAAGGATTGCAATAAAATATAAAATGTGTGCTCGGAAATGTTTGAAGAACAAAACAACAACAAATAATTAAACAAAGCAAGAGGATAAAAATGTGTTGGCGGTCTCACTAATTTCAGAACAAAGTATGATCATCGGTTAATTTCTCTACACACATTTTTCTTTATCTTTCAGGTTAAATATATTTTGTTTAAACAAAAATGGAAAAATCACAACGAACAACAATAAATGAAAGAAGAAAAATAAATGAATGAATGAAATCATAATTTTTATGGCGATTAAAAAAGTGAAGGGAGGTACTTCAGTTTCTGCTTTTGTTTAATGTGAGGAGGAGACGAGAAATTTTTTATTCTATAATTTTTCCCTAAGGATTAAAAAAAAAAAATCTTATCAGTCACTTTTTCCCCTTTTTCCTTCTATCATTTACTCCTTTTATTCTTGCTTTAAAATAATTATGACATAAAATATTTTTATAATTGCTATGAGAGAATATAATCTATAGTTGTTCAGGCCATACAATCTGAACCCATTTAAATGGGTGAATCACTTTTGTTCTTTAGTTAACTTCTTTAACAAATATAAAATAATCGTTCATTAAGAAATTTTATTGGTTTCAGTAAAGAAATAAAAAATTACAATCATTAATTTTATAACACTTTGCTTTTCAATAAATAATAATTTCTGGTGATGAATTTCTGCAACGATTTAAATTGATTGGCTTAACTTATCGTGTATCATAATTAGTAAGATTATTCAAAAAAAAAAGACGGAGTCTATACCCACTAATGAGTTTTGAGCTAAAGTACTTAACGTGGATTTAATATCCTTGTATAGAATATGAAAATGGTATTTATCACTGCAGGCTGTTATTATTAGCATCCGACTCGAACATAGGAGATTGTTTGCTGGGAAAGACCCATTTTGGTAAAGACGTTTAAATAAATAAAGAAAATTTCGATACGGTAAACATTTGTTTAAATTTTGTCCCAAGAAAATAATGAATTTTCAATTATAAAATTCAATAACTAATTTTTTTTTAAACCAATTACAATAAAAGCTTCTTTTAAATTGTTTAGAACTATTTCTTGGGTTTTAAATTTCATCAATTTATTAACTTTTCTTAATCAAATATTTTGTTGAAACGTTGCTTTTCGTATAATAAAATTGTAATCACTAAAAGTGTTGGTTAAATGAAACTTTCTAAGAAAAGATGATTAAAAGTTTTTCCAACAAAAATTGTTTTTTTTTTTTTGTTCTTGACAGATGAAAAGCTCTTAAATTTTTTTTTGTTGTTATTTATTTGAAAGCACAATTAGTTGAAGCAAAAAAAAAGAAAAAACGAATAAGTTCATTGGAATTAAATTTCTTCTCTTCAATTTTTCCAATATTTACATTTATCCTCTCTTCATATTTTTTTTCTTCAAAATTCTTAATATATTTGCAAGAAAATAAAAATTGCTTATGTAAGACAATTTTTCTTAATATAATTCTTAATAAATTTTCAATATTAAAAAGTCAATAAAATATGTAAGAGAAGAAAAAAAATGTGAAGTATGAATTTAGCCATAATATTTTATTTGATCAAACACAAGACAATCAATGTGCATTGAAGAGTAACAAAATTTCTTTTTTACCTATAAACTAAAAGGATTTGTTTGTTTTTTTTTGTTCTTTAATAATGAATTTAAACATGAGAGAAAAATAAACGAATAGAGAAGGAAAATTTCTATTCTTAAGATTTTATTCGAGTCACAAAATTAAATTTGATCTCCACAGATTCTACTTTTGGTTCCACTTCAAACAAGTTCAATTTGATATTTTAAATGAAAATTGTTGGGTACCAATGAAAACGACATAGAAAAGTGAGATATGGGAATAAAGAAGAGAAAATAAAAAGTCTATACTGAATCTTTCGAATGCCACCTCAACCCTCAAGTATATATAAAATTCTTGGAATATTATTAATAAGTTTTATTAAACTTTATTAAAGAAATAATCTTTCTTTTTTTTTTTTGGTTTTCATTTGAGACAATATTTATTTTTGTTCAAAAAATTAGGTTAAGGGTTTAAGGACAAAAATTAATTAATTTGTTATTTAAATAAGTGTGTGTAGGTTTTGTTCTGTATGTGAGTGGATGTGAATTTCCATCTTTGTTTTTTTTTTTTATCGGAAAAATTTTATGTAAACGGAATTGTCTTTCAGGCAATTTCTAAATCCTAAAAGAAAAAACAACAAACTGAGGCAAGAAAAAAAAAAAGGTTTTCTATTTAATGAAAAATTAAATTTCAACGAAAATTGGGTTTTTCTTCGAAAATATTTAATTACGTATACCCAAATGTGAGTTATTTTAGAATGAAAAATTATACGTTCAAAAAATGGGATGATATGTGAGAAAATATTTATAAAAGAATTTCTTAGAAATTGTGTTAAACAGAATTGATTTAATTCAACACTTTATCTTAATACATTCTCACATTATTTTTCCCTATTACAGAATGTTGATTAAGAACCAACATCAACTAAAGAAATAATTGTTTGAAATTTTTTTTTCTATCATCAAATGTCACTGATGACACTCAATTAATTAATGAAGTTATTCATTGACTTCATTTCAATTATCAAATAAATCTTTTGACTTTCACTAAAGATTTCTGATAAGAGGTGCACTCTAATGAGTCTGAAATACTGAAATAAAAGGAATAAAAAAAATCACATTAAAAACCTAATTACAAAAAAAAAAAATAGAAATTTTGACAGAAAAAAAAATTACGTGGGTTGAATTAAAACTTGCATCAATTTTCCTTAGTGCCAACAAATGTAATTAACCATAAAACTGAATTAAATGAATTGTAAAAAAATAATTAAAGAAAAATAAAAAATTCTATAATTCCTGGAACATGCGGTTAGAATTTGTAATTCCTTTACTTCAGGGAGTGATTCAAGATGAAACTGATTATTTATGACAATTTTGTTCAGTTATGATATAAAAAAAAATATGTATAGATGTAGGTGTGGCTGTAAATGTAAAATAGAAAAATAGAGAAAATTTTGGAAAAGCGGCCTAAATACAGAAAAAAAAGTAAAAAAGGAAGAAGAAGAAATAACAACAAAAAAGAAAAATTCTATTTTTGAAAATAATTTATCTAAATTTTTATTTTTGAAATTTTTCTTTTCTTGCTTAATTTTTTAATTAAATTATAATTTCTCAACTTATTCATATTTTCTTCGTTTTTTAATTATAGAAAAAAAAAAGAAAGAATGAAAATGATAAATTATAGAAAAGATGAGCGTTGAGAGATCTGTATATAAATATAGACACAGGACGGTAAATATTTAAAATTGTTTTTGGACAACGATATAAACTAAACAAATAAGTAGGAGTGTTAAGTAGGAGTTGAACAGGTAAGTAGTAAATATAGGTACATATAAGTGGGACGATATGTAATGATTATATGTAGAAATTTTAATTAATAAAACTTTAAAAAAAATGACAGAAGAAAAACTTCTGTACAGAAAGAAAGATAATTATTTGTCTCAAGATAGAACTTGTGTTACAATATATGGTCCCTGTTATGACTAATCTATAGACAGACATACTCTAAACATGACGACACACTAGTGATGATGGACTAAGGAATATCATCTTTGTAATTAGAGGAGGAAACATATAATTGAATTAAAACAAATTATTTTCAATCAAACTCACACAGGTAGGGAGAATTTTACATTTTTAAAAAAAAAAGTTAAGTAAATATATAGGAATAGAATGAGAAGACATGAGAATCGGTTATAAAAGTGACGGACGCCAACTTTATAAACAAATCTTATAGAATTAAAATTATGAACGTCTTAATTTGTATACGAATATTTTGAATACAAATTTATTCCTTTTTATAATTTTGTGCAATAAAATATAATTAAATAAATTGTTACAATTTTATTATTTGCACGAGAAATTAAATTATCAAATGCATTAATTATTACAACATTTTTCTTTATTCAAATATTTGGCGTAAAAAAAATTATCTTTCTTTTTGTCGTTGACACAATAATAAATTATTTTATATTTTAATGTGAATAAATTAAAGAAAATTTTTATTTTACTTTTACTGTTTTTATGAAAGACATTTTCAATTAATTTTCTAGTTTTATTATACAAATATTTTGCAACTAAAATTATATAAAGTCATTCGTCAGTAGAAGTCTTTTCTTATATTGATGTTTACAACCTTTGATCTTAACTTTGTGAACTGTAAGTTAATTATTCATATTTAAAAAAGAAAAATTAAGTTCGTTTAGAATTTTAAGTTTTTGAATTTTAATTTAATTCCTTCTGATAGTTGAACCTTTATAAAAGGATCAGAGCAAAAAAATTGTATATTTTTCAATAAATTAACTTTAAGAAATAATAAATTCATACGAAAAATATTTGGTACATCTAAGAACAAAAGTTCGTGAGTTCACATGAACTTAAAATAGATTCTAGAAAAACATAAGTACGTCTTAAATGAAAAAGGACAACAAATCATAAGATTATTGTTCTATTCATTAATCTTGTACAAAAAAAAACAAAAAGAAGAAGAAATCTTGAGACCTTTATCAATATTTATAATTCTAATTAAGTTATAATGAAAATTAAAAGTAGTAAGTATTGTTATTGTTGTTCTTTCATTATATTAATCTTGATTTTTGATGTAATTTTTAAAAGTGTTTTCAAATAAACAAAGAAAGGAAACAAAAACAAAAGACAAAAAGAAGAATAATTAAAGATTATCAAACAGAAATGAAAACAAAAAAAAAAATCAATTGTGCTCTAAAAAGACTTTATGGTGACCCATTTTGTGTCTATCGTTTTCTCTTTCTTTCATTTTTCTATCTATCTCTTTCTTTTCTGTTGGACTAAATTAAGTTTTGTCTGTAAAGAAATTGAATAAACAATAAAGTATAGAATGATATAAGAGGACGAATAGAAAATAATAAGAAAAAGCGAATAAATAGAATAAGAGGATTAATTTGGACAATTTATTATTATTGGATGGATATTCTTGTTGAAGAATTTTTCTTTCTTCAACATATAGAAGACAAAATTTTCTTCATTTTTTTTTTTAATGTGACACTGGTGACCCTTCCATTATTAATATAAAAAAAAAACCAGTTAACCGCGGGGGGTAGGAAAATATAGACATAAAAAAATAATGATTTTTCTTTTTAAAAGTAAATATTTGTGTGACGCGGTCAGAAAAATAAATGAAAAACAAAAAGAGGAAGATAGAAAGGTTACGAAAATTCTAAAAATAAATTTCTGATTTAAAAATTAAACTTTATTTATAGGGAAAAAAGGATTCATACACACACAGTTACACAATAAACAAAAATAAAAATCGTGGTTCGGGTGGATAAAGTTAAAATATGTTTAAAGAGAAATTTCTTTGTGATAATCAGATGTTATAAGAAAACCACAAAATCAAGGAAAGTATTTTTGGTATAAGTGGAAAAAAAAAATGTTTTAAAGATGAATTTAAAAAAAATAAGGTAGTGTATATAACTATGAAGAAAAAGAGAAAATTTAACCCTAAATAATCCTTTTTTTTTTCTCTATTTTTTAAGAAGCACATAAAATTGGTTTTTCTTTAGTGAAAAAGTCAAGGGGAAAATATACCAGAAAGGGAAAGTTACAATGAGAGAGGACTTTCATAAATTGATTACAAAATATAAAAATCCATATTTGGAAAAATAGAAAATCCATTTATGTTCGATGTTGGAAACTCAACGAAAATTCATTCTATAGATTTGCTTAGCTTTCATATAAAATATTTAATTTCTGTATGAAATTTTATTTGGAGTAAAAGAAAATTCTTCTCCTTATTCTGTTTCTCTGAAGAGAGAGCATTTTGAAAAGGCATAAGTTGTTCTTTTGTTATTTAAAATTTAAATAATAACCTACGTCATCCAATGTTGCCAATTTTAAAATATTTATTTATTTTCTATTCAAAAGATTGGATTTTGACAGACAGCAACGAAGGTTAAATAAAAAAAAAATTTTTGTTGCTTATATTTTCATTTCTTTCTTTTGATTTTTCTCTGTTAGTTTTTTGTTTTTAAAAAAAAAAATCATTAAATATTTAATTATTTTTAAAACAAACCAAATATTTTTCGATTTATTTTTCAAGAGTGTCGTATAGACGCTTGTCAAATTATGACAACATGATACCATCACACAAAATTATTTACGTTAATGACGTCACATTTTTATGTGTAATATTTGTTACCCATTACCCGTATAGACAACAATATTATGTTAATTTAATTATAAACGTATAAAAATAGAAATCTGTAACACCAATTACACATTATTTAAAAAAAAAACATGAAAAATATTCTCAATATTTCCGTTACATAAAAATTAATTAATAAAAAACAGAAAAGTATAAAAAAAAAGACAGACAACAATTAGTAATGTTTCTGTCTGAAAGATGATTGATTCTGTAGAAATTTCAGTTATATCTCTTCAAATATTGTAAAGCAAAAACGGTTGAAAAATGTAAAAAAAAAACTGATCAGACAAATTGGCTCCCAGTCAAAAAGACTTAAAACAAAATTTTACTGCAATCCAAAAATTATACGCTAATTATTTTAATATGAATTTAGTTAAATGCAATTTCAATTTCCACGTTCCACCAAAAGCTTACCAATTTCAAAACAATTGAACAAGAAGAATCTCATTATTTTCCATTTTTGTTTTATGAAAATGAAACAAATTTTTTGGTTGGGATTAAGGAAGGAGTAGATTAAAAATTAAATTAATGTCGAATAAGTACAATATAGGTGATTTTGATTACATAAATAAATGGGATAAATCAGATTGAAATTAAATTGTTTGAAAAAGTTTAAATCTGAGAATCAGTACAACAGATGTTAGGTGAGAAAAAATACATTTTCTAATGGTGAACACTCAGATTTATATTAATTTTTTTAACATTTATTTTGTGGTTAAGTATTTTATTAGTTTCCTTTGATGTTTATGTATAAAGGAAGCATAAATTATAAATAAGGAAATAATGTTTAGTAGCGTAAATAATTTAAAGATGAAAAAATAATCGAAGGTTCGAATATTTCGTTTTTTTTTGTCTTACAAAAGCTTTACACGTATTTCTGAAATCAAATTGAAATCAAATTGTAATCATTGGTAGATTAAAATCAATGAACGAACATTTATCATAGTAGTTACTCCCTTGATATTAATAGACAGATCCATTTACTTATAAGTATACACTTTTCATTTATCTAATCATTAATAATTAATAAAAATCTCTCACCTGTAAATGATCCAATAATGTTTCTAATCCTCTATCACTAATTGATGAACAACGTAAACTTAAGGAATGTATATTTTTGGATGCTAATTTAAATTGATGTATTATATCTAATGCATCTTCATCTGTAGCACCCAATAAACACATACAATGATAACCACGCCATACAAGTGTATTGTACAATTTAACTCTATCTTGTATTGGCATTTGACGTAATTCTCTACATGGTAATAATGGTAATAATCCAGACCAATATCTATGATTACGATATAATATTTCACGCCATCTATGACATACTTGGGCTAATATTGTTCTTTCAATTGGTGAAAAAAATTGAAAGAATTTATTTAAAAATATTTCATCTTGATATAATTCATCTATTGTTATTATTATTGGTAGCTGATGTATTATTGTGGTTGTTGTTGTTGTTGAATTTGTTGTTGTATTTGTTAATTGTTGTAATTGATGTAATTTTCTTAATGTTTGTGGTGTATTTTGTTGACTACCACTACCAGAATTTCCTGTTGTTTTATTATTTATTTGTTTTGTAACACCACTACCAGTTGTTGTTGATGATGATGTTGTTGTTGTTATAATTCTGGACGGTTTTTCTGGTGCATTTATAGAATTATTATTACTACTACCACCACCACATAATACATTTGTAACACGTTCCATAACACTTGTTTTACCACCATGTCCATGATGATGTTTTCTCAAACCTAAACCATTTATACGTTTTGTTAATTCAGCTGAAGCTCTTTCAACCACTCCTTGAGCGGATATTGACGACATTTTTATCATTAATTTTATTTTAGTTTTTTATTTTTATTAATTTTTTTTTTAACTCTCTACCTCTCTCTCTCTCTCTATCTCTTTCTCTTTCACACACTTTTCCAACACTTTCGGTGAACACAAATTTTCTTTGTTTAAACACAAACTGATAAATTTTTTCCGTTTTTTTGCTTTTGCTTTTGTTTTTTTTTTTTTTAAATTAAACTTTTTTTTAAGTTGTTGTTCCGCTTTTAATTTCTCATTGATTTTTTAATTAAACATTTTTCCTCTATTTTCTTCTTTTCCTTTTTTTAATTTTCCATTCCTTTTTTTTTTTTTTAATTATTTTTTGATTTTTTTTTTATCACAGCTAATTAATACCTGATGTTACAATATTATATACACATACCCACACACACACACACACACACATTGTAATACACACGAACACGGAAGAAACAAAAACATTTAATTGGAAACGGATTTAATTTGTCTTTTTTTTTTCAAAATAGAAGAAGAAGAAAATTGGTAAAAGAAAATCTAAACACAAATTAAAAAAAGAAAAGAATAAAACAAAGTGAAAACTTTTTATATTTAAAAGATTTGATAATTTTCTTTAATATTTTCAAAATTATAAAACAGAGAAAGAAAAGAAAATTTAGTTCTGTTTGTTTCCTTGCGAATAACAAAACACAAAATAATAATAATAATATAACAACAACAACAAACAGGAATAAGAACAAAATAAATTTTAAATCACAACCAATCAATTTTTCTTTTATTCTTCTTCTTCTTCTTTATTTTTTTTTTTTTTTAATTATTTCAACACTTTTTATTTTACTCCTCTTTTTTACTATCTCTCTCTCACTCTCTCTCTCTTTTATATCGTTTACCCTTCCTTTATTTATTAAATTTTTTTTTTTAATTATTGCACTGATGAGTAACGTTTATTTAGTTATTTATTTTTGTTTTTTTTTTTGTACACAACAAACTAGAATACAGAATAATAATAATAACAACAACAACAACAATAAAAAGGGAACAAAATAGAAACAAAAAAAAAACAACAACAACATATAAATGAGAAAAATCGATTATTTTTTTTTTCTTTACAAAAAATATATAAAATAAAAGAGGGGAGGAAAATGTTTTTTTTTATTTTTTTTTGCCTTTCTCTGTATTCTGTGTATTTCTCTAATACAGAGAGAAATTTATATGAAAGGGAAAAGGATATTTTCTTGTGTTTGCGGAATACACAAGAAAACAAGAAACACAAAAAAAAAAAAAACAAAACGAAATGAAACAAAAAAATAAGTAAAATTTCTTTCTGAATTCTTTTGTTTTTTTATTTGAACAATGGGAATAGTTTTCTTTTCTTACACACACACACACACACACACATACAAACACAAAGAGAAAAAACTAATCGTCATTATTTTTGTAACACTTTTTTTGTTTATTGATTTTTTTAAAGAAAAATTTGATGAATTTTGTCTTTTTTTTTGTTTTTAATAAAACAACGACAACAACAAAATGAAATTTCAAAATGAAAAATTAGGAGAAATTTTTCTCTCTTTTTACACAATTTTTTCTTTTTTTATTTTTGCAGATAAAAGTCACAATAAAATTGTATTGAAACAAATGAATGAATGGAACAAGCAAACAATAAAACAAAACAGTCTTTTCTCTTGTAGAAGAAAAACGCAACAAACAAACACAGAAAAAAAAAAAACAAACAGAAGAATTTTTTTTTTAAAGAAGAAAAACAAAAAAATAAAAAATATTTTAGAATATAAATTTTTCAGGCGAAGTTCATAAATGTGTGTGTGTGTGTGTGTGTGTATGCATGTGTGTGTGTGTCTGTAAAAGCGACAACAACGAACTTGTGTCAAATGTGATCACAATTATTTCACTGGGATTTTTTAGACTTTTTTTTTTATTCTAATTTTTTACTCTTGGCACAGAAAAAAATTATTACTAAATGAAAAACTGACGAAAATGATCAAACGAGATAAGAAAATTTTGACGTTTTTTTTTTTTTAAAAAAAAAAAGCAGTTTTTCTTTTTTAAATTTGCAAGCAAAAAAAAACAAAACACTTAAGAAATCTTTACTTTTTTTTTGGTTGAAAAGAAGAAAACAAAAAAAATAGGGAAAATGTTTTTTTTGGAAAGGAAAGCAAAAGAATGAAAAAAACACAAACAAACTTTTTTTTTTTTTTTTGTAATTTTCTTACAATTAATCAATTTTTATGTTATTTATATTTTTTTTTTTTTTCTTTGGTTATTTTTTTATTCCAATTTGAAAATATAAAAATTAAAGAAATAAATATTTTATTGCAAATAAAAAATAAGAAAATTGGTACAAAGTTATAAACTGTACAACGTAAAATACACTGGTTTCTATTATTTTTTTTATAGACGAAACGGCGCTTTACATTTTAGAAAGAAAAAAACAAAAAAAAACACAAGAGAATAATTTTCCTTTTTCTTTCTCTTCTATCTTTCTCTATTTGAATTTGAAACGAAGAAACCAAGTCAATATTTTAATACATTTTATATGAAATGATAAAATAAAAATATATAAAAAGGAAAAGAGCGAGATAATAATTTAAAATTGTACGCATGTGCTAAAATGACGTCATTAGGAAAAAAGCGAAGAAAATTCCTATGCGATGAGTTTTTTTTTTTTTCTTATTTTATTGTATTTGTGTTGATTATTTTCTTTGTATGTATTTCTGGTTGGTGGTTGTAAATTAATGCGGTTTAATTTTGGATAATTTTGAGGATCGATAAAAAAACACATTGATTTAATTTTGTTTTAAAAAAAAATTCTTTATTTTTTATAAAATAGTATAAAATTAACTTAATTTTAATTATCCTAAACTACAATTTTCTGTTTTTTTTTTTTGGGTAAAAAGTTATTCGAACTGTTTATTTTTCGAACAAAACCCAATGAGAAAAGTAACAAATTTTATATATAACTTGTGGTGTTTTCAGCTTTGTGTGGTTCTCAAATTATATTTGTAATTTTTGTAAAAAAAAAAATCTATTTTATATACATTTTCTAATATTGTTATTATGCAAATATTTCCTAATCACGTAATTACAATAATTTAATCAAGAGAAAAAAACATGAACTATTAAAAAAAATAAACTGATTTGTTTTTTTATTTCTTCTTTTCTTCTGTCTTCTGTTTTCATGTGACAGAGAGAATGTGACATTTTCTATAAATAGAAAAGTACTTGGTTATTTATCATTTTTTTTTTCATTTTTTCTAAATTAGAAGAGGAAGAATATTTTATAAAAAAAAGATAAGAAAATAAATAATAATTTCAACTGTTGAAAATGAAGAGTTTTTTCTTTTCTATTATTCGGATTAATAAAAGAATATACAAATGATTGTCTAATTGAAGAAAATCAATTTTAATCTACCAAAAATTCTTACTTAACATCACTCGTCGTCTTTTCTGCCTTTGTTTTTTTTTTTCTTTAAGTTCATATGCTTTAAGTCTAACACGATAAATGCGTTCGTCTTCATTTGGTATATAATTTGCATCAATTATATCATCATCAAAATCCTCATCAAAATCATCTCTCTTATTTAATGTATTTTTTTCAGGTGTATCATCTATCGCATCCTCATCCTCTATTGTATATATTATAGGTGGTACTTCTATTATTATGGGTTCATCATCATCATCATCATCATTTAATAGAGGGCTATCTTCAATTATTGTAGGTTTATCGTTTATGATTTTGGGTTCAGCAATTAATGTTGACTCATTGTCTTTTAACATAAGTTCCTTGTTTTCTGGTGGGTCATCAATTATTATAGGTTTCTCGTTTAATCTTTTAGGTTCTAGTGATATTAATATAGATGCATTCTCTTTTAACAAAAGTACATCATCCCTATCAACGTTATCAATATCAGTTTCATTATCATCACTATCAGTATTATCAGGATAATAATCAATGTCAGTTTCATTTTCATCATCATGACTATCGGTATCATGTTGATGGTTATAATCACTTTTAGTTTCATCATGATTATTAGTTTCAGCATAATCAGAATCAATATCATTAATGAAATTTTGCTCACAATTGTCCTTCAAATTTTCTGTTTTCTCTTCCTAAAAAAACAAACGAAAACAAAAGCATGCTTTCTGATTCTAGTTAAAAAAATATACCTTCGGAGATAATTGTAACTCTGCAACAAATGATTTTATATCTTCAAATTTAAATCCAAAGATTCCCTCATTTAATTTTGCATTTTGTTTTAATTCTGAACTTAGCTAAAAAAAGAATACTACGATATAGATATTTAAATAAAAGCTCTGACAAAAATAATTACCAAACAAACATAATGAACAAACAAGGGCGATTTTTTTTTGTGAGAATATGAGTATATATACAATTTTCCGTAATTTTTTTTATTTTTCCAATTTTTCTTACAAATTTCACAAACGTTTTTATTATGCTGGCGAGTTTTATTTTCTATAAATCTTCGACGACGGGAACGAGTAGATTTTACTCTGGCCATAATTGAAATCTTCTTCTTCTTCTTCTCTTTGTACTTGACTCGTATCAAGTGATTGATTTTTATTGGCTTTTTAGTATACTATATAACCATTTACTTAGCTTTATTTTATTTAACCTCACTCTTTTTTTTTTTTTTTTTTCTCACATTTTATTTTTATTTAACCTTACTTCTTTTTTTTTTTTTTTATATTTTAACTTTTATTTCTTTTAAAAATTGTATTATTTTTATAAATATATTTATGTCTTTTTTATCTATTATTTCTAAAATAGATTTATATCTATCTAGTTCCTGTTCTTTTCTCTCCTTTTTATATTTGTCGCACTTTATTATTATATGATTTGCATCTTCCACCTCATTACACTTGTCACACTTATTATTTTCTTCCAATTTAAAAATATATAAATTGAAATCTTTATTTCGACAAACCAAACATTCAGATTTTAATAATAACGTTTTGTAATTTATAGAACTGTCAAAATTTTGTATATGCGTTTGTGATTTTACGATTTTACCACTTTCCAATTTTCGTGTTTTCGTTTAACTTATGTGATAAAAAGCTTATTTTACGAGTTTTGATTGGTTGAGTTTGTTACTTGCATTTTGACATATCAAATGCAATATTATTGTTTTTCAGTTCAATATACAATTTGTTTTCAGTTCAGTGTTTAGTTTTATTGTCTTAGCTGTGTCTCACTATTCTCTATTTCTTGTTCTGCTGTGATTCTGAATCATTTATTTTGAAGTTGAACACGCGATTGATAGATTTTAAAGTTAAACAAAATAAGTGATTTTATAGAAATAAAGTTAATTCAGTTCAAAAGGATAATGCTATAATACTTGTAAGATTTTTTTTTTTCTTAAAAAATTTTGTCTTACATAAATTCAAAGGTTATATTTTTTCTAAATCGTCATGAAAAAGTGTTATTTTTTGTTCTGTTGCAAAGACGTAATTATTTTTTTTCTATTTTCTTTTAGACAATTGAAATAGAATCCACCTAATTAGATAATGGATATAGAAACAGGTGGTGTGGTTGTAGTTAAAGCAAAACCTGTGAGAAAAGTCTTCAAAGCAGCCACAAGAACAGTTAATAAAATTCCTTTAGATATTCTTAATAATGCTGAAATAAATGAAGCAATTAATAGTTTACCTAATAATTACAATTTTGAAATACATAAAACAATTTGGCGTGCAAGAGAAGTGAAAGCAAAACGGGTTGCCCTTCAAATGCCCGAAGGTTTTATTGTTAGAAATATATTACATTGAACAAATTTATATTTATTTCATATATTTTCAGGACTCTTAATGTTTGCATTAATTATATCTGATATAATAGAACGTTTTACTGGAGCTGATACTGTTGTAATGGCTGATGTAACATACGGTGCCTGTTGTATTGATGATTTTACGGCAATAGCACTTGGATCAGATCTTCTTGTTCATTATGGTCATAGTTGTTTAATTCCTGTTGATCAGACAACTGGAATAAAAGTACTTTATGTGTTTGTTGATATTAAAATTGATGCATTACATTTTATTGAAAGTGTTAAACAAAATTTTGCAATAGAAAAGAAATTGGCATTTGTAAGTACAATTCAATTTGTATCAACACTTCATTCGGCTGCTAAGGAATTAAGAGAAGCTGGATATGACGTAACAGTACCACAATCAAAACCATTAAGCCCTGGAGAAATTCTTGGATGTACAGCACCAAAACTGAATTCCGATTCGGTATTAATATATTTAGGAGATGGAAGATTTCATTTAGAAGCAGCAATGATATCAAATCCTTCAATTGAAGCTTTTAAATATGATCCATATGATAAAAAATTTACACAAGAATTCTATAATCATAAGGAAATGCGACTAAATAGAAAAAAAGCAATTGATTCAAGTTTATCAGCTAAAAAATTTGGTTTAATATTGGGCACTCTTGGAAGACAGGGGTCAGCTAAAGTTATGGAACATATTGAAAATCGTATAAAGTATCATAATAAGGAGTGTGTTATAATTTTATTATCTGAAATCTTTCCAACGAAATTAGAACTTTTTAATGGAATAGATGCATTTGTGCAAATAGCATGCCCAAGACTATCTATTGATTGGGGCACCGCTTTCAATAAACCATTATTAACAACTTATGAGTTATCTGTTGTATTGGGTGATGCAGTTTGGCGATTAGATGATAATGATTTAACAAAAGAATCTTATCCAATGGATTTTTATGCTAATAAAAGTCTTGGTAGTTGGACACCAAATCATAAACCGTCTAATGATGGATGTGAAAATCCATCACTTTCTGGTTGTTGTGGTAAATGCGATAAACCAAATAAAAAAATTATTGTTTCTTCCTCTTGAGATTGTGTTGTTTTTTTTAAATTTAAGTTTAGATTTTAAAAAGTAAATAAATTTTACAAACTTAATAATTAATTTATATTCTAGGTAATGTAATTTTTTTTTATTTTGAGAAACTATTTATCGTCTTTTCTCGAAATCCTATTTGTTTATTTTTTTTAAATAAAATATAAATAAAAAAAAAATGTGCTTTTTTCTCATGAATTTTGAATAAACTTTTTGGCGTACGTGACTTTTTGCATGTAGAATTCAGTTGACACACATTCCAGATTACAAATAATGTCTCCATTATTTAAAAGTGGAGACATATCCGACAGAATAAAATGGTCGTTATAAAGTTAAGAGATTTTTTTACAAAATGATGTCAAGTGTTAAAAATATTTCAATAAAAAATATAAATACAGAAATATTGAATGCTCAAATTGTAGGCGTTATTATTGGTAAATCAGAACTAAAATTGTTTAAATTAAAGGAAGAAAAACGGGCTGTTTTAAATTTAACATTGCGCGATTTTTCCGATTTTATTAATTGTACAATTTTTGGATCTGAAAATTTTATATTGTCATATGATCAGATATTTGAGATTGGAAGTGTTGGTTTGTTTTTCAATATTTGATATATAACTTACGTATTTAGTAATTTTATTCGTTTTATTATTTTAGTTAATATAATTTCTCCAAAAATAACCATTCCAAGTAGTAATCAAAAATATAGTCCAAAAACTAGTTCAAAATATCAATTAACGATTAATGAAGAAACTAATCAAATAATCGTTTATGAAGGAAGTAATTATGGCTCATTCTTAGAGTTATTAAATAAACCACTACTTGAGTCCACGAAAATGAATTTAAGCTTAGCAGATCTTTGTTCTCAAGGAATAAATACAACTTGTAAACAATCCGTTGATCTTATTGTTATTGTTCGTGAAATAAAACCTATTCAGCAAATTACTCTAAAAGATGGCATAATTAAAAAATGCAGAAATATTATTCTTATGGATAAATCTTCTCATCCTGGTGTTTGTTTTACTCTGTGGAACAAAGAATATATAAAGAAATCAAATGACTGGATTCCATTAACAACCGTTTTATATTTGTATGATGTTCACTTTGATTATTCACCATATTATAAATCAGTAGTTTTGCGAATGTCAGGAAGAACAATTTTAATCGAAAACCCCAAAAGTACTAAAGCAGATGAAATATTAAAATTTGTTAGAAATACACCCTTACGCGATACGCCAGATTGTAATCATTAATTATAATTTATCAAATAATAAAATAATAAAAATAAAATAATCTTTTTAGTGGCTTTAATAAAAAATGTTGTAACCGTTCAAAAAATTTATGATCTTATGACTGCAGATGGGATAACAAATGATGAGGATCAATTTTATTTATTATATGGAGTCATTACAAAACTTGATCTTGATGGCATAAACCCTGTTATCTCCAGAAGATGGTAATTGTTTGCTTTCAATACAACTTTTAATTTTTCATCCAATCAAAAATCGAAAAAATTAACAAAACATTTGACAAAAATTATTCTTTTTAGCATTCGTTGTAAGAAACCATTAAAAATATATCTGAAATATTGTGACAATGAGACTTGTATTGATTTACATTTTCAAGATAATGGAATACGATATACGACAATTTTTGATATAAACATTGAATTAACTGATCATACAGGAACTTTAATTAATTGTCATTTAATGAAAGATAATGCTGAAAATTTCTTAAATTGTAAAATAAATGATTTTTTAAATTATACTGATGAAGAAAAATGTAAACTTAAATGGAAATATCTTTTCGAAAGGTTTTCTATAAAATTAAATATTAAACGTAAATCAATTATACAAATGTATAATTTTATAACAATTTTAGAAATGAAAAATATAACATCTGATGAAATTTCTAATAAAATAAAAGTTTATTAAAGATAAATTACATGTTTTTTTTTTATGTTGTTTATTTTTGTTTGATTGTGTGTCATTATTTTAATGTGTATCCGTTTCAGACACGAAATCTTTCTATAATATAATATTTTTAATCAAAAGAAAACAATTTGTTTTCAACAAAATTATAATAAAAAAGTTTTTATATTTGTTCTGAGGTTGTTATTTTTAATTGATTAAGTTTTCTTTTAACATTTTTCTTATTTTTTTTTTTTTTATTGTTGTAACCGCATATTTTCTTCTCATTCCATTCAGTTTCTCACCCGTTGTCTTATTGTGTGTCTTCTTACATTTATGTAATTGACAAGCGGTTACTAAGGAAACAAAATTAATATATAAATTCTTAACTGAAAAGGAATTTTATCGGATGTTCCTTTATTTAGTTGTTTCTTAAACTTCAGTTCAACTGGTTCACTGAAATAGTTTTCCATTTTATAAAGAAAAAAATCATGTTTTCCGATATGTCGTTTACCATTTTCCAAATTACAATAAATGGAATTCATCTATTTTATGTTTTATTTGGATCGTGAAAAATTACTGTGAATTAAAAATAACGTGGCAATAAAAGTATTAAATAACGATGACTAAATACAAGTGATGGGATAAAAAATAATCCAGAGCAAGTGTAATAATTTTAGTTATTCAGGATATATATAAAACTAGGTGGAAATTTCTGTAAATTTGGGATTGATGACCAGAAGAATGACAAATTTATCAGAATTGAAAATTTATTTTTTTTTTTTGATTGGACTATTTGTAAAGAACAAGATTCAAGTAAGTTCCATTTTTTGTAATTAATAATTATTTTCGATTCGTAGTGAAATTTTCTTATTGAAAAAAAAAAACGGTTCTTTTTTAAATTTATTTATTTTATGGAAGGGAAAATAACAACAAAAAACCTCTCTATTAACGATGCGATGATTTTTCTTCTGTCATGTCTAAGATTAAAAATATAGATTTTTCTTTTTTTATTCATTGAATAAAAAAAAAAAATAATAAATTGTTATTCATTTCTCAAAAAAAAAATAACGGAAGAAGAAATACAAATCAAAAGAAAAAAGTTGATGAATGAAGAAAATTACAAAGCAAAAAAAAAAAAACCCTAATACAAAAAGCACGAAATAAATTTTAAAAAATTGAATTGAATTGTTGCCTAGACAACAAGAAATTTGCAAATTTATTGAATGAGAATAAACAGAGGAAACCAAGCAAAAAAAAAAAAGAAAAAAGAAAACATATTTTTATTCATCGTGTCGTGACTTTTTTGATTTTGTAATTGTGTGCAACTTTTTTTTTTTCTATATAAGATTATTGAGTTTTTCCTTGGAAATATTCTTATATATACAAAAGAAATATTGTTATTATTATTACATATAAATAGACAAGAAAAATATTGTTTTGATTTTGTCAACCCTTTTAACATTTTTTTTGTAAAATAAAATTTCACAACAACAACAACATCAAATAGAGGGAAAAAAAGATGGATCGTGACGTCTTTGTTTATACAAAAGAACGTCGTCAATTTGGGCGACAATGTATTTTTACAGATAAAAATGAATTGATAATTAATGAAGTATCAAATAAGAAATTATTAAAAGATTTTATCTATAAGAATCCGGTAACAAAAAGTACACAAATAGAAGCCTCAATGGCATTAAATGTTGTCAATACAACAAATACTGAATATAAAAAATGTGGTGTTAATCATATTGAAGGTGGTTGGCCAAAAGATATGAATTTATCTGATCCAGAACAAGTATCTAGATACCGTAAAAAAATATTACGAGAAGATATTTATCTTCAACAAATTAATGAAATAACAAAGGTAAAAATTATATCGCGAAATTATTCATGTTTTTTATCAGTTTGGTAAAAAAAAAATGAATTTTTAGATTGAGAAATAAATGCAACAATTTTCAACTTTAATTCCATTAATGATTTACTGGAATTAAGCTGCTTATACTCTGTTATCCCTCGATTTGCTTAAATCAGGATTATAAGCTTTTATTTTTAATCAAAATTTTTCGTTTACTTTTAGCCAATGCTTCAATGTGTTCAACAAAATAGTGCTGTAAATATTTATGATATTTATTTTGATGGTTTAGAACCAGCACCATTACCATCTGAATGTATTGGACGTACGGTGAATAAATATAAAGATCCAATGTTAATATCACGTCCGATAACACATTTATCTTGGTCTCCTGGTGGAAGAAATATTGTTGGTTCATATTGTGATTATAATTTTTTAGGTACATATTTGGATGAGCCAAATTCATTTGTTTGGAATATTGGTAAGAATAACTATTATTTTGAATTAAAGCTCACACATAATTTAGAATCATTTGAAGAAATTAATTTTTCGCCAATTCTCTTATGAAAATAATTTTTATCAAAATATTTATTCAGAGATAAATATTTTCTTAAATGAATTTCTTAAAAAATCTTTGAAATTATCTGAAATTGAAAACCTAACCGTGCTACCTTCGTAAATAATTTAAACTACGAAGAATAGACGAATTATCTTCGTGTATGTTTTAACTTTTCATTATGAATGAATACTAATTATTTTCGTCAATAAAATGTTTATTTTTTGTTAAAGAAAATCCAAATGTACCAATTTTAACACTAACACCAAATAACCCAGCAATTTCAATTGAATTTAATTCAAAAGATAATTTTGTAATGGTTGGTGGTTTAATGTCTGGACAAGTTGCAATTTGGGATACCAGAACGGGTGGTAATCCAACACAAGTATGTGAACGTGAAAATGGACATCGTGAACGTGTTAATTCTGTATTATGGACAACATCAAAAACAAATTCAGAATTTTATTCTGGTTCGAGTGATGGACGTTTATTTTGGTGGGATACAAGAAGATTAAGTAACCCATTTGAAGAATTATTTTTAGATCCAATAAAAACTGATGATCAAGTACAAAGTCGTTCTTATGGTGCATCTGTAATTGAATTTGAAAGTACAATGGCCACTAGATTTATGGCTGGAACAGAACAAGGATATGTTTTTAGTTGTAACAGAAAAGGAAAAACACCAACGGAAAAAATTTTAGCAAAAGTTTGTTATAATTATTACTTTGAAGAATTGTTTGTTTTTATTTAAAATGAATTATTTTATAGATTCCCTGTCATAGAGGGCGTGTTTATGCATTGGAACGTAATCCATTTTTTGTTAAAAATTTCTTAACTGTCGGTGATTGGAGTGCACGAATTTGGACAGAAGAATGTAAAGAATCAGCAATTATATGGATTAAAAATCATCCAGTTCCATTGTTAGCTGGTACATGGAGCAATACAAGATGTTCTTTATTCTATTTAACAAGACAAGATGGTATTATAGACGTTTGGGATTTACTTATACAACAAAATGAACCGGTTTTAAGCATGACGGTTAAATTTTATTTTGTTTCTTTATTAAAAATTAGATTGGAAATTTTATTTTACTATTTTAGATTTGCGATAGTCCACTATTGTGCGTGAGATCAAATGAAAATGGAAAATTGGTAGCATCCGGTGCAAGAAATGGAAGTATTTATTTAGTGCAAGTTTCTGACAATATGGCGATTGGATCCAAAAATGATCGTCCATTATTTACAATGGTAAGTTTTACGAAGAAAACTTATTGCGTTAACATTTTGAGAGTTTTCTTCATCTCAAATTTTTTCATAAAAATTAAAAATCTTATTATAGATGCTTGATCGTGAAGCTAAACGTGAAAAAATATTAGAAGCAAAATTAAGAGAAGTTAAATTAAAATTAAAACAAGAAAATCAAGAGGATAATCAGGGAAGACTTAAAACAGAAGAGGAAATAGGTGATGAAGAAGAAACTGTTACAATTCCTATTGAAAAAGATCCTGTTTTATTAGCAGAAATTGATTTTTTAGAAATGGTGAATAAGGAACGTCAACGACGACAAAAAATTGAAGGTTATTTTTGTGTTGTTGTTAATTTTCTTTTAATTAAAATTTACGTTTTAAACAAATTTTCAGTTAATAAGGAAGAAATTGAGTTTGAACGTGTACTAAAAACAAGTGGAAATTTAACAAGAGAAGATTTTTTGCGACAAAAAAAAATAAAAGAAATTAAACAAAAGGTTATTCGTGGCTTGTTGGCGGAAAAAAGGAAAAATAAATAAAAACGTTTTTTTTTTTAAAATTTGGTTAAATTTGTTGATATTTTTTTTTATTACTTTTTTTTCTTTTTTTTTTTGTATAATTTATCATTAAATAAAGAATAACAGGATAAAATTAAATTTTCAATACATTTGATGTAAAATAACAGAACTAAAATAATTAATAATTAATAAAACTAAAAAATAAAACATAAAAGAAAATGGAAGGAAAACAATAATAAGAAAAGTAAAGAAAAATTGAAAAAATAATACACATTAAATATAATTTCGATTATAGAATAATTTTTTCGTATAAAAAAAAAAATAAGGAAGGAAAAACAAAATTTAAATAAAAAAAATAATTTTTCTTTAAATAAAAGAAACAAATTAATCAATACTTTCAGTATTAAAACCACAAAATTTCCATTTTCTTTCAATTTTTGCACCGACACCAGTTATTTGTTCAACAAATAAACCAGTATAACGTAATAATATTTCTTCCAATGTTTTTGGTCGTAAATTTGGTGTAACACGATTGATATATGATAAAATATAATCAATACTAGCACCAAATGGGTGTATAACTAAAAATGTTGAGACTAGACCAATTATTTGCGCTTCTTCTGTATCAATTTTTTCAATTTTTGGTGTTATATCATTTATTTTAGGATCATCTAATTCAATAATATTATCATCATCTGTTTCTGAACCTTTACATGATGATGTTGTTGTTGTATTTTTAATAGCTGTTACAATTTTTGTTTTAAGTAATAATTCTTTAACATTTGCTGCTTTTAATTTTGTTTCAAGTTCATGAATTTTATGTAATGTATCCTTATCACGCATTTTATTATCTAAAATTTGTGTTTGTAAATTACGTATTGTCTCTTGTAAAACTTTTAATTGTTGATCTTTAAAATCTGTGTCCGATTTAAGATCAGATTTTACTAAATCAACTTCATTTTTGTATGCTTCCAATTGACATCTTAAACTATCATTTTCTTCCTACAAGAAAATTTAAAGAATATTTAATTAATATTTAAAAAAAAAATGCATTCCTTCCCTAAATACATACCTTAAGATTTTCATTGTCATATCTGGCCCTTTTATTTGTTATTTTATCAGAATGATTATCATCATCAGACATTTCCATTTCATCCTCATCATGAACATCATCAAATTGTACCGAACGGATATCCTGTTATTATATATATGAGAAAATTCATTAAAGAAACACAAATTTATTTTTAAACAACAAAAAAAAAATGGTTAAAAAAAACGAAATTTTCATCAGAACAAAAATAAAAATTAAATTCAATTTAAAGAAACAAAAATATGAAAATTTGATATAAAAAAAAAGAATTTCTTTTAAAAAAAAAAAATCAAAATTGATTTTTGTTTTCATTTATTTTGTTGTTGTTTGCTGTTGTTGTAGTTTAATTTGTTTTTTTTTTCTCCATAAACATGAATTATTGGAAAAATTATAATGTTTTATTTTTCCCTCTTCAAAATTTGTAAAAACTGTTTTTCTTCTTTTTTTTTTTTTTTTTGTTTTTTTGGCTACAAAAATAAAAATTATAAAATATAAAAATAAAATAGACCAGTTTATCGGCTCATTTTTAGATCAATTGGTTGTTTTACCGTTAACATTCAATTTTGAAATTAGTTTAAACAGAAATCAATAGATGTCACTTCCTTATGAAATGACAGAAGAAAAAAAAATCATTTCAACGATTCAATTTTGAAATTTATCTTGTAAATGTGGATTAAATTATTAATTAGAAACGAAAACGATAATCCACAAAAAAAAGACGATCTAAAAATGAAAAGTAACCAGTTTATTTGTTGTAAAATATTTTCTTTTTAAATATAATAAAATGCAATTTGGTTCAACTAAAAAAAAAAAATATTGTATTATTATAAAATCGAGTGATCCATTTTGTTTGTTTTGTTTTGTTTTGTTTTTCCTTTTTAATCATTTCACTTACCTTGATTTGAATTATTCTTTCAAATATTTATAATTTTTTTATATATATTTTTTTTTTTTTTTAATTAAATTTACAACAAAAATAATGTTTTGTGTTTCTAAAATAAAGCATAATGATATTTTGTTTTGATGTTTTTTTTTTTAGATATTCAAATTTTAAATGACAAAATATATTTAATGTAAACTAAAAAAAAAAATAAAAAATAAATAAAGTCCAGAAAAGTAAAACAGCGACCTAAGCTAATATTATTAATTTCATACCGATCACCTTTTTATAAATAAATTTTTTCTTTGAATTTTTATTAAGAAAAAAGAAAAAGCTCACATTTTATATATTTCATATTTTTTTTTCCTTTCTCTCACTCGCAATCCTCTTTCTTTTTTATTTATTTTTCAATCGAAAAAGCTTAAAATTATGTATGGTGGGGGGGTTGTAGAGGGTAGGTATATGGTAGATATATTATTTTTAATATCTCATGCAGATTTTATTTTGGTTTGTATCCTTTTATTTTTTATTCTTTTTTTTTTATTTTTTTACTACAACAAAATCAAAAACCAACACAAATCTAATAAAAATAATAATTTAAATAAAGGACACAAACCAAGCCCACATCATTAAAATTGCGATGAAATTTTTCGTTTTAATTAAAAAATTAAAACGATTAATTATTATTTTTGAAAGCATTTTACTACAAATTCATTTGTTTCCACACGATCCGAATAGATGGCAGCACAAAATATATCGATGCATAAAATTTTAAATGTCAAAAATTATTCAATTGTTTTTTTTTTTTTTTTTTGAAATTCTCTCATAAAATTAAACAAAAAGTTTGTTCAATTAAAAATTTGGAAAACGCTTCAAAGAAGCGCAACATTTTATTCACCGATAATTTTCTTCTTAAATATAAATCATTTTATTTAGATTATGATAGGCCAAAATTACGTTTGGAAACAGTGAATCTCGTCCACCATGAATATTATTAAATATTAAGCGATCTTACCGGTCAATATATTTGTCTGGATTGGTTTTTTTTTTTTGTTTTTTTTGGATTTTTGGTGTGTGTGTGTGTTTTTTTTTCGTTATCTCAATTATTATTTAACTAATTAATAATATCTCTTATTTACAATTATATTATTTTTGAGAGAAGAAAAAAAAAATGTTTCTTTTTACAAAAAAAAAAAATGTATTTAAAATTGTTTTTTATTTTTAAGTCAATATTTTTATTGGATTACGTATATATAAACCTACACAACTTCTAAATCTTAATATCCTTTAATGTGATTAAAAATTAATTACTTTCCAAGAGAAGTACATGCATATTGCTTATGTACTTAAGATATTCCGAATTAATTTCAATTTTCGTGTATCGGCAAAAAATTGTTGTTGTTTTATTATGAGAAAAAATTTGTTTTTTTTTTATCAAAGTTCCGAGTTTGTTAATATTTTGTCGAAATTAAATTGAAATTCAAACGTTAATAATTTGAACCGAATTCCAATAAGAAAAAATTGACTCAAAAAGAAAAATAATTAAAATTAAGAAGGGACGACAAAAGAAAAATATAATTACTACTAAATTACAATATATAAATTGAGTTAATTAATAAATTTTATAAATATTTAGGATTTTCAAACAAAAAAAAATTATAAGAAAAGAAATAAATTGATATTTTTATATTTCTAAATGGATGAAAATAAAAATAAAAAGAAGAAGAAGAAATTAAAAGTAAAATTAGGAATTAGAACAGAAAAAAAAAAAAAAACGAAACAAAGAGGAAAATTAAAAAGTAATAAAAAAAAAAGAAAGAACAAAAAAAAAAATGTAAACTCTACATACCATTGACTGTTTCTTCCAAGTATCGATGTTTTTTCTCTGAGCTTTGGTGAAATGATCCCAGACCTTCTTGTGACTCGCCGCATTAAAGACTTTTTCAATCTGAATGACTGATAGAAGATGATAGCGAGTAGGAGGTTATAATTTGGTTTTTCTTGTCATTGTTTTTTTTTTTTTTTGATTGTGAATTTTTTAATATTTTATTTTTTTAACTTTTTTAATATTTGTATTTATTTTTTGTTTTTGGATTTTTCTTCTTTTGTAAGGATGACAAATAATGAATAAAATAACAGACACAAAAAAAAAAATATTCTAACCCCCAAAAAAAAGTAATTAGAAAAACATAAATATAAATGCAAGATAAATAATATTTTTTTTTCTTTAAATTTTCCATTTCCTTCATTTTCACCCCCAAAATTACACAAGACAATTTTTTTTTTTTTTTTTTGGTTTTAGCTGACCGAAAACATTAAGCACAATACAAAAAAAAAATTATATGTATATAAAAATTAATTTGATGAACCGCGAAATATTGAAAAATAAGAAATATTTAGGCAGCATCTTATCAATCTCATATAAATAGACAGCGAAAATTTTCTTGTACCATTAAAACCCATTAAAATTATAATATAAAAATATGAATTGATATTAGAGCATTTTACTTACAATTTTTTCATAATTAAATTGTCGCCATCTATTAGTGTGATTGAGAAATACATAAAAATAAAACTTTTTTCTTAATTTTTGGTTCATGATCTATTTACCGTGATTGGGGGAATGGATTTTTGTATAATTTTATAATTAAAAAGTAAAAATAAAAATGTAAAGCTAGACTTTATCTTTAAAAAACACATTTAAAATTAATAGAAAATATTTAAATTAAAAATATTAATTTAATAAAACAAAAATACTCTTGTCTTTCATTTTTTTTTTGTTCCGACAAAAAAAAAACGGCGGCCATTTTTCTTCGGTTTGACGTCGGATCGGGTTTGTGTCTTGACTTGACTAAATCATTTTCATATTTTTTTTTTTATTTTAATTTTATAGTTTTTTGTTTATTGTTTTTCTTATTTAAATTTGTTTTTAATGTTCTTTAGTTTAATTATTTACGTCTTCAAAGTTCTAAGATACAGAAGATGAGTTTTTTGGTTGTTGTTGTTATACTTCTATATTTATTATTTGAAATCATTATCTGGATATTAGACATTTGAAGAATTACGTACCTTTCATCATTCTTTGAATTTTATTTATTTTAAATTAAATAAATAAAAATTCTTTTTTATTCTCGTTAAAAATAAAAATGATTAAACAAACGATAAAAGAAAACCCCAATAATTAATTATAAGTGCTGTCACCAATAAATTAAAATTAAAATTAAAATTAAAAATATAATCGTCTTTTTTTTTGTTCCTCATTTTATATTTATAATTTGTTTTGTTTTTTTTTTGTTTAAAAAAAGTCTCACCTGTAATTCGTGATTCAATGGTTTTTTTTATATAATTGATTTTGTTATTTTTTTTGATTTTTTTATTATAATTGTCGACTAACAAAAAAGTAAATAAAATCAAAAAAAAAGATGTACTTACATTGAATCATCATGCTTTGCATCTGTTTACGATAATGTTCTCTAGCCTTTTGTAATTCCTCTTCATACATTCCTTTTTCTCCTAGTAATCGTCTAACATGTGAATTAGTACTTTGAATCATTGAATAAAATGAATTTGCATTTTTTTTACTACAATCCCCTCGTTCTAACCATGTTACTAATATTTGTACGGCTTTAGCAAATGATTCATCCATTTTAAGTTTCTCAGAAACGGACGCAGCTTCGTGATCAGTATAATGGACAATTTGTGGTGGTGATAATGGCCTCAGTCTATCTCTTTCGACACGCTCACGATGCCTTTGTTCTCGTTGTAATTGTCTTTGACGACATTCCCATTCATATTGATCATCACGTGCTTGCGCATAGTCAACATGTAAACGTCCGCAATTTGGCGCTTCGGTACTATTTCCAATTCGTATTCTATATCCAGATAAGTAAATAGCAGAATCAACGGACGCTTCAAATGCAAATCTTATATGGCAAAAATTTTTTTTCGACAAACGTAATGTTGTTATTTCACCGCATCTATCAAATACTTCTCTAATTATATCTTCCAAAATATTTTCTGGTAGTCCTCCAACGAATACGGTTCTACAACCAGGAGGACGTTCTCTGGTTGTAGGGAAAGGAGCATTTGGATTTGGTGGAAAAAGTGTACACGATTTACAATTAATTATTTCCTTAATTGGTAACAATGAATTTGGACTTTCACTACCCGAAATTGGATTCAATTGATTCATTAATGGAAATTGTTGTATTCCTAAAAGTGAGGGATCCATCATATTCATCATACCAGGCATCATCATAAAACCCTGATGTAACAATCCGTTGAACATCATATCATTTTGAGATAATCCGAGGCCATTTACATTTATACTTTTCTCTTGTGAATCAATAGAGCTAGATGAATCATCCAATTTACGATCTGAACTTCTTTCTCTATCTCTTATTAATTCTGGTTTCATAATTCTACGATCATGATTTTTAATTCTAATGTCACGTTCACGATCATCATTAACTATTTCCAAATCCATCGCACATGCACCAGGATTTTTCTTTAAATTAAACTCGAGGGGATTGTCATTTATTCCCGCAATGGTTTGCATGCTATAATCTATAAAATAAAATAAATAATAAATATAAATGATTTAGAAGACAACGGAATGAAATAAGTATTTAAGGAAAAATAATACTAAGGAATGTAAATTGTGAATTTGTTTCGTAGAAGATTTTTCAATTTGTAATAAGTAATTAATTCGTTTCTTGCTAAACCATATTTACCAGGCATTTGTGTCATTTGTGATGCAGCTAATGGTGGTATAAAATTTGTTCCATTACCCATATTCATCATAGGCACTAAAAAATAAAATTTCACAATTAAAATTATTGATTTTTTTTAGTCGCCTGTCACAAACAAAGGATTGCAAATTTAGCACTTTTTCACAATAATTAATGTTTAAATTAACTAACAAAATACTTACTCATGTGATGATGCATTGTGTTATTGCCTAACTGGCTATAACTAAATGACATCTTTACAAATACTCAGTTATTATTTTACTAAATCTTTTCACGAAATTCACAAAAAAAAATTATTTGATTTAAAAGAATTAAGGCTCACTTTCTTTAAAATTGTGAAAAAAAGTGAGTATTTAGAGTTTCAAAACACTTGGTATAGATGACACTATAAAAACGTCAAATATAAGCTTTACAAAAAATTCAACATAAATGATTTTAATTTGGTTATTTACGCTAGATGGTGCAAAATAAAATAAAATGTGGCCTTGTTTTGTTTAGAATTTGAAGTGTTCATGATTTGTTTTTTTTTTTTTTCTGTTAATTAGTTGTAGCGTATTTTATTTAGAGTTCATTGACCAATCAGTCAATATTTTTAAATTTTTATTTTGACAGTTGAGTCTTATTATATTTATTACCATAAAAACCTT
Organism: Pedicia rivosa; assembly: GCA_963082725.1. Classification (NCBI taxonomy): domain Eukaryota; kingdom Metazoa; phylum Arthropoda; class Insecta; order Diptera; family Pediciidae; genus Pedicia; species Pedicia rivosa. The sequence continues at coordinate 4,923,761 of OY720152.1, forward strand.
TCACATTTTATTTTCAATTAATTAAATTTTTTTTATTTATTCGACGTACACACACACACACGTACATACTAATAAATGTTAAGTACTTATATCATTGAACTCGACCTAATTACAAATAAAAAAATAACAAAACTATTTTGCACATACGGAAACTATATTTATAAGTTATTGATACAATAATTACTTTTGTTTATTTTTCTTAAGATTTTTGCTGTTGTTATTGTTGTAATTTTTTATACTCGTATCTTATTATTATTGTTGTTATTGTTGTATGTTCTTCATAATAAAATTATTATAAATTACAATATTGATAGTAATAAAACCGTATAAACCTACATTTTCTTTCATTTAACTATTAACAATTTTCTTACATGTTTAATGATGACAGAAAACAAAAGGGGGGAAAAAAAAACACAACGAACAGAATACAAAAAACAAAAAAAGAAATGAATAAATTCTACAAATGTAAGGAAAAAAATAAATAACAAAATTGACAAATAGAGAGAAAAAAAAAATACATATAACTAAAAATTTAAAGAAAAATAAAAGGAAGAAATAGTTAGAAAAATATTAAAAGAAAAGCAACAAAAAGAAAAAGTATATTGAAACAAATCAAAGAAAAGAGGTTCTTCTGATGAAAGAGAAAGACAGTACATAATTTTCATAGACTATAAACTTATACACAACGTTCATGACTTTTTCATTTTTTTTCTCTTCTTCTTCTTCTTCTTCTTCTTATTTCCCTGTTCTTCCTCTTTTTCTTTTCTTTTTTATGATTATTTTTCCCTCGTTGTTTTTCCTTTTTTTTTTTTTTTTTTTTTTCTTTTCGTTTTTCTTGTAAAACAATTCCAATAAAGAGAGAAAAACCCATTTCTACAATCTACGTTCATTCATGCCTTTTTTTTTATGTGAAAAAAGAGAAAAAACAAAAAAAAAAAAAAAGAAAAGCAAAACAAATAAAATAAGAAGAAAAAGAAGACGAAGACGAAAAACAAAAAAAAAAAAAAATTGATATAAAATAAAATGAAATAAAAAAGAAAAAAAAGAAAATATTACAAAATTCTGAACAAGCGCGCGGCTTCCAACCAAACCAAAGCAACAAAACCAAAAAGAAAAAAAAAAAGGAAGAATTGTACAAGAGCAACTTTTCAGCGCATGACTTCATTTTTTCTTCCTCTATTTCTTCTTCTTCTTCTTCTTCTTCTTCATCATCATCTTTTATTTCTTCTTCTTTCACTTTATAAGACTTTGATAATATCGTTTTCTTACATTTCTATATTTTTTTTGTTGTCTTTCCTTCGTTGTTTTTATTTCATAAAATTTTTTTTTTGTCCTACATTCCCCCCCATTCAGAAGTGTGTGTGTGTGTGTGTGCGTCTGTTTTTTTTCCTTCTCCTTTTTATTTATTTAATTGTTGTTGTTCTCGTTGTTATTTTATTTTTTTTTCTTCCTTTAAGAAGATTATTTTAGTTTTATTTGTGCAGGTTTGGTTCAGGGTTAAAGAAGTTACAACATTTTTTTTCTTCTTTCAACCATACTCCACAATCCCTCTTTGTTTTTATTAGAATATATATTTATTTTTTTTTTGTATATAAATGAAAGTGTTGTGTTTTTCTCTTTCTATTTTTCTTCTTTTGTTTTTCTTTTAGTTATTAAACTTTGTCAAAATGGCGGGAAATAAACCTCTTTAATACGAATATAGAACCTCTATACTACGAAGTATTATCATTATTTGTAAAATGGAAAATTTTAGGGTAAATTGTTTAATTTATCAATTGAATTTTATTTGAATACTTATCAATTGTCTCAAGAGTTGTCTTAGATGTTAGACAATTTACACATAAATGTTTTTAGTTGAATATACTCAATGTAATTATAAGGAATATTATTATTATTTGACTCAAAAGTATGTCCTCTGATGCAGTTTGTTATATTTGATATGAACCAAACACATCGTAATTAATATACTGATACACTTTACCCAGAATCTTTGATGAATATGATAACTAAAAAATTAAATGAAATGAAAAGAAAATGAATGACAAAAGAAAAACGCACGCATCAGAAACAAAATTATGTAAATAATTTTTCAATTTATAAACAAATAAAAAAAAAAAAACAAAATGTAAAAAGACCGCCGGTGAATCATATTGAATCAAGTTTTATAACTTTTATGCCAAATCAAGAACTAAAGAAGAAGAAGAGAAGAAGAAGAAAAAGAAGAAAAAAAAGCATATACAAAACACACAAAAGAATTTACCCTTGTACATGTGAAGAATATTAAAAGACGGTTCTTTTTTTTCGTTTTACAAAAGAAAGAGAACAAAAATGAAGAGAGAAAAACAATAAATTAAATGTAAGAACCAAAAAAAAAAAAAATAAAAAGGATTGTCCAAGCCATGATTGTATACAATTGTTGTTGATGATGGGTAAAGTTTTCTTTTCTTGTTTCTTTTTTTTTTTTTGTTCTTTTTCCTTCTTCTTCTTTCTTTTTTTGTTTTTTTGTTTTTATTATTTTGGAAAATTAAAGAAACGCGATAATAAATATGGATGGAATAAATATAAAGAATTATGAAAACATTCTTAGAATACGAAATTAGTTCCGAAACTGTACGTCAGTCTTAATGTTTTTTTTTGGTTAAAGGTAAAAACTTTTCATATAAGAATAAGATCGATATGTCTCCACATTATAACCGCGTATGTGTGTGTGTGTGTGTGTGTGTGTGTGTGTGTGTGTGTGTGTGTGTGCAATTGCAGAAAAAAGAAGAAATGAATTAATGGGGTGCAGTAAATTTTGTATTTGTATTTATGTACTGTTTTTTTTTTAAAGGAGCGTCCAACATTTTTAAAATATTTTCTTTGAATTTTCAATAAATTAATAATCGCACGCACACAATCACCTGACTTGTTCAATTGTTTGATTGGCTTATACACACATGCAACGATAAAATCTTTGAAAATTTTACACACACATACACAAGCGCACAAATTTTGACTTACAACACGCACACACACACACACACAAGCACATAAATGTGTTGCCATATTTGAATAACAAAAGCTGTACACAATTATGACAGTTTCAATTAATCTTAATTGAGAAAATAAGACAAACAAAAAATGGCAGAGAGTGAAGAGGGGTATAGAAAAAATGGCAAGAATAAAAAATTGCATCTTAAAAATGATTTGTGGAAATTTGATTGACGCTTGGAGAATTTTGTTTTTTTTTTGCAAAAAATTTCTGTTTTGTAAAAAAAAAACAAGAAATAAAAAATAAATAAATGTGGGCGATAGAAAGACATGTTTTATTTTTCTCGTATCCATATTTTGAACCGGTTATTTTATTTTATATTTATAAGGAGGATTGATCAAGAATCATTCTGGAAATTTCGACCCTCTGTATGCGCCAAAATAAACAAGATACCAAAAAAATACAAAATAAAATTACAACAACAACAACAACAAAAAATGCATTCACTTAAAGAAACGAAACGTTAATTATAAGGGAAAGCTTGGATTCGGATTTGGCTCACTCCAATTAAAAAAAAAAAAAAAAAAAAAACAAAAATTACAAGAAAAAAAAATAAAAAGAAACGAGGCCAATTGCAAATGAAAAATCGAAAGTGAAAGGATCTGTTTGATTTTGTACAAAATGATTAATGTCTTCATTGAAAAGAATTTAAACCAAAATTGTTATAAAAATTATAACGCGTTATTTTACAAAATAGAAAAACTACGAAAGATCAATTTTTTTTTGTACATCCTTTCTAACATATTAATCCTTTACACTTTTACACTTTAGCAGTTTATTACGCGCGTTCATATTTTCCGATCAAAGATTTTTGTATTTTTATTATTAATCGATCAAACTTCCTTTTTTAAATTTTTATTTTTTGTTTTATTTAAAATATTTTTGTCTAGTCAAAGGTAACGTTTTTTTTCCACATGAATAAATTTTAATATTTCTTTGAGGAGAATTACATATCCTTGATTACCCTGAAAATCAATTGGCAAAAAAAAAAAAAAGAAAAGAAAAAGAATTCCCCTTGAGAATATATGAAAAATAATGTTCACATATTGCATGCAATGTTGCACTCAACAAAATTAATTTAATGTGACATTTGAGACTCATATACAATATTATTATCCTTTTTGTCCTTTTTTTTTTTTTTTGTTTGTGTTAAATTGCATCTGTGAATTGAATTCATATTTTACTTTTGTTTTAATTCTTCGGACTTTTTCTGTTTTTTTTTTGTTTTTGTTTTCCAGTTGGCGACAATGTTTTTGTTTTGACAGTTCTGACAGTTTATAGTAGACAATTGTCGGCCATTTTTTATTTTAGTTGCAACTATTCTGTTATAGATTCTATTAATAAAGTTTTATTATTTAATTAATAATTTTCATTCTGGTTAAAAATAACGAGAACTTTCTTTTATGCTACAACTTTGCAAGGACATAAGAAGAAGAAAAGGAAGAATAAGGAAAACTTAACTAAATGAATTTCACGAATAAAATGTAAAAATTCAAGGAAAAAAGAATCTAATAAATATAAAAAGTTCTAAAAATAATCCTAAAATAAGAAATAAAAGAAAATAAGAAGAAGAAACCAATCATCAAGTGAGTCAAGCTCAAGAGTCACTTAACAAAGAAAACAAAGCTATCCATCATATGTCAGTCATTAACGAAAAGAGAGAACAAAACAAAAACCAAAAAGAATTACAATAAGAAGAAGAAACTTAACACAATAAATAAGAAAATGAAATATATTTCTGGAATTATTGGACTTTTGTACACAAAAAAAAAAATCTTTTTATAACAAAAAAAAAAATCATGAAAATTTCTGTCAAGAAAATATAAATGAATTTATTTTATGGATCATCCTGTATAAATATCTCGATAAAAACTAAAGAAAAAACCCATTCCATAAATAATATTTTGAAGATCATCCACTGTTTAGTTGTGTAATTTACTAAAATGAGCAAAAAACAAAAGCAAAAGCAACAAAAAAAAAAAAAAGAGGAAAAATCCAAAACCATAAAAAACAAAAACAAAAACAAAAGCAACAAAAAAAAAACTTCTAGAAATAAAATTTATTTAATTTTTGCTTGGTTTTTTTTCTTTTTCGTCTTGCATTTTAATATCATCAAAATGAATGTTTAAAGTGTTAAGAACAACTGATAGAAATTCATCTTATAAACTCGACATATATAAGAGAAAAATATCTACACACACATCAGTTACAACAAATCAACAAAATAATGTGCGGCTGCATTTTTTTTTTGTCCCTTTTTTGTATTTGCTAAAAATATATTCACAATTTATTCCAAACAAAAGTTACAACTAAATGAATTCTTATAACAAATATTATACAGATGCAATTCATCTTCTTATTTTTACTTCTTACACATAAGTGTAAGTATAAAAAAAAGTACAATTTTGATTGGGGTGGATGAGATGAATTGTCTTGAAGATAAAATGTGAATTTGTTTATTTTTTTATTGAGGTTAAATTGTCTCCACCAAAAATATAAATTAAAGTGAAATTTGGATGTAATTGTTTCATCGTATAATATTAATGAGAAGGTTGACAAATAAAGACAAATTTCAGTAATAATGGATTTCTTTATTATTTAATTACTTTAAATTAAAAATGTTTGTGTCATTGTACTCTCTCCTTAAAATCTTTCGTTCTTGTAAGTTCCCTTGAAACAATCATAAGTCAAATATATATTTTTTATTGTTTGCGTTTACATTAATGATTCAATTTTTAATTGTGCTGCAAACTTATTCACTCTTTTAATTCTTAAGACATTGAACAATATGTCCGTATAAATTTGAACATATATTTGTCCGTTTGTACCATTCCTTAAAATCATTAAACAGAATATAAAAATAAAATATAAATTTTCCATTTTGTCTCTAATGAGTTTTCTTTTTTTCTTCATCCGTTTGTTATTTATTTTATTTCTAGGAATAAATCTTGGAACATTTTTCAAAGTGCAAAAACATTTTTGCAATTGCAATTCGGTCCTCTTCTTCTTCTTCTTCTTCTTCTTCTTCTTCTTCTTCTTCTTCTTCTTCTTGTTTGCTTTTTTTTTTTTGTTTTGTTTTTGATTTTATTTTTGGATGACAATTTTTAGACTATTGAAAATTATGTGTATTTTATGCGTTGCGTGAGTCAAACCAAATGACAAAACTTTGGTCTTACTGCATGTCTCTCTGGCTGTGTGAGTGTGTGTGTGTGTGTATGCTTCGGTTTTTATAGGAAAATTTACCATTAAATTTTATGTATAGTTCGTTTTTTTTTTTTTCTTCTTACCAACAAATGTTTGTTTTATAGAGACGAACAAAAAAAGTAAAAGAAAATCATCAGAATAAGAAACTGAACATAAAACATTTTATTTATTTATGTTCACGGTTTATTTTTAAAATGTATAAATTATGGAAGCTTTTTCTTTTCTTTTCGTTTTTCACTGTTTGGTGCATATTTCTCTTCTGATAAATTAAAACGAAAAAAAAATAAAAAGAAAAAAGAAACAAATAAAGAAATGAATTTTTGAATTTTTGCCAAATAAAAAGCAACAAAAACCAAAAAAAAAGGAAAAGTTAAAATTGCATAAATATTCATCACAGTTCACAGATTAATTTTTTTCTTTCTCTCTCTTTTTATTATTAGGCGTTGTGTGCGTATGTAAATTACTTAAGTGTAATGTAATTTCAGTTAATTTCTTTCTTTACTTTTTTACAAAAAAAAAAAAAATAAAATATATTAAATTAAGAGATAAAATAAAGATGACATACGATGCCATTTAGACTCTATGACATGTACAGATAAATGTCACTTTATGAAATTCTAATAAAAAAACAAAAAAAAAAAAAGTTATAAGAAGGGAAAAAAAATTAAATAACTGATTTTCCACTCGTAAATTTTACAACACATTAAAAATATAATTTTCATTACATTTTCACTGAAATTTCTTTCTTTGGTAAAATAATTGGGTGTTTCTGTTTTAATTTTTTTTTGACATTTGATAATTGTTAGTGTTGGACTTTTACCAATAATTATTTTGAATATAAAGAAAACTTTGTCGTTATTAACAATTCAACAAAATTGTTTTGCAAATGAGAGGAAAATACTTTTGAAATAATTTTATTTGGCTTTGGGATAGAAAACAAATTTTGAAAGTTTACAGTTGATCCAAATAAATTTCCTATATAAAGAAAATGTTAACGTAGAATTTCAATTATTGTAATTCAAATTTTTAATCTCCATTATAAATTCTGCCCTTTCATTGGTTATCTTCCTTAAGCCACATTTTCATTCATTTACGATCTAAGATCTACGTAGAAAAATATCAACTCTTTTCCTTATTCCTTATTCCTTATTCCTTATTCCTTATTCCTTATTCCTTATTCCTTATTCCTTATTCCTTATTCCTTATTCCTTATTCCTTATTCCTTATTCCTTATTCCTTATTCCTTATTCCTTATTCCTTATTCCTTATTCCTTATTCCTTATTCCTTATTCCTTATTTTCTATAATACAATAATGGATGCTTTATAAATCTGACCAAACATAGAAAAATAATGTGAAAGGAAAGTAACTAGGAAAAGTGTTCAGAAGCAACGGGAATGAAAAATTCTAAGATGAAAACAAAAAAAAAAGAAAATGAGGAAAAAACTTTTTACCAAATTTCTCTCTTGTCTCTTTTTTTTCCCCAATCGTTCGTTTTTGTTGTTGGGGTGGTTTTTTTTTTTATCCTTTTCAAAGAAAGACGGTTGAAACTGTACAGTGAAAGAGTTGGACAACTATTCATCGGATTTTTATATAAAAATAAAAAACAAAAAAGAAGAAGTGGGATAATGTAATCGTTCCTTTTTGGGTGGTAAACTATGTACATTACACACACACACACACACACACACACACAACTGACTCACAGACATATATACAAATTTATTCTATTTGATTTGTGTGTGTGTGTGTGTCTTTATCTGTGTATATATTTATGTGTGTGTGTGTGTGTGTTTTGTGTCAGTTGTGTTAGATACAGTATAACGGACTGTATATAAAAAAAGAAATAAAACTATAAAAAGGATATCTATATAGTGACGAAGATTAATGACCTGACATTGCATTTTCCTCAAACATTTTCTCTATCCGTCCGTTGTTATAAAAAAAAAAAAACGAAAAAACGTATTTATGTGTTTCTATATGTGCATTATTTCTTATAGATGTACATACGAAGTACATTCTGTGCACTAAGATCTAAGTCTTAGACCAGATCGTAATATAGTTACTTAGTTTGTTTTTTTTTTGTTCTCCTTTTTCAATTTCATATGGATTTCTCTTTATCACCCTTCACTATTTTCCTCTTTCTCTATACCACTCTATCTCTCTGTCTCTCTTTCTCTTTGTAGTTACATTTTATATTATTTTTAGAAAATATTTCTTTATAAATTTTATTTTTCTTGCGGTTTAAGAATTTTTCGATTTAGTTTTCTTTTGATTTTCTTCTTTTTTTTTTTAATTTACAACGAAAAAGGTACAAAAACTATTTTTTGTTTTTATATAGATTCCAAGTGTGGAAAGGTAAGATCATACAGAGAGTAGGTGTGAATACATACCGCACACACTGTAATTTATTTTAATATTTGCAAATTTTTTCATTTTAACACAAATGTCTCGTCCCAAGTTGGCCTAGTGTGAAAAAGTGGACGTTAATATTAAATAGTAAATCTTAAAAAAACCAATAAAACAATTACTTGATACAATCAAGTACAAAGAGTAGTAGTAGTAGTAGTTGTAACACAAAAATTGAAGAAACATAACGATTTTTAATTTTATTGATTTAAATGGATTTTTTTTTTTTGTTTTAAAATATTTGTCATTAAAAGTTAATTATTTTTGATTTGTTTTCTAAGAAAATTTACATTAATAGGAAATATGTCGTAAAGGAAATAAAATGTCAGCACTTATCTAATTGTATTTAAACGGAAAACTTTTTACAAAATATTATTTTTAATTTTTTTCAATTTTTTTATTCCATAGAATTTTTCTATAATTCTCGAATTTAAAGTGAAATTATCATGAAGGAATTGTCATAGATCTATAGACTAAATGACATTTTGTCTGACTGAATAATAAAATAAATTTAAATAAAATAAAAATCTAACTGAAGAATTTAAAAAATAAAAAGATAAAAACACAACAACAACAATCATGAATTATCATAATTTGGTTAATTTCATAAATTTGTATTTGGAACGATTCCATAATAATATGTGACGGATGCAATTTCAAAATTATATAAAAAGAAAGGGGGAGGGTGGTTGATTGTCAGCCACAAAAATAATTAAGCTCTGCGATTGTGTTTTTTTTTTACGTGTGCGGTAACCAAGAATCAAATCCCTTTTTATTTTTTTTTCACCAGACCACACTGTGTGGTGGTTCATGTATTTTTTTTTATTTCTTTTTCAACTTTTAATCTTTCACTTGTGTGTTGTGTGTGTGTGTGTGTGTGCTTGTGTGCTTGTGTAAATATTGAGTCTGGACAACCCTTTAATTTTATTTTTCTTTCTTTTACGTTAATTTCGCACATGCATTTTTTATGTTGTGAAATTTTTCCGTTTTTATTTTTTAATAAATTCTAAATTTTGACAAAAAAAAAAGAACAACAAAAAGGGAAACATAAATTTAATAAAAAGAGAAACAAAAATTTACAAACATTTATTAAAAAAAATCTAATACCGGACTTCTTTTTTTTTTGTTGGTTGCCGATACTAAATTAAGAGTCACTCTTTTTAGTGGTTTGTTTTTTTGGCAAAATGTAGAATGCATACACACACAGATATTTAATGCAAAAAGAATAAAAAAAAAAAAAAAAAAACCGAGAAAAACCAAACCAAACCTACAAGAACAACAACAAACAATCGCATAAAAAAAAAAAAAAAAATAAACGAAGAATAAAAAGAGGAACAGAGAATGCTTCAATATTGTATAAAAAGCGCGGAATATCTCTCTATCTATATTCCTCCTATATACGATACATTTGGATTTGGATAGAACAAAATAAAACGAAAAAAACAACAACAACAACAAAAGCATCAGCAACAACAACAACAACAAAAAAAAGAACCAGTCTTTTTAATTTGCGTCGTGAAATTTTGCCTCGTTTTTTATTTTTTCTTTTTTGTTGTTTTATTTTTGGATTTTATCTTTCATTCCACCTCATGTTCTTTTTCATCTCCATTCCCTCCTCTCAGCGCGCATCCAGTTTTTTTTTTTGCTTTATTTTACTCGAGTCTCCACAAACACTCTATACACACACACACACTTGATGATGATGATGATGATGGTAAATACATTTATAAGTCTGTCTATGTCAGATGAGAAGAACTTTTATGAAATTCATATTCTTCATTTCGTTCAGCGTTAATCCCGTCTCCTTTTTTTTTTTTAGACACGAAACACGAAAAATAAAAGAAATTGCATTAAAATTTGGATTAATTGTGCGTGAACAAAAGTGAAACAGATTTTGAAAAATATGCAGTTTGATAATAAGAGGAAACTTTGAAAATCCAAAACGTAGCCAACTGCGATTTGTTCTTTTGAAAATTTTAGAATCTGGCAACAATTTTTTTCAGAATTCATCATTGAGTAATTGAGGCATTTCCACAAAATTATTCTCGTGACGTGTGAGAAGAATCGAACGAAATAAAAAAAGCAGAACAATTTCTAATGGACTCGAATACTTTATTTTTTGTCTTAAAGATTATTGTAAAATTACATAATTGAAAGTTCCATTGGAAAGGTCCACATCCTCTGTCCCTTTTATATTATTATCTTCTTCGAGAGAATACAATTTTTGTTGTTGTTCGTTTTTTTTTCTTTACATTTTTTCTTCTTTTCTGTTTCTCATCTTTTTGTTTTTTCTTTTTTTATTCTTTATTGTGCTTTTTTTTTGCATTCATTTTTAAAGTGTGTGTGTGTTGGTGTGTGTGCTGCATTTCTGTTTTATTTGTGTGTTTGCATTAAATCCTTTTATTTTCTACATAAAAATAAATAATTGTGTGCCTTTTGTTTTTATAAGAAAGTTTTAGGATTTTCAATTTACCAGACAGATACAAAATCTGAGAATTGATGTCGAATGCAACGAGCCAAAAAAAAAATAATATAAATTATAAAATTTGGAGGGAAAATCTTTCATCTTTATTCTTTTCCCACTAATAATCTTCATTTTTTTATCAGTATTTTTCTGCTTCTCTTCATCATTATAAGAAATTCTAACAAATAAAAAATATGTTTTGATTTATAAAGAAAGACGTTTGAAATAATTAATTAAACTAAAATTCTTCTTTATATTCATGAATTTCTGCGTATATAATTTATGTTAGTTTTATATTAACATAAAAAATTTATAAGGATTATATCTTTGATCACACAATGGGATATTTGAAATTCAACAGAATCTTAATGATGTCCTAGTCATATTCTATATCCCTTTAGCCGAATTGACCTTTACGATTATGATAATGCAATCTAAAAAAATTTATGCAGTTTTGTGACGTTATGTGTGTGTGTGTGTGTTTATTGTTTGTTGTTGTCAGAATTAATTTTTCTTGTCGAATTTTAATCAAATGCATTAAAAAAAAATTCTTTTCATTTTTTGTGGTTTTTATTTTGTTGTTGGTTATTTTTCTCTTTATAAAAAAAGTCGACTTTTATTGGAAGGTAAAATTTCTTCCTAATTTAGAAATCGATTATTTTTAATTAATTTCATTTAAAATGTTAAAGATGTCTACCTCTATTCACTCTAATTAAATATATTTATTTATTTTTTATAAATAAATTTTGTAAACAGAACAAGGAAAAAAAAATCTTAATTAATAAAATTTTGTTGAAAGTTGATTTTTACAAAAATTATGTAACTGTGTTGTGATGACACCTAGAAATAGAATTTTGTTTGTTTGTTTTTCTTTTATATTTTACTTGAATTCTTGTTTCTATAAAAATAAACTATAACTAATTTTTTTTTGTTATTGTTTTGTCCCTGTTCAGTATTTCAGAAGTTACTAAAAATACATTAAATTAAATTTCTTAATACTTTAAAAGACGCAACGGAAAAATGTTTGAATTTCAATTGTATAAAGGTTTGTCAATGGGCTCAGTAATCAGAATTTAAAGAGACGTCAGTTGAATAGAGAAATAAAAGGAATAACAAAAATAAGGGTAGTGATGTTATTGTTTACAGATAAAATAATGAAAGTCTCCACAAAAAAAAAAAACAACAACAAAAAATAACAACAAAATGTAGAAGAAGAACAATTCAGACATTTAATCGTATAAATTCACAAACAGTCGACAATAATAATAAACGATAAATCTATTATTATTATTATTATTATTGTTACTATCAATTTAATTGTTTCATTTGTATGTGGGGTAGAGGATAAAAAAATTGAAAGTTTTACAACAACAACAACAACAACTGACAAAAACTGACAACAACAACTGACAACAAATAACAACAAAAAATGGCAAGAAAAAAAAAAGTAAAATAAATAATAATCCATTTTTTATTCTTTAAATAACAACAAAAAAACAACAACAACAACAACAACAACAATAACAAAAAAACTTTAACCTTGGAAAGACTGGCATATCCAGATTTTCAAATTAAGAAGAAAAAAAATATAAATGAACAACAACAACAACAATAAAAATCAAAACGCGCTATTTGACTGGAATTATGTATTTATTGTGCATTTTGGTCATGCATACACTTTTTTTATTTAAAAAAATATCTGCCAGTGTGGCTATGTGTATGTGTGTGTGTGTGTGTACTCTGTGAATAAATCTATTCCACATATGAGAGAATCAAAATAAAAAAAAAAAACACAACAAATTTCTAACTATTTGTACACTGTTAAATTATTGAAATTAAATATTTTCTATGTTATCAACACTTTTACTAACTTCCATAAGGATTTCATGAATATTGACTAATCGTATATTCTTTTCACTTATAAGATCTACCTACATTTATTCTCTCTATATACGCTTTACAAAAAAAACAAAAACAAAAAAAACAACAAAAACAACAACAACAAAAATACGATGAAACTTTATTCACCTACACACACTTCTATACGTTACGAAACATGAAATAAAGTACAATCGTGTTTACTATATACTTCAGACAATTTCATCTTCCACCTCTTCGTCTCCTTTCCTTTTTTTTTTTCCTTTTATACGAATAGAAAAAAAATATATATTGTTGTGATTCTTATGAATCAATGATTCAAAATTGAAACACAGAAGCGTATATAGAACTAAAGTCAGAAATTTCAAATGGAAATGTTTTACTTTTTTTTATTTGTTAATTTTTTGTTTGTTTTTTGTTTTTTTTTTTTTTTTTTTAAATTCAAAAAAAAGCAAAATGAAGAGCAAAAAAAAAAAACGCACAACAAATAAGAAAAGGAAAAAAAAAGGAAGAAAGACAGAATACAGTTACAGTGTAAATTTAGTCGTCCTTTTAAAATCCATGTGTTCGCGAAATTAAAAAGAAAAAAACAAGAAGAAGAAGAAGAAGAAGAAGAAAAAAAAGAATGGAAACAGTGAAGATGGGAGGGATGAAACAGAGGAAGAAAAAAAAACTTACATGAATAAAAAGAAATCAAAGAAAATAAGAATATTGAAGAAAGAACAAATAAACAAAAAAAAAAAAAAAACGGTGTGGTTGGGGAAAAGAAGAAACTTTTTAGAGACATGAACGACGTAACAGAAGAAGCAGCAAAAAAAAAAGAATAAAGGGAAAAAACAAAAACAACAACAGAAAAAAAAAACTGAATAAAAAGAACGAAGAAGAAGAAGAAAAAAAAGGCGACAACGAAAAAAATAACAAAAACATTGAGAGAGAAAAAAAAAATCACAAAACAGAAGACGATCGAAATCAGAAGAAATGAAAGAAAAATAATGCAGAGAAAATTGTAGAAAAAGTAAAATGATGGAACTGATTCTGGGATATTTTCTAAAAGAATAGGAAAATACATACACACACACACACACACACAATACACATACACACAGGAAAAAGGACAAAAGGAGAAAGATGAAGAAGAAGAGAAAAAAATGGGATATTCATACCCGTTGTGAAATAACAACAACAAGAACGAAAATTGTGCAATCACCAGATTTTTATTTCTGAATTTTCCATTCAATATTTTTTTTCCCTTTTTTTTTTTTTTCTTGTGGAAAATCCGTTCAGAAAATTGTTTTCGGGTTTTCTTTCAGTTTGTTTTTTTTTTCTCTTTTTTTCGTTCGTTTTGTTGTTGTTGTTATTCTTTCTTTAAAGAAATCAATGATAATAATTGGAACATTTTAGAAATTCTCTTTTATTTTTCTTGCCAGGATTCAATCCTTTTTTTTAAAAAAAAAAATGAAAATCTAAAAGATTTTCAAACGACAAATTCATTTTAGACATTTTTTTCTTTTCTGTTTATAAATTTTTGTTTTTGGTTTTTCCCCCAATTTTTTTTTTCGGTGTAAAGCGCAGATAAAAGTTACGATAAAAATACGGAAATAAAAATGTCGAATTGCATCTTTTGAGTAAAAACAAAAAAAAAAACAAAAACAAAAACAAAAATGGAAATGAAAGGAAAATAAGTTCTGACGATGACTCATAATAATTTGACTTAAACAAAATAAATAAATAAATAAATAAAGAAAACCAAACTGAATCAATTCTTTCGTTTTTTTTAGAACAACAAATAAAAATTGGATAATTTAAATTTATTGGTCATACTAAATGGTCACTTTTTGTATTTTCCAAATCTATTTTTAAAGTGGGAAGAAGTGAAAGAGACAAAAGTGAAATAAAAGAGAATATAGAGAAAAAAAACAAAATCAGTATTCGAAAGAAAAGAAAAAAAATAAGAAATTTACTCATGTCCATGAATGCCTTCCACTTGTACCCGTAAGTACATTATTTTTAAGTTGAAATTCTGCGAATACAAAACACAAAACATTTAAAAGAAATTTGTAAATGTTTCTGATGTTTCTTTACCCAAATGTGAATCATTGTCTGTTTGTACAATTGGAACTTAGGACAAATTTTATTCAATTTATCCGTTCATTTAGTTTTTGTTGTAAATATTTATCTTGAATTTTCATTATAAATATTTTAATTGTAAAATTGGAATTTTCTTTGATTGTTGACGGTGCTTCTTTAGTCCACGGTAATTTCTCATAATTATATCGTTGTTACTTTAAATTCAGAATCAAAGGATTTAAACAATAGAAGTGCAAGAATATTTTCACAACAGGAGTAGGGGAAGAGAAGTGCTTCCCAAATTCCAACTAATTTTGGCATTTGGTTGTTTCTTATTCTCCTTATTCTCATATTTTTTTTTTTACAAACAGCCTTAATACCATTAAGACACTTAGAAAGATGAAACATAAACAAACAAACACAAAAAAAATATTTCTCTTAGCAAATAAAAATACAAAAGAAGAAGAATAAGAAGAAGAAGAAGAAAACAAAAAATAAATGAAAACATAAACAACAAAAACAACCAAAACAACAACAACAACAATAACAATCAAAAAAAAGTCAAACAAATAAAATGAAACGCAAAAAAGGAAAAAGGAAAAAAAAAATAGAAAGAAAGGAAGAAAGAACGAAGCTTTATTCTAATAATAAGAATAAGAATAAAGTACAGCTTTTTTACAGTTGATTAATTATTTAGAGCAGCAGCCCAAAAAAAAAACAACAACAATAACAACAACAACAACAATAATAACAACAACAAAATTGTATTTCATAAATTAAAATTTTTGAATAAGAAAAAAAAAAAACAGAAAATTAAAAATAAATTTTTTCTTTTTGTTTTTGTCGCTGTTGCTGTTGTTGTTGTTGTTGTTTAGAAAATGAAACAAAAACGAAAAATTTAAATAATTAAGCAAAAAACTAAAAAAAAAAAAGAAAAACAACAACAACAACAACAATAATAATAATAATAACAACAAATACAAAACAAAAGAACTTCAAGTATATTAAATATATGAACCCGATGACACCCAAAGAAATCCATAGGTAAAATTGGCTACAATAATTTTGTTAATTATTTTATACGAAAATTTTGTGAAAAATACAAAGGTTTTGTCAGTTTTTACGAATATTTACGAATATTGTCCTTATTTTTGAACTAAAACAACATTCTTTTTGTAAATTAAACAAAAAAATACTGTAAAAGTAGATTTTGTTAAATTTTGTAAATTCAAACAAAATTAATGTAAAAAAATTCTTTAACGCAAAGCTTCTTTGTTTAGATTACAAATAATTTGTAAAGTTTAGTTAATTATTTTTGTTAAATTTTGTAAAAGAAACAAAATGAACGTAATTTTTACAAAAACATTCTGTATCAAAACTATTTACAAAGCTTGTTTGTTTACATTACAAATATTTTGTCAGTTTTGATTAGATTTTTTTATGAGTTTAAAAATATTAAAAAATAACCGTCAATGGAAAATAAAATTTCAGTTAATAATAAATTATGTTTTTTTTATCAAAAAAATTAAATTTTTTAATTTAATTCCTCATCAACATCATGTAACAAATAAAGGACATTAACTTAAAAATGTATGAGGATTAAACTTTTTTATGCCTTCTTTAGTATAGAATATCTAACAATTAATGATTCCCAATTACTTGAAATTACACGGAAAAAAATTGAAAAATTAATAATTTTTAAAAAAAAAAATCTTAATCAGTATCTTAATAAAATTATTTTCTATAGATGTCACATGTTGGCTTTTCTAATTTTTTTGTTCGTTTAAGTTGCGGCATTAAGTTACGGTTTTGTGGAATAAGAAAACAATTCTTAACATTGAACATTTCTGAAATTCTTATCCACGCAGGAGTATCTATAGATTTGAGTTTTAATTTAGTAAAAATTGGTTCCTGTTTACCTAGCTCTAAAAAATGCATGTTTAGCTGGTTCTGAAATCATATATTTTATTTACTCGAATCATAAGATTTGACCGTTAAAAACTTTCAATATTTTTTCATGAAAAATCATGTGCATTTATTTCACGAACGTTTTATTTTTCTTTAACAAAATTTTGTTTTATTTCACAAAATATTGTATTATTTCACAAAATATTGTATTATTTCACAAAATATTGTATACATTTTACAAAACTTTGTATTATTTCACAAAATATTGTATTTTTTTTACAAAACTTTGTATTATTTCACAAAATATTGTATTTTTTTACAAAATATTGTATTATTTCACAAAATATTGTATTATTTCACAAAACTTTGTATTATTTCACAAAACTTTGTATTATTTCACAAAATATTGTATTATTTCACAAAACTTTGTATTATTTCACAAAACTTTGTATTATTTCACAAAACTTTGTATTATTTCACAAAATATTGTATAAATTTTACAAAATTTTGTATTTCTTTCACAAAATCTTGTATTATATCACAAAATGTTGTATTAATTTTACAAAATTTTGTATTTATTTCACAAAATCTTGTAAAGGTTCTATAAGAAAATTTCGCATTTTTTTAAAGCGGCAATCAGTTCAATTGAAATGTTCGAGGTAACAAGTGCTATGAAAAATAAAAGCGGAAAAATAATAAAAAAGAAAAATATTCAAAAATTTATTAAAGGTTTGAGCCTCGATAAGGTTACTCGTGTGTTTGTTATAAAAAAGTGTTTGGGTGAATATAAATTTAAGTTCGATTTAAATTTTTATGTAATAACATGTAATATTCTATAATTAGATTTTAATATTAGCGTAAAGCAGTTAAAAACGTGTGATTTAGGTGTTCTTTGTAAATCCATAGTGCCAGATAAGGATCTGGCATATAGAGTACGTTTGGAATTTGCGCTGCACAACTACTGCCATAAAAAATTAGTAAGTATTTATGAATTTAGTGATGCTTGTTCATAATTATATTTCAAATATCAAAGTAATAAAACCAAATTTTTTTAGAGCACTCCAAACTCTGTAAATTGTCTATATTGTTTATCGGAACTCGATAGAGATACAAAGTCTGTAAGTTCTTCATTTGTGGAGGCTCTTGATAAGTATTGCAAAATATACGACGAATTTTAAGTACAAATTAAAAATTTTATTTTGGGTGCCAATGCACATGGATTATAAATACGTTTATGAGAGATGCATTGGTAAGTAAAGTAGGGTTGTCATATATAAAAGGATTTTTTATTAAAAATTTTGATTTTAGAAATGAAAATAGATAAATCTGATATAATATGGCTTAATAATAATCATTGGTAATAAAAAAACAAGAATACTTACATATTAATTATTATAATTATAATAATTTATCGTATTTTTACAATTCTAGATTGACATCGACTAAAAATTAATTGGCATCGCTGACTGTGACATCCTTATCAATTGGGCTCATTTCCAGAGTAAGGTACAATTAGTATTTAATCGTATTAAGGATCCTGTTCATCGTACGATGTTACAAAAATGTCAAAGTGATCCCATGAATGGTAAATATGATTTTATGCGTTTCAATTTAGGCATAAATATTTGTTTAATTTACTTTTCTTTGTTATAGATTATACAATTTACTTGATAATACAATTGTTGCACGTTTTTCTTCCCCCAACAATCTCAGCAAAAAGACCAAAAAATACACAGCAAAGGATTCACAAGAATCTTTTGTGATGTTAGTGAGTGACTCTTCGGAAATTTCATCAAAAATTGCTGCAGTAAAAGAAGAATGCTTCAAAAATAATTCAACGTCTCAGCCAATTATTATAGTAGTTGGAGATTTAGACTCCCATACAATTTCTGAGTTTTATGTTAAATTTGATAAAATAACTTATAAGTTATTTACTTTATTGAAAGCAATAGACACTTGCTTTAAATTATACCAAGTTTTTAATTTAAAATACCCTACGCAATCAGAAATTGTATGGGAGTTTATTCAAAAATATTTTTACCAATTAAAAACAAAATTTGATAAAAATACTTCAAAAATTTCAAGCTTAATTTCTGATTTGAAATGAATAAAAATGGAACTTATATTATTTGAATTTATCTTACTTATATATAAACTAAGAATTAACATTATATAATAAAATAAGAAAGTTTTTTTAATTTTTTTTTTGTCAAATGAATTAACTAGTATGTATATTTAGTTTAAGTTTTTATTTCAATAATGAAATATAATAATTCAATAAATGAAATTAAAATTAAAATATTGATTTTTATATTATACAAATATTCCTTAAAAAAGTGACAAAAATATCGTAAAATAAGTTAACAAAAATATCGTAAGGTAAGTACAATAATTTTGTATATTTCTAATTAAATACGATTATTTTGTAATTTTTTACAATTATGTTTTTTTTTTTTACAATAATATTGTAAAAATAAAACAAAATATTGTAGTTTAGTCCGTACCCACCTACACATTATTTGTATTTTTTTCACAGTATTTTGTAATTTTATTACATAATATTGTATAAATACTACAACTATTTTGTTTATTTAATCATAAGATCTACGAAATAATTTTGTAGTTTTTTACCCTACTATTCGTATATTAAACAACAGTTTTGTTAATTTTTATTTTACAAAATTTTTTTACAAAATCTCACAAAACCTAACAAAATCTCAATTTGGATGAAATCCACGAATATTTTGTGAGATTTTACCCACAAAAACTCACAAATCTACCTATGGATTTCTTTGGGTGGATAATGTAAATTCATTTTTTTTTTGGTTTTTTTCTTTCGTTTTTCTGTTTCTGCTTCTGTTTTTTTTTTTCTTTTTTTTTTGGGTAAAAAAAATAAAAATATATAAATTTTAAGTCTTTCGACGGGTTGATTTGCATGAGAATAGGGATAAAATATATCCATAAAATAAAAAAATGCGGAAAGAATGTGTTGGGACGGGAATGGGGGGAAGAAGAGTTTTTTGTGTTTATGTGTACAAAAAAAAAATATAAAAAATATTTCTTCTTTTTTTTCTTTTTTTTTTGTCGCAGACGCAGACGAAGGATTCGAGACTTTGCTTTATTATTTCCCAAAAAAAAAAAAAAAGTTCGATTTTTATGTTTCATTTTTTTTTTCTTCTTCTTCTTCTTCTTTTTCCTTTCAGTTTTCTCCCTTTTTTACCCCCTTTTCTTTTATTGCTGTTTGAATTCCGTAAATTCCGGAACTTTGCTTGTAAATTTTAAAGAGGAGACAAAATATTTGTAGAAAATCCGTCCATTAAGCAAAAATTCTTCTTTTTAGTTGATGTTGTTGTTGTTATGAATAAAGTCTGAGAGGACAATTAGTTGTGTTTGATCCTCTTTGTAAATGGAAAAAAATTATGAACATCAGTATTATTAGACTCATCATGAAATTATTGTAAAGAATTTTAAGGATATATAGTTGAAGCAGACACAAATAGGATCATAATAATCACAGAGAAAATACAGAATCCGGATAAACAGAAAAAAAAATACAGTAAAAGGCGATGAGAATCACTTTGCTGGAAAAAGGAATTATTTACCGTTATTTGAAATATGGAAACTATACTTTAGAGCTCACGGTTATGTCATCTCATCCTTATATCCTTTTAACATTCCTTTAACATCCCTTTGTAATTTTTCAGTAAAATGAACAGATTAATTTTCCTATAGATTTTCTTTAAAAATAAAAAATTCATTCGTGAAACTGAAACTATGATTAACGGGTGACAATTAAAAATTAACATTTTTAAAGTTTTTTGTCATGATTCCGTGAAAATGACAAAAAAGAAAAAATTATAAGAAAGAAACAGAAAAGACGAATCAAAATGAATTCCTTCTGTTCGATCAAAAAAAAAAAATATTTTATTAATTTTTTTTTTGTCTTCATTTTGTCGTTTGTTTTTCTTTTCTTTTTTTTTTCATTCTGAACAAAAAATAATCAACCGTGACCCGATACAAAATAAAATTAATCTTATAAATAAATTATTTATAAATAATTTTGGTTTTGTCAAAAAATAAAACAACAACAACAACAACAACAGTAACAACAACAAAAATTAATTCCTAGACAGTTTTGTTCGTTCTGCACGAATTAACACATGAAGAAGCTGAAAAGAACACGCCCGTCACGACGACCATTTTTCCTCTTCTTCTTCTTCTTCTTCTGTTTCGTTATTTTTTATTATTGGTTTTTTGTTGTTGTTGTTGTTGTTGTTGTTGTTGTTGTTGTTGTTGTTGTTGTTGTTGTTGTTTTTTTTTTTGGCTTCTTTATTTTCTATACAAGAACAAAAAAAAAATTTTTTTTTGACCACAGCAAAAAGACAACAATAAAAAAAATTCTATTCTCTTCTGGTGATTGTTTCGGAATCTGTTTTATTTTTCATTGTTGCTGTTGTTGTTATTTTAAATTATATTAAAAAAAAAAAAAACGATGTGAAGAGATGAGAGATGAACGATGGAGATGATAGAGTAAGGTGCTTCTATTTAATAAATTAAAGATGAGGAGAATGAAGAAGAAGAAGAAGAAGACAGAAGACGATGAGGAAAAGAACACGAAAAAAACAAAAAAAAAATGTTGTGGATTGATGATGAGATTCATGATTACTGTTTGATGATTAAGTATGTTTCATTTTTCTTTTCATTGTTTTCTTTTTGATTTCAATGTCGTTCAAATAAAGTCAAAAAATTTCATTGTAAAATTTTCTCTTTCAAAATATTATTTGTTGTTCATCCGGATTTAGACTCTGGACCAGATACACAATTTTCTTTATATATTTTATTTGTATATTTTATAAAATGCATTTTTACAGCAAAAAAAAAATTAATAAAGAAAAGAACAAGAAGAAGAATACAAAATGCATAAAATCTGTTTTCAGAATGAAACTTTACGAATGAATTGCGATATTTTTGTTTTTGTTTTTTTTTTTTGTTTAAAAAGGTCAATTTTCAAGAAGGCTTTAGTTTTTCTTTATAAAAAATCCATTGTAGAATATTTATTTATTTTGTTATCTTTGTAAAAAAAAACTGTCTAAAGATTTTCTATTTGTTTATATTTTCAAAAGATAAAATTTCTATTTTAACGTGAATACTTCAAATGTTTTTATCGTTTATCCGGGTTTTTCTTATTTTTATTAAATTTAAATTCTTATTCAGAATTTACAGAAGATATTAAAGGATTTTACATATAAAATTGATAATCAATGTTCGTGATGAAAAGAAGATAATTCCATATTTAATTGAAGTTTTAAATTTTAATCTTAATTTTTTATCACCGTTGAATGTGGTGACTAAATGAAGTTTAATGAATGCTCGCTGATGTTTTGAAATAAAATACGAATTCAGTGTAAAATGGAAATTATTGTCCTAGACGTAAAATATAAATAAATAAAATAAGAAAATAAATATTTAGCACTTAATAAAAATTCAAACTAAATACAGAAGGCAAAAGTTGTTCTAAAACCTTAACGCACAAGGGGCTCCCAACATATTCATTGTCCTCCATTGTCCTCCATATAAAGCGCTTCCTTAATGTTATTGGCATTTTAGTTTTATTTTTATATTATCCTCAATTTATATTCCAAGAAAAATTTAATTTTCATTTTTCCCACATGGGAAAGGTTCAATTGTGAATTTGCCAAAGTGTCAACCATTTTTGTCTATACTGGGATCGTGAATTAAAAAGTTTGAGAATCCCTGACAGTCCCTGCCTCTAAAGTCATGTATAGATACACAAATAGGAATAAAAATTAACATATTTTGAAATTAACAATATATAGACATGATACAGAATGCACACAGCATCCACACTACAGTGTAAATAAAAAGAATAAATTGCGTTGATTTTATTTTCTTTCTATTTTCATAAAACATAAAAATGTAAATAATTATACCGCCATGTCCGCGTCACAAACTATATAATAATAATTCCTCTTCAATCTTCACTATACTCCTCCTTCGCCTCCTTCTTCAATTTTCAATCTTCTCCTCCTCCTCCACCATCCAACTCGTTTTAGTTTAGTACAAACAAATTAAAAATAATGACTGTATGATGTATGTATTTTACCAATTTAACAGCAAAATAGCGTAAAATAGCAATTTAGACAAGAATAAAAAAAAAAGACATATTTACTTGCATGCAATGTGCGTCAGATTACATATTTTTTTTTTTTATAAGAAAAAAAAACAAACCAAGACTATAGAAAAAAAATTAACAAAGAGTTAAGTCAAATGGTTGTTCTATTCGCTTGTAAGTGAGGAGGGAGGAAAATAAAAAATATTTACACAGTCAGATTCATTTTAATTTCTAATGAAATTGAATATTTTGTTCTCTCTGTCTTGTGTATCTTTTAAAATCTATAACCAATGGTGGATGAAGATGACTCAACTATGGATATTTAAACAAAATTTATTTCAAGTGACTCTTGAAATTGAACAACGAGAAAAAAATGTAAACCTGTGGAAGTTAACAAACTAAAAAAATAAAATGATCTCGTTGTACATGAATTGAATTTAAAAATTTCAAAAAAAATAAATCATTGCAATAATTTACTGTGATCATGATCGTAATACAATTTCTATCTGTCTCTCTTTCATTCTCTCTCTCTTTCTGTATTGTAGATTTTTATTTTTGGTAAATCACCACACTTATTTTGTCTAATAAACAGAAATTCTTTGTTTACAAGTAAAAGATGAACATCATTAATGTTTTTGTTTTGTGTAAAAGGTGATCATTAAATTATTACTTCTTCTTCTTCTTCTTCCTCTTCTTCTTTTGTTTTTGTTCCATACAAAAAAAAAGACAAGGACAAAAAAAGATCATAGATCATTTTGTGTCTTCTATTATTTGTTGTTTTAATGACTAAAAAAAAAATGATTGATTAATTGAAATGACAACACATAATTATATAGGACGTAAAAAACTGGAATTTTTACCATCTTCTTATAAACTTTCTTGTTCTATTGATTTCTTTATCACTTTTATTTAAAATAAGAAAACAAATAAAAAAACAACAACAACAAACTGTAAAATTAACTTTTACAATACAGAAGAAGATCAACTTAAAAAAAAAAAGAAGAAGAAGAAGAAGAAAAACAAAACAAATCAAAATGCAATATTTTTCTATATAAGTGAATATATTTCTTTAATATGTCCTTGACATTTCTTATAAATTATTTAGATACCAGTTTTGACTGGGTTATAAATGACGATAAAAAAAAAAATAAACACAAATAATTTGATTACTTTTTTTTTTTTTTTTCATTTTTTTAATAAAAGTAAAAAAAAATTTAACCTCTGATCTTTTTAATTAACTTTTATACACAATTCTCTAATCTCTAATATTAACTTTTGTTTTTTTTTTTTGTTACTCTTCTTCTTGTGTTCCTCTTAATATTTGGTGTTGTTGTTGTTGTTATTGTCTCTTGCAGGACCTGTTTATTTGCTATTTGTTTTATCAACAAAAAAAAAAAAAAACAACAACAATAATATTTAAAAGACAAAAAAACAAAAATATATCGATAGAAAAGAAATAAAAGAAAGAATAAACAAGAAAATAAGATGAAAAAAAAAAAAAAAATTTTAATTAAATTAAAACAGAAAAAAAAATGTGTAAAGAAAGAGAAAAAAAGTTGACAATAAAAAAAAGAAGAAGAAGAAAAACGATTTTAATGTCAGCATTAAAATGTGCAATTATAATCGCGTTTTGGTGGTCGAAACTCTTTCCGTTAAAATATTTATATTTCTTCTCGTTCCCCCAACGCCTCACTTCCATTTCTTTTGATGATGCTCAAAAAATTTTTATTCAATATTTTTATCTCTTCGTAGCGATCTGATATCTTCTGCACGATCATCTTATAAATAAAATTGATCAAACAGTTTTCTCCACTTTTACGTATTTTTGTCGGTGTTCGTTTGTGTGTGTATGTATGTGTGTGTGTGTGTGTGTGTTCTGGTACATTTAAAATGGAATTCATTCCATTTCATTCTCATTGAATTTGTCTAGATTAGACTGTTGATTTTGCTTTTTTTAACAAAAAAAAAAAAACATGATGCATTGGAAAACTTTATTTTATGTTGTTGTTTTTTTTTTCGTTTGTCCTTCGTGGACATTGGACATTGGTGACATTGGTCAAAAAAATATCAAACTGTTAAGGAAATCAGTATGCTAAATCTTGGTGACTAAGACCTTGGAGCTTTTTTTTTTCTTCTCTGTTGATCGCGATCACTTGTTACCTTATTCTTATAATTGTAACGGATCAGAATTTCACAACAAGACAAGAGAAAAAAAAACAGATCGCAGACGACAATTTTGAGAATAAAACAAAACTTGGCTTTGTTTTGTTTTGTTTTTTCGTCTGACAGAATCATAAGAATTATTGGAATTGCACAACTAAACGCCTTCTTCAATTTACAAATTACAACAATAAAAATATTATCAATAGAAATTTGCGTTTTTATTTTTTTTTTCTTTCTTTGAAAACGAAGAAATAAGCGCGCGAGACCAATGATCTGTCAAACTGAATTTATCAAAGAAAAGAGATGAAACAGAATTAAAAATGAGAGAGAGAGAGAGAAAGAGATAAAGGCATTAAAGTGAAGCAAAAAAGAAAAAAAGAAAAAAAAGGTCAGCCATATTTGTGTGTTTGCATGTCCATGAAAAATAAAATGCAAGAAACTGCATTGACCTTGAAAAGTTCAAGTGTGCAGACACGAATGGTGAATATTAAATACAAAATAATATTGTTTGTCTGTATAAAAATTGAAGTTTTTTTTTTTCATTCTTTTTCATTTTATGTGTGTGTGTGTGTGTGTGTGTGATATGTGTGTGTGTACGAGTTGTGTTTGTGCGTCTCTATAGTTTAGTTTTATTCTGTTTTTTTTTCCTTTAGTTTCTCTTGATGTTCGTTTCTTATTGGAATGTTTTTATCCAACATAAACAACACCAAAACTTAAGTAAGTATAAAAAAAGGATGATTTTATTGGGTGGAGGGGAGGAGGTTTATGAAAATAAAAAAAAAAAAAATATAACAACAAACAACAAAGAGTAAGACGATAAAGGAAAAGAAACAAAAATAAAAGAAAAGAAAAATAAAAACGAAAAAAAAGGAATAAAAAGATAGAACTTCGGAAGAATAATAAACAGATGTGAAGAACATTTGAATTTTGTGTTTGTTTGTTTTCTTTTTGTTTGAATAAAAAAAAAAAAAAGTCCTTTAACTGTAGAAATATCACAAACATCTCTACATACACGAATACTGAAAATAAAAATGGAACATGGATTTTAGGTTGGGGAATTCTATAGATTTTTTTTCTTTCTTTCTTTTTGTTTATACAAAAATAAAACAAAGATTCTTTTTTTGCTTTTGCTTCTTTTTTTTTTTTTTTAAATTATAAAAACAAAACAAAACAAAAGAATGCGAATGGATAAAGTAAGACAAAAAAAAAAAACAAAATAAAGAAACAAGAAGAAAAAGGTTGTTAAGACTTTTATTTTGTTTCTTTGTGTTTCTTTCATTTTTTTTTTTTATTTGTGTTTTTTTTTTGTTTCTGCAAATAGCAACATCAATACACACACACACACACATATATATAGAAAGAAAAACAACGCGCGGTCGTTTTTTTTTGGTGACGTAATATTTTTTGCTGTAAATGCGCGTTTTTTTGTTGTTGTTGTTGTTGTTTTTGTATCTTCAATACAAGAAACAAAACCAACGAATTTTTTCTTTTTAAAAAACATAAAAACAAAAAAAAAAAGGTGACCAAAATCAGTAGAGGGGGAAATTGTTAATTAAAGGAAGATTGTCTCTTCTTATATCAGTTTGATAAGAAAAAAAAAAAAACAAAAAGGAAAAGGAAAAAGAAGAAAACATGAGACAATCTCCTTACTTCAGCACCGGTACTGTCAATTAGGTTACGTTCAAACCATTTTCTTTTTTTTTTTGTTAATTTAATTTTTTCGCACGACCAAAATCTTGTGTTTTTTTCTTTCTCTCTCTCTCTCTCTCTTTCTGCTTCTTCTCGCTTTTCAATTATTTCTTAAATCCTTGGATTATTTATTTGGTTGATTAAGAAGAACGAATTTGTTTTTTTTTTTTCGTTTTGAGAATTCTATTAAGAGAATTTATGAAGTGTTTCTTCAATAAAAATTATAATATGGCAATACTTATATAGATAATATGGCAACACTATATAGTCAATTCACATTATAATTTATGCTAAATATATTTTATGATTAAAATGCATTAATTTATTATGGATTTAACCGGATTTTAGGTTTGGATTTTTATATTGTCACCCAATCTATAAAGTTTACCTCTCTTTCTCTCTCTCTCTCTCACTCTCTCTGTCTCTCTCTCTCTACTGAATGTAATTTTCCATGTTGGTGTAGCGGACTTTTATCATTCTACATTTTCTTGTTTTTCTGTTGTTTTTTTTTTTCTATAAATCCATAACAATCTAAGTCATCCATGAATTCTAATTTTGTCTTTTTTTTTCTTTCCCCTCTAGAATGACAAAAACAAAGGAGATGATGAAGAAGAATATGTGTAAAAAGGGGGGGGGGGGGGTGAGTGGGGGATATGAAACAGAACAAAACAAAAAGCGCACGTTGAATTGTGGAGAAAATTAAAAAAAAAAAATTAAAATGGCGAATCCGCTTCGATGAACAAAATGTCACTTAAGTTTAATGTGCGAAGCTCGGTTCGTTGATCAAACAGAGAAGTGAACAAAAAAAAAGTAGTAAAAAATATAAAATGAAAAAGAATGAAAAATAATAATATTAAAAAAAAGAAAGAAAGAAAAAAAACAACGACGAAGCGACTTGTACACTCACTCTCCTAACCCATATTCCGTATCCAGATCAGAATTCTTTTCTTATTATTATTTTTCTTTGCTCATCTTTTTTTTTCTTTTTTTTTGTTTTGCGTTTTTTTTTTTTTTTTGTTTTTTCTTTTATTCGTTTGTTTGTTTGTTTCCTTCTCTTTCATTTCTTACGTTTATTTGCTACAATTTTTACTTCTCTTTTTTTTCTGTTTTGACATTTCTGTGCTTGTTTGTTTAGTTTAGTTTTTTTTTTTTAGTAGTTTATTTATTATTTAATGTTTTACTTCTTTCTGTCTTTCATTTTTTTTTTCTGTTCCATCCATCCAGTTCGAAGCAGGTCCCCAACATTTATTTTACCTTTTTTTTTTGTTTCCTTCATCTTCGTTCTTCGTTCTATAAAGTTGGTTTGCGCAGAGTCGGTTGTTGTTGTTGTTTTTTTTTTGTTTGTTGTCATCTTTACATTATTTACAATATTTTCTTTTTCGTTTTGCTGTAAATTCCATTTAGCCATTTTAGATGATAATCAATGTATTCCAACCTACTACCTAACACCATCACTGACTAATACTTGTTGGTTTTGTTTTTGGGATACAATTTTTCCCGTTCGGATGATTGTACGTGAAAGATCGCTGAAAATAAAAAAAACTTTTGTTTTTCCATTTTATTCTCATTTTGTCTTACTTTTTGTATAAATTGTAAGATTTTTTTTTTCTTCACAATTTTAATTTTGTTTTATTTTTTTGCCTCTTTTTCTTGTTTTCAGTTATTGTTGTTGTTGTTGTTGTTCTTTTTGTTTTTTTGTTGTGAATTCACCGAGTTCTTTTTTTTCGTTTGCATTTATTGTGTTTTTTTTTTTTTTTGGTTTAAAAAAAAAAGGTTTACTCGCGTTTTTGCTTCTCTTTTAGTTTGTACTTCCTTGTTCGTGGAACACGTGTTCAATTCATTTTTTTTTGCTGCTGCTGCTGCTGCTTAAATTTTTAATTAGTTCTTGATTTTTTTTTTTTTTTTTTGAAAGTCAAACCGAAAAAAAAGTAGGCGCGTAAAAAATAATTCAAAATGGCCACGATTCTGTTCATTTTTTGTTTCTTCAATTTTTTCGCGTTTCTTTTGTTTTTTTTTTTTTGCTTTTGTGTTATTTTAGGGAAATCCCCCATATGATGGTGTTATCTTTATATGATTAAACTTTCTTTCTATTGGACAGCGAGTATGGGTGGTCAGTGATTTTAGTCGCTAAACAAATAATTTAACGGCTGATCAAAAAAAAAAGAATGAAAAAAAAAAAAATAACAAACAAAAAAAATTTATAATTAAACGTCACCGAAATACGGAGGCAACAACAACACAAAAAAATGTACCAGAGAAAATCAATCAAACAGTCTCTCGTGCCTCCCAATTTCATACTCAATGGACTTACTTCCAATCGCTTCTCTTTTTTTCTAATCAACTTTGTATTTTTTTTTCCTTCTGGTTTGAATTGAACTTTTTTTTCTTGTTTTGCTCTGTGTGCTTTGTTTATCAAGCTCTGGCTATTTTTTTTTTTTTTTTTTGTTTATTGCTATTATTATTTTTCCTCTCTTTTGATGTTTTTATACGGATTTTGTTTTTCTTTCATTTTTATTTCTTCTTTTCACATATTTGGATGTGTCATGTGTATGTGTATGTGTGTGTATGTGTGATGATTGTGTAGGTAGGTAGGCAAAAATATGTAACACAGAAATGAGTCTGTCTATTTTTTTTTTTTATTTTAGTTTTTCTACCTCTAAAAATTCTTATAAAAACGTTACAATGATTACAACAACAAACAATAATTACAACAACTAAATTTCGACGTGATGATGAATTGCATTGTGTCACGAGACAAAAGAAGTAGCGATCTAATTTTAATTTTGTTAGTTCACATTTTTTCTTTCGTCTTATGTTAATCGATTATAAGAAAACGGCTTCTTTCATTCCTTCATCTGTTTTCTTTTAACTTTTATAAAAAAAACCTTTTTTATTCTATTTTTTTTTTTTAATAATAATTGAATTATTTATAAGAATAAATCTAATGTACACATGACAGATGTAATACATTATTTTTATTAGAATTTTCTTTTGGCGGTTTAAACTTAAAAAAAAACGTTATCAAAACATTAGAATTGTATGTGTGTGTGTGGAATAAAATGGGAAATAATTTGTAATTAAATATTAATCAAAATAAGTCCAAGATCTTTTTTCATATCCTCTTTATAATATTTAACAATCAGATAACTAGAACTGGAGTATACTGACACTGTACCATTCTACCATCAGATCCGTCTACCTACAATGTGCTCACACATAATTGTCTTTTTCTAAATTCAATTCTACTTTTGTATAACGCCAAGAAGAATTAAAAGACATTCGTTGTTTTGTCTCAATGGAGAAAATAAAATGTTTAAAATTTTTTAAACCAAAGATAGAGAAAGAGAGAGAGAGAGAGAGAGAGAAAAGAAAAACAACATAAAATATACAAAATCAAATCACAAAAATTAAAATTAACTCACGTAATTTAATAATAATTACCTTTTGCGTTTACAATTGAATGAATTCTTTTTTACTTGTGGTTCTTTTTATTTTTTATTTTTTTGGCTTGTGGTTTTTTTTTTGTTTCTTTTTATAAAAAACAGGAATGAAAAAAAATACAAAAAAAAAAAAAATGGAAAATCTGAGAATAAAAAATAGAGAAAAAAAAAAAGAAATAAATGCGTTTTGTTGAATTCGTTTAAAAGAATTGCAATGATTCAGTGAATTTTTTTTATTCGACAAAATTTAAAATCAAACAATTGCATGGATTCCCTTGAACTCTTTGAACATTTTTTAGAAAAAACTTAACTGATTCAAGAAATAGAATTCAATTTATGAGAGAATTTTATAAATTACAATTTATTAAAAAATAAGGTACAATAACAGAAAATTATCCAGAATAATGTTCGCCATTTTCAATTGATTGAATGAATTGACTGACTTTTAAAGATTTTCAATTTTCTGCATTTTTTCTTTCAAAAAAAAATTTCAAAATCCGCGAAATTTCAATTAAATTTAGTATAAAGTAGTGAAGAGTGAACCCAAGAGAGTAAATCCTAATCTTAAATCTTGATTGAATTTACTGAAGGAAAATTTTTAAAATTCTTGCAACTATTTATACACAAATGAAGTGATCCTTCTGAAACGGTTTTTTTAGCAACAATATTTCTTAAACACACACACACACACACACACACACACACACACACAATCAACACTTAACACTCTCAACACGCACATTAAAACAGTTTCATCTAGAACATACACATACACACACACACAGACTCATCGACATCCACATAATAATAATAATAATAATAACAAAAACATAAGAAGTGCGATAAAAATAACAAAAAAAAAAAAAAAAAGAAAAAAATGAAAATAAAATAAATGGAAGAAAGAAGATAAAAAAAAGAAACAAACAAACAAACTAAGAACAAGAACCAAGAACCAAGAACAACAACAGTAAAAAAGAAAAATAAAAAACAGAAAAACGAAATTAAAGTAAAATATTAAAATGGAAAAATGAAAAGATTATCTTTAATGCAGACACATGCTGCGTTATGGTTTAATTACAGACTTAAACGATTCTGATGTGACAGTCATATATTAAGAAAAAGCATAAATACAACAACACAATAAATTCAACAACAACAACAACAACAAATAATAACAACAACAAATAATAACAACAACACAACACAAGAGACAACACACAACTTCTATCATGAAAATATAAAATAAGAAGAATGAAAATAATGTGTTTATGTGTGTGTGTGTGTTGTATATAATTATAAATATTCCAGGATCAACAAAAAAAAAGAAGAAGAATTGCATGCAACAAAACACTTTTCAATTGAAAAAGTTAAAAGAAAAAAAGAGGATGCCCTTTAGGTTTATTTTTATCATTTCTGGTTGTTTCTGTTTCTGTTTCAGAAAAAATAAAAAACATACAACAAAAAGAAAAGAAAAACTGAAAGAAAAGATGATGTGAATTGCATTGTAATGCGCATGTCAGATTATTATTGCAAGTCTTTGAGTTGAATTTATTCTCTCTTTTGCCTTTTTTCTTTTGTTTTTCTTTCAAATTTTATTCCTTCACAATATAAGATTTTCTGTTCTTTCTTTTTTCATTTTTCTTTTTTATTTAATTTTTTAGGAAATGAAGTTTCAGTCACGAAAAAAAAAATTACATACACACACACAACCACAAATCCAAAACTCTTTCAAACAAAAAAAAAGAAGACAACTGCATTTAATTAGATTGAAAAGAAACGACGACGACGACGACGACGACGATGATAAAAAAGAAAAAGAAAAATTGCTCCAGATCTGCCGATACGATTTCCGGTTGTCAAATTGATCAGAACACATAAAAGATAAAGGAAAAATAAACAGAAGAAAAGCAACAAAAAAAAAAAAGTGAACGGAACTTCAGATTTATTGTTGTTGTTGTTTTTTTTTTAGGTTTTCGTTAATCGACTGAAAATGTCAAAGACGTCAAGTGATTTTATATTTTACTTTTTTTTTTTGTTTTGTGTTGGTTCTTTATTTAATTTATTAAAAATAAAAATAAAAATAAATTGAAACGTAAAGAAGAAGAAGAAAAAAAAACGCAACAAACTTTTTCTTTTTTTTTTCTGCATTTTTTTGTTTGACTTTGGACATGTGTAAGGATGCTGTTTATCTGGATCTGATATATATTTTTTTTTTCTTACTTTTCGTTCAATTATTTAAACCGGCAATGTGATGGTGAAAGGAATTAAATCATATACAGAAATTGTAAATTGGGTTAATTAAATCAAATTGACGTTTTTGTCTGTTGTGGTTGTTGTTTTTTTTTTGGAAGCGTTGAGAAAAAATTGGGTAATTCTTGTAAAATCAGAAAAGAAGAAATCAGAAAAAAAAGAAGAAATATTCAAACATTTCAGTATAATAAGAAAGTATCCTTGTTCTTATATAGGTAGGTGTGAATAGGTCAACATTTTATGTCCTGTTCTTGTTTCTGTTAAATGAATTAAATTCCAAAATATTTTGTGTTTTTTTTTTTGTGTTTCTAATTCTTTTTTTTCTGTGTCGTTTTTTTTTTGGTTGTGACAACAAAATGAGATTAGTGTCGAGATACGGGATTATATAAACATTTTGTTGTTGTAGTTGTTGTTGTTGTTAAAAGTTTTTTAAAATTTTCAAAATCAAACAAAAAAAAAAAACGAACAACAACAACCGACTAATCTGACATTCTATATTAAATTCCAAGAGATTGACATAAGATCTATGCAAAAGAGAAATATTATATAAAGAATATAATTGAAAACAAAGTTTCATAATTTATTAAAACCCATATACAAGGGTTTTTTTGGTCATCACCACATTTATTAATTTTTCATGAAAATATTAAGAATTTTTCGATCAACAAAAAATATGGTGGCATTACATGATGGACCTGTTAGTATAGACGCATCGTGTGGTTTTTGCAGAAAACATTTTATATTCTATTATAGAGATTTATCTTATTTTATAGATTCATTAAATCATAGATAATTTTTGTCCTTCAAAAGTTCAAAAACTTATAAATAAAGTCTAATGACACTCATGTGTGTGTGTGTGTGTCTATGATCTATTTCAAAGTCTAGGTCGAAAATTATTTAAATTTATATTAGGTTAGTTTCTAACCTTCAGTAATATTATTTATCAAGGCAGTACAGTAAAATCTTCATCGTGTTTATTAAAACAAATATAGAATAATTGATAATTGAATTAATTGTTTCATTTTTTTTTCTCTTCATCCCAAGTCCCAACAATTACGCGACAGTTTAAATTGAACTAAACTTACATTGAAATACTGAACAGAAACAACTGAATGGAATTTACATTTTAATTATCAGAAATTAACTAAAAATAACTAAGGATTATTACGGATTATTATAAGAAAAAAAACAACATAAGATTGTTAAAAATGTTAAAAATTGTTTCAAGTCACACATCTTGTCTTGTCTAGAACAAAAATTTCAAATTGATAAATTTATAGAATTTTCCATTTAATGTTTGTCTAAAGTCTAAACATTTTTTAATTACATTTCTATGTTTTTATATTGTTATTATTGTTGTTGTATAATTAATTAATAATCTCTTATTTAAGAAATCATGATTATCATAATTCATTTAAATATAATTAAATTGGCTTACGCATGCGCACAGCCGTTGTTCATTCTTCTATGTCTGTCCAACGTTCCTGTCTCTCTTTATATATAAAAATGTCAAATGACGTCGATGAAGTAATATTTTAAAAAATTCTTTTATTCTTCTCAATAATAATTAATTATTTCTATTCCTCCCATTGACCCCACTTCTTTTGTGGTTATTATTGTTGCTGTTGTTGTTGATGTTGTTATTTATTTTGTTTTTAAAATATTTGTAGAAACAATTATTAAACCAAGATTTTATTTATTTATTTATTTCGTCTTTTTCTTATATAAAATATAATTTATACATGTTTTTCCCCTCATCTTGCCCTTCTCTACAGCGTACACCTAACAGCTTACAGATTACACTATACACTTCATTTAACAATTTCTCTCTCTCTCTCTCTTGCTCTCTTACTTTGTTTCAAGATTTATTTTTATTGCGAATTATAAATTAATTTTTTTTTTGTACAAAATAAAAAAAAAAAAATTATGTTTTATATGTGACAACAACACCAACAACAACAACAACAATAAGTAAGAACAACAACAATCAGCACAACAACAATATATGAACAGCTAAAGCGCTTTTTTTGTTTGTTTGTTTGTTTCCATTTTAATGTATGCGAAACATGATAATTGTGTTTTTGATGGTAGGTAATACAAGAACAAGAACAAGAACAAAAAAAAAAAAGACGCACACATAAACTTATTACCTCCACAGTTGGATATGACCTCATATAAATACGATTATAATATCACCCTTTCTTCATTTGCCTTAAATTAACTTCATTTGAATGCAGATGATTTTGAATATTTTTTTTCTTTTGTTGTTACTATTGTGAAATTTGGAATTAAATAAAAATAATGATGATTAGCGGATTCGTATATTACTTCTCCAATTCACATCTTTTATTCAGATCAATTTCTGTTGTTCACTACTGTCAAGATCAATTTATTTTTCCTCCTTCTGTTTAAACTTAACTTCAAAAAAAAAATTCAAAAAGTTATCTCGTTAAAATTCTTGTTACAAATGAATGAATTAAATTTCTAACGTCAAAATTAATTACAAAGTAATCATTTTTTTCTATAGGTGTAATCGGTAATCATAGATTTCAAGTTGAACATTAAGTTTCAGTAGAAACTATAAGAAAATTCTGATGACTTTAAAATCTTGTATCTTTTTCGTTAGATCACATTTTTCCTCTTCTTCTTCTCTTTGTACTTGACTAGCATCAAGTGATTGTTTTATTGAGTTTTTAAAGATATCTCTTGTTAGATCACATTTTTCTATATTGACTGCGGAAAATTCAGAAAAAAAAAAATAATCACATAAAAGAAATTCTAATTAAATAATTTATAATTTATTCTTAAGTTTTATGGGTGGTTAAGGTATGGTTGTTTTTTTTTTGTTTCTTTACCATCGTTAGAGGTTAGGTCACAACTTTTTTTTTTTTTTTTTGTATTTAATCTCGTCATAAACAATTAAATATAATTTCATCATGGGTAGAAATATAAATGAGGAAAAACATTTAATTTTACTTTGGTTTTTTTTTTCTGTAAAAAATAATTCATCATACAAGTTAAAGTTTTGTACACAATTTTTCCAAGATTTTTATTTATAGTTTGTTTTTTTTTTTTGTTGCTTGTATTTTTTTTTTTCTTCAGTTGCATTTGTAAATTTTTGCATTATGAAATGTTTGGTTTTCTGTTTTCTTTTTGCTTGTTCACTCATTTTAAGTTTTAATGCGATTATAAAAGTCAGTCCGAACGGTAATTGAGTTTTACATAAAATTTATGCTTTTTACTTGTTTCTTATTCTTTGTCTGATTTAGACAAAGTGATAATTTGACAAAATTTAATGAACTACTGGAATGTGTGCCGATTAAGATAATTTTAATTCGTTAATCTGACAATTTAAATTTTCATAATAACCAAAATTTAGACAATCAAATAGAAAATTATTTCTTCTCATTAGAGAAGTGAAAGAAATATTTCCACAATTTTCCTATAAAGTGGACGACTATTCTGACTACAGCAATTTTCGATTTTCTTCTAAGAATTTTTCATTGGAAAAGAAATAAAAGCGAATTTAATTGAAAACAGCTGATTGAGTTCCACGTTACCTCAGTGTACTTTTTGTAAATGATTTTTCTCGTTACGTAAATTATATTTTATTTAATTCCAATTTCATTGTTATTTTTCAATTACACCCTTTTGTCTTCTTAACGTTAAATTTTCTTAAGATTACAAACAACAGAATCTGACCTCATTTTCCACTTTGATCCTGTATACAAAAGTTTCTCTATAATTGCTAAAGAAAATCAATATTCAATCAAACGGAAAAGTAAAGAAAAATCTTTCAATATAATTTTCTTCCCATAATTCTGAGAGATAAAATTTCTCCATAATTATTTTATTCTATAAATTTCAACCACTAAATTTATTTCCACTTTTATCAATTAACAAATGATTTTCTAAAATTAAATTAAAGTTAATTATAAAATTGTAACACACAAAGAGAGAAAGAAAGAGAAAGAGAGAGAGAGAGATAATTTCATAAATTGTCATGTGTCACCACATTCTTGTCTATGTTGAAATTTTACTTTATAGATTTTTGGTTATTATAAATTTTCTCATCAATAAAGAAAATAACAAAATTCTTACTAATTGCATCTACATGTACTTTTTTTTTCTTTAATTTAATTACAATTACTAATTACATCTTTGCGTTATTGCATCGTTATGTGTAATAATTTCTTGCAATTCAAATTCAAATTGAAATAAATTTTTTAAATATGAAAATAAGTTTATGGTGAATTGTTTGTGTTGACCATCTTTAATTTTTGGAGACAATTGTATGAAGGGTGGGACTCTGTTCAAGTACTTAAGGGAAATTCTATTTAATGTATGTCTCAGGTAGAAGGCATTTGGTTCATTTTAGTATTGTCTTGGTTTATTAAATAAAATACCAACAGATTTCTGTTGAGGATCTACAATTCCAATAAAATGAATTTATTCAAATTATCACATTCTATAAAAGAATTAAAAAATGCATATGCAGATGCTAGGTAGAACTCGTCCCGATTTGGCTTAATAAGGGCTTTCCCAGGTAAAGTCTGGTTGCCTGGTGTGAAAATGTGGACGTTAAATAAATTGAAAATATATAAAAAATAAATAAATAAAAGAATTAAATTTTATAATCATTATATGCACTTACATCAACAAAAATATGTGAATACCAATTTACATCAGTAATGTAATTTCCTGTCTTTACATTTTAACAGATGCAGTCATCATCATCATCATCATCACACATCAAAAATTATTATACACGTAAAACTCCTTCTGTATCTTTCTGTTACTTAGTTAGCTTCTTGTATATTTATTTATTTTTGGTTATTTTTTTTTTTCTTCTTCTTCTTTTTCTTATTTCACTCTCGTTGTCGTTCATTTATTTATTTTGTATTTATAGAGGTATCTTATAATACACTTTTGTGTGTTGTATATTTTCTGTTTTGGTACCGAAGTTTTCATACTGACGCCAAAATAAAATGAAAATGAAAATGAAAATGAAAATGAAAAGAAGAAAAACCTCTATGAAGAAGAAAAAAAAAAAAGAAAAGAAAATTGAATGTTGTTGACCCTACTACCTATATATTCAAAACCAAAAATAATATAATATCGTTTGTCGTTTTTTTTTTTATATTTTACTTTACAACAACAAAAAATTGTTTTTGTTGTTTGTTAGTTGTTGTTATTGCTTTTATTTTTCGGTTAGTATAGGAACGTGAAACGAGTGAATAATGAAATAAAAGAAGAGTGGTTGGTTAGTTTGAAAAGAAAAATAAAAATAAAAATAAAATGAAAAGTGCATGAGAGGGGTATAATAGTGCGGTATAAATGAAGGTTCGTCGACGTCGTCTAAACTTGGACGTTGTACTCGAACGACCTGGCGCATTATTAGTTGACAATAAATATAAAGCAAAGAAAAAAAAAATACACTGAACTTTCTCTCTATCTTTGATACAATTTTTTTTTCTCTCTCACTCTTCAATCTTCAATAGATTTATCTCTTTCTTTTTCACTTTTGTATTTTTATTACATTTTGATGATGTGCATTGATGTTACTGTATTATATTGGTTGCGTGCTATATGTACACAGTACACATATGTTGTGATTACTGATGATGATTTTAATGATGATGATGCGTCGAGACGCTTTACACTGTATGCATATACTTTGATCTCATAATTTTTATTATTATTATATTTTTTTTTGTGAAACTGTTAACTGAAAGTAGACATGGATGCACTCTCAGTAATATAATTCGGTGATAAATTTATGTCTATTTTGTTTAATACAAGTTAACTGTCAAATGATTGCTTAGATCCCAATAATATTTAAGATAAAAGTTTAAATTTACCAAAAACAAAAAAGAGTTCACAGAAAAAAATGGCGTCACAAAAAAAAATTTTTATATACAAAAAAAAAATGGCGCCAAAAAAAATCTTTTCAAAATAATTGAAAATTTTTAAAAGAAATGCAAATTTTTTTTCTTTCTTATATACTTGAAATGTAATCGTTGATTTATTTGTTTGTTTTATGTTAAAATGAAATAAAAATAAAATGCAACCGCAATAAATCATCAACTATAAAATTCATTTTTTTTTTTGTTTCCCCGGTTTTTTTTTTCTTCTTACAAATTTTATTCCAAAAATAAAATATGAACGTCGTCAACCATTTTCTTTTTATGTTGTTTATTTTTTTTTTTTTTGTTGCGTTTCTTTTGTATATGACTAGAATCAACATTAAAATTCTTGAACGCAACCCTGGAATAAAAGATATCTTTTTATATTGGGATTAAGTCCATCAGTTACACATTTTCAACAACAGACATTTTCAGAAATAATCAGAAAAAAAAAAGGAAAATAGAAAAAGAAAAATGTAAAGAAAGAATTAAAGAAAGAAAATATTTCTTTTTCTATATAATGACGAATTTTGTCTGTCAAAATGAATGACACATCTTTTTTGGATTGTGTCCAGCTAATAAATGAATGAGTGATAATTGAAGCGACATAACTCACACTGATTGCATGATGACTGATTCTTATGAAGTCATAAAGGCATTTTTATTTTTCTTACACAAATTTTATATTCTTTTTCGGTACTATTTTACTTTGTATATATGAATGTGTGTGTGTGTGTTTGTGTGTATGTGTTTGTATGATCTTTTTCATTTCAAGAATATAACATCCCCTTTATTCTTTTCTTTTTTGTATCATCCGTTTCACGTCTCTTAATGATTAATCAAGAAGAAATTCAATAAATCATTTTGACAGTTTTTTTTTTCTTTTTGGTTTTCTTGAAGAGACAAACAAAAAAAAAAAAAAACAATAACAACCGACAACAAATAAAGTAACGAGAAGAAAATGAAAAACAAAAAAAAAAAAAAAGAAGAAGAACAAAATATTATACTGCAATTTTGACATTTTCCAAAAATAAAAGACGACGTCGACGTCGACTACTTTGATACAAAGCAAAAAAAAACAAAAAACAAAACATAAAAAATGGCGACGTCGTAGACGAAGATAATACCGGATGTCTTTGTATTTGTATTAACTTTTTGTGTATATCCATTTGTGTCCTTTTTTTTCATAGATTTTGTTATTTGTTATTTGTTGTTGTAATTTTACATAAAACTTTTCCATAAATCTGTCTATCATTTATTAAAAAAAAAAAAAGAAAGAAAGAAACCAAAACTTTTCTTCCTAAACAATTTTCTCTTGTTTCCTTTTGTTTACGTTTTCGCGAGAAAAAAAAAAAAAGAAAGAAAAACAAAAGAGAAAATTAAGTTTTTCTGTTATCATCTTTTCTACTTTTACAATTTAGCCAAAAAAAAAAATATATTTCAGATATTTTTAATGTGGCAGAATTTTTTTTTTTCTTTAAATTCTTTTTTTTTTCTGCTGCAAAAAAAAAAACAAAATAAAGAAATTTTTTTAAAAGTAAAGAAGTAAATAAAAAAAACGGACTTGATTTGGGTCAATGCAAAAGAGACGGGTTTGTTCTAAATTATT
Source organism: Pedicia rivosa (assembly GCA_963082725.1). Classification (NCBI taxonomy): domain Eukaryota; kingdom Metazoa; phylum Arthropoda; class Insecta; order Diptera; family Pediciidae; genus Pedicia; species Pedicia rivosa. Next base: position 4,963,911 of record OY720152.1, read on the forward strand.
TTTTCTTTCTTTTGCATTTTTTTTTTTTTTTTTCTTTTGTCGTTTTCTGTCTTTCAGAACAGAAACGCGCAGAGAAAAACAAAAAGACAAATAAAATCAAAAAAAAAAAAAAAAAAATTAAGATAATATTGAGGAAACAACAACAACCATACAACAACAACAACAACAACAACCATACAACAACAACAACAACAACAGAAAAATGATGGAACAACAAAAAATTTATTAATAAACATCAATTTTCTTTCCATTTCGTTTCGTTTCATTTTTTTCTTTTTTTTTATTTAACAATTTTTTTGTTTTCCTTTATCCCGTTCATGATTTTTTTTGCTTCCTTCACTTCGGCGTCTGCTTCTTCTTGTTCAACCCAAAAAAAAACAAAAATGAACAAAAAATAAAAATAACAAAATAAAAACAACACAAAAAAAAAAAAGACGAAAAGAAGAAATTGCATTAATTTTCTTTTCCTTGTCCCAGATTTTCTTTTTTTTCCTTTTTTTCTTTTTTTTTTTTTGCTTCTTATTTATTTTTCATTTCTTTTCTTTCTTATTTATTCTTCTTTTTCTACCGTTGTTGGTTGTTTTTGTTGTTGTCAGGATTTAGAATTGGGAACATCTTCTTTCTTTCCATCGTTTTTTTTTTTTTGTTTTGGTTCGTATAAAAAAATTAATGAATTTTTTATTTTCTATTTTTCTTTTTGTCTCCTTTTTTGTTTGTTTGTTTGTTTGTTTGTTTGTTTTCTTTTGTATGTAAGAAAGAGAACAGTTCAACGATTAAGTTTAACAGACCAGCAGAGTTGGGGGTTTTTTTTTTTTGCAAAGTTCCAAGTTTGAAGTTTGGGCTTTTTTTTTTTTTTTTGGTTGTTGTTGTAACCCAAGAGAATATAACGACTGGTTTAAGGACACATTTTCTTTCCTATTTTTTTTGTCCGTTTGGTTGTCGACAAAAAGTCACAAAAAAAAAAAACTGGTCAGCTTTGAACATTTTCGAAAAGTTTTTCCGCATAAAATAAGAACAAAAATTTTGTTGAAAAATTTTTTGTTGCTCTTCTTGAATATTTCTGTCCTTTGCACAACCCTGCTAAAGGTTTCTCTCCAATCCTTCAACGTACAGAGCACACACACACACAAACACATTCATCCACCTCTTAACACATTCCCCATTTTTTGTTGTTATTATTTTTCTTTACTTTTATTATTTCTTTTTATTTTTTTCACTCTCATCAGTTCAGTTTTTCTTTTGCCATTTCCCATTTTCTTCTTCACTTTTTTTTTCTTTTCTTTATTATTGCATTTTTATATTTATTTTTCTGGGATGTTTATTTTACGTTTGAAATGAAAGTAAAACGATTGCGAGAGGGGTATAGAAGATGTGGAGGGGGTGGCGAAATAAAAAAAAAAAATTTAGGTCATAAGTTGAATGAACAAAAATAATAATAAATGAACCAACAAAAAAAAATATATATATTTATTAATAATTATTGTTTTATGAAGACGAAGATCAACAAACGCACACCAACACACTCCAATACGCACGTACACAGTACACACACACACACACACAGAACAGTCTTGTTGTATTTTTTTTTTAATAGGAAACTCCATCAACTAACAAACTAAAACCATCAACGCATCAGCATTACTATCAAGGAAAAGTGTGTGGAAGTGATAAAATGTCAAGGGGTGAAGGGGAGGTGATGTGTTAAATTGCATTTTCATTTTCATTCATTGAAAATATTTTTATTTTTTTTTTTTTGTTATTATGGAAAGAAAAACAAAAATTATAAATGAAAATGTTGCTCATTTTTTCTTTTTAGTTTTCCTCTTCTCCTCCTCCTCCTCCTTCTTCTTCTTTTTTGTTGTTCTTGCACAAAAATAGAAATATCCTCACTGTTGTTGTTTTTGGTTTTTTTTTATTATTTTATTTTTTATTTCCGTTACAAAATATAATAATTTTTTGTCAGTTTTCTTCTTCTTATTTTTTTCGTTCTTTAAATCAAGATTGAAATTATATATTCGATTTTTCTTTAAAAGTTAAACAGAAAAAAAATGAAAAATGAAAAATACAAATTTAATTGTGAACTTCCAGATTTTTTATTTTATTTTTATTTTTAGACAAATTTTTTTTCGATAAACAAAAAAAAAAAATGTTAAATTGGATTTTTAAAAATTAAGAAACAGAAATTTGGGTTGCCTTTTTTTGAAGAAAAATTTTAATTGAAAATTGCAAATTATGTTTTGTTTTGTAATTTTCAAGCAGAAAAATTAAGTTGTGTTTTTTTTTTTTTTTGGAATTTTCAATTTTTGATCTAAAGAAAATATATTCAGAGAAAATCTGGATAAATGGATTTTCTTATGAAATTCTTATTTTAAGAAATATATTGGTACAAAGTTCAAATGAGGTCAGTCCACAGACTGGTAGGATTAGGAATAAATCGGTTAACTCCTAATGAAAGAAAATTTGGTTTAAATTTCATTTTTGGAACTTCTAGTAAAGGAAATTTGATTCGAATTTTTGACATTCTTCTTTTCTAACTTTTCCACTTTTCAAATAATGAGAGCTAGACAGCTAAACAATTTTTTCTGTTGTGTAAATATTTTCTTCCTGATTCATAGTTTTCCACCAATTCCACTAAAAATGTTAATTTACAAACAATAAATTGTTATCCTTAAATCATTTGAACTGCAAAAATTATGTTTCCATATTTTCGTATGTTTTAATTCTACCTTCAATCTAACGGTTCTCATTCATTTCAATTCATTCAATTTGCAATGCCAAACAAAAAAAAGGAGAAAAATCAAAAAAACATAAATTCATAAACAGAGTAACAAATTTCATTCAAAAGAAAAAAAAAAGACAAACCACTGTAAGAGGGGTTTTGGAACAACGTTATAAATACAAACACCTAACACCTTCTTACTTCATTATTATTATTATTATTATTATAATCTACAATGTCAGTGTCACGCGATATTCTGTTTATTTTATCAATTTTTTTCTTCTTCTTCTTCTTCTTCTTCTTCTTCTTGTTTTTAGTTTAGTTTAGTTTTTTGTTTTTTTTTTTATTTAAATTATTCAACTACATAATTTTCATGCATTATTATTTTTTTTTGTCGGGGCGTTACAAATTTATATATTTTGTTCTTGTTCTTGTTGTTGTTGTTGTTGTTGTTGTTTTTTTTTTGGTTGTTACTTTACAAACCAAACTAATTACACTGTACACGTTTTCTGAACAGAAAAAAAAGAAACAACAAAGAAAAGAACCAACAACAACAACAACAATAATAATAATAAGAAGAAAAAAAAAAACAAATTTGGTAGATTTGCATTTGATTGATTTAAGGCAAAAAAAAAAAACACAACACAAGCACTGAATTTATAAATTAAAAGAATATGTAATTTTTGGTGTTTTTTCTCTTTTTTTTTTTTTTTTTGAAGGAAAACAATTGACGCGACATAAGAAATTAGTTCTGGTATTGGTCACAGTTTATATAAAGAGCGCTTTAAATGGAATAAATTATAAAGAAAATTGCGCGGTAAAATTTAAATTTTAATTAATTTCTTTTGAGTTTAACGTTTTTTTTTACACAATCTAATTCAACCATAGAAACACACACACACACACATACATATTTATAAAGAGTTATTCCTACACAAACACATGATTAGATAAACTAATTCACACATAAAAATATATTCGTACAGAAAACTTACACAAATATATCCGTTCCTTTTATTATTTTTCCTTTTCTTTTGGTAGATATTTTCGTTGCAACCACCCACTAGATCAACCCAACTATATACACACATATAACCTATCATACTACACACACACACACACAAACAGGAATACATAATAAAAGAGGGATAAATGTACGTTAGACTGCATTCACTACCACCCGTAAAAGTGTAAAAAAAAAAACAAGAAGAAAAATTTGAAATTTTTTAGAGTTGAAAGAAGGAAAAAGAAAAGTATGGTAAGAGGAAGAGAAAATTGAAGGGATAGAGAGAAAAAAAAGTTTACGTTGGGTGTGATGTAAAAATCGATGAGTTCGAAAAACAAGGAAAAAAATTGAATCGACTAAAAGGGGGTTTTTTTTTTTGCGGGTGGTTCTGGTTGACTGAGTATATACAGCCAGCACAGACAGATCATCAGAGAGTATATCGTTTTTTTCCGAATTGGGAATGCAACTTATATACATATATACTTTTTTTTTGTAATGCAATGAAGAAAATTGTGAAAATTCTTCAATGCTTTTAATTTATTTTTTCTTAAAAAATCCAATTTTGATTAATTGATTTTTTTTTCCATTCTTCTCATTAGTGGAAGGAAATTTTCTTTTTGTTGACATTTTTTTTTTCTTGTTCTTCTGTTGATGTCATTAGTTTCGATAGGAAAATTGATGATCTAGCAAATTGAAAAGAAAAACTTGACTAGGTTAAATGCAATTTTCTTAAATTTTCTTTTAATAATTTTCATACAAAAACAAAAAGATCATTCATTCAGGTATGGAATGACGAGTTTTTAAACAACAACAAAAAAATAGTTTAAACACAATAAATGGGATTGCATGTCCAGACAGGTTGTCTATACAATACCTCCCCTTAATTCTTTACCTGTTTCACTAAAACATAATCCCATATATGAAAAATGACCCATCCAAACATTTTTTTTTTGTATTCTAACAAAAGTAAATCGTACTAAAATCCCTTTTTTTTTGTTTAGTTTCTCTTTATATAACCCGTTATCATTTCATCAACTAACCCATTCTCCTTACTGGGCATACCTACAAAAAAAAAACCCCCCACAGACCACGAAAAACTCCACTCAATCTAATATGCCTGACGTTTATATATTTTCGAATATAGATAAAGTTAAAACTGCGGGTGTTGAACTGGAACATCACTCAAAAACTCAAACCAAACATCTCATAAAAATCTATACAGGAAAAAAAAAATTCTATAGGTGTTTTTTTTTTTACGTACAAAGAGAAAGTAATAAAAGGAGATGATTTCTTCCAAAAAAAAAAAAAAAAAGAAAAGAGAACTAAAGTGAACAATGTAAAATGTTGTTCCATACTCATTGTTTGCTTCCATTCTGCACGTTTCCAATGTTTCCCATTTAAACATAGTTTTCTCTATTTTATTTTGCCGACAAATCTTGCATAGAAAGTTAAGAAATCTAAGGAGATTATTTGCATTTATGGATTCTATGTGTTGAAAAATCAAGTCATACAAAACCTCTTTCCCTTATGACAATTTATATTCTTATTTTTTCTTTATAAAAACAGAATTTACTTACTTACCTTATTATTCCTGTCACTATGATATTTTTGTACAAAAAAAAAAAAAATTTTATTGATAGTGATGCTCCTGCTATAACCCACAGTAAACTCATCTTGTACTCGTATATCATTCATCCTCCTCAGGATGAGATAAATATATCATCTTCTCCTTTATGTATATATATCTCTCTCTCTCTCTCATGCATACACACACATAATATTTTATTGATTATGAATTAACTTCTTGTTCCTTATAAATTATTATGCATTCCAATCTAAGTTTGTGTTTTTTTTTTTTTCTTGTTTCTATAAAAACATTTTTTGGGTGATGAGAGTAGAAATGATGAGGATATTTGTAAAAAGAAATGTGAGAATAACAACAACAATTAAAAGATGAAGGAGAAACAGAAATTATTTGATTTGATTTTAAATAATTTATTAATTTTTACAAAATACAAAAAATAAAAAAATAAAACAGAAATGGAAATGAAAAAATGATAATAATTTTTTTTTTTTAAGTTTTAGTCATGAAAGAGACAATCTGACATGAAAGAGACAATCTGGTATCTGGATTTATTAATAAATAAAAAAACCAATCCACAGCACAGGAAATCACAAACATCTTTTTTTATTTCATTCTTTTGAATTTGAATTTAATTATTATTTTTTTTCCTTATTTTTCCATCAATCATTCAATATTTATTTCTTCCCATATTTTATTCCTTTCTTTGTTTTTTTCTTATTTTTTACCAAAGAATTTTCATTTTATGAATAATTTGTACGAGGAAAGGAAAAAAAAAAAACAAAGACCGAAAATAAAATTGCATTCATTCATTTAGAGTTTTTTTCTTTCTTTTCTTTCATTTCTTCTACTTTCTTCCTCTTAAAATAATATTTTCTTTGAAAGAAAATAAATTGTACAATTTAAGATTTGAAAGATTCAGACACCAATGAACGAGAAAATCCATCCGGATCAACGAAAAAAACAAAAATTTATATAAAGATTTTTTTATTTTTGTTTTTGTTTCTGCATTTTTTGTCGAGATTTTATAAAATTTTTATTTGGAGTGACGTCATTTCAATACCAAAAGAAATGGAAAATTGATTAAATTTGATGTTAACACCATTCATTCATTTCAAATCAAGTCAGACAAAAATAGGGTGGATTGCGAACTACCAGTGCCGTATTAATATACAAAATTCCCCTTAATAGAATTTAAATTATTTTTTGTACAACGCCTCTGGTAATCCACTCTTAAATACAGATCACACATTGAAAAAGAACTTCAATTAAAAAATAATTCAATTTATCGATTTTAATAAATTAACCGCGCGCATATTTTTAAGTCAACTTCTTATTTTACCTTTATCTAGTTGACGTTAGTTCCTACGAAAAAACACACACACACACACACATACACACACACATTGATGGAAGACTCCATAAAATACGATTAATTTACGATAATAATTCTTCATTGATTTTGGCATCATTCTTCTTCTTAATTCATTCTTTCCATATTCGTTTTGTTGTTGTTTTTTTTTTTGTTTCCACATTTTGTTGCTGTTGTTGTTATTCGCAAATATTCTGCAATTTTTTTTTTTGTTTAAAAAAAATCAATTAAAAGAAATAAAAACAAAACAACAACAAAGACAAAAAAGAAATCACGAGGAATAATGAAGAAATTGAGTAAAAATAAAAAAACATAAAAAAAAAAAAAAAGAAAACAGAAATAAAAATCGAAAACAAATAAAAGCTTTTAAAAGCCCAATTAAATGGAATTTAAAAAAATATTGACAGACAAAACATTTTGTTTTTATTGAAATACTGAAGAACCGCGCGCGGCTGATAATAAAAAATAGATTAAGGGCGGTTTTTTTGTCTGAAAATAAATTTAAAATTTTTGTTTTTGTTTTTGTTTTGTTGTTGTTGTTTTTTTTTTGATTAAGTTTATTTGGGGGTCATCATATTCTTTGTGCGCTGTATTTATCACTTAAGAATTATAATCAAAGTAAAATTGGAATATACAAATAATATTGTACTTAACGAACGAACTAATAATCGTGATGGTGTTAAGTAATTTTTAATAACAAGTCATTAAATCAATTTGTAGTTCTTTGTAAAATTTTTAAAAATAAAAAAATCGGGATTGACTTTTACAGTAAACATTCTTCAAGAATTTTCATTAATAATTATTCAATTAATGAATCGATTAAAACTGAATTTAATTAAACAGAAATATAATATGTAGAATGTAAATTAATATTCCATTGACGTACTACTTTTTTTTTTTTTTTGTTTTTTGAAGTGTACATTTCAACACCTAATTCACTCCTTAAACTTGTTTATAATTAATTGCATTCTGATTATTGGGCATTACCACGTAAATCTTTGAACAAGTTTTTTATTTTTTTATTTTTTTTATATATAAAAAAAGTCACATTACATTATTTACGATGCAAATTGAAAATAAATAATAATTCCTATTCAAGAAAATTTATACAGGATCCAATATCTTGCAGAATGAAATTAAAGTAAATTCCTTCATTAATTTTTAATTTGAATTAAGAGAAATAAAATTATTTTATTTGTCAAAAAAATTTATTATGTCCAAGAAATTTAACATTAAATTTTTATGTCGAATAATCAAGAAGAAGAAGAAGAAGAAGAAAACAAAATCAAAAAAGAAATTATAAAAATTGTCTCCTCTTTTATTATCTATTCGTTGAATTGGAATTTATTTTCTAATCAGAAATTGTCACAATTTTTTTTTTTTTAATACAACTCTCTACATCACTCTCTGTCCTACTCTCATTCTCTCTTACACTTTAGTTAATTTTTTATTATTGTAATTATTACTTACTTTTTTTTTTCTTTTTCTTTAAAAACGATGGTTTGTCATCCATCTATTACCCACAATTTATACCTCCTTTAAATCTATGAATCTTATATTTATAAATATAAATTAGAAATTAGAAAAATAAGAGCAAACATTACAAAAACATGAAAGATAATAATATAAGATCGTATTGATGGAAACATTGATCTTTTTATATTTCAAAACAACAACAACAAAAAACAAGAAATTATAAAGTCGGATTTCACAACAATTTTAAGTTGGTCTTATCATAAATGTTTGTCTCTCATTCATTTTTAATTCAAAAAACAATTAAAATTATTGTGTAACCTGACATTAATTTCTCTCTAGATTCTAGATTCTAGAATCTTAGAATCAAGAGATTATTCTTTAAAATATTTTATTTAAAAAAATTATTCGTTAAAGTAACGTTGATACAATTTTAACGATGTACGTATTTAATAATTTATAAATGAAATTGCAACGAAATAGAACAAAACCAACATAAAAAAAAAATATGTATAACGCTAATTTTTCAAAGTCAAACTTAAATTCTTTTATTATATTAAGTTTCGTTTACATGTAAGTCTAAAGTATCATCAAAAAAAAAATTTAAATAGAACATTTATCGAATTGTTGCTATGCGGAAATTAATTAAAATTCAGGAATCAAAAAATAGTAAGTTTTTTTTACGAATTTCATTGGTTCAAAACATTTATGTTGCTTTTCAGTTGGTTACATGAAAACGTACCTTTATAATAATAATAAATACTAAACTTGTTCGATTTTAAATAATTAATTGTCGTTATAGTAACTGAAACAAAAAAAAAAAATGAAATGAGATGAAGAGAAGAGAAAGGGATTAGAGAAGAGTATAAAGCGAGAAAGAGGATTAGTTCATAGTTTGACATTTAAAATTAGTTTAATTACATTTTTAAGTAAACTTTATATATTTGAGGTTAATATTTTTGTTGTTGTTGTTGTTAATAAGTAACTATTATTGTTTTATGTACCTACAAAATAGCTAAAGTGATAATTTACGTGGCATTAAATTTGAGGTTATGTCGGTTAATTCTGAACACAAACAAAAAAAAAAAAAGCAGATTATTTAATTTTCATAAGAATGAAATTGTCGGTTAAGAAGATTTTTTTTATTTGTTTTCAACATAAAAAGTTGGTTTGCGGAATTTCAAAAGTGAATTTTATAATTTGATTTAAATAAATTTTAAATTGTGCGGTATAGAAAATTGTACAAACTTTTTCTTGGTTTTATCTTTGATTGTCTAAACTCGGTAAATAAGTATATAGAGAAAGATTAAAAAAATTCGATTAGAATAAAATCTATAAAAATCTTAACGAATGAAATAAAAACAGTTTTTTTTTTTTGTTTTTTTAGTTATAATTAGTTTGTGTCCAGACCGAAAACAAAAAAAGAAACTAATCGTGTTTCATAGAAGCAAAAAAAAAAATTATTATAATGTCTAATAATAATCATCACTTATAATCTACATCCTAAAAAATATGCTAACAAAACTTATACATATAAATGAAGATGTTAATAAGAGGAAAAAAAAATATATATATATGAAACAGTAACAACAACAACAACTACAACAATGACGAAATACAAAAAAAAAACAAATTTAATTGAGGTTAATCATAAAAAAAATCTTGTATTGTTTCAATTCCTTCTTCTTCATATCTCATAATTGAATCATTTTGTTTAATCGAATCGAAACGTACAAAGCAAAAATAATAAGAATAAGAAAGAAAAACACAAACAGCAACAACACACATTTTGCTATCTTTATAATCTGTTTATTTATATTTTTGTATATAAAAAAAAACTGAGAACTGAACTCAGTCTAAAAACTAAGCTATAAGTCTTGAAGAGTGTGTTGTTTTATTTTATTTTATCATCATGCTGTTATACTTGAACTTACTTAACTCAAACATATGGATAATAATACATGAAACATGAATTAAGATGTTTAAATGAATAACAAAATGTTTATATATAGATGAGGTGAGGTAAAGATTAAAGAAGAGGATTAATCACAATATTTTTTTTTATGATAATGAATTTCTTGTTTATAATTCATTATTATTACTAATAACATTCATTTTTTTTTTAACTAGAGTTTTATATCAGGGCAGACGATTAGAAAGATAAATATAGTTGATTGTCGTGCATTTAAAGAATTTAAATATGGTAAAAAAAAAAAAAAATGCAAATCAAACAAAATGAACGCACACTCTTGTCTTGTTATAGAAAGAAAGAAAGAAAGAAAAAGAGAAAATCATGTATAATAAAATATGAAGGCAGCTATCACTCTGAATAAATCATAAAGGGTGTCATTCTAGGTCAAATATTTAGAAGAAGAAGAAATGGAAAAACTTAATTTATTTTATGCGCATTACGAAAAAGAAAGAAGAAAAGAAAACACCCAATTTTTATCCCCCCTTTTTTATGTCCAACTTTCATAACTTTTCTTTTTTTTCTTTTTACTTAAGGAATATAAATTCTCAAAGAAAAATTGAACCTGAACAACAACAAAATAAATAAAATAAAATCGATCAATAACCAACCCTAACTTAAAGCTCGAGATAAAAATGAATATGTTCCTTTTTGTTCCTTTTATTGTTGATAAAATAAAAGTTTTGTTTTTCCTTTTCCTAAAAAAAAAAAAAGTACCTTCAAATTACAACATCAAAATGTTGATAATACGAATTTTATTTATTACACCGAATAATATTTTTTCGTCCTTTGACCCGGATTATTTTCATTATTTTTAACAAAATAAAAATATTACACTTAATATTTTATTGTTGTCTTTTTCTTATTCTTCTTCTTCTTCTTCTTCTTCTTCTTTTTAACGTTAATTTTTATAATAGAATTTGTGTCAACAGAAAATAAAAACAAACTTTAAATTAGAATAAATAAAAATAATAATAATAATAATAATAATGTGAATAATATTCACAAATGTGTTTGCGTATGTGCATTGTGTATACATATTCATAAATATAAATACAAATACAAATATAAACCCATACAAAAAAAAAAAAAAAGAACAAAAACAAAAAAAAAAAAACAAAAATATGAAAAAATAATAAAAAAATAAAAAAAGAATGAAAAAATGAATAAAAAAGAAATAAAATAAAAAAAATAAATAAATAAATACAGAAGAAGAAGAAGAAGAAATGAGAGAAAAAAAAAATAAATAAAATAAAATAAAACATAAAGAAGACAAGAAAGAGAGACCTTTACCTAAGACAATATGAATTTTATTGAACTCCGCGCGCCGTCTGTTGATTTTTCGTATATTACGAATTTTTTTTCTCTCTTTTATTTTTCTCCTTCTTCTTCTTCTTCTTTTTATATTTTGTTTGTTTTGTGTATTTCGGTATTGTTTTGTTTGTCATTTTTGTATGGTTTTTTTTTCTCATTCTTTCTTTTTAGTTTTTTTTTTTTCTTTTCTTCAGGTTGGTGTTTGGTTTTTTTTTCGTTTTTCAATTTTTTTCCTTTTGTTGTTGTTGTTTTTTTTTCCTTCAGTTGTGTTTTGATTTGTCTTGTTGTTGTTATCGTTTCTTTATTGTTTTCGATTTACTTTGTTTGTGTTTTGTTTTCGAAATGAAATAAGAAACAATTTAAATTTTTCTTTTTCTGCAATTTTTTTTGTTTGTTTGTTTGTTTGTTTGTTTTTCTTCTTCGTTTTTTTTTGTATTTTTTTTTTGAAATTATTTGTGAATTTAATTATCATTCATGACATATTATTTGTACATAAATAAAAAATATATCACGTGTTACCTACCTTCTGACTGCAAGTTGAAAGTAACAACATGCTAAAGTACACACACACACACACAAAAAACAAAAAAAAACACAAATTAAAAAAACACAAATTAAATGAATAAAAAAGAAGACGAAGAGATTAAAAAAAAAAAAAAAAAAACAGTAGAGAAACAATAAAAAAACAACAACAAAAAAAAGATGATGACTTTTAAAGAGTTTTATTTTTTCTTTTTTTTTTTTTTTTATAAAGAAGCAAATAAAAAACAACAACAACAACAACTAAAAAAAAAGAGGAAAAATTGAAGAAAGAGGAAGGTGAAGGTTGTACACTTTTTTTTTGTTTTTGTTGTTTTTGTTTTTGTTGTTTTTTATTTGTTTTTGTATTATTATTATAATTATACACATACACACATATTGTTTACCTTTGTCTTTTTTCTATCGATTCATCTCTTTTACTCTTTCACATCAATTTTTTTCTTATGCCTTTTTATTTCTTTTAATTTGTGTTTATATAATTAAATAATTAATTAATTATGTTTTTTTTTGTTGTTTTCTCTCTGTTCTTCTTGTTTTCTGTATTTGACAACGTTGTATATTTTCTTCTTCTTCTTCTTATTTTTATTTTTTTTTTTTTTTTTTTTTTTTGTGTGCGTCATTTTATTATCATTTGCAAGAAGCGAGAGTTCATTGAAAGATGTTGATATTTTTTTTTTTAATTCTATTTGTTTGTGTTTGCATTAAGATAATTTTAAATAAGGTTAAAAGTAATTTAATACATTAAGTAATAGGCGAAAAAGAAACAGGAGATTTTCTTACAGAAATAATGTGATTATTGATATATTAAAGAAAACTTGTGTAATCGGACCAACACCAACACAAACAGACAATATATTTGGATGGTGTTTAAATTATTTAATGGAAGGTAACTACGGAATTTAGTCAGGTTTCTTAGTAAGATTATTCGTTCAAAATGAGAGGTTTTTATTTAATGGGAAATTTTAATTTTAATTTAAGAAAAAGGGAAAATTAAAGGAAATCAATACAAATAAAATAATAATTTCTATCATCCATACAAATTACATTTGAATTAAATGTTGATATTAAGATGAATATTTATTAAAAAAAAAAAAAAAAAAAATGAGACTAAAGATAACACAATCAGTATTCTAACTACTGATAAGAAAGAGTCGAGGTCAACATTTATATTTTCTTTTTTTCTCTTATTTCTGTTCCAATCAATGGGTTATTGTCTGCGTTTAATTTGAACTAATATTTTAAACCATGGATTTTCTATTTGATTTAGAATTTTTATAGATGACAACATTTTCTTGATGCTTTTCCCAAAAGAATTTTAAATAATTTTATAATTTATACTTTTTACACGTTTTAGACACAAAAAAAAAACAAATACAACAAATAAATATTAACTCATTTGATTATAATTTTCGGTTCATTTGCTATGTGTGTGTGTGTGTATTTTTTATTATTATTATTATTATTTGCTATACAAGAAAAGAATAAATAAATAGAAGTCACATTAATGAAATATACAAATATAATGGTGACGAACACACGTTCAATTCTATTAAAGTAAAAATAAAATGAGTGTAAGAAGAAGAAGAAGAAAAAGAAGAAGAAGAAGAAGAAGAAGAAGGAGAAAAAGCAAAAAAATTGTAATAAATAAATTCACATCTGACAAAGTATCACCTTCTATAGCACGACAATTTTTTTTAAGACATTAAATTTCACACATGACAGAACATATATTTTTTGTCTCTTTCTCTCTCTCTCTCTCTCTCATTTTTCCATGTAATAAAAAAAAACTGAAATAAAAGCAACAAATCAAAACATGTTAAAAAAAAAGGAGAAAAAAAAAAGAGAACAAAAAATTTAATTTTTTTTTTTATTTTGTGAAAAGTGTGCGCGTCGTCCCTCCAAAATAAGAGTTTTAAAGATGATGATGAAGAAGAAAAACAAAACGACGTAACGTAAGACACACACACAAAAAAAAAAAATGAACTTATCTATAGCCACGTTCCAAAAGTAAGTAAGTAAGAAAAAAAAACAACACACACACACACACACACACACACATACAAACGACAACGACTATCACTTTAAATTATATTATTTGATCTACAAATAAAATGTACAGAAGAAAAAAAAAAACCGAAAAATTTAATCAAGTGTTTGAGGTTATTGGCCGTTAAACAGGGCCCGGTCCAGTCTGACCCTACATCACTATAATTTAACCAACCAAAAAAAAAAAAAAAAAGAAAAGAAATTAAACTAAGATAAATGCCGCGCACTTTTAATCTACATACTACAATTTTTATGCTTGCGGATAAAAAAAAAATTCTGCCTTTTCTTTTTTCTTCTTTTTTCTTCTTTTTTTTTTTTTTTTTGGAAGTTGGAAGTATTTTGTTCGCTTCTTATGTTTTTTGTTATTTTTGTTGTGTGTGTGTGTGTGTGTGTGTGTAAATTTTTTTTTTGTCTTACATGGTTGTTATTGATGATTCAGAAATAAATTAGGACAAAAAGAAATGAGTTAATTGAGAATGCTTTAGGTTTTTCTTCATTTTTTGTCTCTCTCTCTCTCTCTCTCTCTTCATGGATGTGTCAAATTGATCTAGATTGACTTTTACTGTTACAAAACGATTTGGTCAAAAAAGAATTAAAAAAAAAAAATAATAATATTATTTTCAGTAGTTTTGTCTTTTTTTTCTTTTCTTCTTTTTTTCTGATCGAACCTTACAATCACGGAGTCCATTTTAGGAACGTACAATTCTTTTCTTATTATGTAATTTAAAATGAAAAATTTTCAGTATTTTTTTCTTCTTCTTCTTCTTCTTACATTTTTTTTTTCTTCTTATTTTTGTTTTTGGTTTTTTTTTTTTTTTTTAATTTTAAGATGAAAAGAGATTTAAAATTGTGTGTGTAACGAATCTGATCTAATTTGACGGATTAGATTGTCACATTGAATTTTGATTTCGTGAAAGCTGACATCGCAAAAATTTTTCTTTTATTTATTTATTTTTTTTTTTTTTGTTTTTCATTTACGTGACAGATGACAGTTGAAATTTGGTCCAATCTAAAATCGTCATCATCATCATCATCATCATCATCATCACACATGATTGAAGTTAAGAGTTCCCTCAGTTAACGATGAGTCCGTTCAATATTTATTATATTTTTATTTTTAGTTTGTCTTTTTATAATTTTTGTTTTACAAAACTCAAACCTTTCGTTTAAATTCTATCTAAGATTTGGAAGACGGTTAGATTGTGGTCTCTCTTCACTATTATTAAAATATAAAATTTTTTTTTCAGAATATGTTGCACTGTCACTGTCATCGATGGCGATCGGTTTTGTCTTAATCAAAAAAAAAAAAAAGAAGTTTTTATTAAATTGTAAATGAAGTTAATAATTTTATAAGAAAGCAAAAAATGAGATAAAAATGAAGAAGAAGCAAAAGAAAGAAAGAAAAGAAAAGAGAAAAAAAGAAGCAGTAGAAAACGGTTTCAAATGTGGTTGGCAATCTTAGCCGCCTGAAGGTGTATCACAGAACAGCTAAACTGTATAATAATATATATAATTCTTTAACAATTCGGACATTGAACCTTTTAGATGAAATACCACCTGGGGCTATATCTTGTTGAGGTGAGGGGGGGCGGAACACCCTTGATCTAGTTGATTCAAAACATTTTTTACATCAGCATCTGCGCTTCGATTTCAATGTAAAAAAAAAAAAAAATTTATTTGCAAAAATACTTTTTTTCTTTCCTTTTTTCTTTCTCTTGTTTTTTTTTTTTTTTTTTTTTTAATGAGACGAGATTAATGATGGTCTGATACTTTAATATAGATAATAGAAGAGTAGATGATAGCAAATATGTATATAAGGATTACTGTGTGTGTGTGTGTGTCTGTATTTGTGTATGTATATAAACTATACGGGATATCCTTCTCATCTATCTCGGCATCGTTTTTCCAACATATAATATGTCAAATGCCGTTTGCCACCC
Organism: Pedicia rivosa; assembly: GCA_963082725.1. Classification (NCBI taxonomy): domain Eukaryota; kingdom Metazoa; phylum Arthropoda; class Insecta; order Diptera; family Pediciidae; genus Pedicia; species Pedicia rivosa. The sequence goes on from OY720152.1 coordinate 4,979,872, forward strand.
TTTGATTAATCCTTCTGTCGTTTCCACATCTGATATATATATTTTTTTATTTTTATTCCTTCCAATACATACGAAAATCATTTTTTTATGTAAGTAAAATCATCCTAGACATTAACATACATAGAAAAGTTCGCATAATAAAAAAAAACTAAAGAAGAAAAAGAAGAAGAAGAAAATCTGACCTACGTTAGGGCAATAACCTTCACCCAGACTAACTCCTTGTTTTTTTTTTTTCTTTTTTTTCTTTCTTTCTTCTTTTTTTTATTTTTCTTTTTTCTTTTTTCTTTTTTTTTCTTCTTTTTTCTTCTTTTTTCTTCTTTTTTCTTCTTTTTTCTTCTTTTTTCTTCTTTTTTTTTTGCGCTCACTCTTCTCGTCCTTTTTTTCTGTTTTTTTTTTTTTGCAATTCCCTTTCCTAAAAATAAAAAAAAAAAAAATGTATAAAAAGAGGAAAAAAAAAACAACGAAGAAATTCTCAACTTTTCTTCTTTTACTTTTTTTTTTTTTTATTTCTTTCTCTTCCTACACTCGCATATCGCACTCCAAAAAAATAAAAGAAAAAAAAAACTCACCCAACCACCCGACATTGAACCACCCAAGTTGTATAGGGTATTGTAAAAAAAATTGTATGTGCGCTTCTGAATGTTTTTCTCCTCTCTTGCTCTCTCTCTCTCTCTCGCTCTTGCTGTGTTCTTGTGTGTATGTATGTATGCATTTGTGTGTGTGTGTGTATGTCTATTCTTGATGTTGAAAACACTTCTTCTTCTTCTTTTTTTAGGATAAAAAGAATCTTTTTCTTTTTTTCTTTTTTTCTTTTTTTTTTTGTTCAAGAAATAAAAAGTTGAACTTAAAAAAAAAGAATGAAATAAAGAACGAATAAGAAGAAGAAGAAGAAAAAAAAGCACGAATGAAGAGGGAAGATGATGAATGATGCAGAAGAAGAATAATATCTCAGTGGACGAATCTTACATAAAAAGGGAAGGGTGGAAAGGGTGGAAAAAAAAAAAAAAAGATGAGGTTCGTTTGGTTGGTTGCTTGATGGTATTTTTTTTTCTTTTTGTTCGTTTCTTTCTTCAAAGTGCATTAATAATTTTCTTTTTAAAAAAAGTATAAAAGAAGAAAAATAAAAAAGAACTGAAATGTTTTCCAGGGTTGAGGAAATGTTTCTTTCATTTTTTGGGTACACAACAAAAAAAAAGAAGAAGAAGAAGACGACGAAAAAAAAAATGACGATGAATATTTTGAAAGAAATTCAAGTAGCGCATAGTATGTCATGACATGACTCAACGAAACCAAATCAAAATTTTAAAGAATTTGTTTCGTTCAAAGATGAAATGAATTTGGAAAAACGGAAAAGAAAAGAAGAAGAAGAAGAAGAAAAAAATTTGAAGTAAATCAATTTAAGTAAAAGACAAGAATCAAATTTTAGTACTGGCCCCGACATTAATCATTTAATAATAACAACAACAACAAAAACAACAACTGAAAGAAAAAAAAACAAACAAAACAAAAATTGTTGTAAAAATAAGAAGAAGGAATAAAAAAAAAAAATAAGTAAATGTAAAAAGAAAACACACGGTGTAGGTACATCTCTATCAGATCTACGACAAAATATTAATAGATCTGTCGTGTTTCTTTTTACATTTTTTTTTTTCGTTGTTTTTTTTTCTCAGAAATATTTTATTTTTTTTTTTTTATGAAAATCAAAAAAGAAAAAGAAGTGGAAGAAGAAGAATAGAAGAAGAAGTGGAAGAAGAAGAAGAAGAAGTGGCAAAAGTTGATAGAGAAACGACATAGAAATCAAATCGATATTATACCATTAATTTATTTTTTTTGGAAGCAAATCGAATCTAGAAGAGAAGACAAAAAAATATAAGAATGAATAAGTTGTGTGTGAGAGAGAGAGAGAGAGAGAGAGAAAAATTTTTGTGGGTAATAAACGTTAAATAACTTAATTGATTTTTATCATAAGTGGAATCACGAATTGACAGTAGCATTCAATTCGGGATTCTTCTCATCGTTATTAACAAAAAAATAAATGATTTCTTGAATTATGAAAGACAGAGATGGACTAGAATCTTAATCAAATTAGAAAGAATTTATTGATCAAGATTTTATACATATCAAAAAAACCAGAAGTAAAATTAATTATCCATTCAAAATGTTCATTAAAATTCATTGAATTGAAATCAATTCAAAAGTTCAAATGTTATAATTTTGGTTAGTTCGTTTTTGGTTGAACTCGTCACTGTTGAAAAATCTAAGATCATCTCTGTATGTTCAATCAAATCTATTGATGACGACATGAGATTTTTCTATTTTGTTTCATTCTTTTGTTTTTTTACAAAAACTGATTTAAATTTTATTAATTGATGCACGCTGTTTATATGATTTAACGTTTTAAATTCGTTTTAAACGAATTTTTATCATTATTATTATTAGATGTGTTTTTTTTCTTCTTCTTCTTCTTCTTCTTCTTCTTCTTCTTCTTCTTCTTCTTCTTCTTCTTATTATTATTATTATTATTATTATTCGTGTTTTAAAGTAGCCACCTAATTTTTTAACTGTTTCTTTTTCATCTAATATTCTATAAATGTAATAAGTTATAAGTTATAAAGTTAAGTGATTGATCTTCTTCTCCTCTTCTTTTGTTTTTTTTTTTTTGTATTTTTGTATTTTTTGTGTTTTTGTATTTTTTACTTTAATTGTTGTTGTTGTTGTTGTTGTTGCTGTTATTTTTGTTTTATTTTTCAGTAATAGACAAACAGCTTGTGTTAAACGGCGGCAATTTTTCACTGATCATCAAAATTATTTAATTATAATATTATGTATTATCTCGTTCAATATAATTTATAGTAGATTTTTATATAAATGGGGAGGATGATTAGCTGATGGAGAGGTTGGTGGAGGGGTTAAGAGTGGTGCTGGACAAAAATGTATATTTTGTTTTTTTTTGTTTTTTTTTGTTTTTTCTTCTTGTTTTTGGTTAATTTCTAAGACATTACAATAATGGAAGGTTATATTTATAAATTTTATTAATTTGTTTCTCTTCTTTTTTTTTTCTCTTTATTTTTATTTTTTGTTTTTTTATATTTTGGATAAGTTTCATTCTTTCATTTTGATTAACTCTGACATTTTTTTTTTGTTATATGTATAGAAGGAGCTATCGTTTCCTGAAACTAAAAACATTTATCAAAAATAATTAAAATTATGCTGAACAGAATAGAAGACAAACAAACAAAGAAAAAAAAAACAAATGTATATCTATAAAAGTGAACATGGAAGTTATAACTTATCTTACAACTAAAACATGAAAAATAAAGAAAAGAGAAGAAAAGAAAAGAAAGAAAAAAAACACCACAGAATTTTTATTCTTTCAATTCCATCAAAAAAAAAAAAAAAACATAAAAATTATTTATTGTTGTTAGCTTTAATTTTTTTCTTCCTTGTTTTCTTTTTGTCTTGAATATATTGATTTTTATTTGCGATATTGAAAGAAGAGAAGAGAAAAAAAAAATAGTTATGTACAAAAGGAATATTCAATACATATTTTACATAGATAGATATTTTTAACATTTCATAAAGATTGTATCATTTATTTGTGTCTTTTTCTTAATAGATAAATCGTAAAGGAAATACAGTCGCCAAAGATTAAGAGAAAAAAAAATAAAATAGATATTCAAGAGACCCGCTTCACCGAAGACAAAAAAAAAGAGAGAGAGAGAGAGAAACAGAAGAAGAAAAAAAACCTGAAAACTTTGAATCTTGAATGAAATAATTATTATAGATTTTACATAATCTTTGAACAAGATAAATTATCGATAATTGTATAATAAGTGACGTTGTTAGTTATTTTTTAATTTTACATTTATTGATCGTTAAATTGATTATTTTTTTATGTATTTGAATTGATATACTTGAAAGTAGACGACTAAATATTACAGAAGTTTGACAAATTCAGAGTCAAACTAAGATATTTGCTTAAAAATTATTAGAAATAGAATTCATAATAATGTCTTCCTCTTTCATCAAGATAAGTTGATAAGACTTTTGATTAAGAGAAAAATACCCAAAGGACCTTTAACTATAGGTATATATTTTCACAGAATATTAAACAACAATAGAAACATTAAAACATAATAATAATAATAATAAAAAGAAAATAAACAATAATAAAACGTAAAACAATAATAATTACAAATAATATTCCAATAAATATCCTCAGGTATATAAAAAGAAAAGAAAAAATGTTAAATTCATCAGAAATAAAACAAAAAACCGCCTTCCCTCATATTTTTTCCCCCCACCCTACCCCCATTATTTATGTTACATTGTGTGTACGTACAATTCACTGAAAAATACTGCCGTCAGTCATCCAGACTATATAAAATGCCGCAGCATTGAAGTTGTAACTGATAATAATAAAATATGTGCGGACGACTACTTTGGATGTTGTTCGATCATCTTACAGAAACAGAAACAAAATAAAAATAATAAAAGACGCAAACAACAACAACAACAACAACAACAAAATTGAAATCATAAAATTTTATTTGTTATTGTTGTTTTGTTTTTGTTTCTTTTGTTTTGGGGAAATTGGTTAAATAATTTTCTTTGACTATCCATTTCTCGATGAAAAAGACAAATTGAAATTCAAATCTTTATTTTTTATTTTTTTTTCTTGTTTTCGATTGTTTGGTTTTTTTTTCCAACAATTTTTTTTTTGTATGCCGTCGGCAATTTTGTACATGAATTGTGAATGTGAATTTATTATAATGAATTTATTTTATAGCAAATATCGAATCATTATGCAATGTCATTGTAAAATTTTGATTTGACAGAAATTAATTAGGTTATGTGATAAGATTCAGATTAGAAAAAAAAAATAATAATTAAAAAAAAATGAAATTTTTAATCGATTTAAAAATTAAATTAAAAAAAAAAAATAACAAATTATCGTCTAAAATTTATTTATTTTTAATTAAACATTTATATAGGAATAAATATACAACTTATTTAAATTTAACAGAATTTTTATGGTACACATATTATGGCATAAATTATGGTACATTTATTATGGTATGTTTTATAGTATAGGTATAGAGCGGTGGCAGTAGGTCTCTTTATACATTATTATAATATTATAAAATGTATGACAGAAAGACAGAAAAATAAACACACAATTCAACTTTATAGGTTAGAAGGGAAAATGAAGAAATAAAAAGAAGAAAAAGTAACAAAAAAAAAAGAAGTCTGTTATCTTTATAACAGTGGAAGAGTGTGAGAGAGAGAGGGACGGGGGAAAAAGGGAAAACAAAATAATAAACGGCAAGAGAAAAGGAACAAAAAAAAAATAATAAAACCAAAATGGCGAAGTAGAGAAAACATTTTCATTTTCATTTAACGATTCCATGGGATGTTTATTTTTTTTTTTCTTTCTAGTGAAAAGAGGGAAAATCTGCATTAAACCGCCCGTGGTACTATGGAATGACTAAAATAACAATTTGATGTTTTGACTGTCGACTTTTTCAGTTGGTTGTGTTATTTTTCAATTTCCTGGTTTGTTTTTCCCTTTTATTTTTTATTCCTCATTTCTTGTTATTCTTTTTGTTATTTTTGTTTTGTTTGTTCGTTCATAAAATGACATACCTACACACACACACACTCATACACACACGTATAAACACATAAAAAAAGAAGCTTTACACTACCCAACCTCTAACGAAAATTGGAAAAGACAGTCGTACATATAAAACCATTATAACCAACAACAACAACAACAACAACAACAATAATTCCAACAACGAAAAAAAACTGCGTCCTCAGAATTCGCTTCACCGTTTTTTTTTTATACAATTTTTCCAAAATGGCTCCACCATTGAATGTTTTTTTTAAATTTTGTGTTAGTTTGTTTTAAATTAAATTTTCCATTTTTATTGAAATTATAAAAAAATATAAGGGTTTTGTGTGTGTGTGTGTGTGTGTTATTTTTTTTTGTCACAAACGAGGGATGGAAAACATTACGTACGCTTATTTTTTTTTTTTTTTGCACTTTATTTATTATTTATTATTCATATGCGAGTCGTGTAGATATGAGAAAAGTTGGATATCTTTATAAAGCTTTGTACCCATAGCAGTTAACGAATTCAACTGGATCAAGATATAAATTTTACCATAATTGTATCAAGTACAATTAATGCATATCACATTATATGACCAACAAAATTATTCAATCCTGTCAATTCCTTCATTCTCATTATTATTGGAATAATTTACTTTCGAATAATTAAAAACAAAAAAAAATTGAAAAAAAAAATTCAACTTAAACATTTTCATAATTCGAAACTAAAACCGATAAAAAATTAATTTCTTTATTATCTTCTTATTAAATTTCAGTTTATAGAGTAAAACATAATTGTTGTTGTTACTATTGTACTTTAATAGATTTTTTTAAGAAAAAAAAAAACAGAATAAAAAAATAATAATTTCAATGTCATGTCGTAGAAATAGAGAATTAAAATTGTTAATTTATAAATGAAGTAAATGAAGTAATGGGAGAAACAAGATTTTACAATTAATTTGTTTGGTCCTTGATTTGACTCAATGTTTGTATTACAAATTTTTTTTTGATAATGTTAAGATTAACAAATCGTGATTTGACGTTTTTTTTCTTCTTAGTTTTAGTTTTGTTAGTGTTGTTGTTGTTATTGTTGTTGTTATTATATTTTCTAAATTCGTTTTTGCTTCTTCTTATGTATTTAAAAATTTTTCGATATAATTTATATTTAGACGAATCGACGCGATCACCTTTTAGTAATAAATAATAAATTAAAAAGCGGCTTGCGGACGATCAACAAAAAAACAAAACAAAAATAACAACAACAAGAATAAAAATAAAAATTGTTGTATAAGATGAACATTTTTCTAAATTAAAATGGAATTTATTAGATCAAATTTCAGAATTGATTAAAATCAAAAAAAATATATATATTTAATTTAATCAAAAGATCACGTTCAATGCCTTTAACGCGCATACCATTTTGACATAATCAATTAATTCAAACCGACAGCTTCTGGCGCAAATCTTTATAATACAAAAAAAAAAAAAACAAAAAGAAATAAGATTCCCTGCAATGACACGATCATATAAAACTTCAATTTAAACAAATTATGATCATCAGCTGTAAAGTTGAAAACAGAATATTTCTATATTTATAAGTTATCCGCGGCAGTAGATGAAAATCGTGATGTATAAATCAGAACGTGCTCTTAAGACAGGTATATGAAAACTGATTGAGATCATGCGTGTATTTTCTTTTATTTCTTTCTTTCATCTTATTATCGATCGTCAATTATAATTTTTTTTTTTTTTTTTTTTGTAAATAAAATTGAAAATATGCGCTACTCTTTTAAAATATGATTAACCTTTCCTTTTTTTTTTTACTTTATAGTATTCCGAAATGTTAATTAGAACTGTGTGCTCTGAATTCAGAATAAATAAATGGAGGGAAATCTTTAGCACTCTTAGATCTTGTGACAAAGTCCAATGTAAACTAAATGAAACATTTTCATTATTTTACAAATACTCAAAACACTTATTGTCACATAAGGTCCAATTTCGCTTATCAGACAACAAATCGTATCGGATAAATGGTTAAAAAAATTTTTATTAAAACAATTTTATACAAAAATAAAAAGAAGAAAAATGTTACACCTTAAAAATTTGAATTTTCCAAAACTATGCCAGACAACAAAAATAAAAAAAAAGGCACAAGAAAATTGTAAATGACGATGAAAAATATTTTGAATTTTATCCTTATAAAATTGAACCTTTTTTCCCCCATTTTCCATATAGAGAAAGTTTTCTTCAACTTTTTCAATTTTTTTTTGTTTTTTGTTCATAAATTTATTTTTTTTTTGTTTTTTGAAAAACAGGAATCTTATTTTTCCTCCTTTCTTCTATTTATACGTGAATAAAAATAAGAAATAATATTCAAGGTGAAAATATTCCCTTAATTTGTAATAAAATGTACAGATAAACAAAAATAGGTTAACCTCAGGTGTCCGTACAAATATCTACAAATTATAAAATTTCTTTCATATTATTATAAAATTAAATTTACAATAAACAAATAAATACGACAATAATAAATGCATTTGCGCGCAATTTTACTTTGTTCCAATATTAAAATTAAGAAATGTAATTTTATATTTCAACGAAAAAAAAATAAAACTTTCACATTAAATAAATAGACAACTAACAATTTAAACAGATAAATTTGCCTAATTTACATATGGTAATAAATGTACATGAAACATGTAGAACCTGCATATTTGGACCATCCGATTATCCGTTAAATTGTTGTCTTATTGACGGGTTCATGGTCCAATTATAGGCAAAATATCGTTTGCATGAAATAAATGTCAAAGTAGGTTGGAAAGTTGGTCCGATTAGGGGAGGTTCTATTAGACAGATTTTATTGTGACATAATTGTATCATTATAAATTATAATTGTCTGGTTCAATCTCTTTTCCCTTCTATATTTCTATAAGGTTGTTCAGCCAATACATCAAAATCTGATTGAATATTCTTTGTTACGCGTCTCAGAATCCGTGAGATCAAATTTGAAAATTTAGGATTTTTCTTCTGTTCTTTTACGATTATTGATTTTATTAATAAATTTAAGAAACGGAATAAGAAGAAAAACCTGAAATTAAGAATTTTAATTTATCAAAATAATTAATTGATTGGAATTTTATATTTTGGAATTTTGATCGATTTTTATAAACGAAACGAACAAACTTTTTGCAATTGTCTAATTTAAATCGGTATAGGTATAAACAGGCCTGGATTAACACATAGGGATTTTAGGCAACTGCTGATGTCGTACAGATCTAATAAGTAACGAAATGAAAGGAATTTTAAATAAAGACTACGACGACCAAATAGAATCTAAATTCGGTCCTACAAAAAAAAATTGAAAAAGTAGAAATTGTGAGAAGGAAGATAAAATTGATCTTAACTCAAGGACAAATATTAAACGGGGAAAGAAAAGAAAAATGTCCTAAAAGTTGTTTTCAAAATTTATAAAAAGAGAATTTTTTCTAGGAATTTTATTTATTTTCTTTCGTTTTTCTCAGAAGAATTTCGTTTCACAAAAAATTGGAAATAAAACTAAATTTAAAATCATCGCATTGTCACAACAAATCAATCATATTAAATGAAAAGCTTTACAATAAACAAACATTTTAATTTAGGAAATCAAAGTTCACAGAGGTTTTATTAAAGTTTTCAAAAATCAATACACGACCAAAGATAGAAAACTAAACTAACTGAAAGTAACTAGAAATTCTTTTAAAATGTAATACAAGAAATATAAATTTTCAAGTAAAATATAAAATAATAAACTAAATGGAATTGTCTTGAATGTTTTACGCATTCTTAAAAAAATCTTTAGTTATTGTTGTTGTTGTTGTTGTTGTTACAACAAAAATTATAGACAATAAAAATAAATAGACCATCTTAAAAGTCTTTAAAAAATATAAAAACAATTAAACTGTTTTTTATTCAATTTTCAAGTTCAAATTATTATTATTATTATTATTTTCCAATAAAATTTAGAAAACATTTTAATCCGATTCTACATATAATTATTAATTGGACGATGAATAAAAAAAAAAGAAGTACTAAATAAGAACAAGAATAAGAAGAAGGAAGAAGAAGAAGAAGAATAAAAAAAAAAATAATAAAATAAAAAGTTTAAAGTGAGACTTTAAGTTGTAACTATAAAAATAAAATATAGTGAATGTTAGAAGAGATTAAAAATTAAATATATAGAAGTAAAAGAATAAGGAGTTAACATTCGTTGTGTGAAATTGATATCAGATATTTACAACTTTTATTTTGCTTTGTAGAAATAATAAAAATATGGTTCATTCAATTATGAAATGGTTCCAATCGATTATTTAGTATATACCAATTCAACCACTTCGTAATAAAATGCATCTGCTATTGTTGTTGCTGTTGTTATTGATTGTTCTTTTTATGAATGATGAATTAAAAGTGCACTCAGTCTTAAAGTTAATTCTATATTTCAAATGTTGTGGCAAAAATAAAATAAAAGTTTATAGTTTTTTAATGGAAAACTCAACAAAAGGAATACGGTGGAGAATTCATAAGAAATAAAAATTTCAAAGATTTCTGTTTCATTTCCCAAGAAATAAATTCAATTCATTTATTAACTTTTGTAGTTTCACTATTTCATCAATTGTGAAAATATGATAAAAATTATTCACTCTTCACTTTTGATACAAAAAATTCATAACAAACTTGAGAATCAGTACAAAATTTTATACAATTCAAAACTTGAACCATCATTGAGAACACAAAGTTTTTCATTAGTCAGTTACAGAGTTTACTATACATTGTATGGATATATTCAAACAAAATAATAAAATATTTGTATCAATATTTATAAAAAGATTGAATATTATAAAAAATATTTTTTATTCAATATATTTTTCCTTTTCCTCTTTTTTATTAAATGAGCGCACACGCACATCTGGTTTTGTTTTTTTCACAAACATACAATTCTCTGTTGTTTATTGTGTTTTTTTTTTCCCTTTTTATAAATATTGAACTGACATAAGTTGATCAGTTCGTAGATCAACCTAAGGGCAATAACAAAATTATAATTTCTATGTTTTCATATTTGTTGTTATTTTTTTTGTGAACGGATTTAGGTTTGGATATTGTGACAGTTTGGTACCCTCCTTTTATATAGTGAAGTCATCTATAGAAATATTTTTGTTGTAGTTATTGGTCCGGTGAATTTTATAAGAAAAAGTTCCAATTTATATATTTATTTTTTTCTCCGTTGTGAAATCACAATTTTTTTTTTTGTTCTTCTTATATTTTAATTGAGACTAATTTTTTTTCTTTTGTCCCAAAAAGAAAAAATCAGAAAAAATTCGGCGAATAAATTAAATGCTGACAAATTATGTGATTAAGAAAAGAAAAGAAATAAAAATAAACCAAAATATAAAGAAGACGAAAAAAATAAAAAGGTAACAAAGATCAATCAATTAAGAATTTTTATTTTCATGCATCAATAAATTTTCTTTATTGACAATCTTTTTATTTTAACTTCATAAATATTGTGAAAGGTACATTAAACGTTTACAAAGTTCAATATATTTATTGTTATTAGTTTATTTGCTAATTATACGTATAAAGTGAATTATAAACACGCATATCACTGCGTACCAGCTACTGAGATTATCTGAATTATCTGTTCCGTATAGAACTTTAATGGAAACTGAACTAATTTTTGAAATGTAATAAATTAAAGTAGAGCACCGACGTTCGTTTGTCATTAAAAAAACTTTTACGAATTTTGTTTAATTGAAAAATTATGGAATATATTTTTGGAATAAACTTTTGATTGAATGCAAAAAAAAAAAAATAAAGGACGTTCAACAAAGTTCTTTCTATTTAAATTTCCCATTTGGTGTAATTTTATTTATAATAAATTTGTAAGGAAAGTGTGCAAAATTTCTAATAAATGAAATAAATTTATAATAGCAATTCTACTTCAACTATAAATTGAAACTAAGGCTATTAAAAATCAATACACACACACACATAAAGAAACAAAACAATGAAAGAAAAAGAATCTATGAAATCACAATAGGGGCCAGACCAATCATACAGATAATATATTTAAGTTATAGAAGAATAATAAGATGAAGAGAAATAATCTTATGAATGCACGGTTTGTCATTGACTTAACCTCTGTATGTCTCCCCAAAAATGAACAAAAAAAAAACATGATCGAAAGAAAAATAATCAAACACGAGAAAGAAACAAAAAATAAACCCAAATGAAGATGAAAAAAAAAAACAACCATTTTACGTTACATTTAGGACCCAAAAAGAGATAAAAAAAACACACACACAACCACACACACACACGCACACACACACATACAGAAAGAACAACAAAAATCAAAATGGAAAAAAAAAACATCAACCAAAACGATCAAATCATTCGATCTTACGAGATGAAAAGAAAGAAAAAAAAAACTTAAGAAAAAGAAGAAGAAGAAGAAAAGATGAAGGATTGTCGAGGATTGTGGCGCGCTCAGTGATCAATCATTTTTTTTTCTTCTAGCTTTTTTAGGTCGGGTTTAATGACAGTGCTGTGGGGTGGCTTTATTATATTTCCAGTGACGGAGTAATTGAAAAATGAGACGAATTAAAAGAATGTTAAATTTTTGGATACAAAACAATTTTTATAATCGCAGTAAAATTTTGTTCACTTCGTTCTACCTATCTACGATAATCCTTTAAATGAGTTGTTTCAGAGTATGTAGGGAAATCTAATAAACTCCTTATAGGTACAATAACAAATAACAAATATATTGTTGTCTCTTTGCTATTTAAAATATTGTGGTACCCGGCTTAAAATAAAAGAACAAAACAGGACGATTTTATAAGTTATGAAATTAATTTGCCAAACATAAATCATCACCCAAAAAATCAAAAAAAAAACAAAAAAAGATTGAAAGATCGCAAACTGAATTAAATTGTTATTTTATGTTGTTGTTAATATTTAGTGATTTTTTTTTTCCCAATTTTGATCGTGTTTTTTTATGTGGTAAGAGATTGATGGATCGTGACATGTCTATTCATTTATAATGGTTGAATTAATTTGTGTTTCTTTTATTTCATTTATTTCTCCAGTTTTGTTGTTTTTTTTTTTTTTGTTCAATTTTGTTACTCCGTGAGGATTTAAGAGTGTTGAGTGTGTAACGTCACTACACGCTTTTCGTTCCTAAATTCAGCCTTTTTTTTTTTTTTTTTTAATTTTAATTCCTAAAATGTTTCTCTCTTCTGAAAGTCTATTTTTTTTTTTTATTTAATTCTTAAAATATTTAATTCTTACGAGGATGACGATTAGATCATATCTGCATAATATTTTGTATTGATTGTTTTTTTTTTTCTTTTGGATCCTCAAGGTTCACTTTATTTTTACTTTGTATTTGATGATCTGATCGGACACTGTCTTTGTATTCGATCAAATAAAATTTTCTTTTCATTTCATCGTTGTTGTTGTTGTTGTTTTTATTTTTTTTATTTTTTTTTTGGTCCAGTCATCACATCAAATGAAGTTAAATGATAATGATAATTTTTATTTTTGTTACTTTTCATTCCTTACAAGTTACGACTTCTTAGAGATATAGACAAAATATAAAAAGATTAATCAATCTATGTTTATGTGCATCTGTGAGTGAGTGTGTGCAAGTGTATGTATGTATGTGTGTGTGTGTATCAATCGACGTATGTGTGTTTGTTTGTTTGTTTTATAAAAAGTAAGAGACAAATTTCAGAAATTAAATTAAAATTAAAAGAAGAAGACGAGGTGGAGGAGGAGGAGGAGGAGGAGAAAAAAAAATGATTTCTCGTTTTTTTTTTTTTCTTTTAATTAAAATTGTCCTAATTTTATATCGTTCGTTTTGTGTGAGTGAGAGGTCAAGTTTTTTAAAGTTGTTTTTTTTTTCATGATGATAATTTTAATCACAGAAAATGTTTCGGTGTTTTTTTTTTCTTCTTAGATTTTGATTTTTTTTTTATGAATTTTTGACTTTTAAAAAAAAATTTTTTTTATAATTTTTGACTTATTTTTTTTTTTGTCAAGATTAAAATATTTTATGGTTGTTTTGTCTCTTCTGTTTTTTTTTTTTTCAAGACAAAAATTAATTAAAAATGATAAAGGAAAACAGCTTAGGAAATTTATAAATTATGTCATTAAAATTTGTCTTCAATAAAATTTATAGATTTTGACGCTTGAATTCAGATTTAGTTTTCATAATTACAGTTAAAGGAAAATTCCAATGGTAGTTAGTCTTTATCACAAATTCAAGAATATTTATGAAAAACGGATGAAACTTAGAAACAATGGAAAAATTCAATCAATCAAGTATTGTGTGATAACTTTGTCGAACAACCTAAAATTTCATTGAAAAACTTTCCAAGATGAAACTGAAATCTTTTTATTAGATTTTAAATAGATTTTTTTTAATTTATATAAAAAAAAATTACGAAACACAATTACAACAACAGCAATAATGACACCTAAAACAAAAAAAATATCTACTTCAAACAGGATGGATTTCCAGACATCGCATACAGAGTATTTTTCTGTTTGGTTAACAGTTTTTTTTTCTTCTTCTTCTCTTTGCTTCTAGTTGAAATTTTCTTCAATATTTTTATATCGAAAGAAAAATTGTTTCTATATTTGTATGTTTTTTTCTTGTTGTTGTTATTTTTATATATATTTTTTCGTCTTTACTATGGAACCATGTCTAGCTAAAAATATATCGATTTCACGACCTATCCCGCGCTTTCAGTTACACAAGAAAAAATAAATAAAATATAAAATAAACAAGAATTTATATTTTGTTCTTCTTCTTCTTCTTCTTCTTCTTCGTTTGAATTTATCTTCTTCTTCAACAAATTTTTTATTTTCTTCAACGAGACATCACACGCGAAGATAAAGAAATAGAAAAAAAAATGTAGAGAAAGAAAAAGAAGAAGAAATAATATTTGGTAAAATCTGAAATGCATTTTATGTTTTCATTTTTATTAGTTCTGTTTTTTAGTTCTGTATTTGTACCTTTCAATATTTTTGTATGTTTGAAAACACAAAAGATATTCTGTTAAAAAAAAATTGATTTGAAATGTAAATTGGATTTTTATAACAAACATGACCGATCCAGAGATGAAATCCATTCAATCTTTAAATGACAAAACTGTTGGTTTTTATCATTTATTAGAAGGACATTTAGTGTATCTGTCTATCCCTTAAATAATTCGAATTACACACGATGATTTTCTTTAATAATGGAAACCATGTCTAGATTTCGGTTGTCATAATCTTTGAACCTATTTGTTACTAATTGAAACTCACGCGAAATCTTATGTGAGACCAAATATCTGTTTTGTATGAACAACAAATTAAATCTAATTATAAGATTATTTTAATAGACTTAACAGAGTTCAATCATTATGGTTATGCCATCTGATAATCACAAGAAAGATTATACAATCAACTATTCTCAATCAACGTTTGAACGAATTATTTTAACAGAATGAATACAAAACATTGTTTCATAATCTCAGAGCAGACTTAAAATTGCATCATCTTTGTCATAAATATTTTAGATGACAGCCCTATAGACAGATATAAAATGTCAATAAACTTTTCAGTGATAAATAATTAAATAATAATTTTTCATAAAAAAAAAAATATGATCTTATTTTTTTCTTTTCTTTTTCTTTACTTTTGTTGTATTTTTTTCTTTTCTTTTTCTTTACTTTTGTTTATTTTATTTTCGTAAAAGAAGATAAAAATTATTATTATTATACATTTTTTTTTTTTTTTGCTTCTGTTGATGATGTGATTTTATTAAATCATAAAAAAATAAAAAGTGTTTTATATAATATTTGTGGTGTTACTGGGTATTTGTTACTGTTACTCAGAGAACGATAAAAATTCAATTACAGATGAAATTTGGTTGCATCTGTGCGTTTGGAAATGTAGTTTAGGCAATCCTTATTAGAATTTAGAATCCTTTTGTAAATATTAGAATGATTGTACATCTTCTTAAAATTTAGAATTCTTGTAAGGGATTTAGTTGTTATTCAAAGAATAATATTATGATGAAAATCGTTAATTAGTTAAGAAGAAACAATAATTACGAGACGTTAGAATGAATATTTGCATGTTCCCTGATAATAAGCCAATATTCAATTAAAAACAAAATGTTGATGAATCTAAAATTATTGAATTTCATAATGTTGAAATTATTGGTGACGAAGAGATCTTAAACGTTCAATAACGTTAATTGCACACTGTTTCATTATAAAATATCAAAAGAATCTCATTTTCTGAATAAAATTTATTGTGCTTCATTTTTTTTACAAAAAAAAAAAAAAAATACAAGTAAAATAATAAAATGAAAAATGGAGGAACAAAAAAAAAAAAAGGATGGAAACTCACCGAATTGGAATGAGGTAAATAAAAAAAATTCTATACTCTACTCGTACATAGCGCCATAAATACGAGTAAAAAAATAGCATAATCTATCCAATGTATTTGACATCAAAAGATGCACACAAAAAATACAACACAAAATGAAAGAATAAAAAGAGATTCTAACAGAAAAAAAAAAAGCATCAGCAGCAGAGCAACATCAGTAGCAACAAAGCAAAAAAAAAAAAAAACAGAAACAACACAAAAAAAAAGTAGACGTTTTTATTTCCTTTTTCTATTTTTTGTTTTTTTTTTTTTGTTTTCTAGATTTTTTTTTTTAACACAAAAGAAATTCTCTCTTCTGTCTTTCGAACCAAACAAAAAAAAAAAAGAAGAAAAATTGGAAAAAGAAAAAATGGAAAATTTATCAACCAAATTAGCGTTCATGTACGTTCATCTCTCTTTCTTTTTTGTTTTTATTCATAAATAGTGCGCGTGAATATTTTTTTTATGTTTCAGTTGGTAACATCATACAATAAAGTGACAAACAAAGAATTAATACAAATATAGACAAGCAAGACGAAGGACGTAAGATGTTAAATGACTAAAGAAAGGAAGACAACACTAAACGTCAAATTTAAATGTGTGTGTGTGTGTGTGGTAATTTTCTCTTCAAACAAGAAAATGAAGAAAAAAGAAAAAAAAAAAACTTTAAAAAATATTTGACATTTCACAGTACAACATTTAGCGGCAACATTTATAAAAAAAAGTATTACCCTATGTGAATGTATGACATTTTTAATGGAGAACACAAGAGCACACACACACACACACACTGGCACGCTATACAGAATATTTAAATGTGTAATTTTCGAATTAAGAAAATTTATAAAAAAAAATTCACATATAAATTATCTTTGAACACAAATACAAACATATAAGTGAATAAATGCACGCACACACACACACACACATACACAAAGTTACATACGCTGATATTCCTCTTGAACTGAAAAAAAACTGAAGGCGTCAATATCTGTTATTATTTTGGTGTAATTTATCACCATCAATTTAGGACTTCATGTCTTGTATCCTCATCTAATTCTTTCTCTCTTTATCTCTTTCACTCTCTTCACTCTCTTGCCGCTTATCTTATTTTATATATATACATTTTTCACCTTCTTTTAAATCTACCACCATCATCAACCATCATCTTCATCTTTCTCTCACTTGTTGCCTTAACAATTGTTTTGCTTTTATGCCTTCCTTTTTTTCTTTCTGTTCGTTTTTTTTTCATAAATTCCAAGACAACTTTTTGTTTTTTTTTTTCTCTTTCATTTTTGATGAATTCAAAAAAACATGCCCTGATATATTTTCTTTAGTTTGTTTATAATAAAATGCAACAATAACAACAAAATAAACTATATAATCTGCATGTGTGTGTGTGTGTGTGTATGTAAACGTTATTTATATTTTCATACCAACAAATTATGATTAATTTGCATTATTTTTCGTTTAATTTATGACTTTATTTAGTAAAATGCGTTTTTTGTTTTTCACGTTGCGTATTCTGCCTTCTTTTTTTTTTTCTAGCCAACCATAAGTTCATTTATGTACACAGTTTTTGTTGTTGTTGTTGTTGTTTTAAATTTAATATGACACCATATTTTGTTGTTGTTTTTTATAATTTTCTTTTATAAAAAATAATCCATATAATCACACACACACACAACACACACAGTCATACAGACTCACAGTGAAGAAGAATCATTATTTTTGGCAGATTTTTTTTGACGATAAGAACTTATGGCTCTTCTTGGCCTCTGTTTGGTCATATGTGTTTTAAGTTTTGCCGCAAAAATAATAAAAATTCTTGAATAAAATTAAGAAAACAAAAAAAAAACAAAAAAAAATCGGAAATAATTATGTTTAAAAGTTAAGTTATATTGTGTACACAAACGCACAATAAACACATCGTAACTCATCATCGTATGTACCAATAAATATGTATACCTTCATGTTCATACATAATATAGAAAATTAGTCTCTTCTTTTATTCTTCATCATTCCCCTTTCCAAAATCAAGTAATTCTTATATATTTTTCACTTGTGTAATTTGGTGTTTTTATTTCATTGTTGTTGCTATACGACTAATGCTGTTGTTGTTGTTGTTATTGTTGTTGTATTTAAACTCTGTACTAAATTACAATATTTAACTAATTATATTCATATAAAAATTTATTCTTATTTTTTTTTTTTTTTTTTTTTTATTCAATGTTCAATTATAATTGGTTTTAAATTGATGGGGTTGTAAAGAGTAACAGAGTAACAGAGGAAGAGAGTGAGAGAGAGGGAAATACAAATTTAATATACGTTGTTTATTTATTTTTTTGTTGTTGTTGCTGTTATTTTACGTTTATTTCTTTTTATTTCTTTTCATTATTTTTTTTTTTTTGGTAAAAATTGTTTTTTAAACAGAACATAATTTATCGTATAGGGTAGTGTGTGTGTGTGTGTGTGTGTGTGTACGATGGTTGAATTAATATTAATAAATATAAATCGTTCATCGTGTATGAATTAAATTTTTAACGACAACAAAAACAACTACAACAACAACAACAACAATAACAAGAACAAAAACAAAATGAATTGTTTATAATTTGCAAATTATATCTAAATTGCTGTCATATTATTTAACAACAACAATGAAATTTGCAAAAAAAAAAACAAAAAAAAGAAAATTTTATTCATTAAATTCAGAGAGAGAAAAAAAAAATTGGTGCCTTTAGGAAAATTAAAACAACAACAGTATAAGAATGAAAGTATAAAGGGGGAAGAGATGAAGGTAGGATAATGTGTTTGTCTGTCAGAATAATGTGGTCTTCATCATAATTAGGAAAAGACAAAAAAAAAAGAAGCATTTATGTCATATTTAAATTTCATTTTGTTTTATGTAATTGTTTTCTTTTTTATTTTACAAGAATCTAATCATAAATCCTCTTTCCATCTTCCGATAAGGATTGTTGGACCTGTGTACGTTAACAATATAAATGATCATAGAAAATAATTACCTGAATTTCATTATTGGTTGGAGTCCAGAATCTAATACACGTGTTTGTGTTTGGCGTCGATCCTTTCATATTATTGGAAGCCGGGTTTAGAGTAAATTCCAATTTGTTAATTTAGAAAAAAATCTACATTCAAAGTTTTCTCAAAGCATTAAAATTCTTTAATTATGTTTATTGTTGATACATTGAACGCTTATCATAAATTCCTTCTTCATCTTCTTCTTCTTCTTATTTTTTTCAAATAATTCGTTTAGAAAAATTAGCGAGGTAACTTTATAACTCACAATCACTGATTACAATACTGTATGTATGACGTCACTGACCTTTCATAACCAAACTCATTAATTTATTGTAAGCATTTTTTTTTTTATCAATGAATTTTATCAGAATAATTTTTAATTTTTTGTTTTTGTTTTTCGTGGTTTTTTTTTTTTTTTTTGTTCTTGTAAATAAAAAAAGTTTCAAATAATTCGTTTTCTGTTCAATTTTAATAAGAAACAATTTTTATTTTTTTGTTTGATGATGATGAAATTTAATAGTCAAAATTACAAAAACAAATTCAAGAAAAAAATATAATTAAATAAATAAAATTATAAAAAAAAAAAAAAATGATAAAAAATTAAATTGTGAAAACAACAACAACAACAACAAAAAGAAGACAAAAAAAAAAAGTTACGAAGAAGAAATTAGGAACAAATCAAATTATAAATATTATTTATGAACTTCCATTTCTTTCACTTCCTTCATCTTCGTATATTGCATCATTTTCATCTTCGTATAAAATAATAATAATAAAGAAATCCCTAATGGAAAAACAAAACAAAAAAAGAAAAATAAAAAACAGAAAATAAAAATGTTCTTCCAGAATAAAATGATGGACGCATGCGCGCTTCTTTAAAATGTATCAGTGTTGAATTCGCCATTTTTTTGCCCCCCCCCCCCCCCTTTTTTTCTACGTTTTTTTTTTCTTCATCTCTTTTTGGTAAACTCTTTCATTTCTAGACTTTTTCGTTACACATCTGGATCTGGTTCATGTTAGCGAATTTTTTTTTGTTAATAGAAAGAAATTTGTTTCACTTTTTGTTCAAGAATAAAGGAAAGAAAAAAGATGAAGAAGGATGGAAGATGGAAGAAATAAATAATGCATCATTAAATTCATTATTCAAAAAAAAAAAAAAAAAAATTGTATGCAGATATAAATAATTGTGTATGGTTGCATTTTGTGTTTAAAGTTTTAAATTCAAAAGATTACTCACCCACCTCCTCCACCCACCCCCCTTTACCCTTCCTTTTTTGTTCACCATCCTCATTTGATTTTAAAATTTTGTATAGATGAAAAGATTTCTTGTAGAATTTCTTATTTGGTTTTTCTTTTTCTCTCAATCATTTCGTACATTTTTGCTTTTGGATAATTTTCCTTCTTTTGTGTGTGTGTGTGTGTTTTTTTCTTCTTTCTTTTAAAGAAAGAAAATGAAAAATAAAATACGATGAACAGAAATGAGAAGAAAAAAAAAACATCAAATAGTGACAGAGACGAAGATATATTTGATTTTGGATTAAACAAGGAGGATAAAATGCAATTTAACATTTTTCTTTCTGATTTTCGTTGATCTGTTTTTTTTTTTTTGTTTTGATCTTTTTTCTTTTTTGACTTTCAACAAAACAAAAAAAAAAAATTATGTTTAAAAAAAAAACGCAGATACAACAGGATAGAAATAAAAATAGTCCTTTAGAAGAGTAATTTGATATTTTGTATCCTAAAATTATAAAAACACAAAAAAAAAAAAAGAAGTTATTTGAAATAATTCATGAGTTTATTTACCCCATTTAATTCAAACATTCTATAAAATACAATCACCTATCGGATTTTCTTGGAACTTAAATCAGTAATGTCATTTAATATTTACAACATTTTCAATTATTACAGTTTGAATCGTATGACAAACATTTGGGAAAAACATTTATTGATGTTAAATGAATTGTTATAGAAAATTCCAAGTAAGTTAAATCAGAAATTTCACTCATAATTATTAAAGGAATGACATTCACACATTTGTAATTACACATTTTTTTTTTCACTAAATGTCGCATCACACAATAAACAGAATAAAAGAAAAACAAAAACAAAAACAAATGAATATAGGATGTCTTAACTTTATGTTGAATCTTTATAATTTTACTTTTTGATGGAAATTTATTTTAATAAAAAAAAAATAAATAAAAAATATAATTCCCGCAAACCATTTCTATTTTTGGATGTCAATGACAGTTTGATGCAATTAACACACACAGAGAGAGAGAGAGTGTCTGTGAGTGTGTGTGAGAGAGAGAGAGAGAGAGTGAGAGAAAAAATAATAATTGAGGGGGAAACAGAAACACCGCATCTGCCCACACATATGTAATTTGCTAATTTATACCTGTCGATGTTATATTTTTTTTCATTCTCTCTCTCTTTCTCTCTCTCTCCCTCTTTCTCACTCTTCCGTTTATATACATTTTTTTTTTTGTTTAATTAATCAAAATCCAATGACACAAAAACATGTTTCGTTTTTTATTATTCACATTTTTTTTTTTCTAATATTTTGCACAAAAATTTTAAACAAACATTTTTTTTTTTTGTATTTTTTTCATATTTTCAATTGTGAATTTTTTTGTAAGTTTCCATTTTTCTTCTGTCCACTTTAAATTTTGCAACAAAAAAAAAAAAAAAAAAAGAAACAAAAACAAAAATAACACAAAAATTGTAGATAAATACAAGAATTTATTCCGTAGGTGATGTTTCAATATTATTAAATTTTTATAAGAAGAAAGAAAAAAAAATCTTTTTTTAATAAAGAAAAACAAAAACAAAAAAAAAAAAACACACAAAATTTGACTTGTCACTCAGAAGACCAAAAAAAAAAAATAAAAATAAAAATTAACAATAACAACAATAACAGCAATAAACAAAAAAAAAAATCTAAAATAATGTAATAATTAACCTCCAAAAGTCGTGTACAATTTGACAGGTGACACGTTGTTTTCTTTTATTGTTGTTTTTGTTTTTGTTGTTGTTGTTGATTTTTGTTTTTTATTTTTTATACTCTCTTCTCTTAAATACCAAATGTACGTATGTATATTTGTGTTAAGATTATAAGGGCGACAAACCAAACGTCTACCATATTTATTTTATATTAATATTTTATATTGGTTGGTTGGTTAGTTGGGCAATTGTTGTTTTTGGTTAATCGTCATCATCGTCATTATCCATTGAAAAACTGTCACTCCAATTTTTGAATATTAATTTGCATTTTTTAGTGAATCAAAAAAATATTAATTTTTTTAAAAACAACAAAAAAAAAAAACAAGAATTGGTTAACTCTCCTGCCTTCTTTTTTTTTTTTTCTTTTGCCTGAATAAATATATTCATTTTCTTCTGGAATTTTTAACATTTAAGAAACCATTTTTAAATTTTATTTTATTTTTTGTTGTTGTTATTCCGTTTGTTTGTTTGATTGTTGTTGTTGTTGTTGCTGTTATATCTCGTCTTATTCCTTTCTTGACCAGATTCTAAATTATTCTTTAGTTGTTTTTTTTTTTTGTTTTCAATTATGCCCCCCCAATCAATCAAACTGCAGGGAGAACTAGTTTTTAGTGGTCTTTGTGTTATGATGAATTATCATTACATTTGTTCTTGTTGTTGTTGTTGTATGATGTATGATAAAAAAAAAGAATAAAAAAAAAAACTACCAACAATATAAGGACAGGGAAGGTATACTCATAAATAATTTTTTTATAGTGAATCAAAGTCATCTTTTTTTATTAATTGATTTGGACTTAACTTCAAGTCAAGGTTATTTACATCTGTGCCAAAAATAGCAAGAACATAAAATTAATGTATGAATTTTACCTTTATTTCTTTTTTCACAGGAACAAAACAACAACAACAACAACAGCAAATACCTAATTATAATTAGTTTGTAAATGTAAATTAAAGTAAAGTGAAGTAAAGTGAAGTGATGTTTAAAGATGGAAGGAACAATAAAATAACAAACGAACTATAGTCAGTTCATATTTTTCATATCTTATCTTATTCTGTTTCTTTGTAAATTGTAGAAGTTTACTTATTAAAATGTTAAAATAATTTAGCAGAGAAAACAAGTAACAATAACAACGAACGAACGACCAATATAAAATATTTACAAATTGTTTGTTCCTTTCTTTCTTCCTCTTCTTCTTCTTCTTCTTCTTTTTGTTTTTGTTTTTTTATCTTGTGACATTTAAATATGAAATTAGTCTTCTTTTTTGTATTCTCTGTTGTTGCTTTTTTTTTATAGAAAAAAATTCAGTAAAAGTTTTCACAACAACAACAACAGCAACAGCAACATCATCCAACATTTAACAAGATCAGTAGAGATGACTAATTAAAAGAATTAACAAAAACTGCATTATCCTCTGTGTTGAACACATGTGTGTGTGTGTATGTGTCCGTATGTAGTTTAGATTGTTTTTTTTTTCAGTCTAATTAAAAAAAGCAAAACATTTTCTTTTTTTTTTTCAAAAGATAAAAACCGGAATAAAACTTTTTTTTTATCTTCTTTTTGTTTTTTTTTTTTTCTTTGAATAAATTTATGACACCAAGATTTATTTATTTAATTATGTTTTGAAGAAAAAAAAAGTGTTGGGGTTAAATTTGATATTTGGAATTATGACGTCACTAAAATGTAAATTAATTACAGTTGAAGGTTAGTAAAAAAAATTCCTTAATTTCAATCAAATAATCGATAAATGAGAAACACAACCCCCTAATGCCATTTTTTTTTTTAATAAATTCAAATTTTAAGGTTCGTGACCTTGAACTCACTTGTTTTCTTAAAAATAAATTTCATCATCTGTTGTTCTTTGTGTTTCCCTTCTTCAATTTTTTTTCACCAACGCATTTCATTCGCATCATACCCAAACAGAAAAAAAACCTTTCAAATTCACACCTTTTATTTATTTATTTTTTTTACCCCTTCGTTCAATAATCAACCCTTTTGTTTTTTTTTTTTATTTCAAAAATAAAATAATTTATGGTGCTTTTTTTTTTTGTTTTATTTTTGTTTATTTGGTTTTGTTTCGTTGTTCTTTTTACCCCTTCAATTTATATATTCTCGACAAAAATATTTGTTTTTCCTTTCACACGTGTCTCTCTTTCTCACCTCTGTATAAGTTTAAGTGTGTTTATGTGTGTGTGTGTGTGTGTGTGTGTGTGTGTGTGTGTTAGTGTCTGTAACATATCATTGCATCTTATAAAATCCCCCGAAAAAAAAAAAAAAACAAGAAAAGACAAAAACAAAATAATAACGAGAGAATAAAAAAAAAAAACCTTACACAACATCAAGATCATCTTCTTTTCTTTTTTTTTCTTCTTTGTTTTAACTTTTCTTTTCTTTCTCTGTTTATAATTTTACATCCAATAAGAAAAAAAAAACCCTCTACTACTACTACACTACTACTACCACGCGCATATACCAAAAAGGAAGAAAAAAAAAATTATATAAAAAATGCAAGAGTAATCAGACATTATTTCATCTCACTCATACACATATTATTTAAATGTCACACAACTATGATTATCTCTGTCTCTCTTTTTCTTAACATCAATTTTATTTGGTTTAGAATTGTTTTTTTTTTTCATGTATGGAAAAAAGTAGGAACTGAAAAATATATAAGAAAACTTTATATCAAACAGATAAAGATAGATTATGGTAGAGAAGAAGGGTGGAGAAAGAGAGAGGAGTCAAAAAAAAAAAAAAATTATCATCGTAAAAAGAAATGCAATATTCTCCTCAAAACATCCAAGGACACAACAAAAAAAAAATAATTTTTTTTCTACACAAATATAATTTATTGTAAATGTGTGTTATATGTGTGTGTGCGCTCGTACATGTGTGGGGTAGTGTGTTGTGTTAGGCAATGTATAAACGGGAATGTGTGTGTGTGTGTATGCATTGAGTAGGATAAAGATAGAATGATGAACAAAAGGCGACGAAATATTAGAGAAAACGATGAAGCATTTAAGATTGAAAAAGATGAAGATGATGATGAGAAGAGGGTATTTTAATAAAAGGAAAACCAAACAAAAGAAGAAGAGGAAGAAAAAAAAAACTTTGAAGATTCTTTTTTCTATTTTTTTTTTTTTGTTTTTTAGGAGAAGGCAAATATAAACCCAAACACATAAGTACAAATGAAAAGATGATAGATTTCTTCTGTTTCTGTTGTTTTTTCTTCATCTTCTCTTCTTATTATTATTATTCTCTCATCTTAAATACAATAAAAAAAAATATATATTCTGTAAACTAAAAATGCTGCTAAGTGAAAACAAACTTTACGAGCATAAATTTTTTTTTCCTCTTTTTTTTTTTTATACAAATAAAACTCAATATTTAAACAAACTTTTGTTTTTTTTCCTTACTTTTTTAAGGATAACATTTTGATCGACCATGACCTATAATGACTTCAATTTTTTTTTTTCTTGTAAATTTTACAATTTTTTCTTGTTTTTATAAATTGTAGATTTTCTTTTAAGTAAATTTTTTTTTTGTCTTTAACTTAATTCACCCATTTTTCAAGTCATTCAATTTTTATGATTCCTTTACAAGAAATTCATTCATCCAAGAGCAAATGTTTTTTTTCTTATCCATTTTTATTTTAATTCTAAGAAAAAAAATCTTTAAAAATTTTCTTTCTTTAGTTCTGTTTTTTAATACCCCCCTCCATCATGTTTTTTTCTTTTTGTTTCTTTCCTAAAAAACCTTTAGTTTTGACTTGCATGCTACATGTGTAAACTTGTACACACAATCACACACACACACTCATGCATACAAATTAATCGCGTTTTTACAGAACTGCACACACACACGCACACATGTATACATCCTGCATTTTTCAAATCCTTTAGTAAAATTTTCTTTCTCTCTTTATCGCGTGATTTTGGTAACCAAAAAAAAAAACAAACTCTTCTAAAAACTCTCTTCTGTTTCTTTTTATTCTTTCTTTTATATTTTATCAAGTGTTTTGTGTGTCTCTTTTTCTCTTTATCTGTCTATTTTTTATCCTTCTCTATCATTGAATAGCTGATGCTGTTTGGCTGGACCAAAAATAAAACAAAAAATATGTACAGAAAAGTATGTGTATGTGTTTGTGTGCCGTGGAGAGATATAATCCGCGACTCACCAATACTATTATAGAATTTTACTCTTTTTTTTTATACAATGCATCCTATCCTCGCATGTACAAAAAAACCAACCCACACACACAAACAAAGCTAGGTTAACGTGCATTTTTTTTGGGGAGCATTCTTGTTGGAGTTTGGAGAGCAAAAAACAACTCACGAACACATACAAATCAATAAAACATTCTCTTTTTTCATCCTACAGCTACAGCACACAAAAACACAAAACACAAAAAAAATTCAACCATATTCTCTCTGATATCCAATTAGAATTATACGGGTCGTGTATTCGTGTAAAGACGACGAACACAAACACATTCAAAATTAGAGAAAAAAAAAACTTCGTATTTTATAATAAAACGAAGAATGTTCGTCGTGTTTATATGTGTTAGTTTTTTCGGTAAATATTTTTTTTTTTTCGGTTGATTCTCTAAAAAAGGTCTTCAACTGTATGAGTGAGTATTGGACAATCAGTTAGTAGATGGATTCAATTCAACGTGGGGTCGATTTTCATATACACAGTTTGTAAAATACACTTAGCCAGCAGCCGGTTATTTGGTTGCGCGCGTCGCTAAATTAAATTTTTATTATTAATTTTTTGTGTCTTTGTTGTGTTTTTTTTTTTTTTTAATTTGATTTTATTTTTTCAAATTTTCTATTTTTTGCGTAAATTGTTTTTTTTTTTATACATTATTTTTTCTTTTCTTCAATTCTTCGTTTTATTTTTTTTTTTTTTAATTATTATTGATTTTTAATTTTAACTTGTACGACCCGACACTCACACACACACATACACACTCTCTCTCTCTCTCGCTAATACTTACACGTATACGTCATACGACAAAAACGACGACGTTTTTGTTACAATAATAGATTAATTATTATAATACAACCTTTTTACACAGGCAAATCAGTATAAAAATATTTTTAAAATAAAAGAAAAAGAAGAAAAAGAAAAAAAAATGAATAACAGTTTAAAGAAAGAGAAAGAAAGAAAAAAAGGACGCAACTAAAAAAAAAAAGTAATAAAAATATTTAACAGAGCAACAGCAACAACAACAACAAAATAAAAACAGTGAATAAAATTTTTGTCATTTCATTTTTTTTTGTTGAAATTTTTTTTTTACAAAAAAGAAAAATGTGATTTTTTTTAAAAAAAAAAAATAATTTAAAAAAAGAAGAATTTTTTTTTAATTTTTATTTGTGGAATTTTTTAATTTTTTTTGTTTTAATTTGTTTTCAAAATTTTCATTTTCTTCCCCAACCTTTTTTTTTTGTTTTTGGAGAAATAAAAAGTGTTCGATTTAAAAATGCAGTTCTTTAAACATTTTAGAACTGAAAGTGGATATTTTTTATTATTTTTGTGCAAATTGTGTCTTGGATAAAAGTGTGGACACAATAAAATTCACATCCACATACAGCCTTAAATACACACACACACACATAAAACTACTTATGGAAATAAAAGTGGATTTTCATTAAAAAAAAATAAAAAAGTGAAGTGTCAAAAAAAAAGGGATTTTTTTTGTTGTATTTTTATCTTTTTCAATTTAAATTTAAATTTTTTTTAAGTTTTTCTTCTTTTTTTATAATTTATTTTAAAATAAAATTATCATAAATAAAGAAAACGAAGGATGAAATTTTCTTCAATAAAAAGTGCAATTAAATTGTGATTTTTGATTTTCTAATTAAAAGAAAAAAAAAATTGTTTTTCTCTAAAAAAGTGTAATTTTTTTTTTGTTGTTGTTTGTTGTGAAATCAAATAAAAACAAAAGAATAAATAAAAAAAAATAAAATAGAATAAAATATATAAACTGAAGGATTCGCGAGATACGCAAAAAATTGTGAGTGAATTTCCTTTTTTTTTTTCCTTAAATATATTTTGTTCCCTCCTCTACAATCTACATAAACAAAAAAATAATGTTTTTCTTTGAATATTCTAAAAAAAAAACACAAAATTCTGTAGGAAAAAATGAAAATTTCTTACAAGGACTAACTTATAAGGGATGTGCTTTCAATTCAATCATTTCTTTTACAAAAAATGAAAAAAATTTCCAAACATCGATAAAAGTAAAGTGTTGTTTTTTATTTGATGTTTGTAAAATTATGCCGTCGGATGTTTGTGGAATTTTCTTTCTTTTTTTTTTTTTCTTTTTTTCTCTTTCGATTTTTTTCATGGATTTAAATTTTAAAGATTGCTTTTTGGTCTGTGTTTCGGTAGAAAGTCCTTTAATTGACTCCTGTATTTTCTCTCTTTGTTTTTCCTTACTTAGAACACTGTTAAATATTATTTTAATCTCTTTCTAACATATTGACTTGACTCTTCAGTGTTCCTTTTTTTTTTGTGTTATTTTTCTTCCATTTGATTGTCGATAATTTTTTCCTGGTTTCTACCTGTGTTTAGTTATGGATAAAACAACAACAACATCCATCACATTATTTATGCAATTAATTTTTTTTTATTAAAAAAAAATCAAGCAGAAACAATTTTCTCCTTTTCTTTTTAACAGTGTCGATGACTTGTTCTCAATTTTTTAACTTGCGGGCGTGTAAAAAAATCATCCAATCTATAAACTTCAACAATATATATATATACACACACATTTATACACCATTGAAACGCAGGCATAAAAACCATCATAATACATCTCCCCACACACATACACAACTACATGAACAAAAATAATATTATAAAAAGCTCCTCTTCTCTTCTTCGCATTTATAATATATTATTCTCGCTTGCAATAAAAAAAGCACATTGATAAGCACACACACATGCATACAAACAGATGTATACAATACACCACATCACGCTAGAACACAAAAAAAAAGGATTTCATATTTTATTTTCGATTTACCCAAACTAATACATACAGAAAAAAGGTATCTTTACTTTTTATAGGCAAATACATGTATATGCACACATTCAAATATGGATATTCTTATTATACAAAAACATCCTAAACCTAAAATAACAAAAACTTCTTTTTATAAATAATAATATTCGCCCGTTTTTTGTTAAAATTTCGTCGTACTGTGTCGTCGATGACGACGTCGTCATCATCATCATCATCGTCGTCGTCGTCGTAGTTGCCGTTGTCGGTACTTTTTTTTTGTTTGATTTTTGGTTAGAATTTTTGGATATTTTAATAGTGTAAGTAGTTGTTGTTATAAAATACAGAATAATTATGGAAGTGTAGATTCATTTATTTTATTTTATTTTCGGTATTAGAATCCCCAACAAATAACAAATTGAAAAATTTGTTCTTATTTGAATACATTTCCATTACACAACATTAACAGCAACAAAATTGAAATTATAGAATAAATTTTAATATTATTGCGGAATTAGTATTTATATTTACATGCACACACACACAGGCAAACACAAACAGGAATATAAATGTGTGTAGGTACTAAACAGCCCCACTTGAAAAACAAAAAAAAAAAAAATAAACGAATGACGATGATAGAGAATATGATGTATGAGTGTACACTGTCATTTTATTACTTACTATTTTTATATAGTAATCCCACCACATTCACATTTTCACATTTTGGTTAGAAGGAAAAATAGATAAAGGTATTTGACTATATATTTCATTGTGTATATGAATGTGTGTGTGTGTGTGTATTTGCGTGTTCAAAATCTTCATACAAACAACACATACATGTATACATGTAGACATTCTATATATAAAAAGTGGAATGCATTTGGCTAATGTTAAAATCAATATCGTGAATTTTTCACAAAAGTCTGCTTGCCGGGGGTCGCGTAAAAAACTTGTTCACATTTTGTTGTTGTTGTTGTTTTTTGTATGATGATGATATGATTATAAGTACCCCTCTTATTGTGAGGGTCAATTTAAAAAAAAAGGGTGTGATAATTACTCATGCTCTCCCCCATCACCCCCACCATCAATCCCCGTTTTTTTTTTGTTTTTTTTGTTCATAATTCATAATTCATAATTTTTTTTTATTACACGTGAATTTTTGAATGTTTTTTGACATTTTAATTTTTAGGACTTGACCTCCAAACAAAAACAAAAAAGAAGATGATGAAAATTAAGTAGAAAAAAAAAATTATGTTTGTTTGTTGTTATTCCGTGTTATTCATTGTTGGTAAAGAGAGAATTTAATGTGACAAGGGAATTTTTTTCTTTTTTTTTTTATAAATCCCTAGACTTTTGTTTTTCCATGTTCGTTCTTCTCATGGAAGTAAAAAATTCACCAAATTTTTATAATAAAAAACATAAATATGAGAAAAACTTTTTAATCCTAAAGATAAAGACGAGACTTTTTTCATATATTTTTTAAAGAGATTACAGGAATCCGTCTAAAAGGTTTTTTTTTTATTCTTGCAAAAAACAAAAAAAAAAAAACAAAATAAATTTTCAAAAAAATATTAAATCAATTGTTTTTTGTATTCATAAAATTTTCATAAAATGAAATAATTATTCTCTTTGTTTCTCTGTTTCTCTGATAAAAATAAAATTGAAGAGTAAAGATTGAAAAAAACACAAACGAGAGAGAGAAAGACAAAATATTCTAATTTTGTCATTTTTTGTGTCTTGTCTTTTGAGAAAATAATTAGAATTCATCGCTTCTATAATTGAAAATTGCATATTTTTGTATTAATTTCATTTTTGGCTTTAGATTTTTTCGTGTTCTTTTGTTTCTTTTTTTTTCACATTTGTCCCGTCTGTCTCTTATCTTTTTAAATCTTCTAAGGAACAAACAAATTTTATCTAAGAAGAAGAAGAAGAATGCAAACGAGTTTCGCGAGATGCATAAAAATTTGAAAGACAAAAAAAAGTCGTGAATAAAATGTGTTCCAATTTTGGAGGGGAAACTAGGAATTTCTTTTTCTGCAGAAAAACAAAAAAAAAAAAAATGTTAAGACGTTTTTTTTTTTCAAAGAAGAAAAAGATTATCAAGATTCCAGATGGGGCGTTTTTTTTTTTTTTTAATTCGTCTTCAAAATGAATTATTGAAGGGTAATCGGGAGAGGAATGGATTTTTTTTTTTGATTGCATTTTTATGGATCCGCTAATTAGTTTGCGGTTTTTTTTTTTACTCTTCTCTCGTCTGTTTTTTTTTTAACGTCGGCAAAACTCGTTTTCTTTTATTTTTTATTTGTCGATAAAAAAAAAAAAACTTAAAATGGTTGCAAGTTTTTTAAAATAAACAAAATAATGAAGAAGAAGAAAAACGGAAAAAAATGGTTGAATTTTTTTTTGGTTTTCATTCATACAAAGAATTGTTGATTATTGATGAAAGGGTTAGTGTATCTTTCGAAAGTCTTTTCCTTAATTTATTTTTATCACCAAACATTGATTGTTTGCCTTTTTTTTTAAATAATATTTACGTTGTAAGAAATGTGTAATTTATTTCGAATCTTCTGTTTTGTTGTGTTTAATTGAAATTGTTTGCGTCAAACATATTTACTACTACAGAATGGTTCACATGTCATTAGTTCCAGACAGGAATATTGTTAAAGATTGTTTGTTATGCTCTGGAATTCATTAACATGAATATTAAATACTAAGAACGTCAATGGTAGTGTGATGAGTAAAGTTAATTTTGATGCAAACCATGGGACGTAAATTTTGCAATTCGAAAATATTGCACTTGACGGAATGTGTAATTAGAGAGTTGTGAAGTTTTTGTAGGTTATTTTCATCACGTTTTTGGTCACCTTCAATCACTACTTAATAAGTGAACTTTAATAACACTTACTCACAGTTAACAGACAAACTAAAATATTAAAGGAAATGGATATTGGATCATAGAAATTTCTTAATTCAAAATTATTATTTAATTCTAGAATGTACGGAATCTTTATGCATGCTTTAGATGTAACAGTAGTGAGGCGATTTTCTTAGTGATTAATACACCCCCACATCTTAATGTTTCACCCCAACAAAAAAAATCGATAAATATTTTGAGAAAATTTGAACCAGTATGTAGAGAACAGTTTTCACAAAGTAATTCAAAGCATTTAAAATCCTACCCGGATTAAAATAATTTTATTGAAAATAAAATAAGAAGATGGAGAAAAATTATTTGTAAGTATAAAAAAAAGCCGAAATAATTTCTTCCCAAAAGATTTAAAGTAGTTAATTAAAGCATAGAAGAATATTTGAGGAAGTATTTTTGGGGAATAAAATTCATTCGAATGTAGAAAATTCCTCTAAGAATTTTTTTTTTTAATCCGCTTCGTTAAAATTCTTATATTGATTAGATTTTTTATTTTTCATTTATTTTCCAAAGGAATTTTTTTCTTTAACATAATTTTCTTTCTTTTCTTTTGTTTATGATCGGCCGGGGTTTTTTTACCACAATAACTTTAAGAAACTCAAAAATTCTTGTATTCACATGAAAGAATTATTTTAATTGACGGGCTTTACAACCAGTTTTAAGTTATTCTTAAGATTTTCCATCTGTCACATTTCAAATCTTTTATATTATCCTCTCTTTTCGTCTTAACCAAAATACTCCATTTAAAATGTTTGTGAAACCCTAGTAGAACAAATGTAGAAATGAGAAAAGAAAATTTTAAGTTAAATTTAACATTTTTGTGAGACTTCGGCAACTCAGCTTTTAGTTTTCTTTAAACAAAATCAAAATAGTTTTTGATTTCCTCAGAAATAAAAAAAAAGAAGAAAGAGGAAGGAAATTCTATTATTCCCTTTATTCGTCTTTTTTTTACTCATTGGAAACTTTAATTCAAATGAAAAGAAATTATTCTGGGAAAAATATTTCTCTTTTATTTCCCTTTAAATTCTCTTTCAGCTTATTTATTTTTTTTTTCTAGGAAAAAGGCAATTCCAAATCGTATACACAAAAAAATTTCTCTCTGCATAAAAGAAAAAAGAAAATTGTCATTTTCTTCTTCGTATTCGATTTTTTTTTTTTCACATTAAAAATAATAAATTTTCACTTGCTATGAAAGAATTTTCTTCGTTTTCTTTTTTTTTTTCTTTCTTTCTTTTTTTTTTTTGATTGAATTATTTCATTTGTTAAAGTTGCAAAGCGCAAAAAAAAAAGTACAGAAAAGTTTCAGAAAAACTTTTCTTCTTCTTCTTCGTCGTTTTTTTTTTTTATTTTGCTTTTGAAAAGAAGAAAAAACCAAGGCAAAAAATAAAACAACAAAAACCTCTCTACCAAACTATACTAAAAATAATATAATAGACGCGCATCGTTTAAAGAGATAGATTCTAATATTTTATTTTAATCTTTTTCTTCCTACTTTTTTTGCTCATAAAAAAATTGGGAAAACAACAGAACCACTAAAAATGTATGAAGAAGAGTAAGAAGATGAGAATAAAGAAAAGAAGAAAAAAAAAGTTATCATCAAAGAAAATTAAACAAAAGAACAGAAAAAAACAAGAAAATAAATAAAGAAAGAAAAAAGAATGAAGAATCCTTCAACTCTTCCAACAACAACAATGGAGCACAAAAAACAGTTTTTTTTTATGTATTATAGTCTGCGCATGTGCACACAAATATACACAACATCCCCAAAAACGCGATTCTTGTAATTTTCTAAAAACTTTGACTGAAAATTGTGTTTGGATGTGTGTGTGTTTG
Organism: Pedicia rivosa; assembly: GCA_963082725.1. Lineage (NCBI taxonomy): Eukaryota > Metazoa > Arthropoda > Insecta > Diptera > Pediciidae > Pedicia > Pedicia rivosa. The sequence continues at coordinate 5,013,761 of OY720152.1, forward strand.
TGTTGTTTGGAAGGAATGAGAGGGAGAATGAACGAACCGAAGGACTAAAAAAAAATTGTTCTAAAAAAGAAGGTTTTTTGTGAGAAAAAGTAAGAGAGAAAGAGAGACATGAAATAGAATTAATGGTTGTGCCTAGAGTGAGAGAAATAGATAAGATTATTTGGAGCTATATGTAGTATGAAGTGTGTTAGTGTGACAGAGAAAGTAGGAGGGTGAAAAGAAATGGATTCATTTTTTATTTCTTTTATTATTTTTATTTTGCCATATAAAAAAATGTGTTTTATGGCGTTAGAGAAGGAAAAAGAGAGAGAGAGAAATGTTATAGAATCGCTAACGTGGATTTTATGAGGGATGAGGGGGAGAGTTTGAGTGTATTGTTGTATTGAAGGTCTAGGAAAAAAAGCGCACAGACGTTGTATGCACCGCCCCAAACCATTGCCTAACTCCCCCGCCCTCCAAAAATACATAAAAAAAAATAAAAGAAAGAAAAAGAATAAAAAAAAATCGGGAGTTTTTAGATCGACATTGGTGGAGGTCGAGGAAAAAGGACAGCGGGGAGTCTAGTTTTTTTTTTAAAAGAGATGTCGCTGTATGTTAAAGTTGAATTTTATTCATTTTTCCCTTTTTCTCATTCTTTCTCACTTTTTTATTACGATTTTTTGGGGTTTGGGCTGAGAAGGGTTTTTTGTAAGGGTGTGGTGGTGGTGTTAGGGGAGCATTTTCTTTTTTTATAATATTATTTTGGAACTACTAAAACACATCAACAAAAAAATAAAAGGAAGAAGGAAAAAAAATCCATTCCGGGGTTAAAATCGAACTCATGAAAAATCGAGATTGGAAGATGAAATGTATATTGGGGTGTGTTTGGTAAGGTGGGGATTGGTTTAATGGAAAGAGTAGTATAGCTGGCAGTGGAGGATTGGTTTAAAATTGGGTGGTCAGAATTTAAAAAGGTTTGGGTGATAAATGGGTTTGAGATTTTTTTTGGTTTGAATTGGGTGCGATAGGAGGAGGACATTTGATCACATATATTATATAAAAATAGGGTGTGATGGTGTAGGTGTTATATATCTTTGTAAGTATAACCTCTATGGAATGAAAAATGCATTTTCCACTGAGGCGAAAAACATTATTCAAACCATTTGGAAGATTTCCTTTATTTTCTATTTCTTCTTCGCTTTTTTTTTTCTAATAAATTTCATTGGATGTAACTGTGGGTGTGTGGGTCGTTATATGCATCTCTTCTGTCTCTCATCGCTTACTCTATGTTATCATTATCTCTTCTTCTATTGAAGAATAAAAATCTTAATAAATATTTGAAAAGAAAGAAACAAGATGAAATAAAAGAAACTATTCGCGGAATTTTCTTTTGAACTTTTTTTTTTAGGAAAAAAAAAAACAAAGAACAACAAAAATATCTATGTGAGTCATTGGTTCTTTTTTTTAATTCTTTTTGTCTTTGTCACTCCTCATGATTGTCTCTTCTACACAACTTATAAAAATACCATTTCGTTTTTTCTCGCAATTCTTCGAAATTATAATTTTTTTATATTTTTGATTTTGATCTCAATCTTATAAAAAAGCTTAACGATAAAGACAGAAGATAAAGTGAGATAGATTAAAATTGGAAACAAGCAAAAATAAGTGATTAAAAGAAAAAGAAAATAAAAATTGTCTTGTATTTAAATTAAGGCAATAACGGCGGCTTATAGAGTGCGTTCAATACCCATTACAGTATTCAAAATTGTTGCTGTTTTGTATTATTAATTTTTTTTACAGCTTTTGTTTTTTTTTTTACTTTTCCCTGAACTGAAAAAAAAAACTGAAAATGTGTTTTTCTTTGAGAAGTAAATATTGTAAATTGTAAAAAAATACTTAATAAAAGTGAGGGAACAAATTTCACGCATCCTCTTGCACATAATTTAACTTTATTTCTTTTATGACGTCACCAGAAAAAAACTAGGGTTAATACATGTTAACAAATGCACAAAAAAAATTTAAATTGAAACATAAACGATTATTTTTAAAATTCTAAAAATCGATTATTTTTATTTTTTTTTTTACACTGAAACAGGAAAATAAACAAACAAAACAAACTATAAAGAAAAGATGGCGGACATCTGTCAGTTTTGACGTTTATTATAATAAGTTACATAATTTAAAAAAAAAATATAGAAGAAAATTAATTGTGAGAAAAAAATAAAATGACACAAAAGAAGAAAAAGAAGAAGACAAAAAAAAAATCTGATCTCGTGTCACGTCGCCTGCTTTATAAATTAGTAAAACGTTTTGTTCGCGCTAAATAGTTCTCATATGTTTTTGTTTTGTTTTTAAATATTCCTTCATTTAACATAATTTTTTTTTTTTTGCTTTTTCTGTTCGGTTACTGTTTCCTATTCGTGTCTCTCGTGTCTTTCATTCTACTTCGATATTTATATTTATTTTTGATTCTTAATTTTTTTCACATTTATTTTTTTAAACAAGAAGAGAAAATATTAATTTTATTTTGTTGCATTTTTCTTCATTTCCTTTTATACAGAAAATTAATGTGTTTATTTTTATAATGGTAAACGATGGACATGCAATCGTAAGCAAGCGAACCGAATAGGCGAGAAAAAAAAAACAAACAAACAAAATGAAAAAATAAACAAAGAAAAAGAAAAGGAAAATTAAATCTCAGAAAGTTTAAACGAAAAATATGGGGGATTGGAAATATTTCATTTACAAAATATATGCATGCGGATTGAAATGATTTAATTTATAAGAAGTAAATATAATCAAAATGGATACTACCGATCACAAGCTTGGGGTGTTAAGAATCACTTATCATGAAAATTATTCGATTTACTTTAATTCCACGATATATTAAAAAAAGTGGAAATGAGGGACAGAGTGAGAATGAGTGTATTAAGGGGAGAATGAAAAAAGCTGATTAGCTTTGATATGACTTAAAAAAAGTGTTGCCAATTTAATTTATTATTTGATTTGGATTTTTGAAAAAGGAAGAAGGTGGGTTGGGTCTATTTTTTTTTTATGTTCTTTAAAGCCGATAACTTTTTTTTTTGTTTTGATTTTTTATAACAAGAGAGAAATGTGCTGCAAGAAAAAAATATTCTATTAATCGAAAATTGATTGAAAATGAAACAAAAAAGAGGAAGAAGAAGAAAAAAAAACATAAGAATAGAAGAACTTTGTTCGTTTTCTGTTTAGTCATCGTTGTAACGAAAATTTAAGAAATACAGGCAGGCAGACAGACAGACACGGCAGGATCATCAAGATTATGTCGATTTTTTTTTTTTTTTATTGAACGATGATGAGAATGATGATGATGTGAGATAACGCAGGTGGATTTCTATATTTTTTTTTTATTGTTACTCGATAATTCTTTTTTTAGTTCTTAGAAGAAAAGAAGAAGAGGACTCTGGTTGTGATTTTTTTTTCATTTGGTGGTTTTTAATTGAACTGTGGAGTTTACTTGGATCCGGGAATTAACAAGAAAAAACTGAATAAATGATGAAGCACTTTTTTTTTGTGTGTTTCTTTTGTGTCTCTTTATAGTGAAAATTTTTGACCATTTCTGTAAAACTACAGTCAGTGGAACCACTTTTAATCGAAAGGTCTTCGTTTCTCATTTAAATAGAATTTCGGATGAGAGAAGAGTTTTGTGTTAAAGAATTTTTTTGATTTTCAATTCAAATTTTCACAATGAACAAATCCATTTTTGTCGTCTCAGTTTTTCTTTTAATTGCCAATTTCCCCCACCCCGTTATCAGAATCAATTTAATAGATGCAAAAAAAAAACATGCATCAAAGAGAAAACTGGATCACCCATTTTTTTCTCTTCTTGTTTTAGAAGAAGAAGTTTTTAAGTGTTTGAAATTTATTCTTTTATTTTTTTGCGATCGAACGCGGGGTAATTGAAGTTTTAAACTTGTTTAACAAGAAGTTCTTCTTCTTACATAAACGTGACGCCATGGATCTAGTGTTCCTATCAACCTTCTTCTATTTTATCTACACTAAAACCTGTATAATTGGGCCAATAATTTTTCAGACACTTCTTGGATCCACTAAAGAAATTCATAGAAACGTGATTTAATTCTAAAGTTTTGGTCCCATTAGACAAGATTCAATAGACAGGTTTAACTGATTACAGTATACAGAAAGTAAAAAAATGCAATCAAATTAGAGAGAAAAAAAAACACCAACGGAAAAAAAGAAGTTAAAACTTGTTGTGGGAGAGAAAAGAAATCAATCAAAATAAATTCTTTTTTTTTTAATAAAAAAAAAAAAGTAGTCACATTTTTTTCTTCTTGTTCTTATTGTTGTTGTTTCTTCATCTATACCCAGCCTCTGTTCACATGCAAAATCAGGTGTTTTCCTCTTAAAAAAAATAATTAATTACAAAAAAAAAAAAAAATCAAACACAAAAAAAAAAGTGATAGAAGAACGAGAGAAAGAGAGAGAGAGAGAGAGAGAGAAGAAAAAATTCCCCGAATATGAGAAAAAGTAGTTTCTTCTTTTTAATTTAATTCATTTTTTATTCTAATTTTTGTTTTTTTACTTTGTTTTTTTTACTTTTTGTAAATGAATTTTTGCGAGTCTATTGACGTCAGTTTTCATGTTTTTCATGGTCGATTTGGTAAAATTTTTAAAAATATTTATTTCTTTTTTTGTTTTTGCAACAAAAGAATAGAACTAAAACAGGATGAGATGATTTTTTTATTTTATTATTTACAAAAAACTTGTTTTCAAAAAAATGGATCAACATTTTATAAATTATTAAGGTTGCATTCGAAAGGATTGTTGCATTTCACTCAAAGCATTTTCGACAATTGTACAGTTACAACCTCTATCTTTGGACCCCTCTCTCTAAATGGAGATTAGTTAAGGGTAGGAGTAGATTGGCAGGATTCTTTTTTTTTTTGTGGATCAAATGTAAAATTTTCAAGCCTGAAATGAATTAAATGAATTTCTTGAAAATTTTCGTACGCAACCTAAGATAAGAAAAAAGAAGAAGAAGAAAGAAAAATCAATTGACCTTTTCAAAAAGATTCTTTCTTTTGGTTCGTTTTTGTTGTTTCTTTTTTTCTTCATTTTTCTTCCAACTTTTTTTTTTGTGGGTCAGTAGATTATCTGCATTAAATCAATAAAACAATTAATTTTGATCGATTTTTCTTCTTCTTCGTCTTCTTAATTTTCTTTTTCTTTAAAGAACAAAATAAATTAATTTAGAAAAGAAGAAAAAAAAAACCAATTATTTCGTTTTTTTTCTTTAGTTTTTTTTTAATGATCTTGTCATCGAAACTAGATCCCTCTGTGCTCTTTGATGATGTTGATGATGATGATGATGATGATGATGATGATGATGCTGAGGAGACTGTTACTGCCTGCTGCTATTAAACTACTTTCTAAAAAATATTTATTATATTTTATAATAAAAAAAAAAAAAAACAAAACAAATTGTAAATATTTACAACTTTACTTCAATTCACTTTACGTTACTTTACTTTACTTTACTTCATAAATAAGTAATGCAATTTTATTCTACATCTCCCCGTTCATTTGTCGGTCTCAACAATTTCTTCATTAAAAAAGAATGAAGTAAAATGAACAGAATCGTGTGTGTGTGTGTATCTTGTACTTATCTTGATTGTTTTATTGTGCATTTTTTTGTATTTATTTTTTTACAAACAAAAAAAAAATCATAAATTATGATTCTTCTTCTTCTTGTTCTTCTTCTTACAAGCAAGTCCCAAAGTACTTAGACACAAAAGTAAAATTAATGAACAATTTAAGATTCATTACACGGCCAAACAAAAAGCATAATTTTTTTGACTGGAATTCGCTGAATTTTTCTTTTACCTCGTATATTCCCATTCCTCGTTCCCCGACCCCTCGTATGATAAGCATTTTTTAATGGATTTTATCGTGACGAGTGTGTTGGTAAGAGATTTTATCTTTTGATCGTTTGCTGTTTTTTTTTTGTTTCTTCCATTTTTCTTTCAATTTTTCCATTTTTTTTTTCATTCAGTGAAATTTTGGCTGTTTTTCGATCGATAATCTTTTGTCATCTGTTTAATTATTACCAGGCACCTGCAAAATTTACACTGATCCTGAATTCGTTAAACCAATTCTGAAATATTCATTTTTTCTTTGAACACGAAAAACTATTTTTCATTAAAGAAAATCTCACGTACAATAAAAAATGTCCTTAACCTTGCAAATTGTATTTCCAATTAAAAAGTAGGAAAAAATTAGAAAAACAAGAAAAATGTAAAAACTTTCACTAAAAATGAAAAGAAAGAAATAAATAAATTTGTTTCTTCAAATAAGAAAATTGTGCTGCTGCGGTCCTGTCCTTTCCTGATCTATTTTCTTATGCATTTGTGTCCAATAGTATAACAGAAAACAATCTAAAAGAGAGAAAGAAAAACAAAACTTTAAGTGCAACAACAACGTTCAGTGGATCCAATGGATGGATGAATGCATTCACTTCGAAGTTGTTGTTGTTGTTGTTGTATTATTAATCATTTTTATTATATTATGTTTTTTTTTTGGTTCCGTTCATTATAAATTTTTTTGGTCGTATTTCTTCTTCTTTTAAATGCAATCATGCAAGACCAAGACTGTTTTTTGTTTAATGTTTTTTTTTTTTTCGTAAATTTATCAAATAAAAAGTGATCGTTCCAAACAAAATGAAGACTTTAAATAAAATTGAATTCACAAGAGGGACGGCACCATTGAAAAAAGTGTTCAAAAATTTTTTTTTTTAAATGATGCGGATGGGTTGATAATAATGATGATGATGATGATGACGTTATTCTTTTATTTTAAATTTTAAATTTGTGTTAACAGAAACAAAAACAGAAAAATATAATTTGCAACAATTTTCGTCGGACTCTGGAAGCAGGGGGGAATGTAAAGCGGAGTCGGTTTCCCTTCGATTCGATTTCATCTTTTTCTTGTTTTTGTTTTTTAACGTAACCCAGGCAAATAATTCTAATTAGACCATTTTTGTATTGAAGGTTTTTTTCTGAGATTTTCATCTTCTGTTTTTTGGTTTGAAGATTTTTAAAAATTAATTTTCGAGCATTTCAAAAAAAAAAAAAACAAAAATCGATTAAAAAATGTTATTTTTGGACGCCTTTACAGACACAAGTAAGAAAAAAAAAAGTCTGTCATCGAATTGAAAATAATAATAATTTATTGTTGTGTTTCTTAAATTTCTGTTTGTTTTTTTGTCTTTCCATAACTCAACTTTTTTTTTCTTCTTTGGTTTTCTCCATTTTCTGCGAATTTTTTTCGTTTTTTTTTCTTTTCATTTTTTGGTCGATTTTTTTTTGTGCAAAAAAAAAACACACATAAAAAATTTATGAATTTATGAATAAAATATTGAATGCATTTTCTCTTTCCATTTTTTTTTTGTGTTTTTATTGATTTAGTATCAAAAAATTTTATATCTCAAATTTCCAACAAGAATAACGAGTTGATTCGGGCAAAAAGACGACTATTTTCTGTTTTCTATATTTGTGTATTTGCCTAACTCTGACTGTGTGTGTGTGTGTGTTTTTGTGTGCCTATGTGTATTGTTGGTTATCTGTATTTTGTGATTTCTGATTTTATCAACAAAATTTCTCTACCCCGCAAAATTTTCTCTTTATAACTGCTACTACACACACACACACAAACACACGGATACACGGATACAAACATTTCTATAGATTTTAAACGCAATGTACATACTATCTTTTGGTAAACATTATAAAATTTATCCTTCTTGTTCTTCTTCATTATCATTTTCCCTTTATTTTTACCCCACTATTTTCATCATTTGCATACACTCAAACCAATATAATATAGGAACACATACACAAACACATACACATTCTCTCTAATCAGAAAATGTATGTATGGATGTCGTCTATTTTATAAAACGCCCGCGCATATTATTTGACTATTGATATCTATAACTATTTTACACTGTTAAATAAATCTAAGTAAAATGTATAATGAAATGAAGTACAGGGAGGGGAGAAGAGAGAATTCGGTTAAAGTATTTTCATTTCATACAAAAAAAAAAAATTAAAATAAACTAAAACCAGCTACAGGAATAACAATAACAACTACTATAGAATGAAAAACTTATATATTAGTACTTACTTTTTATAAAGTATTGCTATCTCTCTCTTTTTCTAATAAAAGAATTAGAAAAAAACACGTTTTGTTCTATTTCCCTGGGCTCGTTTTTCTCTCTCTCTCTTTCTATCTCTCTTCTTTTTTGTGATAACAAATGAATGTACATACATATAAAATAAGGAGCTTTTCATTTTCATTTATATCGATGTGTGTGTGTATGTATGGATAATTTTGCTCTTGGTAAGGTTTATTTTGCGTTTTTGCGTTTGTTTTTATAAAACATTTAATAATTTATGTATGGATGTGTCTATTATGACTGTATGTGTGTGTGTGTAATACATATAATCATAGTTGTATTAGTTTATAGATTATGTATTTATTCTAAACTAAATATTTCTAAATTTTAACCAAAATCTAAATAATAATTTTTGTTTCATGTTTTATTACACACACACACACACACACAATAATTTTTTATATGTAGTTACACAGGCACACACACACACATGTGTACAAATATGCAAATTAAGTTATATAATTAAAATGTTTTGCAGAATCTTTTTTGTATTCATTTGTATTTACCAATGAAAATGTGTTAGGTGGAAATGGGGGTGGAGAGAAGATTATTTCTATTTTCCAAAGATAAAAAGGATGAAAAGTGGTTTTTGGTTTTTATAGTCGTCAATATTTAGACGTTTAGAAAACCACAATAACTTCTGATAACTTTTGATAAGATTAAAATACGATAGAGAAAAAGAGAGGAAATGAAGATTATTTTTTTGTCCTTTGTGAAAATTATTATATTTTGAATTAAGAAATGTTTGACCTGCAGAATTCAATTATTTATTTTGTTCCCCCATACACCATAGAATTCTGTTTCTAAGCAAAATGTTTTTTTCCTTCTGTTTAGGGGAAGAGAAAAAACGTTCAGTAATTATAAGAGAAAGAGAGATAGAGAGAGAGAGAGAGTGAAAGAAATTAAATTCACTCTTGTCGTAGTACGTAGAATTCGACACTCCACAGGACTAAAGAAGGATGATAATGGTGCGTAAGGTACATTATTTGTATAGATTTTTTGGACGGGAATTTGAAAATAATTTCCAACTCGTGCTCCCCGTTTCAAAACATTTTTTTATGTAACAAAAATAGAAACAATTTTCACAAATGCGTCTTATTTTTCTCTCTTCAACCAAATAAAAATGAACGTATTTGACAGTAAGGTATTGGTACCAAAAATGTGAAATAAAAATAGAAGAAGAAGAACAAGAAAAGCTTAAACGTCAAAATATGTGGAGGAGGAGGAGGATAACACATCGTGTTATCGTGTTTACTTTTTTAATTATTTTGTTGTTTTTATTTTTGCATATTTTTTTTATTCACCCTAATTTTTTCTTGTCGTGTTTGTTTGTCTGTTTCTTGTTGTTGCCTATTTCACTGAGACGATTAAAAGATTAGATTATAGGTTTTTTTTTTGCTTGATTAAATATTATCACCTTGAATAACAACGTTTTTTTTTCGGGGTGACGTTGAATATTTACGGTATTTTTCTGTCTGGGGGCTCAAGTAAGTCTGAACTCTGACTTTGACTAGAAAAGATCGTCATTTTTTTCGCGTTTCTTTGTTGTTTTTTTTTTTCATAAATCCTCCTAATCATTTCGCTTGTCTCTCGGGTATTTTTATTTCTTCTATTTACTTATTTTTACTTCTTATTTTTTCGTATTCGCATTCACGGTGGTTTTTTTTTTTGCTTAAATTGTTTTTGTTTTTTTTGTTCTATGAATCACTTTAGTGTTTTTTTTTTAGAAATGAAAAAAAAAGAATGACAACAACAAAAAATCAAAACCTCTAAAAATACAAAATAAAAAAAATACCACAATACCTGCTACTAATTACACATATTACACAAAACGAACGAAAAAAAATTACGCAAAAAATAGATTTTTGAGTGTGAAAAATGTGACTCTCTTTTTCTCTCTCTCTCTCTGTGTTGTTACATTTTTATTTTTGGTAAATAAAAGAAGAACAATAATAAATTTGTCATATATGACGTAATGCATTGAAACAGGGACTTTCGTGATTTAATTTTTAATATTTGAAATAAAGAATGGGGAAAGAGTAAGAGGCAAGGTAGTGAACACCATATAATAACAACAACAAATTAAAATAAGAATGTCAAAAAATAAGGGAATTTAATTCTTTTAAATTTTCTTTTTTTATTTTTTAAATCAATTAAAAAACTTTTTTTGGTTTTAAAACGATTTCAAAGTTTTTCTTCTTCTTTTTCTTTCTGTTGTTGGATTTAATCGATATTTTTGGAATTTCTAAAAAGGTGCTTAATATATTCTATCCATGTATTAATATGTATGTATGTATGTTACTACGTGTCTGTATTATTCCTATGATAAAATGCGACAATAATTATCGATGACACTTCTCATTTTGGATTTTCAATGTACGCGCATACTCCTGAGTTAAATTACACAAAAAAAATATTTTGTGTTTTTTTTTAATGTTGGTATTAAAGTGTATGTGTGTATGTGTGTATTGTGTATGTATAGATATTTGTAGTTGGTTAAAATTGGGTTTATTTGCATGTATATATGTATGTAGGTATAAATTTTCAGTTTAATTTTCGATGACATCATAATTTATTATAACGATCATCGAATTTTTGGGACGAAAAGTTTATCAAGTGAAGAGAGAGAAGAGTGGGACACACATAATAAAACCACAATTACTATCAAATCATGTCAGACAATATAAAGATCTATACAATACATAGAAATGTAATACATACACAAATTTACATCCCATATATTATTTAAATACAAACAGCTAATACTACACACACACATGTAGAGACACATCCAACGGGAACACAAATTATACATTAATCATTAAATTGTCTCGATATTATACACTTGAGTTATATGAGAAATAAATGTACAGAGAACTTTATTGCTGCGTCGTTGTATGTTGTGTGTGTGTATATGAACCATGTATGGATAAGTGAGCATGTGAGTGTGTGTGTAGTTAAATTTGAATTTAAACAAACTTAATTTTTTTTTGAGTAGTTAAATTGTTGTGTGTGTGTGTATACATTGGGTTTTATTATTTGCATATGAAATATGATTTTAACTAATGTATATTTATACGAGTGTGTATGTACTATTCGTGTATGTGTGTGTGTGTGTGTGTATGACATGATTATTACTATAATAAATAATATAATATTTTGTAATAAGTAAAGTGTCCATTTTGGTTCATTTACTTTACTAGTGTATTTTAATGAAGGTGCGGTGGGGATAGTATTATATTGTGTATAAAATACGTGAACATTACTCTGTTTTTTACATCAATTGTGTGAGTATTGTGAGTGTATATACGTATATTCATATTAAAATTAGAAAATGAAAGTGTATTCTGCTGCTGCTTTTTTTTTTTTGATTTTTTTTAAATCGCGCAAAAATTTCAATTTAAAGAGAGAGAAAGAGCGAGAGAGAGAGTGACAAAATTGAAAAAAATTAATATATTTAAATTCTACTTTTTGTTTTTGCATTAAATGTTTTTGCGAGTGTGTGTGTGTGTGTTTGTGTGAGAGAGTGTTTCTCTATTATTACATACTTTTTAACTATTAAAATGCTTTAGTTAGAAGATTAGTTTGCAAAATATTTTATATTTTTTTGTCTCTCTTGAATTTATAGGAGGGAATGTGTGTCTGTAATGTATAATGTGTGCATGGTAAATACATGTGTGTGTATGCCTATTTCTAATATAAGCATTAAGTACATATTTTATAAATAGTTACTAGTGGTTGTATTATAAAACTAGTGTCATATTGTCGGCCATTTATTAGTATAGTGAAGTTTAGTTAGTTTTTTTTTTTATTTCTGTTATTTTTTTTCGTCATCTTGTAGTTATTATTTTGTTTTATCAACAACAACAACAACAACCAGAAACAATTATCTATTTAATATTTTTATTAAACTTACAATATTTCGAAAGGTACTTAAAATACTTTTCAATTGTTTTATGTTTTTTTTTTTCAATCAAATAAAAAAAAAAAACAAAGATAATAATTTTTGTTTTTTAAAAAAAAAAAAAAAACAAAAAAATAAAAATAAAAATAAAAAAAATTAACGAGTGCAGATAATTTTCATATCAACGAATATGTTACAAAAGTAAAAATATTTTTAATTTCTATTTACAAAAGTAAAGAAAAAAAAAAAGGAAAATGAAAAAAATAGAAGTGTTCTGCTAATACAATATTTATCTGTGTGTGTGCGTAAGTTTTTATGGGCACAGGTGTGTATGTGTATGTTTAGTGTAAATGTGTGCGTTTATTTGAAAATTAGCCTGCTACAATATTATAAAAAAAAAATACATTAAATGAAAATGTCATAAAAACAAATGAGAATAAGAATTTTGAATAAGACAAGGAAAACAATATTCTAATATTCTATAATTGATTATATCTGTCTCTTTCACGTAATTTTTTTTTTTTGTTGCTTTTCTTTCCTATTTTCGATTGGTTGTGATTCATACAAAATTAATTTAGATTTTTTTTTTGGTTTATATATTGTGTGTGTGTGTGTGTGTGTAACACAGCGGCGCTAAACCTGTGTGTGTGTGTGCGCTTTATCTTTTATAACATTTTATTAAATTAAAATTGACTCTATAACTAAATTCAAAAATAATTAAATTTGTAAAGGAAAAGAAATTAAAAATTTTGCACTTAAAAAAAGAATTAATAAAAATTTCTTTATTTTTGTATTTTTGAATCGTAATGAAAATGACAAGAATAAATTAAATTATTCAGCCATTTTATACACATACTGACAGATGCACACACACTCGCATAGTAAAAGTAAACAAATTGCATGTGTGCAATGCATGCATTTTCAATTGAATTGAATTAAATATTATTGCAATTGTATTGTCTCTTTGCCAATTAAAATATAGTTAGTACGTCACACCATCAATATAATTTGCATAAATGGAGGGTGTTAAACTCGAATACAATTTTTTGCCAATCCAAATATAATTTTTTTTTTTAATGAAATGAAATGAAACGAAAAAAAAAAGTCACACACATCGATCAATTTTAATTGTCATAAATTATGTAAATAATATTCTAAATGCGTATTTTCAATTGTTTGTGTTTACAAAAATGAAACGCAAAAACAAAAAAAAAAACATGGCGCCCATATTAAAATGCATTTGATGCGTTTATTCTTTTGTTTTGTTGTAGTTGTTGTTATTTTTTTGTATTTTGTTTCATTCTTTTTTTTTTTACACCCGTCCTTCGGCGTTAATAATAATAATAATAATGCATTTTAAGACATTCCATGTGTACCATTCACATTTTATTATTATTATTATGATATTCTCGCGGTGTTTTATGTGTTTTTTTTTTGTTTTTGATTTTACAAAAAAAAAAAAAAAAAGAGTTTAAACGACGCGACCATATGTGGAATAAAATGTTGAAAACAGAAGAAAAGCGGGTTTGCCTCATTAAATATTATTTTATTCACATTTTTTTTTCTCTCTTCTCCTTTTTTTGTTTTATTCTTTTCCTTTTGCATGCATGCATATGTGTACTTATGTGTGTGTTATGTTGTACGTGTCGATGTGTTTTTGGTTTTGCATTTTTCTTTCTTTTTTTTTTTTTTTTGTTAAAAGAGAAAATAATATCCTTATTTCTTGTCTCTTTCCGTCTGTTAATTTTTTTTTTTTTGTTGGGTTTGAAAACCTTTTTTTTTTGTTTGTCTTTTCCAAGGATATCTTTTTTGTACCGTTTTTCTTGGCGTAAATCCAAAAAAAAAAAAAAGAGGAAAATTTTATACAGCAAAAAGGAGTTGTAAAGAAAAAAAACAGAAAATAAACGAACGGGTTTGTTATGAACCCAACCCATGGCAACAACAAAAAATAGAATTATTTTATAGAGATCAAAATCGTGCAAAAACTGCAAAAGGCGCGGTTGGTTGATCGCGCGTTCCTATATATAAATGTTGCTCTCTCTCTCTCTCTCTCCCATATTTCTATCTCTTTCTTTTATTTTTTGCAAAAAAAACAAAAAAAAATAAATGAGTTTTTTTTTTCTTTCAATTTATTGACCAACACAAACATAAAATTATGAGCAAAGAGAGAGTGAGAGGAAATTAAAGTCGCAATCAAATAAAAAATGAGGCAGAACAAAATTCGAGAGAGTGATAGAGAGGAGAGTCTGAATAGAGAGAGAGAGGGAGAGACATTTTGTTTTATCGTTGTGTTTGGTTTTATTTCTTTTATTTTATTTTATTCTATTTATTTAGTTTTATTTTTGCATAAAAAATACGCGACTTTTAAATACGCGGATTTTGCAATGAAGTGATGAAAAAAAAAAAAGAATAAAAAAAAAACTATATTCTGGGGGCTGGCCTTGAACTTAGCAACACTTGAAACAGAAAATGCTGGCCGCGACCGCGAGACAAGACTGATATTACTTTTTTTATTTTTTTTATTCAATTTAATTTTTTATTTTTTTCGTTTTGCAATTTTCGTTTTGAAGATGTTAAAGTTTCTTCTTCTTTTTCTTCTTCATACATAATAAAATGACGAGTTTAGAAAATTATTTCTTAGATTGTGATTACTTTTGTATAACTTTGTGTGTATGCGTGTTGTGTATGCTTCTTCCTCTTGAGTAAATTTATTGAAATACGGACAAAGAATATTGATTGCAATTTATTTTGAAAAGAATTATGAAAGATGATGGATCCGGGTCGATTCCCGGACCAAATGTCAAAACGATTTATTTCTATATCTTCCGTCGTTTTTGTTGTTGTATATTTTTTTTTTATTTCTTTCGGTAAAAAATTTGAACTTTTATGAATTATGTAATTCTTTCGGCAACAACAACAACATCAACAAAAAAAAAAACTAAAACTGATAACTTCCCCACTGCCCCAATTCCTAGCTTAGATTATTTGACTTTGACTCTCATTTTCAAAACATAATAACCGCAAATCCGGATTTGTATATAAACAGAGAGGAAAAAACCAAAAAAAAAAAACAAAACAAAAAAAAATTTCACGCTCTTCAACTTCAAACTTCAACTTTAATTTTTTTGTTGTTGTTTTATTTTTTAGTTGCCCTGCCTCTTTAACTCTCTTCCCCTTGCTCTGCAGTATTATTGAAGTTTTTTTTTTGTTTTATTCTTTCTCAGAATCTTAAACAATCACAAAAAAAATATCTACAAAAAAAAGCCTTGACACTTCAAGGTCGCGGAACTCAGACAAAAGACCTCATTGTGGAATATTAAATGCGAATTTTTTTTGTTGTATTTTTTTTTTTTTTTGATTCGTTGTTCTTCTTATTTTGTTTTTGTTGATTGTTAATATTTTGTTGTTGTTGTTGTTGTAGATGTCAAATTTTAGACAAATGGAACCAAAAACAAATTTTAGTATTTTTGCTTGTTGTTCTTGTTGTTGTTGTTAGTTGCGTGTGTTTCTCCATTTTGTTTAATTTAGTTGGTAACAAGCTTTTTATTTTTAATTAATTTTTTTTTTTGTTCTTCTGTTTAATTTTGGCTGAGGATTAATAACCACCGAGACTGTTGAGAAGACAAAAATGTACATAATTGTTTTGAAGAAAGAAACAACAACAACAATAATGAAAATTAATTATATTTCTATTTTCTAAGAAGGAAAAACAAAAAAAGAAAAAATGGCGTCGTCAAATTAAACATGTGTTGTACTAAATAATTTTGTTATTGTTGCATTTGCCGCATTTACAATTTGCACAATTCCGTTTTTTTTCTCTCATTTCTTTCACATCATTCAATCTTGTCTTTTTTGCTTTAAATTCGCTTTTTTTTTTTTTTTTGAAAATAAATATTATTAGAATTTGTTCTTCTTCTTCTTCTTAATAATTTATAATCTTTAAATTCTTGTTCAAATGATTCCTCCGCCTATTTCTGTTCATATCTTGTTTTATTTTAATTTTCTTAAATTTCTCTCTCTCTCTCTCTTTCCAAAATTTATTTTTGCTTGCATTTTTAAATGAGTTGGCGTTGCCGCCAAACATCTTTGCTCTTGTTTTGTTTATATGAATATTTTTCTTTCTGCCTTTCATTTTCTTCGTTTTCTATTTCGTTCTCGACAATATAAAAGAAATAATCTGTACATATTTTTATTGTGTCAAATAAGAGTTGCATACACACATTTATTATAATCACATGCAAACACACACACACAGATTTACTGGTAAACATATGAAAATTATATATTTATGCTCCCCCAATACACAACATTAACACTGTCACACATTAGCTTACATAAACACAAACACACACACACACACACACACACGATTTTCATACAATCAAAACGCAACAGATGGGAATTTATGCTCACACCTCAAGTCTTGTCTGCGTTGTTTAAAATTTTTGTTTTTTTTTTTTAAAAAAAAAAAAAAAGGAAAAACAAAAAAGTTTATTTTTCTTTTTTTTCCCCCAAACGAAAGGAAAAACTTTTTTTTCTTGTTCTTCTTATTCTTCCTCGTTGCTACTGTTGTTCTTGTTGTTGTTGTTGTTGTTATATAATATTATCGTCTTTGTTGTTGCTGTTTATTTTTATATGTATTTGTATTTTTTTTTTTCTCTTTTATATTTTATTAATTGTTTTGAATTTTTCTAATTCACAAATATATTTTCTCCTATTTTTTTTTATTTTTTTTTTTACTTTCTTTCATTTTTTTCTGTGCTTTTTGTTTTTGTTTTTTTTTTACTTTTACTTTTTATAAAGTTAAAAATATTTATGAACCCTTATGAACGTTTGTTCTTTTTTTCTTTTCTTTTTCCTTTGTCGTTGTTGTAGCTGTAATTAATGTCTTTTAATATGTTGATGATTTTAATATGAAAATTACGTACTACATATGATTAAATTATGTACACAATTTTTTGTTTTATTTTTTATACAAAATTAATTATTAAAATTCTTGTTTTTTTTCTTTTGTCTTTTTTGTTTTTTTTGTTTTTTTGTTTTTTTTTTATTAAATTAATTTTAGTTTGTAAATTTTTTTTTTTTTTTGTTTTATTTATTCAGCACAAAAATTGTAAACATGTACAAAACTCAACAAATTAAACATCGTGAATCTGTACATGTATGGGGGAGGGGTGTGGGGTAGGGTTGTATGTGTGTTGGTGTTGTAATATTGTAAAGTGTTTTGTATAATGGAATTGTGAGAATTATTTTAGAGTCAATTTACTGTATTTTAGTACATACTGAATTTTGTATTGGTACTGTGAAGTTGTTTAGAGATTTTATGCTGGATCTTGAGTTTTTAGTTGTGTCATTGAAGGGGGGTTTTGAAAAATTGAGTTGGATTGAGGGAATTACAGGACGGATTTATTCGCCAAATTATTTTCATTAGTGGAAATTTTTTTTTTAAATTATTTTTCAACATCAGAAGAAAAAATCTTAAAATTAGAATTTAGTTTGACATTCTTTAGAAGTTAAGGTTTGAATAAAGTCAGATTGTAAAGAATAACGTCTAAATAATCATAATGGAGATCAATCTTAGACAATCTTAGACATTCACAGAATTTTCTCATTTCACTGAACCTTCACTTTATTCTGTCCATTACTGTTTCTGTGTTGATATTCATTGAGACAAATAATTTGTTTTGAAAGTTTAATTACATTTTAGCCAGTCCCAAACAATGTTTCTTCCTCCCACCTTTTTATTTTGTTGTTATTGTTAATTTCTAGGTATTGGGGGGGAAATAGAAAAAAAAACGTTCATTGAATAATTTCATTTTTCCTAAGAAAAAAATTACAAATTTTAACAACAACAAAAAAATAAAAATACTACAAACAACAGATTTTTCCTTTCATCTTTTTTTTTTTTTCCATGAATTGAAAAATAAATATAAATAAATAAAAATTCCTTGAATGAAAAATTATCTTTACTTAATTTCTATTTTCATTTTTTTTTTTTCTCTTTTATTGATTTTCAGTTAAGAAAGAGAAACGAATGAGAGAAATATTAAAATCCCGTTGATCAACCCCAAAATATAGAAGGCCAGAAAAAAAAGGAATCAATTAATGGGAATTTGTGTTTTTTATGGTAAAAAAGAAGATGATGGATAAAAAAGCGAGATGCTGAAAAAATTTACAAATTTTGTTATAATAACTGATGAACGCCATCTTTTTTTTTGCAAATTTAACTAAAAACTAGAAACAAAAAAAAATATAAAAATATAAAAAAAAAGTCAAAATAAAAGCAAATTTTTTTTCTTAAAAACTAAAAAACTAAAAAAAAAATGGCAATAAATTTTTCAGCATCATTTGCCGCTTGTTTAGCGGCAGGTTTAAAGGTGCCTCGACAGATAATGTACTGTATCTCACAGGATACAGGTGCACCCTATGTTTTATATAAAGATTCACAAGAAGCTGCTGAAAGAGGTGCGTTAACCGGCCAATGGGGTACAGATGTTTATCCGTCAATGAGTCCACAAGCTCATATAACATCACATAATACACCACAAATAACATCATCACAACAACAGCAACAACAGCAACAACAACAGCAACAACAGACAGCACCACAAAGTCCGCCTGGTGATGAAGCAACAACAGAACAAACCCATGGAGCTTTACCTAGTCCAGCAAATAGTCCCTATCCACCTACTAATAATCAAGATATGGATGAGGATGTTACAATATCCCAGGTAAAAAGAAAAGTTTGTTATCAAATTCACAATACAAGTTTTCATTAAAAATAAACAAAATCTTTTTTTTTCTGTTTCTTTTCTTTTCTATGTGTGTGGTGTTAGGTTCCTTCAATGCATAATAATTCACAACAACAATCACAAACACAGTCATCATCACAAGTAGTGTCAAATCAACAAAGTCAACAACCACAGCAGCCATCACCTGAACAAAGTATTGATTTACAAACAGATCAAAGTGCAAATAATCAAGCACAAACACAGCCAACACAACAGCCACCAACAACACAGCCGGCTGGACCGCAGTGTTTTGTTGAACCACCACAAACAGAACTTGGTTATTACGCACCAAGACATCCAGGTCCACAAGGTTCAATGCTAGCACCACCAGGATTTCCACCATTACATTATTTAAATAAATCTGGTATATTGCCTGGTATGGGTGGTGGTATGGACCAAAGTACATTAGATTCATATACAATGCCTGATTTATTACCTGGTGGACATCAAATGCATCAAACAACACCATCACCAAGTTCAAAAAAATCAAATACATCTGATTTAAGATTATTTAAATGTCTTACATGTGGAAAAGATTTTAAACAAAAGAGTACGCTGTTACAACATGAACGTATTCATACAGATTCGAGACCATATGGATGCCCTGAATGTGGAAAACGATTTCGTCAACAATCTCATCTGACACAACATTTAAGGATTCATGCAAATGAGAAACCATTTTCATGTGCGTACTGTTCAAGAAGCTTCAGACAACGGGCTATTCTCAACCAGCACGTTCGAATCCATTCGGGTGAGAAGCCCTACGCATGCCCAGAGTGCGGCAAACACTTCCGCCAGAAGGCCATCCTCAATCAACATGTGCGCACCCACCAAGGCGAGCGACAGTTATTGACCGCTACACTTACACTTTCTGTTCATTTGCTCAAAATTTGCGAAAAAATTAAACAAAAAAAAAAACAAAACAAAAACGAACAAAAAAAATATCGAAATTTTTTTTTTGATAATTTTTATTGCTCTCTCTCTCTCTCTCTCGTCTTGCTTTCTCTTTCTCTCTCATACTATTTTTTTTTTAATGCCCCTGAACCAAAAACAAATTTATTTTTCCTTATTTTTTTTCTAAGAAAAAGGAAACACCGTGATCTACAGATTAATTTTTTTTTGTCTTAAATTTAGTTTTTGCTTTGACTGACATTTTTTTTGACATGACAGAAAAAAAAATCGTTTTTTTTTCATATTTAAATTTTCTATTTTGTGTGTTAAAAATGTTAATTTTTTTTTCACACTTTCACACAAAAAATAACAAACAAAAAAAAAATATTTAAATATGTCGGCCCCCACCCCTCTCTTTTTTTAATATTCCAACCCCCCCGACCCCACACCCCACTCACACACTTGTATTATCCGTGTGCTGTCCATTGCGGTTTGTTCTTAACTATCGAGATTTCGTATGTTGGTTGGGTTATTCACACCGAATGCGCTGGTTTGAGGATATCCCCACGTTTTTTTTTTTTTAGAATATAAATAGAATTAATAAGAAAAACACCAAAGAAAAAATTTTTTTCCTAGAAATTAAGTTTCACATATTTATCCCGCCCTATTTTTAAAAATATGTATTATGATAATCCAATAACAAAAATAAAATACAAAAAAAAAAGGAAAATCTCGTACTAAAAAAAAAAAAGAAGCCAAATTTTGACGTTTTTACGTTTTTTTCTTTTTTTTCTTCATACCGCTGACATTGCCATCTATCGTATTCTAGCGCGACGAATAGACTGAAAAAAAAGCAATAAAAATAAATGACACAATTTTTATTTTCTTCATAATTTCAAGTTTCTTTTCACTAATTACTGTAATCTAATCAATTACATTAGTATATATTTTTTGTTGTTTTATTCTTCACGAAAGTTTTCAATAAGAACATCTGTAGACGTGTTTTTAATCTTTTTTTTGTATGAGACTTTTTAGAGAGAGAGAGAGAGAGTGGAAAGATACAGAGAGAGAGAAAAAAAGTTCTATTAAATCTTCCTATTCGGTTCATTTAACTAAAGGAAAAAAAATTCATCAATTTCTTCTTCTTACAAAAAAAAACTTATTCCATTTTTTTCAAAATTTTTAAATAAAAACAAAAACAGAGAGCAATATTTCCTATGAGAGACGAACGTTGTGTGTAGGATGTTCCTATTTAAAGATCAGGAATTTTGACATTAATCCGATTTATTAAAAGATATAACTTATTTTCCAAATTTCCAAAAAAAAAAAAAACAACAAAAAATGTCTTAACAAAAAATAAAAAAAGAAAAGAAAAAAAAAACAAGACCCGATTGGCATTCACTTAATATAAAGTCGAGAAACAAGTTTCTGGTTACGCTCTTCCTTTATTTTTAGACCTCTGATAAAGAATAAAAAAAAAAAAAAAACAAAATCCTCGTCTTAAAAAAAACTAATTAAAATAAATAAAATATATTTAGTTTGGTTGAAAGGAATAAACGTGTTTTAACCGTTTTTTTTTCTTTTTTTCTTTTCTGTTTCATTATTTTAGACGTTTCCCCTCATTTGATATTTAAAAATGGACCACATCCAACATTGTGGCCACAAGATATGCCATTCCCACCAGAAGATGGACATACAAAAGATGAACAAACATCAGGTTTTGGTGATGATGGTTCACAGGGTACACCAGAATCACGTGCTTGTTTCTCACCAGAATCTGGTGCACTACAATATCCAGCCTATTTTAAAGATGCTAAAGGTGTTAATCATTCTGTATTTGGTACAAATCTTGGTTCATTACAATATTTAAAACAAGGACAAAAGGGTATGTTACCAGATGTTATACAACATGGACGTTCAGCTGGTATGCCATTATATGTTAGATGTCCAATATGTCAAAAAGAATTTAAACAAAAAAGTACATTATTACAACATGGTTGTATACATATTGAATCAAGACCATATCCGTGTCCTGAATGTGGTAAACGTTTCCGTCAACAATCACATTTAACACAACATTTAAGGATTCATACAAATGAAAAACCATACGGTTGTATTTATTGTCCAAGATTCTTTAGACAGAGAACAATTTTAAATCAGGTAAGAGAGAGAGAGAGATTTGAGCGAGTGGCTAAAAACACTTTTTCTTTTTTTTTTTTTTTAAATATAAATTTCGCGTTTTTTTTTTTTTCTTAACATTTTCAATTTTCATTTTATGAACGAAGATACTTCCGAAAATCAATAATAATTAATTAAATTTTTAGAGTGTCCACGATAGATAAAAAATATATTCCAACTAATAAATAGTAAAATAAACCTCACCCCCTGCTAACTTCACATTTTTTTAAATTAAAAAAAAATTTGTTTTTAGTTCTTTTATTTTTTTTGTGCAATTATTTAAGAAGGAAATAATCTTTTTAATGTACATAAGTTTTGTTCCTTATTCGAATATAACTTTCTGGACACATAAAATATTAAAAGATATGTGACAAAATTATCCCATAACAATTCTTTTCTAATTTATCCAATATTCTTATCTAGTTTTAATCTGATTTATAACGAATAAAAATGTACAAATCCTGTCATTCTTTTGTAAAACCCAATTAAAATAGTTTCTATATTTTAGAGGAAACTGCGAGAATTTTCGTTAATAAAAAACTGATCGCACATTGACAATTTTGTTTATCGAAGTCATTTGACATCAGTTTAAAAAGTATTCCATTAATCGATACAATTGTTTTGACGGATAAATATTTCAGGTTTATGTAATATTTTTGACAGTTGCTCAATAATTAAAATATATGAAAATGTGTGCTCAGTTTTATCTTTGTTCATAAAATTCGGTCGATCACCAATCCGGTCAAAAGTTAATTTTCCATCTGTTGGTTTGTAAAAAACGAAACCATGAGACAGGAACATTCCTTTTGATTTGTTCATTTGTTTGTTTGTTTGTTTTTTTTTTTTTTTTTGAGAAGAAATAAAAAACACAAAAGAAACAAAAGAAAAAACAAGTGACTTTAGCCACTCGGATTCCAGTTTTTTTTTCTTCTTCTTCTATAAATAAAAAAAAAAAAAACAAAAAAAAAAAATATTGGATTTTTTTAATTGAAAAAAAAAAAAAAAAAAAAAAACACAAAATTAAATAATTAAACTGATTTTCGGTGTGTCCGTCCTTGACTTTTTATCTCTTTTTTTTATCTTTTAAGCAAAAAAAAAAAAAAAATATTTATTTATTTTTTTTTTTACTTCTTTTTATGATTTTTTCGTCTCTTTTCTTTGTTGTTGTTTTTTTTTCTTTTTTTAATAATTTGATGATTGAATTTGGAAAATATTTAATGTTTTTATTATTTTTTTTTTTTGTTTTTAAATTTTTTTATTTATTGTAATTTTTTTTATTTTTTTTTTTGTTCAAAAAAAGAAAATTGTTTTTTTTTTTTTGTTTATTTTTTTTTTTTATAGTAAAGAAAAAACGGAGAAATTAAACGAAAAGAAAAACGAATTTTTTTTTTGTACAAAAAACAAAAAAACAAAAAAAAAGTTGGAATCGATTGGATTTAGAAAGAAAAATATTTTTTTTGTCACAAAAAAAGAAAAACGAAAAAAAATATTATGAAAAAAAAAAAAAAAAAAAATGAAAAATTTGATCTTTAAAATCGCTCTTTTTCTATTCTTTGATTTAAAATTTCGAATGGATGTTTTGTGGAAAGGAAAGAAAGAATTTTTTTGTTGGAAGTTTTATTGTTTTTTTATTTTTATTTGTAATTTTTTTTTTTGACTTTTGATCGTCGTCTCATTGAATGCAATTTAAAAAGAGAACCTCAGAATGGAGAAAAAATATTTATTTTACACAAAAGAATATTTGGAGAATATTTGGTTTTTTTTTGTATGGAATTAAGCGAAGACACAAACCTTCAAATAATTTTTTGATAATAACTGTAAAAAGCGTGTGAGCAAAAAGAGCAAATGAAAAGTGATAATTCCATCGCTTTCTAACGCATTATATCATTTTATCACAGTTTGAAATTTAAAGAAGTTTTGTTCTCATTCCAAAATAGTTTATTTACCAAAATTAAATATTTTTTCTTCCAATCTTTTTTTAATTGCGAAACGTTTGATGGGGAAAATTACAAATAAAAAGAAAACTCTTTAAACAAAATAAATTTACTTTAGAATTTTAATTTGTTGTTTTTTTTTTTTTTGGTTTAAATAAAGTGTTAAGAGTTGGGTAAGGTGGCCTCATAATTACAATTATTGTTAATCTACTTTATTTAATCACTTTTTACACATAAACACACAAACACACATACACACTGACACAAAAATCTACACCAAAACAATCAACTATAAAATGACGTCAGAGGTTGCACAAAAAAAAAAAAAGCGCTTTTAAATTAAATAAAAAGTCAGCGCCTGTGACGTCAGTAACTACTATTTAATAAATATTAATGCAAGTAAGGCTGTGATTTAATTTTCTACTTTCTTTTATATATATATATATGAAGTCACCTTATTCTTCTTCTTCTTCATTTTGTTTGTGTTTTGAAAAAAATTTAAAGAAATTTTGTAAGAAAAAAAAAAAAAAATAAAGAAAAGAACAAAATCCCGCTTTATCCATGCAAAATTTTAAGTTAAAAATGTAGCAAAAAACATAAAAGAAAAAAAAAAACAATAAGAGATGAGCTGCTTATAAACGCAAAAGTGCTGTAAAAATTTTGGGCTTCCGATTGAAAATTTTGAAAAAGAGAGAACCAAAAGCTGAAGGATCTTGACTTACTTCAAATTATTTTTTTTTATTTTTGCCTTCGTTTCAGACAAAGTGAACAGAAAACAGCTGTAGCAGTTCTTTCATCCTCGTTTTAATAATTTTGATTGAAATTCATAAAATCTGAATTTTACCATTTAGTTTCATTAAAAATTATCATTGCTGATATTTTTTTTGCTTAAAATGCACCACTCATATATTTAAGTCATATTTACGTTCACTTTCATTCTTCAATTTTTCAAACAGTGAATCACTTAACGTTTTAAATCGCAATAAAAAATTGTACTAAAAAATGTTTTAAAACAAAATCATTTTGCAGTTTATAAAAAAAAAAAAGACAGAACTTCAAATAATTTCACTTTTACAAAATGATGATTTTTTTTTCCAAATGTTTTGTTTTAATTTTCATAATTGTTTTTTTTTTTTTTTTAGTAATCAACATTTTTTTATTATTATTATTTTGTTTTTCTCTATTTTCTATTTTTAGCACATCAGAATTCATACAGGTGAAAAACCGTACAAATGTGTACAATGCGGTAAAGATTTTCGACAAAAAGCTATACTTGATCAGCATACAAGGACTCACCAGGTAGTTGTTACTCGTTCCACTAAAACAATTTGTTGATTTTTTTTTTTTTGTGTTTTAAAGAGAAAAAAAAATATGAATTGTAAATTTAAAACACAAGAATTCATGAAGCTGTCTCTATTTTTGTCCATTTTCACTCATCGGAATGATTGATTTTCAATTGATCAATTTTTTTCTATTATTAAAATGTGGGCACAAAAAATATTTGGAGACTTTAATTTTTGGAGAAATTGTTTTGGAAACATTAATTTTTTAATGTTAAATGTAAAATCACTTTTTTTCAATTGTTTAGTTTTATCTCACTTTTACTACGTTCCAATAAATGGAGAAAAAAAACCGTTTTGAATTAATTATTTTGTTGTTGTAAATTGCACGCTTTGATGCCTGTGATTTTTTTCAAATCGTGTTTTGGAGAGAACATAGAATTCATTTAATGTTGAAACACTTTTTTTTTATTTTGCACTTTGGAGTAAAAAAAAAATCAGTTGATTCAAATAACAAACAACAAATTTTTTATTGTTTTTATTTTAATTTGGCTTGTTTTGTCTTTTTTTTCCGATATTTTTGAAGGGTGATCGTCCTTTCTGCTGCCCGATGCCAAACTGTCGTCGACGTTTTGCAACAGAACCAGAAGTTAAAAAACATATTGATAATCATATGAATCCACATGCATCAAAATCACGTCGTCTTGGACCATCAATGACACAAAATGATACAAAAACATCAGCAGCATCATTTTTAACAATGGATAAACAATCAAATTTAATTCCACGTATGGGACCAGTTGTTAAACATGAATTATACTTCCCACAATGTTATGCTCCACCATTTAATCAAGCATTTGGTGGTGGCGGTGGTGGAGGAGGTGGTGGTGGTGGAGGTGGTGGACAACAACAATCAACAACAACACCTGTAACACCAACAGTACCACCAACAATTGCACAGTGACATTCACATCATCCTTTTGGTTTTCGATAAAATTCAGTTTTTAAGGGATTAATTAGCACTTGAAATAAATGAGCGAATTTTTTTTCTAAACAATAATTTTCGCTTATTCGTTAATCCCTTATTATTTTTTTTTAATGAAAAAAGGACGGATTAAACGTCCTAATTTTTCAACATTCTAAAAAAAAAAAAAAAAACTGATTTTTAAATAACCCCTTCAAGTTTAAAATATCAACAATAACAAATGACCAAAAGCAAAGAAAATAGACAGATGTTTCTTAAATTCAATTGTTTGTGTGAATATTTTGACAAAAAAAAAAAACAAAAACTTAACGAAGGTAAAATAAAAAACAAAGTAAAATCCA
This sequence comes from Pedicia rivosa, assembly GCA_963082725.1. Classification (NCBI taxonomy): domain Eukaryota; kingdom Metazoa; phylum Arthropoda; class Insecta; order Diptera; family Pediciidae; genus Pedicia; species Pedicia rivosa. Next base: position 5,040,277 of record OY720152.1, read on the forward strand.
AGATGGCGCGGATCAAATTATAAAAATTAAAAAAATATGATAAAAATAAAATAAAATAATTAAACAAAAGTATGACGAGAAGACAAGGAATAGTGATGACAAAAGATGAACCAGAGAAAGAAGTAAAATGTCAAATATAGTTGAAAGTTTTTTTTTTTTTTCATTACATAAAAGAAGAAGAAAAATACGTAACTATTTAAGAGACTTTCATGAAAAATTACAAATGTAAAAAAAAAGAAAAAAACAAATATGAGAAATAACGACAGTTTAACTGTTAATTTTAGTTTTTTAAATTAAAAAAAAAAAAACAAATGATAAAATATAAATTTTAATGATAAAAAAAATAAAATAATTTTAAACAAAAAGATAAATACAAAAAAAAAAAAAAAAACACTTTTAAATCATTTTTTAAAGTAAATAAAATTAAACAAAAAAAAAAAATGCAACAAGGTGCTCAAAAACGTAAGAAAGGAAAAACAATGAAAACAAAAGAAAGAAGTCTTTGGATAAAGAAAGGGAGGACAACATTTATATTATTGTCTTTTGTTTTTAATGATAATTAATTAATTAATATGTAATTAGGTAAACAAACCCAATATAAATTATAAGGGGCAGCTCTGATTTAAGTTTGAATCTATAATTTATTTTTTTTTGTTATCAAAAAAAATTATTTTTTTTGTGTTGAAATAAAAATCTATACCCAGTAAAATAATTTCGTCTATCGTTTAAAAGATGGCGTTATTTTTATTTTTACTTTATCCAAGACACACCACTTATTGCAGAATGCATCAAAATAAAACAAAAAAATTATCCAAATGGACGACGATTTTGGATCTATTTTTAATCATTTAAAATTAAATTAAAAAAAAAAAAATAAATAAAAGGTGGCAATACTTTAAAAGTTTTAATAAGAAAAAAAAAATTATATATATTAATTATAAAAATATATAGATGGGAGAACAAGAAGAAAGAAGAAGAAGAAGAAAATAAAAAAGGATAAAAAATTATTAATAAATCTAAAAAAAATATATATATTTAAATATTTCTTACGTACTAAAAAAAAAAAAAAAACAAAACAAAAAAAAATACAATTAAAAATCGAAAGTGTGTAGATAAGAAAAGATAAGAAGTTAAAAAAAAAACAGAATTAAAAAAAAAAGAAGAAAAATCAAATCAAATCAAGTAAAAATTATTACCTATGTATAATTAAAAATTAATGATTAACAATTATTAAGAGAGAATAATAAAAGAAAAATATATATATATAAATAAATAAGAGAAGGAGAAGAAAATAAAATGGAGAAAGTTAGAGAGAGAGAGAGAGAGAGAATTAAGAGAAAAGAAAAAACACAAGATGAATATTCTCTATGGTGGTTTTGATTTTTATTATAAATAAAATAATTATTATTTAGTTGATAGACATTTAGGTGATCTCTTTTTTATATAAACAAACAAACAAACAAACAAAAAAAAATTAATAAATAAAATAATAATTAAAATAATAATTAAAGAAAAAAAAAAAAAGAAGTAAAAAGTAAAAAAAAAAATAAATAAAAATACATAAAATATATATTATTATAAAAACAAAAATACATTAAATGAAAAAAAAAAAAACAAACAAACAAACAAAAAAGAAATAAGTAAATTAAATTAAAAAAAAAAAGAATAAGAAAAGAAACTTTTGATTTTTAATTAAATATGAAAAGAAGAAAACAAAAAAAAAAAAATAAAAATATTAATCTGTATGTATGTTGATGATAAAATGAAAACAAAAAAAATGTAATAATTAAATTAATTAATTAAATTTAGAAGAAAAAAAAAACAGAAAGAAAAATGGAAATAAAAAAAAAAAATTTAATAAATTTTTGAAAAAGTAAAAAAAAAAAAAACAAAAAAAAAAAATGTACTTTTCTAAGGAACGAGAGTGCCTACTAGTGTATGTAGCATAGCAAAAATGGAACTACTAAAAGGTAAATTGGCTCAAAAAGAAATTACCTTCTAAAAAAAAAAATTACTAATTAATAATTCACAATAAAAAATAAAAAATAGTAAAAGCAATTTAAATAAAGAAAAATGTCAGTTGATGATTCAGTATTTTCTTTTATTATTTAATCTGATTTCATTGTTTGTGTCTTATAATTTTTAATCAGATCACATTTTTTTATACTTTAAAGCCTCCACACATCATTCTACAAACATTATTTGTGTAGAGATTTTGTTGTGTAAAAAAATTCTTTCAATGTGTTTTTTTTTTTTAAGTTTGCCTATAAATTTTATTGTTAATTCTTTATACAACTCAGATAAATATTTACCGAATTAAAAATTTAAAAAGACACAAATGAGTCACAATCCTTTCACAGATCATCTTAAATGATTACAAAAACAACAACGATCCAATAAAATAGAGAAGAAAAAAAATAAAGTCTACACACAGATTTTATTCAATCATATTTCCACAATTTAAATAAATAAGAAAACAAAATCAAAGTAAAACAGCGCAGCTTCCACAAGAAAAAATAAAACTAAATAAAATACAATATAAATGGTGCTATTTTTATACAATAGATAGAAAATATTTTTTATGAAAAATATATTTTTTAATTTTTAATTTACAGGATAACAAAAAATATTGTTGAGTTTTTATTTAATCTTATATAAAAAAAAAAAACAAACAAACAAACACAAAATGAAATAAAACTATTTATCAGAAATATTAATATTGGAGACATTTTTTTGTTTCCAAACTGAATCTTTTTTGTTTTTTAAATAACAGATTTTTGTTTCTTAAATTCTTCACAAAATAATAAATGTCATTTGAATTTTTAACGAAAAAAAAAACAAACAAATGAAAATCTAATCATTAATTGACATCGAAATAATTTTTACAAAATTTAATGAACAAATTTAAAATAAAAAGTATTGAAAAAAATGTCAGTTCCATTTTGTCTATAGCTGTTGTCTTGCCAATAAATAATGTGTGGTTTAAGTTTAATTTAAAATAAAAAAACAAAAGTGAAGCAAAAGAAGGAAGAAAAATGAAAGTTAATAAAATTTTTGTTTTAAAAAATGGCGGTGATTTTGATTATTTGTTGTTGTTACTTTTTTTTTTCTTGAAATTTTTAACACAAAACTGTCCCCATTTTTCTACAAGAATTTTATATTCTTCATCTTTTCATTCTTTTTTTTTATTTTAGTCTTGAGTTTTGTAACGTTTTACAAAAATATATAATGTTTCATGTGGAAAAGGGGAAAAGAAAGAACAAATGTAGGAATAATCAAAAAAAAGAAAAAAATGTGCAAAAAGGGAGACTTCAAGTCATCATTTATATTAAATATGTTTTTTGTTTATTACAATTATTTTCTTTTATATTTTGTTTGTTAAAATATTCAAAACTTTATTGTAAATGTTTTCATGAAAATTTTTCAATACAAATTTCTCTTTGAAATTGTCTTTAAAAAAAAAAAAAAAGAAACAAATGAAAAGAATTGTAGACGTTGAACGTTAATTTTTAAAACAGAATGACCTTGGGACTTTTTTCAACACGAACTTTTCAACGAACAATTAACTCGACATTGAACACAAATTCACCAATGAAAAACGTTTAATTTTGAATAGAAATTTAATTTTTATCTGTTTACATTGAAAAATTTTATACTTTTTAAAAATGGCCGACGTTTTATTTTTGTTTTTGTTTTTTTTTTCTTTTTCTTTTTTAAATTTGTTTTTTTGTTAAAATTTAAAGAGTTTTTTTTTTTTATTATTAAAAAAGAAATTATTTATTAAAAAAAAAAGAGGAAATAATTAAGAAATATCGTATAGCAAGAGAAAGAGAACCAAAATTAAGAGATACTATAAAAATGGAACAAAAATTTCAAAACAAAACAAAACAAAGAAAATTAAATTTTAATTGAAATTTATATTAAAATTAAAATTTTAAATGAGCAAAAAAAAAAAGCTAGAATTGATATTAGAAGTTATAACAATTATTATTATTATTTTAATTATTCTGGATTGAAAGGAAACAAAAAAAAAAAACAGAAAAATTATGTGTGAAAAAAAATATGTGTGAGAGAGAGAGAGAGTGAGAGTAAAGAGATGAGGAAGAAGAGAAAAATCTGTCATTTATTTAGAATATTACTTTTTTTTTTGATTGTCGTAAAAATAAATTTATGTGAAAAAAAAGTTTTTTTTTAGCTATTTTTTTTTTTTTTTTATTTCATTTTTCTTCAATCTATAAAATCCTTCAATCAATTATCTTTTATTTTCTCTGTGTTCTTTTTGTTGTAAAATTTAATTAATTAATAATTTTTTTAATATAATTTTGAATTAAAAAAAAAATATAAAATTTACAGAAAGAAAAAAAAACCACAAAATGTTATAATTTAAGAAAACTATGAAAAATTATTATTATGTGAAGTTTATGTTTTGTTTTAATTTTTGTTTTTTTATTTTTATGTTTTAAATATAGAAAACGAAATGAGAGTAAAAAAAATGGTGGAAAGAAAGTGTGTGTGTGTGTGTGTGTGAAACAAGTAAAAATACAAAAACTATTGATTTAATTAATTTTAATTACATAAACCCTCCCCCCCCCCCCATTTTTTTTTCTTTTTTTTTTTATTAAATAAATAAACAAATAATTATTATTATATAATTTTCTAATTTTTAAATGCGATTTATCTATCTATCTGTATCTGTATCTATATTAAAGTACTTTTGTTTTTTTTGTCTTTTCTCTTTTTTTTTTTTTGTGAAATGTGATTTTAATAAAGAAAATGAAAAAGAAAAAAAAAAACAGAGAAAAAAAAAATATATAATTAAAATAAAAGAAAGAAAGAAAAAAAAAACAACAACAACAACAATTATTTATTTTATGGTTTTATTATTTTCTCCAGTTTTCAGTTACAGTGAAACTCGGTTATAACGAACTTCAAGGGACCAAAAAAAAAGTTCGTTATAACCGAAAGATCGTTATAACCGAATCATTGCTAAGATACAAATTAAAACGGGACCTACAGAAAAGTTCGTTATAACCGAAAGTACGTTATAAGTGAAGTTCGTTATAACCGAGTTTCACTGTATTTTTAAATTTGTTTTTGCTTTTATTGTTTTTTTATTTTGTTTTTTTAGGAAGACAGTGGTGAAATTTTCTAGGATATGTTATGTTGGAAATAATGTCTACAAATAAAGTTAAAGGTTCCGGGTCATTTAAGACAATCTTCAGGAAACAATTAAAATCAGTCAAGTTTTAAAAAAATCATAACGAATTAAAGAAAAAACAAGAGTAAAATGTATGGTGTGTGAATAATGATTAAATGAGTCTTGAGGAGTCTGTGATAGAAGAGAAAAAGTATAACTTTGAAGTTGAGTTCTTCGCACTTTTTTTTTTTTTTTTTTGATTTATTTTATTCGGCTTTTTCTTTTTCTTTGAATATTTTGTGCAGGTGTTGACTTTGTTGGGCGTTATTATGTAAATAAAAAAAATAGAAACCTTTTTCTCAATTCCGATAAAATAATAAACATTTATTAATTACATAGATTAGGAAAGAAAGAATTATTACATTTTTTTTTTTATGTGTAGACATTTTTTTTTTAACCTTAAATAATTTGCTCAAAAAATACAAAATACTTGAAAAATTAATTCGTTTTATTTAATTTTTTCATATTTTACTAAATAACAACAATAAGTTGAATTTATTGTATTTTTATCTCATTCATTTTATATTAAATTAAATGAAAGGATAAAAATAAATTTTTAGCAAAGACACAATTTTAATTTGTAGACAATAAAAAAAAAAAATTGTTAGTTAAGACACAAAATTATTTCATTTGCGTCCCAACTTAAAATCTATTTCAAATTTTTTTTTTTTTTGTTTCTTTTTTTTGAAGATTTTCTTTTCTTACAAAAAGAAAAGTTAGAACGGAAACTAAGCGGGAATACGAAATGTAAATTGAATCAAATTAATTAATTAACAAAAAAAAAAAAATGTGTATAAAGAGCAACAGAAAATTAACCAAACAAAAAAAAAAAAAGAAGAAGAAATTATTGGAAAAAACGTCCAGCAATTTTTTTTTTTTTGTTCTTTTTCTTTTCATCTTTTCTTTTTCTCTTAAATTAATCATAAATATAAATTAAAAAAAAAAAAAGTAAAAACATTGAAAATTATTATTAAATATAAAATACTGAATTTAATTCAATATTTAGATTTTATTCAATCATTCAAAGAATAAAAAAAAAGAAATAATTAAATTTATAAATAAAAAAAAATACAAAAAAAAAATGGATGAATTAAAAAAAGTAGAAAGAAGGAAGGAAGGAAAAAAAAAACATAAACAATTTAAAATAACGTGATCTCTATTCTAATTAAACTAAAAAAAAGAAAAAAAAAATCTAACGAATGAAGAAGAAATGGAAAAATTAAAAACTAATTTTAATTAAAAAAAAAAAACAAAAAACAACAAATAAAGGTAAAAAACGTAAGAAAAGAGAAATAATTTAAATGAAAAAGAAAAAAACAAAAAAAAGTAATAAATAATCTAATTATAAAATAATAAAAAAAATAAACAAAAAAAAATAAAAATAATTTTTTCATATTTTACAATAAATATTTAAAAGAAAAAAAAAAGAAAAAAAAGAAAAAATTAAAAACAGAAGAAAAACTACAAAAGAGAAAAATTAAAGGGGACGAAAGAAAAAAGGTGAAACCGATGGAAATTCGTTAACTTATATAAAGAATAAAAATAAAGAATAAATTTAAAACATAAAATTATTCATTTTTAGTCAAAATATAAAAACAAAACAACAACAACAACAACAACAACAAAGGTAAAAAAGTGAAAAAAAAAAATGTAAAGAATAATAATTAAACAATAGACTGCCAGGATTAATTTTACAACATAAATTTTACAATAAATTCTAATTCCAAAAAAAAAAAGGAAAGGAAAAAATGAAGAGAACAAAATAAATTAAAAATAAGTTAATTAAAAGAATTAACTTCAAATGAATCACAGAACAGCGTAAGTTTATTGATTAACTTCAGTATAGTAAAATTTAAAACTCCAATTAAAAAAAAAAGAAGGACCGTAATTCATTTAGAAATTATAATTGAATTGCATACAAAAAATAAAAATGTCAAGTTATAAAGAAAGAAGGCAAAAGGAAAAACAATAAACAAAAGAGTAAAAAAAATGTCTCCACAAAATTACACAATTTACGGCAAATTTATTTTTGTGTACAGAATAAATTATTGGGGAAAAAATTTTTGACGCCATTTTGTTCTGTTTTTCTTCTTAGTTTTTTTTTTTTTTTTTGATTGGTTGTTGAAAAATCGAAGACTCCTTTGATGATGATTCTTTTCTTATTTTTTTTTTTTGTTCAATCTAAAAATGATAATGAATTATTTTATCGTATTAAATACAACAATAACAAAACAACAACAAAAAAAAATGTTCACAATTTTTCTAATCAAAAAAATAATTATTAATTATTTTTTTCCATTTTTATGAAAACTTTAAAAAGATAAGAAAGGAAATAATTTCTAAAAAACAAAAACAAAAAAATACCGATAAAATTCATGTTTGTAAATAAATGTCCTTAAAATAAAAACCACGCAACAACAAAAACAACACGAATAATAAAACGTCGTTAAAAAATGTGAGAAAAATAGAAAAAAAAATGTAATAAAATTACAATTGTAAGAAAAAGAAGAAGAATAATAAAGAAGAAGAAGAAGAGGGAAAAAGATAAGAACAAAAAAAATTAAAATAAATAAAAATGAAGTAAAACTAAAAATTATATAAAATATAAAAATTAAATATTTGAAAACAAAAAAAAAAAAATTAATTAATTATTAATTTACTTTTATTATTATTAATTAAAATAATTAAAATAAATAAAATTATATTTAATAATGTACATTTTAATGTTATTTTAAATAAATTATATTAATATAAAAATAGTAATGTGTGACAGAGAGAAAGAAAGACAAAGATAGAGAGAAAGTGAAAGAGAGAGAGAGAGATAGAGATACTTTATAATTAAGATTACAAAATCAAAATGGAGTAACAAAAAAAAAATATGAACACACAGAAACAATGTGTGTGTGTGTGTAACAATTGCGTTTGTTAGCGGTCTGAATGGATTGAATAAAAAAAAAAAAATAGTAAACGATTATGAGGAAAAACAATTGTGTGTATGAGTGAAGATATATGTGTGTGTGTGTGTGTGTAATCTACATAATAATTATATTAATTAATTAATTAATTAAAATGAAAAAAGGATAAATAAAAAAAAATAAATAAACAAAATAAACAAAAAACAAAAAAAAAAAAATGATTAATTATATATTGTTGTAATTGTTCCCCCCCCCCCCCCCCTTTCCTGAATTATAAAAGAAAAAAAAATTAATTATGAATTAAATGACAAAAAAAAAAAGAAGAAGAAGAAGAAGAAGAAGAAGAAGAAGAAAGACATAAAAAAAAAAGATAATTAAATAAAATAAAATAAAAAAGAGACAAAATAAAAATTGTAAATAATAAAATTTGTAAATTTGTTTTGACTTTTCATCTTTTTGTTTTTTTTTTTTTTCTTTTTCTAAAACGATTTTTTTTTTTTTGGTTCATTTTTTTATTCATTTACACATTTTATGAATTTCAGTAAAAAAAAAAAAAGACGAAGAAGAAGAATGTAACTTTTGTGTTAACAATAATCCTTTTAATAATTTTCATTTGATTGTATAGAAGTTAGTCCATTATCGGTATAAGGTAAGTAAATTTAAACTTATTTATATTTACGTCACTTGTTACAACAACTGCAAAGATCATCCATCCCACACATAATAAAAATAAATTCATCTATAATTTGTTTTGATCTTGATAGACTTTTTGGTATGGTTCTAATTTCGTATATATGCTGGCTTTTTTTTTTTTCTACATTGAATATTTCATTAATTACAAAGTATTTAATTGACACAGATTTTTGTTTTGTAATCAGAATCATTAATCAATAAAATAAATAAATAAATTAATTATTATTTTGTAATTATAGTTTTTGGTTTATCATTTGAGCATATAATTTTTTTGTTTTGTATTGGATTTGCATTGATAATAAAGAAATGGGGGATTCACAGATTTACATAAATTCTTGTACTTTGTACATTTTTCTAATTATGATTTTCAATATCCGTCCATTATTATTTTGTAGAACTTTGTTGCAAAATGTAAAAACTCAATAAATCATTGATTAAAATTTATAATTAATCTTGTAATTAAATATAGAGAGGAAGTGAAATAAAATGTCCTCATTTTATTGAACTGATGCAAATCTTTTAAGATTTAAAAAAAAAAAGAAGCAGCAGCTATAAAGTCAAAAAACGTTCAACGAAAAGTGTACAAAGAAAAAATGACCATTTGATGTAATTTCAATAATAAATTCATCACTATAAAATCAATTGACAATCACTGATAAGAAATTAGTCTATTGTAAAATCTATAAGATAGAAGACAAACAATTAAGAATTTCTGTTAGAGGTGGAAAAAAAATCTATATTAAAGAAAATTATGAAGAAATTATTTTTTGGTGAATTTTTGTATAAAATTTTCGTAATTTTAATAATTGTGAAAAGTGTAAAATTAACGGATATTTTTAATGAAGAATTATCAAGTTATTGTAATGAATTTATTGATACAATAAATCATTTAAATAAAAGTTATCATCATTTAATGAATAACGATAAAACAATTTCATGTCATTTAAATGTTAAATTTAATGTTGAATATAATTTAAATCAATTATTATTAACAATTAATAATAATTTAGAACAAAATTTAATTCATTATTTAATAAAAACAGAAAAATTACAAAAAAAAATTATAGCAATACAAGAAACTGAATTTAATCAAACAAATGATTTAATTAATTGTGTTTTATTAATAAGAGACAATAAAATTCAAGATGCATTCAATTTATATGTAAATAAATTAAATATTAATATTCTTAATCAATTAATCCATTTAACATTTAATAAAAGTTTAGAAAATGGTTTTAATTTAATAAATTTCTTAGATTTATTATCAGAGACAGAACAAATTTTTGGTTATAAAATTTTATTGAATGAAATTAAAAATTCATTTATGTTTGATACAACATTGACAATGACAATTTCTTATCGTACATTAAATAATTTTGATAATAAAAATGAAAATACAATTTCAATTATAAATAATTTACCTCATATTTTTAAAGAATTTCCTTGGAATTATTTTGTACAATTTTTGGGACCAACAAAATTTGTGAAACGCCAACAACTATTATTGAAACATCAAACTGATGATGATGATGATGATGATGATGATGATAATGGTGAAATTCTTCAAATTAATTCTCCATTTAAAAGTTATTCTGGTGTATATATTAATGGTAAATTTCGACCGGCAGTTCAATATTTTAATACAAATTTTGAAAAAATGAATTGGCAAATACAAAATATTTCTAATGGACGTTATTTTCAAATAAAATTAATGGAAAATAATCTCTATTTGTATATGGAAGCAAAGACAGTATTGAATGATAAATTTAATGTAATTATATCAAGTAATGGTAATGGACTTACAGAAAATGCATTTTGGGAATTTGAACCTGTAATTGAAGTGAATAAATTTAAAATAAAAAATGTTAAATTTAATCAATATTTGTGTGAAGGAAGTTCAGAGGATACACACAGAATAAAAACATGTGAAGATGGTGAAAAACATGAATGGAGTATTGTATATTCACCAATTAATTTAGAACTTCAACATGATCCAGTTCTAGATGATGAAAATGATTGGTGATTTTGATCGGACGTTTATTTCCAACTTCAAAAATATTTTAATGGATATTTTTGATATAAAACATTTTACTTTAGTTTATGGGGAACAATTTAACTATGCTGGGATTTCTTATAAATGCCCTACATACAAAATATTATCCATTTTTTTTTAATTGTAAAGATTTGTTTGGGGTTTTTTTTTTAAAGCATTTTATTCTTTTGTTATTTTTTGGGGTTTTTATGGTGTACATTTCAATTTGGAACTTTAGAAATTTATAAACTAAAATTGTATAAAATTTGTAGACTTAAGATTAATTAATTATAATTAATTGTCAAGAATAATTGAATTGAAGAAAATCTGTACCTTTGTTGTCCTACACAGATGTAAAAAATTCATGCAATTAAATAATTAAAAAAAAAACAAAAAAAAATTAAAATTGTAAAAATTTGTAAACACAAAAAAATATAAATAAATAAATGTTAGAATAAAATGAAAAAATTACATAAATATTTTCTTTTTTATTACTTTTCAATCATCATCATTCAACAACATCCCACCTTCCTCTAACTTCATCCATCATTCGAGACAAACAATTACCAATGAGAATTTTCATTCATTTTTCACCAATCGCATAACGATCAACAATTCAAATTATTTTCGTCCAACATAAATTAAAAAAAATTATGTAAATAAGAGAGAATTAATTTAAAATTAAAAGAATTAAAAAATCCACAGTAACAAAAGACGAAGAAGAAGAGGAAGAAGAGAAATGAGAAGATAAATAAAAATGAAGTGTCACAGGCGATTCTGTAATCTTTTAGGTCAAAATGTTTTACAAACAAATAAAAAAAAAAACAAAACAACAAATTGATAAAGAAAATTCTGTTTCTGTTGTGTTTTTTTTCTTCTTTTAGTCTTATTGTTTTTTTCGTCAGCATCAGCAGTTTAAAAAAGTTGTTCATTAAAATAATTCAATGAATAAAAATAATTCAATATAAAAAAAGTGCGAAAGACAAAAAAAAAAAAAAAATAGACAAAAAAAAAATGGATTTATCTGTGTTTGTGTTAATTTTATTCCTTAAAATTGTTATAGGATCAAAACAACAACAATTAACAATAACAGAAATAATAAATGAAACAGAGGATCATGATACATTTGAAATGATAAGAAAAGTTGGAATTGAAATAACAATACAACGTCTTTATACAAATAAAATAAATAATACAATTGCATTATTAGATTTATTAGATGTTGATGAATTAACAAATGATATACGTGCAATTGGTTATCGTACAATATTTAATTTAATGAAAGAACATTTTGTATTAGATAGTTATCCAATAATGATGTTATCATATCGTATACAAAATGCATTAAATTCACGTAATTGTGGTAATTATGAAAGAGAAATTTTAATAAATATACAAAATAATTTTCCAGATAATGTTAAAACATTTCCATTTGATTTACGTGTTAAAATAAAAAATGTATTATATTTTCATTATTTAAAAGGTAATGAACAAACAATAAATAATATAAAACGTCAATTATTAATTGTACCAATATTTGATTGTAAATTTGATATTTGTGATTTTGAAATAATTGGTAATAATTATTGTATGAAAATTAAATTAAAACAATCAAATGAATATTTACATGGTAGTGAATTAATTGATGATAAAAATAGACGTAATGTATTTATAACATTAAGAGAAGAATCATATTTTCGTTCTTGTTGGTTTTTTGAACCAATCCATTCAACACAATATTTTATGATTAGAATATCGGATTTAACTGATTATATTTTATGTAAAACCGAAGATATTGAACAGAAAAAAACTTTTGTATTTTTATCGAAAGAATATCTTGGACCAAAATGTTTATGGATTGTGGAAAAAGTTTAGTTTTCTTCAAAAAAAAAAAAAATATTAATAAATTTGAACTAGAAATGTTTTTAATAAAAACAAGGAGAAAACAATAAACAAAAAGTAAACGTTTATTTTTGAATCTAAATAAAATGAAATAAAATCAAATCATTAAAAAAAATGCTTTAAAATTTTTTTACAAATTTAATAATTTAATAATTGACACCAAAGATAAAGAAATAAAATTACAAAAGAAGTCAACATATTTTGTGCTTTTCAATGAATAAAAAAATAAAAATGTATTTTCTATTGGAATAAAAATAAATTTATCTAAACATAAATCTTTTCATTTATTAATCAAATCGTAATATTAAACTTTCATTCATCTTTAAGAATTCACATCAATGTTTTTGGTTAGGAAACAAACAATGCCATATAGATAACATCTTCAACTTTTAACTTATGCTAATTGAGATTCAGAAATTGAACTTCCCTTAAAAATGTCAGCACATTACGAGAAATCTTGAAATAAAACAAAAAAAAAAAACAAAATGATTTGTGACGTCTGACATTTCCACATTATTGAAATTTGTTTTTCTGTCTGTTTTGTTTAATTTGGTTTCAAATAAAGGAGGCCTTGATATTATTCTCTACAAATACAAATTTATAAGTTGAATAACTTCCATTATCAGTTGAAAATACAGATTTTTGATGATTTGCTTATTATTATTTTTGTCTAGCGATCAAAACAAATTTCATTTGATCTAATTTTCTTTTCTTAATAAAATTGTTTTAATTAATCTCGTTAAAGATTGTTTCTTTGTATTAATTTTAATTAAATTTAATTAGTTATGAGAAAAATGCAAGATCAGGATTAAAATTTTAATTATAAAATCACCTTCAAACTAATGTTTTTAGTTCAGTTTCTGTTTGTACGTTAAGAAAGTGAATTCTGTGTGCTGATCTTCTTGTAGATCTTTCAAGTAAGTTTTAAACTATATAATTGAATTATATTTTGAAATTAATAATTTTCTAATATTATTTCTTTAATTCTCAGAAACAGAATAAAAATGGGAAATAAAATTCATTTATTATTTTCCATTGTGATTTTAATCGCTGGAATAAATGGTGATATATTAACACAACGTTTATTATTAACAAATCCATCACAATCACAATTAAGCTGTTCTATGTTTGAAGGTGGTTTAAATAATATTTTATCAGAATTAGAAGATGTAAGATCAAATACAAATCAAAATTCAGATATTCAATTAGATGTGAATGATAATTATAATAATCAAGATCAATGTTCACAATTACTTATATCAAAGAAAATTGATTTACTTAAATCAAAATATTTAGTATTGACAGGATCACGTTTATCAAAAAGTTGTAGTTCAGAATTAAGAAGAGAATTTGAAACAGAAAGTGAACAATTAATAACACAAATTGAAAATGTTAAAAGTCAAATAAATGATGAGATCAGATCAAAAGTTGGTAGTATACAATCGGTTTTAGGTGATCTTCAAGATGATGTTAATCAAAAATTTAAACCAAATAGACATAGTAAAAATGATCGAAATAGACAATATGACGATAATGATGGTAATTTTGGTCGTTACAATGGAAATAGTAGAGATGGTGATTTTGATAGCAACGGTGGAAATCGTAGAAATAATTTTGAGAATTACAATGGAAATGTAAGAGATGGGGATTTTGATAGAAACAATGGACTTACTAGAGATAGTTTTGAAAGAGATGGCGGTTTTAATAGGAACAATGGAAATCGTAGAAATAATTTTGAGAATTACAATGGAAATGGAAGAGATGGTGGTTTTGATAGAAACAATGAAAATCGTAGAGATAATACTGCGTCAACTGATTGTGTTGATGAAGTTGAAGAAGATCGTTTCTCTACTGGTTGTCAAGAATTAATGCGATCAAATGATGAATCAGAAATTCAATATGTTGTTAAAACTGTTCTTAATCGTAATTCAAGTTACATTGAAAATATACTTAATTTTGCTGAACGTATGGAAAAATTTGAACAAACAAGTTTTATTTATAAAATTTTAATGAGTGAAATGCAATTAAAATCATTGATCTATGATCCAAAAATAATGATGATCGGTTATCGTATTCATACAATTATTCATGCGTCAAATTTCTCATCATTATCACCAGAAGTAAAACAAAATATTTTATTAGTAAATGAAATGTTACCGGGTCTTGTAAAAGATTTTCCATGGAATGGTGAAATACGTTTTATGAATATGGAATTTAATGAATATTTTTATGCTGCAGTTAATTCGTACGCTTACGATAATGAACGTCGTAGTATATTTACATATATTGGATCAAATACAACAACTGATGATCAATTTTATTGGAAATTAGAAACAGAATCAAATGGAAAATTCATTTTTATGAAAAATAAACAATTTAATGAATATTTATTTGCTGGTAGTGATCAAAGAGTTTTTGATCCACAACGTAGAAATGTATTTACATGGCGTCACTCTGATGATTTAAATTCAATAAGAGAACAAGGTAGCTGGCAATTTGAACCCGTTCAAGGACATGATTATTTTAAAATAAAAAATGATTATTTTGATGAATATCTTTATGCTGGTGAAGATATAAAATTTGATGACTATAGAAGAAGATGTATGACCTGGCGACCAAAAGGATGTGAAGGAAAACACTGTTTTTGGAGAATTGAGAAAATGGGTTAAAGTACAATTGTACCTACTTTGGAATTTTATATGTCAGAATAAAATTATATTTTTGTTATTTGTTTCATATTTGAATTTTATGTATTTTCTTTTTCTTGGGAATAATTTGTAATAATAATGTAATAAAGTTTAAATTTCAATGGAGAAAATTGAACGTTTTTTTTTTTAGCTGGGACACAAATCCATTTCAAAATTGTCGCTGTAAACCGAATATCTTCTTTTATTCGTTAATCCGAATTCTTATTTAAAATTCAACACAAGAAATGGAAACTTCAAATTGGTTTTATATTCTGTTTCCGTTTGGATGTCCTTGAATTTGTCATTGTTATTTTTCACTTTTGATTTTTAATTAAAGAAGTTCGCAATAACCAACCAAAAAAAAAGAACAATGCTGACTCCAAGCAAAAAAAAAACACCTATTTTTACAAACAGTCTGTGTGTATTCTTTCTCTCTCTAACAGTAAAAAAAATATTTCTTCTTTTACTTCCTACCAAAAAAATAACAATTTGTTTGAACCTCCCAAAAAACCACCCACACACAAAAGAACAAAAAAAAAAAAAAAACACGAAGAAAAAAATCACAAAACAAAATTACATAAATAAATTTAACTCGCGCCTCTCTCTCATTTTTCTCACTCTCTCTCTGTGTATATTTCATAAAAAATTTATCTTTTTTATCTTTTATTAAATCATAAAAAAAAAAAGTAGAAGAAGAAGTAGAAGAAGAAAAATCTCCTCCTAAAAATCACGTAAAAAAACCGCATACAAGAAATTCTTTATCTCTTTCCTCTTGAAAATGAAGATGATGAGTTTATAAGAACAGAATGTCTTCCTCTGTGTCTCCTTTCTTTCCTTTCTTTTTCATCGTCTCATTTTTCTTTTCGAAAATTCAATTCTAAAGGGGGATGGGGGAAAAAAAAAGAAAAGAAGAAAAATTGTTTCTTAGCAAAGAGAAAAGAAAGAAAAAAAAAAAATTTGAAAATTTAAGAAGAGAAAAATCTCTGAACTAAATGGCCTCTACGTCTCAACCACTAACGGATTAATGTTTAGTATAAGGTTATCGTGTGTCACGTTAACTCTTATTCTTTCTATAAAATAAAGAAAGATTTTCTATTAATTCGTATTGAAATCAAATCCAAATAATAATAAATAGAAACAGATACATACACACACACATATATATACATACACCCACACAAGGTATAAAACTGAGAAGATTTAAGAGAATCCAAAAGTAACAACAACAACAACAACGATACCACCACTTCTTATAAAGTGAAAATTAAAATATTCTATACATTATTCGATTGGGAGGAGAAGAAAGAAAGACAGAAAAAAAAGAAATAAACGAATAACGAAACATTTCTTTTCTTCGACTTTAGACTTTAGTTTACATTTGGATTCAGTTGTGAACGGTTGATATTCGTTATTTTTCTTAAAACACTAAAGTCACATGTTTCCCATTTTTTCACAATAATAAAAATTAGTCCGTATTTTGTTGTTGTTTTATTGCTTTATTTGTTGTTGTGTTTTTTTTTCTTGCAATTTTTTTTTTTTTTTTTAATAAAGAATTTTAATTGACTCTTGTGTGCGTGTATGCGTGTGTGTGTGTGTGTGTGCTTAACTTAAATACAATATTTCTTTGAGGGTAATTAGAGTGTATGCACGTCTACGTGTGTGTGTGTGTGTGTGAATTAATGTATCGTATGTGATCCGATCATGTGTTAATTAATGGTAATTTAAACTGAATGTTTAATTGTCTTTTAAGTATGTTACAAATGATAATAAAGTGAAGGGGTGTAACAAGAAGGAGGTAAATAAAGGGGTAGAAGAAAAACCAAAAGAAAAAGAACAACAAAGTAAAAATATATTGGAAAAATAAAAAAAAAACAGTGAAGTGAAGTGAATTTTCCTTAAATAATTTATTAAGCGAAAAAAATCTTATGTGCTTTTCACTTTACCATCTCTATCACTCTCTCCCTCTCTTTAAATCTTTCGTTCTCTGTTTTTTGCTATAAGAAAATTTTTTCAATTAAAAAAGAAAAACGGAAATTTTATAAAAATAAAACAAACAACAACAACAACAAGAGAGAGAAAAATCAAAAAGAAAGAAACAGAAAAGAACTAAAAAAAAATAAGAGAGGAAAAAAAAACCAAACCGGTGGAAAATGTTGTGGAAATTAATTTTTCAATTAATTATTTTATTTGTTCAAATATTCAATATTAAATGCAATAACAGCAATTCATACGGTAAGTGAAAATTTATTTTCTTTCTTAATTATTTCCATCATTAAAACTTTTGCAACCATGTCGCAGCCCCATCATTCCCACCATCATTCATTTATTTTTTGTCTTCCTAAAATTTGTGCAAAAACAAAATAGAAAATAATAAAAATTTAAAATTCAAAACAAATCAACGCTTCTGGGTAAGACGAACAAAAAAATGTAGAAAGATAAAAAATCGCATCCTCTTCCATTCATAAATAATTCTTATTTTTTTTTTCTTTGCCCCTTATTTTTTTTATGTTTCCAGATTAATCATAAACTCAAATCGGGCGTTGAATTTATTCTTTATTATTTAAATTAAACACAAAACAAAAAAAAAGTACAACGGAAAATTTTGTGTGTGTGCGCGCGAATTTAATTAATTTATATTTATTAATATTTTTTAATGGCGGAAAAGAATGGGGGGGGGGGGGGGAGAAAAATGATTAAATGGACGGGAAAAACGAAGGGAATTATAAATGTACAAAAGAAGTTTGTCCAGTACTATGAATATCTAATTGTTGCTTCCGGTTTTACATATAAAAAAAAAAAGAAATAATTTAAATTTGCGAGAAAAATGTCATATGCAGTTGGAACAAGTGAAACGGGACAAATTCTATATTTGATTTAATTCTATTTTCGTATACTTGTCCCTGGCACAATAAACGAAATTTAAAACAGTTCACGTATATATCAGTAAATGGGGATTCTAAGTGACTATATATGGAATAATGGGAGACTAAAGATAAAAGATAATTGCTTTGATAAAGAATAACCGAAGGGTAAGAAAATATGAATTCTCTAATAACTGATAAGAGTCCCATTTAATCAATTAAATTTGTGGGCAAATCCTGTTAATTCTAATAAATTCTAATGAAATTCTTTTGTTCAGATTCTAAATGTCATTGGATTTATGAATAATGCAGATTACACACACACACACACACGTCTCTAGTATAAGTGCAATAGAAAAGTAAAAGTTTTGTAAACTTCATATATTGTGATGCTAATGATATCCTTTAGGCCTTAAAGTTTAGGTTAGGGGAATAAATTCTAAAGAAACATTTTTTTTTCTATTAAAATAAGAAAAAAGTTGTTCACTCTCTATTCTAATGTTAAAGGATATGTGTGAAGTGTGGAACGGATGAACGGATATATTTTTATATTTTTCTTCGTAAAAAACTGAATTTTTTTTTTTTTTTGTCCTGTCAAAAGAAATAATAAATGTAACATTTGTGTAACAGGAAACGGATGTGCGAAAAATGACAACATTTTTTTTTTCTCTCTCTTAGAATGGAAAACGCCATGGGAAAGATTACAAGAATATGGGGTAAATTATAAAGTAGGAGGTGGGTAATGTGGGATGGATAATGTGGGGATGGATAAATTTCTGTCCAAAGAAAAAACTGTAGGATATTTTTTCTTGATTTATTTGTGTGAAAGAAAGAGAAAATGAAAAAGGAAAAGAAAAAGAAAAATGAAAAGAAGGAAAAACTTAAATTAAATGGAATGAAAGGAATTTGCGTATTTATTCGCATTCTTTCAGTACTACAAAGTTATAACTATTTCTGTTTGAAAGTTTCTCTTGTCAAATATTGTCAACTTTAGATTTAGGATTATTTTTTTGTTGTCTCTGTGGACGAAGATTTGCTAGATTTTTGTTTTATTTTATTTTATTTTCTTAATCTTTTGGTCGTTTCTTTATTAAAATATTTCAAATGCTGTCAAGAGTTGTCACACAGATTATAGAAGCAAAAAAAAAAAAACAAAAAATAAAACAAAGAATAAAGAGAAAACATAAGAAGAAGTCTTGAAGAACTTCGATTGATCGTCGCAAAATTAAAATAGAACGTTTCTTTTTTTTTTTTTGTTCTTTCATTTGACGTTTGGCGTGATCAACTTCGTTTATCAACTTCTTTTATTTTACTGTTTGTTATTTTTCATTTCTTTTCTTCTTTATATTTATTTTGTGTTTTTTTTTTTTCTCTGAGGTGTTAAATAAATAACAAACAAAACAGAATCTGTTCACACTTTGATGTTCTTTGACCATTTTTCCATTTCATTTATCAAAAGCATAAATTCTTTACTGTTCTAATTTTTTTATTATTATATTATTGTTGTTGATTGTCTACTCCACCAATCTACTCCTTGTCGTCCATTTACATAAAAAATTACAACTTGAAAGTAAAAAAATTAAAACATAATTTTTGCTGATTTTCTTCAAAAGTTGTTCCCGTCAATTTTATTGAAATTAATTTTTTTTGTAGTTTTTGTTTTTTTTTTGTTAATTTTTCTCTTAAAATTTTTTATTTCCGTTTTTTGTTTTTGTTTTATTATTTACGTCCTCTCCAATACGTGTGTAGATTATTTCTAATTTAAAACAGACATTTTTTTTTATGCAAAAGGCGTACACGCACACATTGTGTTATATTAGAAATTATCCTGATTTGTCCTTAACTGTATTTTAATTTATGTAAACAATTTTCACGTACGCAAATTTTCTATTTCGATATTATTGAAGAAAGTATTTTGTTGATGCAACATAAAAATTGATAGAATATATTTTGTTAATGTCGTCTGAAATAAAACGAAACGTTACGCAATCTAAATATTTTATTCTTATCTTTTTATCTGAAAGACCAAACAAAAAAAAAATAAGATAAGTTGAAAATGATAAAAGGTCATGGTCATATATATATTTCTGTCATCATCCCAATTATGACCCTTAAAAAAATATTAGATAATCTTTTTACAAAAACAAAATTATACAATTTCATTTTTTTTATTTTCATAGAAATTTTTATCAAACGTCAAACAAAGAATCGAAAACCTTAAAAATGATTTTCATAAAAAAAAAAAAAATAATAATAAGAAATCTTTTTAGATTTGTCATGTTGAATATATTTTTTCTTTCGTCCTTTTTTTCTATTTTTTGTTCACTTTGAGTTATGATAAAATTTAATGAAAGTAAATCATATACGGTTGTCATGATTTCCTTTTTCAAATGGATATTTGTGGGCTGGGTCAATGTAATGGTGAATATGTCAGCGGTGAATTTCGATAATTCTTCTTAAATATTAAAATTTATTCATTCTGAAGTTTCTTATTAATAAATTTAATTATCATAAAGATGCCACAATTCAATAATAGCCAATTCTGTTAAGACGACACAGCCAACAATCATGAAACAATAAAAATAGATTTTTTTTCAATTACATCAACAGGAACAATTTGAATAAAATTAGACAAATTTAATTGACTTCTTTCTTTGTATAGATCTTCAACATTGTATCAGCAACGTGGAAAACTTTAAATTAAATTTTAAATTTTCTCATTAAAATTTACTTTCGTTTAAATCAAAAAATATTAGCAAGACGTGAAAAATAAGAAAAGTGAAACAATTCATAGAATTGAAATGAATTTATGTTCCTTTAAAAATCTATTTTTAGATACAAAATAGAAACAGAATAAAAAGGATCATCATATAGGAAAAATACTGAAAATTTGTTTGAAAACGTTATTCTTGTTAAACAAAAAAAAAATTCTTTTTGGTGAATTAGAATTTTAATTTCTACTTAAGTACCGCAACGGGACAACCGCAACACATTTTGGCTGGTTTTAAATTTAACACACAAATAAAAGAATAAATTCACTCTTTATTTTTTCTTCTGTTTTTATCTTTATAAAATACATACATACATACAAAGATATTTATGTATTTTATGTTGCACTTATATCATAACAAAAACATCTGCGTTAAATTAATTGTAAGAAATTTACCCAAATAAACGCGTATCGTGCGAAGACGATTTGACAGTTTTTTTTTTCCTTGTTTCTTTTTGTTTCTTTTTGTTTTGGCAAAAAAAATAAAATAAAAATAAAAAATCAGAAACGGCGTTAAATAAACAACAACAACAACAATAATTGTGTCTTTTAAAGTTTACGCATTCTTAAAAATATATAAACAGAATGAAATAAAGAAGTTGAAGATTAATGTTAGAAAAAGTTGTGCTGTTAAGGAATTTCTTATTCTTGAATTTTAAAGTCATAAAAAAAATTGTGAAATCAGACAAATCGTAAAATAAAAATGACAAACAAGTTGAAGTATTTAAATTTTTTTTTACTTTTTATTGCATTTGTTATTTTGCAGAGATTGTTTAGCATTAATTATTATTAAATCATTTGCAAACGACAAATTACAGTTTCATTTATCAGATTCTGATCTTGATTCATTATTACCGATAACAATTTACAAATATAAATTAATATTCAGCTTAACTCTTATAAGACGACAACTGATCGTTTTATTAATTTTAATTCAATTGTAACAATTGCAACCCGAATTGTACGAACTAATAAATTTTGATGGGATTTGTAATTGTGGTTGCGATTATCTGGACATTAGGAAAATTGTTAAAAATCGGTATACATAAAATCAGGTTGTATTTAGAATATAGGATTATCTTGAATAAATTGTGTCATTCATTTAAATCATTTATAGCGTGCGTGTTTATTTTTATTCACTCAATCATTAATTAAGTGTCACGCGTCTTTGAATTTAAATAATTTAAAACTTGTTTTTTATTGATTATAAATCAAGTAAATAAAACATATCAATTAATTTCCCCTTTATATTATTTATGTTAATTTCCGGTCCCTTAGGGGGTCTGGCCGACCACTTAAATTCCGTTTAATTCCCTTTTTATTTTTTTTGTTTTTTCTTTAATTTTCTTTTTCTTTTTTAAAGATACTTTCACCTGCTGCAGTGAAGTATATGGATCATGCCGTACCTCCTGTGATAGTGTAAGTATTTAATTTTAGTTATTTCGTTAATTAGTTTGACTACCGTCGGACTATTATAAAATTTACTAATCTAAGACATCGGTATTTAATGTCATAATGATCATTAATCTATATGCGTTATGTCAGAACGTCGTGACTTTTAACTCTTGAATTTTTATTTGTAAACTGTTCACTGTATTCCCGTCTTCCGATAACTTACTGCCTTTAGTTAGGAAGCTGCTTTAATATAATAAAAATGTCAATTATACGATAATAAAGTTCCGTTCTAGAAAGAGTTACAAACAAAATTTGACCGTCAAGAGAAAAAAAGTTGCCTTGAAAAAAAATATTAGAAAATTGTCTGGGGAAGGAAAGGGAGTCAAGGACGGATTCACTAACTAATCAGTCAACTATTCCACTAATATCACACATTATTACTTTTTATTATTATGATTCTTCTTATTTTGTAGTGTTACAAATGCACACACACACACATACACACAACTTTAAAAGATCAAAAACTAAAAGAAGAAGAAAAAGAAAAAGATGAAAAATATAAAATTCATCAAACAGAAAAAAAAAATGAGTTGTTTTTTTTTTTATGTAGATACAAAAAATGTATTTTAGAATAATTCTTGCCGGGCACGAGATACAAAAAAAAAAAACAAAGAATAAAAAATGTTAATTAATTTTAATTAAAGTATAATTAGTTAGATAGTTTAAATATTGTCGTTTGCTCTTCGTCATCATCATCATCGTCGTTAAACAAAAAGAAGTAAAAAAAAATAATTCAGAAGATATTTTTATTACCAGCAACAGCAACAATAACAACAATAACAACAACAACAACAATAACAGTAGCCAACAACAAAAACTACAAACAATTTAAACTCTGACAATAAAAATTAAAATATTAATTGAAAATTAAGAAGATTTCTATTTAATTGAAAGGAAAAAGAAGAAAAAAAAAAAAATAAACAAAAAAAAAAAACTAGAAAATGAAGAATTTGAATAAAAACAAAAACAACAAAGTTGAAAATATTTAAATTTAAGTGAGTAGAGTGCAGCATACTTGATTCTATAATTTATATACGCTGTAATTTTTTTTTTGTGTTTAATTCTTTCATTCTCATCGATTCAAACTAAGACTGAGACTGAGACTCTGTAAGAAGGTCAATTGAAGTTAATAAATTTTGTCTTTTTTTTTTTTTATTGTAATTTAAATATTTTTATGAAGAGAATTGTTTTTTTTTACTGTTTTCAATAAAACTTCTGATAAACTTCATTAATTCAAAAATGAATCACTACAATTTTATTTTACAAAAAAAAATTTACCCCTCACCCTGTATTTTTTTTTGTATCTTGTGTCTGTTGTCTTCTTAATTAGAAACCAAAAAGAAGAATTGTTCTGTGTTAGTTAGTGGTCGATTTTTTTTCTTTCTTTATTTTGAAGTGATAATAATTCACGTGTGTTATTTTTCAACAATAGATTTCTTAAAATAATGGTTAGAAAATAATTTCTAAAGAAATTCAATACGAATGAAGATAATTTCGAAGATCATCAAATTAAATAGTAGATTGCGTGTCTGTAATTTTCTTTATGGTTAGACGATTAGGGGCGTTTAATATGGGTTTACCGCAAGTGGAAAATTCTCTGTGTATGAGATGATTCTCAGTTTTGAGATGATGACAATTTATATATTTTCTCTCTATACAAAGTCTAAGGGGGAAAATCCTTAAAAAATGAAATAAATTATGGGCACATTGTCATTGCCAACGTTTCCATTATCCCAGAATTATTTTCATTTAAATATTGAAATTTCTGATTCAAGAAATTATTTTACTAATTTTTTTTTCTCTTACTTTAAAAATCATTTCCTTTTGGGTTATCAATTTTCTATTTCGTCACTGTCACAGATTTTTGACCTGCCACAAAAATTGAAAATCAACAAAATAAAGAGAAGTAAATGACGTAAATATTCTCTTTGCCATCTGAATAAAATTGAATTTGTATTCTCCACTTCTTTAAAGAAGAATGAAAAAAAAAAAAAAAAAGAAACCGAACAAACCTCAAATCAAAGTATATGCTTTGAACTATCATCCCCTCTCTCCTTGAGTGTCAAGAACCGTCAATAAAAAATAACAAAAGAATAAAACTCTAAACGTTTTGACAGCAGGCAACCGCATACAATTTTTATTCATTTTTTCTTCCTTTTTTCTTTTGTTTTGTTTACGTGAATGAAAAAAAAAAATCTCATTCTTCAAATTCACATTTTCATTATTTCATTTCATTTCTTTCTTTCTTTCAACCAAAAAAAAAAATAAAAATAAAACGAATTGAATTAACAAAACACCTTAACACCCCCAACACATACACTCACACACACACACACACATACACACACACTTATGCATACACAAAAACCCAAAACCATAAATTTCTGTTGACAAAACATAATAATTTTTTTTCCCTCACAAATAAAAAAGAAAGAAAATAAATAAAGAATAAAGAAATTGAATAATGCGGATGATTGTTTGATTTTGAGTTAGGTATTCCTTCTTCTTCTTCTTCTTCTTCTTCTTCTCTTTATGATAATAATCGAATATTGTCTTTTATTACTGCGTTCCTTTTTTTATTTTTCTTTTACTACACCTTCTTCTTATCCTTCATTTTATTTCAGTCATCTATCCTTTGCCTTCTTCTTTCCACAATAACTTTACATTTTATTCCTTCAATATAAATTTTTTTTTTTTTTTTTATTACAGAATTTTGATTCTTTCCGTTTCTTTTTCTCTCTCTGTCTCTCTCTCTCTCTCTCTCTCTCTCTTTCTCTTATTCTCTTGATTAATTCATTATTCTGATCAAATATCAAATTTCATTTGAAAACATAAAAACCATAAAAAATAAAAAAAAAGTATAAAAAAAAACAACAAACAAACAAACAACAACAACAACAACAAAAATCAAATGAAACGAAACGAATGAAAAAAAAAACATTAAATGTTTTTATTTGTAATTTTTTTTATTCCTTATTTAGAAAACTAAAATCAAAAAACAAAATATAGTGGAATAAAATGTAAGAAATGAAGAAGATGAAGAAGAAGAAGAAAAAGTTAAAATTATCAAATTTATAAAGAGAAAGGGGAGGAAGCAATATATTTTGAATATTAACAAAAAAAAAAAATGTATAGAGAAAATAAAAAAAAAAAAACGCCAGAATATTATTTTTTTTGTTGTTGTTGTGTATGAGAAAGTAAACAAATCATTTGATATTCTTGTATTGTACGAAACGTCTTTTTATTATTATTTGTTAGAATTTTTTAGAAGATATTTTTATTTCCATTTTTCTCCATTTCCATTTCCAATTTCAATTTTTAATTCTTCAATTTTATCAGATCGGATGTTTTAAATTTTATTTTTATTTTTTTTTTTTCTTAGATGCGCGTAAATCATTGTTCGTACCAATAACAAAATAAAAAAAATTCTTTTTTAGAAGACTTCCGGGTATTATTTTATTTATATAAAACAACAACAGCAACAACAACAACAACAACAACAACAACAACAACAACAACAACAACAACAACAACAACAACAGCAATTGCACAAAAGAAGAATTTTCTATAGATTTGAAATTGATTTAAAACAGATTTTCAAAAATATTTTATGGTGATGACGAATTAAATGAAAATTGCTATGAAAGTGTGCACACTAGTTTAGATTCAGATCCTTAATTACGAAGGACACAATATATACGAGAACAAATAACGATAAAACAATAATTCAATATCAGACACGTGTCTTAGGCAAGAGACAAATATTTAGTTGTCCGTTACTTAAAAGTGTCGTATAATATTCTCAAAATTAGAAATCTATGGAAAAAGAGGAACCTTTTCAGAATCGTTGTACAAGACATACCATCAATATTATTCCATTATTATTTAATTTTAAAAATTTTGACAGTTGAAAGAGTTTAAAGAGACAAAATATTTTAAACATTTCTATGAATAATAAATATTTCCACTTCATAAGGAATTTTTTTTTGTTTCAAGAGGTTATCTTTCTTTCACTCCTCTATTGGTACTGGTAGAAGAGTTCAATTGGTTTTGAATTTCTTATTATTTCATAAATTATTATTTATGATATTTTCTAGAATATTTGTGAGAGAAGTGATGACATTTAGTATTCACAACAATATTATTATGTTTTTGTTTGTTTTGTTTGTTTTGTTTCTTTCATATTATTCTTAAATTGACTTGACTCTTGAATAATTCAAGTAAATTAAGTAATATTTCATAATGTTCTAACATTTCTATAGAATTGACAGAGACGAATTAGGATTATTTGTATTTTGTTTTTCTGACTTGTATAGATCAATTTTCAAATTCCTCCACAAGACGATAACGTATTTAAGTGCAAAAGGCAATACTTGGATTAAATTTTATCCTCATTAGAAATTCAAAAGGCATTTTTATAATTCTCTATCAGTACAAATTGGAACAACCGACTCTGATTTCTAGTTAACCGATTCTTATACATGTTTATTCTAATTTGTTGTTGCTGTTGTTGTTAATATTGTTGTTGTTGTTATTGTTATTGTTATTATTTTGTAAAAGATAAAGAAAAAAAAAAGGAAAGAAAAGAAAAGAAAAAATATGTTCAATCGTGATAATAAAAAATGGCTTCTGTTAAGAATTTTGAATGAATACGTTTTGTATCTTCTCTAGATATATATATATATTTTTTCCTTTTCTTTTCTTTTCATTAAAAGATGGAGGTTAATATTGTTGATGGCATTAAATCATAGTGACGTTGTTTTTCTTTTTCCTATGAAATAATATAATAAAATATGGAGATAGAATAAGATATACAGGCGTACACACACACACATTACACATACACATACACACACACACACACAATATAATGTATGAATATACATTTGTGAATTTATTACTTTTGATTTGGACATGACTAAATGTGTGTGAATGAATGAATGAATATGATAAAAATCCTTAAGATTTTCAACAAAAAAAACAACAATAACAACAACAACAAAAAAGAAGAAACATTTATTTGTTTGTTTGTTTGTTTTTTTTTTTTTGGGTGACACTTAGAAGATGGATTACTATGTTTATTTTCTTATCTTAATCCATAATAAACTTTAATTAATTTAAACAAAACATTATGAGATTTTTATTTAACATTTAACAAAAATTATTGGTTTGGTTACCCTTGACAACAATACAATTTTTTAGAAAAAAAATAAATAAACAATCAATGCAATTTTGTTTTAAATTCTTTCTTATTGAGTGAGAATGAAAAAAAAAAAAACAAGTCATTGGCCCAATTTAAAATGGCGGATCCGGATGTTATAAATAGCTTAATAAATTATCCATAGCGTTAATTATATAAAAAAAAAAAAAAAAGAAAAAGTTTTCGACCCAATTTAGAAAATTCTAAAAAAAAAAATTTGTTTTTTTTTTTTTTTTTTAAATTTGTTTTCGTAACACAACAAACAAGATTATACAATCCATCCACAAAGACAAGATATATACGAAAAAGAACAACAACAACAATCAAAAAAAAAAAAAAACGCATAATAATAAATATAAAGACGTTCAGGATGATCATTTTACACACGACATTAGTTATTCATCTCGCGTACGCGTGTGACAAAATAGAAAGATACAACCTTTTTCATTTTCTTAATAATAAATATATAATATGTTCATGATGTTCCTATTCTTTACTTCTTCACCTACCCCCTTCTTATACACCACCTACACGTCAACTTCTGAATTTTGAATTTTTTTTTGTTTTTCATTTTGTAATATTAAAAAAATTTTAGTAGGAAGAATATTTTATGAATTCAAAAATTAATTATAATAAATAATAAAATTTCTATAAAATTTTGGTCACATACAAAATGTCTAAATAACTTAATGGCAATCCCTATTTTGTCGTTTTTCTTTAAAACATCGTCCGGTGATTTATTATTTGATCAAAATCTTATTATATTTGTTGATTGAATTTATTAAGCGTTTAATATTATGGAGACAATATTTTCAAAAAAAACAAAAACAAAACAAAACAAAAACAAAAACAAAAACAAAACAAAAAAAAAAAAAGAGAAAGAGACAAAGAAATTTAATGAAGAAATAGAAAAATATTTACATTATTTGTTTATTATTTTTATTACTACAAAAAATAAAATATCAATTGAGTTGTTGCGCTATGAGAGGGTGTGGCCATCAATTTTATATTTCTAATAATATGCAGTTTTTTTTTTTTGTTTTCATTTAATAAAAATGACAACATCAATTAATGTTAATCAGTATTCAAACTGTCAGTCAATCCTTTTTTTTTTGTCTTTCTTCTTTCAAATCTGTCTTTAAACTTTTTCACATCATTTATGTAGATAAGAATTTTTGTTGTTGTTGTTATTCTCTCAGACATATTTATTATATTTTCTTTTTGTTTTTGTTTTTTGGTTTATATACAAACAATAATAAAAATGTTTATAATTTTTCATATAAAAAAAATAACGTCATCTATATAAATTAATGTGATTCAGCACATGGTTTTAATTAATTAATTACAACAAAAAAAAAAAATGAAAAGAAGAAAAAAGAAAAACAACAACTGACATTAAAATATGACATTTAAATAAGTGGAGTACGTTCAATTCTAATAATTAAATATAAGTTTAGTCAATTTCGTATTTATAATTTCGTTGTACCCTTACACTTTCTTACCACCCACATATTTTCTTTCTTCCAACAAATTTTTAAATTATGTGTGAGAAAAAAATGGCTTCTTATTTTTTTTTGTTTTAACAATTATGTTAAGGTTCTCACACCCGATTATAAATTTTCAAATTAAAATCAAATCAGCCATTTTTCATTTACCGTTAAATTTAATTTTAATCTGGCAATACTTTAAAACAAAAATGGAGAGAAAAAAAAACATTGACGTTTAAGAACGTAAACACGTTCAATGTACTTTCAGACAAGCTTCTTCTTTTTTTTTTGTTATTTTGATTTGAGAAAGGTAATTTTAATAAATTAATAAACATAAAAAATTAATTAAAATTATTTTATATATAGAAAACTTGTTCAACTGGATTTAAAAACAACAACAAACAAAAAAAAATTATTATAGAAAAAATATTTACGTTTGACAGTTTTTTTTTTCCTTTTTCTTCTCTCTATATTTTGCAATTGTCGTATGGAAAAAAGAACAACAACAACAACAAACTGTAAAATAAAATTCTTTATAATTGACCAATTTGATGTTTCTTCTCCTACTACATCTAGATAAATTGTTGTTTTATATAAATAAAAAAATAGTAGTAAGAAGAAGAAAAACACAACAACACACACATATGCACATATAATGTGTTTGATGGTAGTACATAGAATCTACAAATTATATAAAATCAATGTTACTCTTAAATACTAAACTGACAAATGATAAAGATTCAAGTTAATTTTTCTGTTTACTTTTGATCTCAAAAAGAAAAAAACAAGAAGAAGAAGAAGAAGAAAAAATGAAAAGAAAAAAAAAACCGAAGTTTATAGAGAGAAAAAAAAAGTTCTTTTTGATCTTTAACCGACATTTAGTTCGTTTATATATTTAAAAAAAAATGGTCGATTGAAGATCAGTCACATTTATACGTGTGTGTGTGTGTGTTTGTGTATAGAAATAAAGTAGAAGAAGAAGAAAAATAAAAATTAGAGCACGAGGAGTTGATGAACCTTATAAACTTGTATTATATGATGATTGAGATGAGAGTGTGATATGTATATTTTTGTGTCATTAGAATATTATTATTATTATGTACACGATTATGTATATATTATGTACTATGTATTATTAGTACATAATAAAATTACATTTTTAGAAAATTAATTAATTGAATTGATTCAACTGTGAAGATGAAGAAATTAGGGAACGAAGGAAAAAACAAAATACTTAATAGAAATTTGTGTATCAATTCCCGCATGTCAGTAGCATTTTATTTATTTAAATTTTCTGGATGATTAAAGAGTTAATATTATTTAAAAGGCCATACATCGAATGATGATGATGATGATGATGATGATGATTATGATGATGATTTTATGGCTATCATATAAATGTTTTATTCGATACAGTCTATTCCACAATTCTTTTCTTCTTTCTTCCATTTGGAAAATTAAACTGCAATTAAGCTGAGACAATTATTAAAATTTATTAACAGAAATTCGTTAAGGAAAATTATTTAAAAAATAAATCAAATTAAATCGAATGGGAAAACATTGATCTATGACCTAAAAAATATTGTTGATCAATTCATTAAATGATGAACAACAAAAAATAAGCCGATATTATTATAGAAGGTTTACAAAGAATTATTACAGATTAAATCTGAAATTTGGCGATACTCAGCTATAATATGAGAATCTTTATTGGAAAGTTGTAAATTTAAGATTTGTTCTATTGAATTCATCGGATAAAAGACAATAATTAATTTGCTATATGATCAGAAGATCTACAGGTTTTAACCGAAATTAAAAATGAAAAACGAAACAAAAAACAATGGATCAATGTTAAGTCAAAGCTATTATTCAAAAAAAAATTTAATGCGCACGCGCCACAAACATTTTCTTTTAAAATTTAATCTTTATTAAAATTCATTAAAATTCAATTATATTATTAGTTTTAATTTGTAACAGTGCGACTTATAGTGAAGAAGAAGAAGACGAAGTAAAAAAAAAAAAAACTAAACATCATCTCAAATCTTTCAACATTATCTCATGAACATTTTCAAACGTCGTCTCGCTTTTGATCTAATATAATTCATCTCAAGAACAAATAAGATTAGAAAGATGGAGGGGGGGAAAAAAAAAGAAAATTTTATATTTTCTTTTTCTACTAAAAATAAAAATCACTGATTTTTACTTCAATTTTTTTAACACTAAAAATTCATGTTTAGAGTCACCGTGAATTTTTATTTTAAAAATGAAAAAAAAAATATTAAATACAAATTTGTGTGTTACATTTTTTCACGTTTCACGACTTCTTCTTTCGTTTTCTTTTTCTTTTTCTTATTTCAATTTTTTTTTTTTTGTTTTGTGTGAAATGAAAAATATGCCACAAAAAAATTATAATTTAGTTTAAATACGAGACTTCCGTTAAATAAAAAAGAATGAAAATTAAAAGAAAAATGGAGACAACGAGAGAAAATATTATGTGGAAGAAAATTTTTTAGGATTTAATTGAAAAATATTTTATCAATGTGACGTTTTGCGTAAACTTTTATTTGTATATTTTGTAGACCCAATAATGAATTGGGAAACAATATAAGCTCAGTTAAACTCCACTCTAAATGACTGGAAGACTTATGGCGAGTATCACAAATATTTTTGCAGTTTTCTGAAGTAAAAGAGGGAATACAATACGAAAATATTTTATGGACGAGACAAAAATTTACGTAGCAGACTTTTAAATGTTTTGTGCATAATTAGGCAATACAATGGTAGAGTGAAAGCTTTCCAAAGGATTACAGGCAGTCATCTATTTCAACTGGCATTCTCATAGTCGTTCGAAGTCGTATATATATGTTTGGCTAATACTCATTTATTTTGCATGTAAAAATTTTAACAAAAAAAAAAAATACAAATGTTCAATTCATTTATTATTTATAATTTCGAAACTTGGGGAAAAAAAAAATACAAAAAACTATAAATAATAAAAAAAGCTCTCATGTATCACAGGCAACATCATAATACAAATACAACAATAACAGCACGCACACTCACACACATCCCATTGAGTACAAAAAGAAAATATGTGAAGATGGTTAACATTTTGAATAAATTCTCGTATTTGAAAGATGAACAAAATAAAAAAAAAAGAATATATAGAAGATAAAAAAATAAAACTGTTTTCAAGTAATTTGAGATTCAATTGAGTAGAAAAAAAAAGAACCCTTGACCAAACACCAACACCATATATTCTCTTTTCTTCACCCTTCTTATATTCTTTTGAAGAAATACTTAGAATAATAAAAACGCGTGGAAAATATACAAAAAAAAAATGAAAAAAAAACAAATAATGCCACAAAAACAATAACAACAAGGAGAAGAAGAAGAAACTGTTTAATTTAACGAGCATAAAAAAAAAACTCTCCATATAAATAAAGTAAACGCGACATCTGGCGTTCAAATGTCTTAACTCTAAATATTGAAAGAAAAACAAAATAATCTTATCAATTTTTCTCATGGATTGTCAACTTTTAACCGTGTTCCTGTCTCTTTCTTTCTCTTTCATTATAATAAACTTTCCTATTTATATAAATCTGTTATTTTATTCCCTTTAGAATTGATTAATGATGATTTTGTAATTCATAATTTTTTATCTAAATCCAAGACTATAAAATTTTTGTGTATAAAAACTCGTATCAAATTTCTTGTCCTGGTTTAATAATTCTAGAACTGAATATATAGACTTGTATATTTACATGGAACAAAAGGGATATGTGGAATGAGTGAATGAAGGTTCGTAGTAACAGAAAAAAAAATGGTTGGAGAGAAATAAAATTATTGGTTTGAAATGTCGACAATATTAGCAATTCTAATAAATTTTCCTGTGATTTAAATTATTTAACAAAAAGAATATGACATTTTCTACTTATTATTGTTTTGTTAAAAGGAAATGCGGTAAAACGGAAATTATTGCTTGTTTGCTAACAAATTACTTTTTGTTGTTTTTATAAAAGGAAACGTGAAATGGTCGACGTCTTTACGAATAATAAACTTCCGACGCAGCTAAATTATTGTTTCTGTAGATATTTTTTTTTTTTTGTTTTCATTTTTCTTTTGATTAAAAGAGAATTAATAATTGAACAAATTATTTGATGGTGAATTATGGAAAAAATTACGAATACAATTTAATGGATTCAATTTCTAGATTTAATTATTTGGTGAAGAATTCTGTAATTTCCTTCTGACTCTAATGGAAATTATTTCAATTTTCGGTAATTTAATTTGAATGTGATTCCTTGAATCCTTGAAAACTATAATTAATTATTACTAATGTCGATCCATTCCCAATGATGCGACTACAAAAGAATTTCCTTTCATTCCGTTCAAGTTATTTGAGTTTAGTAAATGCAAATTTTATTAAGTTCCTAAAAATAGTTTATTAATCTGATTATTTAAAATTCTGCTTAAAATTCCAACACCCATAATAATTTCGTCTATAAATACACACACACACACACACATACCACCTGGTGTTTCTATAAATCATTAAGAATAATAAAAAATATGCAGACAGAAAACTAAACCAAAACAAAATAAAACACAAAAAAAAAAAAATTGTCATCTCGATAATTTTAGTATGAAAAAAAAATTCGTGCGAATTTGATTGATAAAATCAGGAACAAAAATTTCATTAGTTGTTTTGTCTGCATTTTTGTTTTTGTTGTTTTTTTTTTCTGGTCTCTTGTTCGTTCACAAAATTAATGACACGATTTGCATATAAATTTACTGATAGGAAACATTTAATAGAAACGTAACCGATATCACCTCTTGTATTTTTGATTTGTTTTCCTTCGTGTTTTTTTCTCTTTCTGTTTCTACATCAAATTCTTAACTTTGAAAAGTATGGAGAAGAAGAAAATGATGGAAAAAGAAAAAAGAAAAACAAATTTGAAAATTTATTCCTTCTTTCTTTTTTTTATTCTTGATAAAATAATATTGAAATCAGGCACCAAAAATATTTGTTTTATTCAAACAGAAAACAGGGACAGGGACAAAATCGTGTTGTGACGTCACGTTTTCTTATGTTAGTTTTTTTTTTCATGTGTTCTTGTATTACACCAAAAAAAAGAAAAAGAAGAAAAAAGAAACAAGAAACTATAAGAAAATAAGAATAAAAACAAACTTAATAAATTTGAATGTTTTTGAATTAAATTGAGTTAAATTGAGTTGAAATGGGATTTGGATATTTACACTGTTAAAACCAACATTAGAAGTCAACATCTGTTCTGATTATAAAGAGGATTAAAATTTAATCAAGTATGGATTTCACGTAAATCAAATAAATTTGAATTTAAGAATTTTATAGTTTGAGGTAAAAGATTACACTAGATAATCATTTGGAATATTCAATGCGCGTGTCATGACTTCTTAATCATGAGGTTTAGTACAGACTAATCATAATTATTTGATCTTTATTGTGACAACATTCTCATCAATAGGTACCCGGGTTCATCCCGCAGCGTGTCAAACATATTGATTTGAGTAGATCCTCAATAGTAGATCCTGGTGTCTTAAATGATCTTGATAGTTGATACAAGACAGTGTCTTGAAGAAAGATCCGTATATAAGACTAATATTAAATCAATTCATTCTAAGATCATTCAATTATTATTTTTTTTCACAGTGTTTTTAAGTTAAAACTTTAACAGTCAAAGTCAAGTGAACCGTTTTGTTTATATTTACATTTCACATGCTGTTTCAGTAGGAAGTGTAGGTGGGGTTTCACATATTATGTTTATTATATTTAGAGGTTTTATAAAGTGGGTTGTTTTTTGCATTTAATATATTTTTTTTTATTCGTTCTGTCCAAGAAGACGAAAAAGAGAAAAATCAAAGTTAAAGAAAAAAAAAATGACAAAAACACAAAATAAAAATGATAAAGTTTTAACGGAACTAAAAAACCAAATAGAAGACGAAGAAGTAAGAAAAAAAAAACACAACAAATAAACTTTGTATAATTTTGAACAAATAAATGTATATTTAGTTATAGGTACAACTAAACGACATATGTCGTTTGACTCATAAACAATACGTGACATTCAAGTAAATTTGACATAAATATGAAAGTTGAGTATTTATGGGAATGATTTATAATGAACTAACCAATAAAAATGTAGATAAATTGGCCCTCATATACAAATAATAATAGAAATAATTTTGTCTTTTTTTATTTTTTCTACAATAAAAACCCACGAATTCTGTTCTTTTATAAAATATTGTTTTGAATATTTTTATTAGTAGATCACCGAATAAATATATTTTTTTTTTGTTCAATAAAATTGAAGCCCACCTTAGACTTTTTTCTCTTTTTTTTTCTTCAATTCATTTTTATATATTTTAATAAAACTGTCATAAATGCGTTATTGTCAATGAATGACGTTTTTCTTTATTTTTTTCTTTCTTATTTGAAAAATCAAAAATCAAAAAAAAAAAAGAAGAAACAACAAACAAAATGTCTGATTGACACATCAATAGTGATTGTCTTCGAGAATATTTTGAAATAATATACACGGTGATGAAAAATATACTATTGAAGGGGTGGCCGATCATATACACCGACCATATTTTCCGACAAAACTTATTAAAAATCGGTGACACAATTTTTACATAAAAGAAAAGAAAAAAAAAAAAAACATTTGAATTTTCAAAAAACAAAACATTTGCATTGTTTCGCTTACTTTGATTTCGATTTCATTTGACAGTTGATCATTAATTTATATATTTTTTTTTTTTGTTTTTTGTTTTCTTTAAAATATGTTTTACGCGTGCGCTTCTTTGACTTTTGATTATTTTATGATTTGACAATTTAAATTGAAATTTTAATGACAGTTGACATACGTGTAGTAAAATAAAAAAACAATCAATCAATATTTATAAATGTGTGTAACAATATTTGCGTGGAGAGATTGATAGAAAATTCATTCTTATTCATTATTTATTTTTTATATGAAAACAAAAACAAAATTTATAATTGACGTTAAACAACAACAATAACAACACAATTGTTGTTATTGTATTTTTTTTATTTCTGTTCATCATCTATAAATCTATAAATATGTATAAATATAGTAGATATTTTCAACATCTAAGAATGAATATGTAAATTAGATCAAACAACATTAAAATATAAAATCTAAACAATGTCGTGATCACCACATGAAGAAAACAAAAAAAAAAAAAAATAGAAATAAGAAAAGAAAACTAACCAAAAAAAAAAAAAAGAACAAAAACAAAAAGAAAAAGAGAAAAAAAAAACAGAAAACAGAAAACAGACACAAAATTTCAAAAGACATTTTTATACAAGAACACCAACTGATTGATTAATTCATCGCATTTGCGTGATCGTAAATCCTTGTCTGTTGTTTTCTTTATGTATTATTTTATTTTTTATTTTTTATTTTTTTGCTTCTCATCTCTTGTTCTCGTTTATCGTTTCTTCTTCTTTATCTTCTTCTTTTATTTTGTATATATTTTTTTTTCTTTTTTGTTGGTCCAGACGCCTCTCTTAAAAAGACATAAAGACAAATAAATATGTTAAAGATATTCATGCATTTATATTTTTGATAGACGCACGCGTAAATTTTGAACATAAAACAAAAAAAATAATAATAAAATAATAAAAAAGAAACAACAAAAAAATTATCAAACATAATTTTTTCTCTACCAAAAAAAAACAAAAAAAAAAAAAAGGTAGAAACAAAAATTAAAATGTTTATGTCAATTTTCTTCTATATTTTTTTTTCTCTTGACATTTAATATGAAAATAAATTTTTCCTCAATATTTTTTTTTTCGTTTTATGATGTACGAAATCATAACTTTGCTAAACGAGCAACAACAACAACAACAACAACAAAAACAACAACAAGAAAAAAAAAACAACAAACATATTTTGGTGTCTGTTGAAATTTTTGTTAATTATTAATTTTTTTTTTTCTTTTTAACTTTTTTTTCTCTCTTAATCCATTTAACTTCTTACTTTTATTTTCTATTAATAATAATAATTTACCTATTCGTTTATTCGTAAGGACTAACATCAAATACTTTGTGTCAGGGTTAATGTGTGTGTGTGTGTATGTGTATATCCTCTCTCCTCCATCTCCCTTATTCTTTAGAATTCTTTTGTCAAATTAAAAAAGAAAAGAAAAACGGATTAAAATAAATTTCATATAAAAACATCGGCACGCTTTTGAAATTATAAAAAAAAAAAAACAAAACAAAAACAAAAACGAAAACAAAAACAAAACATCAGCAGATTAAATAATTTTTAAAATGAAAAAAAAAAAAAGAAGAATTTTTTTCTGCGTTGATAAAGAGAATCTTTGAGAAGATGAAGACATTCTGAGATGTTTATAATTAATAATGAGATGAATAATGTATAACAGATAGAGAAAGAGAGTGACAGAGAGAGAGAGAGAGAGAGAGAGAGAGAGAAATTATGTGTTTTGTTCACAAGGAAATTGAGACAAATTTTGTTATTTTTGATAAAAGATAAATTTTGTTTTGATGATATCCCGGAAGAGTTATCGGTACACAAGGCAAAAAACAAAAAAAGGTGTTTTAAATTTGTGTGTGTGTGGTCGGGTAATATAACCTTCTTACGTGATGCATTTTGTTTCTCTTTCAAAAATAATACTTTGCCAGTCTTTTTACTTTTGTATAAACAAAAATTGTCAGATCATCATCGATACCGACATCTGACAGTTTTTACTAAATTAAAAACTAAGAAAGAATCTCATGTTTCTTTATGTTTCTTCTTAAAAACATTTTAATTTTATTTTTTGTTTGTTTGCTGGACATTCGACAGATACACATTTTACATACTTTTTCCTGGTTCATATATTTGTTGTTCCACATTGATTTTGGTTTTTCCTTTTCTATAAATAAAGTATTTTTTTTTTTGTTTGGTCTCTACGATTCCAATTATTTCCAAAATCAAACTAGAAAATTAACTAAAATTAAATGAGAAAGAAAAACTGCGCATCTTCACTACCAACTACTGTCATCTAATCATCTTTGTCTTTTCTTACAAAAAGAAGAAGAAGAAGAAGAAGAAGAAGAAAAAATATAATATATTTAATATATAATTACAAGCGACACAACATGACATTATTACTATAGACGCAACTACTACACACAGACAACTCCTCTAATAAAATAAACCAAAAATAGATTTTTTTTTCATTTCATTTCATTTTTTTTTTTTTTTTTGTAAAATTTTTTCTCTCGTTTTTTATTTCTTTCTTTCTTTCTGAATTTTTTTAATTCGGCTAAAAGAAAAAGAATCCAAATGGGAAACCTAACAACAGCACACAATTTTTTTTTTTGTTGCAAAATTTTTTTGTTTTTATCTACCATAAAAAAAAAAAAGAAAAGTCGCCTGTAACAAAATGATGAAGAAGAAGACGAAGAAGAAGAAAAACAATATAAAAAACAAAAAAAAACCTATAATTTAGAGAAGACGAAACGCAATCTCATAAATCACTCTTTAAGGCACTTGTCACTTTGTTTTTGTTTTTTTTCTTTTTTGGTTTTCCATTCCAACTACAATTAAAACAACAACAACAACAACACCAACAACAAAATGTATGCGGATCTTAAAGAAAATTTCTATTTTAAAACTTGGAATGAAAGAAAAACACGAGAAGAAAACAAAAAATGAGAAATAGTTAAAATATAGGAGAGAAAACGGTTGGTTGATTAGAAAAAAAAAGGGTTATTCCTTTGTACTTACATTTTATGTGGAAAGCGTGTGTAAATTTTAAATGAACCGTTTCAGAACCGGTTACGAAAAACAAAAAAATCATATATAAGAAATATTTTCATATCATAAATTTTCTTTATAATTAATCACTGGAAAAACAAAAAAAAAAAAGAAGAAAAAGAAAAAGAAAACAAGTCAAACAGAAAAACAACAACAACAACAACAGCAAAAATCAAAATTGAAAAATTGTAATTTTGCAATTAGTTTCGTCGTACGTTCCATTTGACAAATGTGTACCTTTTCGATATAATTTATGAATATTTTAGTCCCCTTTAGCTGTTTACAGGGTGATAAAAATTCCAATTCATATTCTACACAAATAATTTACCATAAGTACAAAATATAAAACAAATTTTATATTATTAACTCATTTAACACATGTACGCTACGTTTCACAATTATTTTAAGTGACATTTAGTTAATAAATAAAATGAATGGAAAATAATGAAAGAAGAAAAAAAAATTAATTTAATCGTTTATAAAATTCTTAAGAAATTTAGTATTAATATTTTTATCGTTATTCCTCTGAATATTTTGTATTTATTTTTTTTCCCTTTTTCAATAATCAACAGATGTGTGTGCCTTTTTTTTTTCAACACAATTGTGTAGGCGGGCGCCATTTAAAAAAAAAAAAATTGAATCAAAAAAATAAAAATATACGAAACAAAACATAAAATCGAAATAAATAATCTTAGTCACCTTTGTAGAATTTTTAAAAATATGTCACCAATTGTGTTTTTAAATCTATTTAAATCAATTGACAATTGTTAAACAGACTAATAAGAAGAAGACAATGACGATGAAAAAACAACAACAAGAAAATACAATAAACTGTCAGATTAGGTTGAGGTGTTGAACCACTTTTGAATTAATAAATATTTTGCTCAAAACTAAAGATTTCTTGTTATTGTTATTGTTATTGTTCTTACTGTTGTTGTTGTTGTTGTTATATTTTTTAATTGAATCATGTTTGTAGTTTGTTATTTTTTTGCTTTTTGTTTGCTTGTTGTTGTCTTGTTTCATTTCATTTATTTTCAAATTGAATTTTACTCGAGGCTAAATTATTATTTTATTTTTAAATTTACAACAACAAACAAATAATAAGTTGGAAAACAAGAGACAAACAAAAGAGTGAAAAAAAGTTGTTATAGTTTTGACTTTAGAATAATAAAATAAATAAACAAAATGAACGATTTGGATTTTAAGAAACAGCTAAAAACGAATAAGTGCAAATTATTATTCGGTGATTTTAAGTCGCGTGTATATTGTGCACCTTTAAACAATTAACTTTATATAAGATCATCTGAACAATTTTTTATTCATCCTGTTTTCCCAAGCGTATATTGCAAGTGGCAAACATCAGAAGCTTATTATTTCTTAAATAGAGGACGGATTTCTTACGCTTAATTTGATCAAGATGAAAGGTGGAACATGAGACCATTGTATTTATTTTAAATGATGATTACTAAATTAATTTTTGTTTTACTTCATTACTTTACTTCCTCTTTCAAAATATCAATTGAAAACAAACGATAAAAGTCTTTAAGAAGTTCCTGTCTTCTCTGTCTGTGGACCAAGTCACAAAAGGAGAAAAATAATTAAAATGGAAATAAAAATATTCTTAGTCAATCATAATTTTTGTTTTTCAAGCAAATCAAAGAAGATACGGTAATCATAACAACAACAACTGTTCAAAATAAATAATCATCAAACGGCAAAATAAAAAACAACAATTTAATAAAAAACAGATAAATAAAAAATGTGTAGAGAAAAAAAATTGTATACTGGGACAAATGCCAAAATGTAAAAAAAATGATATATCACAAAATTACATATATGAAACTGAATGTGATGGCCAATTCTAAAATGTTGTTAATCCATAACTTCAAAAGAATGATAATATCGCGATGCACATACACACACAAACACACACACACACGTACACATAATATTATTCAGTTACTGATCACATATTTTTATTTTCTTTAGAATTTTTTTTTTTGTTTAATGTTTTTATGTTTTTTATTTGGTTTATTTATTTTTTTCTTCTTCTTTTCTTTAATTTAAAAACGTACGTGCGATGAATTTCTAAAGAAATGTGAAAGAGAGAGAGAGTGAGAGGGAAAACGAGAAAATGCTAACTAATTTAATTTTTACCTTTATTTATTATTTTTATTTTTCTTTTATTTAAATTTAAATTTAATGTTTGTTTGTATAAAATATTTTAAAACATTGAGAAAATATTACGAAAGAAACGTAAAAACCAATCCAATATATTAAAATTTGTATCAGATTGTCCAGCAAGTTCTTTTTGTATCCAACGTATATATTCAGATACTTTAACACTGACCATTGGATGTATTGAACGACAATCTAAACCGTATGACATTATTCCAGTTAAAAAATTATTTGAATTAATAACAGGTGATCCACCATAACTCTGTAAAATATTTCTGTGTTAGAATACATTTTTAATAATTGGAATAGAAAGCAACGATACTTACGTAACAATTTCCTTTATCCTCTCCTTTATTTTGATTTTGTATCAAACAAAGTTGAGATTTTACATCAAATGTATCACCAAGTTCTTCTGTACAAATACTTCCATTTGTACAGGTCACATCGATTCGTTGAAGATTGTCATCGTCTGTGAACTGAAGAGTTAGAAAAAAACAAAGATAAATTTATTTTCGGAAGAAATCTAACGAGAGAATTTCACAAGAAAATTTCAACAGTCAATTTTATTTGTCACAAATTTAACCAATTTTTATAGAGAAATTTGCCAATAAATGATCAAAACGATTAATTTGTTCAGAGCAGTTTACTGAATTTATTTTATAAAAATATTTGTTTTCTATAAAAAAACTTACTAATCCCCAACTAAAAATTGAAAGTTGCTCATCATATGGTGTTTCCAGATTTAAATTCAAATTAACTGCTTCAACCATTGGATTCACAATAGAATTTTTTAATTTAATTAATGCTAAATTTTCAAGATCTGGTGATATTTTATAACCATCAATATCGTAGATTTGATTTTCATTTAATGGAATAATTGTTAAATCATTAATTGAACGTTTTTTAATTAAATCATTTATAAAAGCATTTTTAGTTTTACTTTTTTGTTCATCCATTTCTAATTTTTTCGGTGTATCATTTTCTAAATCATTAATATCATCAAATTCATGTGATGGTTGAAAATCAACAATTGATGGAAAAACATCATCTGATGTTTCATCAATTGTTTTTAAATAATCAGATGTATGCTCTTCTTTTCCACTATTATTATTATCAATATTTATTGTTGGCCAATATTCAATACCATTTTTAAGTTTATCAATTCCAACAATAATTTTAATATTATCATTAT
The DNA here is from genome assembly GCA_963082725.1 of Pedicia rivosa. Classification (NCBI taxonomy): domain Eukaryota; kingdom Metazoa; phylum Arthropoda; class Insecta; order Diptera; family Pediciidae; genus Pedicia; species Pedicia rivosa. The sequence continues at coordinate 5,082,676 of OY720152.1, forward strand.
GCATACCAACAATACATGCAGATGCTGTTAAAATCCATTGTGGACTTATAATTACACCATCACAAAAATGTACATTTTCTTTTGTACGTAGTGATGCCATATATAATGGCATATAATCATTTACAAATTGTGTTTTACTTAAATCAATAAAACCAATTGTAAATAATAATGCACAATTTATTATTAAATTCATCTTATATTTGTAAATGTACACAATTTGTTTCCACTTTATAAATCTTAAGTTTTACAATTGAAATTAATTCATATTTTCATTTACCTTTTATATATAGATTTTGTTTACTTTTCTTAATCAAAATAAAATGTGACAATTGACTTGTTTTACAATATGAGTGTTTTTTTTTCTTTTGTTTTCTTTTTCTTAATAATAAAAAAAAAAAACAACAACAGAAAATACAAAACAAAAACAATTATTATTTAATTTTTATTCACGTGATGTTTGATTTTTCTACATTTTCTCACAATTTCTTTTGACAATTAAAATTACTGAATTTATTTTTTATTTTTATTCAATTGAATTAGAAATGCAAGTGACCTTCAGGTATACATATTATGTAGTTCAGATAAATCGCAGAACATTTACATTTCACAATATTTATATTTTAGGTGAAATTTTAACTTCTATAAGTTAAGTTATAATCTTCATTATTAAATTCTGTGCGAGTGTGTGAGGTGGTTGGGGGGTGTTGTTGAGTAAATCCTACTCCATTGTATTATCCTTCACGATGTATACGATTAATGACACCTTAAACGATTGTTCAAATTATTAATTGAATTTGGACAATAGAATATATTTTTTTAATTATTTCTTTAAATGGAAAAATTTACCAGAAATTCATAAAATATGAATCATGAAATTCTTCATGCGTCACTTTTATTTCTTAGCGTAAAAAATTTTTAAAAAAAAACAAACATAAAATCGTTTAGGTCTTTGTGTATTTCTTATTTCTGTTATTCTCTTATCGAAAAAGGGAATCTTAAAGACAAAATACAAAAACATTAAATAAAAAATATTTAACAAAACTCATATATTTGTCTGTGTGTTATCAGTTGTGTTGTTATCTTTATGTTTCAGTATTTTCTTTTTTTCATTAATTATTTAATTGAAACATTAAATTTTATTTTATTATTTATTTTTGTTTATTTCAGTTATCATTGGTACAAATCGCAACAGAAACAGGAGGTAAAGAAGCAATACAGGATATTAAACGATTATGTCATTTAAGTCAAACTGATTTTTGGAAATGTATGAATAAAACACTACAAGGTAAAAACCAAAAAAAAAAAAAAAACAAACACCAAATATATAAGACATGAATAATTTTTTATATTGAAAGAGAAGACACGCATATATGCTTAACATTTTTATTAAATTAATCAAATACACAAGACACGACAAATTATTTACCTTAAAAACATCAATAAAAAAAAGAAGAAACTAAATAATTGAAAATGTACAAGAAGATAATGCTAAATAAACAAAATAAAGAATTTATCAATCACGATTTTCTATTGTTCTCTTTGGTTGATGATGATGGGTACTTTTTTTTTAGTGTATGTATAATTTGCAAATTTTCTAAAGATTATTTACAAATGATAAAATTTAAAACACAGAACAAATGATAGAAGAATCTAAATTCGTAAGGTAGAATATTATGCGGTCAACAAATTTTACTTTAAATTCATTACAATCCCAAAGTCAATCGTTTTATGAATACAAATTAAAATTGTAAATGTGACAAAATGTTTAATTTTTTTTTAATGTTTTTTTAGCAGAAAAAAAAAATTTTATAAGAAAAACGAAAATTAAACATTTGAATAAATTTAAAAATAATAAAAACAAATCACGAAATTCTTAATAAACAAATTGAAAATAATAATAAATAATAAAAGTTGTTTTTTTTTATATGTCTTTATTTAAATAGCTGTCGCACGTGGAGCACAATGGTCTGGTCGGCCATGTTGTTCATTAGCATCATCACTTCGATGCCAAAATTCTTGTGCAACAGCATCAAAACGTGAAGATTTATCAAGAGGTTGCAGACAAAGTGATGAACAAAATTTTTATTCTTGTGTTGATAAACAAGAAATGGGTGATGAATGTTGTGGAAATGCTAGAACCTCTGATTGTTTAACAGCGTGTAAAGAAATTTTTCGTACACGTCGAACACCATCACAAACCCAAATAACTTTAGCTTTAAAGGCTTGTAATGATAGTAATCCAAGTATTATTCAATGCATAAAGAATTTTACAGATGTAACACCAAATGTTAATTTAAGACAATGTACGTTTGCCTAATCCTTAAATTGAATTTTGCATTTTATTTTTATTTTACTTTTTCTATTCATTAGATCTTCCATGCTGTTCACGGTCAAGTGATTATAATTGTACAACAACATGTCAGAGAGTGCTCTCTTCAGTACAAACAACACCTGAAGCAATTGATGAAATGGAACTTGGAGGTTGTGGTACTATTCAGTTACATGATCCATTATGGCAATGTTTAATATCAACTGGGAAAAAACCAAAAATGCCACCTAATTCCAATGAGGTATCAAGAATTAATCAGGTTTGTAATGAAACCAATTTATATTTTTATAAAGACTAAACAGTATGTGTCTTTCAGATTGGAATGGATTCAGCGAAACTTCATTGTTGTCAGAAGGCTGTCGCACCAAAATGTAGACGTTTGTGCACATTAACATTCTCTAATGATTGGACTGAAACACGTGGAGATTTTGAATTTGATTGTTTAACACAAATAAATGAAATCACATTAAAACAATGCATTGATGAAGTGGATGAACCTTGTGAATTAGGATGTGATGGTCTTTCATTTTGTACAAATTTCAATAATCGTCCAACAGAATTATTTCGCAGTTGCAATACGCAAGCGGATCTTGCTGCACAATCAGATATTGCACTGTGGCAGAGCCAAGGATTTTTGAGATTACCAGGAATTGATCTTCCAGTTAAAAATATATCTCAATGTTCACCAAAAATGTGGAAGGCAGTTGCTTGTACACTTCAAATTAAACCTTGTACAAAAGGAACGCATGCGAATCTGATTTGTCGTGAGGATTGTTTCGAAATTTTAAGTAAATGTATGGATTGGACACAATTGAGTTCTGGACATACAGCATCTTCACTATGTAAAAAACTTTCAATGGATGATACGACAACACCTTGCATTTCGCTAAAACCGTTTCTGGAGGAGAGTGATACACCAAGAGGGAATTTTCATATTTCGTCACCATGTCGCGGAAATCCATGTAATGCAACACAAGTGTGTCAAGTTAATCGTGGGGGTAGTACAAAATACACATGCCCAGCAGGATGCCCTCTTGGAGAAGCATCTCAATATTTAGTGCCAATTGGATCATATGTCCGAATTTCCTCAAACCAAAAAGATTGTAAAGATTGTCATAAAGTCTGTCGATGTGGTGTATCAGGACGAATTGAAAAGTGTCAACCCCTTCCTTCATTCACCTATGACTCGTGTAATTTAGCTGGCAAACGTGTAGATCATGCATCCTGGTTTTATGTGGAATGCAATATTTGTAGTTGTTTTGCTGGTGAAATAACATGTACCAAAAAACAATGTCGAATTCAGGGAATTTCAGATAAATCGTATACTAGTTTACCATGTAATTGTCCAACTCATCATGTCCCTGTTTGTGGTCGAAATGGTAATACTTATCCGTCAGATTGTGTTGCTAAATGTACAGGACTGCAAGATGCAGAATATGAATTCGGACCATGTAGATCACGTGATCCATGTAAATCTTCAAATTGCAATTCGCAATCAAAATGTGTTTCAGATTGGCAAATTTGTCTAACGGGAATGCAAAAACCATGCCAACAATTTCAATGCGTTAATACAACTGGAGGATGCAATAGCTTAGCTCACCCTGCATGTGATACTGAAGGTCGAACTCATTCCTCATTATGCCACTTGGTGAAAGCAAAAGCAAAACTAGCATATACGGGACGTTGCATGACGAATTGTCAAGGAGACTCTGAGGGTCCAGTTTGTGGTATTAATGGAATTACTTATAAAAGTGAATGTGAAGCTTGGAGTGGTGAGTTATTATATCAATTATTAGACTGTCGTTCATACTTTAATATTTATGTTTAAATTTTTCAGATTTCTCCTTGGTCGACTATCAAGGCGTTTGTCGTGAAATTGGACTTTTAACCGATATCTTCGGACCTCATTGTAATTCAGTCAAATGTAAACCTCTTCCTTCCACACATTGCGTTGGAATAGTTCCACCTGGTGCTTGTTGTCCAATTTGTTCTGGTGCTCTTAGAATTGTATATTCCCGAAAACAAATTGATCGTGTTCTTTATGCGCTTAATGGGCAAGATACAGATTCTGTATCACTGAAGTCAGCACTACGTGCTATGGAAAATCTAATTCAGGTGGCACAATGTCGCCTTAGCGGATATTTAACAGTTGAAACAGATCTATTTGTTGCGATTCAGAGTACAGCAAAAGAACCAAATGAAATAATGATTGAAATTTGTACAAAGGAGGCGGAAAAAATTGCAACGTTAATTGCAACACAAAGCCATCGTGTAACAAGTGATTTAAGTTTAAGCGCTTTAACAGTTGCGAATATTGTACAGCCGAGTGTTATTAGTAACGCAACAAAACATTTTAACCAATATTGGATTACTGCAATCATTTTGTTCTGTCAACTTATAAAAACATGGAGATAATCAATCTCTGTTCTTTTGTTTTCTTTGTAAAAGATACGAAGTAAATAAGCAAGCGAGTGCCAATAATTCGGATTTTCTCCGTTTCATATCTCTTGAATGAAAAAAACCTACCTACTGTGATAAAACTGCTAAACATTAATTTTAGTTCATTAAAAAAAAAATGCATTTTTTGTTAAAAGAAAAAACGAAAAATGAAACAATAACAGGAAATAATAAGAACAATAACAACAACAACAACAAACAAATTTGAAAACAAAAAAAAAAACGGGTAATCTGATTGTCGGCCATTTTTGTTTAATTTTCAATTGTTTTTGTTTATTTTTCTTTTCTGTTTTCAATATTTTTCGTTTTTTCTTTCATTAATGAAAATTTTACCAATAATTTTTTCTTTTTGACTTTTGTTTTTCTTTTTTTTTTTTTTTTAATAATAATAAATTTTAATAAACTTAACCAAAGGATGTACAATTTCAATTATATTATTTATTATGCTGTATATTTTATTAGGACTTTTTTTTTTTTTGAATTTGAAAGAAACAAAAAAATTAACAACAACAACAAAATCAAAAAATTAATTTAAATAAAAGAAATATTTGTTTTCGCTTGCGATAACAATTATTTGTGTGTACTTTTTTGGTGATTTGTTGACAAGAAAAAAAAATCCTCTTTCTTTGTTAAAAAAAAAATAAAATAAAATAAAATATTGACAATTATGATAATATATTACTTTATTGCTAGTCTAAAAATGTGTTCGTGTTTTATTTATTATTAATTAAAAATATTGGAGATTTTGGTGCTAATCTGTTGAGAGATTATTTTGTTACACAACTCATACTGAAGTCCATCATAAACGATGTTCTGAAGTTTTTTTGTTTTAAAATGACTTGATAGTTTCACGTAACTCTGACAACAACAAAAAAATGGGCAACATCAAAGTGCTAACTTGCAGTAAACATCAATTAGGTAATAAACTTTAAATATCGTTTGGAATAAATCTAAAATTTTAAACAAACGAAGGTTCAGTCGCAAGAAAATTTCAGGATTTCAGAGAATGAAACAAATTTAGTTTTTTAACAAATTTATTTTAACAAATTAAATAAAACAAATAAATATTGTGATAAATTATTTAATATTTTATGGAAACAACTAAAAATGTAATTAAAAAATATTTCGGGGACCACAAAACAAAAACAAAGAAAACCGAATTAATTAACATTTTCTAAAAATAACTGAAATCTCATAACAAAATAATTTAGGTTAAAAAAAAAATGATCAAAACAAAAGTTTTTGTCTAAAAACAAAAAATTATGATAAGAGAAAATAACAAAAAAAAAATAGTGAATGTATTTTTTTTTTTCTGTTAATCAATTTTTCTTTGTTTTTGTTTTTTTTTCAATTGTTCGATAAAGTTAACAATATTTTCTAATATTTAATTTATTTTCATCTTATTTTTTTTTTTTTCTGTTTTTTTATGGTTTAACTATTAAAGCGAATAATATGAAAAATATTTGATAATCGTATAAATTTAGACAGATAATAATTTTTTGACTAGACGCAAATTAATTCCTATAAATAAATATTTGAACTTAATATTTGTTCCTTTAATATTTGAACATTTAGTTTTGATAAAATAATCAAGATAAAAAATAAGATAATAACAGTACAGTGATTTACAATTTTGGATGATGAAATTAGTGAGGTTAAACCAAATAATTTCTATAAGAAAAAAAAAGAAACAATTCAAACAATAAACAATTAATTGTTTTGTGAAATACAGTTAAACTCGGTTATAACGAACTTCACTTATAACGATCTTTCGGTTATAACGAACTTTTCTGTAGGTCCCGTTTTAATTTGTATCTTGGCAATGATTCGGTTATAACGATCTTTCGGTTATAACGAACTTTTTTTTTGGTCCCTTGAAGTTCGTTATAACCGAGTTTAACTGTATTCTACTTTTTTAACTGAAAATAAATTATTTCTATAAAATATTAATTTGAATGATTCTCATATTATTGAACGGTAACTTTGGTCTCTAATGACTGTTGATAACAATATTATTATTATTATTATTTTTTTTATAATTTTTAAGATAAAAAAAAAACAAAAATTCTATGATACAGAAAATATTCCATTTTTTATGTTTTCACGTAATGGAATTTCTGGTTTATAATTTTTTCTTATAGAATTTTCATTTTGTTGCTGTTGATTATTTATACCAGATGACACAGATGCAGATAAATTTTTAAAATCATCTTCGTCTGTTGTATTTCTTATACAAATCATAAGAAATTTTCCACATGAAAATAAATTTTGTATTTTTTTTGTAAAAATTGTACTGCAATTAATTGTTTCTGATAAAAATGTATAAATAAATGGATTAATAACACAATTTAATAGTGATAATATTCCAAATGTAAAATGTAATATCCAATGAATATTTTCTGTTAAAGTTGTATTTAATTTAATCAATAAAAAAATCCATGCTGGTAAACGAAGTAACAAAAATACAAAAATTATACAAATAATTACTTTAAACATTCTTAACTGTCGTATTCTTCTATAATCCTCTGATTGCATATTTTTATGTGTTGTTCGTAATTTTGGTGTATTAATTTCAACTGAAACAAAAAATAAAAAATAATTGTAAAAAAAAAAATCGAAAGAAATTGAATTGATAGAAAATAAAAACCTTTAACTTTTCCTTCAGATTCTGTATTTGTAACAGTTGTTGCTTGTTTATCAATTGAGATTTTTTCCTGATTATTGTAAATGTTATTATTATTTTTATAATTATTTTTATGATTTGTTATTGGTTGTCGACGATAATAAATTTCCTTTGCAATTGTTACATTTAACCAAATAAATGCTAGTACCAATGGTAGAAATACAATTAAAAATAATATTCCAAAATAATATGCGTTCTCAATCTATAGGTAAAGAATAATAAAAAAAAATTTTATGATATTTTATTAGGCAAATATTATAAAAAAAAAAACAAAAAAAAAACAAAATCACCAAAATTAATTTAATTGCCCTGCAACCAGCAAAATATTGATTAAAATTTAATTTATTATCTCAAATATTTGTGTTGCAGAACAATGAAAACTAATGTTGCTGAGTGTTTTATGCAACAAGTTGCGCAACTTTTTTTTCAATAAATAATTATAACAAAAGTTTTTTATAAGGGATTTAATGACTTTCACTACAAATTTAATAAGTTTTTTTTTTTTGAAAATGATTGATTACCTTTTCGCCTATGCATATTTCACATAATTTCAAATCGATTGGATTTGATCGATTATGTGGATCAGATATAATAATGTAAATTTCGAACAGAAAATATGATGACATCATTGGACTTGATATGCCTATATTATGAAAAAAGTGTAAGATAATATGAGTTAATAACAATAAAATAATACTGAATAAATGAATTACAGACAATATATAAAAGAGATAAAAACCTGCTGAAACTCCCCAAACAAGAACACAACAAGTTATAACGAAAACACTTCCAGGTTCCCATTTTATAACACGATCAATTGAAATGTAACGGTCAATTGCAATGCCAACAAGTGTCATACTATTGACTAAAATTGCAAGAGTCGTTATAAATGGAATTGAAGAACACAAAATTTCACCTAAATTCTGTAAATACAATAAAAATTAATCATCATAAGTAAAAAGTAAATTTGTATTAATTAATTGAATTGTAGAATTAAAATAAAATATTTGATTAGAAATTAAAACTTTTTTATTTTTGTGCAATAAATAATTTAATAATATTTTGCGAGTTTATGAATTTGTGTCTCTGCTTTTTTCTCTATTTTCGGTGGTTAAACATTTTTGTGTTTCTGCTTAAATAATAAAGAAAAAGCAAGAAAACTAAATAATTATTTTTAAATAAACAAAAATTAATTAATTAATTAAACAAATATTAATTAATTAATTTAATTAGATTTCTTACCCATAACATTGTCATCTCATCTGAAAATTGGGATATATATGATGTTGATAAAAAAATTGATATCAATAAATCACTGATGGCCAAAGATATAAGGGAGATTTTAAATAATGGTTTGATTTTTTTTCTAAAAGTACAGAAATCAAAGTATTCCAATTAAAATTAAGTAATTAAAATGATTGAGAGGTTCGACAAATTAAAAAATTATTTTGTCATTTAACTTTTCATTTAAAACGCCAAGAGTTAGACTTTCATAAAAGCTTTAGAATTCATTTGAAAATTTCAATTTTTAAGAAACTTTAGGCGAATTAAATATAATGTGAGTTTGCATTATTACTTCTTTACACGTTTTATTTTTACACGGTTTTCATTGGAACGTATCTACCGTGTAAAAAGAGAGTTGGGTGTATATTTAATTAAGAAGAGTTTCACATTTTTCTCAAAATTAATATTAATTAATAAATTATTTTCATAAATTATTAATTGATTAAACTATAATCATTTAGGTGAACTTTATCAGCTTACCGATTAAGATTCACGAAAATTGTAGCAACATTACCACAAATTGCTAAAGACATTAAAACACTGACAGTAATTGTTAGCGTTGTTCTTTGATACGGTGTTAATCCAATTAATGTGTAATCCCAATATGCAATTGGACCAACTCCTTCTGATGGATCACTTTTATTAACTGGCTATTAGAAATAAATGCAAAAGTTGATGATTTTTTCTTATCAAATTTAAAGATGAGCCAGATACAAAGAATTAATAATTTTTACCTTAAAATTTCCCAATTCTATTGGAGATAAACCATCGATATATTTAAGTTTCGGTTGAAATATATCGAATGCTCTCTGAAATTGTCGATTACGCATTATTGTTAGTTAGAACAAAACTTTAAAGAATTTTTTTTTTTTTATTAAAAATTCACTTGATTTTCAACAATTTTTATTTTTGATTTAATAAATATCCATTTCTTTGAATCACTAAAAACACATAATTTATTTGAGCGTTATCAAAATTTGTTCCATTTCATTCAACGTACAAGTAATAACTAACATAAAAATGTAATCTTTCAACAAGGTTATTATATCGCCAAAAAAAAAACAAAAAAAACAAAAAAAAAAAGAAGAATAATCCGAAACAAAAAGAAAAAAAAAAACGAAATCAAATCAGATGTGTTGTTTTTATGTTCTGATATGAGCTTTTGTTTAATTCTTTCTAATATTAAATATTTAATATTTTGTTTGTTAATTTCATACAACAGAACATGAGTAGATATTGGTTGTGTAATAATTATTGTTTAACACAACACTAATTAAATAGAATTTTTGATAACGAAAAAAAATAAATATATTTCATAGAATATTAATGAAAATTCATTTTGTCATAAACAAAGACGTAGTTCTTGTTATTTTTTTTAATCATAAATAAATTAAAAGAAGGATTTAAATGTAAAATTCTGGAGAAATTATTAAAACAAAAAGAAAATGTGGAGGCGCCAAAATTGTTTTTCAAATAAAACTAGGCGCCTCCACCCACAAGAAATTAAAAAAAAATCTCTATGACGTTGAAATATGAATAGATAATTTCCGATGCAGTTTTTTAAATAAAACAATAAATAATTAATGAGAATTATGAAAATTTATTAATAAATATTTTTTATAAATATAATAATAAATGAAGAAAAGCAAAGCTTTCATTTCAATTTTGCCATTTTAATTAAGCATTTTATTGTTAGTTAAATAATTACGTGTCAGTATAAATTTTTAATTTCATTATAGATAATTGTTTACACTTTAAAGGAGTAGCAAAATAATTGCTATTTCCAATAGCATAAACAATTGAAACAATTGAAAGAATTAAAGTTAATTTTGTTTATTTTGAATTCAATCTTTCATTTGTTTGTTAGCAACTACAATATTTTTATTGAAATTAAATATTTTACTGTCTCTTAAATTATTTTACATTTAATTAATTTAATTATTCTTTATATGAGTTTATTATTAATTATTTAGATTATGTGTGTTTGTTTTTTTTTTAATTAAGTTTAAGAAAAAAAAACAGTAGAAATTTTGCTGAAAAATTAGGAAAAACAAAAATTTATTTCGGTGGTTTTGTTTTGTAATTTATGAAATTCGTTTTTTTTAAGTGTCTGTAATCAGTTTATTTGAATTTCATTTTCTAATAAATCGATTTCAAATTTTAAACCAAAATAATTAGATGGAACCGATCGATTATTAATTCTGATCGAAATACAAATCTACAAATTTCTTTTGATTCAAACAAAAAAAAACCAAACAAATTTCACTTAAATATTTTTAAATAATTGGAAATTATTATATTAATATTTTGTTTGACTTTTGATTAACGGTAAAGTAAAAAAACACTAATTTTTTATTTAAAATAATTTAAATTGTTCATTTTGTGCGACGACTGAACAAAAAAAAGTTTCAATTCCAATTTTTGAATTTTCTCTTTATGGAATTTCTTTTTTTGTATTTTTATTTGTAAATGTGAAATTATTTTAGTATTACATAAAAGGTTAAACCAAAACAAAAGGAACGAACTAACTTACAAACTAAAATTGTCTTTTTCTTAATTTATTTATTTAATTTTTTTTTTTTTTGTTTCTTTTGTTTATAAAAGAAAAATTGTTTTATTTTTTAATACTTTTTAGCTTTTTAGCCTTTTTAATTTTTTCCTTAATAAAAAATATAAAATATTTTTAAATTAATATTTAATTAAATAGAAACAGGAACAATATTGTGTTGTCATCCTTTTCTTCTTTTTGTTTATCTTTTTTTTTCTTAATTTCTTTGGTTCCTATGATTTAACTTTCTTTCATCTTTTTATTTTATTTTTGTTTGTTTTCAGCAACCAATAGCAACCAAAATAAATTAAATATACAACAATAAGAAAAACAAAGAAAAGATAACTAACGATTCCTATGGCAACGTAATAATAATTAATAATAATTAACAACAATATTTAGTCAATTATTATACAAATTTTAAAGTTTTCATTTTATTTAAAAAGAAAAATTTAATTAAAAAAAATGTAGAAAAAAAGAGTGAGAGAGAGAGAGAGAAAGGAAGAGTGTGAGTGAGGAAGAGTGAGATGGAAAAAAAATAAATTATTATTAAATAAAAACAAAAATAAAAAATGTTACAAAATATTCGTAATTTGTGTGTTTTGTTGTATTATTTAAATTTTTATACTTAAGTACGTGAATTACTATAATCAGAATAAATTGAATTAACATCTTTAAATTTTGTTCCTGTATTATTTCTAATTGTTATTAATTGTTGATTTTGTTGTTTTTTATTATAATTTCTTGGACAATCAATTAATGTTTTAACACGTACAGATTCATATGGTATTTGTTTACCATTTGATAAACTTGCGGTTATATGAACAAAATAATGACTTCTAGATGATAAACCAACAAGACGTAATGTTTCGATTTCAGGACTGAAAATAGAAAAACAAAAAAATACATATTATTGTGTTTTTAATGAAATTTTTCAATAAACAAACAATTTTTTTTTTGTTGATGAAATACAAAATGTGGGTGGAGGAAATAGAATAATTTTGGGATTATTCTGGTTTGGTTTTTGTTTTAATTAAAAATGGAAGATTAATTTTTTTTTTGTCTGTAACGCAAAATTTTTATTTTTATCTAGTGACCCAAAAACTCAATCAAAAATTCGACAACAGCCAACAAAAAAAAATGTAATAAACAAGAAAATAACAACAATTTATGAAATCAATTTTTTTTCTTGTTTTTTTTTTTTTATTTTTCTGATAAAGAAAAAACTTCATTTTACGTTGATTCTATTTTTTTTTTTTATCAATTCTTCACTATTGATATTTTTCATAACAAAAAAAATAAAAAGAAAAATTCGTGGAAAACATCTTTAAACATTAAATGTTGACGGAACTCTTCAGTAAACTTTGGACCATTTAAAATTTATAAGAGACAAAATGTCCAATATTACACAAAATTTGTTCATTAATTGAAATTCAGTCAATTTCAACAGATAAAAGTGAAAGACAATAAAGTTAGAGTTGTTATGTCAATAAATTAATCATATTCAATTCAATAATAATTGCTTTTCTATTTGATTAGAGAAAATTAAATTCCATTTACGGAGAGAGAGAAAAGATAAAAAAATTTTGATTTTGATTTATTTATGATTCATAAAATATAGAAAATATCACCCCCCATTTAATTAGAGACTCATTGAAACTCTTTATAAATAATATTTTACTTGTTTATAAATCATTTAAAATAATTGCTGTCACCACAATATTTGATTGTAAATGATGAATCGATTCTTGTATACGAAACGCAATTTTTTTTTGTTTGTAATTTTAATAAAATAAAATCCACAGTAATTTACTGAATTTATTTACAATTATCGTCATTTAGTTAATGCTTTATAATTCAAATAATATTTGGTCACTTTTATAGAGAGCTTTTAGATAATTATTTGTACTTTACATTTTGTGATTACCATAATGTAAATGCGTCAATTAATTCATAATCTATGTTGATTGTTGAATTCTTTCATCAAAAATTAATTCTTTTATAAATTCTGTAATTTACTTCAATAAATTATTTGGGAAAAAAATCAGTGAAAAAAAAATCATTTGATTTTCAGAGAAAATGATTAAACGTAAAATATAATTCGACAAAGTTTTATAAAATTCAGACCCAGATAAAAAATTTATTTCTAACAAATTAACGCAATTAATTTAAAGATTCTTACCGTTTTTTAGGATAAAAACAATTAATTTGTTGAAGTTGTGGATGTTCCATTAATTCTTCATTAATTTCACAATAATTTGCCGTTTTAATATTATCAAATTCACGATTTTTCACCAATAATTTGATAACATAAACACAATACCTGAAAAGTTGAATTGATAAAAAAATTGATTTTTAATTAAAAGTTGGGAAATTTTATTTCCATTAATTTAATTTCTATTACCCATTTTTTGCTTACCTTATTTTTCTTGTATCATTTGATGTAAACCATGCAATTGTTGTTGAACGACAACTTCTTGTTGAACTAAATTCTATAATACTCATATTTTTTGGTAATTCAGGTAAATGATTAAATTGTTCTTTGGATGTAATTGTCATCTGAAAGAACTTATTTATTTTCAAAAATTATCTTTTTCTTTTTCTTTGTATTAAAAAAAAAAAATTAATCTAAATTAAAAAAAAAAAAATTGAAATAAAATATAAACAAACCTCAACTTTATTTATTGTTAAAAAGTCATCATCTGTACTTGGTGTTACACGTATAATATAACGATCACCTGGATTTGTATTCGAAATTGTTATCCATGTTGGTTTAAATATATTTTTTTTTAATAAAATTTTATGTTTTTGTTTCATTATACGGACATCAACAGAACCACCACATGGTATTACAATTAAACGTACATTTCTTAATGATGATGATTTCATTGGTACCTACAAAATATAATTTTCATTGCAATATAAAATATTTGTTTTTATTTCTGTTATTTCAACAATGTGTAAAAACTCACTTTATAACTGAAAACAGAAACACCACCTAAATCAGATAATTTTCCTGTAACTGTTTTATCTTCTTGTAATGGTATTGGATGTGTCCGATTTAACCATGTTTTTGTTGATCCCAGTAAAAATGAAAAATTACTTAATTTTGTATGAATTGCAAAAATATCAATAAAATATGGTGTATTCAATTGAAGTCCACGTAAAATTTGTTGTGATTTTGATCCAGTACATATAATTGACATAACATTTGATTCTACCAAAAATTCATTTGAATTAATTTCATATTTATTTTAGAACAAAAAAAAATATTATGGGAAATTTTTATATTTTGAAAAAAAGAGGAAAGGGAACAATTGCATTCAAAACTCTTTCAATAATATTGATTTTAATGAATTATATAATAAATAATAATAAATAGAAAACAAACCAATTTTCATTATTCTTTCCGGTTTCATTTTCTGTAAATTTTCAATCATATAAAATTGTTCACAATTTTTATTTAATGTTGATGATGATGAGGATGATGATAACATTAGCATTGATGCTGCTTCACATAAACTTTTTTGTTGTTTTTCTGTATTTATTGTGATACAATAATGCATTGCATGAATATCTAATCTACTGTAAATAAAAGAATAACAAAAAAAAAATTCATTATATATAAAAAAAAATGTAACAAAACTGAATATGATCAAAATATTCTAGTTCTGTTCATTGCCGTTGTCGTGTATATACGTCACGCGGAATAAAATAAAATAAGACAGAGTGTTGAACGTACTTTTTATATTTGTCTACTCTGTCTGAATAAACAAAAAATATTATTATTCATCAAGAGAATTGCGTAACCGAGACAATGTTGTCATCGTTTACATTCTTTCTTTCTTTCGTTTTTTTTTTCTTCTTATTTTCCTTTCTGTCAGAGCGCAACTTGCTATTTCCAATTTGTTTTTATTAGGACTTATCAAATCTATTACTTGCTCGTTATAAATTTCCATAATAGAAATGTCGACCTCATACGTACGACCAAAGGTTTTTAATTCATCAATGGAAGTAAATAAATAATCCACGGTACCTGGTATAATACCTGGATTATTTTTTACTCCTTCCATTGTGAAAGTTTTGCCACAGCCCGTTTGGCCGTACGTAAATACCCCAACGCTCTCATCTTCAAACGCTGATTTTAAATATGGGAAAATCGATTGAAAAATACTTTCTTGGGTGCTCTTCTCATCCCAGAATTTATCCACTTTATACTGATATTTAGTATTTTTCAAATCAATAATCTCCATACTGTTTTCTGTATGGTTGCATTTGTACTGCGGTTTGTTGCTTTCTGTAGCAAGCGCTGAGCGCATCCTAATAAAAACTTTTACCTTTCTTTTTTTTCAAATCTCTAACATCACGTTCTAGCACCTGCACCCGCAATAAAAGATCTGCCTGAGAAAAGATATACAAAAAGAGGTGAAAAATTAAAAAAAAAATTTAAAAAAATAGCGCTGACATTTTAACATTGTCTTTATATACAGACAATAATTTTAATAAACAAAAATGTCAACACCAAAGTCACCACCTTAGTAAAATTAAAAAACTTTAAATAAATAAATAAATATGAACTTACTGTGCTAGGACCGGCTGTTCTGGCGTCATCAGTGGCTGTCGAGATCTGAAAAATTAAATTCATTTATTATTTTTAAATAATAATAGCTATGTTCTTTAGAAAAATAGCGCTAAAAAAATGCTATCCGTAGTTATGGTATAACTATGGATAGAGTATATATAGGTAATGCAAATAAGGGGATTGAGGAAAATAATATTCTATCTTGTTTAGGAATTTCTCAAGTGCTAACGGAATCAGAAAATACTTTGGAAATTGAAATAAATGATAGTTCAACAAGTGGCTCAGAAAATGGAAATTTATTAGACACTGGAATTTTTGTTTTTAATTCTGGGGAGTCTTCTTATATTGGAGTTGAAATTAAATTCGTCCAATTTATTCATTTTACACACTTCAATTTGATATTTATATTGATGGACTGGGATTACATCTAGATTCTAAACAAGTTTTTTTTAAACTATTACTTCAATCCTGTATATTTTTATTCATTAAGGATGAGTTGATTAAGAAAGGAAGTTCTTTATTTGTGAAGATGAATCCGATCAAGGTAAAATATAGTTTTGGAATTTTGTTTACAAAAACTTATTATTTTTTATATTGCAGAGTTTTTTCAAGATGCACAAGAACCATATCTGGATTTGGAATATGTATTGTTGTGCCTATATTTAGGCAAACCAGAATTAACAGTACATTAAATTAATTTAAATATAAATAATAGTTGCCCCGAGATTTAGGCATAAAAACCACACCTATCTATTAAATAAAGTAATTATTTTTATTGCTAAAGTGTCGAATTCGCAAATATTATGAGTGAATAACCTATGAGTTATTGATAATGATTTGTAAAACAATTAAAAGAATAATGAACTAAAAGTAGGTCATTAAAATGAATAAAATAAGAATAACAAAGAATAAAAATTATGTATTAATGTAAGAATGAGACTGGTTCAGATTGTCTGATAAAAGATCACTTGGAATCAAGTTTATTTATAAGATGGATTTAATGAATAAGTTAAAATTAGGAAATAATATGGAGTCTTAAAGGACAAAGAATAAATATGCATCATCAACAATCGGTTGTCCAATATATCGTTCAAAATTATGTTGCAACCTGAATTTGGAATTTAATAAACAAAAGGTAAATGATCGGACTTCACATTAAGTCCAAATATGAATACGTGACTGGGGAAATTGCCCAGACAAATTGGGGATATTTGTTGATGATGGATTTTTGAATAAATCAATATATAGTTCTGATTCAAAAAGAATCGAAGAAGTTAGTACACATCAGCCAAAAATAATTAGTCAGACCAGACGTCGGGAGTCTGAACTAAGTAAGATTTTAAAACACGAAAACTTTTGTAACATAATAAGTTTATATTAAGTTTGAAATTGTGAAAACATAAGTGAATAATAAATTCACAACCTTAGTAAAATTAAAAAACTTTAAATAAATAAATAAATATGAACTTACTGTGCTAGGACCGGCTGTTCTCGCATCATCAGTGGCTGTCGAGATCTGAAAAATTAAATTCATTTATTATTTTTAAATAATAATAGCTGTCTTCTTTAGAAAAATAGCGCTAAAAAAATGCTATCCGTAGTTATGGTATAACTATGGATAAAGTATATAGAGGTAATGCAAATACGGGAGGAAAATAATATTCTATCTTGTTTAGGAATTTCTCAAGTGCTAACTGAATCAGAAAATATTTTGGAAATTGACATAAATGATAGTTCAACAAGTGGCTCAGAAAATGGAAATTTATTAGACACTGGAATTTTTGTTTTTGATTCTGGTGAGTCTTCTTATATTGGAGTTGAAATTAAATTCGTCCAATTTATTCTTTTTACACACTTCAATTTGATATTTATATTGATGGACTGGGATTACATCTAGATTCTAAACAAGTTTTTTTTAAACTATTACTTCAATCCTGTATATTTTTATTCATTAAGGATGAGTTGATTAAGAAAGGAAGTTCTTTATTTGTGAAGATGAATCCGATCAAGGTAAAATATAGTTTTGGAATTTTGTTTACAAAAACTTATTATTTTTTATATTGCAGAGTTTTTTCAAGATGCACAAGAACCATATCTGGATTTGGAATATGTATTGTTGTGCCTATATTTAGGCAAACCAGAATTAACAGTACTTTAAATGAATTTAAATATAAATAATAGTTGCCCCGAGATTTAGGCATAAAAGCCTCACCTATCTATTAAATAAAGTAATTATTTTTATTGCTAAAGTGTCGAATTCGCAAATATTATGAGTGAATAACCTATGAGTTATTGATAATGATTTGTAAAACAATTAAAAGAATAATGAACTAAAAGTAGGTCAATAAAATGAATAAAATAAGAATAAGAACGAATAAAAATTATGTATTAATGTAAGAATGAGACTGGTTCAGATTGTCTGATAAAATATCACTTGGAATCAAGTTTATTTATAAGATGGATTTAATGAATAAGTTAAAATTAGGAAATAATATGGAGTCCACTTTATCCACTTTATACTGATATTTAGTATTTTTCAAATCAATAATCTCCATACTGTTTTCTGTATGGTTGCATTTGTACTGCGGTTTAATGCTTTCTGTAGCATCCTAATAAAAACTTTTACCTTTTCTCTCACATCAGTGATTTTTTGCATTGGTCCGCCTAGTGTTAGTTGGTCCAATTTTTTTTTCATTTCACTAATTTCAGCATCCACCCCCTGCTTCCACAATGAAAGCTGAAGATCTGCCTGAGAAAAGATATACAAAAAGAGGTGAAAAATTAAATTTATTTAATATTTTTAAATAATAATAGCTGTGTTCTTTAAAAAAATAGCGCTGACATTTTAACATTGTCTTTATATACAGACAATAATTTTAATAAACAAAAATGTCAACACCAAAGTCACCACCTTAGTAAAATTAAAAAACTTTAAATAAATAAATAAATATGAACTTACTGTGCTAGGACCGGCTGTTCTGGCGTCATCAGTGGCTGTCGAGATCTGAAAAATTAAATTCATTTATTATTTTTAAATAATAATAGCTATGTTCTTTAGAAAAATAGCGCTAAAAAAATGCTATCCGTAGTTATGGTATAACTATGGATAGAGTATATATAGGTAATGCAAATAAGGGGATTGAGGAAAATAATATTCTATCTTGTTTAGGAATTTCTCAAGTGCTAACGGAATCAGAAAATACTTTGGAAATTGAAATAAATGATAGTTCAACAAGTGGCTCAGAAAATGGAAATTTATTAGACACTGGAATTTTTGTTTTTAATTCTGGGGAGTCTTCTTATATTGGAGTTGAAATTAAATTCGTCCAATTTATTCATTTTACACACTTCAATTTGATATTTATATTGATGGACTGGGATTACATCTAGATTCTAAACAAGTTTTTTTTAAACTATTACTTCAATCCTGTATATTTTTATTCATTAAGGATGAGTTGATTAAGAAAGGAAGTTCTTTATTTGTGAAGATGAATCCGATCAAGGTAAAATATAGTTTTGGAATTTTGTTTACAAAAACTTATTATTTTTTATATTGCAGAGTTTTTTCAAGATGCACAAGAACCATATCTGGATTTGGAATATGTATTGTTGTGCCTATATTTAGGCAAACCAGAATTAACAGTACATTAAATTAATTTAAATATAAATAATAGTTGCCCCGAGATTTAGGCATAAAAACCACACCTATCTATTAAATAAAGTAATTATTTTTATTGCTAAAGTGTCGAATTCGCAAATATTATGAGTGAATAACCTATGAGTTATTGATAATGATTTGTAAAACAATTAAAAGAATAATGAACTAAAAGTAGGTCATTAAAATGAATAAAATAAGAATAACAAAGAATAAAAATTATGTATTAATGTAAGAATGAGACTGGTTCAGATTGTCTGATAAAAGATCACTTGGAATCAAGTTTATTTATAAGATGGATTTAATGAATAAGTTAAAATTAGGAAATAATATGGAGTCTTAAAGGACAAAGAATAAATATGCATCATCAACAATCGGTTGTCCAATATATCGTTCAAAACTATGTTGCAACCTGAATTTGGAATTTAATAAACAAAAGGTAAATGATCGGACTTCACATTAAGTCCAAATATGAATACGTGACTGGGGAAATTGCCCAGACAAATTGGGGATATTTGTTGATGATGGATTTTTGAATAAATCAATATATAGTTCTGATTCAAAAAGAATCGAAGAAGTTAGTACACATCAGCCAAAAATAATTAGTCAGACCAGACGTCGGGAGTCTGAACTAAGTAAGATTTTAAAACACGAAAACTTTTGTAACATAATAAGTTTATATTAAGTTTGAAATTGTGAAAACATAAGTGAATAATAAATTCACAACCTTAGTAAAATTAAAAAACTTTAAATAAATAAATAAATATGAACTTACTGTGCTAGGACCGGCTGTTCTCGCATCATCAGTGGCTGTCGAGATCTGAAAAATTAAATTCATTTATTATTTTTAAATAATAATAGCTGTCTTCTTTAAAAAAATAGTGCTTTAAAAATGCTATCCGTAGTTATGGTATTGTTGTGATCCTTAATTTTATTAAATTGTCGGGTTTTTTTAAAAAGGTCATGATCCTTTATTTGTTAATTGTCGTGTTTTTTAGTTAATAAAGGGTGATTTGAATTTTATTGGACAAGTTCCGCACACGTGGTGTCGGTACTCTTTCAATATTTTTATCCTCATAAAATGTTCAATAGGCGGCATACCACTGAGTTTTTACCCAGATCGTAGTTATTTTAGAATAAGATTTTTAGTATAAGTAA
The DNA here is from genome assembly GCA_963082725.1 of Pedicia rivosa. Classification (NCBI taxonomy): domain Eukaryota; kingdom Metazoa; phylum Arthropoda; class Insecta; order Diptera; family Pediciidae; genus Pedicia; species Pedicia rivosa. The sequence goes on from OY720152.1 coordinate 5,103,372, forward strand.
GTTAGAAATAAGGATAAGAAGAGGAGTATCGTTTTGACATTTAAATAAGACACAAGTCTTATAAAAAAAAAAAAAACTTAAAGTAAACTAAAAAATTGTGTTCTTATTTCATTATTTGAAAATAAACCCTAATCCATGTTTCTTCTCTCGAAAGGAAGAAGCATAACATTAATTGGCACAGCCGGTAGGATTCAAATAATGAAATAAATTAAGAACTTTAAGTTTAAATAGAAAAAAAACGCGAAATAATCGGAATATTTATTCAGAATAATAAATCCCTTCGAACGGATTGAATAAATATTAGATACCGAAAAATAAAAAACGCGTAACGATACAGAGTTAAGTTTAGTGGTCAACGTAAAAAGGAAGAAAAAGAAAAAAGAAGATAAGTACAAAGTGAAAAATATAAAAGTAAATACGAAGGAAAAAATAAAGCAGAGTAAAAGAGAAAATAATAAATAAAATTAAAAGAATAAAATAAAGTGAAGAAAGCAGTGTAAAAATAGTGAAAAGTGAAAAAAAAAAAAGCGTTAATTGATAGCCAAAAGTGTTAGATAAAAAAGAAAATGAAAAAATAATTAAAGAAAAGTAAAACGTGTAAAATTAATAAAAGTGGTTACAGTGTAGTAAAAAGGAAGAAAATAAAAATAGTGAAAATTGAAAAAAATGCGTTAAATGATTAGTGTTATATAAAAAAGAAAAAAAAATAAAGAAAGAAAAGAAAGAAAAGTAAAACGCGTAAAGTTAATAAAAGTGTAAGTGTCAAGTAAAAAGAAAAAAAAAATAAAATAAAAAGGAGATGGTGAAAAGTGAAAAAAAAGGCGTTAATTGATAGTATTAGATAAATTTAATTAAAAGCGAAAGTGGAACAGAAGAGGATATATCGGAAGAAGAATCACAAGGATCAGCTAAGGCAAGAAGAAAATATAAAAAGAAAAAAAAATTAAAAGAAAATAAATTAAAAGAAAACCAATTAAGAAATTGTAATAGTTTAAGTCAACCAGATTGTATAAAAAATTTATTTGAAACCAGTAGCTCAAATCCAATTTTAGAAATTTCAGAAATTAAAGTAGATAGACAAAACGAATCCAAAAATTTAGAAGCATATTTTTCCTTCGACAAAAATAAATTCATAAACACAAGATCAGAAAAATTTCAAACTAAGGAAAAAATAGAAAACCAGTTAGAAAAAGAGAAAGAATCAGAAACAAAAAGTAACAGTCCTATTAAAACTGAAAATATAAATAAGATAGTTCTTGATAGGGAAATACCAAAAGTAATTATAGACAATACTAATTTTCTAATACGTAATTTAAATTTAAAAATGGCAGACATACAACAAACATTTCAGTGTTTACAACAAATACCTATTTTTGACGGAAATTTAATATCAGGGAATATAGAATTAAATTTAGAAAAATTTATGAATACATGCAAGTTAGTTAATGATTGTTTAGATAAGGATGGACAAGATCAATTGTTACAATTCCTTCCTACTAGACTACAGGGAGACGTTTATTTGAAAATTAAAAATAGTAAATACAATTCCATGGACGAAATGTTCCAAATATTAAAAGAATGCTATTCAAAAACAAGAAGTTTAGAAGAAATATATTGTGAAATGAATTCGTTAATCCAAAGATAAAATGAGTCAGCAATATCTTTTATTGAACGTATAGAAGAAATAAGAAATGAATGTGATATTTGCGCAAAAACCGTATTTCCAGGCGGAGAATATTCTCAATTGCATGAAAGAATGGCAATAAAAACATTAAAATATGGATTAAATAACCAAATATTAAAACAGCACATAATATTACAAACAGAAAAAACATTTAATAAATTAAAAGAAATAGTAAAAGTAGCAGAAAACGCATTACAGGAAGAGATAAATATTAAGAAGTCACCTGAAATTGAAATGAAAAATATGTTAAAACAAATTTTAGAAACAGATCAAAATAAAGATAGTCAACTAGAAATTAATAAATTCTTATTAGAAATTTTAACAAGTAGCAATAATAAAGCGGAAATAGAAAAAACGATGAGGCCAGAATTAAATAAAAATCCGGCAGAAGAAACTAACAAATTATTTACAGAATTTATAAAAGAAACTCGAGTAAAAATGGATAAACTAGATAGTGAAATACATACAAAAATTAATAGACACAATAATTTAAATAGAAGAGAGTTCGATAGTGGTCAATATAATAATTTTCAATTAAGAACTAACAATTACAAAGATGAGCCAATTAGTACAAATTACCAAAGTCAAAATTTAAGGGAAAAGGGGGATTACACAAATCCAAATTATTATCAAACTAGGACAAATACAAGGAGTTCACCAATCATTTGTTTTAATTGTAACAAGCCAGGTCATATAAAATCGGAATGTAGGTACAGAGCATATAACCCTTATTGTAGAAAATGTAGAGTTTATGGACATAATGATCACAATTGTCAAAATAGATTCCAATCAGACAAGAGAATAAATGCAGTAATAATTGAAAATCAATTAATTATTTGTCAATTTTGCATGAAACCGGGCCATGGAGACAATAATTGTGAGAAATTACAAACAATCAAATTGCGAGAAGAAATAGTATGTAATTTTTGCGATAAATTAGGTCATATAGAAGAAAACTGCATATTTAAAGAAAAATTAACACAGAAACTAAAGTCGGAAAACTAGAACGGGCGGAACAAAGACACCATGTTCCAGCCCATATTCATAATGAAAATCGGTGTAAAACAGAAGAAGTTAAGAAAGAATATAGAAATGCAATGGTAAACATACCATTAGTTATAGTGAAAAACGAAAAAGATAAATCAGTAATAGGTACAGGCGCAGAAAATTTAAAAGAAAAGGCAAAAATAAATACAATAGAAAAAATAATAATTAATGGTATAAATGGAAATAAAAAAGAAACAATGGGTACGGTCACAGATGCAGATGGAATTTTAGGTAGAGATTTTTTGTGGAATCATACGGTAATAGTTAATGGAAAGCTTAGGTTCCCTCGAACGGAAACTAATAACCAAATAGAAATACCATTCCTAACATTAAATTCTCAGATACAAAATACTGAACCAGAAGAGATTAAAGCACCAAGTTTTAGGGAAACCATTAAAAAGGTTTTGTATGCCCCCGCGAGAGCGGAAACTGTTGTGAAAATTTCGGCTCAGGTTGAAGATGAGGAAGACATGTTGTGTGACTCTGAAGAGATCATGCCAGATGTATTTATATGTAATTCATTGGTTAAGCCCAAAGATCAGGAAATTAACGTTAGCATCAATAACCAAATTGCCAAAATGTAATCAGAAGTTAATGAAATTAACTGAATTCAATGTTATCCCATTGAAAGATAGGGAAAAAATTGAAGAAAGTAATAAGGATATGCCATTGAAAGATATGGATGAAATTAAAGATAGTAAAAAGGGAATAAATTTGAAAAATAGGGATGAAATTAAAGACAGTAGAAAGGGAATACATTTGAAAAATATGGATGAAATTAAAGACAGTAAAACGGGGATAAATTTGAAAGATATGGAGGAAAATAAAGAAAATATAAATGTTACCCCATTGAAGAAAATGGACGAAAGAAAATTTGAAACAAATAATAATAAAAATAAAGAAAATAATACAGGGCAAGAAATTTATGAATTTACAAAAGAAAAGGAGAGTAAAACATATCAAGCATTCAAATTTTTAAAAGAAATTCAAGCAGAACAAGAAAAGAAAATACATGAATCCAATTTAAACCTAGAAATTAAAGAACAGAATCGGGAACAAGTAGGAATAATAATGATAATATTAGTAATAATAGTATTAAACAGGATAAGGAGAATTATTAGAAAACAGAGAGAAATTCAGAATAAATTGAATATACCCAGTAGAGTAAACATGATATGGAGAAAAGTAAGGTACAAAACAGAAAAGAATAAATTAGAAAAAGTAAAAGTTACAGATTCAAAGCCAATTCAGGAAAACGAAACAAATATTATATATTCACCAACAATAGTACGTAAATATATTTAGAAAAAAAAAATTTAAAGAAATTGGAATTTTCAAATATTTTTATAAACTAAAATAAAATAGATTATAAGTTCAATCTAAAAAGGTTTCATATTAAATAAAAATAGAAAAAATAATTGTAATAATTACAGTACAGATAAGATTTCAAGAAATAAAATTATAATTGATAGTAAATGAATAAAATATAAAAAAAAAATTAATAATTTCAAATATAAGGATTAATGAAAAAATAAAAAAAAACGTTAAATTTCAAACTACTTTAAAAACTAATAATAATCAATGAGATATCAATCGATTAATATAATGAAAAAACAAATTATTTTTTAAAAAAAATTAATTAAAATTTTTATCTTAAAATAATAATAAAAATAATAAGTTTAAGTTCAGTTTACAAAAGGTTAGTTATTAATCTAAAAAAATTAATTATATAAAATGAAAATTGCATTAAAGTAAAAGAAAAAGAAAATAAATTAAATAAAATTAAATTAAGAGAACAAAAATAACAAATAAAAGCAAGAAATAAATAATAATAAATCAATTTAAAGTAATATAAGTACAAAAAATAAAATAATTGGTAAATTCAATAAAATAAGAAAAAAAAATAAATACATAAATAAATCTGAAACATTATTTAAAAACTTAAAAGGAGATTCTGAAGAATAATAGAATTTATAAAAATTGATTTAAATTTTTACCTTAAATAAAAATTTAAATGAAATAGGTACAGTTAAAATTTTAATATAAAACATTTGGTTAATGAAACATAAAAAAAAATAAGTAATTATATAAAAATTACATTACATAAAAAATAAATAAATAGCAAATATACGTAGAGAAATAATTTTAAAATTAAGAAGAATCGAAATATTAAACAAGAATAATAAGAATATAATTACGTAAAATTTAATTAAAAAAAAAAAAAAAAATAAAACAAAAATTTATTTTATAGTAAAGAATATAAAACAAATTCTTGTTAAAAAGAGGGGGGAGGTATGTTGTGATCCTTAATTTTATTAAATAGCACGGGTTTTTTAGTTAATAAAGTATGGGTGATAATTTTATTGGACAAGTACCGCACACGTGGTGTCGGTACTCTTTCAATATTTTTATCCTTAATAAAGTATTAGATCATAATTATTTTAGAATAAGATTTTTAGTATAAGTAAGTTAGAAATAAGGAGAAGAAAAGGAGTATCGTTTAGACATTTAAATAAGACACAAGTCTTATAAAAAAATAAACTTAAAGTAAATTAAAAATTGTGTTCTTATTTCATTATTTGAAAATAAACCCTAATCCATGTTTCTTCCCTCGAAAGGAAGAAGCATAACATTGGGTGTCCATTATAATCTTCAAGAAGGTAAGTAATTGGGTTTGTATTTTGAATTTTAATAATTTTAAAAATTTCAGTTGTACAATTAGGTGTATAACCTTTCTCAAAAATATGTTTATATTTGCTGATGCGGACATAATCACCAAGTTTATATTTACTTTTTTTTTTTTTTGAGATTGTTTATTCATATGATTGTATACAGTGTCAAGTAATCTTTTCTCATTTTTTTTATTTACATTAGATGGAAACATTTTTATTGTTCGATGTATTGTTTCGTTATTATATGTATACAAAAGACCTTTTAATATAGATATCCAGTTATAATTTCCATTCATACTAAATTTTTTCCACATTTTTTCTTTCAATGTATTTAGATCGTAGTTATTTTCGAATAAGATTTTTAGTATAAGTAAGTTAGGAATAAGGAGAAGAAAAAAGAAGTATCGTTTAGACATTTAAATAAGACACAAGTCTAATAAAAAAATAAACTTAAAGTAAACTAAAAATTGTGTATTTCATTATTTGAAAATAAACCCGAATCCATGTTTCTTCCCTCGAAAGGAAGAAGCATAACAGTATAACTATGGATAGAGTATATATAGGTAATGCAAATAAGGGGATTGAGGAAAATAATATTCTATTTTGTTGAGGAATTTCTCAAGTGCTAACTGAATCAGAAAATATTTTGGAAATTGACATAAATGATAGTTCAACAAGTGGCTCAGAAAATGGAAATTTATTAGACACTGGAATTTTTGTTTTTGATTCTGGTGAGTCTTCTTATATTGGAGTTGAAATTAAATTCGTCCAATTTATTCTTTTTACACACTTCAATTTGATATTTATATTGATGGACTGGGATTACATCTAGATTCTAAACAAGTTTTTTTTAAACTATTACTTCAATCCTGTATATTTTTATTCATTAAGGATGAGTTGATTAAGAAAGGAAGTTCTTTATTTGTGAAGATGAATCCGATCAAGGTAAAATATAGTTTTGGAATTTTGTTTACAAAAACTTATTATTTTTTATATTGCAGAGTTTTTTCAAGATGCACAAGAACCATATCTGAATTTGTATATGTATTGTTGTGCCTATATTTAGGCAAACCAGAATGAACAGTACTTTAAATAAATTTAAATATAAATAATAGTTGCCCCGAGATTTAGGCATAAAAACCTCACCTATCTATTAAATAAAGTAATTATTTTTATTGCTAAAGTGTCGAATTCGCAAATATTATGAGTGAATAACCTATGAGTTATTGATAATGATTTGTAAAACAATTAAAAGAATAATGAACTAAAAGTAGGTCATTAAAATGAATAAAATAAGAATAACAAAGAATAAAAATTATGTATTAATGTAAGAATGAGACTGGTTCAGATTGTCTGATAAAAGATCACTTGGAATCAAGTTTATTTATAAGATGGATTTAATGAATAAGTTAAAATTAGGAAATAATATGGAGTCTTAAAGGACAAAGAACAAATATGCATCATCAATAATCGGTTGTCCAATATATCGTTCAAAATTATGTTGCAACCTGAATTTGGAATTTAATAAACAAAAGGTAAATGATCTGACTTCACATTAAGTCCAAATATGAATACGTGACTGGGGAAATTGCCCAGACAAATTGGGGATATTTGTTGATGATGGATTTTTGAATAAATCAATATATAGTTCTGATTCAAAAAGAATCGAAGAAGTTAGTACACATCAGCCAAAAATAATTAGTCAGACCAGACGTCGGGAGTCTGAACTAAGTAAGATTTTAAAACACGAAAACTTTTGTAACATAATAAGTTTATATTAAGTTTGAAATTGTGAAAACATAAGTGAATAATAAATTCACAACCTTAGTAAAATTAAAAAACTTTAAATAAATAAATAAATATGAACTTACTGTGCTAGGACCGGCTGTTCTCGCATCATCAGTGGCTGTCGAGATCTGAAAAATTAAATTCATTTATTATTTTTAAATAATAATAGCTGTGTTCTTTAGAAAAATAGCGCTAAAAAAATACTATCCGTAGTTATGGTATAACTATGGATAGAGTATATAGAGGTAATGCAAATACGGGGATTGAGGAAAATAATATTCTATCTTGTTTAGGAATTTCTCAAGTGCTAACTGAATCAGAAAATATTTTGGAAATTGACATAAATGATAGTTCAACAAGTGGCTCAGAAAATGGAAATTTATTAGACACTGGAATTTTTGTTTTTGATTCTGGTGAGTCTTCTTATATTGGAGTTGAAATTAAATTCGTCCAATTTATTCTTTTTACACACTTCAATTTGATATTTATATTGATGGACTGGGATTACATCTAGATTCTAAACAAGTTTTTTTTAAACTATTACTTCAATCCTGTATATTTTTATTCATTAAGGATGAGTTGATTAAGAAAGGAAGTTCTTTATTTGTGAAGATGAATCCGATCAAGGTAAAATATAGTTTTGGAATTTTGTTTACAAAAACTTATTATTTTTTATATTGCAGAGTTTTTTCAAGATGCACAAGAACCATATCGGGATTTGGAATATGTGTTACCCAGCAGACTCAATTATATGTAAGGATTTAGAAATAATTTACTAATAAAAACACTTAAATGAAATAATTTGTTTTATTAAATTAGGTATAAAAAATCTTGTACTTACCTCGTTGCAAACACGAATCGGCACAGCCCACTTCTGTACTCTTAAATTGTGGCCAAGGACGTATGCCGATTCTTCAAAATTTTTTCCACATATTCTCTTGTCCTTGGCACAATGACGCTCAGATTTATATTTTATAGCGTGTTCCAGTCGTGGGCCGTGCTTCGCGCTACAAAAAAAAACATTACTAAATTTACTACAATTCTGTGCTAAATATACTTACGCCACTAACGGTATATGCGCCGCATGTAAGTCCGCGTTTCGTCTTAGGCAAATGCAACACCTTGCATAGTCATTCGTGTTTTTCCTGAAATTAAATACTATTTTAAATCTGCATATTTCCTAAGAGCTGGCAATGTGCCGAATCAAGATTAAAAATGCATTTGCAGATTCTAGGTGGTTCAGAGCCCACCTTTTCGTCCCGATTTGACTTAATAAGGGTGTTCCAGGTAGTCTGGTTGCCTGGTGTGAAAATTCTTGATGCAAGTCAAGTACAAACAGCGAAAATTAAAATATTTTATACAAATAATGCCATTTATACCAAATACTATAATTTGTAGAAATTGTCCAATGTATAACCATAAAGAGGAAAATTGTAAAAGAAAAAGAAGATGTGGGAAATGTGGAGACTATCATGATATGAATGATTGTAATAAAGATCCAACATGTTTGCATTGTAATCGGAAACATGTAACAAATGATGCTAAAACAGGTAAAGAAAGAGAGAGAGAAAAAAATATTAAAGTAATTATGAGTAAAATAAATTTAACATATAAAGAAACAATGGATGAATAACCAATTTTTGCAAATAAAAATTATTTAAGTTGTTTAGACAATTTTGAAGAATTTCCTGAACTTAAGGCAACAAGTTATGCAAAATCAGTGAGTTTCAATAATAATAATTATAGGAGAAAAACAATAACAACAAATAAGACAATAAATGAATTTGAACAAATAAATAATGCAATCATAACCAAAATTATCGACGGTTTTTGTATCGTTGCATTTTTTTGCTAATTTTTTTCCTGTTTTTTTTCTTGCCATTTTTCTTGCTCATTTCTTTAAAAAAATTTAACCATATTTTTTCAAAAAATTATTTAATAAAATTAAAATTTAAAAAATTTATTCATTTCTTCGATATTAATATTTTACGAATTAAAATAAATTTTTGAAAATATTGAATTCGATTAAATAATAATAAAAAATTAAAAAAAATTAAAAACATAACTGAAAAATAGTTAAATTTTTATAAATAAGATCAATTATATTTATTTTAACATATAAACGAAATTTATTGTTCACAAACACGACAAAAAAAAAACTATTATTGAATTTCAAATTTAACCGCTCTTTGAAAAATAAAAAGATAATACAAGTTTATTGACACAAAATCTGTGCACGTGAGCAAAGCTCGTTGAATGCACATCCATTGATAAAAATACAAAAACTGAACAATTACAAAACGAAAAAATAATAATAAAAATCAACAAGAAATAAGACAAAATTAAAAATAATAAAATTAGATAAGGCTGTAATAAGCTAAACATTTATATTTGAAATCAAGCGTGTTTTAGCTCTTTTAACAGTCACGGGCAGACAATTCCACAAAATAACCCCATGATTGAAAAAAGAACGTTGACCAATAAGTGTTTTTGACTTAGGAATTTTAAAATTGCAAAGACGATCCGATGGAAGAGCCTGCAAATACTCTTTCAAATATGATGGGTAGCGACCATGTATAAGGTCATACATAAAACAGCACGTACGGAAGTCCAGAAATGCGGAAAAAAAACACCAAAGTATTTTCTTAGTATAGGAGGATATGTTCAAACACCTTCCAAGATTAAAAACGTAGCGTACACATGAATTGAATAAAATATTCAATTTTCTTTTACGCCTCGTATTTAATGGTCTGCATAAGTAAATATTGGAAGAACAAGAGTTTTGACTAATTTAAGCTGCGTTTCATGAGGCGTAAGATTTGATAACACACAAAGTCCGCGTAGAATATTTCGTCACTTTCTTATAATAACGGCTACGTGTTCATCCCAATTTAGGCAGTCATTAATGATCAGACCTAAATTACGCTAAATTACCGGCTGGGGTAGGATAAAATTTTGTGATGGACAGTGAAGGAGCATAAGTTGAGTTTTTTTAGCGTTTAATTTTAAGTGATTAGCGGCACACCAATTAAAAATTCGATTCAGATCTGAATTCAGATTATCAATTGAGGAGGATGCATTTTCGGGTTTGAATTGCTTATAAATTTGACAGTCATCGGCATAAATTTGACATTTAGAGTTTTTAATTACAATAGGCATGTCGTTAATAAATAGGGAAAATAATAATGGGCCTAAAAGAGATCCTTGCGGTACTCCCGAAAATACTGGCCAAAAATTCGATTCAAACTCACCCACAGAAACTCTCTGTGAACGACCGGAGAGATAACTATAGATCAACAAGACAGTACTGTGATCAAATCCAAAATTCCGAGAAAGTTTATCACATAATAGCGCATAATCCACAGAATCAAATGCTTTCGAAAAATCAAGCAGAATGAGTAGCACTAAAGATTTATTATCGACTGCTTGGCGAAAGTCTTCGACTATCTTTAGATGTGCTGTCGTTGTACTGTGATTCTTCCGAAAACCCGACTGAAAGTGATAAAACGCACCATTATCATTTAAGTGAGTAATAATTTGATCTTTCATAATAAGCTCCAATACTTTAGAAAGTGCCGGCAGAATACTAATAGGCCGATAGTTCGATAAAGGCTTAGGAGATGTAAGCTTGGCAAGTAGTAAGACGTCCACTTTTTTTCAGATGTCTGGAAAAACGGACGCGGTTAGAACGGTATTAAAAATATTTGTTATAATATTAAGTATTAACCTAATAAATCTCAAGTGAATATTGTCCAACCCGACAGCGTTAGACTGTATCATATATACTGCAACAAAAACTTCAGATGGGGTAATGTTGGAAAACGAAAACGTGTTTGTGCAAAATTGATCCCATCGTACGGGTTGAACAAATCGTGAAAACCGGAAAAATTTAAACGCGTAATTTCGTAAAAACAAGAATTGTGTGAATTTTTGTGAACAAAGTTTAGTGTAGTGGTCAAAATAAGATCGGCTAACTTCGACCACTAAAAAAAGAAATAGTTTTAGGAGAATTTATATAAGTAAAGCAGAAAAGTGAAATTAAGGTGATACAGAAGAAAATTAATATGTGTATTTATAAAAAAAAAAGAGAAGAGTAAATAAAAAATATAATAAAAGCAGAGTAAAAGTGAAAAATAAAAGAAGAGTGAAAGAAAAAGTGCACCAGTTAAAGGAAAATTAGTTTTGAGGAAAGAGAAAAAATATAATTAAAGAAGAAAAAAATTAATTAGAGAAAAGAAAAAAAAAGATTTTAAGAAAGTCTATAAATCTGTGTGATTAAATAAAAAAGTAAATAAGAATTATTAAAGTACCATAAAATCAGAATAAAAAGAGAGTGCAAATAAAGAAAAAAACGACAGGCAAGTATGGTTGTATGCTTCGTCGAATATTATGCAATAGTATTGTCAGCATTTAACATGAACGGATAACAATATACCCAAGTTCTGAAAACCCCTCCATGGAACCATCATTTTATATAATAAAACACTAATCCCAAAATTTCATTGAAACCAGTTCACGGGTTCTTAAAAAAACTGATTTTTTCCAAAAAAAATTTATGAGAGGTGCTTCACCCCGTGCCCCGATCCCCCCTAAAATCAATATGGTTCTACGATGGACCAATAAAATGGTAATCCCAAAATTTCATTGCAATCCGTTCACATGTTCTTAAAAAACTGTATTTTCCAAAAAATTTGTATGGGGGGTGCTCCACACCGTGCCCCGATCCACCCTAAAATTAATATGAGTAGTTATAATTGGATGGTTCTGGGCCAGGAGGAAGGAGCAATGAGCAAACCAGAATTTTCCCGATTCAAAAAACAATATGGCGGCTGAATCGGTAAAATGGCGCTGATTAGTGTTTGTATTTTACGGTAGATGGCGCAGTTTTTTTTTTTGAAATTTGACAAATGAAGGTTTTGTACTTTGGTAAATGGTAAAATGGTAGATAATCCAGACTAATGTTTGGTATTTTGCGGAAAAATGAGTTGGTAAATGATGGTTGTTTGGTTATTCTTCTTCTTGTAGTTCTGAATTAACTAAACCGGTTTAGTGTCTTCGATAACTTGGATTTTCAATACGTCAAATTTTGCTACTGAGTATTGTCTTAAAAATATTCTTTCTATAGTACGTACCTAAACCAAAAATAGATAACATTATTCACTTAAGTCTAAATTCCCATACTTAAGTAAAATTGTGTGAGAGTCTTAGCTTAAAAATTATGTATATTTAATTAAAAATGGCTGATTTTGTTTCGTGACGTATTCGCCCACAAATTGTAAATTGGTGTACTCTTTCGTGACGTAAAGAAAATATGTAGATTCAAAAATAAAAATGGCTGATTCTCTCCCATATTTTGTTTCGTGACGTAAAATTGTATATTGGTGGGCAACTACTTTTTTGTATGAGCGATTCAAAAATAAAATTGGTTGATGCAACAAAGTACATATTTTCATCGTGATTATGTTGGTGGGCGATTTTGTGACGTAAAGAATATATACATATTAAAAAATAAAAATGGCTGATGCCTCGCGATAATATTTTATGTTTTGATTTTTGTTTATTTTTTTTTTGATGCTTCTTAAATATAAACAAAGATAAAAAAATATTTATTAGTTTGATTTTATAGTGTTTGTTAAAAATATTTAATACGTGATCATGCACTGTATATCTTTTTGGAATATTATTTGAAATATATCATTTTTCCTGATTTTTTTTTTTGTTCAAAAATTAAATTCATAATGTTTTTGTGTGATCTTTGTGGAAAAAGTTTTTTTCGTTCATTTAATTTAAATAGACATTTGTGTGTGAGAAAAGGAATCATGAAATTGCATCAGAAGCAACAATACAGCAACAACAAACATCTAAACGTGAAATTCCAAATGAAGCAAGTGGAAGTAAAAAAAAAATTAAGTTGATAAATAATGCAACAACTTGTACAGTATGTGATATCATAATTAATAAAAGTGCAATGACATCACATTTAAAATCAAATGAACATAAAAATAAAGTTATCAAACAGTATGATAATAATGAGAACATTCAAGTTATAAATTCAGCATTTAAAATTCGTTTTATATCTTTTAGAATTTCTGATGCTACAGTAGTAAAAAAGAGGGTCATATATTTAATTCAAGAACAATTAGAAATAAATACAACAATAAAAGTTAATTTTGAATTGTTTTACAAAATATGGAAAGTTTTTTGCCAATAAAGAAGATGATAGTACTAAAAGTTGTTGCATTAAATCATTTAATACCAAAAATATTATTATTAATGAGGGTGTTAATCTAAGCGAAGAATATGATTTGATGATAAGCTATATTGATGCACAAAGTGAAGATTTCTAGGAAAGAGATTCAGGATGGACATTAGAGGTGTTATTATATTTAGAAGTCAATATAAATAAATTTAATCCGTTACAAGCTTCATGTTATATAAAATTACCAAAAAAAATTGAACAAAAAAAAGCCATAATAAATTTAAATAACCACGATGATGCTTGTTTTGCAGGGGCAGTAACATCAGCATTATGTCCTACAGTTGCACATCCAGTGAGGTTATCATCATATCCTCATTACTCAACACTATTAAACTTAAATGGAATTTCTTTTCCCATGAAATTAGGGGAAATAAGTAAGTTCGAGAATTTAAATAGTAATAGCATTACTGTATATGGATTAGAAGGAGATGAAGTTGTTGGTCCTTTATATTTTTCAAAAACAAAATGAAACAAACATATAAATTTATTATTTATTCAATATAATGAAGAAACACACTATTGTTGGATCAAAAGCCTCAGTAGGCTTGTAGGATCACAACTAACAAAAAGAACAAATAAAAAATGGTATTGTGATGGTTGCCTTAGATTTTTTAGAGATGAAAATAAATTAAAAATGCATATTGTACATAATTGTAATAAACTAAAATCAATTATACCTAGTAACGAAAAATCAATTATGAAATTTCAAAATTGTAATTTATTGTGACTTTGAATCATTGTTGCTGCCAATAGATTTTTGTCAACCTAATCCCAATAAATCTTTCACAGTAAATGTTCAACAACATGAGTCATTTAGTTTTGGTTATTATATAAAATGTTCGTACGATGATAGTTTATCAAAATTTGTAACGTATAGAGGTTTAGATTGTGGGAAATTTTTTATAAATCATATTTCGAATGATTTAAAATGGATTGGTGAAAAAATTTTTGATATTAAACCAATGATAACATTAACTTTGAATGAAAATATTCAGTATCAAAATTGTAACATTTGTTTTATTTGTGAAGATTGTTTTACTATTGAGAATTATAAAGTTCACGATCACTGTCATTTAACTGGTAAATACAGAGGTGCTGCCCATGTAAAATGTAATTTAAATTATAAAATTCCAAATTATGTTCCCATAATTTGTCACAATTTAAGTGGGTATGACGCCCATTTTATAATTCGTGAACTGAATTACGATAATGAAAAAATTGATTTAATAGCACAAAATAAGGAAAGGTATATATCGTTTACAAAACATTTTAGAATAAGTGAAAATAATGTAATTAAATTAAGATTTAAAGATTCATTTAAGTTTATGTCCTCAAGTATTGATCAATTAGCTAAAAATCTTCAGTCTGATCAATTTAATGAAGTTAGAAAGTTTTATTCAAATAATAATGAATTTAACTTACTTAAAAAAAAGGGTGTATTTCCATATGATTATTTGAAATCATATGATCAATTGAATGATGAAACATTGCCCGCGAAAGAAGAGTTTTTCAGCATGTTAACAAACACACATATTAGTGATGAACAATACAATCATGCTTTAACTGTATGGAATACGTTTAATTGTAAAACATTAGGAGAATATTCTGATTTATATTTGAAATCAGATGTTCTAATATTAGCAGATATTTTTGAAAATTTTAGAAAAAAATGTAAAAATATTTATGATTTAGATGCTGCTCATTATTTTACTTCTCCGGGTTTAAGTTTTGATGCAATGCTTAAACAAACAAGAGTTCAATTAGAACTCTTTACTGATATTGATATGATGCATTTTATTAAAAAAGGTATTAGAGGGGGGCTAGCACAATATTCTAAACGTTATGCTAAAGCTAATAACATGTATATGAGTTCCTACGATCCCACTGAAAAATCAATTTATTTGACTTATCTTGATGCAAATAATTTGTATGGTTATGCAACGCTGCGTTTAGATGGTTAGAACAAAATGAAATTGATAGTTTTGATATTATGACAGTAAAAAACAATTAAGAAGTAGGTTATATATTTGAAGTTGATATCGAATATACAGAAAATCTACATGACTATCATAGAGACTTACCTTTATCGAATGATTCAAAACATAACAAATTAATTGCAAGTGTTTTAGACAAAGAAAAATATATTATTCACCAAAGTAATTTAATGCAATGCATTAAAAATGGATTGAAGGTAAACAAAATTCACAGAATATTGGAATTCCTTCAATCACCATGGCTTAAACCATATATAAATCTAAACACTCAGTTAAGACGTTAGATTGGCTAGTCATTGGGAAAATATTGGTAAAAGATTGGGGGCTAGTGCTCTAACAAATAAACCGAATTTTCATTCCTCTTCAATATTTTTAGAAAATTTAGTTGCAATACAATTGAATAGATTAAAAATTGTTTACAATAAACCAATTTATGCAGGGTTTTGTGTATTAGAAATTTCAAAAGTATTGATGTATGACTTTCATTATGATTATATGAAACCAAAATATAATGATAATATAAATTTATTATACACTGACACTGACTCGTTTGTGTATGAAATACAAACGAAGAATTTTTATGAAGACATAAGAAATGATTTAAATAATTTCTTTGATACCAGCAATTATCCCATAAATAATAAGTTTAATTTACCAATAGTTAATAAAGGGGTTTTAGATAAATTTAAAGATGAGGCAACAGGAAAATTGATATTAGAGTTTGTTGGACTCAAAGCAAAAACCTATTGTTTAATCATTCAGGATGAGTCCGAACTCAAAAGAATTAAGGGAATTAAAAAATGTGTGGTTAAAAATGATGTTAGTATGAAAGATTTTCAAGATTGTTTAAACCAAAATAAAGTATTGATCAGACCACAATATATGTTTAGAAGCAATAAACATATTATATACACCCAACTAATAAATAAAGTTACTCTGGAAAATTTTGATGATAAACGATTTGTTATACCTAATACATACCAAACTTTACCATGGGGACATAAACAAATTGATAAATTTTACTTTTCATAAATTTTTTAAAATTTAAATTTATAATATCAATAATAATAATAATAATAATAATAATAGTAATAATAATAATATGTAATACAATTTAAAATATAAGTTGTAAACAAATACATAATAATATATACAAAGTTTAGACCGTTTTGAATTTATTGTTGACCTTATTCAGCGATAATTGATAAATATAATACAACCACAGTTAATTTGTATCTTATTTTTATGCTATATTGTAATAAAAGACAATAATAATAATTTTTTATATATATTTTATTGTATTTATAGTTTTAATTTTTTATAAATTAATAAATATTATATCCAAGAATTATGATTTTCATTAAACCCCAACCATTTCACAAATTCTTTTCCATTTTTTTTCTTTAAAACTTTTTCAACTAAATAAAAGTCTTTGTATTTTACGCGTTGTATCTCCAATTCATAAAAACCTCCAGATATTGGTGTTGTGATCCTTAGTTTTATTAAATTGTCGGGTTTTTTTAAAAAGGTCATGATCCTTAATTTTATTAAATAGCACGGGTTTTTTAGTTAATAAAGTATGGGTGATAATTTTATTGGACAAGTACCGCACACGTGGTGTCGGTACTCTTTCAATATTTTTATCCTTAATAAAGTATTAGATCATAATTATTTTAGAATAAGATTTTTAGTATAAGTAAGTTAGAAATAAGGAGAAGAAATGGAGTATCGTTTAGACATTTAAATAAGACACAAGTCTTATAAAAAAATAAACTTAAAGTAAACTAAAAATTGTGTTCTTATTTCATTATTTGAAAATAAACCCTAATCCATGTTTCTTCCCTCGAAAGGAAGAAGCATAACATTAATTGGCGCAGCCGACAGGATTCACATAATGAAATAATTTAAGAACTTTAAGTTTAAATAAAAAAAAAAAAAACGCGAAATAATCGGAATATTTATTCAGAATAATAAATCCCTTCAAACGGGTTGAATAAATATTAGATACCGAAAAATAAAAAACGCGTAACGATACAGAGTTAAGTTTAGTGATCAACGAAAAAAGAAAGAAAAAGAAAAAAAAGAATATAATGGAAAAGTGAAAAATTTAAAAGTAAATACGAAGGAAAAAATAAAGCAGAGTAAAAGAGAAAATAATAAATAAAATTAAAAGAATAAAGTGAAGAAAGCAGTGTAAAAATAGTGAAAAGTGAAAAAAAAAAAAAGCGTTAATTGATAGCCAAAAGTGTTAGATAAAAAAGAAAATGAAAAAATAATTAAAGAAAAGTAAAACGTGTAAAATTAATAAAAGTGGTTACAGTGTAGTGGTCAAAGTAAAAAGGAAGAAAATAAAAATAGTGAAAAGTGAAAAATAAAAAAAAGGAAAAGGCGTTAATTGATAGCCAAAAGTGTTAGATAAAAAAGTAAATGAAAAAATAATTAAAGAATAGTGAAAAGTGAAAAAATTGAAAAAAAAAAAAAGATAAGTGCAAATTCATGTCAGGAAGTAACACCGGAGCAGAGTATATCGAAAGTGGAACAGAAGAGGATATATCGGAAGAAGAATCACAAGGATCAGCTAAGGCAAGAAGAAAATATAGAAAGAAAAAAATTAAAGGGAAATAAATTAAAAGAAAACCAATTAAAAAATTGTAATAGTTTAAGTCAACCAGATTGTATAAAAACTTTATTTGAAACCAGTAGCTCAAATCCAATTTTAGAAATTTCAGAAATTAAAGTAGATAGACAAAACGAATCCAAAAATTTAGAAGCATATTTTTCCTTCGACAAAAATAAATTCATAAACACAAGATCAGAAAAATTTCAAACTAAGGAAAAAATAGAAAACCAGTTAGAAAAAGAGAAAGAATCAGAAACAAAAAGTAACAGTCCTATTAAAACTGAAAATATAAATAAGATAGTTCTTGATAGGGAAATACCAAAAGTAATTATAGACAATACTAATTTTCTAATACGTAATTTAAATTTAAAAATGGCAGACATACAACAAACATTTCAGTGTTTACAACAAATACCTATTTTTGACGGAAATTTAATATCAGGGAATATAGAATTAAATTTAGAAAAATTTATGAATACATGCAAGTTAGTTAATGATTGTTTAGATAAGGATGGACAAGATCAATTGTTACAATTCCTTCCTACTAGACTACAGGGAGACGTTTATTTGAAAATTAAAA
Source organism: Pedicia rivosa (assembly GCA_963082725.1). Classification (NCBI taxonomy): domain Eukaryota; kingdom Metazoa; phylum Arthropoda; class Insecta; order Diptera; family Pediciidae; genus Pedicia; species Pedicia rivosa. The sequence continues at coordinate 5,122,016 of OY720152.1, forward strand.
ATAGTAAATACAATTCCATGGACGAAATGTTCCAAATATTAAAAGAATGCTATTCAAAAACAAGAAGTTTAGAAGAAATATATTGTGAAATGAATTCGTTAATCCAAAGATAAAATGAGTCAGCAATATCTTTTATTGAACGTATAGAAGAAATAAGAAATGAATGTGATATTTGCGCAAAAACCGTACTTCCAGGCGGAGAATATTCTCAATTGCATGAAAGAATGGCAATAAAAACATTAAAATATGGATTAAATAACCAAATATTAAAACAGCACATAATATTACAAACAGAAAAAACATTTAATAAATTAAAAGAAATAGTAAAAGTAGCAGAAAACGCATTACAGGAAGAGATAAATATTAAGAAGTCAGAAAATGAAATGAAAAATATGTTAAAACAAATTTTAGAAACAGATGAAAATAAAGATAGTCAACTAGAAATTAATAAACTCTTATTAAAAATTTTAACAAGTAACAATAATAGATCGGAAATAGAAAAAACGATGAGGCCAGAATTAAATAAAAATCCGGCAGAAGAAACTAACAAATTATTAACAGACTTTATAAAAGAAACTCGAGAAAAAATGGATAAAATTGATAGTGAAATACATACAAAAATTAATAGACACAATAATTTAAATAACAGAGAGTTCGATAGGGGTCAATATAACAATTTTCAATCAAGAACTAACAATTACAAAGATGAGCCAAGTAGTACAAACTACCAAAGTCAAAATTTAAGGGAAAAGGGGGATTACACAAATCCAAATTATTATCAAAATAGGACAAATACAAGGAGTTCACCAATCATTTGTTTTAATTGTAACAAGCCAGGTCATATAAAATCGGAATGTAGGTACAGAGCATATAACCCTTATTGTAGAAAATGTAGAGTTTATGGACATAATGATCACAATTGTCAAAATAGATTCCAATCAGACAAGAGAATAAATGCAGTAATAAATGAAAATCAATTAATTATTTGTCAATTTTGCATGAAACCGGGCCATGGAGACAATAATTGTGAGAAATTACAAACAATCAAATTGCGAGAAGAAATAGTATGTAATTTTTGCGATAAATTAGGTCATATAGAAGAAAACTGCATATTTAAAGAAAAATTAACACAGAAACTAAAGTCGGAAAACTAGAACGGGCGGAACAAAGACACCATGTTCCAGCCCATATTCATAATGAAAATCGGTGTAAAACAGAAGAAGTTAAGAAAGAATATAGAAATGCAATGGTAAACATACCATTAGTTATAGTGAAAAACGAAAAAGATAAATCAGTAATAGGTACAGGCGCAGAAAATTTAAAAGAAAAGGCAAAAATAAATACAATAGAAAAAATAATAATTAATGGTATAAATGGAAATAAAAAAGAAACAATGGGTACGGTCACAGATGCAGATGGAATTTTAGGTAGAGATTTTTTGTGGAATCATACGGTAATAGTTAATGGAAAGCTTAGGTTCCCTCGAACGGAAACTAATAACCAAATAGAAATACCATTCCTAACATTAAATTCTCAGATACAAAATACTGAACCAGAAGAGATTAAAGCACCAAGTTTTAGGGAAACCATTAAAAAGGTTTTGTATGCCCCCGCGAGAGCGGAAACTGTTGTGAAAATTTCGGCTCAGGTTGAAGATGAGGAAGACATGTTGTGTGACTCTGAAGAGATCATGCCAGGTGTATTTATATGTAATTCATTGGTTAAGCCCAAAGATCAGGAAATTAACGTTAGCATCAATAACCAAATTGCCAAAATGTAATCAGAAGTTAATGAAATTAACTGAATTCAATGTTATCCCATTGAAAGATAGGGAAAAAATTGAAGAAAGTAATAAGGATATGCCATTGAAAGATATGGATGAAATTAAAGATAGTAAAAAGGGAATAAATTTGAAAAATAGGGATGAAATTAAAGACAGTAGAAAGGGAATACATTTGAAAAATATGGATGAAATTAAAGACAGTAAAACGGGGATAAATTTGAAAGATATGGAGGAAAATAAAGAAAATATAAATGTTACCCCATTGAAGAAAATGGACGAAAGAAAATTTGAAACAAATAATAATAAAAATAAAGAAAATAATACAGGGCAAGAAATTTATGAATTTACAAAAGAAAAGGAGAGTAAAACATATCAAGCATTCAAATTTTTAAAAGAAATTCAAGCAGAACAAGAAAAGAAAATACATGAATCCAATTTAAACCTAGAAATTAAAGAACAGAATCGGGAACAAGTAGGAATAATAATGATAATATTAGTAATAATAGTATTAAACAGGATAAGGAGAATTATTAGAAAACAGAGAGAAATTCAGAATAAATTGAATATACCCAGTAGAGTAAACATGATATGGAGAAAAGTAAGGTACAAAACAGAAAAGAATAAATTAGAAAAAGTAAAAGTTACAGATTCAAAGCCAATTCAGGAAAACGAAACAAATATTATATATTCACCAACAATAGTACGTAAATATATTTAGAAAAAAAAAATTTAAAGAAATTGGAATTTTCAAATATTTTTATAAACTAAAATAAAATAGATTATAAGTTCAATCTAAAAAGGTTTCATATTAAATAAAAATAGAAAAAATAATTGTAATAATTACAGTACAGATAAGATTTCAAGAAATAAAATTATAATTGATAGTAAATGAATAAAATATAAAAAAAAAATTAATAATTTCAAATATAAGGATTAATGAAAAAATAAAAAAAAACGTTAAATTTCAAACTACTTTAAAAACTAATAATAATCAATGAGATATCAATCGATTAATATAATGAAAAAACAAATTATTTTTTAAAAAAAATTAATTAAAATTTTTATCTTAAAATAATAATAAAAATAATAAGTTTAAGTTCAGTTTACAAAAGGTTAGTTATTAATCTAAAAAAATTAATTATATAAAATGAAAATTGCATTAAAGTAAAAGAAAAAGAAAATAAATTAAATAAAATTAAATTAAGAGAACAAAAATAACAAATAAAAGCAAGAAATAAATAATAATAAATCAATTTAAAGTAATATAAGTACAAAAAATAAAATAATTGGTAAATTCAATAAAATAAGAAAAAAAAATAAATACATAAATAAATCTGAAACATTATTTAAAAACTTAAAAGGAGATTCTGAAGAATAATAGAATTTATAAAAATTGATTTAAATTTTTACCTTAAATAAAAATTTAAATGAAATAGGTACAGTTAAAATTTTAATATAAAACATTTGGTTAATGAAACATAAAAAAAAATAAGTAATTATATAAAAATTACATTACATAAAAAATAAATAAATAGCAAATATACGTAGAGAAATAATTTTAAAATTAAGAAGAATCGAAATATTAAACAAGAATAATAAGAATATAATTACGTAAAATTTAATTAAAAAAAAAAAAAAAAATAAAACAAAAATTTATTTTATAGTAAAGAATATAAAACAAATTCTTGTTAAAAAGAGGGGGGAGGTATGTTGTGATCCTTAATTTTATTAAATAGCACGGGTTTTTTAGTTAATAAAGTATGGGTGATAATTTTATTGGACAAGTACCGCACACGTGGTGTCGGTACTCTTTCAATATTTTTATCCTTAATAAAGTATTAGATCATAATTATTTTAGAATAAGATTTTTAGTATAAGTAAGTTAGAAATAAGGAGAAGAAAAGGAGTATCGTTTAGACATTTAATAAAACACAAGTCTTATAAAAAAATAAACTTAAAGTAAATTAAAAATTGTGTTCTTATTTCATTATTTGAAAATAAACCCTAATCCATGTTTCTTCCCTCGAAAGGAAGAAGCATAACATTGGGTGTCCATTATAATCTTCAAGAAGGTAAGTAATTGGGTTTGTATTTTGAATTTTAATAATTTTAAAAATTTCAGTTGTACAATTAGGTGTATAACCTTTCTCAAAAATATGTTTATATTTGCTGATGCGGACATAATCACCAAGTTTATATTTACTTTTTTTTTTTTTTGAGATTGTTTATTCATATGATTGTATACAGTGTCAAGTAATCTTTTCTCATTTTTTTTATTTACATTAGATGGAAACATTTTTATTGTTCGATGTATTGTTTCGTTATTATATGTATACAAAAGACCTTTTAATATAGATATCCAGTTATAATTTCCATTCATACTAAATTTTTTCCACATTTTTTCTTTCAATGTTCGATTAAATCGTTCTACTATACTAGCTTCAACTGTAACAAGTTCTACATACATATAAAATAAATCATCTTTGATTAAATAAAAAAATAATTTATTTGTATTACAGAAATACTACATACAGGAGAAATACTTCACAAACGGATATGTATGGATAAAAGTCTACAAGTGAATGTGCGAAATATAAAAGATACTGACAAACGAATTCAATGTCAACTGATCCCATCACCAATTATAAATTTACGTTCACAAATTGCAACAGTTCCTGTTCCTCAAATACCGACAACATCTTACAGGCCATCTCCAATCAATACCAAATGATTTTCCAAGATCAGACCATAAGACATATAATATCAATATAATGTATATAGACTGGACAAATTATAAACTGAAAATTTTAAGAAAAATAAAAGAAAAACAATTTTATTTTTAAATTTAATATTTTAGTGTTTTATTTTATGAACAACAAATCGATTAACAACAGAAAATTTAGAATCTAATAATGATGAAATTTGTTTAAAAATAATTTCCTCAAACGGTAGTATTGTTAGACTGGATGAATTATTTAATCTAGAAAAATAATTAGACTCAAATAAGAAAATCTCAATATTTCTTTTTACCTAAAAGCAAAACCAGAAATAGAATTTTATAGTAAATCAAACATACTTGTTATAATAACTGTAGGATTCCGATTTATTAAAAAAATCTTCAATATCTTCTCCTTCATAGTTTACAGTATGTTCTTCAGCAATATTTACACTTTCATCAAATGCCATTAATAAAAACTCATCACCAATAGAAAATACTTCTTGTTCTAATTCCTTCTTATTAAATCCATTTTTACTGTATACTTCTTTAAACAGTTTTATTTTATTTAATGATGGATTTTCCTGCGTTGTATCGATTTCAGTTTTGGAAAAAAAATATTCCGATATTTCTTTATAAATATTATTGCAAAATATTATTAAAATTATCTAAAATAAAAAAAAAAATTGAACGGTGATTTATTAAATACGAAACGCCACTTACCATGATTATCATTTTCCATTTTTAATTCACCAATACGATCAAGAGCATGTAAAACATTTAATGTTGATGTTGCTTTTAATAAATGATTTAATAGAAGTTTAATTATTGGATCATTTGTTTCTGTGTGTTTGTTGTCAATTTGATTTCTTGTTCTCTGAAAAATGATGTTGCTTGTTACTTTGATTGGATTACATGCTGAAAAATTAATTTAAAAAAATAAAACATTGTTTACCTTTTCACTTGAATTAAACTCCAAATAACGTAGATCTTCTTTTATCAATTTTCTTATTTCTTCCAACGCTTCTCCATATCAAGTAAGCATTACATATTCTATGATGAACAACTCTGTTTCATTACAATGAAATATTTGTTTACATAAAATATTTTTTTTATTATTTTTTATATGATTTGCTTTTTTGTTGTATTATTTTTAGTTAGAACAAACACAATATAACATGATTTAATTAAACTTACCTTAATATTAGTTTAAACAAATTCCGTTACTTTGAACTGATTTTATTTTATTTATTTTCACAACCAAAATATATATATGACATTTAACAAATTTGTTGTGGGAAATTTTTGTGGTCATTATTTTTTTAGTGTTATGTCGTGCATATATAAAAACGCTACAACGTTATTGAAACATTAACTATAAAATTATTTAATAAAAAAAAATTTATTTCTTCAATATATACTCTCAAATTTAGTTCTAAATATTATTTTAAATATTAAAAAATTTTAATTTTGGAATATACATTAAAATAAAACATGTTATATAAAATATTGTTTAAATATATCGGTTGATTTTTAAATAGCATTATGGTAGAGCATTGCTATGATCGAAAAGTAAAACTATAAATTTCCATAAAAAATTTTATCGTGCTATTCACTTTACTCTAATGCTTTCATACCTGTATGAAAAAGAAGGATAATTCATTATATCACCAATTACCGCAATTCTGGTAATGCAGTTTTTTTTAACTAAATTGGATATATCTACATCACCAGATTTTTTAAAAAATATTTAAAAACACAGAAAAATCAGAAATTAATTCTAGTTTATTTGAAAAATACTCAAAACCCTATCCATTTTTTACTTCCCTTTTCCATTACGAAATATTTAATTGAAAAAAAAAAAAAAGAAATAAAACAAAAATTTATTTTATACTAAAGAATATTTTTGTTAAAAAGAGGGGAGCAACCCAGTGCTCCACGTTTGACGAATCTTAATAATAATAATTATTATTCAAATTACATACATTTTTATTATCGCATTGTTGTTGTTGTTGCTGCCGTTGCTGTTGTTGTTGTTGCTGTTGTTGTTGCTGCCGTTGTTGTTATTAGTTTGACTCCTGAGAAACATATTCAAGATGTACGTGTGCTGTGTGTAAAAAAAAAAATAAATTTTAAAAATTATTTAAGTTTGCAATGTGACGGGGAGTGCAAAAGTTTTTTTAAAAAAGCTAGGGACCTAAAAAAAACAAAATAATAAATTTTGTATGGGTACAAATGGCAAAAAATAAAAAAAGTCTCAAATATTTCTAAAATAACAGTAGAAAATAATGAATTTCAAACTTACGGGCTAAACAAAAGAAGAAAAGATTAAATAATAATGTATTAAAATTTTGACACTGAACAAAGAACCGTTTTCAACTAACACGAATTTCAAACTTGCGGACTAAACAAAAGAAGAAAAGATTAAATAATAATGTATTAAAATTTTGACTGAACACAAAACACGTCTGAACGATCACGAATTTCAAACTTGCGGACTAAACAAAAGAAGAAAAGATTAAATAATAATGTATTAAAATTTTGACTGAACACAAAACACGTCGGAACGATCACGAATTTCAAACTAGACTGGAGTCTGTGCAAATGATAAAAATTAAAATAATAATTATTTGAGGAAAAAACAAAAACAATTTACTTCCGTAATAAATTCTCCTTCTTTTTCATACGGGTATAAACTCATTATGACGTCATTAAATATATATTTGTCTCCTTCTAAACATATAGTTGACTCTGTCGAGTGATCAAAAAATTTCCCTTGTTTGGGCAATTCACATTTGTTGACGATTTGACTTAAAATTTTAGACATTTTTTTTTGTGAGTATTAAATAAAATAAAAAAGTGATTAAAATAAGTTTAAAGTATAAAAAATGTTTTATGCCTCACTGTAATAACACTAGCACTGTAATAACACATAAAAAAATTAGAGAGATACACACACATTTATATATATTTATTATTAATAGAAAGTTGTAACATCGATCAACATAAATTTTCATTTATGCATACAAACGGGACAGTCACCGAACACACACATACATACACAGCACGCTCATCACCTGACAGACATTTTTAATTTTTTTTTTGGTAAAAAACAAAATTTCATAAGCCTTTTTCAATTATGACAATTGTTCAAAAACATTTTTTTTAAATATTTTATTAAAAAGAAAATTCAAATTAAAAATTGACTTTTCAGAAAATTCAGACTTTGTTTATTTTTTCTTTATGTTTTTTATTTTTATTTTTTAATATTTTTGTTTTTTTTTTTCATACGACAAAAAAAGCGGCAAGAATTTTATTTTTACTTTTCAGGTTTTTTTTTAAAAATACCGATTTTTCCATATTTTTTTATTATTCTGATTTATTTTATTTTTATTGATTTTTTTACAGAAAATTTTAAATAATTCTGTTTTTGCTTTTGATTTACAATAATTTCTTGTAGGTAATTATAGTAAACTTAATTAGTTAATGGAAAATATGTTTGTTTTTCGGATTATATTAAAGAGAAAATGGCAAACAAAAAAAAAAAGAAAGTTATGGAAAGCAGTAAATTTTCATTTATTATTATTTATTATTTAAATAAATAATATAGAGAAAATGGCCGACAACAATTTTATGAAGAAATATTTATTAGCTGTCACCTTGTTTTATTTACTTTTTTTTTATTGGCACAATTTGTTCTTGTTTTTAATTTTAATTAATTAATTTTTTTTTAATTATTGTTTCAAAAAAATTCAGTTATTAATTTATGTTATCTTTAATCTTGTTTTACTTCTTATTATTATAAAAAAATTTGTGTTTCCTTTCTTTAAACATTTTTATTAATTGTTTGTTTGTTTGTTTCTTTTATACGGTTACTAAGAAAGTCAAGCTTCTTAGTAACAACAGCTCATATGTCCTACAAGGCTCTTAAGCTTTTCTCCTCAATCCACGTCATTCAATTTTTAAAGGAATATTGTTCATCTTAAAGATAAAACAACACTCGTTCCTTCTTTAGTGACCTGTTGGTCCTTTCTGAAATCAATTTTACAGATTTAAACTCATCTAAGGGCCTTTTCAGAAGATTGCCAAACTCCTTTACGAAATCTTTTGTTCCAAGGGCGAAATTCATCAACTCTACAGAAGGGAATTTTTTAGAAGATCTTCAAAACTTCTTTAGATAAATAAAGTTCAATTTTATAGATTTGAAACTCTTCTAATAGATTTTTTAGAAGATATCTAAACTTCTTTGTAAATAAAATTCAATTTTACAGATTTGAAACTGTTCAAAGAGTTTTTTTAGAAGATTTCTAAACTTCTTTGTGAAATCTTTTGTTTAATGGGAGAAATTCATCAACTCCACAGTAGCGAATTGTTTAGAAGATATTCAAAACTTCTTTAAAGTGACAATTTTTGATTTTGTTCCCCACCCCGAAGCTCCTTACAGGTCACTCAGCTTTCATTCACGTACACTTAGTATTTCTACTTGTGGTGAAATCCAGCTGACCCACCCATTTCTTCCCTGTCCTCGCGATCAAAAATTGTCACCTTTGATGCACCTTCTCCATTGTTCCGTACAACGTTGGTTGTTCATCTATATGGAATAGTAGAAAAAGTAACAAGAAAATATGGATTACTGGAACGTTGTTCTGTTTTTGACTATAGAAACCAAATTGTTCTTCCTTCTGCCATTATTTATTTTATTTATTTATTAAATTTCAAAAAAATTTATTTTATTTTCACTATATAATATTTACATTTCATTTCTAATTTTCTTAATTTACATTATAACTTGTTTAATTCTTTTTAATTTACCACTTACTTTGTTATAATCTTCAAACTCCATTCCCATCTTCCAGGGCACAACTTCCACAACACTTTATTAAACCCGTAATTTCTTCTAAAATCAAATATAATAAGGAAATATATATTAAATGCTACAGAAACAAGAAAAATAGAATTTTTGATAACGAAAAAAAATAAATATATTTCATAGAATATTAATGAAAATTCATTTTTATAATCAAAGACGTAGTTCTTGTTATTTTTTTTAATCATAAATAAATTAAAAGAAGGATTTAAATGTAAAATTCTGGAGAAATTATTAAAACAAAAAAAAAATGTGGAGGCGCCAAAATTGTTTTTCAAATAAAACTAGGCGCCTCCATCCACAAGAAATTAAAAATAAATCTCTATGACGTTGAAATATGAATAGATAATTTCCGATGCAGTTTTTGAAATAAAACAATAAATAATTAATGAGAATTATGAAAATTTATTAATAAATATTTTTTATAAATATAATAATAAATGAAGAAAAGCAAAGCTTTCATTTCAATTTTGCCATTTTAATTTTGTAATTAATTAAGCATTTTATTGTTATTTAAATAATTACGTGTCAGTATAAATTTTTAATTTCATTATAGATAATTGTTTACACAAAATATCGGCATACTTTAAAGGAGTAGCAAAATAATTGCTATTTCCAATAGCATAAACAATTGAAACAATTGAAAGAATTAAAGTTAATTTTGTTTATTTTGAATTCAATCTTTCATTTGTTTGTTAGCAACTACAATATTTTTATTGAAATTAAATATTTTACTGTCTCTTAAATTATTTTACATTTAATTAATTTAATTATTCTTTATATGAGTTTATTATTAATTATTTAGATTATGTGTGTTTGTTTTTTTTTTTAATTAAGTTTAAGGAAAAAAAAAACAGTAGAAATTTTGCTGAAAAATTAGGAAAAACAAAAATTTATTTCGGTGGTTTTGTTTTGTAATTTATGAAATTCGTTTTTTTTAAGTGTCTGTAATCAGTTTATTTGAATTTCATTTTCTAATAAATCGATTTCAAATTTAAAACCAAAATAATTAGATGGAACCGATCGATTATTAATTCTGATCCAAATACAAATCTACAAATTTCTTTTGATTCAAACAAAAAAAACCAAACAAATTTCACTTAAATATTTTTCAATAATTGGAAATTATTATATTAATATTTTGTTTGACTTTTGATTAACGGTAAAGTAAAAAAAACACTAATTTTTTATTTAAAATAATTTAAATTGTTCATTTTGTGCGACGACTGAACAAAAAAAAGTTTCAATTCCAATTTTTGAATTTTCTCTTTATGGAATTTCCTTTTTTTTTTGTAAATGTCAAATCATTTTATTATTACATAAAAGGTTAAACCAAAACAAAAGGAACGAACTAACTTACAAACTAAAATTGTCTTTTTCTTAATTTATTTATTTAATTTTTTTTTTTTTTTTGTTTCTTTTGTTTATAAAAGAAAAATTGTTTTATTTTTTAATACTTTTTAGCTTTTTAGCCTTTTTAATTTTTTCCTTAATAAAACATATAAAATATTTTTAAATTAATATTTAATTAAATAGAAACAGGAACAATATTGTGTTGTCATCCTTTTCTTCTTTTTGTTTATCTTTTTTTTTTCTTAATTTCTTTGGTTCCTATGATTTAACTTTCTTTCATCTTTTTATTTTATTTTTGTTTGTTTTCAGCAACCAATAGTAACCAAAATAAATTAAATATACAACAATAAGAAAAACAAAGAAAAGAAAACTAACGATTCCTATGGCAACGTAATAATAATTAATAATAATTAACAACAATATTTAGTCAATTATTATACAAATTTTAAAGTTTTCATTTTATTTAAAAAGAAAAATTTAATTAAAAAAAATGTAGAAAAAAAGAGTGAGAGAGAGAGAGAAAGGAAGAGTGTGAGTGAGGAGGAAAAAAAATAAATTATTATTAAATAAAAACAAAAAAAAAAATGTTACAAAATATTCGTAATTTGTGTGTTTTGTTGTATTATTTAAATTTTTATACTTAAGTACGTGAATTACTATAATCAGAATAAATTGAATTAACATCTTTAAATTTTGTTCCTGTATTATTTCTAATTGTTATTAATTGTTGATTTTGTTGTTTTTTATTATAATTTCTTGGACAATCAATTAATGTTTTAACACGTACAGATTCATATGGTATTTGTTTACCATTTGATAAACTTGCGGTTATATGAACAAAATAATGACTTCTAGATGATAAACCAACAAGACGTAATGTTTCGATTTCAGGACTGAAATTAGAAAAACAAAAAAATACATATTATTGTGTTTTTAATGAAATTTTTCAATAAACAAACAATTTTTTTTTTTGTTGATGAAATACAAAATGTGGGTGGAGGAAATAGAATAATTTTGGGATTATTCTGGTTTGGTTTTTGTTTTAATTAAAAATGGAAGATTAATTTTTTTTTTTGTCTGTAACGCGAAATTTTTTTTTTTATCTAGTGACCCAAAAACTCAATCAAAAATTAGACAACAGCCAACAAAAAAAAATGTAATAAACAAGAAAATAACAACAATTTATGAAATCAATTTTTTTTTCTTGTTTTTTTTTTTTTATTTTTCTGATAAAGAAAAAACTTCATTTTACGTTGATTCTATTTTTTTTTTATCAATTCTTCACTATTGATATTTTTCAGAACAAAAAAAAATAAAAAGAAAAATTCGTGGAAAACATTAAATATTGACGGAACTCTTCAGTAAACTTTGGACCATTTAAAATTTATAAGAGACAAAATGTCCAATATTACACAAAATTTGTTCATTAATTGAAATTCAGTCAATTTCAACAGATAAAAGTGAAAGACAATAAAGTTAGAGTTGTTATGTCAATAAATTAATCATATTCAATTCAATAATAATTGCTTTTCTATTTGATTAGAGAAAATTAAATTCCATTTACGGAGAGAGAGAAAAGATAAAAAAATTTTGATTTTGATTTATTTATGATTCATAAAATATAGAAAATATCACCCCCCATTTAATTAGAGACTCATTGAAACTCTTTAAAAATAATATTTTACTTGTTTATAAATCATTTAAAATAATTGCTGTCACCACAATATTTGATTGTAAATGATGAATCGATTCTTGTATATGAAACGCAATTTTTTTTTTGTTTGTAATTTTAATAAAATAAAATCCATAATAATTTACTGAATTTATTTACAATTATCGTCATTTAGTTAATGCTTTATAATTCAAATAATATTTGGTCACTTTTATAGAGAGCTTTTAGATAATTATTTGTACTTTACATTTTGTGATTACCATAATGTAAATGCGTCTATTAATTCATAATCTATGTTGATTGTTGAATTCTTTCATCAAAAATTGATTCTTTTATAAATTCTGTAATTTGCTTCAATAAATTATTTGGGAAAAAAATCAGTGAAAAAAAAAATCATTTGATTTTCATAGAAAATGATTAAACGTAAAATATAATTCGACAAAGTTTTATAAAATTCAGACCCAGATAAAAAATTTATTTCTAACAAATTAACGGAATTAATTTAAAGATTCTTACCGTTTTTTAGGATAAAAACAATTAATTTGTTGAAGTTGTGGATGTTCCATTAATTCTTCATTAATTTCACAATAATTTGCCGTTTTAATATTATCAAATTCACGATTTTTCACCAATAATTTGATAACATAAACACAATACCTGAAAAGTTGAATTGATAAAAAAATTGATTTTTAATTAAAAGTTGGAAAATTTTATTTCCATTAATTTAATTTCTATTACCCATTTTTTGCTTACCTTATTTTTCTTGTATCATTTGATGTAAACCATGCAATTGTTGTTGAACGACAACTTCTTGTTGAACTAAATTCTATAATACTCATATTTTTTGGTAATTCAGGTAAATGATTAAATTGTTCTTTGGATGTAATTGTCATCTGAAAGAACTTATTTATTTTCAAAAATTATCTTTTTCTTTTTCTTTGTATTAAAAAAAAAAAAATTAATCTAAATTAAAAAAAAAAAAAATTGAAATAAAATATAAACAAACCTCAACTTTATTTATTGTTAAAAAGTCATCATCTGTACTTGGTGTTACACGTATAATATAACGATCACCTGGATTTGTATTCGAAATTGTTATCCATGTTGGTTTAAATATATTTTTTTTTAATAAAATTTTATGTTTTTGTTTCATTATACGGACATCAACAGAACCACCACATGGTATTACAATTAAACGTACATTTCTTAATGATGATGATTTCATTGGTACCTACAAAATATAATTTTCATTGCAATATAAAATATTTGTTTTTATTTCTGTTATTTCAACAATGTGTAAAAACTCACTTTATAACTGAAAACAGAAACACCACCTAAATCAGATAATTTTCCTGTAACTGTTTTATCTTCTTGTAATGGTATTGGATGTGTCCGATTTAACCATGTTTTTGTTGATCCCAGTAAAAATGAAAAATTACTTAATTTTGTATGAATTGCAAAAATATCAATAAAATATGGTGTATTCAATTGAAGTCCACGTAAAATTTGTTGTGATTTTGATCCAGTACATATAATTGACATAACATTTGATTCTACAAACATTCATTTGAATTAATTTCATATTTATTTTAGAACAAAAAAAAATATTATGGGAAATTTTTATATTTTGAAAAAAAGAGGAAAGGGAACAATTGCATTCAAAACTCTTTCAAAAATATTGATTTTAATGAATTATATAATAAATAATAATAAATAGAAAACAAACCAATTTTCATTATTCTTTCCGGTTTCATTTTCTGTAAATTTTCAATCATATAAAATTGTTCACAATTTTTATTTAATGTTGATGATGATGAGGATGATGATAACATTAACATTGATGCTGCTTCACATAAACTTTTTTGTTGTTTTTCTGTATTTATTGTGATACAATAATGCATTGCATGAATATCTAATTTACTGTAAATAAAAGAATAACAAAAAAAAATTCATTATATATAAAAAAAAAATGTAACAAAACTGAATATAATCAAAATATTCTAGTTCTGTTCATTGCCGTTGTCGTGTATATACGTCACGCGGAATAAAATAAAATAAGACAGAGTGTTGAACGTACTTTTTATATTTGTCTACTCTGTCTGAATAAACAAAAAATATTATTATTCATCAAGAGAATTGCGTAACCGAGACAATGTTGTCATCGTTTACATTCTTTCTTTCTTTCGTTTTTTTTTTTCTTCTTATTTTCCTTTCTGTCAGAGTTTAGTTTTTTTTCAGTCTTTCATTCTTTCTTTCTTTTTCTTAATCTTAACCTATGTCAATGTTCAGTTTATTGAACCATATTGAACGGGATGTACGGATCTGGGATTGATGGATTGAAAATTTTTCTTCATATTTTTTTTTGCATTTAAAAAAATGGAAACATTTTTTACACGACGCTTGTAATCTTGTTGTTATTTTTATTCTTTATTATTAATAAATAAATAAAGAATAAAAAAAAAAATGTCAATTTATTATACGACATAACAGAAAAAAAAAATCACATTCCAATCTATCACTTTTGTTCTCTTTTTGTTTTTTTTGTTTTTTTTTCTATCACCCGATTAATATTTGTGTGCTGTACATTTTTTTATAAGATGATGATTTGATGATTAAAATGATGACTGAATTTTTTATATTTGCTGTTGTTGTTGTTGTTGTTGTTATTGTTTATTTAATAAAGATTTAATAAAGATAAAACACAAAACAACAAACCCCAACTTTTTTTTTTCTTATTTGTTTATCCAGTTAAACAACTTCATCAACATTTTTTTTTTCATCTCATTTTTTATTAATCATGACAATCTGCAATAATTTAATGGAATATATTGTATTGTATTGTATTTGTGCGTACTGTTCGTGTTGTTGTTATTTGTTGTCGTTACCGTTTTGTCATTTTTTCTTTTTTTTTTTTTCCAATAACGTGAAATTTTTTTTTTTTGTTTTTGTAAAAGAGAGAAAAATCTCACGCACATTTTACGCTCTTTTGTTTCTTTTTTTTGTGTTTTTTTAAATCAGGAAAGAAAATAAGAAAATTTTCTGTTTTAATTAAAGAAATGTTTTTACCTTTTTTCCCATTTAACAAGAACTTGATGTCTTTGTTGACGATTTTGTAAACGTATTTTTGTATTTGTTGTTTGTGTACGATTTAAATATGGCCAATTCTCATCAATTTGTCTTTTTTCAGCGATTATCTGATATTTACAATTATTTTCGGTTGTTATTAAAAAATCATATTGTCCTGGTTTTGCACACATTATTGATATTTGTGTTTCATTTTCTGGTAAATAATTTCCGAAATTAACTGAAATTAAAATTGTAAAATAATTTTAGTGATTCAAGAATTGAATTGTTATAAAAAAGAAAAATAATTGAGAAAGTTAGTTGACTTAAGGACAACAAATTGAACTAAAACTGTTCTGCCGTTAACACGAAAAGTTCTCTCTGTTCCTATTTTTTCAATCAAATTTTATCAAAATGTTTAAAGAAACAATTTACAATTTTATTAATGAAGAAAAGAATCTTACTTGTTTTATTGTAGAAAATGTTCCAAGTGACTGGTGATGAACACGATGACATATTAATTGTTAATGGTGAAAACTCCTTCAATATCACAGAATATCTAAAAATGGGAAAATACAAATTCTTAATAATAACAAAATTTAATGTCATTTTAAATTACGCATAAATTCATAACTAAGAAGTAAGATAAGATAATTAAAGGTTGAAGAAAGAAACAATAATTAAAGAAAAATTTCAAATTGTTGAAAAACTCGTCATAGAAGAATATCAAATGTTACCATTGACCTCCAAAACAAATATTTCCACTACGCATAGTTCTCAACTTTGTCATAAGAATTTTTTTCAATTTAAATCAACAAAATAGCAAACGGAGAAAAATTCTTTTTTCGTGCTCACACACACACAAATAATAATTATTATTATTATGTCTGCCTCGGTTTTTTTTTGTCTCTGTTATTTTGCTTCGAAGAAAAAAAAATATAAAAACAAATCATTTAAAATACAAAACGTAATGACTTCTAGTGACGTTCAAAAATTAAAACAACAAAAAAAAAAACGAATAACGTTTCGTGTTATTAGCACGCGTGTTTAAGTCTACCAGTAAAAAGTGTGTCATCAAATTATAAAATGGCATCATTTGTCATCATAAGAACTCAATTTACAAAATACAAAATATACAAGTAGAAACTAACAGCAACAACATAATTAGGTATACTGCATTCTATACAGTGTATTAGACTAAACGGAATAAGATTACGTAAATTTATTCAGTTTTGAGCGACTCCTGTGAATAACCTCTAAGAAAAAATTTTAATGTAAAGAAAATCAAGTGGAGGCGCCATAAAATATTTGTGCGGATTCTTTTTTTTAACCAATTGTATTCAGACAACTGACCATTAAACTGTTTTTTTTTTTCTTGAACCGTAAATGATTTTTCCCAAAAAAAAATGTAGCACCCCAAAGGAAAACAGAAAAAGCCAATAAAAAAAATAAATGGAAATTTTTTCTCTAAATTGAAAATTTCCATAAATTTTTTTTTTTAATGGAAAAGGAAAGGAAAAAAACAATCTTTAAATTGTCTTCACTTTTGACTCATAAAACAAAAGAAAAAAAGGTCATAAAGGATTTTCATTTTTGTTTCCCTATTTTTTCTCTCATTTCCCTATGGCAAAAATATTTTTAATATTCCCGAAGAAAACTAAATTAATAAATTATCTTAACTTCTCTCTCACCCTCTCTCTCTCTCTTGTTATTTTATTTTCTATTTTTTTTTTGCTTTGCAACAAATTATCTTTATATTTTCTTATGTCGAAAAATGTACATTTTATTATGATTTCTTCAAATATTTCTTCATCATTCCATATTCTCTACAAACATTATTCGTTTTAAGGATACAGAAAAACTATATTAAAAATTATGATCCTTTCTGTCTTTTTTATAAAAATATAAATCTAATAAAAATTTATTTTTATTACCATTAAAAAGCACAAAAATAATAAAAATAATAATAGCAACAAGAGCAACAACAGCAACAACAACAATTATAGAGAAATAAGGGAAAAATGAAACGCAAGAAAATAGGAAAAATATAAAAATTACTTTGTAGATTGTTGATTGTTGTTGTTGATTGTTGTTGTTGTTATGAAATTATATAATAAAATAAATGACATTCTATCCATTTTATATTGTCTCGTTATCAATAATAACAATAACAACAACAACAACAACAACAACTAAAACAAGAAGAGTAACAATATTAACAACAACGGTTAAGTCGTTTCAAAAGTAAAGCTTAAAAATATTTTATTGCATAAAGAAAATAAAAAGAAAAAAAATAAAAAAAACGGCAGAAACAGAAAATATCGAAAAATTCATAAAGGGAAAATAAAAATGGGAAAATTCTAGAATGAAAGAAGGTGATAGAGGAAGAGAAATGTGAAGATATTGAAACAGTGTTGTTCGTCTGTTATTTTTTGTTTTTGTTTGTGATGAATGAATAATAATAAAATAACGTATTGTGATCAAAAAATATATTACCAAGAGAAAGATTATTGTGGTTTCTTTTTTTGTCTAGTTACATGTAAAGTTTATTAACCCTTTTTTTTTGTCTTTTATTTCCTCTTCTTTTACTTGTACTATAAGAGATTTTGGTGGGTTTATATTTTTATTGTGTGCGTTAATGATGAGTTGTGTTATTTGTTTAAAATTATGTAAAGAATTTTATATCCCTTTAGGACTTTTCGTAGAAAGACACAAAAAAAAAAACAATGATAATAATAAATTTTTTGTTTATTTATGAACCGACAACAGAGACACATCCTTTATTTTTCTTTTCCCCATAAAATAAATTCTCAAAAAGGATTTAGAATTTTATCTTAATTTTCATTTAAGAATAATTTGTTTTGTCTTTTACTGTTTTTGATTATTCAATAATTTTGGTAAACTGCCAAAAATTTCTGTTTTCTTTAGATTTTCTTATTTTATTGTAAATTATTATTTGAATTGTAAGAAAGAACAGACAAATGATTTACATTCCTTTATTTTTGTATTGTATTATCTGATTTAATTTAATCAGTTACTGAAACTGACTTCACAAATTATACTTTACTTTGATAAGAAATGAATAATATTCTCATTATTGGTGATTATACGTTTAACTTAATCTTTTTATTTTTATCAGAGTTCCATAAATAATTGTCAGGATTTTAATTTGAACGTATGCGGTTGATTAAAATAAAATAATTGGCAGAGTTGTGCAGTAACTGAATTATAAAGTTTATTTAATGTCACGAAGAACATCCTTAATTAATCCTTTCATGTATATTTTTATATTGCATGATGCTTAAAAGAAAATCCTTAAATAAATATTAAGTCATGAAATTATCTAATGAAATAGAATAAAATCGAAATAATTATTGTCCTAAATGACTGCAGTTGTTTATTGGATCCTTTACAATTAACAGTTTTTTTCTTCATTTTTTATTTTAATTGAAAATGTTTCTTAGTTTTTTATTAATTATTAAATTATTAATAATTAATGTAATCGTATGTGATTCAATTGTTTATTTACGTGCTAAAAATGATCGTGGTCCATTAGGTGAACGTTTTATTATTTTTTTTTTTTAAGAATTGAAAATCTATACAATGTGAAATTTTTATATAGAATTTTATTTTGTATCAGATTTTCGTTTTTTGTGAATAAATTTCTAATAAATAAACAATAATTTTAATTAGCATGGAGATCTGGTGAAGAATGTATTGCAACAATTACAAAAATTTTCTTTCATGATCCAAATTCAAAACGTACAAAAAATGCAGTGATTTTACATACACATAATTTAACATCACCAACAGCTGAAATTGAAAGACTTTACTTAAAAAGAATTAATAATTTATTAAGATCATTTGATGGGTATGTACACACACACACACCACACACACATATTGTTGTTTATTATCTGTTTTTTTTTTTGTATTCAAAATAATTTATTCTAATATTCTAATTTACTATATTTCCGAATTTAAATTTACGTAGCATTTTTTTTCTGTTTGTTTGTTTGAATTTCTTTTGTTTTTTTTAATAAAATGCAAAAGAAATACAATTATTTAATTTTAGAGTTGTACGTGTTCTTTTTTGTTGTCAAAGATTTAAAAGTAAAATTTTTGAAAAATTTACTATTCAAAAGTGTTTACCGAAAAGTTAAATTGACCTTTAGACAAATTTACAATTAGGAAAAAAATACAAACAAATTTAATACAATAAATTATGTCATTGGATTTTACTTAAATATTTTAAAATTTTCGTCGTTTTATGGACTGAAAAAAGCACTTTATAATCAGTATTAAATATTGTACAACTCAAGTATTATTATCTTTCTTAACTGATCCAAAATCATTTCCACTCATTAAAATTTCACATATTTCTCTCACTTTAAATCACTTAAAATCTCACTTAAAATCTGACATAAGAATCTCTCATAATTTTTCATCTTTTTATTCCAAAGTGACAGATTTCAAATAAGAATTATTTCTGATAATTATAAGATTGACGGTGTTGAAAATGTACCATCAAATTCAGCAACACCATTTGATTTCTACATTTTGATTTGTGATGATGTTGATAAGGTAAGTGAAATTATTGTATTTATTTCTCTTTGAATTTACACTGTTTGACCGACGAAATAAGAAAATGTTGATTGTGATGTGGTTTTCATAGCAAAAAGTTAATAAATAAAAATTCTTAATAATCCGAATCCGAATAATTTATTCACGTTAATTTGAATCTAAAAATTCTTAATAATGATTTTTTTTTAAAGCTTGACTATAATATGGAATATTTTGTAACACGTGCATTTTCATGGAATCCATCTGGAAAATTTGTAATATTATTTAATAATCCTGATGAAAGAACCGAACGTTATAAAATTGTCGTGAAAATATTTAATCTGTTTTCGATTGTTTTTCACGCAACAAATGTTATAATTTTGTTTGGTACTGGTGTCACATCATATGATGTTTATACAAGTGATCCATTTAGTGGTAAAAAATGTAGTAAGTAATTGCAAAATCATTTCTTCAGTTGATAATCAATTTCTGTAATCTCAACAATCAACATAAATATAGAATTCTAACGAAGCGATTAATCGTTAAATTATATTTTTTTTTTTGCTTTATTTCTAGGAACAATGTTAGCAATAAAAATTGGTGTTTGTGATGATGGTAACTTAGATAATCCACCATATTTTGAAAGAATGTTAATTAAATCACGTGTGAAAAAAAATTTAAATGGATGTACATTTTCATTATGTGCAATGATAACACAACCATTTATTGAATTTAATTGTGAAAATGGTTTAGAAATTGAACTAATAAAAATATTAAAAAGTATTATGGGATTTTCAATGAGAACAAATTGTACAACAATTAAACGTGGTAGTGTACAAGATAATGGTACTGTAACTGGACTATTGAATCAATTATTAACCGGTAGTTGTGATTTTATTGCTGGTGGTTTTTTTCCCGATGATGAAGTTCATCGTCGTTTTGGTGTAACACGTACATATTTTCAAGATAGTTATACTTGGTAAATTCTAAACGTTCTTTCAGATTCTTCTGAATAATTTAAGAATAAATAATTTAATTTAAAAATTTTATTGTACAGGTTTGTTCCACCGGCACCATTGCGACCACATTGGATTGCTTTGTTGACAATTTTTGAACCAAATACTTGGATGGTTTTTGGCTTAATTTTAATATTATCTGGATTCTCATGGTTTTTATTTGGAATATTTCCACCAGAAGATTTCCATCATAAAAGTTTAATACTTTGTTTTTTAAATTCGTTTGGTGTTTTTTTAGGTGAAATATTTTTACTGTTGTTATTACAATTTTTTATACAAAAAGAGAAAACAAAATGTTTTTAGGTGTTTCAACAAATAATCGACCACATCAGTTACCATTACGTGTCTTTTTTATTGCACTTGCATTATATGGATTAAATGTTACAACTTTATACACGTCAAATTTAATTGCTGTATTTACACATGAACAAAGAACACATCAAATCGATTCGGTTGCTGAAATATTTGAATCTGGACTACCTTTTGGTAATCAATGAACTTTTTTTTTATGTGTTGAAAAAATAATAAAAATTGAAAAATGTAAAAAAAAGTCTCAATTTGGAATAAGTTTTGGGTACAAGAAATGACTTGAAAACAACATAAATATTCTGAAAGATGAAAAATATTTCCATAAAACGTCATAAAATTTTCTCAATCCTTTTGAATAAATAAAATTCCTACTTTTTCTTCCTCTCATCGCATCCCGTCATAAAATCAATAATGAATAAATCAACTTTTTTTCCCCGTTGGTGCATATAGGAGGACGTGAAGAATATCGTGATTGGTTCATTAATGAAGAAACAGAAGATCAAAAATTGTATACTGGTTATAAAATAACATCTAACTTTGAACCAACATTGGAAAATTTAAAACGTGTTGAGAATGGTGAACAAGTAATTTTAGCAAATCGTCTTTATATGATGGCAACTGGTTTTGGTGAAAGAATATTTGGTTTTGAGGAAAATGTTTTTTCTAATCAATTGGAAATGATTGCGATACGAGGTTTGAATTTTTTATAAGAATTTTCATTTTGTTTTATTTTTTATTTTTTTTTCGAGTAAATAAAATTTGTTTTTCTTTTATTAAATTTAGGTTTTCCACTTTTACCAAAAATGAATCGTTTAATAAATCATATGAAAGATTCTGGTTTAATATCAAAAATCTTTGATGATTTTCTTTTCAATATAACAATATTGGCAAGTATTAAAGAGACACTGGCAATGAATGGAATTGAAAGACATGAAATTGTTTTAACAATTGGACATTTAGAAGGACCATTTGCAATGTTCATTTGTGGTTGTATATTTAGTTGTGTAATATTTTTAATTGAACTTTTAACAATTACACCAATTAGAAAATTAATTATATTTTTAGTTGATTATTTTGAAAAGAAATTCAATTTATTTCTAATTAAAATTGGTTTAAAAGAAAATGATAATAAAATTGTAATAAGAGGAAATTCCACTTATGATTATAAGAAAAAAATTAAATTACGAAATCAATCAATTGATGCAATTAAAAGAACAAAAAGAAAATTAAAGTAAAAATTTGTCAATTGAAAAAAAAATTGACTTGTTTGTTTGTCTTCTCTAAATTTATGATAATCAAAGTTTATTGTTTGTAATTAAATTAAATTGTGGTTCATTTATCACCTACATATAATTGTCATTAATTAAAAACTTTTTCTGTCCTAATAACCTAGAAAAAATATCAATAATTAAATGTAAAATAAGAGCGGAGGTGATAAATTGAATCATTAGAAATGCATTAGCTGTATAAATAGAAAATAAATTGCTTCTAATTTTATTTTCATTAATTTACAATTGGATAAGTAACTTTTACAAGTGAATTTAAATTAATTATGTGGAGTTGCCTGGTAATTGTGTTTTTTTTTGTAAAAGAGACAATTATTTTATTAAATGAATTTTTTTCTAAGATGATTAATTTTGATAAATTGGAATAATTTTCTTGTTATAAGATTAGATTATCACATCATTTAAGGTTGATTTTTCTATTGAATACCAAGAGTTCTTAAAGTTATGTAGTTCCGACCACTCCACTTGAAAAGATTTTTAAGATTGTCATAACTCATTTTTGATGAAAAGTATGAAATTAAATCGATCATTAAACTTTATATATAGTTGAAGAGAACGCTGTACATCCCACAAATCATGAAACCAAAAAATCTAACACAAAATTTTATGATCCAATATTTAAATCATTGCGGCCCATTATTCGGTCGTGGACCATAATTTTCAAAACTCCGATTATACAATATTGTTGTTTATATATATTTCAAATTATGCGTATTTTTATATTAATTGACCTACATTCTATTTTCTTTCTAAAAATATTATTACAAACATATAATAAAAATAGATTATGTATCACATAGATCTTTTTCTGTAGAATCAAAGTCACAAAATTTATATACAAAATATAATATTTCATTTATATAAAGCACGTGCTTATAATAAGTAAATTAATGTCTGAATATTGTCCACTTTAATTAAATCAAGAGGAGAGAAGAGAAGTAAAAAAGAAAAAAAAAACCCTATGAATTAATAAACTTATAAATAAACAAAAATAAAAAAAACTTTGAATGATAAATCAATCAAATATTTTGTTTTTATTGCTTTTGTATTTTTAATTTAATTTCGTTTTTTTTTTTGTAAGATCTAAATGATGATGATGATGATGATGATTATGATGATGATGATGATGATGATGATGATGATGATGATGATGAAGATGATGATGGCATCATATGCATTATATTTATGTTAAACTGTTTAAATTCTACATATATAAATATACATACAGACACACACACACATGTTTATGAACGATTAGTCAATAAGATGAATAATCAAACATGGATACATTTTAAAAATAAGAAAACTAAAAATCAAATAAAACCACAAAAGAAAAGAAAAAAGAAAAAAAGAAAGATTCAGTTTGACAAAATGTTTGAGGTCAGCCAAATGAACCCTTTTCTAAAAACAGAATAGACAAACACACACACACACACACACACACATATACAATTATTATAAAATATCCAATCTTAGAAAATGTTTTTAAAAAGAAAATAAAAAAATAAAAATAAGATGGGAAAAAACAAATGAAGAATATGGGAATGATGAATTATATGAAAATAAGTATTGTTTGATGAGAAGATGCAAATAAATTGCGGAAAAACTTTTTACATAAAGAAGAAGAAAAAAATCATCCATTTAGTTTTTTTTTCTTTCTTTAATGAAATTTGTTCCAACCAAAAAAAAAAAAAAACAAATATTGGAATGAGAGAAAAAGTGGAGGGACAGATGTTTCCAATATACAATGTTTTAAAATTATTTAAAAAATTTGAAGAATTTTGATTTTTTGAATTTTGAATTTTTTTCATGTCTTTTTGTTGTTGTTGTTGTTGCACTGTCAATTTAATAAAAAAAATAAATAAATAAACAACAACAACAAAATAGTGTTTTAATGATAAATTGTTGAAAAATCTCTTCAATTTCTATTTTAAAGAAAATTTTTCATCTTGTCTTATTCTCCAAAATATTCCAATTAAATTTTTGTTTTTATTTAATTTTTTTTTTTTTTGTTTCTTTTTTTTTTTTTTATACCCGCATTAATTTCAATATATTGAGTCAAGTTATCCGTTGTAAAAGAAGAATGACAGAATTCAAGTGTTTATTTATGTAAAATAGAAATAAAAGTGAAAAGTAAAGAGACACTTGGTAAAATACAGAACAAAAAAAAAAAAAAGAAAGAAAGAAGTCTGTAGTAGCAAAGTAAGCCATGATCAAATTATAAAATGGTCTATTTGATTAACAAACTCATCCATCTTCTGCCTTTTTTTTCTTTCTTGTTTATCTTATTTACAAAACCAAATTGACGTGAAACTGTTGAGAGTGGTGGAGGGGGGAAACGGACGAGTATTGTGTTTAAAAAAGCGATAAGCAAAAAAAAAAAAAACACAAAACAAAACGATATAATTGAAGTGGCGGCGAAACAAGAAACCGCAGATCAAAACATAAAGGAGTGTTACAGTTTATATACTAAAGAGTGTGGAAAGGAAAAGGGAAGAAATGAATCTTGTCTTGTTCAATATTGAAAATGAACGGAATCTGTTTGTATATATTGGGAAAAAAATAAAAAATAAATGCCGCTGTTAAAAGTTTCGTTTTTTTTTTGCTTGCATTTTGTTTAACCAAAAAAAAAAAAATTCGATAGTTTGTTCGACTAATTGGATTTATAAAAGTGACCTAATCGATAAGAAATCGAGAAGAAAGAAAGGGTGATTTTATTTTTTAAGTTCTTATTACTGTAAAGTAAGTGTTGAAATACAAGACATTTTGTAAACTGATTTCTTTTTTTTTTTTTTTGCTTGTTCACATAAATCCTTTATGTTCATAAAGGTTTTGGGTGATGTCTGTCTGTCGTATACATATTAAATTATAATCGTAATCTGATTGTAACTACACTGAGAAAAAATATTGACTAGAAAATTAAAATGAATGTAAATTAATAATTACAGATAAAAGTTAAGCAAAAAAATTGCAGCGTCGGAGTTTATTTAAAAATTTATTGATGCAACTTTAAAATAATTTTCATTTCATTTCATTTTAATCTGTAAGAAAGCAATCTTTTTTTTTTTGTTTAACTTTAGTAAATTTTTTCAGTGTACTTGGGTGATACTCCTTCTTCAAAATTGAGGTCTGCCTCTGATTATAATACTTCTTTTAGTACGTGATTTTAAGTAAAACAATATTTGTTCTTTCCTTCTTTCACAAACGGACAATCCTCTGGACTTTGTGTTTTTATATATATATATTTTTTTTTAATTAGTTTCTTTTGTTTTTATTGTGCAGTTACCTTTCTGTGAGACACACAAATATTATTTTCACATACACACACACACACAAACATTTTGGTTCCCGCTTGCTTGAGTTTTGAATTATTGCTCTTTAATTTTTGTGATTTTTTTTTTTCTTTTTGCTCTAAAATTCTACAAAAACAAAAAAAAAAATGAACTTGATGAAGAAAAGCAAAAACAAAAACTCCAAAAAAAGCAAAAAAAAAATCAGTAATTTGAGAATATTTTTTTTGTGTAAAAATAAAACAAAATAAAAACGTCTAATATAAAACAAAAATTCACATAGATCTGATTTTCAGAGAATTATGAACCAAAAATTTATTAAAGAAGAAAAAAAAAAAAAAAAACAAACCCATTCGGGTTTTAGAAATGCATCCAGTGCAGAGATGACCAGGTAGCAAGAACAGAATGACCTAAATTTTTGGTTTTTAACGAGTCTAATAACCTCGAATAAAATCTTATTTTTAGAATTTTAATCATAAACGAAATAATTTGATGCCTGCAGAATCTTTACTTATTTCTTAGATTGCAAAAAAAAAAATGTTAAAGTTCATTTGTTTGAAGAAATTTTGTAAATAAAAATACGATAATCGAATCATCAACAAAAATGTGTAGCTCAATTTTAATTTAAAAACAAAACAACTAAATTTCCCCAAAAAATATTCTGTTCGTAAGAAAAAGTGAAATTAATTAAATTCAACAAATATTTACACAAGACAATTTGTGTCTCCATTAAATCGATCATTAAGACAAATTAAAATAAGAATAAAGATAAATAATCGAAAGATAATTAAATTCATCAAATTCGACCCCATAAATATTTGCCCTTGTGCATCAGTATTTTTTTTTTTTTCGTAAAATAAATCAACAGATCTCATTTCTTCTTTTTCTTTTCTTAATTAAATCAATTAGATTTCTTTTTTTTTTTATCTTTTTATTAATAATTATAAACAAGAAAAAAATTGTGTTTGAACAAATAATGAAGGATGAGTATGATGAATGTTTTATAAATGTATAATTTAATAAATAAAGGACATTGAGAAGGACAAATAATAAATATGATGATTTTTAAATAAAAGATTTAATTTTCAATAATCTAATTTGTATTAAAAGAAATATTTATAAATGACAAATAACCTTTTTTTCTCTCCCCCCCCCCTTTTACCCTTTACGTATATATTCTGTAAATAAATCGTGATTTTTATTGATTGATTTGGTTATGATTGATTGATTTAAAATTTTTAATATTCAATCTTTTATTATTTTTGTAAATAATCAAATATTTTTTTTAATAAAGATTAATTGTGTTCTGTGAAAATTAAAAATAGTCGTTAGATTCATATATTATGACTGATGCACATTATTAGCTGAGCTTTAATTAAAAACGATAAAAAAATTTATGATCGTAGAGAATTTTATAACCGATACCCAAAGAAATAAAACACAAAAATTTATAGGGAAACCAATAAGGTAAAATATATTGAGTTAAGTCAACTGTCAACTTTTATTTCATTTCAAAATTAATGAAAACTTTTAATTTTTTAGACTGAAAAATTATTCGAAAAATTTCAATTATAAAACTTACCTTCTTGATTCATCTGATTTAATTGTATCCTGTATTGCTAAATCCATTGGTAATGGTATTTCCTGAAGATGATCTAATGCACTTTTATTACCATTAAATGTACATTGTGAATAGGAATTAACACCAAAAATTTTTATTGTTGTTATAAAAAAATATGTGAAATAAAGACATCGGTTCATCATCTAAATTGTAAAAAAAGAAGGAAACAAAAATATTAAAGTTGAATCAAGCAGTAAAAATAAAAATTGTTAAGGAGTAAAAATAAAGGAGTAATCATGGAGACATTATTATTGTGTAGAATCAGACATTGATTTGATTCCATTATATAGTCAATTGATTTACTGAAATTCTTAAGTCTTGAGTTAAACGTCTTCACTCAAGTTACAATGAAAATTACGAATTTCACGTTTCAATTTTAAATTCTTTACTTATAAGTTTTATATTTCATTTTTTTTTTGTTAAACTTAAAAAATTGAATTAGGTAAATAAAATAATAATAAAAAACAAAAAACAGATGACAAAGATTATATTCTGTTTCTCTCACATTAAATATAATTAATACTTTGTACAGTGATGGCACGTGTCATTTTATTTATACATTTTAACACAATAAACGTTAAAATGCCGCTGATATTTTATTATTTTTATATAAAAAGAAGAAGAAGAATACAAAAAAAAATGAAAACAACGAAAAAAAAAACACACATAGAGAGAGAGAGAGAGAGGGAGAGTAAGAAAAATGAACACTCGTGAGAGATTTTTTTTTTTTTGCTTTTTCATGAATGAAAAAGGAATTAATTTACATTTTGCTTGATTTTGAAATATTTTTTGTTGTTGTATTAAAAACTGTAATTTAAATAAAATAAGACAAAAAGAAATTTGATGTTTTTAATGGAATTTTCTTATCTTTAAAGGAAGAAGAAATAGAAATTGTTTATTATTCTCAAATAAAATTTTCTAGACACACTTCAGACTTTGTTTATTCAACAAATTTTCTTATTCTTATTTTTACTCCAATTTCAATTAATTTGTCTGTTGTGACAATTTTATGAACAAATTAATAGTGTCTCTGATGCATACTAATGAGATTTGAACAAAAGTTTCATCATTAGGATTATTTAATTGATTTCTGATAAAAATCGTTTGATATTTAATTTTCCTAATTTACTAAAAATTTTACCAAATTTTTCAAGAATAGAATTTTTCTTCCGTTTTTCCGTTTAATTCCATTTCGATATTTTGAATTCAATATTTTATCAGTTTAACTTTCAGCATTTATGTGAACTCAAATTTTCATTAATTGTTGTTGTTATTGTTATTGTTGTTGTTTGTAGAAATTTTCTCAGATTTTCATTCATGAAATTTAATTAAATTAATTAAAGGTAAAAAAAATAATTTACATTTCACTTTCTAATTGATTTTTGCACATTCTCTCTCTCTCTCTCTCTGTGTCTTTTTATCTTTCCTTCATTTTTTTCTTTTAATGACAAAAAAAATGACATAAAAATTGTAAAGAAAATTAATAAGAAGAAGAAGAAGGAAAAAAAACAGAAATAAATTCAACTTTTATAAAATAATTTTTCTTTTTTATTACAGAACGCGTACCAGAGTGTGTGTGTGTGTATGCGTGTGTACCCACTCCACTTCCATACACCATTAATGTGTGTGTGTGGTTTTTTTTTTGTGTTTGCATTTTGCTTTTTGCATCTAATTAACTTAAAAAATGAATATAAAAAAAAAAAAACGTACAGATAAATCTGCAAGCGCCAACCAAATTTAAATAAACAACCACCGGGGTAATAAAGCATAAACTAGATTTTTGCCCTTTGGCTGTATTTTGATCTTTTCTTTTACATTTTTTAGGTTCTTTTTTTATTCATTTTCTTCTTCTTCTTTTTCTTCTTCTTATTTTCTTCTAAATGCTGTTGTTAGCACTGCTATACTTCTGATTTTAAACCTTCGTTATTCCGTTGGTGTATTTGGTGTTGTTGTTGGTTGTCCTTTTTTTTTTTGATTCTTTATTTTATATTTTGTGTGTTGTGTGTGTGTGTGCTGTGTTTTTTTTTTCAACGCGGATCGCATCTTTACAAAATGATAATAGGATCAAGAGAATTGGGTTGGTCGGACTCTTAGAATTTGATTTTTATTTATTCTTTTTTTTTCTGTTGAACATTTTTCTTATTTTTTTTTTTTAATGAAATTCTTGCATTCTTTTTTTTTTTTCGTTCCAAAGTCTTCACTCATTTAGGGATTGAATTTTTTTGTTGGTTCTTCTATTCGTCGTTTTTTTTTTTTTCTTCCTTTCTTGCGGGTCAATTTAATTATTTATTTGTTGTTGCTGTTATTATTTATTTGTTGTTGTTGTTGTTGTTGTTGTTGTTATTCTTTAACTTTTTGTATATTTTGTAGTGCAGTTTTTAGTGTTAAAGACCTCAAATTCACTTTAATAGTTTGGTTTAAAATGTATGGATGATTTGAGTGTAAAGAAGAAACAGATTTAAAGGCCTCAGGACATTTTCTTTCATATTTTGTATTTTGATGAAATTTCACTCGTATCATTTCAATTTGATTTTTATAGATTTTAAAAGAATGTAAGATAAACAGCACGGGGTTATGTAATCGTTTGGATGGATAAATTGATTATAAAATTGGAAGTAATTTTTATGCGAGTTCCATTTCAATATTTTCAATTTCATTGGATTTTATCAAATTTCTTTTTTATGCAAACTTAATTCATTTTTATCATTCAACTCTAAATTTCATTCACACAACGAATACGGATCAAAAGAATTGTATTGAAATTTTTCATCTAAATTATTTGTCTCATTTTTAATTTACTTTTTTGGTATACGTTAAATTAATGGGTTTTCACCGTTCACATTTTTTATTTTACTCATTCAGTCTTTAAATAAAAAAAAAGTCTTAAAAGTCTTCAATAAAAAAAAATAAAACAAAGAGAAAAACAAATTCCAGAATGGTCATCTCCATCGTATAGCAGTCCTTCAATAACCCTTTACTTGTTTATTTATTACAATTTTGTTACTGTTCATGTCTCTTTCCGTTTGCTTGTCTTTTTATTTTAATATTATTTTATTGTTATTTTTTTTTTATTTTTTTTTACGTTTAATAATAATCATTATCATCATCAACATCATCATCAACATCATCATCAACATCATCATCATCATCATCTCTTCTCTCTTACTGTTGTTTTTTTTTAATAAATATCTACTTGAAGTTGAACTGAAACGTATTTATTGGAATGTGTGTAAAAATGAGTAAACAACTTTACGACATTTTAAATATGTTTTAAATCATTTTACATTCATTTTTTTTTTAAATATTGTTGTTGTTGTTGTTTTAGTCTTCTTCTTCTTCTTCTTTTTTTTTATTCATTTAAGTTATTACTACACGAAGGATTGGTAGTTATTTAGAGTTACACAGATCAATGTTCCTTTCTTGTAAACAAGATTATATATTCGTTGTCGTTTTAACTTTTCTCTTTGACTTATTTCTTCATAACTTCTTCGTTTGTTGTTGTTGTTGTTGTTCTTCTTTTTTTTTTTTTTGTTACTTCTCTTTAAATCCTTTTTATAGTTTTTTTTTTTTTTTTTTTTACAACAATAATAACAACAACAATAACATTAAAAACAAACAACAACAAATAAATAAATACCAACAACAAATCACGCAAATCGTAAAATATCGTAAAACGTCATAAAAACAAAAAAAGAAGAAGAAAGAATAACAACAATCACCAACAATAACAAAAAGTTGGTGGGAAAAAAAAAAAACTGAATCGAAAATTCATTATTTTGTTTTTTGTTAATGGAATTTTTTATTTGTTTTTTTTTTGTTTGTTTGTTCATTTTTTCGTTCATATAATATACATTTATATTCCCTAATTGAATGTTCCCACCGAAACAAAAAAATTGTATATAAAAAATATACAAAATAGAAATAAAAACATCAAATTTCTCTCCGTTAACTCACGTTGATCGAATTTCTTTTAAAAAATGCGACATACAACAAAAAAAAAATAATTTTTTTAATCAGAAATTTTTTTATTACATTTATTATTAATTCGTTCGTTCGTTTGTTTTTGTTTTTTGTTTTTGTTTTATTGAATTTATGAAAAATAAACAAATAAATAAAATTTGAAACCAAATTTTTTTTTAAATTATTTATTGTTGTTGTAAATTTTTTTGAAAATTGAACCGAATTGAACCAATGAAATTTATTTGACAAAAAAGTCAGCAATTTTAAATGTGATTTATCCGAAAGAATTTCTTTTTCTTCCTTTAGCAAGATCATGGCCGAACATAATAACATTTTAGATTTCCATTCAAAACACTTGGGTGGAAAAAGAATGATTTAGATTTGATTTGGTTATTGGATCCGGATCTAAACAATGATTTATTTTTAGTTTAATTTTTACTTCAATTAAAGCAATTTAAGCAAACGACGGCTCTTGGAATATCAACAAAAAAAAAACGTGTTTCTCTCAGAACATGAAGAAAAAATAGACAAAATCTTAATGCAAATAAAAATCTTGATCTCACTTCTAACACACATCAAATATTTTCAACGAAGAATTAATTTTCCATTTACAATTTTCCATTTCATTGCGGTAAATTCTCAATATAGACTCTTCAATTAAATCTGGATATAATCATTAAACTAATCATGTCGAGACTAATTCTATATTTTCTAAAATACAGAAAAAAAAAACACACACACACACACAAAATATCTTACAGAATTTCATCACTTCTTCAATTCTGTAATCAATCTATTTTTGTAACTAATTGAATTTCAAATGATTTGCTTCTACTTTTTTTTTCTTTTTTTTTTTTGTTTCTCTTTTATGTTTCTATTTTTCATTTTATTTATTTATTTATTTTTTTAGTTGTACTCTTCTTCTTATCTTATTCTTCATCATCATCATCTTAAACATTTTCTTCTTCTTCTTCTTCATTGTTTTTGTTTTGTAAAAAATTTTGTATTTTTGTTGTTGTTATTGTTGCTATTTTTCATCCAAAAAAAAAACAAAAATAATTCCTAGATAAGTTTTTGAACTTTTTTAAAATTTCTTTTAACTTTGCATGTTGGTTTATCAGTTTAAAATAATAAATACAGATAAGAAGTTATGACGAATATGTTGAAAGTTTAAATGAAGAATATGGAATTAATTTGAATTTATGTCGATTGGAACAAATATGAAAATTTAAATGTAAGACCCCAGACACATAAGAAAGTTTGATCGATTAAATCGTTTTTTTTTTATTCCTTTTTTTTCCTAAACAATTTATTTTTGCCTTTTCATTGCATTTTCTTGTGAAAATGTTTTCAATTTTGAATTTAATTTTGAATTTATGAAAATAATTCATAATTTAATTTTTGAAAATTAAAAAAAAAACGTGAACAATTTTTGTTCTTTGTTCACCAGAATAAATTTTCGTCCGTGTTTAAATTATTTACGTTTTGAAATTCTTTCGGGACTAACATTTGTTCCTAATCAAATCTTTTTAGAATTTTGAATTTGAAATTTTGATCACAGTAGGAAAAAGGGGAAAAAGGAGGGGGGTGAGTTATGAAAAGAGAATAAATCAACTTACCTTTGTAAAATTTAGTTTTTTCATTTTCTCCTTTTTTATTATTTTTTTTTTTACGGTAAAAGAACACTTTTTTTTTTATTGCTTTTGTTTTATTTTGTTTTATTTAATTTAGTTTGTTTTTTCACCAGAAAAATTAAAAGTCAAAATTCCTCAAAAAAAAAAGTTGAAATTTTTAACAAAATTTGTCTTTTTCTAGAAACAAAAAAAAAAGAAAAAGTTCACAATAAATAAATTATGGTTTAAAAATTAACTTTTTTTTTAATTATTTGGCTCCTTAACATTTCATCGGTTCACATGCCCACCTACTACCACACACACACACACACACTTTAGGAAATTGTTCAAATAAATAATCGCGCCACTGTTGGGTGAGAGAAGTTGAAGAAATTGTAATCTCCATTAATGTACAAACTAACTAAATATATTTAATTATAATGGAAAATATGTAAGAACAACGTGTAACTAAAAATTGTTAAAAGAGACAATTTATTTTCTTTATTAAATGTTCAAAGATTATTAAAGTGCAGTCCAGTTGTGGGGGGGAGGTGGGGTGTGGTTATGAGTTAAAGAGAAGATTATAATATTTTTAATTCATAAACATACAATTTTTCACTTAAATGATTTTTCCACTGTAATTATATGTAATTCACGTTTATTGATAATCAGAGGAAAAAAAAAGTCTGTCCGACAGAGCGAGAGTGAGAGAGAGATAGAGATAAAAAACGGACAACACATTTTTTTTTTATAATTTTAATGCGTTTCTTTAGATTGCATATTTTTATTTTTTAATTAAAAAAAAAAAAAAAAGAAATACGAGAGAAAAGAAAAGAAAAAGGAAGAAGAAAAGTTTTTTTTTTTTTAATCTTTACACAAATTCACAATTTTCTTTTCTTTTTTTTTTTTTATTAATTATTTAATTTAATATGTGTGTGTGTGTGTGTGTATTTTTTAATTTACTTTTAATCTATTCCATATTTATATAGTTGTATAATTTAGTTAAAAAGGAGTCACGTGATTTTATTATTATTATTATTATTATTATTTTATAATCGATTAATTACATGCTTGTTTGGTGTTAAAAAAACAATTATATCAATTTCAATCAATTTCAGAATGAAAATCAAAGGGAAACAAAATATGAAAAAAAAATAATAATAAAGATTTCACATAGAAATATAATTGAAATCCAAACACACACACACACACACACATGCCAACACATTAATAAATTTGCATGCACAGACACACACACACACACATATACATACACACTGAGCACAGATTATATAATGTTGGTATATAAAGTTGGTACTATTGGGGAGGAGAGATGAAGATGAAGATGAAGATGAAGATGAATCTATCAATTTTTTTTCTATATTTGTATTTGATTTTAAGTTGTCCAGATTTTGCTTTTTATTTTTATTTTTAATCAAAAGATTTAATTTGGTTTAATTTATTTCTTTGTTGTTGTTGCTTTTTTTTTCTTTTGGTTCTTACATTTATTTTTTTTTTTGTGTTTGTAAAATTTAAATAAATAAAAAAAAAAAAATTTTACGTTACGTTAAACTTTTCCTCTCTCTCTCTCTCTCTCTCTATTGTTCTTCTTGTTCTTTCTTAACTGATAATAATTTGATTTGTTATTTTTTGTTGTTCTTTTTTAATTAAAATTTTTCTTCTCACTTTTCTTTTCGTTTCTAATTTTTTATTTTTCTATTTTCTTAAGATTTTGATAAATGAAAAATGAAAAATGAAAAATGAAACAAGGAAAAGAAAAACACAAACCAAAAAAAGAAATTGTGAACACAACAAATTAAAATAAAATGAAAAAGAAAAACTAAACACACACACACACACACACACACAAAACTTTAATGAAACAAACAAAAAAAAAACTATTAGAGAAAATTGTACCGATCAAACGGGAAAAACAAAAAAAATTAACACAAAGTGCAAGAAAGAAAATTATTGGTTGAAAGAAAAATGTGTTTTTCTAAAAACAAAAAAAAAAACAAAAAAAAAAATTGAATTAAATTAAAAAACACGATTGTTACTTTTATATTTGTTTGTATTTTGTTTGTTTGTTCTTGTTACTATTGTTGTTGTTGCTACTATTGTTGTTGTTGTTATTGTATTCTTTCTTTCGTTGAACAACAAACAAAACAAATTTTTTATTTTTTTTTGTTTTTTTTTTTTTTTTTTTATAAACATGCGACAACGTTGGGATACAATTTTTAACTGAAATGAATTTTCGCGTTTGGTTTTGCTTTAAAAGAGAGAGTTTTTTTTTTTCTTTTTCTGTTTTTTTTTTTATGCTTTTTTTTTTTTCTTTTTTGCTTTTTTTTTTTTTTTCTTTTTGCGGCTGATTGTTGATTTTTACTTTAGTAAAGATTTTTGTTTTTGTTGTTATTGTTTTTTCTTGTTTGCCTCTTTTGTTGTTGTTGTTGTTATTGTTTTGTACGGCGGATTCTTATTCTGATTCTTAGTGTTGTTGTTTTTTTTTCGCCTCCTTGTTTTTTTTTTTTGTTAGTTTTGTTTTGCTTTTGGCTGTTCAGATTCTTTCCCTAAATTGTTGTTGTTGCCTGATTTAGTTTTTAGGTTTTTTGTTGTTGTTGTTGTTGTTTTTGGTAGTAACCAACCCGCTGCTACAACAGTCAATATATAGAGATAAAAGAATGAAGATGCAAGAATGAAATGGATTGAGAAATGTTTAAGTATTGGATGGACAAAGATAGAATGACACAAAAGACAATCTCAATGGAGAGATAGAGAGAGAGAGAGAGAGAGAGAGAGAGAGGTGGATACCAGTCTAATGAATCAATTTTTATTAAAAAAAAATTTCTGTTAGAACAAAAATTCAAACATTCAAGAAAGGGTTTTCTTCCTTTCAATTTAATCTTCTTAATCACAATCTAGTTATTGTTGTTTTGTGTTTTGTATTTTTTATTTTCTCTCGTACTTAAACGACAAATTTGTCATTTTCCTCTTTTTTCTTTTAAAGAAACAGAAATTCATTCTCTTGGGGAGTTTTTCGTTTTATCCAATTTTTTTCTTTCTTTTTACTGACGACGTTTTCTTATGTTTGAAATCAATGAACTTTAAGTGGTTTGGGGGTTTGAGTTTATAGGAATGAGGTTGAGACGACGTTTTTAGCCTTTTAGTTGTTCACTTCTTGGTATACGAAGAAGACACAAGGAAGTAAAATATAACGTGATGAGGTGATGGGTGTTATAGTATTGTACGTGTGATATGGAATGATTCAGTATGGTAGACAAGACAAGAAGATTAAGAGAAATAAAATATTGATTTAAAAAGCAAAAAAAAAAAAAAAAAGGAAGATAAACGCGCGCGACCATAAAAAAAAAGTTTAAAGTTGAAAGTTATGAGTCAAGCTCAAAACAAGTACACAAATAGACAAACACACATACAAGAACATTCTTCCTTATACATACACACACACACACATTCATGTATGCTGCAATTTAATTCTTTAAGATTGTTTTAGTTTCGTAAAAGATAAAATGGTTAAAAAATTATAAGATCCAACTCTGGATTGTTCTTCAGTTGATTCTTTCGAATTTTTTTTTCTCTCCTTGTTTCTTTTATTGTTGTAATTTCTTTCATCAAACTCATCTCTCATCATTTCATCAATTTATATAAGAGAAAAACATTTTTGCAAGAAGTTACTTAATTTTTCCCAACAAAAAAAAAACGAGAGAGAGAAAAAAAAAATGCCAAATCAAGGAAAAAAATCTTTGGTGGCCCATCCAAATCAATTGTCGGTATATAAAAATGTCACATTATAAAATCAAATTAAATAAGCAAAAGAAAAAAGAAAAAAAAAAACAAAAGAGGAAGAAGACGATGAAAACGTAAAAAGAAAAAATTAAAAATACAGTAAATCAGTGAATTTATAAAATAAAAGTTTTTCACAAAAATAAAAACAACAACAACAACAACAAAAAAAGGGACATTCACTTTGTTGCTTTTGCTGTTGTTGTTGTTGTTGTTATGTCTTTAAAATTTCTTCTGTGATTTTGTTTTTTCAATCTTTTAATTTTCTTGATTTGACGTCGATTGTTTTTTTCTCATTTTTATTTGTATTTTATTTACGTTTTGTCCAACGAATATCTTTTCATGTTTTTACTTGTGTCATCTGTGTGCACTTAATCCTTTTTCTACTTTTACTCGTTAATGATAAAAATTTCTATTTTGATTTCTATTTTTGGTTACGTTTTGTTTCAGAAAACTATTAAGTTGCTCTTTAAATATTTCTATTCACTTTAACACTTGAAATATTTTCTACTAAAGCCACACTTTTAATTGTTCTAAAAACTTAGTACAACCAATTAACAATAATCCGCCCATAGACACAAAATCTTTAAATTGAACTTAAATTATTGTGTCTCTCATTTCTAAGTTGTTTCCCATTCTTTTGAATTAAAGATCACTTAAAATAAAATTATTTTGGTTGAACTTCAGCAGGATAAATATTTTCCGCACGTTCTTAAAATTTTTTAAAGGAATCTCATTAATTGTTCATAAATTAGTCATTGTCATTCCTTAACCTTTTGTTTCAAATTTTCATTCTTTTGTTTTATTTTGATTTCACAACACAACTTTATCTAACTTACTTAATTTAACTTAAAAAATAATTATTATTTAACTTAACTTAAAATGTTAAACTGTTTTACTGACACAAAACTCATTATTCAGTTTTTTTTTTCCTTTTAATAAATACAATTTTGTTGAAATTTAGACGCCGCTAGGCAATTTAATATAATTTTTTCTTTTTCTCTCTCTCTCTCTCTCTCTCTACATTTTCCTCTTTTTCTCTTATATTACAACCTGAAGTTTGTCACCTGTAAAAATTATGTTCATTAACAAATAATTGCTCAACTCTCACGTCAAAATATTTATGGAAGAAAGAAAAAAAAAAACATAATATTTTTTTTTAAGAAAAAAGCTTTTTTTTTCTCCTTCTTCTTCTTCTTCTTCTTCTTTTGAATAATTTTTTTTTTTAATGGATTTATGAATTATATGCAGTTATGACCTTGTTTATATTGTGAGTTTTTGGTTTTAATTCTTTTTTTTTATTATTGAATTGTTGTTGTTGTTTATTTGTGTTTTTGGTCAATTTTATAACTTCTTATAACTTCTTGTAACTTCTTTTATTATTCTTTTCTTGTGTGTTCCTTATTATTATTTTTTTTTGTGTTTATAAAGAAACCAGATTAATTTGCATACAAAAGGAAACCGATTACATTTTGTTGTTGTTCTCCTCTTGTTTTTTGTTTTTATTGATGAATGTTTTAATAATTTTTTAAGGTTTGAACTTCTTTTCTTTTTTCTTGACTTTTTTTGGTTTTAGTTTTTCGTTTTTTCTTTTTTTTTTTTCTTATTTTTTATGTTTATATTTTTGGCGAAGAAATAAAAGGAACAAAATTCTTTTGGCTCTAAACAAAAATTATAATTAATGATAGGGACACTGGCCGGTCTTGATGTGGGGAGGATGAAAAAATATTTACTGTAAATAATTTGGATAAAATATTTGAAGATTTTAGGGAAATTGCGTCGTCTACTTTTATGTATAATAAGATGGTACCCGGTATAAACGTTGTCACATTATATACGATCTAATATTGATATGCAAAGAAAAAACTGATTACTTACTTAATATCAGCACTTGTGTGCATATGTGTAAATACATATACATACACACACACATACAGATTCATGTATATATTAGTTTATATATTAAAATATGATCTGGTCACATTAATCATATGTAATTATTTGAAATCAAATTTATTTATTATGATGATAAATATTACATAATTTTATATTTCCGTGCAACAAAAAAGAAAAAGAAAAAAAGAAAGAAACCCTTTAATGCCCTAAAGATAAATTGTTGTTGGATTTCTTGTTTGTTCTTCTTTTTTTTTTTTTTTTTTCATCACTGCAACAACAACAAAAAAAAATATGTACAATAATTTATACAAATCAATTATTTTTTTCTGTTTGAAGTTTGATGATTTTCTATAATGAAAAGAAGTCAATTTATTATTATTTATGACATGTTCGAATTTTTTATTTTTCCATTTTCAATTTTTCACACAAATAAATTCTATATGAATTACATTGAAAGGGTTTTTTTTTGTCTCCTAGAAATGAAAATGTTGAATTAATATTTTTAGTTGAATCTTTTAATTTTCCAATATTCAATAAATCTTTCTTTTATTTTGTATTAAAATTCACTTCATATAGGGATGACTAAGAGAGACAGTATGGAGTGAGTGATTGTGTCAGAGCGCAAAAAAAATAATTGAAATTGAATCAAATTTTCTCTTTTTTTTTTTTTACTGGAATATTTTAAAATAACATTTCATCCTCTCTCACATCTAACCATTCAACATGACAGCATAAATCAATTCCCTATGATATAAATTTTCTTTTTCCCTTGAATCACAAAATCTGTAATCATAAATCTATAATTTATTCCAAATTTTCATCATTCAATTACGGCCTTAGAAATTTTTTTTTCTCCACAATTTTCATCTTCATCGAAATTAGAATTTCGTTAATTAAACAAATTTTATTTTCTTACACCCGGGCATCCTAAAAATCCCTTCACATATTTTTTTCCTCTCCTTTATTTGATTTTCACTCCTTAAATTCACATAAAAAATCTCATTTCAAATCACTTCCACATTCTTTGAATTCACAATTAATTAACGTTTTTTTTTCTTCTTCTTCTTCTTATTCTTCTTCTTATTCTTATTCTTATTCTTTTTTCTCATACAATTTCTTTTTTTTTTTTGGTCTCATTTTTTGTTGTTGCTATAATTTTTCTTCCTTTTCTCATGCGTTCTTATTCTCCAAAAATAAATAAAGTTTAAAAGAATAAAAAAAAAAAAGAAGAAATATCAAGAAGAAGAAGAAGAAGAAAATGGAATTAATTCATTATTCCCTCGCATATATGATGATGATTGAATAAATAACTTCATTTGAGAGAATTGACTTTGGTTCTTTCTTTCTGTTTTTTTTTTTTGTTTATTTGTTTTATTTTTTATTTATTATTTTGTTGTTTTTTTTTTTTTTTTCAAATTTATATTTAATTTCTTCATCTCCGTCTTTCTCCCTTTCGCTCTTGCTCTACCACGGTCACACTCTCTCTCTCTCTCTCTCTTATGTTTTCGTTATTGTTACAATTAATGTTTTTTCCTTATAGTTTTTTTGTTTCATTGTCCAATTTTTTGTTGTTTTATTTTATTATATGCGTAGATGTGTGTGTGTGTGTATAATGTGTGTGTAAAGTGGATGTTGTATTTTACTGATGATGTATTTTTTTCTGTATAATAATAATGCGTTCGTGCCTCGGGTCAATATGTGGGGTCTTCTCCTAAATCAACAACCAACTACCGAATTATTTGTTGTCGATTAATTGGGAACACAATTTTTGTTTTTTTTTCTCTCTCTTTTTGTTATTGTTGTTGTTGTTGTTGCCATTTTTTTTTTTTTATGTTCGATTATTTTCTTTCTCTTTTTTTACTTTTTTTTTTTTTATTTATTTATTTGATGGCAAGATTTTTTTCCCCCCTTTTTCTGTTTGTAATGATTTGTATCAATAATTGATTTTTGGAAAATAAATAATACAGATTTTTTTTTTTTTGATCGGGCCACTCTGGGATTTGAAATTGCACTGTTATATTTTTTTATTTTATACTTTTATAAATTTTGAGTTATCGTTTGGTAAAGTCGCCTGTAAATGAGATTTTTATATAGATGAAAGTTAATGTGAATTACAAAATTTTTAATACTGAGAAAAGTTCATTATAATTTTTCATTCTTTCAACACGTAAAGAAGTTGTAACTTAAACTTGTGTTTAGTTATTGAAGGTCAATTAATGTAACTTCATTAGAAAAAAAAAATTACTACAATGGCAGACATTTTATGGTAAGAATTAAATAAAGTCTAGAATCTTGTGATATTATATAACAATTCTGTTGGTTATGTTGGTTACATAAATTGGCAAATTTTCAATATTTATAAACAATTGATTGGATAAAATAGAATAAATCTAGTAATACAAATTTTATAATTTATTTGTCTATAAAATTATATAAGTTGTTCTCTACATTGTTCTCTACATAAATAGGAAAATAAATAAAGACAAAATGAAAATTATTCTGTTTTCAATAATTTTTCAATGATTTATTATCGAGAATTATGAGTGAAATATCTAAATTACTTTGTAAATTGTATAAAAATAAATTAAACTTATTTTCCATCGGAAAGTTTGTTGTTTTGTTCTGTTGTTGTTTTTCTTCTTTTTTTTTTTTTTTTCTCAATATTAATATTGTCTATGTTAAGTATGAACTGTGTTCCTTCCAAAATATCTCAGCCTACTTTGATTTTGTTTTTTTTTTTTTCGATAAAGAAATAAATGATAAATATTATTTTTATTTGTCTGTTACGAAAAAGTGTTCTTTAGTTTAAGTATTCGCCATAGGGAAAGATTTCTAACAAATAAATTTTGAAAACTATCACATTGTTCAGAATAAAAATGTATCAAAGAAGAAGCATTAAAAAAATAACCAATGAGTGAAGAATAATATGGAAGACGCATAAATTTTGTAACTCATCGAAAAATGTCATTTGTACAATGTTGGTGGCACTAACAGACTAACCCTAACACAATCAATGTAATTTTTTCACCCCTTATTAGAAACTAACAAAAAAAGTTGTCACTATAAAAAAAACTGATATTTTTTGTGACATCTTGAAGGAAGGGAAATCGGTAAAAACTGGCAGATAATACTAACAAGTCAGAATAATTCCATATTATTGTTATGCCTTTGGGTAAAAGTAATATAATCTAAGTCTACAGTGTTACTGTTATTGTTATAACTTTTTACTTATTGTTGCCATAATAATTTGGTTATATTTATGGGTGTCTATCTCTAATGTTACAGTTTGTTTTTTTATTAATATTGAATAAAAATAAAAAAAATAAAAGAGAAACCAAAAAAAAAGAAAAAAAAACAGAAGAAAAATAAACTCCAACTATTAAATTACATTTTCTCATATTTATTTACAAATAACACAATAAAAAAAAAAACACTAGATAAGATATAAATTTTTGTTTCATCCATCATCGAACAAACAAAATATTTAATGGCAATAAAAAAAATAATTAATGTTTTGTTTATTATTGAACGTATTTTGTTTTGTTTTTTTTTTTTACGTTCTAAATTTGAATTAATTATTATTTGTTTAATTTATGCGGTAATTGTGGAAATTAATATTAATTGGTCATATTTGATTTTAAATCTGCGGAACAAAAGAATAATATATGAGAATGTAATTTAAGACTATTGAGCTTTTTTAACAAAGATTGTTATTGATCCATACAACCTTTATTATAATCTGTGTAATTTCTCACCAGGAACATCGCAATTTTAGATAATCTTAATATAGGGGAAACTCTTTATTTGTTTATAAAATTTATTTCGTGATGGATAATAACCAATTCCAGTTTTACTTTGATGAAACAGACCCTTGCACAGGGTTGGGTGGGGTGGTGTTAAAATGAATAAACATAATTAAATTCTAACACAAGGTGAAACTCGACAATAATGTCTGAAAACTTATTTTATTTAACTAATTCACGGAATGACACAAATCTAGTTTCTTGCTAGTCCCATATACGTTATGTGATTTTGTGTCATCCTCCACCATGTTGAAATTAATTGTAAAATTGATAAAATCTACCCAAAATATAGTTTAATTTTTTTCGTTCAAGTTTTAACAGAAAAAAAAACAAAACATCAAAAATACACCGAATTTA
The DNA here is from genome assembly GCA_963082725.1 of Pedicia rivosa. Classification (NCBI taxonomy): domain Eukaryota; kingdom Metazoa; phylum Arthropoda; class Insecta; order Diptera; family Pediciidae; genus Pedicia; species Pedicia rivosa. The sequence continues at coordinate 5,164,982 of OY720152.1, forward strand.
CGATGTAAATTTTTTTTTTTTTTGGCAATTATTAATTATTTCGTAAAAGATAAATTAAAATCAAAATCAAAAATCAAGATAATTTTTAAACATTTATTATTACTTTGTTCTGATTTGATAAGAAGTTTTTTTTTATCAAAACTCAAGAGACTTTCACTATAATTATATTTAAATAGATAATTTAAAGAAAAGAAGAAAAATAGAAGCAAATTCAGTTGAATATATTTTGTGTATAACGACAGAAGTTAAATATTTGTGAAAATTAATAATAAAATGAAAATTTTTATTTTCTTTATAACAATTATTGTTAGAATTTATGGTAAAAATTCTAATTTAATTGAATTAAATGATACATTTATTTATGATAAACAACCAATAGATGGACAATTTCCATTTTATACAATAATTGAAAAAGTGTATGAAAATTCTAGTTCATTTTGTAGTGGTACAATAATTACAGAACAATGGATATTAACAGGAGCATTTTGTGAAAATCAAGTTGAATTTTATCGTTTATATTTTGGTTCAATAAATTATACAGAATCAAAAATTATAATTGAATCAAATCGTTTTATACCATATCATAGTTATGATCCTGAAAATTTATTTAATAATATTGGTTTAATACAATTGCCAATATTTTTAAGATTTAATGAGAATATTACTGCTATTACATTGCCATGGCAACAAGAGAATAATAATTATGAAGATGAAATTGTAACATTAATTGGATCCCGTTTTGAAGGTATAAATTAAATTATTTCAAATCATTTCCCCTAAACCCATTGCATTACCCAATTTAAAAAAAAATTAAATTACCGCAAATTAATTTCTGTCAGTTTAGAAAATAAAATTCACAAAATAGTTACAGTGAAAGAAATCCAAAATTCAAATTAAACTTCAATCAATTGTTTCTAAAGAAAAATACAGAAACTTAACAATAATAATTAATTCTTTTATTTATTGATTTAATCGATTGGTCTTCGCTTATCATCAGTTCCAAAAAAAAAAAAAATGAATATGAATATACAGTTCGTGCATACGCATATATTTACATATTACATTGTAAAGAATTTAAAAGTGATCGTTGAGAAAGTTATACGCCAAAAATATATATAAATAAATAAATTCTTAATTATTTATTTAAAAAAAAAAAACTACACATTAATAAATTAATAAAAACAGATAAAAAAGAAAAACAACAACAACAAAATCATAATCATAAATATTGAAAGAAGTTAATAAAAAAAAAAAAAACAAAAAACCAAAAAAAATCCAACAACGTAAAACTTGTTGATAAGATAGCCATAGGCGCATACGCCGATTAAAGTCCATTTCTGTTTATAAAATACTTTATAAGAAAAGCAGAAGAAGAAGAAGAAGAAGAAATATTCAAGTTAAATTAAAATGTAAAATAAAACAAAAAGAGAGGAGAGGAGAGAACCAAAAAAAAAAAAAAATGACAGGTGAATTTTGTGTTTTAATGCAAAAACAAAAAGCAAAACAATTCATTTTGAAACTTGCAATGGAAATTGAATTGTTACAAATTATTTTAGAAAAAAAAAAAATGTTAATACAAATTTAACATCCTGACTGACTAAAAATTTACCGAACTTTCATTTTATTAATTCCATTGTGTCCCAAACTAACTTTTCGGATCAACTCTTCATCATTTTTTGTCATTTTCGTCATTTTTTGTTAAGAAATAATTGAATTCATTAATATTAATTTTGTTTCATTTTATTCTTTAATTTCAGGTAAAAAAAAGGATTTAATAATGAATTATAATCAAGTACAAATAATAAATGATAAACAATGTGATAAACGTATAAAAAGGCATGAAAATGATTTCTGTACATTAGGAACAAAAACGAATAAAAATCAAGAACCATATCCATTAATTAATGGTGCAATTTTATTTATGATTAATTCAAATAATATAACAATACAAATTGGTATTGGTACAGAACTTGTTAATTCTAAAAAAATACCATCACGTTATACAAAATTAAATAAATTTCTTATATGGTTACGTAGTGTTACCGGTATTAATGGAATTTTGTAAAATTTACAAAACAAAGGACATTGTAACAATTTTGTAATAAATAAATAAATTATTTTCTTAATAAAAAAAAAAAACAACAAACAAAAATAAGATATCAATAAATTCTTTTATTTTTTATTTTCATAGGGAAAAAGGATTAAGTTGTGTCGAGATAATTAATCTACATTTAATAATCTGCCGGACCAATTGTACGATTAATTATCCTTATTGACCCCCTATTGGGAATTCTGTTCCACATTTTTATAGTGAAGTTCTCCCACCAATTTCAAGTACAACGACACACGCTTCGTTGATCTATGAGATTCAATATTGTTAGGCCGTTGGCCCTTTAAAAACCAGTAAAACTTTTTCATTTCTTAATTTGTGAAGAACAAAAAAAAATTGTATAATCAATAATAATTCAATTAGATTTTAATCCACTAATTTAATTTAATTAAATAAATGAAGTTTAATTATGCAAATTATTGTTGAATAAATAAAAAAAATCAATGAAATGAGAGAGAAAATAATTCCAATAAAAAACTAAACTAAATAATTTAATCGATTCTTTAGTTATTCTCGCCAAACATGAAACCTAATTAATTTTACAAATAAATATGTTTATTGAATAGTAAAATAATTGTATTCAATTATATTCTAGTAATTGATTACTCTATTTTAAAATAAGGGATGTAATAAGGGAAAATCAACAAAAATGTATAGAGCTACTTTTTGTATAAGGATCAATCTCTGAAGTCTGTCCGGAACAATCTTTCTGAGGATTGGCTTTTACAATTCTGATGTAATTATTCCATTATCATCTGAAAAAACATGAAATTATTTCTTTAAGAATTAAACAGTGAAAAATGATTAAAATTCTATTCGTAAGTCGCCAAAAAAAAAAAACAAAATAATCAAAAATATTCAAATTAAATTTGTTAGTTTTGACATAAACATTTTTTATTGGATTCATTTTAAGTGTTTCAAATTACCTGCCTAGTCTCTCGTACATCAAATATTGAACACCTGAACACCTGAACTAAACACCAATTGAATATTATCAATAATTATATTCATTCATAAATAATAATAAGTGAGAGAAAAAAAATTATGTTAAGATTAAATGATTAAAATTTTTTTGAAATAATTTTATAAAAAGACAAAAAAAAAAATAATTTGCATCAAATTAATGTTTTTTTTTTGTCAACTTTTTTTTTTCATTCATAAAAAAATTTATGTGAGAAGAATACTTTGGTTTTTTTTTCTTCTTTCAGAAAATAAAAAAACACAAAACAAAACATGATCGTGTTTCTCTAGATACGTGCTGAATAATTTCTGTTAAAATATTTAAAGATCAAATCTATACTTTTATTAATATTCTAGAATAAATTCCTTTCTCACATAATCGAAAATGATTTTCTGACTTTGAATCCTAAAAAAAAAAAAATATTGATGCTTCCCCTTTTAATTCTTTCTTTCATTGGGCTCAGTAAAATAACTTTGAGTCTGAACTTTTACTTTTTTTTGAGAAATTTATATAGAATTAGGGTCAACAGTTTTGTAGTTATACTTTTAAAGACAAAGTTTATGACAGTAGCACAGTTTCGTGTTTAGAGAAAATTAAAAAAAAAAAAACTTTTAAATAGAAACCAACAGCGAACAAACTTAAAGAATTGTAATAATTTTTCTGCTGATAAGAATAAAGTGTAAAGAAAGAGGAAATAAATGAAAGTATATATGTGGGTGCGTGTGTGTGACATGCATATTTAATTTAAAAAAAAATTGAAGTGATTCAAAAATATGACAAATAAATAACATTATTTTTGTTGAAATAAAAAGAAAAAAAATAATTTATATTTTTATTTAATTTAACAATTTTATTTTTATTGTCACACAAATTTGTATATATTTTAATTATAATTAATCAATTGTCTTAAACCATTGTCTTAAACTTAATTTAATAATTTTTATTCTTACTTTTTATTGGTGTGTTATTTTTTTTTTTTTTTTTGGGAACCTCTTTCTGTCTTATTGGACGATGTCTCCGATGATGTCTTCGTTACGTTTGTATTGGTTTTGGTTGTATTCATATAATTCGTACACTTTTTAATATTATTATTATTATTATTATCTGTTCCCTTGTTGTTGTTGTTGTTGTTAATATTATTTGTTGTTGTGATTAACTGAGAAATTCAAAACAGAATACAAATGGATAAATTACTAATTATACTGTCTCAATGTCATCAAATAGGTGTTATAGGTGTTTTCTTCTTCTTCTTCTTCTTTCAGTTTACTTCTTTTTTACCTCACGTAAAAATTCTTCTTGTTATTTTATTATTAATATTTTATTTTTTATTTTGTTTTGTTCTTTTTCTTTCCGATACATAAAAAATAATTTTGATGAAGTCTGTTTGATTGTTTTTTCTATTGTCTCTTTGTGTGAGTTTTTTTTTTGTTTTTTTGTTAGTTTAGTTTTAATTCGATTACATTTTAGTTGTGTTTTTTCGGGATCTCTTGTATGCGGGTGTTGCGAATTACAAAAAAAAAAAAGCAAAAAGAAAATAAAATAAAAGAAAGATAAACGAAATAAAAGGAACCGATATAATTAATAATTAATAATTAATAAATAATAAATACAAAATGTCATCAATAATATTATTAAATAATAATACAAATTTATTAAATGAAAATTTAACAGAAAATGTTGATTATCATTATACAAAAATCAATAGTAATATTTTTATAAATTTCTTCATATTTTTATCATTTTTAATTGGTGTTATTGGTAATATAATTGCACTTATTATATTACAAAAACAAAATAATATATTTAAGAAAAAGAAACAATCATTTTTTCTTAAGTGAGTGAAATATTTTTTTTTTTATTTTTTTTATTCTTTATTCCCTCTGCTCTTGTTTTATTGTTTGGTGTATTTTGTGAATATATTTGAGTTTTTTCTTTTCCTCTCATGAATTTTTTTGGTTGAATTTAAATATTGTAAAGTTTTTTGTTAAATTTAAGGAATAATTTAATGAACTTCTGAGTGATTTTGAATTTTTTTTTTTATTAAATTTTGTATAAAAACATGTTGTGTGTGAATCCCCGTATGTGTGTGCACGTGTATTTGTGAGTGGGAAAGGATTAATATTATTTAAATTGTGCAATCTTTTCAATACCCAAACGAAAAAATTACAATTGAAAATTTCATAAGTTCTTCCTCGATTATTTACAAAATGTTTTTAAATTTTACATTTACTTTCTTTTCTTTTTTTTGCCTTTTCAGAAACCTTCTCATTAATAATTTAATATCAGTAATGGGAATGTTAACCCAAATGTCAATAATCTCATTTGCACCTGATTCATTTGTGAAGAAAAATACGAAATATTTTTGTATTTGTCGTGTATTATGGCGTTATTTTGGATTAAATTCTGGTTGTGTTTCTTTTGTTATGGCAACAGATCGTTGGATTTCATTAACAAAACCATTTGTTTATCAAAAAGTAAAAGAAAAAATATTTATATTTGAATTTTTATTTTGAGAAAAAAAAATGTGATAATTAAGAATTTTGTGAATTTTTGTTTCTTTTCTTTTGTTCCATTTAGCACAATACATTTAAATTAATAAAAAGGACAACATATTCATTATCAATAATTGCTTGTATTTTAACATTTTCACCATTTTTTGGTTTTGGATTATATTATGATTTTAAAGAAAATAAATGTGTCAGATATCGACATGCAACAAATACAATTGATTTAATTTATGCATACACCTTTTTTACATTTGGTAAGTAAAATATTCATTAGAGTTTTATGAATAGAATCAATAGATAATCTTTTAAATATATTTTCCAAATCCTTATTCCTTTATCCATCCATCTATTTAGAATTCTTACTTCATTTACAATACGAGTACAACACGTTTTACATTTTTTGTTTCTCTTTTAAAGATAAATTTATTTTCTATGTAGAAAAATTTTCTAGCAATTCTTCCTTATATTTTATTCATTTTGTAGGAGTACTGATATGCACTGGAATTGTAATTTGTAATATATTTGTAACAAAAGTATTATGTCTTGCTGGTGAAGGAAGAAATAAAAGACTGAATCGTTATATTGTTAATAATAAAACATTAACATCAATGGAAATAAGTTTTGCACGTATTATTATAATACTTAGTATATCATTTGTTATTTGTTGGATGCCACAAATGGTACGTACAATTAAATTTATTTATATTATATATTTCCGCTATAATTAATTAATAAATATTTAATGTGATTTATTGTTATTAACTCTTATTTTTTCTTCTCTATAGATGTCAATTGTATTTGCTCAAATAAAAAGCTTACATAATTTTACACCGTGGTTCTTTCAATTATCTGATTTTTTAATGGCATTACATTTTTGTGCTGATCCATATTTTTATGTTTTACTTAGACCTAAACAACGTATTTTATTTTCAAATATATTAAAACATTCATCAAGAAGAAATTCTGTTACATAGAAATACAAAATTTTATTTGTTGTTTAAATAAAATAATTACTTATGTTTAGCTTTTACACATTAGAGAAATATTAAAATTGAAAATTGTAAAATTTAGTCTAGCAAAATTTGTATTAATCTTAAGATGTATAATTTGATTAAATAAATCGAAGATTAAAAATAAAATGTTTGTTTGTTTAAAATTAATTTCTTTAACTCCTCTGATTGTTTTGTTGTTTATAAGCCTACTAATTTTTTGTCTATTTGAACATTTTCAATATTTATCAAAAATAATTTATAAAAATAACATTTGTGAGGTTTTTACTTACTGAAAGAATAAATGAAAATATAATATTGTCATCTCTTTTCGTCCCTTATATTTACACAATATTTTTTGTGTTGGGAAATAAAAAAAGAATCTTTATTTGACTTTCCCTTCAAAATTGAATGAAATGAAAATATGATTGTTACACCTTATAAGTAATTACATTAATAAGTTGACGTCAATCGATTATTGATAAATATTTTCTTGTTTATTTTTACAAGAAACATAATTTCTTTTCACCATTTTAAAAAATTTTCTTTTGAATATTTTCCTTTTCTATTTTCCGTCTTACTTTTTCATTATTATTATTTTTATTTATTTTATTCTATTCAATATTGTCAATGTCTATAGATTTGCTATTATAATTTATTTAGATTATTATTATTTTTGTTGTTATTATTATTTTTCCTGTCATAATATTTAACATTTTTCTTCTTATTTTTTTTCATCAAAAGGTAAATATAAAAAGTTTTAAATTGATATAAATAATTGTAATAATATTTTCCATTTTTTAATTTCAATGTTTATTTTTTTTTTTTTTTTTAATGGGACCTAAATTCAAAGCAAATATTATTCAAATCAATAGGTTGCATTTACTCTCTCCTTAGTTCGTTTTTTTTTATGAAAAATACAAAAAAAAAAAATACAAAAATATAAAAGTAAAAAATAAAAATACAAAATTGTAATGAAATAATTTTGTTATTACAAAAAGGTCATCATAAAAAGGATTGTGTCAAGGTTATTTTACAGAGACAATAATAATTGTAGGAAAATTTCATTCTATAATTTTTATTTGATTTTTTTTTTGTTTTTTTGGGTAAATTATTTTTTTATGTTTGAACTTGATTTTTAGTTTTGTTTTTATATTTCCATGGTCAGATATGTATTTAGGTTTTACTTGTACCTCATACTTGAACTATCACCATTTTTTGATGTGATCGCATTTTATTGTAATAATTATTTTCTATGAACACAAAAAACATTTTTTCTCAACTAAAAATTAGTTAATAATTGATTAAATTAAATAACTTATTAAAGTTTTAATTTCTAACATGTGTCGGTCATTTTGAACATTATCAAAAAAAAAATTAGTTCAATGAAAAATTTAAATCTTTTGAAATTCCGAAAAAAATTTTACAATTTTAATTAAAACAAAAATTAATCACACCAATTTTTTTTTTAATGATAAACAAACGAACGGATCTGCCCATTTATTAATTCATTTTTAAATAAAAAACTAATAATAGGGGAGAAAACATAACCATCATTATAGTATTAGTATATTTAATGGTTATGGATAAAAATTACATTTAACCACAACAAATAATTAATGTTAATGTTAGAAGTGATATTAAAGATATAAATCTAATTTTCACTTTTCGGTGACAAAGTATTATCACAATTATTACATTATTATTTTTCATGTATGTACTTTTTTTTTCTCTTCATTTATTTTTTTTTTTTTTACATTTCTTCCCCATTTTTCTCATTTTCCTTTAATTTTATTTATTGTAGGTTTAATAATAATTTTAGTTTAACTTATTACCGCATATGTGTTATTTAGAAATTACAAACAACAACAACAACAATAATAATAATGATAATAACAAAAATATCAATTTTTTTAAGGTTTGTTTTCATGTAGAATTTTGATTTTGGTATGATTTTAAACCATAAGAAAGGTGAAGACTTTATTGTACATTAGAAGTTTATTCATATGAAAAATGTAAATTAAAGAAATAATTACAAAGAGTAAAATATTACAAATAAAAAAAATCATGAGAAATTTATTTAAACCGTTTTGTTCATGGAATCATCGTAAAAAAAATCAAAATTATTATTTTCAGTTTTATGAAAACGCCCCTTAACTTTTGTTGAAACATCGTGTTTGTTGAATATGTACATCACTGATGGGGGTGTTGTTGAGGGTAGCTTCACAAAACACTGTAATATATATAAAAAAGGAAAGCATTTGGAGTGAGAGGTAAATCATTTGACCAAATAGATAAGTCAGACACATAGAAGAATTGGTTGAAAATCTTTTCTTCTTTTTTATGTGGAGGCGCCAAATATTTTGTAAAGTTTTTTTTTACATTTATGGCCTTTATCTTTGATCAAGTAAAATTGAATTAGTTATGTAATTAAATTAAAAATTAATCAAAAATCATCCTTTTTACAATAATTTTGTTCAAAATTTGTAAAGGGAAAAAAATATTGTCAGAGAAGTGAAAATAACAACGGTTGAATAAAATTGGTATGTAAATTTTATCCTTAACTTCTATTATTGGTAAACATAAACAAATATATAAACTGACTCTTTCAGCTAACACACTTAGCAAATATGGGTAATGTATTTTATATTATTCTGTTTTTTTTTTATTTTTCTTTCACATTCTGTTTTTTTTTTTTTCTATATTTTTGTAATTTTTGTTATTTTTATATTTGTATTTTTTCAATATCAATATCCGTTGACCATCATATAAAGTCAGTTTATGACAAGCTTTTATACTTGACACATCATAATAAATTATTTAAATAAACTAAGGAAAAATAGAGAAATAACAAAAAAAAAAAAAAAATAGTGGAATAAAACCAACAAAAATTTTACATTTTTTTTATTTTCATTTATTTTTTTTACAACATTTTTAAATATTTCTGTTCGATTTATTAAATTTGTGAACGAAATGTGAAAATTAAAAAATTAATTAAAAAAATTAAAAACAATTGACAATTATAATTGTTGATTTTTTAAGTTTTTTTTTTGTTTTTTGGTTTAACAAAATGGCAGGAATTGAATTGTTATTGTCAATGATTTGTTTAAATGCGGCATGTAATAACACATTGACAACAAATTTTAATAATTTTTTGGATGAATCATTGGAGATTAATAGTGAATCAAGTGCTGTTAAAGGTAAAATTACATTAAAACAAAAAAGTTTTCTATTAAAAAGAAAAAAAAATAGAAATTATCCACAAAAAACTGGGCGCCTCCATTTTATATTTTTTTTATATTTTAAAAGATTTTAAAATAATTTCTAAATATTTTTTTATTACCTTCACTGTGTTTATTTATCCAAACTTTATTCGTCAATATTATAATAAGATTTTAGTTGAAGAAATTTTGATATTTTTCTTAAACAAATTATTTTAATTAAAATTATTAATTATTGGGTTAAAATAAATTGAAAATTAATTATTGGAAACTTTAAAGAAAAATCAAATTGAGGAATAATAAATGATTCAAAATTTTGTGTAAATAACTGACCAATAAACTGATAAAAAAAAATTTCAATTAACTCAAAATATTGGAGAAGAAATTCAGAAGAAAACACTAAAAAATTAGATAAATCAAAAAAAAAAATGAAGACAAACAAATTTAATTCTAATTAAAAAATATTAATTTACAGCTTTTGCATTTTCAAAATTAAAAGATGAGCTTTCTGGTCAAGTACTTAGAGTTGTTTCATTAGAGGTAATTGTTAATCAATTAATAAAATTAGGAATTAAATTTAGATTTTAAATTTAAATTATTATTTGGTTTAGGATCCACCATTAAGTTACACAAAAATAGTGAATGGAACAAAAATTGGTTTTGGTGTTGCATTTAATCTTTTAGAATTTTTAACAGAAAAATTTAATTTCACTTATGAATTAATAATACCTGAAAAAAATATTGTTGGTTCATCAACAGATAAAGAGGGTAGTTTAATTGGTATATTAGAAAGTGGTAAAGCTGATTTAGCTGCTGCATTTATACCAATATTAAGTGATGCAAGAAAACATATATATTATTCAACAACATCACTTGATGAAGCTGAATGGTTGTTAATGATGTCACGTCCACAAAAATCAGCAAGTGGATCTGGTTTATTAGCACCGTTTGACCAAAATGTTTGGATATTAATTCTAGTATCATTATTAGCTGTTGGTCCAATTATTTATTTATTAATAATTATACGTTATAAATTAACTAAGGATAAAACACAGAAGAATTATCCATTACCACATTGTGTTTGGTTTGTTTATGGTGCTCTTATGAAACAAGGAAGTACATTATCACCAATTGCTGGTAAGTTTATATTTATTCTCATGATATAAATTGGTAAGAATTATTTTTAATCTTTTACATTTTGAGTAAAACTGGTCTAAGATACTCATAATTCAAAAGAAATTATTCTGCGTGAATTCCCATTCATCAAATTTTAAATTTAAATAAAAAAATCCATTTATTGTTTATTCACTGAATCCTTCATTCAAATTAGAAAATAATTATATTGTGACAACGTCAATAAATAAATGATTAAATATTGTTATGTTTTCCTTTCGTTAACATTAAACAATCCATTTTCCAGCTATGAAATTTTCAATAATTACAAATTAAATATTAACACAAGCGTAAATTTCATAGAATCAAAAATATAATATTGTATTAAGAAAATAATAACAATAATTATTAATGCTTTTTTTAATATTAAAGTCAATAAAAATTGGATCGGTAATAAATCAAAAAACATAAATTTTTAAAGGTCAAATTTTATGTCCCCATAGAAAATGTGAGAAATCAAAAACTTTTTAGCTTTTGTTCAGTTGGTCTTCTTCTAATATTTGTATTAAACAACAATGTGGAATTATATTTTGTAATTTTTACAAAATCAATTGTTAGATTTATTTTTTTAATGAAAAAATAATTGAATTTTAATTTTAAGTTTTCTTTTGTCTAGATTCCACAAGACTTTTATTTGCAACATGGTGGATTTTTATAACGATTTTAACATCATTTTATACAGCAAATTTAACTGCATTTTTAACATTATCAAAATTTACGTTACCAATTAACGATGCTAAAGATATTTTGAAAAGAGAGAAACATTTTGTTGCATTAAGAGGTTCTGGTGTTGAATATGCGATTACAAACGTAAGGAAAATTTAATGAAAATTTTATTAAATAAAAATTAAATTATTAATTACAGAAAAATTCTAAACTATTACACTCATTGTCTGATGTTTTTAGACAATATATTTTCTTACCGATTAATGTCATATCAATCATTGTTTTATCAGACAAGTTTTAACCAATATTATACCCGCATTAAATATCTCATTATATTTATTTTTGATTATTATTCTATTTTATACCTTTCTAAAATAACCAAAAAAAAATAATACCCAAACAATAACCTCCATTGTTAATCTATATTAATTATAATTCAATCAACATCTTCATCACTTTTGGATATTATATTTTCGTCATACATATAAACATTAATTATTCATGGACAAGACTTTTCCTCTCTACAATTCAATTTTATTTTTTATGTTCTTTTTTCTTTTATTACTTTATTTTTTTTTTGGAAGGTGTCATAAAGCTTTCCACCTATTCATTCATCACATTCCAATTTGAAAAATAAAACATACATATCAATCAATCAATCATATATAAAATATAATGGGTTTTCTTTTCTTTTTTTCTGTCTATAAAACATTATTTCATGTTTACTGACTGTAATAATAAATATATTGTGACATTATTGGTTAACACCTACTAAAATCGGTTTGTTATTGACCTTCAAAAAGAATATACTCTCATATTACTCAATTATTTATTAAGAATATTTTAGTGAAATGTTATTAATATTATATTTTCCTTTTTATATCAGAGACGAAAAAAAAAAAATTAAATAAAATTGACCTTGTATCCTTTTCCCTTTTCTTTTTTTTTTTTTTTTTTGTATATTTATAGAGTGAAGAATCATTGTCATCATTAAATAAATTGGTTGAAAAAAAAATTGGTTATTTTAGTGATAATTTAGCTGATACAGAAATATTAGTTAATTATGTACAACGTAAAGAATATGTTTTTGTAAGAGATCGTCCTGCAATTGATCATTTAATTTATAATGATTATCGCTACAGAAAAACAATAAAATTTGATGATGAAAAAATACATTGCCCATTTGCTGTTTCTAAAACTCCATTTTTGAAAAGAAAACGAGCATTCGCTTATCCGAAAGAAAATAAATGGAGTCAACTATTTGATCCAGAGTAATTTTTCATTCATTAAATCTTAATGTTGTATTGCTTAAAATCAATATTTAATATATTTTAGATTACTTCATCTGGTTGAAGGTGGAATAGTAAAATATATGCTACTTGAAGGATTACCAAAAGCAAAAATTTGTCCACAAAATCTTGGTGGAACAGAACGACAATTAAAAAATAATGATTTCTTAACAACTTATTATGTAATGCTATTTGGGTTTGGTACTGGAATTGTTTTATTTGTAACAGAGGTAAGTTCATGTACATTTAGAATTTTAACAAAACACTAATTGTGATGTTTTATTTTACAGATGTTTTTTAAATATCTTAATCATAGAAATGGAACTTTAAATAAGAAACAATCTGTATTAGAAAAACAACTAAAAACTCAATCCAAATTTCTGACAAATATAAGTCCACCACCAGCGTACGCATCATTATTTAATCAGAACAGTAATAATTCATTTATGATGAGAGATATTTCCTACAATAATAAAGATACAAATAATAATGGTACTAAGAAACATATTAATGGTAGAGATTATATTGTTGTAAAAGGTAATGACGGTGAATCACGATTAATACCATTGAGATCCACATCAGCCGCCATTTTTCAGTATACATATAATTAATGGAAATTAATAGTCTACTAAATTAGAATTAGTAAAAATACATATTTTTGAAATGTTAAACTTTTGAAATTGAATAAAAAATATATTGTTGTTTGTGTAGTTTATATAGTTTTTAGGAAAAAAAAACATTTCAACTGTTTTATTGATATTGAACTTTATTATAGAAATGGAACCAATTAAAATTTTCAACACAAGTCTTTCATTAACCGACAATAATAATAATAATAATAATTTCAAATAAATTTATTCTTAGTTTCGATTCATTTAATGGTTTTTGAAAAATTTTACCGTTGCTAACTTCAATTTTGTTTTGTATTTTTTTTTCTGCGGTACCATTTTTTAGGTTATGATTTGACATTTCAAACTGGAGAATTTATTTTTCAACAGGATTGTTTTGGAAATATTCTAGTTCTAAATATTCTAGTAAAATAAACAAGTTTTAATATAATTGTAGAGAGAATTATTTCTTCTCGTCTTCGCGTATCGCTTAGTTTTCTGTGAAATATATAGAGAAAGAAGATTAATACAATTATAAATAAAGAACATGCAACATTAATTCTTATAAATATGTCAGATAACAAGAATTCAAAAAATGCTTCATCTACATCCTCATTATTGCAAAAACCTTCCAATCTACAAGAATTTAATTTACAGGGATATTTAAAATCTCGCCCAGCTGCTATAATTGAAAAGTTTTTCAATTATCCAACAATTTGTTTAGCCGTTTATCGGTAATATTTCTATAATATTTAATTTGTTTTTACTGTGTGATTTAAATTGGTGTTTTTATAGGGAATTACCAGATATTGCTAAACAATTTGTTATTAGAATATTGTTTGTAGAGCAACCAGTTCCGCAAGCAGTTGTTTCAAGTTGGGGATCACAAGTGTTTCCAAAGTATATAAATTTTGACTAATTAATATTTTATTGTGGAGTTTAATATTATTTGTATTGTAGGGAACATTTAGAAACAAATGCTGTACTATCAGATTTAGGAGTATGGAGAGCTGCTGCGATTCCTGGTGGTGAGTTTTAATTTTTAATGACCAAAATATAAATTTTTTTTGTTATTTTTAAGTTGTAAAGAAAAATTATAAAATGTTAAATTAACTTAAGAAGTCAATTATATCCTTCGATATATCCTTTAAATAAATCCTGTTTAAATTTGTGTAGGATTGGCTGCTTGGGAATTAAGCCCAACATATAAAAAGAATTTAAAAATTGCATTACTTGGAGGGTAAGCTTCAATAATAACTAAATGTTTATTTTTGTCAAGATTACTTACAACTTATATAATTTTACAGTGGACGTCCATGGTCAATGTCAACAACATTAGACCCGGATACTAAATCCCGTGATATTGGTTTTCTTGATAATTATGCAATGTCACGATGGCGTTGTGTCTTACATTATATGGTTGGTGCTGGTACAGCAAAAGGACCTGATTGCGAAGGTATCAGTCCGGATGCTGTTAGGATATTACTTCATGCTAATCTTATGAAAAGAGATGAAAATGATGGAAGTCCAGTTATTACGAGACAAGGTTTTCAATTCCTTCTGTTAGATATTCAGGCACAAGTATGGCATTTCATGTTACAATATTTGGATACTTGTGAACATCGTGGTTTAAATCTTCCTGAATGTCTTTCAATGCTTTTCCAATTGAGTTTCTCAACATTAGGAAGAGATTACAGTTCAGAAGGATTAAGTCCTGGCCTTCTAACGTTTCTACAACATTTAAGAGAATTTGGATTAGTTTATCAGAGAAAGGTAATTACCTTAATTATTTTTCCATGTATACCAAAATAAATATGAACATTTTTTAGAGAAAAGTTGGAAGATTCTATCCAACTCGTTTGGCAATAAATATAAGTAATAAAAATGCTGTTCCTGTAGTACAAGAAGAAGATAAAGCAACACAAGAAAAGGGTTATATTGTTGTTGAAACAAATTATCGTGTTTACGCATATACTGATTCAAGCCTTCAAGTTGCATTGCTTGGGCTTTTTACAGAATTACTTTATAGATTTCCTAATTTAGTAGTTGGTGTATTAACAAGAGATTCAATAAGGCAAGCATTACGTGGCGGAATAACAGCTGAACAAATTATAAGTTATTTGGAACAGCATGCTCATCCATCGGTAATATATTTTTGTTTTCTAAAATTGAAAATATTAAGTTTGAATTTTTTAGATGTACACAGTAGAATTTACAACAACGTCAAGATCTCCTTTACCACCAACAGTTGTTGATCAAATAAAATTATGGGAAAATGAAAGAAACCGTTTTATTTATACAGAGGGTGTTGTTTATAATCAATTTTTATCACAAGCTGATTTCATTATATTGCGTGATTATGCACAATCAATAAATGTACTTGTATGGCAAAATGATAGAACAAGAACAATGGTTGTTACAAAAAATGGACATGATGATGTTAAGAGATTTTGGAAAAGATATTCAAAAGGAGGCAGTTAATTTTAGTTTATTTTTCTGTAATTATTTAATAATAAATTTCTCTATTTTTTTCGTATTTAATTTTTTTTTTTATTATAATATTCATTTTGTAGCTTAAAAGCCAATTTAATTTTAGTTTTTTTTTTTCAAATATCAGATTATAATATTTATTAATAAATATCACTTAAATTTTTTTTTCAATGTGTTCTGACTTATTATCATTTTTTATTCGCTATTTATTTTTAATTATATTGAGAAAAATATATAAATAATGATTGGTAATAATACAATAATAACATTTACTAAGGCCAAAACTAACAATTAGATTTTTTTTTGTTTGTTTAAATTGTAAATTTATTAATTTTAAAATGCAATATAATAGTTAAGAATTATTTTTAAATGTGTGCATTATTTGATGTGCAGCAATGAATTTAAAATTTAGATATATTTCGACGAAACAAAAAAAAAATACAAAATTAATTTAATCGTTTAAAATCAGAACACATCAACTCTATTCAGTCAGAAACAATTTGTTTATTTAGATAAGTAATTAAAGCTTGAAGACGTTTCTTAATATTTTTTTGATCATCTAGTGTACAACCCAATAATGTATTCTCAAATTTTTTATCAATATTCATTGTTGTTGGATCAATATAATTAACATTTGTATCAGATGCACTGCATGCATTTAAATATGTTTGACATCGTTGGCGTGACATTATTGGATCACCACTTGTTATTAATGAATCAATTTGTACATTAATTTGATGTAACGAATCTTCTTGTGCTGTATCACGTACTGTTTTAACACTTAATTCAACAGTAGCAAGACGTGAACTAACTCTTTGAATATAGTAACTTATTTCTTCACGTTCATCTAAGACAAAAATAAAGTACTTTTAAGAATTTGAATTCAATTCAAATAAATTTATGGTCTTATTACTTACTTTCATTCATTTCTTGCAATTGTTCATGATTTTTAATTAAATCAATGGAAATCAATAGTCGATCTTTAGTTTCTTGAAGATCCATCGCTTCTTTTCTAAGCTTTTCAACTCTTGTGTCAATTTGATCTAAAAATGATACAAATCTGTGGAGAAAAATAGTTAAATAAGTTATATATGATGCTTATTTTTCAGAAAGGTATAAAAGAAATTCAGGTAGGTAAAGTTTAAAATACCTTTCTGGGACATTGTTAGGCCTGTAGGCAAATAAAAAAAAATAACAAAATAAAGCGTATGAGAAAATAATTGTGTTGTGATTGTACGTTTTAAATTTGATAAAAAAGCCTTATCTAAACTCTTTCTTTCCTTATTTATTGGTGAATCTGTGTATTTAATTGCTTTATAGCCAATATAACACAAACGTGAATAGGTTCTTAATTATTATAAATTTCGAAAATAATTTTTTTATAAAAATTTGAAGAATTACTTATTAACAAACAAATAATTAAAACCTTTTTGATGGTGTTTTTATTGAATTACTAGTATTGGAATCATCAATTTTTGGAAAATGTAATTCAATAATGGA
Organism: Pedicia rivosa; assembly: GCA_963082725.1. Lineage (NCBI taxonomy): Eukaryota > Metazoa > Arthropoda > Insecta > Diptera > Pediciidae > Pedicia > Pedicia rivosa. Next base: position 5,182,496 of record OY720152.1, read on the forward strand.
TGAACTACAAGAAGCTTCAGATGTTAGTCCCATCATCATTCGTTCGTCTGTTTGTTCGTTAATCGTATCGATTTCCATACCTTCTTCTGGTATGGAATTAAATGCTGGAAAACTTCTATTATTATCCAGTTTAACGGAATTAATAAATGAGGTGGAAAATCCTCTTTTTTACGTATCTGGAAAAGAAAGAAAATCGGTAAAGTGAATTACCTTTCAGGCTCAATTGCGGGTTGTTGAATACGTCTGGGCTCATTTTCGTATTCTGTACGTTTTCTTTTAAAACTCCAATTAAAGAAATTCATCATGATTATTATAATTATATTCTATTAAAAATTTATATTTATAATGATTTTTTATCATTCATATACCAAGAAAACAAAATTTTAGAATTTCTAATACAACAGATAGAACATGAAAAATTCTGATTTTCTATGATTTCTAAATGAGAATAAAACTTTAAAAGACTAATAAACACGTTTTATATTAAATAAATTTGATTTTTAAAAGAATAAGAGCCAGATTTCGAAGCCACAACAACTACCACATAAAAAAAAACTTCTAGAAATATAATATTACCTTTTTATTGTGACTTTTGACAAATTTTTGACATGAAAAACGCTACAAAAACAATGAACGAAAAGAAAACCGAATAAAATTTAATCTCCAAAAGAAAAAAAAAAAGTCTGCAAAGTCATTCGAAGTATACACACTTTTCGAGAAAACTGCAGATCGACCTTGTCTATATTCGGAAAATAGGGCTAAATTTATGTTTTCTTTCTTGTTTAATTATTTGTGTTTTTACGGTGACTTCATAACAAAAAAAGTTATTAAATTGTTCAATCAATTCAAATGCTTATCGATGCTATAAGAGATTACTAGTTTTAATTAAAATTAAGTACAGAAATCTAATTTTATTCAGAGAAAATTCGCATAATTTTTTATAAGTAGGCAACCATCATTACATGCATTAATGATTTTTTTGTCTTCGGCAAGGAACAACAACAAATACGAAATTCGAAATAAATGTCAATAATTTGATAAACAATAATAAATAAATGTATTTAATTTTATTAATTGTAAAGTTGTATTAAAAAATAATGTCATTCCATCGAAGATGTGGAAAACGTATTACTTTAACAAATGGAAATCGTACGGCAATGAGAAATATTAGTGAATTTAATCATGGTTTGGTATTGAGTTCTTCAGCTTTAATTGATGATATTTTGTTTGAAGTTAGACTGGATGAGAAAGTATATAAAAATAATATTTTTCGTTGTTTGATAAATAATTGAAATACATTTTTTTCCAGATTCATGCTTGGAGTGGAAGTATTGAAATAGGTGTAACTTGTGTAAATCCAGAAACCGTTGATTTACCTGCTTGCGCTACAAAATTAAGAAATGGAACATGGGTATTTATTCTTTAAATAATTAATATAAAGCATCAGTTGTGCGTAATACTGAATGCATAATTTATTAGTACGTTTGATTCCATGTAGGGAAGTTAAATATTAAAATTTTAACAGGTGATGTCGGGAATTTCAGTATTAAAGGATGGTGGTTCATTAGTAGAATATTATGGATCTGATTTGGATAAATTAAAAGAAGGCGATCGTGTTGGTGTTGTGAGAACATCTGAAGTAAATTATAATTTTCTTTGATAATTAGAAACAAACTAAAATAAAAATAATATATCTTAGGGTGATCTCGTATTTTATATAAATGGTGAATCACAAGGACCAGCAGCCACTGGAATGCCAAAGCCTTTGCATGCATTAGTTAATTTATATGGGAAATGTGTTCAAGTGTCAGTTTGCCCTTCTGACTCCTTGGTAAGACTTTTAAAGAAATTTCTCGTATCTATTTTTACTTTATTTAATATAATTTAAAGGAATATGCTGGTGAGTCAACTCGTGTCACACAAAATATTGATATACCAATGTCTGTGGATATTTTTGTCAATCCAGGTACTGGCGTTGTATCATTAAGTTCTAGTCAAAATGGTGACGCTTTTGATATGAATGATAGAATGAGATTTCATACACGTTGTGGTTCCCTTGTTAAATTAACAGCTAATTGCAGGTAAACATTTTTCTATATATTATTTTTTAAACATTTATTTTAAATAACTGCAATTGTGTAGAACTGCCGAAAGAAAGCGTCCTCTTGATGAATTTAACAATGGTGTTGTTATGACTCATCGTCCATTAAGAGATAATGAATTATTTGAAATCCGCATTGATAAATTAGTTGATAAATGGTCCGGTTCAATCGAAGTTGGTGTAACAACACACAGTCCAGCAGCATTACACTTTCCAGCAACAATGACAAATATGCGAAGTGGTACAATAATGATGTCTGGTTGTGGTATATTGACAAATGGAAAAGGCACACGTCGTGAATATGGTGAATTTAATTTAGATGAATTAAGGGAAGGTGATCGTGTTGGTATGATGCGTAAATCAAATGGTAATTTACATTATTTTATAAATGGGCAAGATCAAAGTGTGGCTGCAACAATGGTTGCACAAACACTATGGGGTGTTATTGATTTATATGGTATGACAATTAAAGTTACAATTGTTGATCGTGACGAACGTGAACAACAAAATCTTGTTACAAGACGCAATAATATAATGACATTACAAACAGTTGAACCAGAAATTATTGGACAAAGTCCTGAAATCGAATATATACAAACGGATCGTTTAACATTTCATCCTGTTTGTGGTTCACATGCAACAGTTACACATAGTGGTAGAACAGCATTAAGACCAAAGTAATTAATTTATCGTACTTTTATCACTTTGTTTTTAGGAAATTATAAATTTCAATTTTTAATTATAGTGCATCAGATGATTTTAATAATGGTGTTGTATTAACACGTCGTCCATTACGCTCAAATGAATTATTTCAAGTACGTCTTGAACGTGTTGTTACAAAATGGGCTGGTTCAATTGAAATGGGTGTAACAACACACAGTCCAACTGAATTAGATTTTCCGTTTACAATGACCAACGTTAGATCTGGTACTTGGATGATGACTGGTAATGGTGTTATGCATAATGGTACAACAGTTATTGAGCAGTACGGTCAAAATTTAGATCGTTTGCAGGTAATTGAGGTTAGAGAAAAAAAAATCATTTTAATTAATTAATTAGAAACAAATGTTTATTTTCCTTTACTTTCTTTTGTTTTTTTTTGTTTTTTATGATTTTTTTTAGAAAGAAAAACGAAAAAATAAATGAAAAACAGGAAATCAAAATTAATTTTTTTAATATTTATTTATTAACTGCTTTACTTTTATTTTAATTTAAATAATGTTTTTTAATTTGCTAGAAGAATGTTTATAATGTTTGTTTTATGTGAAACCATATTTAAAAAAAAAAATCCTAATATCTCAATAATGGCATGGATAAACCCTTAGAGAAAAATGAATGTTTTTAATCTTTGTTCGGTTAAAACAATATAAAAATTGTTTTTTTTTTTTGATCAAAAAATAAAAACATAACTTTTTCCTTTAATTGTTGTTTTAAATAAAATTAACAAACTTTTTGATCTTTAAAAAAGGTTGGTGATCGTGTTGGTGTTATTCGTAAAGATGATGGTACATTACATTTTTGGGTGAATGGACAAGATCAAGGTGTAGCTGCAATAAATTTACCAGAAAGAGTTTATGGTGTTATTGATTTATATGGGCAAGCTGCACAAGCAAGTATTATTGATTCATCAGAATGTGATAGTCCAGATACGGGAAATTCTACAATATCAAATACAACATTATATAGTAATGAGCCACGTTTAAGATTTCATCAAATACATGGACGTAATGCAAAAATAACAAATAATGGTTTAACAGCAAGTAGGCCAAAAGCATTAGCTGAATTTAATGATTCAATTGTATTTAGTAATCGTCCATTACGTCAAAGAGAATTATTTGAAGTTAATTTAGAAACAATGATTGATCATTGGAATGGTAGTATTGAAATAGGAGTTACGGGTGTTCGTCCAGATGAATTAACATTACCAAGTACAGCAACTGATTTAGATCATGATACAGTTATGTTATCTGGTACAACACTAATGCATAATGGTATCACTGTGCGTAATGATATGCCATTTGATTTAGATACATTAACAAGTGGTACAAAAATTGGTGTTATGCGTAATTTAGATTCAATACATTTTTTTATTGATGGCATTGATCAAGGTTCAGCATTTGAATGTCGTATTATAAATATGTATGCTGTTATTGATTTATATGGGCAATGTGCACAAGTTACAATAACAACATCACAATCAGATATACGAGCACCTTATGCAACTAGTGAAAATTCACAAAGTTTACAAGCAACATCTGTTATACAACCAATAATTGAAACAAAACACCGTTGGTCGTGCATTTCTGGTAATGTTACATTATCTCAAAATTGGACGTTAGCAACACGTTGTACAAATGTAACAGCAGCATTATCACATTGTCTTATATTTTCTGAGCGTCCACTAATTGTTGGTGAACCGTTTGAAATTAAAATAACAGAAATTAATTCACTATTAGCCGGTTGTCTTAAAATTGGTGTCACGGATTTGAATTTGTCAGATGAACATGTCAGAAAAAATATACCCATTAATATGAAAAGAATTCCATCAAATGTTTGGTATATTTCGGGTAAGAATAATATGACTAACGATGGTTGAATTTATATCGATTCAGTAATAAGTAATCAGATGAAACCTTATAACAATTTGTTATATTTTTCGTGGTTATAATAAATGAAAATTACATGAGATATATTCCCATCTTTTAATTAATTATTTAATTTTTGACTGAATATTGTTTTCTTGTTATAATTAAAGGTAATGAAGTAAGACATAACACAATATTAGTACGAAGATCACTAGCATCATTAGAATGGTTACGAGTTGGTGATAGAATAACATTAGAATTAACAACAACACGATCATTAAGAATATTATTAAATTCAGAAGATATGAATATAACATTTAATAATGTCACAGATGATATTTATGTTGTTATTGAATTACAAGGGTCAACAATTGGTGTACAAGTAATTTCATCACAAGGTCCAACATCACCGTTACGTCCTTGTACATTACGTTTACAAGATTCATTAGAATTAGGTTTAGATCCATTAAATAAACAAGATTCAATGCTTGAATCAATGGATTCTGAATCTTTCTTTTTTGAATTTTCTGAATGTCATGGTAAAAATATACAATTAATGGATGATCGTAAAACAGCAAATAGAATTCAATCATATAATCACGCAATTGTTTGTATTGCTAAACCAATGTGTAAAGGTCACAGTATTAGCGTAAGGATAATATTTTGTTTTTCTATAAAAAAATGTGCAAACATCAATTTTTATTTTATAGATAAAAATTGAACAAGTAAATCCAAAATGGAAGGGTACTTTAGGTATTGGTGCGTTAGGAATCTGTCCAACAAGTACACATTTACCATTTCCAGCGTCTTCAATATTATTTCGTCGTCCATGTTGGATTGCTACACATGATTATATTAATATAAATGGTAGTAAAATGCAATCAAAATATGCTGAATTATTAGAAAATATTGATGTTGGTACAATTGTTACAATGACTTTAACGCATTCAGGAAGTTTAGGTAATTGTTTATTGTTTGTTTTTGGTTTTTGTTTTAATAATAATTTTTTTTACAGCTATAACAATTGGTCAAACAACATTAGATGATCTTGCAATTGGATTACCACATCATGTTTATCCAATATTTGATATTTATGGACGTATTGAAAAAATTACAATTATAAACGGTGATTTCCGTAATGGAAGTCCAATCAATGAAGAAGTTTTAATGCCAAGTACAAGTGGTGTAATAAATGGTAATAATTTTATTGATATCGATAATAATGTACCACAATGTGAAAAAGCTGATTTAGAAGTACATGAGAAAGAAACGGAAACAAATAATATTATACTGCCTAATTCAATTCCAACAACATCAACATCAATAATGACACGTTCTGTAATGGAAAATGTGTCAGAAAATTTATTAATGAATTTGTCTATTAAAAATCGTTCATTGGAAGGACGTCTTGATACAAGAAGTGATTCTTGGTATGTTAACTTTAATTTTTCTTTTGTTTTTTAAAATAGTTAAAATATTCTGTAATATTAATTCAGTTGTCTGCGTGATTCATTACAATTACAACATTCAACAAATTTAAATATTCAACGAAGTCAAAGTACACAACGTTTTAATACAAATAATAGTAATAATATGAATTCATCAACTGGTGGTGATACAAATCGTGATGATGAAGGTTTTGATGAAATACGCTTAGATAATAATAATGATTCAAATTATTTAGAAGATATGGAAACAAATATCGATTCTAATTTACAAGAAATTAGAGATGTTAATGGTCAAGATAGTATTGAAAATAATGAAGGTATTACTTATAATTAGAATAATTTTGAAACAATTATAATGACAATCGTTTTAATTCTAGATCAAAATATTGAAGAATTCCAATCAGTTTCCACACGTAATTCATCAAAATTGAGTCTTCCATTAAATAATCTAAATCAAAGCCGTGGTGAATCAAAATCAACTGATAATTTAACATTAGATAATAATCAATTATTAAATAATGTTGATGAGTTAACACGTAGAGTATCAGAAACCAATATAACAACAACAACTGTTGGAACAGAGGGCTTAGATTCATTAAGTAATTTACGTAGTCTGAGTGATTATGATTCAGTTCCCGGCGGTATTGAAAATAAAGATTGTGAATATTTAAAAATTGTTATTGGTTTTAAACGTACACTTGTACTTCCGGATGCTTTCTTTGCTTATGATCAACCTTGTTGTTATTGTAGTGTCTGTACATCAGGATGTCGGCCTTATGTAATTAATGGTATGTATTCAAAATCAAAATACATTTTTGCATTATAAATATTATATTTAATTAACGCAGGTTGGGTTCGATTTAAATTGAATCAATTGACAACCTACGCAACCACATCAACCTTTACAGAGAACAGTGATTGGACAACCGCATTTTATATGACTAGAGTTGATAAAATTCGGTCAATTTTAGATCATGGACAACCACATCTTGGTAAAACCGTTAAATTATTTCTCTTGATACATAACTTGTTCACAAAATATTTTAGAACCATCTGAAGTATCTGCTGGCAATCAGAAAGATGATTCTGGTCCTGGTACACATCTTATACTTACTTCATGTCCAAATTCTGATATAAAGCCTCCAACAATGTTTGCACATCGTTATATGTCAGGCTCCAATTGTTATACAATTGGAACAGCTTTTGAATTGCGAGTTCGAACACAATCATTATGTGGTGTTGAATCATCAGCCGATGAAGCTTCGGCCGTCATTAGTACGAATCAAATGTGGACAACAAAAGAAGCAGGAGCTTGTGTTTTAACCGCATTATTACTTCGTTTAGATCGCGTAGAAATCGAAAATACAGTATGAACAATTCTAAATCTCTAAAAAGTTTTCTGTGATTTATTTTGTGTATCTATTTTTTATTTATTTATTTATTTAAATTGCTTTTCCTAATAGAAATTCATATATTTAACAAAAAATATTATATATTATTATAAATAAACATTCCCTAGAAAAAATATTATTTTTATGTAGCGCTTTGGAATTTTTGTATCAGAATAATTGATATCCTTTTTTCGAAAAAAATATAATTGATATATACAATATCTTCTGAGGATTTATTATAGTACATTTTTTTAGTTCAATATGTAGTGTAAAAAAGAAAGATGCTACCATTTTGTGTCTGTGTGTGTTTGTTGCCTTACCGAACATTTTTCTTCCGCAGCAATGAGATTTGAATTTGTTTATAACTAAAGGCCGCACGGTAGATTTTATTATTTATATAGATTCCTAAAGTTCCAAGGAACACTCTAAAATGAATCTTATGAAAAGTGGTCACGGATAAGCAATAAAGTTCTTCATATCCATTTACTTTATTTCTGAAAGAAGTAAAAATATAAATAAAACAAATTATTTTGAAATTACTGTCTTTTTATTATTTATTTAATAATTTTTTAAAATATTGATAATAAATATAGTATGGTAGCATGAAAAAATCATTTCCTCCACTCCACCATACAATTTCCCCTAGCTGTCAAAAGTGTGGCTAGAATCAGTTAACTCATTTTCCCCTACCTGTCAAATTCGGAGCTGTCTTCAGCTCGATAAATAAAAATAAGTTGTTTATTTTGTGATCAATCGCATTTCGTTTACTTAATTTTAAAGGATAATTAATTTAACTGAAAATTTTTAAATAATGTGAATAAATGTTGTTTCATTTTAATAAAGTTAACAGTCCTATTAAAATCAAAATCTTATTAAGAAGTTATGTTTTCAGGGAAAATGTCAAATTAAATGAAACATTCCTATCAATCATCTGTTTTCCAGACAAAAAATTTCCATTTTTCTTTTGATCAATAATAATGTCCACAAATATTTGCCGTTTATGTTTTGCTGATGACAATTTGACATCAATTTTTAATGAAGATTATGATAATTTGCAATTATCATTTAAAATAATGTCTTGTGCATCTGTAACAGTAAGTTCTCAAATCCTATAAATAATTCATAAATGGAGTAAAAAACTAAATATTTTTTTTATAGATTAGTGATACAGATAAATTACCATCATTTATATGTAATGGATGTACAATAAAATTAAATTCATGTTATGAATTTAAATTACAATGTGAAATAAATGATCAAAAATTACGAGATAGACTTCAGGAACTCGAGACAATAATAAAAGAAGAAGAATCTGATAATGAATACTGTAAAAATGATGATAATAATGAAAAATATAATTTAAGAAGAAAAACATTGAGCAATAAAAATACTAATAGTACTGAGACTGATGATAATATTGAAAATTGGGAAAATAATCACAATGAAAAAAGAGAATTAATTGGATTTGAAAAAGAATCAAAAAAGAAAAGGAAAAAAAAGGTTTAAATAGAACGTAACATATTTTATTTATATTGAATTAAATATTTTTCGTTTTATTTTTAGACAAAATTATTTAACACTACAAAGCAAGAAAAAGAAAAAAAAAAAAAAAGTGATGTAAAAATTAAACGTGATTATAATTGTTCAACGCAATGTAGTACATGTGGAAAAATTGTATCATCTACATTTCGATTAAAATGCCATATGAGAATCCATTCCGGAGAGAAGCCCTTTGAATGCTTAGAGTGTGGAAGACGCTTTACTCTGGCTTATAATTTAAAAGTTCATGAAAGAATACATAGTGGTAATACATAATTCTTATATCAAATTTTCTATATTGGTTCTTTTTTTATAAATACATCAATGAAGTTATCAGACTTAAATTCATTTCTGTTATAATTCTTACAGTTAATTATAAGATTAATTGTTGCACAGAAATGAAACAATAAGATTTAAAGAAATCATATTTTATTGAAGAACCGTTAAGAAAAGATAAGTTGTAACTAACCGTTTTTTTTTCTCGTGATTTTCTTATAGGTGAAAAACCGTTAGTTTGTCAAACATGCGGTAAGAAATTCGCACAATCTGCAGGTTTGGTTGCACACTCAAGAATACATACTGGTAATTGACTAATAATTACTTAATTATTTATTTATATTTCATCAAGATGACTAAATTTACAAAATTAACATTAAGTACAATTAGAAATTAGATATATAGTACATTTGAAAAAAATGACAAAAATCAATTCTTAAACTATATCTATAAACTATAATTTGTTTATTTAGTTATTTAATTATTATATTAATTTTCTATTTTAACAGGCGAAAAACCATACAAATGCACATTATGTCCAATGTCCTTTAAAACCTGTTCCCATTTACAGTATCATACAAAGCTACACACTGGTATGTTTTTCTTCTAATTATACGTACTTAATTAATGATTTAATTTTGACTAATTTTGATTGTAGGTGAAAAAAATTTCCTTTGTGACTTATGTAATCGTGCATTTATAACAAAAAGTGATTTGACTCAACATAAAAAAACTCATTCTGGTGAACGTTCACATGTATGTAGCGTTTGCGGCTTACGTTTACTACGTGCATACCATTTAACACGTCACATGATAACACATTCTGGAATTAAAGATTATAAATGTTCAATATGCAGAAATGCATATGCACAAAAAGGTGATCTTGTTAGACATATGAAAAAACACAATCATTTAATAATAACGAATAATGACGAAATAAACAAACAACAGCAACATGATTATTTACCAGATAATACTGAAATTAATATAAAAAATGAAGAAGCAATTCATATAAATACGACATTACATGAAGAACATAATAATATTCAACATATGATTAATAATACAAATATTGAAATGGATAATGAAAACATTGAGAAAAATTTAATCAATCATAATTTAAATGAAAATCGTATTATTATACTTGAATCGTATACAATAAATGGATTAAATAATGATGATATAATTGGCATGTAATTCACATAATGGAAACTCGGTTATAATACAGCTAAAACCTTGTTTATAAAAAAAAATTATAAATTGTTCAATACCCAAAAAACGTAAACTTAAAAAATCTTAGATTTATATTTTTCTACTTTTTTAGTTGTATTTTTTTTATTTTTAAATTTCTTCCTAAATGAAAATTAAAATTTTTACTCTTATTTTATTTACTTAATTTTTTAATGATTTCTTTTAATTCGTTTAAGATTTAAAATTTGTTATTTTATTTTTGCCAAATGATATTAATTATTATTTGCTAAAACAATTTTTTCTTATTAATTTTTCTATTTTTTTATTTCTAGTATTTTAAGTGTTAAGTTAAGTTTTACTTCATTCCAGTTAAATTTAATTAGATTAAATGATTGAATTTAGTGGTTTAATACATTATCCTTTTTTTAAAATCAATTAATTATTAAAAACAATGCAAATGTTTCAGATATATAATTTTTTTTTAAATGTTTTTATATTGTTTCCCACTGATTGTTTATTTGATATAAATTAATTTTTTTTTATTGTCAAAACAGAAAAGTGCTTGGTGCTTATTCTCTTTTTGTTCAAGTATTGTTGAAAAATAACCACATAAATAAAAATGTTTTTTTTATATGTTTGTTTTACATTAATTATAAATATGTAAAAATAACTAATAATAGAAATAAAGTTACTTAATTAAATTTATTATTAAATATGAAAGAAATGATTTATTTATTGATTACTTAATTATGTTAATTATGGTAATAACATATTAAAGGATTTTAAAAATGATTTCTTTTTGTTTTTAGGCACATGTTTTAAAATAAAAATTGAAAACATAATTTGAACTTATTCTAACAATTCTATTCCAATATTTTCTAATAATATTCACTTTCATTACTTACAAATGTACTTAATGTTGGAATTGAATTATAATGAGCTAAAATTCTAATGCAATGATCATTTTTAGATGCTGTTGATGTAACAATCCATATCGATCCTTTTATACCAAATAATATTTGTGTTATATTTGTTGATATTTGAAAAAGTATATCATGTTTTTCTGCTATAAGTGCTTTTCTATAATTATGAAAAAAAAATATAAATTAAATGAGAATTTATTTATTTGAAAAAAGAAAAAGAAAAATTATTTTTTTTTACTTTGGATTCCATCTTACAACTACACCATCTCTGGGAATTATATAATAAAGATAACCTTTTGTATCTGTTTTCAAACTTTTTGGGCTACCTAATAAATTTCCCAAAAATTTTATTTGAACTTTTATCTAGAAATTAAACAGAAAATAATTATTTTGTATAGAATTTTCTTTTGAAATTGAATTTTTAAATTTTAGTGGCTACAAAAAAAAAAACTTACCAATTTCTTTTTTTCATTATAATTTCTAATTTTGGTTAAATTCATTGTATATAAATCACCAGTTTTATAATTTGATAAATACATTAAATTATTACGTTCATTTATTGTTAATTCAGTTGGTTGAAAATTACGTTGATTATTATTGATTAAAAAATTTGATGATAAATGTAAATTATTATTATTATTATTTTCTTTAAATATTAATTTCCACCATTTTTTTGTTTTTAATGAATAAATCATAATATAATTTTTATTATATAAACTTATATATGCACGTGAATCATTTATTGTATTTGGATCGCATACAATTGATGATATTTGATTTGTTTTAATTGATGTTATTTGTTCCATAATTATCTAAAAGCGACAAAAAAAAAAAAATTAAAATAACTTAACGACTGACATATTTTGAGTGACTAACTATAAAAATAATGTAGTAACAGTTAATACACCAAAATACAGAAATGAAACAATTACAAAATTACAATTAATTACATTAATTGTTTTACCTTTTCATTCCATGGTACAATTGTATAAATAATTAATTTTGGTGGACAAAATTTTGTACCATTATCAATGAGCCATAATTTTCCATTACAAACATCTGTTGATATTGCATTATAAATTTTTTCACATTTTTCTACTCCAGTTAATGCATGAGCATAAATTGAGGGAAATATTCTTGGTGTCATTGGAATAATATTTTCTGGCCATGTTGCTTCAATTAATGTTGGAACTTTAAACAAAATTGAAATAATTAATTATTAATTAAAAAAAAATTTAATCCACGAACAAAGATTCTGTTTTAAACACAGAAATTCTTTTAAATTTAATTTCATAAAGAAAAATTATTCACTTCTTCTGGGATTGATTATTAGATAAGTCAGTTATTGTGCCGATCACCGTACATATTATCCCTTAGAAGAAGAAGAAACAAACAAGAAACTATTTTGTATTAGAATTTTTCACTTACTTCTTTCATGATTTATACTTTCAATAGAAATAAATGCACGCATATAATAAACAGAAACATGTTTTATTGTATAATTTTTATTTGTTAAATATTTTATTGAATTTAAATTCCATGTTTTTATTAAATGAAATTTAAAAATTAAAATAAATAAAATAATGAAATTTTTTTGATTTTTGATTAAAAACATTTTTTTTTGCTTCAAAGTTTTATTGCCGTTCTCAACAGTTTCGTTTCTCTTTTTGTAACTTTCCCCAGAAAAGATTTTCCTTTAGTTACTGATGGGGTGCTGTGGTCCTTTTTATTCACAAGAAATTTTTTCTTTCACACACAAAACAATTTTATTTTAATGAAATTTTAAGACAATTCAATAAAAGTGAGTTTAGATTTTTTTTAATCACAAAATTTTTCAACTAATTTTTCTGTTTTTCTTTTCCATTTTAATTTTAACATTTTTTTCTGTCATAATTTTAATAAAATAATAAAAATGTCTCAGCAATAATTTTTTTTTTTTTGTTATTAATTAAAATACAAATAAATGTTATGTAATCAACCCGGAATTACATTAATTTCCAATTGTTTTTTATTTTCATTAAAAATTAACAAATAATTTTTTTGTTTGTTTATTTATTTAAAAAATTAAATTAAAATGGGTGCAGGTTAACCTGCTTTTGTCAATATTTTTTGATTATTTCTACCCGAAATTTAATATAATTTGAAACAGTTTGCATAAAGTTCATGTGAATTTACATTAAATGGAGTTACGTAATTTTCCTGTTAGAAAATTTAAATTTGAAAATCTAATAAAAAAATTAAGGGGGGGGGGAAAAAAAAAAAATTAAAACTCAGAATTTTATTTAATTTTTTTTTATAAATTAAAATTTTTAATCGTTTATTTTTTTTTTTTAGGTATTGGTATAATTTATGTGTTTTCTTAAAGAATGTTTTTTTTTTTTTTTAAAGACAATGAAAAAGGAAATAATAATAAAGTAATAATAATATTTAATCACAATTTTCAAAAAAAACTCTTTTTTTTTTTATAAACATTTAATTAAATTATTCTAGGCTAGGTGTAATTATATTATATCGATATTATTTATTATTTTTGTTTTTCTTTTCTAAAAATAAAAAAAAAGAGAAGAAAGGAAAAGTAATAATTTAAATAAAGAAAAAAATTCCTTGTTAAATTCGTTTTCATCACGAACAGTTAACAGTTTAAATCAATTGAACTGAACATAATTCACATTAATTTAATATACCAATTGACTGTTATCTCTTTTTTTTTTTGTTTTTAAAAACTTCTGGATGTCATTACATAATATGAACATCAACAATTTTCTGTTAGGAATTTAACAAAATTGTTTGAAAAATCCTTTAATGAATTAATATTCGTGATGAAAATGTAAATTAATTTTTAGAGAAGCACAAATTAAAAAATAAATATAAAAAATAGAAAGATACATTTTAGTTTTACATAGCATCAAAATGAAAACGATGTGCTTCAGCTAATTTTTCTTGTTTATCTTCACGTTTTTCTTTAATGTATAAACCAAGTATTATAAATGTAATAACAATACAAGTACCACCAAGTACAAGTACACTCATTAATATTAATTTACTTGGTGTTACAAATAATTGTGCTTTCCATTTAACTGGTTCAGCTATTGGCCATGGTATTACAATCATTTGTGAATTAGGTATTAATTGTGTCCATACACGTGAGTGATTTGATAAACCAACTGTTAATGAATCAACAAAATTTGGAGTACGTCCAAGACCAAATATTGTATAGGGTAAATGTAATGAAAAATATGCTGATTGTGGTAATTGTGATGAAGCTCCATGTTGTGGATAACCATCTTGTGTGGTTGTTGTATATTCAATACGTGGCCCAGGTAGATTTGTTCCTAATAAATTCAAATAGAATTAAGAATAATTAATAAAAAAACATTTAAAAATATTATAATAAAAAGTGGTTTACCATAAGTTCTTTTCCTTCGGCCTAATGGAGTTAATTTTGTTGGATTTTTCTTATTTGTAAGTCCAGTTAAAACAATTACTTTAACAAAATTCGCATCATAATCTAATGCATTTTTGAATGCAACAGTTTTATAAGTATCACCATTTGTACCATGATTTTTTTGTACTAAAATAACATCTAATATGCCATCTTGATAAAAATCATAAAATGCACCCATAACAGTACCATTAGTAAATGGTACTAATGCTTTCCAACGTACAATAAATGTACGTGTTAATATTCCACAATTACGTTCACATTGTACATTTTCTAATAAAAATGTTTGTGGTTGTCCACCTGGTTTCATTAATGTAACTAATAAGTCAGGATAACCATCCATATTAAAGTCACCACCTCTAAATGTTATCGCGTTTGTATATAATTTTTCTTCTTCTGGTACAACAAAACCCCATTGTATATTATCATTATCTTTAAAATTTACATCAATATTATGAAAATGTTCTTTTGATGTGCGAATTAATATTGTTGAATTTTGACATTTTTTGTCGAAACACATTGGTAAAATTTGATTCATTTTACCTTTTAGTTCAACATCTAAAAATATTGTTTGTCCAATTATCTGATTAAAATTACCAATAACTGGTTGTGATACTGAGTGATTATATATAAAACCATTTGATTCAATACCATACCATATTTCAAAATCTTTTTCAGTTACAATAAATAAATCAGGAGTAAAATCATTATTTATATCAAGATAAGCGTGTGCATGTGGAATTTTCAATTTGGTTTCATCATCTTTATTATTATTATTTACTTTGGGCATAATTATAATTTCTGGTGTTGTACGATTTTTATGAAATATAAAAAATGTACGTATACTATTTTGTAAACCAAATAAATCAATAATCATATCATTATTATAATCAATTGTTAATGGTTCCCCTTGTAAATCTTTAATCATTGGTACTTTTTCATTCGAACAATTTAATAAATCTGATGCACCCCAATTAACATAGACATTTAATTTATCATCTTTTGTATTTTTCTCTTTAGCTGTTACCATTAAATCCATAAATGCATCACCATCGAAGTCGCCAGGTACTATACTTGTAATTATCATATCTGTAAAACTACATTTTGGTCCTGGCTGTAATAATGGCTCAATATCAGAACCTAATAATATTTCTATTGTATGACCACCATCTCTTATCATAAAAACATCTGTTAATTCATCTGAATTAAAATCACCAAATGCAGCTGGAATTCCATTGTAATCTTTACCAAATACAAGTTTTGTTATATCACTACATTTTACGGTTATCGATAAAAATCCTATTAATATTGTTGTTGTTATAAATATAAAATTAAATTTCATTTTGATGTAATTTAAAAAAAACACTTATTATTGCATATTTACTGAAAAAAGAAGAAAAAGAAAATAATAATGACTCAGAAATTAGTGTTATTTTTCTATATGCGTAAAAAACTTGTAGGCTTTTTTTTATTTTATACGCAAAACTTACACTTACATAATCAATATTTAAAGTAGAAGAAATGATTATTTTTTAATTTATTACACAATTATTTCGATAGTATAGTAATAACAAATTTATTTATTATATTTTCCATTTATTTACGAGCAACTTTAATAAAATGTCACAATCTGAATAGCGCCACCAAACGGGATTTAAAACTTGACATTATAAATGTCACTGACATATTAAAACATAGATGTCAGGTCTAATGACTTTGTGTTTTGACATTTGCAAATTGTAAACATTAAAAGTTTTAAAAAAAACGTTGATTAAATTTTTTTCGAAACGGAAGTTAATTGTGATTGTTGTAAAATTTAAAAAAGGTTAAGGATGTCCTCAGTTTCAGAACTAGAGGATCGACACTCTAATCTACGTCAAAAATTAGATGTTTTAGGCTATTGCCAACCTCTTCCAATTAATAGTGTAGGAATTGTAGAAAAAATTTTAGATGATTTAATTTTCACAACAAACAGTTTTAAAACTGCAAAAATAGAAATACAACAGTTGCGTGAGGTGAGATAATAACAAATAATGGGTGTTAAAATTATGGCTTGGAATGGGTGGAGTATGAATAGAAGAGAAGGCATTGATTTATAACTTAAAAACAAATCAATTTTATTTTGACGTTTCCGTTTCGATAATAAATTCTATTATTATTTTTTTATTGTTCCTAATTTTACACGCATTTTAGGAAAAAACAGCTTGGGACTTGGGTGTTGAAATATATAAATGTGATAATTCAAAACTATTAGCTGAAAATAATTCATTACATTTAGAATTGATTAGACAAAAGGATAAGACTGACTATAAACATTCTGATCTTTTAAGAAAAATACAAAATTTAGAATTAGATAAAAAATATTTGGAAGAACATTCTGCTGAACTTGCGCATAAAATACGTGAATTGGAATTAAAATATACAGATTCAAGTGGTGGAAAATTAAAAAAGGATGGTGCCAATATGAGTAAAATAAATTATCTCTTTGCAATAAAGAATTATTTATAATTTAAATTTTTTTTCAGACAAAAAACCATTTATTTCAACAGTGCGTTCTGGGTACTTGGTTCCAAAACATTTGGACTCATTAAATAATGATACGAAGTGTTTAAAATGTAATTGTAACACATTAAAACAGAATGATGTTATGCAAGAAATTCAAAAATTACAAAATGATACAAAAAATCAAACAGCTCTTTTGGAAAATTATCAGAAACAAGTGAGTATTTTTTTTAATTAATTATTAAATATATAAATTATATTACATACACAGTTAAACGCGCGTGATCGGGAAATACAACGGCTTCATACATTATTTTCTGGTACTGGACGTCCATTACCAGCATTAGCAAAAGATTGTTGTTTCAAAGGCGTGAATGCATTAGCTGAAGATGTTAATAATTTACAGCAAGAGAAAAAACAAATTCAAATTCAACTTACGGGTAAAGTCTTTCTATCTTTTGATTACTAACAAAATAATAAAATGCTTAATTTTTTTAATAGAAAGTATTCAAAGTCAACATGAGGCGATGCAACGAGCGATTTACTTAGCTGAAAAAAATCATGAATTAGAAAATGAATTACAAGAATTGGAGAAATTAGCGTTACATGTGGAAGCTAAAGCAAATATGAGTATAACAGATAAAGATACACAAAATGCTGAATTAGAAGTGAGTTTTTAATTGTGAAAAAAAAACTGGTTTTTATTAAATTTTCTGTTAAACTTAATTTATTTCAGTCAAAATTGAATAAATCAAAAAAACGGATACGTGAACTAGAAAACCAATTAACTCACCACAAACATCCAGGTGAATCAGATTATGATAAAACGAATTTTCAATCTGAATATAAAAAGTTTAGTACTGAGAAAAAACAATTAAATGAAAAACTAAATGCAATGTCTGAAAGAGGTACTTCATTTTATTAAAAACTAATTTATATTCAAATAAAACTAATTTTTATAGAAATGGAACTTTTGGCAGAAATCGAAAAACTATCGAAGAAAAATTCGAAAATCAAAACTAAAATGGCAACACTTCAAAAAGGTTTAATTTTAGAAATTATTTACTTAAAAATTTTTTTCATTAACATTTTCTTTTAGAATCATTAAATTTATTAGCCAAAAATGATAACGGAAATAATGGTAAACCAATAACCAGTTCTGGTGATTTAGGTAGAAATTATAGAACCGATGAAGAATATAATGTAATTAAATGTGAAAGAGATTTTTATCAAAAAGAATATCTTAATTTACTTGAGAAACGCAATATTAATGATGTAAGTACTTTTTATTTAAGCTGTTCGGATGCCAAAGTAAAATATTACTCTTAAATTTTAGGATGCAAATGTACTGAAAATCCAACTAGCTGATAAAGAATCATTAATTGTTGATCTTAAAAATGAAATTGATACAATTAAATTTCAAACAGAATCACGATCAGATCGTAATGATCTAATGACAAATCGTTCTGTGCAAACTGCAATACATCGGGTAGAAAGGGAAAGAGATATTGCTAAAGCCGAAGCACAAAAAATGGAAATAGAAAGAGATGCATTAAGAGATAGAATGAAATTCTCAACGGAAACTCAAATAAATGAACAAAGACGCACAGAAGAATTATTACAAAATAGTTACGATAAAATAGCACGTTTAGAATCAGATAAAAATCGTTTAATAACATCACAAATACCGACACAAGCTGCCATTAATTTACTTGGTGAAGAAATTGAAAATTTAAAAGTTAAATTACGTGAAACACAAGAGGAAAATTCTCAAATTAGATTAAAATATAATCAAATAAGGATTTTGCAAGAACAAACAGAAAAATCCTTAATTGATTATCAAAATAAATTAATGTTGTCTGAAAATCAAATTGGTCATATTGAAACAAAATTAAGTCATATTGATTCAAATCGTGAATTAGCACAAAATGAAGCTGGGACATTAAGAGGTGACCTTATCAGATATAAAAACTTAAATGCTTCGTTAGAAAGAGAAAAGGATAAACTAACGGTAACATATAGAAAATAATGATTAAAAGGAAATTCATTTTTAATAATTATAATTTTTTTTCTAAAGATTGAATTGGATCAGAAAACAGAAAAAGTGTTTAAACTAGAAAGTGAATTAAGAGATTTAATTGCTGATAAAAAAGAAATAGATGTCAACATGGAACAACTTAGGCGAAAATTAGAGTGAGTCTATTTTTAATTTCTTGCATTTATTAAACAGATTTGTAGGGTTTTTGTTGATAGTTGAGATTTAGCTAATATTAGGAGTTGGTCGCAACTGATTAATTTTATATCCAAGGTGTTGATAATACTGTAGCTTATTAAGCATGAAAGGTATTTACTGCATTATTCCTCAAGGAAAGGGCTAAAAAAAAACTAATATAATTCTAAAGAGTTATTTTATTCCAGTCTATAAACCATTTTGTTTCTATGGCACAATCACAAAAGTATTTTTATTATTTTTTCTTTTTCGTTTTTCCAATTATTCAAATATAAATTTTTTAAGTTCTAAATCAACTTAATTATATTCTTAATTATAATATTTAATTAGTTTTTATTGGATCAAAATCACATAATTATTAATTGTATTCAATTACAATAAAGAAAATGATTTTTCATTGTGTAAATTATTTTCTTGTTGTTGTAAAATAATACAAAATTAAAGCTCTCTAATTATATGATTTCAATAATGTTCAAAAATTATTTTCATCTTATTCTAATCTTTATAACTAAAATTACATTTGAAACCTTCATAAAGTGACCACTAAAATTGATTTTCATACATTAGAAATTCTAATCGGTATAAATTGACTTTATTATACTGACCAAAATTTATATTGTTGCTCAGTCTAGGAAAGTTTTAATTGTAATTAAATTTACCAGTAAAAATAATTTATGGTAACATATTTTATTTTATTTCATTTCTATTATTTTTTTTTTATTCGTTGGTCGTATTGCTGTAGCCAAGTAACTGAAGAAGCCATCTATAAAATTTTATATTTTCTTTAAATTAAAAATAATTAATCTTTTCAATGGAAATTTTTTCAATGGAAACAAAAAATTTAAAAATTGCCAAGAATAAATAAACTGTGAAACCAAAAAATGGTGATAAAACAATCTTTTCTTTATAATATTTCATTCAAGAACAAAACTTTTGTTTTCAATTAAAAAATTTAATTTTTTTTGGTAAAGAAAAAAAAAATTGTTTTAACTTTTCATTTTTTCTTCGTTGTTTCGATTTAGTTTCGTTACTAAAATAAATACCTAATTATTATTTTCATTAGAAAAACACACAGTAAAATAAAAAAAAACAACAAACTCAAATTAAATTTTTAGTAATTTTTCTTATACATGCCTAAATATTTTCAAGAACATCAATTCTGTAAAAAACAGAAAGAATTTTATAATTTAATTGAACAGACAACCTTGAAAAAGTCTTGTTTATTTATCTTTACTTTATTCAATTAAAACTTTAGATATGATTAAATTTAAATTAATGTTTAAAATGTCAAACAGAATTAATTACTTAATTGTAATCATTAAAAATTAATAACCACAACTATCAATGTCAACAATTATCACAAAAAACTTATTTTTTGTTGATTAACAAACAAGAAAAAATTCTCTAAGAATGTAATAAATTGATGTTCCTGTAATATTACTTGCTTTTGAACTCAATTTCAATAAACATTTTCAACCTAAAAACAAAAACAAAAGAAAAAAAAAATAAGGAAACAAGAAAAAAAAAAGTTATTAAAACATGCATTATTAAATCCGTGCATTTTAGTTTAATTTATTCATCTGGTGCACCCAATACTGATATAAAACGCCTAAAACCAAATTTGTATGTTTTATTTTGTCCATTTAAATACCTCGCAATTCCAACAGATGGTCCATGACAACTATTTATACCATTTTCTGATTGATATAATGTATGTCCTGGTTTACATACACATCTAGCTGTACGTATTTTATATTGTGATTTTCTTAGTTCAAGCCATTCACCAGGATTGCATGGTCCACGAGAATATAATTTATGACATTGTCCATTTATTTCAACCATACCAGGTGATGATGAACATGCATTATCTAATGGATCACGTTCATTACATGATTGATCTAAATTTGATATAATACCAGAACAACCACAAACACCATTATATGAGATACCATCAATTGATGGACGTGTTGTAAAATCAAATACAACAACTTGTTGTATTGTACATGGTCCTTGTGATCCAATTAAATAACATGTTTTTTCATTTGGAAAATAAAGACGTCCTTTACGGCATGGATTTTCAATACAATTTGTTGAATTTAACATAAATTCACCATTTTCACATGGCCCCTTTGTATATGGCCTATAACAATAACCATCCTTCCATAATACATAACCTTCTTTACATTGACATGATGCACTTACTGTTGTACGTACATTATTATCAGCTATAATAAATACATGGCCCATTGGACAAGGTCCTATTGAACCTATTTTTTTGTTTAAATAAATAGAGAAAAAAAAAGAAATTATAAAAATTAAAAGAAAAGTTGCAAAGAAGTTGCAAGGTGAAAAGTAACAATTCATAAAAATCAAAATGGTCGAGTCAAAATTGAAAATTAAAAATATATGTAGAAAAATTCTAATTATCCTTTTTCACTCCAAATTAATTATTTATTAAATTTAACAATATTTGTTATATTTTTGTAATCAAACTTTTACTTTCATTTGTCAATTTTTATTTCATAACTTTTTTTGTTTATTTTTTTATTTTTTATTTTTTTCTTATTGATTTAAACTTTTATCATTGATTTTGGAATTAACAATTTATAATATTTTTCCTTTCAATTTTTGCAATTTTTATTTATTGAATGTACATGAGATGAGTGACGTAAAATATATTTTATAATTTATTGTAGAAAAGTTTTGAATTGTTGTAAACCTTTCTAGATATGATGATGTTGGCGTAATTTTTTTTGAATGATGACGATGTCGTAATTTAATCTGAATATAATAATCAGTATTTTTTTATTTTTAAAATTTACTTCTTAAATATTAATGCGAAACGTTTCCGATTTTAATCAAAATTCTAACAACAATCTTGATTGAGACACGTTAAATATCTGACAGCAATTCGTTTATGGAAAACATAATCTTAAAAATAATTATTAAGAAAAAAGAAGTAATATGTAAAATTTTATACCAATTTCAAAACATTGATTTGTATCAGAATGATAATGAGGTAATTTAGAATGGCATCCACATTTTCCACCGGGTAAAAATAATTCACCACTTCCTGCACATGGTCCTTTTGTAAAATGTTCATGACAAGTATCTTCTGCACTAAAATAATATTGTGCCAATTCACCTTTATTTTCACACTAGAAAAATAAATTTTAAAATTCTTATTAAAAAAATACTTTGGATGATTATTATTTTCTTTTTTACCTGGCACGTTGCTATTTTATCATCACCGACAACAAGTAATAACCCTTTTGGACATGGCCCTTTTGCATGTAACGTATAACATTTTGAATCTTTTGGCCAAAATATCATACCATTTGGGCAATCTTCTGGTTCTTTACAAATTCCCCATCTTTGTTTTGGTCTAAAAAAAAAAACGAAAGAGTTAAATTTTAATCAATTTGATTTGATACAAATTTTTTAATGAATTGTTTACATTGCGCTGCGTCTTGATGAATCTGGTAATGGTGCAAAATATTCTTCCATATCACATGGTCCACGTTCAAATAATTTATGACAACTTGATGTTTTTGGATTTTGTGCTGTTCCTGGTGGACATCTGCATTCAGCCATACCATCACCAGCTGGACTTAATTCCATTGTATCGGGACATGGATAACCTAACTATAGAAATTTAAAAATCATGAATTTTTATTTAATTATTTCCTATTCCTTCTTTCTTACTTGAAATATTTTAAAACATTGTTTTAATGGTTTCCAATAAATTAATTGCCATCCACCCGATAATTTTGCACATGGATTTTTTGTTGGATCACTCCATGGTGGTGGTGATATTGCAGTTTCAACAAAAATATTTACATTTATTAATAATATTATGATAACATTGCAATACACCCAAATGGGTGAAAACCACATTACAAAATCTATGGAAGAAAAAAATAAATATGGAATGTAAAAATAATGAAATTCTAAAATAGAAATGAAGTTTTAATTTTTAACATAAGAAATTTCGAATGTTTTGTGTTGGTCATAAATATGCGTAATGATTCCTTAATAAAATGTATCCTTTAATAAATCCGCAAATAACTAACAAGTTGGTCAATTGATATTCTTTATTTGTGAATTTGAGAAAAATAATTTTGAAATATTTTTGTCTTGCCATAATTTTCACCACTCCGCATATAGTTAGGTTTTTTGTTATAAAATATTCTCTTTTAATAATTAATCATTCATTAAAATAATATTAGATAATGTTTGATAATTTACAATCAAAATACATTAAAAAATGATTTCTGTTTGGTTTCTTTCAATTCTTTCGTGTGTTTATTTTGTTATTTTTTTTTTCTTTCTTTCATGAATTAATTAAAAGCCGGCAATGATGGCCGTTAAATATGACCCAGTTTTTCCTTTTTTTTTTTGTGTATGAATCTTACTACTTGACCGATCATTATCGCAAAATCTGTGTTATATAAGAAAAAGATTTATTAAGAAAATAAAAACGAAAGTTTTATTTATTTATTAATTTTTTTCTGTTTCTTTCTTTCGTTTTTCTTTTATTTAATTTGTTTACTTCGTGTTTTAAGAAATTGTTAGTTTTTATTTATAAAATTAAAATAGAAGCTTGATTAGTTGTCTTTATAGACAAATAATTTGATTAAGTTTTATTATTTGTTTGTGATAAAACGATTAATCAAGATTAAGAATCGGAAGAACCCAAATATTAAATAATCCATATTTGTCTTCAGCTTCTTCTTTCTCCACTCTATTTTTAAGTTTTATCTGACAAAAATGTCAGATGGTAAGAACGATTAACCTTTTGAAAATTATAAAAGAAGTCACAATAATGACTTTATTTGTTACGCTTCATATACATTTTGTAACAAAATGTGATAACGAATTGTCTCGAGGCATTCACATGCATAAGGAAGGAAACATTTAAAATGTAAGAAAATTGATATTTTAACGTGGTCAATATTTTTGCATAATTTACATACTTTTGGTATTTTTAACGGAACGATTTAAATTGTCTGTTTTTTTTTATTGTTTTGTGTTCATTTATTGCTACAAAGATTTACATAAATATTCTTTTTCGATTGGTTTCATATGTTCCATTTCTTTTCACTTAATTAAACCGATATATTTTATTCGATCATAATCGATTCTAATTTCTACAATGATTTTGTATTTAAAAATTGAAAACGATAAGACAAAACATTAAAGATTTCTCTATTTGAATGTGATTCAATTCAATTGTTTTTGATTGAAAGCAAAAAGAAGAAAAAAAAAATAAACGTCAGGAATCTTACAATTTCAACAACAATAATCTTATATTTCTTGCTAAATCTTTATCTTTGTTCTTTTATTGTTTCTTCTCACTCTCACACTTTACCTTCATTTATTTACTTTGCTTTCATACAATTTATCAATATTACGTCATAATATTTTGAACTTGTATATTTATTATTATTATTATTTTATTTACTTTGATGTAGATATGTGATAGATATTGTCAGGTAAATACAGTATACTAGACATATATATCTACTTGAAGTATTATTATTTATTTCTTTGTACGTTTATTTAATTTGGAATATATGTAAATGAGAGACTTTTTTTTTTGCCATCACACAGAAGCTTTAAAATTCTTTTAAATTTTAAATAAATAAATAAAAATATATATTTTTGTATATAATTTACGTTATGTTATTCTTGTATGATATTCGATACATTTATAGTTGGTAGTGTTTGGTAATATTGTACTGTTATATATTGAGTTGTTTTTTTTCCTTCACCTTTATTTTTATTTGCTACTTTTTTATTTTGGTTTTGTTTATTATTGTTGTAATTTTTATGTTGTGAATTTTCTAAAAGTACATAAATAAATGTTATGTATATTTATTGTTTCAACTAAATGTATGGGTGTTATGTCTTGTTTAGTGTAATTTTGAATGAACTTCCAATACAATTAAATAAATGTAATTTACGTGAAGGCATACAAATTAATTCTATAAATGGTCATCCTGTACTTTACATTTATCAACTGTTTTCTTTCACTTATTTGCACATACCAGAACTTCTAATCCCATATCCCATTGTGAATATGTTTACTTCAGTTGTTATTTTGTTTCAATTCGTATTTACATCTTTGATAATTTGTAAAAGTATTTTGTTGTTTATCGGTTTTTTGTTAATTATAAAATAAATTGTGATAATTTATAAAAGATAAAATGTTTAATATACAATTTCATCTAATGTCTAATTTATTTATTGTTGTTTATACACATTCAAGTGAAGAAGTTATTTTCTTTATAATCTTGTTTAGAAAATTGCAATTACAAATTGTATTTAAATTAGACAATAAAAAAAAATACATACAGATGCAAAATAACAATTTTGTCTCGCCATATTGGCTGAAAAAGACTAATTTTCATTTCCTCAATTCATCAATTCGAAATACTAAGAGAACCGGCTTTTTTTTTATATATTTTGTTTATATTTATTTCAAAACAGGGATTTTGCTGTTTTCTTGTGGATTATTTCAAATTATGTTAATTTATTATACAAAGTTTGGCTTTGAATAAGCATAAGGAAAACATGTGGAATGCGTATCCTACGAAACGAATATTCTAATTTTTGGTAAACATTTTCGTAAGATTATTTTAACTGATTCTAAAGAATTTGTTTTTTACTTAAATTCTATAAAAGAACAAACAGGAAACCGAAATTTCTATCTAGAATCTAAAGTTTATTTTGACATTCTTAAATTTATGCGATATTCTTAAGCAAATAAACGCCTACACCACTCACTCTAATATTTTCTACATTCTCAGGTATAAAAATATAAAGAAACTTGTTCTTATTTTTTTTTGTTTGCCTTTCTTTATTCTATTTAATGTCCACCTCTTCATCAGTTTAACAATTTATCTTTCATTACTCATAATAATTCATATACATTTTTTTTTTATTTATATTTAATAGATTTTGCCGACATTAAAAATATTTATAGTTGCATAATAATTGTCTTTTTCCCTAGTACATAAATTATTAATTATAAATAAATTCCATTCGTGATCAAATTGAAATTTTTTTTTAAACTAAATTTGTATTTAATTTTTTCTTTAAAAAAATCTATTTTTAATGTTTGAATTATTTGAACGATGGTTTTTTTTTGTTGTTATTGTATTTTATAACTTTCATTATCCTTATGTCAGTTAATCAGAATTCATGATCATTAAACA
Source organism: Pedicia rivosa (assembly GCA_963082725.1). Classification (NCBI taxonomy): domain Eukaryota; kingdom Metazoa; phylum Arthropoda; class Insecta; order Diptera; family Pediciidae; genus Pedicia; species Pedicia rivosa. The sequence goes on from OY720152.1 coordinate 5,209,344, forward strand.
CGAACAATATTAACGATATATACACAATTTTATTCCTTCACTCTTAAAGTCTAAACTAAAGAATTTAATCCGATTTTTTTTTCTATATAAAGTAAAATAATGCAATCTAATCGTCTTGTTTTAAAAAAGAATCATCATCCGATTATTTATTACTTTCATTTTTTTTTTAACAAGATTCTGTTGCGTTTCAAATATTTTTATTGATTGCAAAATGCAATCGGGAAAAACCGCGAAATGAATGAACGTATTATTATTGGAAATATTTATTGCAATAATTGTGTTTTTGTTTAATTTTTGAATTTCATGAATTATAATAATCGTCTGAGGTCTGACCTTAATGACCCAATTTTGTTTATACTTTTTTTTTTGTTTGTTTTTCTACTTTTTACTTTTGTAATTTATTTATATTTATTTTCTTAATAAACACACATTATGTCGTCGTACATTGTCATATACTCATCCATATTATCACGTAAGACGTGACCTTTACACAATAAAAAGTAAAACGAAAGAACAAATAAAAAAATGAGTACAATTTTTTCAATTGTTTTAAATTAATTAGCGTTACTTAATTTTTACAATAATAATTGTTTATTATTTAAATTAAACATATTTTTTTTTGTCTCAACCCAATAATAATAAAATGTCTTTCTAATATTATTTTGTTGTTATTGTTGTTGCCGCATTATATTTATAAAGTGTGAAGGCAGTACTGTTTTTTTCTTCTTCTTTCGACTTAAAGAAAAAAAAAATATAAGTCGTATTTCTGTGGGTGACACAATGCACCTTTTATTTTAAATGTACAATTAAGATTATGTCTTTTATATATTTTGTTGTTATTAAAATTTGCAGAAAAAATACAATTTGAAACTTTCAATTATGTTTTATACGTTGGTTAAAATATGATACAATTACGTATAAATATATTGTGTATGTAAGTCTTTTTTTTTTTTCTTTCTGATGTGAAACATGAAACCCGCACCTGAATTAAAAATTAACAAATTTATCTGTTGTAGGGAAGTTATCTAAGTTAAAAATATTGAAAATACTTTCTGATTCTTATAATTCAATAAAAAAATATGTTTCTAGTATCATATATAGAGGCAGTAATAATTCATTTTTAATCGTTATCAAAGACTTTTACATAAAACACAATAAAAAGACAAGAGTTATACAAAAAAAGAAAATATATTGAAACACTCTAGTTCTCTTACCTTATTATGAAACATATAAATCCAAAATAATGTTGAAATAAAAATGAAACTGGTTGCAGCAGTATATAGGTAAATTAACGTATCCAATGAAAAAATGTTATTGCACCATATTCCTATAAAAATATAATTTGTTTGCAAATATTATTATTAAATACGCGTTTCACCTTCACTCGTTAAAGAATATTTGTGTTTTTGTTTCCTTTGTTAATTTTAATAAAAAATACAAAACAAAACTTTCTTTATTTTTCTTTTATATAGAAATTATCCTTCAATTTTAATTTCTAAATTCTTCTACAATAAAAAAACAAACAGAAACACAACACACGTGCAAGGAATCAAACTAAAAACAAACACCAAAAAAAAAAAAAAAATATGCACAAATATTGATGACAACTTTACAAATCTTTCCTTTAAAATGAAAATGAAATAAATCTGAGCACACACAAAGAGAGAGAAAAAGAGAGAAAACAAAAACACAAATAAATGAAAATACAACAAACCAACGTTTAAAATTCACGTCTTTATTTTTCAACAATCCAACAGAGACTAGACAACTAAAACGATTTTGTCTCGATACAAAAAATATAAACAACATAAAATATGGGAAAATATATGTTGATGTCGTACAATGTTGTTTGCGAGAGGGGGATGTTAGTGGGTGGAGAGGGGGAGTTTTTTAAAATTATTTAAGGTTATTTCGTGTTTTTTATTTGTGTCTTCTTTTTCTTTTTTTGGTTTTGATCTTTTTTTTTCTTCTTTTTATTTCTTTTGATTTCATTTTTTTTCAATTTACTGAAGCAGCATATAGCATATAGTAGAGTGTTGCGATGGTTGTATTTCCTATCAATTTTACCAGTTTACCATTTTATATAATTTTGTTTCTTCTCTTTTTTGTGGTCAAGTGTTAAAAATTATGTAAGAAAATAAAATGTATATTCTGTTACAGACAGCTGGTTGCGTGCGGTGTACGATCATAATGGTTTCGGAAGATATTCGTTTTCATCTGTTTAGTTATTTTATGATATTTTTTTTATGACTCTTATTTTTATTAGAAGAATTTTTATTATCTAAATATTTGTGTTCATCTTTGGTGTCAGACAATATTTTTTTATTATGCTATTAGACGAGAAAAAGAATTTTTGATAAAATAGAAACAAAAAAAAACTTGTTCACCTCCTATAATAATCAGGTTCGTCGCTTAAACCAAATCTTTTGAATATCGTATTTCAGTGTCGTTATTTGTGTCTGGCTTATGCGATTTTCATTTTGTATTTTGTTTTTGTTTTTTTTTAACGATGGCTGCACTCTATACAAAATCTTTTTCAAGGTTAATAATGAAAATTTTAAAATTCAATTGACACATTCAATGTGATAATTAGTTACCTATATTTATTTATTTCTGTTAAAACAGAGAGAGAAAAAAAAGGTTATAATTATAAATATGCAAATTATTTTGTTGGCTTCAACATACTCTATAAAAATGAAATAAAAAATATGATGAAATTGGTATTTTTGTATAAAAATCAAAAAAAAAATAAAAAACAAATTAAAACATGAAATAAAAATAAAGAAGGTTTTTATAGTCGTCTTTTTTTTGTTGTTGTTATAATGGTGTTTATGTTAATCCTGTGGTAATGACCTTCCTTTCTGTGAAATACGATTAAAAATATATATACTTAATCGCTAAAATGAAAGAATAAGAATAAACGAAAGACCAATAAATATAAAGACCTTAATTTCTGTCATACACACAAAAAAATTTTTTTTTTAAACACTGAAGATTATCAGAATTACCGTCTTCTTAAATGTTTAAATTAATTAGAAATATTCCATTCATCTTTATATATCAAAATATAATTGAATATAAATTGTCTTTTATAAAAGCGAATCACGCAGATATATTTTTTTCTACTTCTATTGGAACAAAACGAAATATTATTTACGCTTTTTGATTTTCTTATTGTGACTTATGTTTTTTTTTTGTACTGCGTGACATTTTTGTTTTAAAATAGAAACAAAACAAAAAAAAAATTATAATAAACCGAATGCATTTTTTCAATTGTTTAAAATATTCCAGAGAAAAATTAAAAAAAAAATTAGAGAAACATAAAAGATTGAAAGTTGATTTCTGTTAATTTGTGTTTTCTACGTATCTTAACGAGGTTTCTCTCCTTCATAATATTCACTTTGTATTTGTCACGATAACCAATATATTTTTACTTTTTCTTAAGAAATGATTAATCTTTTTGTTGTTGTAATTGTTGTGTTTATTGTAATAATTTATATTTTTTTTTGTATAGACACAAAATGAACTTGGTACTTGACCAAAAATTATTACACCATTTGAATATAAATTACAATTAGTTTTGTACTCAATTCGTTGTTTTTTTTTCTTCATTTTCTTCATTTTGTATTTTATGTTTGTTTGTTTGTTTGACTTTTTTTTTTCTTATTCCTTTTTTCTTTAACATTCTCGCTTACAAATGACAATTAATGGTTTTAATTATATTTCATACTTTTATTGATTGAAACAACAACAACAACAACAATAATAAAAATGAATTCGTCTACTGAGAATTAATTGTGTAATCCGTAAAATAATTTCTTTATTTATAAAAACTTTAAAAAAAAAAAACCTTTTGAATTAAAAAAAAAAAAGAAAAAGAAAGAAAATAACAATAAACGAAATCAATATATAGAAACAGACACAAAAAAAATTATAACAACAACAACAACAACAACCAAACAACAAAATGTGTTTTATAAAATAAAATTTTACTTTCACTTACAATTATATTCGTAGCATCCACTGATCGGATTTTTATGTTTGAAATTTATTTTATTTTTGTTGTTGTTGTTGTTGTTGTTATTGTTGTATATTGTTGGTAAGTTTTGTCATCATTATTTTCATAATACATCTATGATTTCTTGAATATTTTTCATGGACTCTTGAATGTTTATTGAATGTTTTTTTTTCTGTTTTTCTTTTGGATTTATTTTTAATTTTAATTAACCTTTTGACTTTAAATGTTCGTCCATTTTAGTCAATTTTTAATTGGACTTCCTTCCTGGCATATTAAAAAAAGCAAACTATACTTAAGTCCATACTTAATCTGTTCAAGGTTAATTTAAAGTCATTTAATGAATTGTATGCTTTTGATCTAATCACAATAAACACGCTTCTAATTTTTTGCTAACCTTTAAAGTTGTAATTTCATATTATTCAAAATAAACTAAAATTTTGTTACTTTTAAAGGTCATCAATTACCCATTCGACATCCGATTGTTTTACTTTTTTCTTTATAGAATAAAATAAAAACAAAAAAAAAAAAAAATTGAGTGTGCAATTGTGTTAAGAAAAAAAGATAAAGAAATTTCGCAAGAACAGAAAAGAAAAATTCAAATCATGAACAGAAAAATAAAACCGTTTGAATAAAATTTAAATAATTCGTTACTTTCTATACGATCGATCTGTGAATTTTTTTTCATGTTGTTTTTTTTTTTTGGTGTTGTGTATTGTGTGTTTCTTTTGGGAAGTGTGACGTTTATATTAAATGATTATTATATGATATTACACAATTGTGTGGTTTTGTTTTTTTTTTTTTTTTGTGATTTTGTAAAAGAATAAAGATGAATTTTGTTTGATGTAATTTTTATCTTTATGAAAATAGAGAAGCTTCTGGTTACACGATTGATTAATATTTTTCTTGAGTTTGCACGCGCCATTATTACTTCATCGTTGATATTCTTATGTTTGATTAATCCATTAAATGTTTATTTATTTTTATTGCTTATAATATCGCATTCAGTAATACACGCACACCTTTAAATTCTTACCGACTCATTCATATGAATAAATGAATAAATGTTTATAAAATCTGAAGGGGAACAAAGTTAAAAATATTACGTTTAAATTTTATGAACAATAAAAACTTAAAGAATCCTGTACCTAGATTGAGATTAATAAGCAAGTGCGAGTCGCCACTCATTCTACTCAGTTATTCGCGCACACCATTTTCAACACTCGTAATCCAGGCATTGGAATAAAAAATTATTTTAATTTTTGGTAAATGTTTTATTTATACATTTTTGTTGGTTGGTTTGTTTATTTGTTTGTTTGTCTTTTTCTTTGACCTTCCAAAAATCCCATACAAAAATATATGTTTGGTTTTCATAAAAATAATTTCGTTTCACATCCTCTTTATACCTAAAGATTTTTGGGGCATGATTCAGGTACCAGTGACTAAATATCCTTGAGAATATATTGAATTCATTCCTTTCTTTTTTGTGGATCTTTGAAAAGGGTACACATTTATCTTCAACGATTAAATCCTTACAAATTTGTTTATTTAATCAATTTTTCTAATCAAAGGATCCCGTCTGGTACAGAAATAAGAATAAGTTTTAGACGAAAAATATTTGTAAATAAAATTAAAAATTTAGAATCCATCTTCCAACAAATCCAACAAATTAATATTCTTCTTACACCTTTGAAGAAAAATAAAAATGTGAATCATTCTTTTTATATATATGTATTTACAACAACAAGAAAAATAACAACAACAACAAAATAAAGAAGAAAAATAAACATTCTCACTTTTATGATCTTTTTAAAAGTACCGTTGAATTTTTATTTATATTTTTCTTCTTCTTGTATTCTTCTTATAAATATTTTGTTGAAGAGACCCTAAACAAAACATATATATAAGAGAGTTCATTGCATCATGCATTCATTATGTTAACCTTGAATGCAGTTTAGTACTCAAGCCCCAGCATATATTTTTGTGTTTCTTTATTTTGTTCCTTCTTTTCTGTCTTTTGTTTTTTTTTTTTTTTTTGTAAATAAACCAACAGAAAAAAAATCACTATATTTTGTTTCTTTCTTTCTTTCTTTCTTTCTTACAAGAAATCAAGAAAATATTATTGAATGGATTTATTTCGTTCAAAGAAACTTCATATAAAATATAAAAATACAAAACAAAAAACGAAACGAAACGAAAAATTGATTTTGAATTTATATGAATGAAAATTCATAATTTTTTTCTTGTGTAAATTATTAATCTTATGTTATGGATTTTATAAAGAAGATGAATTTTAATGTTTCTTTGACAATTCAACATCATTGCTTTTTGAATTGAATATATTTTACTGTACGAACAAAACTTTTATGTTTAGCTTTTTATGTTTCAGTTCCTGGATGTATAAAAGTGAATCTGAGTACATTTTTTTTTGTTCTTCTATAAAAAGAAAATCAAAAGTGAATTAATTCTGCTTTTAGTTTTGGTTTAAAGAAGAAGCATTGAAATTTTTCGTTTTTTGTTTTGCTTCTTTTTTTTTTAATCGATCATTCACAATGATGGTTGAGTTTTCTATAAATCCGAATTGAATCAGCTGATTATGAATATGTTACTCTTTGATTTCTGTTACTGATACAAGAGAGAGAGAGAGAGATAGAGAGAGAAATTCCGGATTAAGTCAAGTCAACATTTTTGATTCTTTAACAATATTGAAATCCATGTGAGAAATATTTATTGTTTAATTTTTATTTTTAAACTTTCATCAACAAATGAACGCATCACAAATTCATTGTCTTTCTTAATTTATTTTTTCTTTTTTTATTTTCTCAAGAATCTTTTGATTTTGATTATGGCTGTTAATTCTGTTTTAAAACATTTTAGTGATACGTTTATGATCAATGAAGAATTTTTACAATTTCTTATGTTACTTATTATTCAATCGTCTTTAATCAATCAAATATCATTAAATGAGGAATGTCAATAATTTCTATGATTTTATATTTGTATGCGTGTGTGTGTGTGCCAGTAAAGCTTATTATATGATCAATGACCAAATAATCAGATTTATTAATCTCATAAAATGAAAGAAATACATTTTTCAACTTTTACTTAAAAATAAGAAAAAAAAAACAAACGAAATTATTAAACGTTTTTTTTCTTCTTCTGATTTAAATTATTTTTCATAATTTTTTCATTTATATTTGTCATCTTTAATTTTTCAATTTTCCTTTTAAAAAAAAAGTAGGTACTAAAAATGACTTTAGAGGATTAATTAAAAATTTAACGATCATCCATAGAGTAACGATTTTTTATGATTAATATTTTTAAGGGCAATAATTTGTTAAATTAAGGGATAATAATTATTCAAATATTTAAAATTTATATTTGTGAATTCAAATGAAGCAAAGACAAAACCTTTTACATTTTCCTATGTTTTTCATCCTGAATTAACCAACATAAATCCCAATTAACCAATTTTAAAAATTGGAAATCAAACAAAAAACTTTATAGATTCAAAAACATTGAGTTTTCGAGTTTTGTCTTTCTAACGTAAATTTAATTTTTTTTTAGTTGAAAAATATTGCCCTTAATAAATTCACTTTTTTCTTTCTTATTTTGGACAATGAATATGATAATTTGTTCTTATGAAATAATAAGAAAAAACTGGTTCGTTTTTCTTCTTCTTTTGTTTTTTTTTTGTGTTTCTTTTCCATTTTTGTAGATTTTATGGATTCCATTCACATTCACTTAATGTTAACTTAATTTGGATTGTATTCTGTTCTTGCTGTTGTTATTATTGTTGTTGTTGTTGTTATCATATAATTGTTGTTGTAGTTATGTATATGGAGACAACATGAGATTATAAAGGTTGTAATTTGGAAAATGCAATTATGTCAGGAAATGTAATACAAATTTTGTATTTTATATTAAAATATTTAATAGAATTTTCAACATGTAATACAAGATAGCAGGTGTTTATAAATTATCTTTCTCTCTTTCTTACACACTTTCTTTCTCTCTCTTTCTCTCTCTCTCTATTTATTTATATTACAAGTAAGAGTGAATATATGTAGGCATTAGACAGTATACCATGTTGTAGAATATTTGATTAGGTATATATGAACAAAACATTTATTGGATTTTCCTATAATTTGAAATTGTTAATTTCTGTGGAAATCAATTAAAACTTTTTTTTTTCTATCAAATGCAAAATCTTTTTCTTAATTGATTTTCTTTTATTTGACAATATTGTTTCGGTAAAATCTTTGAGAGGACGCTCGGATTTAGAAATAAAGTTTTTTTTTCTTCTGAAATTGATAAACGTTAAATAAAATTGTGTCAAAATGTAGACGTTTTGGATTTTCCTATTCGATGACACCACCCATATAAATTTTATTAATTCAACCTAAACAATTATCGCAATTAAATTTGATATTTTATTTTGTTTTTTTTCATTTTTAAATTTCAAGATGCATTTTTATAAGAATGTGATAATGATGATGATATTGTTACCTAATAATTACCACAAATTATAACTTTGTTGCTGGTATTATATTTGACAAGTCATCAACCATATTAAATAAAAAAATATGTTGTGATTTTTAGCGATTGCTTTTTGTTTTTTTTTTTTACAATTTAAAAAAAAAAGAATTGTGTTCCTCTTGTTATAAATGAAAAATTATAGACCTTGTTGCCACCTAAGGGTTAATTGAGTGTTTATTTGTGCGCCTCCATATATTGTGAAATTCAAATGATTTAATAATTAAATTCATTTAACACAATTTAAGACAGACGGAATTTACAGCAATTTAATTATGTTAAAGGATTTTGTTTTTTTTTCTTTCTTTCTGAATCATTTATGATCACGGCACACAAAAGTCAGAATGAACAACATAATTATGGTTTACATGTAAAATGTATTGGCATTTAATTTCTGTTGCGTGCGTTTCTTTGTTCTTGAAATGAAGAAAAAAATAAGCTGAAGTTGTGATAAAAATTACAAATGCGTTTAGAACGAAATAAACAAATGGACTGACACTTCTGACCAATTCTGTCTTCTTCTTGTTTAAAGTAATTTCAACATTTTAATCGTTAAATAGACAGATTTTAGGAATTATAAATTGATTCATTATTTTTTATTTTGTTTATTTCTATCTTTTTATAAATAAAAATAATTTGAGGAAGAAACAAAAAAGCCAACAAACATAAGAGCCAATAAAAGTGTTTTTCTTTTATATTCTGTTTTGTTAAATTAATATATTTAAGATGAAAATTGCGTGTGAATTTTTTACTTCTTGTATTAAATTTATTTATTTAATTTTCATTTATTTATTTATATTTTATTTATTATTATTGTCTGCTTCTTCTTCTTCTTCTTCATCTTCCTATTTTTCATCTACATCATTTTTTTTATTATACAACAACGTTTCTTCTTCTTCTTCTTCTTCTTCTATTTCTATTTTTTCTCTTTTTATAAAAAATTTTCTTTGTAACATTTTTGCTTTTTTTTTTTTTTTAGTCGAAATTTTTATATTTTGTAAGAAATTTCTTTTATTATGACATTAGTAGAAGGTGTTACTTGATGAGGAAGATTATTAGTATTATGATGTCAGTTTACTTTAGTTGTTATTGTTGCTATTGTTGTTATTGTTTTCCGTTTTGTTACGAATATTTTTCAACTTTTTTTTCTTGACTTTTGATTTGAAAAATTATTCATCGGAAACAGTTTTTTTTCCTCTGAGACTTTTTTGTGGTTGGAATATTTTTAATAAAAATTAAATTGTGTTTTTTATGACGATTTAGATAAATTTTAATTTGAACGTTGTTTTTTTTTATTTAAAATGGATGAATTTAAAACAATTTATCTTTATTAGAGAGAATTAAATCAAAGTGTGTCAATCCAGTTAAATTATAGAAATTGTTAAGGAAAGTCTAGGAAAATCGATAAGATGTAAACAGATGATTAGAATTAATCCCTTATTTAAAATATTTATATGTAACTTAAACCATGAAATCTTTATGATTTCCATGACCAGAAAGAATCATAGTTGCTTCCATAAAATGAAAATTCTGTTCTCATAAAATTATCCAATCAAAGAAAGAATCAATAACTGAATAAATTATTTATAGCAATCACCTTCACCTAAATATCTTTAAAACATTTTAAAAATTTGTTAATCAAATTTTGACAAATCAAAATAATAATTTTAGACGACAAAAATATAAAATTTATAAAACAATAAAATCACTTTCACTTCAGTCAGCTGGCACTAATTGTAATCTTTAAATAATCCGCGAAAAAAATTAATTAACCGGAAAAAATAAAACAACAACAACAACAATCAAAAGAACTAAAAACAATCAAAAGTATATGATTTTTAATTACAAAAAAAGTGATGCAATCTGTAATCTCAAACTGTGAAATGATGACGATGATATACATACTGATGATGATGCTGATGATGATGATGATGATGTTGATGATGTTGATGTTCATGAGAGAGAATATTTTTCAATACAAATGTATTTTGTTGTTGTTTTGTATGAAATTATGTTTTGTTTGTTTGTTTTTATTTTTTTTTTTTTTGAATTTAAATTTCCTGATTTTTTTTCTCCATTTATTTTAATTTGATGTCGTTCTTTTATTCTTTTATAATGTTAATCAGATAAATATTTGTTGTTTTTGTTTTTATGTAATTTGGGTTAGCCACGATTTTAATAATTAATTAATTAATTATATTTTTATTAAAATTTTTACTTCTATAACTTTTTTTTTGTCGTCTACTTCTTCTTCTGCTTCTGCTTCTGCTTCTTCTTAATATTTTTTTTTTTCTTGTTCAGAAGAGTAGGTAAGCCATATAATATATTAATTAATATTCATAACGTATGAAAAATGTGTTTTATTAAAGTTATCAATTTATAGAGAAGGAAATAAACATTTTTGTTGTTGTTGTTGCTGTTATTTTTTTATGTTCAGTTCGTCTTTGGATTTTTTTTTTGTTGGTCGGAAGTAAGTTTAGCTTTGGTTGCTGATGCATTTTTTATATTTCTAAAAGAAGGTACAAATGAATTTTATAATAAGAAATATTGTTTTGTCTGCGTGTTTTTTTTTGTCTTTTGAATTTTTCGTTTTTTTCTTTATGACAATTTATTCAATAAAAATTTTGTTTTTCTTTTGTTTTTTGTTTTTTAAAAAAAGTTTATTTTTTCAGTCAAAATACTGTTGATACGCTGAATAAAGAAGATAGTTTACGTGATGCGGCTAGTGAAAGTAACACTATTAAAAAACAGATGTCAACATTAAAACGTTCATACGATAATGTAATTGCTGAAAATAGGTTTGTGTATTTGATTTTAGTTTTTATATTTTCGTGTAACCTCGTTAATCCGTATAAAAACTCTTTAACTTTAAATATATAATATTTTTTACCAGTCAATCATAATTATTCAATTCTATTTGTTCTTGTGATGAAACTAATTTTTGTTAAAAATTAACTTCACTCATTTGAATTATTTCATAATATATTTTTGTTGCTTAATTCAATTCAATCAAATCCATGAAATTTAATTAAAGATGAAAATAATTTAATGATATAAAAGCTACAACGGAAACAGGGATGATTTTTTTATTGTAAAATAATATAATTTCACGCTTATAAAAATATCATTTTGTTGCTTTATTTTATATAGTCATAGTCGGAAACCCATTTAAAATTGTAATAAAAATCTATCGTATGGAAGAAACTGATTTTTAAGCGAGCACACTTTTTTTGCTTTTTGTTTTTGTTTTCTTTCATTTTCTTTTCTTTTCTTTTTTTTTTTTTTATTTTTATTTCTATAAAATTGTGTAAAATCTATTTACAGTCGATTAGCTAATGAATTAAGTGATGTAACAACTGAAGTAACAATAATAAAACGTAAACTGAAAGAATCACAAAAGGAAGTTGAAAGTTTAAAATCACAATTACAGCAATATGTACAGGAAGTGCAAAGAGCTGAAGAGCTTTTAATGAGAAAAGTATATTTTCCCTTTTTTTTATTCATTTTTGTTGTTGTTGTGTTGTTTATAAGAAAAAACAACTAATTGAACTTTCTCTAATTAAATGAATTTTCTTTTCTTTTGTGCTTTTTTTTTTCTCTTTTCGGGAATTTCCTTTGAACAAAACTAAATAAAAGGAAAATGAACGTGAAGAAATGTTAGATCATTATCGTTCCCTTTCACATGATGCAATTGTTTTGGAAGGAAATAATCATAGTCTTGAAATTGAAGCAGCTGAAACAAAGTAAGTAAATATTCCTTTCTTTCTTTTTATAAAAAAAGTTGAAAATATAAAAGGAAATGTGAAATAGAGAGACTGAGACAGAGAGAAATTTTTTGAAGCTCCAATAAATGGGTTTTTTGGTTTGAATCTCTAATAAATTAATTGGCGTTTCCTTTTATTTTTCTTTTTTAAAAAACAAATGTAAATGTTGAAAATTTCTTAAAATTTTGAATTTAAAAATGGTAAAATATTTTTACAGGAATTTAATTTAATCAATTTTTAGTTGTTTTATATTTATTTTGGTTTCCCTTCATTTTTTTCTTATTTTTTTATTTATTTTTGTTCTTTTTTTTTCTTCTTAATTTAAAAAATAAAAATCTAGAAAACAATTACTTGAAGCCGAATCAAAATTAAACGATTTTGAATCTCATTTGAATATTCGTGAAAATGAAATAAAAGATTACGAAAAACAGGTTTGTTTGATTTTTATTCAATAATAGAAAATCGACGAAGAAAATGAAAATTTCAATTACAAAAATCCTTTCTTCGTAGATTAACGATCTTTCAACACAAATTGCAAAATTAGAAATTGAATTAGAAAACTCGAATGATGACAATAAAATGTTAAAAACAGATTTGGACGCTGTTAAAGAACTTTGTAATAAATTAGATTTAGAAAGAGACAAATTAAATGCTGAATTAACAGAACATTCATCAATTAGGCAACAAGTAAGTTCGCTATTTTTCTTGTTGGAATTTTGTGGAAGATATTCAGTCCTCCAAAAATAACATTAGAAAATTAATTTACAATTTTCTTTTCGTTCGTTTTCACATTTTAGGTGGAACGTGAAAATGAGATTTTAAGAAATGAGTTAAAGTCAGATAAAACAGGTAATAAGGTAGCATCAAGTGGTATGAAAGAATTATTGGCTACGAGCAGAGAAGATTTAGAACAGCAAAGAATTTCTTTGAATCAAGTAAATCTGGAAGTTATTCGATTAAGACAAAAAATTGAAGAACTTCAGGTAAGAATTTTTTTTTAATGCAATTGTTACTTTAACTTTTAATTTATTTTTTTTTATAATAAATAAAAAAATAGCATAAATTGGATGAAGAACATCAAAATGCAAAGCGTCATGAAGCACTTGCAAATGAGTACAGCGTTCAAATACTTGAATTAAGACATCTTCTGACAAATGGCCGATTTGAACAGGTCAAAGCGAAAGATGAGGAAAGTAGGTATCCAACATTTTAGATTTTTTATTCTTATTCATTTAATATTAGGTTATTGTTTTTTTTTTCTGGAACTGTAAATTGGTCCAAAAAAATTTGACCCGAAAGGGTTAAATTAAAATTTTTAATTAAGTTTTTTTTTATTGTATTTTTTACTTTTTTTTACACTTTTTCTTGACCCTTCCCCCTTTTTATTATGTCTTTTAACATTTAGGAAAAAATTCACTGAAGGGGTTAATTTTTTAGAAATTAAAATTATTTTTTTTTCGATTTTAAATTTTTAAGGTTAATTTTAAAACATAATCAGACTAACATATCGATAGTAACAATTACTGCCAATTAAGACTGTTTAATGTCGTTAAGTGGACAAACGTACGGACATAATTACTGACACACAATTAGATAAACATACACACACATTCAAAATTAGTTCACATATTTAATATTAAAAGAAGATTTTTACCAATAAATTAATGTTATTGTTTAAATTTTTGAATATATGTAATTGTTTTATTAAGTTATGGCAACACTAATTGAATTTCTCAATGTAAAATTGTTTTTTATTTTTTAAGTTTTTCAAAAATTTTTGCCTTAAAAGTTTTACAAATTCTGTTTTGTCATTTTCTTTCTTTAGTTTGATTGAAATTCATTTCATTCCATAATTTAATAATTAACGTTAAATAAATGTAAATCACGATAAAATGTAGAATAAAGAAAAATAAACGAATAAAACACAAGGAATAAATTACAAATTGAAATTTGTAAATTTTTTCTCTTTTGTATTTGAAACAAAATTATTTCACAGTTTAAAAGGTTTAAAAATTAATTAAAGTAGTTCTGTATTTATTCAAAATTCTATTTTACTTTTACAACCACAACAATAACAATTGCTGTTAACCCAAATTTTTTTGTTTTGTTTCTTTTTTTTGAAGAAACCAGAAACTGCGATTTAATGTCAAAAAAAAAGTAAAGTTGAAAAATGATGACACATTTTGGTCTAAATAGAATTTTGAATTTATCCGTTATTGTGTTCATTAAATGTTTAAGAATTGTAGTTGTTGTTGTTGTTGTTTTTTTTTGATAGAAATAAAAACAAATTTTATAAAAATTTAAAAATATTTTTGAATTTTTTTTTCCTCCTTTAGAAAAATTCTAAATCCTTAAAATCCTATCAGCTTCCTTTAATTTCTTTCTTTTTCTCTCTTGATTTTATGTGAAAAGAAAAAAGAAACAATTCAGATTCAACAGATGAGTCACCGGAAACTGCCATAAGTGATTCATTAAATGAACAAAAAATCAATAAAATACGAAAAAAGAATATTTTGTGTGAAGATAATGAGAAGTTTAGTAATTATTCAGGTAAGTCGGAATTTTTTCCAAGCGTTCACCCTATTGGACTCTTGAGTGAATCTTTGAAATAATCGAAACAAAAAAAACTTGAATCTTAATTTTCTTTTATTTTTGGGCTTTTTTGTTTTTAAGAAGAAGACTCGATTGAAATTGTTAATAATTTAGAAAAAAAGAAAAGTTTTAAGAATACAGAATTGTTGTCCAAAAGAAACGCTCAATTAAATGAATATATTAAGGACAAATACAAGAATTATGAGAATCAGTCATGTAAGTAATCCAAGGCTAAATTCTCAGTTTCTTTAATGTTGTGTCATTCTTCTAATTATGATAAGAATTTAGGAATCCATTTCTAAATTTATACAAATACGCCTAAATTAATATTAATTTTCTCATAGCATCATTTCAAAATGTTACAAATTATCTAACAAATTATGAGAATCCACGAAATACTTTAAATGGAAAACACAATTCAAATTTTTCAATGAATTATCCAGAAATTCTAAATGGTAAATCTTTATGATCTTTCTTTAATTTAAGTTTTTGTTCCAAATATATTTCCTTATACTTTCTAGAATCAAATTTAATTCCATTTGATCAATCTAAAGCTAATTTAGTATATTTTTCAAAAACATATAATCCAACTGATTCAAGTGATTTTATGGCCGATTCAGAGAATACAAATGAAATTGAATTAAATAATTCAAAAATATTTTCATCAACAATTATTAAAAAAAAATTATCATCAAATCTATCATTGTATGCTTCTGCTCGTGAAATTGATTCAGAAAATTTACTAACTGATGCATCAAATATTTCTGACGATTCACAATTACATAAATCTAAAGATACTCAATTTAAATCTCCAATCGAAACGGAAATTGTTAAAAAAATTGATGAAAGTAATTTTGTAACAGCAAGAATTATTCCAAAGAATTCTTCATCGTCAATTTATCAGTCTGCTCATGAATCTTCACAAAATACATCAACGAATGATCTGAATAAAATTACACAATCTCATTCAAAACAATTGATTAATTTTAAAAAATCAGAGAAATCTCAATTGAATTTAAGAGAAGAAAATGAATTGGATTCAAATTTAATAAATAAAGAAAAATGTATTTGTTTAATGAAAAAAAGAAAAAAATCATCGTCAGTAAGATTCTCTGATCCAATTTCAACTTGTTGTTGTATTAAAGAAGTATCACAATGTAATTGCGTTAATCAATCCTCATATAGTACATCTGTAAAAATGATGATGACAAATGAAATGGAAAATTCAGAAGAATCTAAACAAATAATTGTAACAAGTAGTGAAAGTAATCGACTTCATTATGACACTTCATATTTACCTCCGCCTCCGTCATTTACACATAATCCCAAGTTTACTGGGAAATCAGTAAATGTGCATATTGTGACTGTTGCAGGAAGTGGTGGTGGTTCTTCTGTATCAGGATACACATCCAGTTATATTGTCAGAAAAATTGAAGAAAAATGAATTTAAATTTAATTTGATTTATTAAATTTGTGAATACCAATTTTTATCCAGTCCAGTAATTTTCCGTATTTTTTTTTGTATCTGAATTTATTTGTCTTATTTTTTAAAAAATCTAATTGTTTCCTTTTTAATAAAACTTATTAAATATTTATTTTACACGAAAAAAAAGAAACTATAAATTTTCTAAACAAAGTTAAATTAGAAAATAATTGTATGTTTGTTTGTGTGTGCCGGAATTTTCATGTTTTCATCACACCTAAACTATAACTCTATAATTTCTATAAATATCTTTCGAGTGTATTCACATTCGCTTCAACAAAATATTCTTAATTATATGAATATTTATTTACAATTTAACACAAAATAAAATGATGATGATGAAGAAGAAGAAGAATAGGACGAATATAATGGAAATAATTTAACAACTAAGTACTCACTGCTTTACCAAAAACTATTATTTTTCTGTTCATATATTTAATTATTATTATTATTATTATTATGATTATTATGATTATTCTGATGTGTTTTATTTATAAAAGAAGGCTATTAAATGAGAAAGGATTAACATACTGAAATACAACAAAGATGTATCATCTTTATACCTATCGTCTTCTTCTTATTTAGTTCTTATTTAGTTCATTATCTGTAGGTAAGTAAAAGAAAGATGAATTGTATAAAATAACTATAAAATAATTTATTAATAATTGTATTAAGAAGTGTATAATTTCTATGTATTTGTGTAGAAAATATTATTATTGTTTTTGTTGTTATTATAAAGGTTGATAAAATTGAAAATAAGTTATGATTATGATAAACTGTATATTGAAAACTCTATTCAATTTATATTATATTCTTCTCTGTACTTTAGGTTTTATCATCAAACATAAAATCTTATACTTATAACACAGAAACAATGTTTATTTATAAGTAATGTTTTATAGGAATTGTTATTTCATCATTTTTTTTTTAAATAAATATTATATCTCTGGTGTGTCACTTAGAAATACAAAACTAAAATCTTCAAATTGTCAAATCTTAAAATTACAAAAAGAAAAATATATATAACATGTGAGGTGGTGAGAGGGTGAAGAGGAACGGAGATTTAATAAAATAATATTCATGAAAATTTTATTATAATTTTGTCTCTTCTTTAAGAAACTCTCAAGATATGATTCAACTACGTAACGATTATTGTCTTTAAATGAAACTATAAAATTGGTATAGTTTAATTTTTGAAGATGAAATTTTTTAAAATCTGTATGTTTGTCAGATGTACTTGAGTTACAGAATCAAAATTTTTGTAAGTATGAGTTCTGTTAATATTTTAGTTTTATCTGATTTATATGAGAATTTGAGTAGTTTTGTATAAGATCAAAAGAAAAGGTAAATAAAGTTTTTCCTACATTTACATTTTGTTAAGGAATTGAAATTGTTTATTCCATTTTTAACATTGGAATTTTTCAATTGGCAACAATACAAAATGAAAATTATTTAACGTTTTAAAGAAGATTGTTAGTAAATTATTTTGAAGTTGTCTCAATTATTTTATTTAGTTTATGTTGTTGTTGTTGTTGTTGTTGTTATTTTATTTTTATGCCATTTTTGACCTAATTAATGAAAATATTTAACCGGACAGAAATTGAATTCCATTGAAATTAAAAAATTTCTGATAAAAATCAAGTAAACAGAAAATAAAGTAAAAATGTGAATGAATGAATTATCCAAAAAGTAAATTTCGATATAATTGTTGACATTGAAAATTGGTCCATCAACAGATTATATAATCTGCATGAGTAACCTACACACAATATATTATCCGTAACATTGTTAAAACTGTATTTATATAAAATTTGAATCAATTAAACACAAATTAACTTTATCCATTTATAAAATAATTTATTTTTATTTGGATTCACAATTAAAAAAAAAAAAAAACAGAAAATAATTTAAAAAATTTTGATCGACAAAAAAAAACTTTTTTTTCTATAAATGATTTTGTTTTGTCTTCTGATTTTGATTCAGATCAAAACCTTATATTGTTAAATAATCAATTTTTTTTAATCAATTTATAAAAAAAAAATATTTCTTTTTGATTTCATAATAATTGACTTTTTCCGTTTTGCTAAAAAACGATAAAATTGTTTATTTTGATTTCAGCATTTTGCTATTTTTTTTTTTGTTTCTCTATATAAACTCGTTGCTTAAGTTGGAAATGTATACAGTTTAGTTTGTGATTTTATATAAATATAATTTAACGGATAAATATCCTTTTGGTTCAAACAAAAAAAAAAAAGAAGAAGAAGACGATATGGAAAATATTTGTACATTTTTGTTTGTGTTGTTTGCAACAATTTATTCAATAAATTGTGAGGTAAGTTAAATTTGTGAAATCAATCAATAATTTTCATGTTAAATATTTACATTAAATTAAAGTTAAAATTTAAGGGTCTCGAGCATATTAAAGTCGTCGATTGTAATTTAAACATTTTTACATTTTTACATCTTTAGTTTGTTGTTTTGAATAAATTATTCTTGCATAGAACTTAATTAATTGTACTTCCACATAAATTATAAACAATTTTATCTTCTGGATGAAAAAAAAAAAATGGACAACTGAAGCTAAAATGAAGAAAGTATTTTTGAAATTAACAAAATTTATTTTATTTTTTCTTAGTTAAAAGCAACATTAACTGATGCAGTCGTAAATATTGATGACGCTTATTTTTCAAAGCCTATAATAAAATTAAATAATAATCCAACTGATTCAAGTGTTGACATTGAAGGATCAGCTTTACAATTAATAAATGATCCATGGGTTTGTTAATTTATTAATTTAATTAATTAAAAATTATTCATTAATCAAATAACATTTTCTTTCCATATAAAAGATGCGTGCAACACTTTTAGTTGATGGTCCAGATGGTTTAAAGACCTTTTTAACAACACCAAAACAAAATTTATGTGAATTCTTTAAAGCACCAGAAAAGATTCCACTTTTAAAAATGATTTACGATGATATTGGAAAGTATGGCAATTTTTCAACATCATGTCCAATTGAAAAAGGATTCTATTATTTACATGGTTTTAAAATTGATGGATCCAAAATTCCACCAATGGCACCAACTGGCAAATATAGATTAGATATGGAAATGCTTGTCGTTGAAAATGGTGCTGATAAGCAAATTTATGAAGCACAGTGGTCAGCAACACTTTCAAAAATTTAAATTATGACTGATAAAAAACAATGATAATAATTTTTTCTTCTCTATTATTTTAAGAAAACCATTAAATAATTATAATTATTTGTTAACTATTAATCCAAATCAAACATAGATATTTTGTGTGCAATAAAATTAATTAAATGAGTCTAACAAAAAACAACAGCAAACATATTTTTATTTTTACGATAATTATCTTTTTATTTGAATTCGCCTAAATACAAGGCTTGACTTGAATAGTAAGGAACGTTTGAAAATTATTACAAAAAGTTGATGGTGTTTATTTAAATTCAAAATTGATTGAAATATTCACATAAAAATTTAATTGTTGTTACAACAATTGTAACGTTGAATTTTTCATCGTTGATACGATAAATTATTATTACCTAAAAAGTGTTTTTTTTTCTCAAAAAGTACAAATCTTAAAAAAATTAAAGAAACGCATTCGCACCAATTAAAATTTATAAATATAAAGTAACGAAAATTTCTACTACTTTTGACAATCCACTCCAAAGTTGGAATCCCAACTTTCGGTATTTTATTTCAAAGTTCGAATTCCAACTTTTGGTATTTTATTCCTAAGTTCCAGTTTTCGAAATTTGTTGTTGGAATATGACAACCTTCGATATACGTATATTCGTATTTCTCTCTTTGTTTGTTATTTGTATTTTTTTGTGATACAATTATTCTAAGTTGTCATCGCTTATAAATATATAAACATTATACACTTCAATATTTAAATGTTGATTGGATGAAACAAATGATTTAATCAATTAATCAAATCATTCAAAAATTAAGGTCAAAATTATTACCTTGACGTATGCTTATAATTTAAATCAGATAAAGTAACAGCGGAAATAATTCTTTAAAAATCATTTGACAAATAAATTAAAATTTACAATTTTGGATAATTTCTCTTCACGATCAAAATGTCAGACATAATTATAAGTAAATAATATTTGATGGTAATTTTTGATTAATTTCACTTCAATAAAATTAGAAACAAAAAGTCAAAAACGTTTTTATGTTTCTAATATCGTGACTGTAATAATTTACTGTAATTTACCATAAGTAAAAATTTAATAAAAGTATATTCTAAAATGTGTCAATTATCGATTATTTTCATTTGTGTGTTTTTGATGACACTACAAATGTATGATGTCATGGCAAAGGTTTAATAATTTATCATTTATTTCTCATAAGTTGTTCACTTTTTTCTTTATTTTAGCATCCATTGAATTTAGTGATTAAAATGGTTGAATCCGGAATGGAATCATCAATTCTTAAATTTGGTTTTAAATTAAGTAATCGTGAACATAATACTGTTATTGATATGGATATGCATGTTCTTAAGGATTTAACTGGACAATTTGTAATTGAAATCATAAATAACTTATAAAAATTAATAATATTATTTGTACTAGAATGCAAGTGGCTATCTAGTGAAAATTAGAAAGCTAGTGCAAAATATTTTAGGACAATAAATGTTTTGATTTCAATTTTTAACTCAATAAAATTAGATTTCTAAGTAGAATAGGGATCTTCTTAAAATACAAATTCATAGAAAAATACAGGAAATGTCTTTTACAAATAATTTCTCTCTCATTTTAGTTGTTCAATATTGAAGTTTTCTCTATAAAAAATGGTGAATATAAAAGTACTATGAAAATAGAAAATATTGATTGGTGCGAAATGATAAATGATCCATATATGGTTCCAAAGATTACCGCTGGATTTGATGGTCTTAAAAATAAAGGAAATTTTAGTGATTTTTGTCCATATCCAAAGGTGAGGAAATTATATAAAAATTTTTTAACTAGAAATTTAAATTAAATTTTCTTTTAAATTTTTTTTTACTTTAGGGAGATTATTATGTAAAGGACTTTATATTAGATGCAAAAAAATTACCAGAAAAAAGTATTCCAGAAAATTTATGTGTTGAAATTGAATTTAAATCATCAAAAAAAATAATTGCGAAGCTTATATGGTACATGGCTTATGAATAATCTTAATTTTAATCAATATGTCTTTATTTTTATTTGTTTGTTTGTTTTTATTTGAATTTGGGTAAATAAATTATATTGTGAATAATCTGAAAGGTTTTGTTTCTTTTAAAATTTTTAAGAAAAATTAGAAGGAATAATCACGATTTTTGTCTTGACAGACCTAGACCCATTCCAATTAATATATTGAAATCATTGAAATCAATAACTATTATTTTTGTCAGGAATAGATTTGAAAACCATAATTTGAAAACCATAATTAAATCATAATTAAAACTATTTGCTGAATCTGAGTTATGCAAATAAATTGCGATTATTATCTTAAATGCTGATTAGTGATAGTTATTATGATATTTGATCGTTTTTCAGTAAACTGTTTATTCTTTGGCTATAGCAGATCTATTGTTCCCTCAGTTTCAGTAATTAAATGCTTCTCTATTTATTCGCGGAAACATTTAAAAAGCAATTTTAAAAGCACAAAAAATGACCTTAGAACTAAAGCTATGAGCACAACGGATTACAAAACTTAAGTGAATCCAAATTGCAGAATTAAATGTTTTAAATATTTGAACAATTAATCATAATTATTTTGTGATAAACGAAATATTTAGGAATTAATTAAACGGAGATGTAAAATCATCGAGTAAAATTCCAATAAAAATTGAGTATAAAATGGGTAGTTTTTATATTCATTTTATCAGTTAATGTTTGAATACAAATTTAAAATGTTGAAGTTATCATTTGTAATTATTTCCTGTATTTTAATCCAAGTTTCTTCTAATGTAAGAATAAAATTTATACAATTAGTTAAAGTTTAATAATTTGATAATTTATAGAATCCATTGAAAGCAATTTTGAAAAGCATTGAAATTGAAAATGAATTGACTTTGGTTGATTTGCGTGCTAAGCATGGTGAAAATGCAGATGGTCTTTCTACTATTGATGCTGAGTTAGATGTATTTCAGGATATTCCTGATACAATGGTTAGAATTTAATATCAGTAATTTTGATTTATTTACTTTAATATTTTATACATTTTATAGATGGTTAATTTCTCTATATTCATGAAAAAGACGGAAACTGATAAGGAGTACGGTGTTGAGTTAAAGACAACCAAAAAGAATTTCTGTGAATTAATGAATAATTCTGATCTTGAACCCGTTGTTAAAATTGGAATTGATGGACTAAAAAATTATGGAAATATTATCAATAATTGTCCATTTATAAAAGTAAATTTTTCTTTGTAATTATTTTTCTTATAATTTAATTAATTATTGTTTTGTAATTAATTTACAGGGACATTATTCTATGAAAGATTTTCCATTAGATCCAACAAAATTATTTCCAGGAACTATTCCAGGCTATTATCGTATTGATATGCATGTTAGTTCAACCATTGGTGAAGAGGAGAAAAAAGTTTTTAGTATGAACATGTTTATGTTAGTTGTATAAGATTGTTTTAAATTATAATTTAAAATTTATGTAAAAATCTTAAATTCCAATATTATTCAAAATATAAATTGTAATTCCACAATTATTGTTAAATTAAAATAAATTCATTGAAAAAAAAATACTATTTTTTATTTGTTCTTAAAGTCTTGTACTGGTTCAGTTGGAAAATTTGATTCGAAGTTGAAATCTCAAGTAACTATAACTGCACCTTCAATATTTGGTGAAAATATAACGCAGTTAATTTAATTTAATTAGTTAATTGAAGTTGAGATAAAGGTTACATAGGAAGAGGTTTGCGATTCAATTGGAGTTTCAATAATCAAATGACGGAAAGATCTCTGAGTTTAGATTAGTTCATTTAGGACTAATAACGTATCTTGTATCATCTGGGTAAGATACGGAATCTATAATTACAATGGACTCCAATCAATTTTTTCTACCAAACTGATGTATGAACCGAAGGCAAGATATCTGAAATGTTCATGAACATAATAAGGGATGTAGGTTCTTCAAATTTGTTATTATTTACTTATCGCCTTTCTCTGGTTTAGTTTTTGGGTGAGATTAGAAAATCCAACAATCATTATAAAAGGCACAACAATTTTTGGTATCGCTCAAATAAACTGGTCCGATTAAAGAGGTTCAAGTATACAGGTTTTACTGGATTTTCAATCGATTAGGTGATAAAATGATTTACATTTTTAATTAGCTTTTATAACCTTCAAAGTATGGGTAATTTGTTTGTTAGATCAAAGTTTAATTTTTTGCTAAAAATATAAAAAATTGTTATTCGTCATAATTACAATGAAATTGAGATGAGTTAAATAGAATCAAAAAATGAATTACAACGATGGCAAAAGATTAGAATCGCTGAAAAAAAATTTAGTATAAAAACTGAATTTTTAAAATTTATTTCATCAGTTTATATTTGTATTCCAATTCAAAATGTTAAAGTTAGTATTTGTACTTTTTTCTTGTCTTCTGTTTATTCAGAAAGAAGCTGCCTCTGAAGGAACCGTAAGATTTCTTTCATTTAATTTTTTAAAATTTAAACAAAGTTAATTATTTTATATTTTATATTTTAGAATAAATTAAAAATAAATCTTAGCAACATTGAGATAAACGTTGACAAATCAATTCTTATTGCTAATGGTGGACATAAATTGAACAGTGAACAACTAACTACTTTTTCTATTGAATTAGACGTACTTCAGGATATTTCAGCTCCAATTGTAAGAAATTAAAAATTAATTTTCTATTGAAATATAATATAATTTTAACATTATTTTAGATGACCAATTTCGAAATATTCGTTCTAAATAAAGAAACTGGTGATTACACAAGTGTTATAACTATTGCAGCACAAGAATTATGCAGCATATTTAATAATCCTGAATTGCTACCAATCTTTAGAGTTGGATTTGAGGGAATGAAAAATTATGGAAATCTCGCTAGCTCATGCCCTTACAAAAAAGTGGAGTGCATTTGATTTCTGTGACATTTTGATTTTACAAATTTATATTTTAACAGGGACATTATACGTTAACTGATTTTCCATTGGATCCATCAAAATTATATCCTGGCACTCTTCCTGGAAATTATCGTGTCGATGTCGGAATTAAAGCAACAGTTGATGGACATGAGAAGGATATTGGTACTGTTTCCTGGACTGCATCAATAATAGATACTACAGTATCTAAATAATTTATCTAAATAAAGTAATGATTTTCTTATTGTGACCCTTTTACTCAAATTTGTTGTACTTTATTAATATGTGTTAATGTTTAAAAAATAAATTGATTTTACTCTGAAATGATAATGGTTTTACTTTAATATTAATGAATTAAATTATGGAAATCTCGCTACTTCATATGCTTACAAAAAAGTAAATTTAAGTTAAATTCTTTAAAAAAAAATATTAATGCAATATTTTTTATTCGTTATCTGAATTTCCAATTGTATCCTCCAAAATTATATTCAGATATTTTGGCTGAAAATTATTCTGTGGATCTGGAAACTAAAGCAATTATTGAAGAGGTTTGCGATTCAATTGGAGTTTCAATAATCAAATGACGGAAAGATCTCTGAGTTTAGATAAGTTTATTTAGGTTTATTAACAAATCTTGTATCAACTGGGTAAGACGCAGAATCAACTATTATAATCGACTCCAACCAATTTTTACTACCAAACTGATGTCTGAAATGATCACAGCTGAACGTAATAAGTGATGTAGCTTCTTCAAATTAGTATATTTTTTTAAATATTGTCTTTCTATGTGTTATTTTTTTGGATGAGATTATTTATGATAAAAGGTACAACAATGTTTGGTATGGTTCACGTACTGGTGGTTACAACCATATCATATCGAATACACGGGTTTACATTCGAACATCGCAGTTAAGCGATATTGAGCACTAAGATGAGAAAAAAGAATTCACGTACTGGTCCGATTATAAGAGGTTCAAATATACAGCTTTTACTATGGGTTTGCAATCGATTAATAATAAAATGGTTTACATTTTTAATTAGCTTTTTACTTTAAAGTATGGGTAATTTGTTTGTTGGATCAAAGTTTAATTTTCGCTATAATTATAAATAATTGTTGGTAATCAAAACAATTAATTAATCGTTATAATTAAAATGCAATTGTGATGAATTCAAATATAATCAAAAAATGAATTACAACGATGGAAAAAGATCAGAATCACTGGCAAAAATTCAGTATAAAATCTGAATCTTCAAAATTCATTTCATCAGTTTATATTTGTATACCAATTCGAAATGTTAAAGTTAGTATTTGTACTTTTTTCTTGTCTTCTGTTTATTCAGAAAGAAGCTGCCTCTGAAGGAACCGTAAGATTTCTTTCATTTAATTTTTTAAAATTTAAACAAAGTTAATTATTTTTTTTTTATATTTTATATTTTAGAATAAATTAAAAATAAATCTTAGCAACATTGAGATAAACGTTGACAAATCAATTGTTATTGCTAATGCTGGACATAAATTGAACAGTGAACAACTAAC
This sequence comes from Pedicia rivosa, assembly GCA_963082725.1. Classification (NCBI taxonomy): domain Eukaryota; kingdom Metazoa; phylum Arthropoda; class Insecta; order Diptera; family Pediciidae; genus Pedicia; species Pedicia rivosa. The sequence continues at coordinate 5,235,394 of OY720152.1, forward strand.
TACTTTTTCTATTGACTTAGACGTACTTCAGGATATTTCAGCTCCAATTGTAAGAAATTAAAAATTAATTTTCTATTGAAATATAATATAATTTTAACATTATTTTAGATGATCAATTTCGATATATTAGTTCTAAATAAAGAAACTAGTGATTACACAAGTGTTATGAACATTGCAGCACAAGAATTATGCAGCATATTTAATAATCCTGAATTGCTACCAATCTTTAAAGTTGGATTTGAAGGAATGAAAAATTATGGAAATCTCGCTAGCTCATGCCCTTACAAAAAAGTGGAGTGTATTTGATTTCTGTGACATTTTGATTTTACAAATTTATATTTTAACAGGGACATTATACGTTAACTGATTTTCCATTGGATCCATCAAAATTATATGCTGGTACTGTTCCTGGAAATTATCGTGTCGATATCGGAGTTAAGGCAACAGTTGATGGACATGAGAAGGATGTTGGTACTGCTTCATGGACTACATCAATCATAGATACTACAGTATCAAAATAATTTATCTAAATAAAATAATGAAATTCTTGTTGTGTCCCTTTTTGTTGTACTTTATTAATGTTATTGTTATTGGGTTTGCTAAAGTCTTAAAAAATAAATTAATTTTACTTTGAAATGATATTGGTTTTACTTTAACATTAACGAAGTTGTAGTTGAATTTGATATCTTTACACTATAACTAATTTACAGAAGAAATTTGATTGGTTTTCCCAATATTCAATATTAATTATTGAGAAAACGGCTAAGGAATTTGTTAATTTTCTCATTCCTACATACAATGGTATTTTTGCTAACATCACACTATAATACTACGGTTATAATATACGTACTTGAGCCAAGGGTTTCTTCAATTTATACACGCTACCCCTCTGTTGCAAGGCTAGCACGCTAACTTATGACATAAGCGGAGTGACCTTAATGTATAATTAGAGGAATACTGTAAGGTTATCTCGTATCTTTATGGATTTTAAATTTCCGATTTTTTTACTTCCCCAAATATGCATTTTTTATCTCTTTGACACGATTAAAGTCAGAAAAATACCTCGATTTAATTATCCTAATTATCATTATTGCTAAACTAGCACAGTAGATTTGGATCAACCGAAAGTTAAAAATAAACAATTAAAAGGGGAATTGTCGATATTTTCCTCATTTTCACAATTTAAATTATTTAATAACGACGTTAATACCACACTTAAAGTTGTTATCAAATATAATTATTTTAATAACAACGATTACTTATAATTATTGTTAAACTAAAATTGAGAAGAATTTTAATAATTAAAATTGTATAAAAAATTAGATCAAAATCAAATACTGAAATTCAGTATAAAATCTAAACTTTCCAAACTCATTTCATCAGTTCCAAAATTAATTCAGAATGTTGAAGTTATTATTTGTACTTATTTCCTGTATTCTAATTCTGAAGAAGGAAGCTGCCTCTGAAGGAACCGTAAGATTCTTTTCATTTAATTTTATATGAAATTGTAACAAAATTTATAATTTTTTGTTTGTATTTTCCAGAATAAATTTAAATTAGTTATTGGAAAAATTGATATAAATCCTGAGAAATCAATTATTCTTGTTAATGTTAATCATAAAGTGAATAGTCAAGAACATCCTATTATAAGTATTGACATGGACGTGCTTCAGGATATGTCAAGCCCAATTGTAAGAAATTAAAAATTGTTTTTTTTTGTTGAAAAAAATAAATAATTTTGAAACGTTTATTTTAGTTGCTCGGTTTTAACATATTACTTCAAAATAAAGAAACAGGAGATTACAACACTTTCATAACGATTGTACCACAAGATTTATGTAAATTATTTGATAATCCAAATTTGATTCCTGTTCTTAAAATTGGTTTAGATGGAATTAAAAATTATGGAAATCTTGCTACTTCATGTCCTTACAAAAAAGTATATTTAAATAAAATTCTGTAAAAAATAATTATTAATGCAATCTTTTCCAATAGGGACATTATTCGTTAACTGAATTTCCATTGGATTCATCAAAATTATATTCAGGAATTGTAGCTGGAAATTATCGTGTGGAACTGGAAGCTAAAGCAACTATTGATGGACAAGAGAAGGAAATTGGCACTGCTGTATTTGACGCATCAGCTGTGGATATTTCATAAACTAATTAAATAATTAAAGGAATTCACATTATTTTATGATCTTCTAATTATGTTTTCTTTATTAAAAAATTGCTTTAATTAATATTTGTCATGCTTGGGTAGAAATAAATTGATTTGGATTAAAGAAAATTTTATTTTTTTTGTTAAATTTTATTTTGTGAAAGTTCAAAATAAACTTTTCAAAATTCTCTAATAATTCTAGCGATATTATAATTAAATTCAATAATATTTAGAAAGAGTTGAAGTTGGCGACGAACCCGATGAATAATAAAATTGTTTAATTAGTCACAATGATTTCCGCTGAATATTTATAGTTTTATAATTTTTTTGTTTCCCGGATCATATAACTAACGTTTCCGCCCACAATTCATTACAGCAAAATTTGATTGGAAAATTGAATTCAGATAAATCTGAAGGACAATTTAATTGCATATCATTAAAATACAATTAACAAAAAACTCGTTATTATCTGACATTTCTAGAATTCAAAATGAAAATTTTGCTAACTTTAATTACAATATAATGATTATCATTATTTAGTCATGTAAACAAATTATTTATATTTCTACATCAAAATTGAATTGAATTTTTAATCGAAATAAAAAAAATGAATTAAAATAAGATAAAAATCACTGACTGAAATTCAGTATAAAACTTGAATTTTCAAAATTCTGTTCGTCAGTTAAATTTTAAATACAAATTTAAAATGTTGAAGTTATCATTTATAATTATTTTCTGTTATCTGTTTATTTTGAATGAAGCTGTTTCTGCCGTAAGATTATTTTCATTAAATTTTTCATAAATTTTAACAAAGCTTATTATTTTCCATAGAAGAATTTTAGTATTTGTTATGGGAAGGTTAATGTAAAATCTGATGAATCAATTATGGTTATTGATATTGCGTATCGTCTGAACACGTTAGAACAACATTTTCTCTATATTGATATTGATGTACTCGAAGATATTTCAAATCCAATCGTAAGAAATCAACAATTAATTCTATTAAATCGTTAAACTAAATTTTATCATATTTTTTAGGTGACAACATTTAACATATTTTTAGAAAGTGAAGATGAAGATGGTAAAACTTATTACAAGAATATCTGGAAGAACGATCCTTTAGATTTATGTGAATTGCTTGAAAGTTCTGAATTAGTACCAATGTTCCCATTTTCATATAATGAAATTAAAAATTTTGGAAATATTGCTTCTTCATGTCCATTCAAAAAAGTATAGATTGCATTTGTTCAGAAACTTATCATAATTAAAATATTTTAAATATCTTTTCAGGGACATTACTCATTAATTGATTTTCCATTACATTTAATAAATTTATCCACCGTATCGTCAATTGGTAGTTATCGTATAGAAACGAACATCACAGGAATGATTGGAGAACAAGAGATGAAAATTGGCAGTATTTTGTGGAATATAGAAATCGAGGAAGATTCAACTAAGTAAATCGTATTAAAAGAAAATTATAAATTGATTTATGTAAAAAAAATTTATATTTTGTCATTTTGTGTTGAGAATAAATTGATTTTAATTTGTAAAACCTGAATGTTGGGAATAAGCCACAACGTCTATACATTATTTGTTTAAATCCCCTATTCAAGACAATCGACATTCAAAATTGTTTGCAAACATATTTGATCTTTCATATCATACCAATTAATTCTGATATTATACAAATGCTAAAAAATAATAATTATAATTGTAGCAATGATTATTATTTAGTTGTAATTATTACTGAAATCAAAAATGAATTAAAACAAAGAACCAAACACAAGATTAGAATCAGTGAATGAAATTCAGTATTAAATGTGAATTTTCAAAATGCATTTCGTCAGTTGCACAAAATTTTAAAATGTTGAAGTTCATACTTATTTTCTGCCATCTGTTTACTCTGAAGGAAGCTGTTTCTGAAATTCTTAAGAAATTTTGAAAATTTGTTAAAATATTTTAAAGTTTAAAATGTTGGAGATAAGACAATCTTAATACCGGCTATGTAATAAATTTGAAATTAAAAAAAATCGACATTCAAAATTATTTGCAAATATATTTGTACTTCTGAAGCTTAATTTCATATCATCACAATTAATTCTGATAGTATAACAATTGTTCAAATATAATTGCAGCAGTGATTATCGTTTAATTATAATTATTTGTAAAATTAAACAAAATCAAAAATGAATTTACATGAATAAGATTTAAATCAGTTACTGAAATTCAGTATTAAATGTGAATTTTTCAAAATAAATTCCATCAGTTTATATTTAAACACAGTTTCAAAATGTTGAAATTATCATTTATACTTTTTTTCTGTTATCTGTCTATTTTGAACGAAGCTGTTTCTGCTGTAAGATAAATAATAATTCTTAAGAAATTTTAAGTTGATTATTTTTAACTGTATTTTCTAGACTAAATTCCGTATACATTATGGGGCAATTGATGTTAAATCTGATGAACATATTGCTATTTTTGATGTTGGGGTTAATTTGAATACGTTAGCGCAAAATTCTCTCTGTCTTGATGTTGATGTACTCCAAGATATTTCAAGTCCAATTGTAAGAAATTAACAATTAATTCATTTAAATCTTTTTATTAAGTTTAATTATTTTTTAGATGACAACATATAACATTTATTTAGAATGTGAAGATAATCCAGGTCAATATACAAATATTTTGACAACCGAATCTATAGATTTATGTCAATTATTTGAAAGTTCTGAAATAATACCATTATTCCCATTAACATTTAATGAAATTAAAAATTACGGAAATATTGCTGCTTCATGCCCATTCAAAAAAGTATAGATTTCATTTGTATACAAAATTCTAACTAGAATAATGTTTTTGTTTATATTTTTTCAGGGAGTTTATTCTTTAGATCAATTTCCATTGTATTTAATAAATTTATCCAAAATTTCTTTACCTGGCCATTACATTTTAGGAATGAATATTACTGGAAATATTGGTGAACAGGAGATGAAAATTGCCAATATTTTGTGGAGTGTTGAAATCGAGAAAGATTCAATAAGTGTTAATTAAAATTATATATTTATTTGTAGAACTTCTGTACATTATTTTAATTAATATTTTATCATATTTTGTGAAAATAAATTGATTTGAATTCATAAAGAAAAATTATGTTTATTTCTTAAATTATCTGTACCAATTTCACCAAAATGAAAAATTTAAGAAGCATCATTTAATTGTTGTTGTGGTAATTATTGAAGACTAAAATTTAAACCAAAAAATTATTAAAAAGATTTGCATTTGGGACGAACCACAATTTACTGAAATGTCACAGTTTTAACAATAATTTTTTAAGAAACGCTTTAAATACATTTTTTTACGCAGCAATATTTAGTTTTTTTCTTTACAGAGATGACTAACTATTGTGAAATTGTTCTTACAAATTTCTTAAATGATAAAGATTTTTTTTTCGGTTTTTATATAGTATATAATTCTACAAATGAATACATTAAATAGAAGTTAGTTCCATAAACAAATGTCCGGTTAATTAAGCAAATTGAATTATTTTAGTGTTACAGAAAATTTAGCAACACCAATTTGTTTTTGTTGTCCTTCTTCATTAGCAGTAAAAATGAAATCAGCACGAAAACTACCACGAATAGTATCTGGATGTAACTTGGATGGATTGAGTTCAAAATTGGATACGGCATAATGTCCCTAAAATTATATAGAATAGATAATTTTGTTTAATAGAAAATATTCATGTTATTTAATAATAATAATAATTACTGGTTTGTAGGGGCATGCAGATGCAATATCACCATGATTTTGAAGTCCATCAAATGCAACAGCAAGAAGTGGTTCTAAACTGGGACTGTTCAATAATGCACAAAAATCTCTGGGTTCTGTATGAATAATACTATTGTATTCACCAGTTGGTTGTTTATGATGTATCTCGAAGCTAACCATCTAAAAGATATGTTGTCTTGCAATTATTGATTGATTCGAGTTAGAAAATTGAAAAAGAGCTGTTTCGTTATTGGTTTAAAAATTTGAATATCAAGAAATATTGAATCAACTTTGTTCGGCTTCAACTGCATTTACCAATGTATACTTACGAAGTAACACATTAAACTTTTGATCATAAGCAATTTCTTACCATTGGTGCTTTAATTTCATTGAAAACTTCTAAGTCAATATTCAATACTACATTTCCTGCACTGTTCATTGAGTGTTTAAAATCAAGTTTTACAACTGATTCAACTGTATCAATTTCAATATTATCCACACTCATTTTTAATCCAGTCTATTAAAAACAAAAATAAAATATTAAATTTATTTTAATTGTATGCAATTTGTGTTAAATGTTAAAAGTTTCCTTTACCTCAGAAACTGCTTCTCTCTGCAGAATAAGAATATAACAAAATAATGCAATTGATAACTTAAACATTTTGAAATTTTTTGTTTGAATGTAACACTGATTTAGTAGTTGAAATTGTTTTTTAGAATTTAAACTGATTTAACATTTGAAAAATATTCACCTTATATACAGAATTTTAATCATTGATTTTGATCTTAAACATTTTTTTTTTAAATTGATTTTTGATTACATTTTTGAATAAATAATTTTTTTTAACGTAATGAGTTTTTAAATTACAATTTTTTTTTTAATAATAATAATAATTAGCATTTTATATGGGCTCGTTAGTATATAAAAAAATAAATATTGCATTATGTAGATTAACCAGAATAATTGAACTTTCAAGGTTTGATCATTGTTTTTTTTTTGTGTGCCATCACAAAAATAATATAATTCCTTGATTAAAAATTCATGTCAAACTTTTCGGTAATGCAAATTATAAGTCTTCATCAAAATTAATCATGTTGATCATAATTTGTTGTTTATTAATTTTTTTGGAAGAACAAAACCATTACGGTTTGCTAATTATGAATTCCTGATTACATAAAATTTTGGTAAAAAGTAAAACATGCAACAAGAAAATATTTTAGTAAAAGATCTTTATTACAGAAAAATTGAAACAATAATTAAAATAAGATCAAGTACCATAAATTTAATGTTTTTTTCCAAAATGTACAAGACGGTTCATTCCATTTGTATTATCTGCGTAACCATGAAATTCCATAAGAGCAGCTTCCTTTAAAATATCATGTTCCTTTGAGTAAATTCTCGCATAAAGTTTAAATTTTGTTGATGGAACATACGGTGGTAATTTATCAGAATCAATTGTATACTTCTCAACTTTGAATAAACCCTTTAAATGAAAAACACAAAAATTATTTTGGATGAACAGAAATCATAGAAAATGAGTTAATTAAATGGAATACTAACTTGAACTGGACAAGTATCTGGTAAATTTCCATGTGATTGAAAATCAGAATAAAATATATTTATTAATGGTTCTGACATACGATTCTTAAAAAATGAACACATATTTATTGTTTTATTCATAAATACGATATCATTCTTTCCACTTAATTGTGAATTTATAAGAATTAATACTTCAAACTATGCGTCAAATTAAAACAAAAGAAAAGGAATTATAATGTTATTCAGTAATTATTTAAAAGTTATCTAACCATTGCAACAGCTACTGGTTTTGTAATTGTAAAATTTAAATTTAAACGTTTTTCACTATCAAGTTCAAAAGAGGAAAAACCATATTCACTGTTTATTGGAAATTGTACTTCCGTTAAAACTACTTTATAGTTTCTCTGCAATGAATTCTTTAATTTAATGAAAAATTCTAATAAAATTCTAATGTCTTTGACTCACCCATCCAAATGTTTTTGTTACAAAAACACAAAATATTATTGAGAATAAAAATTTCATTATTGCCACTGACTTACTTGAAAGATTTCAATTCAATGTTGCAGTTTATTTATTATTTTTTTAGAATAATAAATTTCTTGATTAACACCGGAAGTGTATTAATTAAATTTTTCAGTAATTTGCACTTCCTGTAATTAGATAAAAATAATTAAATTTTTCATTATAAATTTTTAGCATTTAGCTAATATTAATTTTGATGATTTTTCATCAAACTGAGTGATTAAATGTTTGAACCAGAAAAATGAAATTGTATTGTTTGAAATCTCGAAATTATTATTATGATTCTTGTAATTTTTAATCTGTTTTTGTCATTACATCTGTGACACCGATGTTATCATTATTAATTGTTTAAATTTATTAAAAAATTTAAACGAACGTAAATTATAAAGTAAAAAATTGATTATTAACCGAAACTAACCTAATATTTGTAAGTATTCTGGGAACACTTTGAAAAAAAAATGTTTTTATTGTTGTAATAATTTTTTTTCCTCATATGGGATGTTTTTTTTAAGCAATTAATTTCTAAAAGTTAAAAAAATAAAACAATTTTGATTAAAATTTAATGTAAAAAGGAAATTAATTTTTCTATAATTATTCATTAAAAATATTAAATAGACAAAATTATTTTTAATTAACTGATTTTATTTGTAGGTTAAGGTCAAATAAATTGTCTAAAGATAATAGAAATTTTTTGTTTAAATGAAAATAATATACGTTGAACATTCAAGTTGAATGGTTGTGAAAATGTTTAATATTTTATGGAAAATATTGTTGGTCTGTTATTTTGTTGTATTTCTTCAAGTTACAGTTGAATCATGGGTAAGTATTTATGAATTATATTCAATGAATTTTAAATAATCTTTTATATTAAAGCGTGGCTACAACATAATCCTTGAAGATGTTCAAAATGATTTTGATATTCATTACTTAAATATAACAAGTTCAATAAATACGGAAAATGATCAAAATTATTTGAATACTTATGTAACACAAGTGAAATCAATTCAAACAATTTTTGTAAGTTTATTTTTCAATTTTTTTAAATTTTCAATTTTTTAATTTAAATTTTTTAATTTTTGAATATTCTAAGATAAAAATTTTGGTAACACTCCAGTCTTTTGATGAGGATGAGGAAGATATATTGATGTTAAATAAAACAGCAAATTTCTGTAAATTTTTGAGAAATAAAGGAAGTGACCCATTTTTACGTAAATCATATCAGGAGATTACAAATTTTGGATATTTACCAAAAGATTGTCCTGTCAGAATGGTAAAAGATACTTTACATAATTATCCAAATGTTTTCACTAAATTAATTTATTTAATTGTAATAATTTTTTATTCTTTATAGGAAACTTATTACATTCACAATTTACAAATAAATTCTGATAATTTTCCAATATTTTTACCAGAATCAAAATTTACAACAATAATTGAAATATTAACTGAAGAACATGGTGTACAAAAATCAATTCTTGTTTATAAATTATTTGGTCGAATTGATACACAAAAATCAATAAACGCAATAAAACGTTTAACAGAAACAGTTGCAAAAAAATAATGAATTCCTTTTGTTTTTTTTTTCTTTATATGTGATTTGTATTTTTTGGATTGATTATTGAAATTAATAAATTGTTACCTCAAAAAATTTCTCTTTTGTTATCTTTAAATTAATATAAAATTATTGAAGTAATTAATCAATTTTAAGACAGTTTTGTTTGTGTCACAATTAAAAAGAAATTTCATTTTATTTCTTGTCAATTTCTTCAATAAAATAACGGGGGGACATAAAAGTCCAAAATTTTTATCTATAAATTTAATTTCGTATATAACAATATGTATGTATGTCTGTATGTATACTGTGTATCAATATATAAAAATTTGTCTATCTAGAATGTATATGTGTGAATGTATTTAAGAAAATAATCTCAGACATTTTAATCAAATCTTAAAATTTTCAAACACCTTCGTAACTATATAAAATGTTGTTAAATCTTTATAATTTTCCTATCATTTTCATTAAAGCTCGCGGATAAACACTTAAAAGCGAAAGCTTCAAAAATTTTATACGTATTATGTATACACACATATAATTTCTCTAAGATGCGTTCTTTCAAGCGTTAATAAATTTTTAATAATATTCGTTTTAGTTGTGCTATGTTAACAGCACTGTTCCCTTTTTATATATATCTACACATTTTCTTTTTTTTTTTTGTTTGTAATTTGAAAGAAGACGAGAAAGATAAAAAAATAATGTACACGTGAAAAGTATTAATTTAATTTTCCTTTAAAATACAAGGCAACAAACAACAACAAAAAAAAAGAAAAGCAGAAAAAGAAGACAAATTTTTTTAATTAATTAGCGCTTCAATATTCAATTAACAATTTGCATTTTTTTTTTTTCATTTATATATTTTTTTTTTTGGGTCAAATCATAATGAAATAGACATCATTCATTGTCTATAAATTAAATTGACGAGTTTTTGTCTCTATAAAACAGGATACGTACCTGTTTGTATAACAGAGAAATTTATATATAGGATATAGAAGAATGAATGAATGAATGAAGGGTATAGGGATATATTGTTAGTAGAATGAGAATTGTTAGTCGTTTCATTTTATATATTTTCTAGATTTGTATGGGGTTGGGTAGGTGCCTTTCACTTAGTAAAATTTAAAGTATTATATATACGTAAATTGGGTTTATTTATATTGAACTTGAAAACTATTTAAATTCTTTTAAAAAAATTTATATAGAAACTTGTGAAATGAATTTTATTTTAATATTTTTAACATTATTTTGTTTTAAAATTATTTACAACGTAGACGATTCTCCATAATTTTTTTTTTAAAGTGCATTTATTATTTGACTTTAATTTCGCTGAAATAAATACACAAAACTTAAATAAATATTTATATGATTGAATAATATTTTTCCTATTTAATTATCTGTCATTCATTTAAAGTTTTTAGTTTCTCAAATGAAATATTTCTTCATGACATTTTAGTGTTATAATTTTTGTTCCGTTTTGATATTTCATAAAAATTCAAAAACCCAAAAATTTCTTGTTGTTTTTTCCTAAAATATTTATTGAAAATTAATGAAACTTCTGTTCATACACATTCATATTAAATCCTTTTTCGTGGTTTATGATAATTGTAAATTTAATCAAAACAAGAAAATATTTTTCCATAAAATCTTTAATGGAAAAAAAAAACATATTCAATTTTATTTGTATTTGAGTTTTTGTTTGTCCAATTTAATAATTTTGTATGCATGTAATTGCTATTTGAGATAAATATAAAATAAGAGGGTTAAAAATATGTAGGTATAGACGCACTTTCAATATAACAGTCACCCCTTTATATAAAAACAAAATAGAAGACGAACACAAAACAGAATTTAGAAATGTCTTTTGGGTAAATAACTTTTACTTTTTTGTAAATTAATTGCATTAAAAATTCGTTTTGTTTTTTCATTCAATATTTATTCAAATTTAATTTTATGATGAAATTTTCAATTGATGTATGAATTTTATTTTTCTCATGATGAAATGAAAGAATCATAATGGGGATAAATCTTGAACTAAATTGTTCGTTTATTTTTGGATTCTTAATAAGAAAAGTCAATTTGAGATTCTTGATAAATCTGAAATTAAAATTATGGCATCGACTATAAACATTACTGTATTTTGATTCTGATCATTTGAGACCCATGTTGTTAAATGAAATTCTAGACAATAAAGTTCTTTGAACAGAATAAAGTAATCAATTTTATAGACAGAATATATTCAAGAATATAATAAAAAACATGAAGAATGCAATAATAATTATCAAATAATTCTTTAAACATTTTGACTTGTGAAATTAAACAGGTTTTTTTTCTTCACCTGTGCATTCCAATGAACCCTCTATAAATTCATTCTGACTTTAATATCATTTCACTCTTACCAGATCTTTTTGGAAATTACGTTTCAAAAATTATATGCCTCTGTCGGCATAACAAAAAAAAAAAAAATGTTAACTTTATTAAAATGAAAATTTCAATTTTATTTCTTTCAAAAAAAAAAAAGAAAAAAGAAAAAATAGGAGAAAAAAAAGCCATTCACAATTCTAACATAAAACAATTTATTCTAATGTAATATATCACATTCATAAGTGGCATTATTACAAATTATATATGATTATTCGTAAAATTCATCTTGAAACATTCAACAAAAAAAAAGCCTCATAACACTTAACTTCTACCTCTCTTTGGATACGATAATAAAAAATAAATTATTTTTGCCTGGTCTAAATAATAAACTCTTTATAAAATATATGATTTGAAGTGGGTTGGTGAGTGGGGTGTGTTGAGAATAAATAGTTATTATATGTACGTCTACCAAAAATATATTTATTTTGAAATTTAATTTAATTTTCAGACATATAAGGTACATTAACATTTGAAAAAGAAAAAAAAATGCACAAGAAAAACGTCTCTGTAAATCTAAAGAACATTTTCAGAAGTTAGAAGAAAAAAAAAAATATAAAAGATTGGCATTTTAATTTTACAAATATTCTTCTTTCTTTTCTTCTTCTTCCTCCTCTTCTTCCTCATCTTTTTCTTCTTATCGTATTTTTATATATATATTTGGCAATTTGTTACACTGACTGCATAATAAAGTGAAATTTAATTCATAAAATAAAAAAAAAAAAAGTGAACAAATGGGGTAAAAGTCAAAGAAATGATACTGAAAGTAGAATGAGACCAAACATTAAGGCAATATTTTCTTTTTCTTCGCTATCCGATTATTTCTGTTTGTTGAAGAATATGGTAAAGTACAAATAAAGAGAGTGACTTTCTTATTATTATTATTATTATTATAATCTCTATATAAATACATAAATATATTTTGTTAAGAAAATTCCAATTTTTTTTTTTTTTTTCTTGATGCATTAAAAATAGAAGAAAGTATGAGACGTATCACCGCACTTACTTACGCTGTTGTATATTTTTCTTAAACCTAATAAAGATAATAAAAAAAAAGGAAGAGGCAATAAAAATGTATAAAAAAAAAATATTATAAAAATAAGAAGTTAACGATGTATTATATGAGATGTTATCAAAATATAGAAGAAACGGCCTCTGGTTGGTGATGATTTTTAATTTCTTTTTAAATAAATTTTTTTTCTTTTTTTTGAAGGGGATTTACCATTTTTTTTTTTTTTATAAATGGAAATTTATAATGTGTCAGCAGGACTAGACTCTAGGGAATTTAGGTTTATTTTATGAGTTTTCTTCACTGTTGTACTTAATATAATAAGTTTTATCCAGAGACAACTTTTTTTTTTCTTCTTGTATAAATTTAATGAGAAAATTTAAATGCTTGTTGCAAGAATGTCGAGACAATATTGGAAAGAGTGGGGTGGTTATGATTTGTTTTTTTTTTCTTATTCCATCTTTTCATAGACAAACAAAGAAATCACAATAAATTGTAAATTGTGATCAGAGACATTCTTTAAACCTGTATAGTCATCAGGGATGATAAGGGATAAATTTCAGTTCTCTGAGAGAATGAAAATATTTCAAGAAAATTAGAAAATTTTGTGAATTAAGGATTTAATAAGGAATTAACACGACAATTTTTTTACCATGTCAGATTTCAAAGTATTTCCAGTTGCTTATTCTGTGGATTGATGCAATGTAAATATTGTTAAAATACTTTCGATTTATATTTGGACCATTAGATCTTTAATTTTGAAGATTCAAAGAAAAAACGCAATTCAACTGTTGCTTTCAATTATTCTATTTTATTCCTAAATTTAATTGTAATTTTATACAATTCACAAATTCAGTAAAAAATTTTACAAAAATTGTTTCACTTTTTGTGTTCAACTTTTTTGTTTTTTATGCTTAATAAGAATTAACAAAAAACAAAAAAAAAAACATAAACAGAGACAGATTTTTTTTCTGCCTATTTTATTCAAAAAAAAAAAAAAAAACAAAAAAAAAAAAATAGAAGAAGGAAAAATGAAATGAAAATAAAATAGTGGAGAACGTAATATGAATTGTATGGAGTTTATAAAACCGGAACAAATGTCGCGACCTCCTCTATAAATATATTTTTTGATTAATTGTTTAAATTAAATATGTGCCATGAAATACGATGTGGTCATGTGTCAGCTTGAATATTTTACTGGACTAAGCAAAAAAAAAAAAAATATGGAAAACTAAAAAAAAAATTGAAATGAGGGATAGGAGTGAAAGAGAAGCAAAAAAAAAAATCAGTATCCCTTTTTTTTTATTTTTTTATTATTTATTATAAATTGCATAGTGATCTGCATATATGTAATATAGGAAGAGGAGTACAAAGAGGTGTTCGATGGGGTTGGGAGGTACATGAATTGTTAAATAGCAATTTTTTCTGAGTTAATTAATATTCATACATTTTATTTTTCTATGGGACGGTCACAAGCGATACTTTTTTTCTAGTTTTTTTTTTTGCAGTGAAGAAGATTTATTATTTTTGAATTAGAATATTTTGTTGTTGTACTTGTTCTTGTTTAGGTTTAAATTGTGATTTTTAATTAAAAAGAAAAGAAAAAAGAAAAGAAAATTGAAGAAAAAGGATTTACATTTTTAATGACAAGTTGGAAAGAATTTTATGTTCAGTAGTATGTGTGTGTGTGTGTGGGTGTGTTTATGTGTGAAGGAGACTGGAAATTCTAATGGCATCATTTTGCTACTTCACGGTTTTATTCTTTCAAATAACAAATATAAAACAAAAAAACGAATTCTAAATAGTTTTTGGAAATTAATAAGAATTTCTGTTTAGTCTTATAGAATCCATTTTTAAAGAGTTTTCAAATTTTTCGTATAAACATATTTTTAATCCTAATTTGAATATTTATTTATAAATAAATAAACGATCATAATATTTTGTTGCACAACACAAGTAAACACAACACAAGTAAACACAACACAAGTAAACACAACACAAGTAAACACAACACAAGTAAACACAACACAAGTAAACACACACACATTTTCATAGATACAATTCCTATATAAAAAAAAATAGAAAAAGTAAAAATTTTCTGAAGTTTTATTTGACATCAACATCTTAGTAATATTCTTTCTATAATATCAAATACATCAAAAGATTTACCTCAGTTTGAGCATGTAAAAGGATTCAGTTAAAAGCAAAAAAAAAAAAGATAAAAAAGAAAATAAAAAAAAAATAGGAATAGAAAAGAAGTTGAAGGAAAAACTGTAAAGGAAAAATAAGAGAAAAGTCATCTTTTTCAACGAAAGAAAAACTTACATTCTCTCAATCACTAAACAACATTCAACTTTTATTTTATTTTTTTTTTTAAGTTTACTTTGTACGTTTGTATATATATATTTTTTTTTATTTGAATTGTGATGAGAACAGATGATGATGATGATGATATTTTTCAGTAGTTATTTTTCTTCAATTTTATTTGTTGCTTTTTTTTTTTACTTAATTTAAATTGAGTTTGCATACAAATAAAATAATCAATAATAAATAAAAAAACCCATCAATCAAGTGGGGATAATATTTTGGTGACATTCTATTCAAACAGATACATTTATTTTGTATTTTGATCCTTTAAAGATACTGGAGTTACCTGTTTACTAAATCTGAAAATACGAGTAATGCACACAAAATTTAAGGTGAATAAATTTTTATAACAAAACTAATTACTGATCTTCAAATTTTCATTAAGAAATTAGTTGGAACAGTGGCTCAGCATTCTAATTACATCATTATAAATGACAGTACTATTTATTATTTACTTAGATTTACTTACTCTAGCTATAAAAAGGATAAATACAAATTAATTACTTTTACACTTTATAGTTTTAAAATGAATGAAAAATTGAACCAACAAACAGAACCAACAAAACAACCAATTGAAATATCATTATTTTCAATTTTTCAAAGGATATTGAATGCACACCATTTTTTAGATAAAATAGAAGGAAAGTCATGTATCCAATTGGGATATTGTGAATATATTTTTGTGTATATGGAAAACCAAACAAAAGAATGGAGGAAAAAAACCGAAAAAAAAATATTAAGAATTTTTATTACTTGAATAAGGAATAAAGATTTACAGTGCTGTAGTTTATTTGAATTATTCTTTAGTGTCAATTTTAGTTCGTTATTTTCGTATTTAACTCAAAAATTTATTTATTCATATTTTCCTGTTTTTCAATTAGACGTTAAATTTTTTCTCTTTCTTGTCTTGTCTTGTACAAATTTTTCTTCAATAAATTGATTTTCTTTTGTTATATCCAGTTCAACCAATTTAACACGAATTTTATTCGAATATTTTTTTATTGACACAAAAATAGTAAACAGAAGTATTTCCAAGTGACTCTTTTACGTTTTTCAACTAAAAGCATCAAATTATATAAATTGAAATATAAAAGGAGACTTGAATCTATTAAATTGAAGACTATTCCAAAAAATGTATAAAGAAATTGGATGCACTTTTATTTAACTCCATTTAAAGTGAATAGAAAATTGTAAGATAAACAATTTTCTAAATCCCGTTTTTTTTTTTTGTATCCAAAATGTATTCAAAATGTACGCATTTTTGTCCTAAAATTAAATTGTCTGTAATAAATGAATTTGGTCAAAAAAACGAATAATAATCAGCTCTAGTTATGTGTGAAAAGAACATTTTTTTATTTTGGTCAGTTTTTTTGTTGATTGATGAAAAATATGAACGAACAGAAAAAAATAATTCCCTAAAGTGAATTCTTCTTCTTTTACTTTTAGTTTCTCTTTTCTATTTATTTTTTTTTTTTTTGTGAACGGAAGTAATTCAAAAGTCATTCTTATATATTGTCCCTTTTGTGTAACAACAATTTTCTCTATAAAAACTCAGGATAAAAAGGAAAACCAAATATTCTTTTATATAACCATCAAAAAATAACCAACCCACAATATTTATTAGTAGGCACATTTCTATATTTAGTTTTGATGACACAAAAACTAAACTATTATTACCCCCAACCCAATTGAAATTCTTTCTTCAGTAAAGTATTTCTTATTATATTTTTTTTTTCTTTTACCTCCTCCTTCTTTTACTTCTTGTAATGTCACATTTTCTTGTTGTTTATAGAAAAGTATAAACGGAAGTCGTAACAACCAAACTAAAATGGCATAGGCAAAGTATATAGTAATGTATGTAAAGAGTTGTGTTGTGGGTTGAATTGTAGGTGGAATATAATATATAATTTCTGTATACGGTCACATTTATTTTCTTGTTCATGTTTTACATTTTGTTATTTAGTAGTTTTGTTTATGTTTTTGTATTTATTTCCTTTGGACGATTTACAATTATAGAAAATATATTTTTATAAAAATCATGGACGATAGAACAATATAGACGATTTAATGTACATTTAGAGTCTCTTGGACAAATTATTTATCCTTTCAGATTTTTGACTCATAATCATGTCTTAAAGATTGAACTAACTTATTTTGTAAATTAAATAAAGTAAAATTTAAAAAGATCAATTCAAAATATTTGAATTTAATTGTAAGGTGAATTTATTTCAGTGAAGAATATCAACCGATTCACAATAATAATTAATTTGAACAAAAATTAATAAAAAGGGTACAGAAATATTTTCATCTTTAAGAATAAATAATTTTTAATTTATAAAATTGAAATTAGTGACAAAAATATCTGATTTCAACTAAAATTATTCGTCTGTCATTAAATAATTTTCATTGATTTAATTAATTCGTCCTTTTAATAATAATTCAATAATCAAATAAAGTCAATTATGTATTTTATTCACTAAATGTTGACAATTTATGAGGCGTATATTTTTGGTATAAAATTAGAATTCCAAAAAATTAGTACAAATTAGATCATTTACAATTATTTTGTAACAAAAGAGTGACCATAATTAAATGAAAACAATTTATATTAATGAATCGTTTAATTAAATTTCTTTCGGTTACAATTATTTCCGTTTTGTATATTTTTTTTTTCTCTTGTATGAAAATCAAAAATTTATGATTTACATTTTATTTTTCATTAAAAAAAATTATTATCATTCTACATAAATGGCAAACATTTTATTCTGTGTAGTTATTTTAATAAAAAATCAGAATTTAGTTGAAAGTTTTCATTACTTTAAAAAAAGTATAAAATCAAAAAAAAACAAAAAAAGAACCCAAAAGAAAAGAGTTTTATTTGAATGTAAAGAAATTATATTCTGTACAATTCACACTAGTCTTTAGAGAACAGTATTATTTTTTTCTCTAAATTTTTTGAATAATTTTCTATTCATAACAAGATGGGTTCAACAAAAGACAAATATTTATAGTTTTATTATTATTTGAAAGTATACAGACGGAAATTATTATGATTATTGTTATAAACAAAAATTTACAATATATACAGAAAAATTATTGGTGAAAATTTATTATAAATAATTTACATGTAGTCATCTTTACTACTTGATTATTTATGCATCAGACACAATGAAAATCATCATCATTATAAAACATAATATTATACATAAATATGTGTGTGCACTGTGTATATAAAAAGAACTTAATAATAAATGTTAAAACAACTCATTCCATATTTTTTGTTTTCATTTATTTTACAATAAGAAACAAAAAAAAATAAATAAATAAACAAACAACCAAACAAACAAAACGAATAGTTTTCTACAAATTTATATAAAACAACAACAAAAGAAAAAGATTAAGTTAAAAAGTTAAACACAAAAAAAAAATGAAAATGAAAAAGAAAAAGAAAATCATGAGTCACAGTCACACAATCCTTCTCATCCTGCCCTTATACAAAAATTATATTCCTATATAGACAGTGTTATTGTTGTTGCTGTTATTTATATAAAGGACACAAATTTATA
Source organism: Pedicia rivosa (assembly GCA_963082725.1). Lineage (NCBI taxonomy): Eukaryota > Metazoa > Arthropoda > Insecta > Diptera > Pediciidae > Pedicia > Pedicia rivosa. The sequence goes on from OY720152.1 coordinate 5,254,299, forward strand.
GTCAAACTTTTTCTTTTTTTTTTTTTGACTTTTAGGAGGATATGTAAAATAGCCCATAGTCATATTATATTTTATGTTTGTGTGTGCATGAGTGTGAGTGAGTATGGTGCATGTTTGTGTAAAGGAAATATATTTATATTTTGTTGATTTTTAAGATTAACAAAATAGAAAATATAAAAGAGAAGAATTTCAGAAAAAAAAAGTGAGACATTGTCACGTCATATTGCATACGTGTGCATTATTTTATTATATAAGTTAAGTGTCTCATCACTTATGTACTTTGTTGATAGTTAATTAATTCAACTTTATTTTTTAGTCAATTATTCAAACTGTAAAGAAGTTTTCCAATTAGGTTAAGTTAGATTAATTGGTATTATATTTAAGAACAATAAACGTATGACTGGCTGATAATATATTCGAAATACTTATGGACTGATTTTATAATTAACTTTTAACTTATCGTGTATAGAAAAGGTGCGAATCTTAAATATAACGTGAAAATTTCTCAATTTATGATTTTTCCACTTAAGATAAAAAATAGTCAATAGCTTAGAGTAGAATAGAATGAAAATCTTATATACAATATAGAACTTTACATATGAATAGACAATTAACCCTGTAAGAGATTCAAATGATGGTTATATATAAACAGAATGCCTTTAGCTGTTTATTTGAAAGTGTTTCACACTTACTTAACATCATTATCATCAGTGCATCAATTGATGATGATCATCATCATCATTTTATTATCACATTCAACTTAAACATTAAAATTTTACGATAAAATTGTTTACGAGAGTCTTCTCGTATATTTTATTAAGTGGAAATTGTTGTTTTAATTTAATTGGAAAAAGAAAGTTGTATGTGATATTTGGAAAAAGTAATTTTAACAATTGCGATGGTAAATTTATTAAATCAATAAATTGTCTCCTAATTGGAATTTTAAATATGAATTTTTTGTAACTCAAATAAATGTGAGAACAAATTATGGATAATTGATGGAAAATGATTGCATTATGAAATTCAATAAATAAAATTTATAATGAAAGTGAAGACAACACGCAATAAATTTAGTAAAGACATCGACAATTTTATACCAACAAATTAATTATAAAAAAGTATTTATAATTTATTCAATAAAATTATCACTTGACGAGAAAATAAATAGGATTATTTGAAGAATTAAAAGCTTTTCGATTCTGTTTTTTTTTTTTGTTTTACGAGTGAAAAAAAAAATTCAATATCTTTAATATTATTTAAAATCCGGTTTTTTCCCCCATATTTCCTTTATAGTCAAATATTATTTAAAAGAAACACCAATAAATCCCTTGGTGATTCCTTTGAGAATTCACCTTTGTTCAATTTACAAAAAAATAAAAAAAATATGAAGAAAAAAATAACTCAATATTCTCTTTCTCAAATATGTATAAATTTATGTTGGCATGCATGTATGTATGTATGTATGTGTGTGTGTGTGTGTGTAGTAAAAACTTCTTTACAAAAAATAAAAAAAAAACAAAAATAAGTAGAATATATTTTTTATTCCAGTCTTTATATTTTACTTCTCTTGTTTTACGATTTAATTTTCCTGTTTTAAAATTTGATTTTCCAAATAAAACAAAAGAAAAGAGAAGAAAAAGGGGTGAACATTGTTCAAGTACTTTTTTTCTTCTTCTGATTATAAAATTTAATTCACTGAATATTCAAAGATTTCTAATATTTTAATAATAATAATTAAACAAAAAATCAAATAAAAAAATCAAATAAAAAAAATGAAGAGTTTTAAGAGAAATTTTAAAAGTTTTTTTTTTTCTATAAATTTTGTGGGATAAATTAAAGGATATAATTGTATGGAGATAATATCAAAGTTTTACCTATTTAGTTAAAGGATTTTAATGTTCCTCTTATTTTTTATTTTGTTTTAATTCATAATTTATTTTTTTATTTTAAATAATTTAAAACTTTTTTAATTTAGAGAAAAAAATAAAGTAAAGCTTATAACTTTATTTTTTTGTTTTTTTTTTCGTTGGTTCTCTATTTTATGTTAATCTTTGGGGTTTATTTATACGGATTGTAATAATTTGGCTGTTGTTGTTATTTTTTTTTTATTGTTGTAAGGAATAAATTATGAATAAATTTGTTTTTTATTTTGTATTTGGAAAATATTTAGAGAATTAAAAAATTGTGTTTGAATTTTTCAATTGAAAATTATTTAAGTTGTTTATTAATAAAAAAAAGTTTTTCTACGTAAAGCTTTTTATTGTTGGCATTATGTCGGTTTTATCTTGATTCCTTTTTCAATAATTGAGAAATCTAAAGATTTTCTTTGTATGAAATTTGCAGGGCACAGAAAATTACGACTCAATCACAATAAACAAAATATAAGAATTTTATTCGTTGTAAAAGGGTTTTTTTTTATATTATTAATTGTGATTCCAGTCCCTTCCATAAAATTAATTAAAAATAATCAATTGAAATTTAATTGTATTCTATATGAAGATTGTAAATTTTAAATAGAAAATTTTATTAACAATTTTACTATACGACGGCAATTTTAATGGTGAAAGTTAAATATTAAAGAAAAAAATTATTATTACATTTTTAGTATGAAGAAAATGTTATAGAATTTTATTGTAGATAATTTAATAATATCAGTGAATTCCACAAGGCCAGCATCATTACATTAAAATATACTTAAATAATGAAATTCATCATTCATTAGTCTTCAACTCTAAAATTAGTATTTTTGTTGTTGTTGTTGGTGCTTTTCTAATTTTAACCAAATAAAATTCAGATATTATTATTATTGTTATGAAGACACATTCCGAAATGAATAAAAATGGAAGAAAGAGAAACGAAAAAAATAAATTATATTAGAAAAATGTTCATCTTGCAAAAGTAAAATAAAATTAAAGTAAAAAAAAAAATTTAGAAGAGAGAGATAGATAGAGAGAGAGAGAAAACATAAGAATAATAAGGAAAAAAAAATAAAGACTTATATAATCATCTTTCAGAATGCAATCATAAGAAAAGTTTATATTAAGTCTGGAAAATCTTCAATTCTTAAATATCATTTCCACGGGGAACAATCACCGAATGAAAATGTAATTTTTTTTTTGTTAAATTGCGATGGATATATAAAGTATATCAATGGTTATACCACTTCTGTATATATTTATAGATATAAAAAATATTAGTTAAAGTTGAGTTTGCTATTTCTTAAGATGATAATGTTCAGGGCTGTATTCAAATCTTATATCCCATTACTTTGAACTTTCTGTAGAAAATCAAAGATCTGTGAAATTCCCTCAGATGAAATAATATCTATTTAATAATATTTGTATGCAATTTGAATCGAAATTCTGTAGTGGCATAATTTTTCCCCAAGAAAAGACAGATGTAATTTGATGAATAAGGAAACAGTAAGACATTTAAGACTAAATTATAACTGCAACTAAATTAGTTGCAAATATTAAGAAAATTTCAATATTTTAAACCTTTAATGAAATAAACAAAACGAATAAACGAATTCATAAATTTAGAGTGATAATTATTCTCACTCTTCTATTCCCCTAAGTTCAACACTTCTTAGAAAAGATGAAAGTTAAATGAAAGAGTCTTTTTTTTTGTGAGTGTTACAATTTTCTTATATAATACTTTCATTTCTGTTTCTTAATTATAAGATAATTTTAGATTTTATGCCTATTTGAAAGTACTGTTACTTTTTGTTTTAATTATATAGGTAAGACATAAAATTTTTGGCAAGAAAATAATAAGTTTTTCCCACTGAATAGGTGAATGCATTTAATGAGAATTTTCAAAAGAATTAATGGGCTTTGTTAGGAATGGTGGCAGGAAAATCATTCTGAATTTAATGAATTTTTAAGGTTTTATGTATAACGAATTTTCTGTTTGATTTTGTTTGTTTTTACTCCCTTATATATATGTGGGTGTGTGTGTGTGTGCTTATGTATGTTTTGTGTGTGTTTGTATGTGTGTCGAAGAAATGGTTAGGGTGTAGAAAATTCAATTCAATTGTTGAGAATTTTTACTCAACCCATTCGTAATTTTATTTTCAAAATAATATCTTTTATGCTGTAAGATTTCACTAATGTGACGTTGGAAAACAAAGAGTTTTCTATGTTTTCAATTTAACATTTTTCTTCTTTTTTTTCTCTAGGTTTTTGTGTGTAACAAAAAAAAAACCTGTTGCATAAATTATAAGCTTTTAAATTAACTTATTAAATAATATGAAATTTCTCTATTTTGTCGCGTTTTGTATGAATTTAACAAACCATTTTTATATAATTAAAATATATGAATATATTTTTCGTTGATGTTAATGTTTGAAGTGTTAAAGTGTAGTAAGAATATTTTCACGTTGAATGAAAATATTATTTGTCACACATAATTAAAAATATAAAAATATAATATCTAGAGACAATTATCTACAGGTTGTAATTATATTTCTATAAAATTTTAAACGATTAAAAAGTCAAAAATATAATTAAAAATAATTTTTCTATTTACAGGAAAAATTATAGGTGGGTTTGAAAAAAAATAATTAAAAATGAATAAAAAAATTTTTTTAATGAGAACAAAAAAAAACAAATTTTCACCTGAAATATTTCAAAGTGAAAGTAAAAAATGTTGAAATATTTCATGTGTTGTTTTTTTAGCCAAATTGAAAATGGAAACAATTAAGGATTATGCGAAAAGTAATAATGTAAAAATTACAACACAGAAATGAAATCAAATAAAAGTTTTATAAAATTTTTAATTATTGATTTAAATTTATAAAATACAAAAAATAAGAAGAAAATATTTAAATTTTTGAAACAAAAATTTCACTTGATTAAATTGACCTTAAAATTTAAATTATTCTTGGAATTTAAACTTTTTTTATTTATTTTTTGTTTCATTATTTTTTAATACTTTTTTTTTTGCACATTTCATAAAATTTTCATTTTATAATCGTTTATAAATATTTATTAAAATATAAACGTTAAACTTTTGTGGGAAAAATACCATACTATGCTTTACAGGTGAAGGGGTAACATTTTTTTTTTTTGACTTCAATCGAGATGTTTTCCCGTATACCACATTTAGGTACACACATGTATGTATGCATGTATTTATGTGTGTGTGTGTGTATATAAAGATTCCTTGCATACATTTATTTACCATCAAAACCAAACCATATTCTAAAACCTCCTAACCCATCAATTTCACCATTTTGTTTTTATTTTTTTTTTTGTACCATTTCCAACGTAAGAAACATTTTCTATGTAATAAATAAATATGAATATAGGGAATCACAAGGTAGAAGTGAACAATATTGTGCAATATTATATGCGCTTTTAAAATACCTTTTTAACTGTAATTTTTTTTTTTTTTATTTTTCATTCGTTTTGTAACAAAAGACCAACAGAAAAAATATTCTTTGGTAGAAAGTAAAAGATTTTTTTTTTTGTGTGCACCAAAATAAGAAGGAAAAAAGAAAAGTAAGAATAAGAATAAATTTCATAAATAAAATTCCGTAAAAAGATTATAAGAATTTTTATGTTTTATACGAATTTTTTAAGCGTGATGACCGCAATTTTATTCGCTATACTAAGCAAAGCTACAATCAAAGTTACAAAAAAAAAAGAAAAAAAATAGAAAAAAAATTGTATATTATTGCAATAAGAAGCTTGAATACAGAAAAGACACACTAATCGGATTATAACTCTTCAGTAAAAGATACCATGCAGTGGAAAAGAGGGATGACAAAAGAGGAAAAAAAAAAAAGGCCATCTAGAAACAAGAAGAATATAAATATAGAGAACAGGGAAATAATATAAAATTGGATTTTAAAATACAAAAAAGAAAAAAGAAAAAATGGAGAATAATAAAATATGATGAAATGGAAAAAAAAAAAGCAAAAGAAGAAAGTTAAAGAAAGTTAAAGAATCTCTCTTATTTTTATTTTTCTATTTTTTTATTTTGAATAATATTAAAACTAAATCTCTAATCTTCTTGATTTAATTAAATTTTGTCTTTTTATATTTTTTCTTTTTTATTTTTTTCATGAAAAGAAAAAAAAAAAAAATCAAAATAAAAAACGAAAAAAATTAGGATTAAAAAATATTAATCAAATGACTTTTTATTATCCTTTTAGACGTAGAAGAAGAAGAGTAAAGGATAATAAAAATGAGAAAAATTATAAATTCAAAAAATGGAAATTTTCATCTGTGAAAAGCTTTTTCAGTTTTCACAAAAATTATCTGAATTGAAAAAAATTAAAACTGCCTTACACAATGAGATTTATGCATTGGAAAATCTGTATACAAATTGAGATTAATCTTGCATTCTTTTATACAATTCCCATGAAAATTATGCTTGTGTGAAAATTTTGACTAAAATTATTGGGACTTGCACGCGATTCGTTTCTTAAAACTGACCGCAATTTCAGCAATACGCCACTGATGCCCCAATGATTAAAGGGGGGATTTTTTAAATGAATTTGTTTGCATTTCTGAAAAGAAATAATTCAAATTATTCTCAGAAATTTTTATTCAGTTATTTAAGATTATGAATTGAAAATGTCCTTCAGTCCTTCAATGATTTTGTTTTAATATTTTAATGTACAGAATTTGAGAATTTTTGTTTTGTCAGAAAAATATTATTTCAGTCAAAAAATGAAAACATCCCAAAAAAGGGTAAAAAGAAATGAATGTGGAATAAATACTGAATAGAAACGTTTACAAAAAAAAAAAAAAAAGGAAACAACTCTCAACTATTTATTTTCAAACAGACCAGCGAATAAATCATTTTTTTTTAACAAAAATGGAAAAATAAAAAAAACCTTTTTTTTTTCTGTTCAGATGATATTTTTCTGTTTAGACACTTCTAGTGTGTGTATAGTTTATTTTTGTTGTATTCAAATAAAATTTATCAGCCAATAAACACAATAATATTCAGTTTTTTTTTTCTCTGTTGAACAGAAATTTATCTCTCTAAATGACCTAAAAAAAAAAATTGTAGCATGACAGTAAAAGAATTCTGTTTTTTTTTTTGGTTATTCCAACAATAATAACAACAACAAACACTCGAATGTTGCTTTTTTTTTTTAAATCATATTTTTATAGAATTTTTTATTTGTTATTCTGTATTATTGTGATTGTGATTTTTTACCAATATACATACATTATAATACTTTTATGTAAACATGTACAATTAACAACAACAATTACAATAGTCAGTACTTTAATAAATAACAAAATTAAGTGGAATGAGAAGAACAAGAAGAAAAAGAGGAAAAAAAAAAAAAAACATATCCCCTGTACCACACCATATATAGAGCCTGATTTATCGCACATTATATAACTTGTGATTGTCATTGGGCGTTCAATATTCATCTTTCAGTGTTTAATGAACTGTAGTTTAGCCTGTTTAATACCATAATCTTAGTAATTTATCTACAATGAAAAGCCTCCAATTTTAATTTTGTGATTATATTTTCCAATTTTTTTCTCTTTCTATTTTCTTCTTTTTTTTTCCATCTTCGATTTTTATTTTTATATTTATTTTTTTTTTCTTGCCAACAGTATTTAATGAGCGCTATTGAATTTTATGTTGAACAAGGAAATGTGAGAGAATGAGAGAGAGAGAGAGAGAGACAGAGAGAGTAAGCAAAAAAGTTGAAGAAGGAAATTATTAGAAAGCTGCTTATGGTTGGTAGTGTGTGTGTGTGTGTATATATCTGATGGGATAATATCGATGGTATATGTTTGTTATAATTCACGGACATTTCTTTTTATTTTTATTATCTTATAGAAAGGAAAAGGGAAAGAATAATATAAAATGTCACGAATTTCAGGTATTATCGTTTGTAATCGGGATAATAAGACTCTATTATAGAATAAATTCTATTTTTTTTTTCTTGGTACAAGATTTAAATCAAACATTTATACAAGCACACACACACACCACACCTAATTGAAACAAACATCTATTTATTTAATCAATTTAATGTTTGTTAATTTTTTATTAAATTGATTTTATAATATTGTCCATTTGATATTATTTGCAACAATAATTTTCTAATAAAAGAAAATGTATTTCATTGTGAAATTATTGTAATCGAATTAGCAGCAATAAATATTTATTTGTTTTTTAATGAATTTGACCAATAATCACTTAGGATTGTATAAAGCCCATAAAATTTAATGAGTTCAAATGAATAACAAAATTAATATTTCCTTTATAATTTATTCAATTCTTGCAAATCCATTTACATATTATTTTTTTTTTTTGGAATCAAAAATAATAATTTATAGAAAAACTTGAAGCATTTCCTTTATTATTTGAAATGGAAACTTATACAAATAAATCTACTCTAATTTTCTCTACAGAATAGAGGCTTTTTTTTTTCATAATATAGTTTATGTTCACAAGCAACCGGAACTTAGTTGATTGAAGCTTTCTTTATATTCAGCTATTTTTTTTTTGTTATTCTCTTTCTCTCTCTCTCTCTCTCTTTTTTCTTTTCTTCCTAGAATCTAAATTTTGAAACGTTTGCTAAAATATTTGTATGATTGTGTAATCAATGTTTATATTGTTTCCATTCATTTGAAGAACCAGAAAGAAATTAACTAATATTATTCTTCTTATTTGCTATTTTTTTCCCCTCACATTTTACTTCGCATTTTAATAATAAATTTATTTTTCTTTCGAAAATAGTTTTTTGAAATAAAAATTGTTTCTGTGGAAGTGTGATTTTTTCTTTTTTTGTATAAAATTGAAGCTTACGGCCTTAAAGCTTTAAATGTTCAGCTATAATTCTAACTAAAATTCAGAATGCTTCAGAATAATAAATTTACAATTTTGATAAAGAAAATAATTAATTTTTCTTTACGTCAATCAAATCAAATCAAAATAGTACGTGAAAAATATTTTTAGCCTTTCAACTTTTTACGTTTAATGTAAAAGTAGAAAAAGTAATAAATAAAAAAAAATAAAAAAAAACAAAAAAATTACTGAAGCACAAAAGTAAACACAATTTACTACTTTATATTATTTACGGTGGATGTAAGTTGTATATATGTGAAAAGTATGTAGAAGAAAAAGAAGAAAAAGAAGAAGCTTTCTTATAAATAAAAAAATGTATATAAAGTCAAATTGTCTAAATAAAAGTTTTTTTCAACTTCAATTTTTAAATTACAAGATTGAAATGTTGAGAAGTAAAAAACGAAAAATAAACTTGTTTCTTTTATATAACTTTTAGTGAAGGTACAATTTTTTTTTTTACTTTAGTTTGTTTGATTGAATTCTTTTGAATAAAAGGAAGGAAAGATACAATCCTTTTATATATCCTGGTTGCTGCTACTGCTTGTTGGCTGACTTAATTTTATGATTGATATTGTGGTATCAGAATGTTCCATTCTTGTATTAAGTTTTTCTATAAAATCTCAATTATTAACAGAAATGCATTTTTCCTCTTTACCAGAAATTGGCTCTGTAAATTCTGAATTGTAACCATTTATGAAAATCGGTATTTTTCTATCCAGTTTTAAAGAGTTTGATTAACTCTTGAACAAACAAATCGACGTGAAAATTTATAACCATGGGACGTCAGTTTACACTTTCCTGATTGCAGTTAGAGAAATATTTTGTTGAAATTAAATTCAATTATTAAAAGATTACTACAACAAAGTGTTCTGTTACTTGTAAAATTAAAATATTCCAAAAAACAAAAACAACAAAATATTGCAGCAACTAAACATAACAACTAATTAATTATTATTAATAAAATACAGAATACAGAATTTAAGTGATTGTGTTATTATTCATCGTATTGATAAAATAAACAAAAAAAAAAAAAAAATTCTCTCAAGGTACACAAACAAATAAACAGAATAAAAAAAAAAAAGATGAAGAACAAAAAATAAAGAAAGATTTTCTTTATTTGCTTTAAAAATTTCAAGTTTGTCTAGTCATATCTTTTCTTAATCAACTTATACAACAAAAATATTAGAAAGAGAAAATATATATTTTTTTTGGGGAAAAATTTCTATAAAATAATTTCTATAAAATTTATTCACAATAAAATTTGTGTATCTGGCAATATGCTTTATAATGTTTACAATCTCTTGTCTAACCGTCTTTGTCTCTGAATTCATAAGGGTGATTCCGAAAAACGTTTTTTTTTTTAGATTACAAAATTTTAAGCGAGTTTCACGATAATTACTAGGAGTCTGCTAGAGAAGTGAAGAATCCTAGAAATGGGCCAACATTTTCTTAAACATTTTGTGAAACTGGACATAAATGTTGTTACTATTTAAGAAATTTTATGGGACATTTTTAGCAATTGAGTGTCTTAGTCTTTGAAATGGTGACATATGGTAGAATGAATTTTAATTAGAAATAATTTCATTACCATTCAATCCTCACAAAGTAATTTCTCAATAAATTAGAATGAGAAAATTAGTAAATTTTAACAGGATAAAGAGTAAAAGTTTTTCGATATCACCCTAAAAGTTCGCACACACCATTTATTTATATATTATCCATATTATATAATAACAACTACCCCTCCTTACACCCACTCACCAAACATATATATTCCATTCTAAAATATTATAAAGGATGATGAGAAGGACGATGGCGTCAACATCGAATATTTTGATTGAAAAGTATAATATTCACTGGGGAGGAGAACAAAAAAAAAAAAAAGAAGAAAGTCTGAATAATAATTAAGCAAACATTGGTTTTTCTCTTGCATAAATTTTCAGAGTTTTTTCTTTCAATTTTTTCTTTATATTCTTCCAGAGAAATAAAATAACGAGAAAAGTTCTACATTTTGTACATTTTATTTCAATTCAAACATTTTAAATTTCTTCGTATTCCTTCTCCCTTTATTTTTTTTGTTTTTTTGGTTAGGGCATCTGTGGTAATATTTGATAACAGTTATTTTCAATACAGTAAATTAATTAAAGCTTTTACATTTTAATTTTTGTCTCTTTTTGACTTTCAATCCTTTTTTTGATTTAGGGTAAATTATATTTTTTTTTGATGTTTTTATGTTGTTGTTGTTTTTCTGATGGCAAATTTAAAATCAGTGAAATATTTCATTAAAAATCACTGAATTATTAGTTTAGTTTGTTGTAAGAGAAAATTATTAAGAAAAGTCTATAATTTTATGGATGAAAAATTTTACTGAAGAAAATCTTTTTGTGTAAATTATCGCATTTAATTTTCTTCAAAACTGAATTCATTTATTTTTTTTTTGTAGCAATTTTTTTTTTACATTTTTAGAATTTTCAAAGAAAATTCTTTATTTTGGCGTTGAAAGTTTTTCTTTCCTTTTAAATTAGGGACATTCTTTTTTTTTGTATTTCAAGCACAATTTAATCTTTTATTATTTAATCGTAGATAAAATGCATTAAAAATTTTAATATTATTCTTTATTTTATTTTTTAAAAGTTGCACATTGTAATGAAATCAAACAGAGGCAAATTATTATGTAAATTATAACGAAACATTCAATGAGAATTTAACGAAACGTGCATTTTATTCTTGTTCCTATTTAATTCAAGGTTTCTTCTTTGAATCAATTATTTTTCTTTTATTATTAAATTTGCCTGCAAGTTAAAATAAAGTTTATGCAGGATAATTTGAATTTTTTGAAATTATAAAGAAGTTTTTATTTTAAATGTTTTAATATCGTTGAATTGAATTGAATTTTTACGTTCATTAAATAGATAATATACGTGAATTAGATCTGAATTCAATTAGGTAGGACTCTTTGATTTTGAATTTTTAAATGAAAAATAATTTGGAACAAAGAAATTATTTCATAAAAATTTCATCAATTCCTTTAAGTTGAGTTTTCTTAATTGCTGTTTTTTTGGATAATTATTTCCAATTTAGAAAAGTAGGATGCTAATCTTAAAAGGGAACAAATCACTTTAACAATATTTTCTTAATTTATTTACACAGAAAATAGAAAAACCATTATAATGAATGCCTGAACAAGTAAAGCCATTTATAATTAAAAGGTACCGTAAAAAATTAAGTTAAAATCCACAAAGAACTAAAAACAAAAACAAAAGGAAAAAAACTATTCAATCTTTATCTTCTTGGATCATTCCAATAAGAAAATGGAAAAACTAGTAATAACATTTTATCAAAGAAATTAACGCAACAGAAAACATATTTAAATTTTCCTTTTCAACAAATCCAAAAAAAAAAAAAAAAACTGAAGACGAAACAAAAGAAACAACAAAGAAGAAAAATAGATTTTTGTTTTATTTTGTTCGGGTAAAAAAAAAAAACACAACTAAATCTTCTTAATATATAATTTAATTGTTTCACAAGAATGAAGAAAAACAAAAAAAAACGAAAAAAAAATCAAAATGAAGATTGAAGAAAAAAGAAAGAAAATATACGATAAAGAAAATCACCTTTATATTCTATTTAAGTCACCTGGATATAAAGCGGCGAACTGGAAAATATTTCTATTTATGGTGTCCAGGCAACAAAACAAAAAAACAACAAAAACAACAAACAAACAAACAAAAATAAAAGAAATGAAAATGTTTATTTTCTTTTCTAAAATATTTTTCTGTTTTATATTTATTCATTTATTTTCTTCCTGTTTTATTTTTTCTTTCGTTCATTTTATCAGGAGAAACTATGGAAGAATTCTTATTTTTTTATTCTTTATAGTTTGTCCTATTGAATTTTAAAAATGTTATTATCATTTTTTTTCTTCTTCTACGTCTTCTTCTTTTATTTAGATTGTCGTACGTAATTCATTTAAAAAAAGTAATTTAAGAAGTAATTTTTATATTTACAAGATTTTAGCCGGTACTTCTATTCTAAAAATTATTAATTTACCTTCCATAAAATCACAAACTGAAAGAAACAAATAAACAAACAAACAAACAAATTATCAAAATCGTTGCATGTAAACTTTTCAAAGTTAAAATTTAATATAAAAAGCAAAATAGACTTTTTGGGTGTAATTATATACAGACAACTTATGGTGGGGGAAAGATCAAACACAAGACAAAAAAAATAATAGAAAAGACACAATATTTGGACATCAAACGTATAAAAATATATAAAAATAAATAAAACCACAATAAGAAAGAAAAAAGGAAAGAAAAGGAGGAAAAGGAAGAAGAGGAATAAAAATTATCACGAACTTTTGGTATCACGTATATTGAAGAAAAAGAAAAAAAAACGCACGACTGACCACTTTTTCTTGGTTGAATGGGCTCATCATTTGCTCTAAGGCTTTCAAAAAGTCGAATAATATATAAATGTATGTGTGTGTGTATGTGTATGTGTTTGTATATAGAGAAGGTGTGTTTCTTACTATTTCTATATAAGATCCTTTTATTTTATTTTATTTTATGGTATATAAGGAGTGGCAGAAAAATGGGCAGAAATTGGGTAAACTTTTATATATTATATTCTTTTAGATAGCTTAGATATAAATCCATAAAATACACATAGAGCATCTTCTTAGTCTTGTCTTATGTCTGTCTTCCGTATTTACCAATCAGTTTTACCTAAGAGCTTATCGCATCACAAAACGTTACAAATATATTTATACAAATAATTTTTAACTGAAGGAAAAAAGAAAAACAGAAATATTTTGTCTGTAGTTTTGAGAAAGAAACAATAAATATTAGAAAATATTTTAAATGATGAGGACAATGGTTTCGTATTGAAGTTTAGAGAATCTCTTTCTAATTTTTGTGTTTAAACAAACGTTACGATTAATCAAATTAATCAAGAATTGATAAAACTGAATTATTGTAAATATATTCGACGTCAGTACTGGGTACAAAATAACCAAACAAATTAAAATCTCTCAATAATTTTATTAAAAATTTTTATTTGATTTAAATCTTTTAAAAATGATTCTTTAAAGTCTCAAAAAAATGTTGATTTAATTTTCATCTTTAATAAATTTTCAATTTTCCATTCAATAACACTTTATAAATGTAGAGAGATGAAAATTGAAATAATTAAAATATTAAAGCTTTTTCTTCTCTCTTACTCTCTCTCTCTCTCTCTCTCTCTCTCTCTCTCTCTCTCACACACCTTTTCTGTTGTAAATAAAGCAAATAAAATTTTTATCAGAAAAAGAAGATGAATAAAAAAAAATACAAACATTTGTGGATTTTTTTCTTTTGCTTCCTTTTTTAATATTCTGCAAAAAAAAAAACACATTGAATATCTTCTTCTCACATTTTGTCGTGTTTTCTGTTTTCTTTTTGTTTTTTACCTTTTTTTTTTCTAAACAAACACGCAGACTTGAATAACGCAAAAAATATCAACATCTAAGAAAATGAAATGAAAAAGATAAAAAAGTTAAAAAAAAACCCTTTATTTGACTTTAAATGAAAGTCAAAAAAAAAAAAAGAAAAAAGAAAAAAGAAAATCTCCTCATAAATGTTATTTCTTATTTTTTTTTTCTTTGTATTTTATTATATGTCACCCATCACCGAACGCCTTCGTCTTCCCAATATTTTTTTCTTTATTTTTTTTTTTTTGTTGGTTTTGATCAAAATCCTCTTTTTTTTTCTTTTTTTTTTCATCCCCCGTACTTTATTTATTTATTTATTTATTTTTTTATTTTTTCTTTATTCAACCAAGAGAGTGACTTTTCTCTTAGGAATTTGGTATTCATCAATATCGGATCCTTTTGTGATGGTAATTACATACAATTTAAAAATACAAAAAAAAAAAAAAAAATACAAAAACAGAAAATGATGAGTGAGAAGAGGGGAGAGGAGCAACGAATGAAATAGAAAAAAGAAAAGTGAAAATGCTGTAGACTAAAAGGTAAATAAAAGAAAACGACTTTTTCAGAAGAAAATCTCTAATTTTAATATCATTTCAACGACAGTAAAAAGAAAGAAAGAAAAAAAAAATACAATATAAAGTTTTTAAGAATAAAACTTTCTCACTCTCTCTCTCTCTCTGATTCTTTTTCTTTTTATTTTTTTTTTGTGTTCTGTCCCCTCTACATTTTTTTTTTCAACATGAAATAATTTTTATCTCCAAATAAAGAAGAATAATGATGAAGATGAAGTGAAATCTTCTATAAAAGATTTCAACTGATAATAATATATGAAGAGGTTGATTTATATACAGGTATTATACATACGCACCTACAAACACACACACACACACACACATATGTAGAATTTGGAATGAAGTCATTCAGAGAAAAAAATTTCGTAAAGTAAATATCACAAGTTTCAATCTTATTCTATAGATAAAATGTGTATATATTTCAAGTACTTTTCCATTTCTTATGCTAATGTTTAGTGGTGGGTTACCCTACCATCAGACTTCAAATTTCTCATTTCTTTATATTATTCAACATTTTTTTTTTCTTTTTTTTGGTTTTTCGTTTTTCATTTTTAAATGTTTCACAAAAATTTTGTCCGACCGAAATGTTTTAAAGACGAAAAGTGTTTTGTGGTTTTTTTTTTTTTTTGTAGAAATTTTCCATTATTAAAAAAGTTTCTTTATATCCAATTATTACACTTTGTAATGATGAATTTCCAAGTGTTCCATTTTAGTCATCTTTTACATTTTTATTATTTTGAATAAGAAAAAATAATCCATTAAACATTTTCGACTGAATACATTTTTTTAACTGAAAGCAGAATCATTTATACTTATCATTGAATATTAAACATTAAATAAAAAAAATTGTCCTTCTTCTTTCTTTACTAATTCTTTTTTTTTTTTTTACCTTCTTCATATTCGTATTATTACTATTCCAATAAGAAATTGTTTAAATAACTTTTCTTTTTTTTTTTTTTTGTTCTAGGGGAGAGATGGGTAGAAAATTATATATCTTTGAGTAAATATGATCCAAGGTAAAAAAAATAAAAAAATAAAGTAAAAGAAAATGGAATTTATTTCTTATGAATTTGATTTTGAGTTTTTTCATTTTCTCTTATATTTTATTTGCATAAAATGAAATCAAATCTTTTTTTTTTATAAAATAAAATTAATCAAGAGAGTGGCAAAAAAAAAATCTACCTTCATCTTTGTCTTATTTTTTTAATTTTCTCTTTTAATAATGAAGAATATTTCTGTTAATTTAATTGATTGTTTACTAACGTGTCTGGACTTTGGACTGACCATAATGATCATATAGTTGAGTGGTGGATGCTTTAGTACAACAAATTACTTTGCCCTTTTACTGTCATGACGGGGTTAAAGTTAACAGTTAACAAAGGAATGTCACTTCCAAGATAAACTAAGTCATTTACTAATTTTTACACGTTTCATTCACACGCTTTGTATTCACCATTTCCCACTCTTAATTTTAAATTATTCTAATTTTCATATTTCCATTTACGTTTGATTTTCATTCTTCTACAAGCTGAATATTTTTCTTTTACATTTTTAATTCAAAGGAAAAAAAAATCGTTTAAGTGACAAAATGTACAATATTTTAATTAGAAAAAGTTAATTTTATTTTTTATAATTAAAATCTAATTCGTTAAAAATATAATTAAATGGAATTTTTTAAGTTAATAAAATAGGAACGTTAGATTACGAATAAAATGAGATTTTGATTTTAATCTTATGTTTTTTTTTTTCCATTTTCCATTTTCCATTTTCTCTTTTTTGAATTTGTAAATTTGTATAAAAAAAAATTCTTTATATTCTTTATTCTTAAAAATAAATTACATTGAATTAGATCAAAGGATATTATTTATTATTATTTTACTTTCCTTCTGATCATTGTAACCCCTATAAGCCCACCAAAAATAAATTGGAAAACACACGTAAAATTTTTTTTGTTTTTTCTAGCAATTAAACTTTTTTTTTTATGTATTCTATAATTTTAATTACTTCACAGAAATCAATGTAATTAAATACAAATTTTTATTACATAATTATTTATTCTCTAGAAATGTTTAAAAATTTGTAAAAAAAAAACATTAATTAAAATTGAGTTTTTGTGACAACATGCGCGTACCAATTCAACAGAATTCTACATAAATAATTTTCTCTATTTTTTGTTTAAAATTTTAATTTAAGAAAAAAGTTAATTCTTTGTGTACTCAATTAAAGAATTTCGTAGAAGAAAATATAAATTTAAATGATTTTCAAAAGCTAAATTTAAATTCGGTCATTATACGCTCAATAGAATTATAATTTTTGTGTGATCCAATTATAATTACTAAACGATTTAATACGTTTAAAAATCTATTCTAAAATCTATAATAATCATAATCATAATAATGAACATAAAATTCTAAATTTCTAACTAAAATACTAAAATACAAAATATCTAATGAATATCAGTTGGAGGCACATAAAAAATACAACAGAATGTGATCATAATCATTACATTTTTTTTTTTTTTGGTCTGATAACATAAATTTTAGTATAGTCTGGTTTTTGGTTTAAATTTTGAAAAAAACAACAACAACAACAATAACTTCATTGGTATGTTTCTAAATGTGAAATTTTCATTCAAATTTTTTATTTTTTTATTTTTGGCTAACGTTGCCAAAAAAAAAAAAATTATACATCGATTATGATCGATTCCCATTTTATATAACAGAGTATGTATGTATATATAGGTATATATGTGTGTATCCATTTACACTAAAGTCTATTTACACTCATGTACATGATAAAATATTATACAATAAAAATTAAATGCTAATTGAGTAATAATATTCATTGGAGAGTTAAAAAATAATAAATTTGATGAAATAAATTAATCTTTTTTTTCTTTTTTTTTTTACCCTCCCAAATAGAACAAAAATTAAAAAAAAAATGTATAAAATACAAAATGAAAAATATATTAAAATTTTAATCCAACATTTTGTGTTTTTTTGTTGTGTTTTTTTTTTGTACCAGAACAAAACAAAAAAATAAATAAATAAATATAAATTGGAATAAAAATAATATTATTAATAATAATAATCATTGAAAATTGTAATAAGGCTAATTTACCTCAAATTGAGGATAAATAGATTTTTCTACCTAATCCTCACACTTATCATTACATTTACAGTAATAAATACCTTGAACAATTCATTCATTTAATTTTGTGGTTTATTCAAAAAATATGAACATTTTGTAGTCGCACACATATGAAAATGTGAACAATTTTTTAATAATCCTTTCTCTCTTCAATTTTTATTCTATTCTTCTTTTTTTTTTCCACTGTATCATAGTTGTTGTTATTGTTCTTGTTGTTGTTGTTAGTGTTATTGTTGTTGTTTTTATTGTTGTTGTATTTGTGGTTTAAATACAAAAAAAAAAAAAAAACGATATTATTTTATCCGATAAAAAAAAAATGCAAAAAAAAAAAGAGGAGACTAAATTGGCTCATGGCTAAAATTGACACATTTTGATTGTGATAATAATTGGGGGTAAATATAGGGTGAACAGTGGGTTGGAATGTTTAAAATAATGAATCATTGGGGGAAGTTTTTTTGATTTGGTTTAAATGGTTCATTTACCAAAAATTAGAGGATTATTATTGGTCTGGTGTTATTTTTTCACGTTTTTTTTTTTGTTGTTGTAAATTTCTGATTATTGATTTTTTATTATTTATTTATTTATTTATTTTTTTACTCTGCTTAATAATTTAATTATGCTAATAAATAAATTTAAATTTTGTAGCGTTTACAATTAATATTATTACTATTAAAATAACCGCAAATTATTTACACAAAAATAAAACAAAAACAGAAACAAAAAAATAACCGATTAAGTTAAATGAAATTTTGTCTCCACATTTGAAATATTTTATTAATTTTAATTATTAATTATTGATAATTATAAAAAAAAACATCTATTTCATCTTCTGTATCGATTAATTGGAAGAAATGATAAAAAAAGGAAATTTTGAGTTAGGAAGAAATCTTATCATTGGTAAGCTGAATTTGAACGAAATTTTAAATGACTTCTAATTGATTAATTCAATCGAATTTTATAATATTGAAATTCAAACAAAAAATTGAACTTGTTACTAATATTTCTATTGGTATATTTGATTGCACTTATTTACCATTATCATATTTTATTTGTTAAACACTTTTAAGAGTTTGATCGATTTAAATTAAATATATTTGTTTAATGATTTCATTAGTATTGTTCTGTCAATCGTCGGTTATTGGAGTTTTTCAATTTTTCACTAAACTAACATTTTTTTTTTTTTTTTGTGTATTTTTGGATAATTGAATTTCAAGTAGCCAAATTTTTATCGAGTGACTTCCATTAAAACGTTCTTTTTTACGTTTTATAATTGGGAAAACAAAATTTAAATGTAGGATAATGGATTTATGAATTTAAAGTTTTTAATTGAAATTTTCCATTTAAAATAATTTCAAAATCTATGGGATTATTAAAGGACTTCTAGCAGAATTCTTTTGGAAAAATTAGATCTATTTATTGAGATCTTTAGATACAATAAATCAAAATATTAAGTCTGTTGTTTAGAATTAAAACTTTCCATAAGAAGCACTTGTGTTTTTTTAAGTTTGCACAACAAAATTGCATTTCAAAATATTGTGACATTTAAATTTAAATGCACATTAAAAATAAATTTTATTCGAATTTCCCGAAAAAAACTGAAGTAAAACTATCAGAAAAAGAAATTAAAAAAAGTGATTACTGAAAAGGTCATTACTGAAAACGTTTATGGTTTTAATGGACCATATTTATTATAATCCTACGATTTTTTATTTTACGTGTAAATAATATTGATTGAAAATCTAATTAAATACTCGCGTATATATTAATTAATATTAAATTCATTTTGAAAGGGACTCAATTTTTTAAAAATCATCCCTATAGAATTATAATATAATTTTTTAAGGGTAAAATGTGACCAAAAAAAAAACTCATTGACGCTGTTTTCTCTATGTGTGTTTGTTCATCAATAAAATACACACATATACAGACACACGTGAAAAACGAATCATTTTCAATCTAAAATCCTTTTTTAATCTATTTTCTGTTCGCTTGATGTCAATTTAACTTTAATCCGCAATCTGAATGGAAAATCCTATAAAAAAAAAAAAATTGTAAAAAATAAAAAAAAAGACAAAAAACAAAAGGATCAAAAGGATCATAAAAAAAAAATACAACCTTATAATAATTATCGAACCGTAAGTGTAATGTAGTAAAATCATCATTTTTTTTCTTTTTTTTAAAAGAAAATTAATCGTGGATTATTTAACATTTGATGGGTTCTGTATTTTTTCCTCGTTTTTTTTATTTCTCCTTTTGGTTCAACAGCGACAAATATTAATCAATAAATTATTCCATAGAAAATTGACCCATCGTAAATGTTATACGATTAATGATTTCCAACATAATTTATACACATTATTTAGGTGCATTTGGCTGAGTGTGTGTCTGTGTGTGTGTGTGTGTATACTTTTTTTTATTATTCTAAAAAATGAAAGGATCATTTTAAACTTGATAAAATACGTTACATTATTTTTTTGTTGTCCGTAACGTGACGTGAACTTTTTCTGTATTTTTTTTTGATTTTTTGAATTTTTGAATTTCCCTATTTCGTTGTTTTATATAATTTTTTGTTTCCTCTCTATGCAATCGGGGGGGATTTGTCAAAATAAACGATAGTGATTTATTGGGATGTATTAAATTTTTTCGAGAATGTCCAATGAATAAATTTTAAAGTTTTTTGACTTTTTTTTAGTTTTTTGCGTAAGTTTTGCATTTTTCCTGTTTTTTCCATGGATTTTTTTTTTATATTCTGAAAGCTCACATTGTTTTTTTTCTCTACAATCAAAGGAATCAAAAGAGAAAAATCATCAATTAAGTTTGTTTTTATTAATTAAAAAATATATTGTAATTATCATAAAAATTTGATATTTCCACAGAAATACAAAGAAAAAAAAAACATCAATAAAAATTAAGATTAGGTAAAATATGACGGTTGTTTTATTGACGATGTAAACTTCTCCACAACAAACATCTGAAATTGTGTCAATCAAAAATAAATTTTTCCCCATTTAAATTATTTTTCATTTATTTTAATGAATTTATTTGTAAATCACGTTCAAAATAATTTTACTCTGAAATAATTAATCACGAACTAACAATATTAAATTGAATTAGGAATATTGATGTGTCAGTGTCACATAAAAAAATGTATTGAATATTTTTTGTCTATGATTGTCCATTTTAATTATATTCGATTTGAATAATAATTGTTATGTGTGCGTGTGTTGCTCAGGAAAGATTGGTACGATATGAAGTGTAGAAAGATCATCTTGATATTCATTTTATTCTTAAAATATCTTTCATCTATAGACAATATTTTTTTTTTTTCAATTTCCTTCTTTTCAATCTTATCTACTCAAAATGCTGCCCTTTTTTTTTCCTGCTTCCATTGCCCCCTTTTCACCGTAATTCATTTATTTTTATTCTTATTCTTTTGTTAACTATATTTGATCTTAATTCAAATAATACCAAAAAAGAATCATCATTCTCAACACTGTATAGCAGATTTTCTAAAAACAGAATAATAATAGAAAATTTGTACAATCATTCCAATGATTTCAACAAAAAAACATCTTTTTTAATCTTAATTTGCACGTACTTGTCTCATACTACAATTTTCCAATATCTTTGTCTCTTCTTCTTCTTTTGTGTTTAAGGGAAAACACTATTCAACTTATTTCTATTCATATACATAATAAAAATCCCCTTAAGGGTCAGTATGTTAAAGATTAGGGTGGACATCATTTTCAGATTCTTTTCTAGAATTTCAAAATCTCTTTTTATTTTTTTTCTTTAAAAAAAAAAAAACCTCAACACACACACATGCACACACAAAAACATTGGTCGTTCATTTAATAATGATGAGCTCCTTTCTTTCTTTCTTTCTTTTTTTCTTTCGTTCCTTCCTTCTTTCTTTTCTCTTCTTCAATATTTTTTTTTTATTATCCTTTTTTTTTTTCTGGTGTGAATTCTAAATTAATGGGGTTTCTGGTTTTTCAACCTTATTATTTCCATTTATGGTGACAAGGATGAACGAAAATTGGTATTGTAAAATTGAAAGCCCTAAGAAAATATACTTGAGAATAAAAAAGAGGAAAAATTCACAATTGATTTTTGTCTCTTTTCGAGCAAAGGAAAAATAAGAGAAAAAACGAAAAACCTTTTTTATTTTTTATTCTTTGATTTTTCCCCCTGTTTGTTTTGTTTTGTTTTCATCGTTTCGTTTTTTTTTTTTTTTTTTGTTTTCTTCTTCAAGATAAAAACACAGCAAGAGATCACAAAATTGAGTTCTGTTGACCACAAAATGATTTGATTTTCAATTCAATATTTGAGTAATCGACAGATTCTTTACAAAAAAAAACAAAAATAAGTCAGAACAGTTTTTTTTTCTTCGTTTTCTCTTTTTTCATATTTTACTGATTTTATGGATAAATTATTCTGGAATTTCTGAAATTAAAATAATATTAAATCGGTATGTCCAGGAAATTAAGTTTTGACCAAAATTTATTTGAAATGAAAAAAAGAAAAATGAATTCCACATTTTCCTTCTTTTTTTTTCTCTCTCACAAAAATCGTCTATTAAATATTTTCTTATTTAAAAGAAATAAAGACACGAACTTCCTTAAATTGTTCCTTTTGTAATACACACATACACATACACACATATAAATAAATATAAATAAAAGGATACGAATCTTTATTTATTTATGTTGATTTGACAATATTTTTATTTATTAAAAAAAAAATATAAGAAGAAGAATAATAAATGAATAATGCATTTTACTATTCTCCTGTTGCAATCTAAATTCATTGATATAAGATAAGGACGAGACGAGTTTCTAATGTGCGTAGAAAGTATTATTAAATTTTTATTATAATAATTTTAATTAAAAAACTCATAAAGAAAAACTGATAAAAAGGGGACCGCAAAAAGAAATGATTAATGATTAATCCTTGAAATATTCAATCAAATTTTATATTTTTTTATTCAACAAAACTAAAATCATCATTACCAATACCACCTTTACCCCTTTACACCTTTACAACAACAAATATTTATAATATTTTTTTTTTAATCATTATTATTCGTTAAAAGAGAAAAAAAATGATAGAAAGTTGAGAATGACCCCCCTTTATTTGTTGTTGTATTGAATGATGACAGAGGCAAATATAGTTGAATATTTTTGTTGTAGAAACGAAATTATAATTTCTTTATTTTCTTAATTTTTTTTCTATTTTTTTTCTTTCAAAAAGGAAAAAAAAACATAAAGAAGATTTTCTCAATGAAGAGAAAAGAAAGGAGAAAAAAGGAAGAAAAAGAAAGGGCAAAAATTGGGGGAACAGAGAGAGAGAAAGAGAGAGAGAGAGAGAGAACAAAGAGGGAAAAATCTTTGAAACGATTTTAATCAAATTGAAATTAAATCGAATTTACGATATATAGCTTTCAATAGAGTGGGAGAGAAAGAGAAACAGAGAGAGAGATAATCAGAAGAAAAAATATAGATATGAGGTTTTGTTGCTTATGTTTGTGTAGATATATGTATGTGTATATGTGTGTAAATAAGAGAGAGATAACTTTTATGTAGATCCAAAGACAGACATACAATAAAAATAAAAACTGTTCGGTTAAAGGATTCACATTTTTTTGTTGCTCTTCCTTTTTTTATTCTATTGAAAAGGACTTATGGATTTCTTTTAGCAATTGAATATTAAACGAAATAAAAGATTTTTTTCTCTTTTCTTTTTTTATTTTTTGTTTTTTGCGTTTTTCTTTCTTTTTTTTTTTTTTGGGGAATTTATCCTCAATATTTTATTTTATGTGTTTTTCTTTTTCTTGTGTCTCCTTTTGTGCCTTCTATACATATATTTTTTTTTTTCATCTCCTTTTTTTTTGTTAGTCCTTTCTGAACAGCAGAGTGAGAGAGGCACCAGTTTTTATTTCCTGAAATTATGTTTATTTATGATGACAGCGCGCGATTTTGTATTTATATTTTGTCAATATGAAATTATTATATGATGATGCCTTTCAGCGTTGAAATATATATATATTTTTTTTTCTGAGTATTTGGGGTAGTTTTGGGATGATTTAATATCAATGGAAAGGTAAAACGGTGGAATGGTGAAAAGGTGAAAAGGTGGATGATGGTAATTGGGGTAGGAATGGTTTTTTTGTTGTGTGTAGCAGGTAAAGTATGATTTTTTTTTTATTTTGCCGATATTCATGATAATCGTGTAATATAATAGAAGGGATCACATTTTTATTTTTTTCTTTATTTTGTGGAAATTTCTTTATAGAAAAAATGTTGTTATTTAAAAAAAAAAATGATTACAAAAAAGAAATAAAATTGATGAGAAGCTGAGGGAGTCTGGGGAAGGACAGAAAAATGATGCATGATGAGATTTTTATGGATATTATTATAAGGTTTTTTTATTTTTATTTTTATCTAAGTGAAGATGGAGTCCTTTTTATTCGGACAATAGAAGAAAAGCAAAATTGGACAGTAGACAAAATTTAAATTAAATTTTTTTTTGCATGATTCACAAAGGAAATGATTTTTATTCTTCTAGGTATAAATAAATATATTTTTATATTATAAATGAAAGCAATTATTGTACTTGTTACTACTGTATCCTTTCATTAATAATAATACAAAATTTGTTACATGTAAAATTAATTGACAGAACACAACCTAAATTAAGGAAAAAAAAAACAAAATACGGAAAATTTTACTTAAACTTTTTCTTTTACTAATATTAACTAAAATAAACTCTAAACGTCCGAGACAAGGAAAAATAGTTTGTTTAACGTTGTAAACAAATATTACAATTGTTAAAAAATAGCAATAACTCATCATTTAGTTAGTCTGATCCAAAATAAATATTCTTTATTTTTAAATACAGAAAAAAAAAAAAAAACAAAAAACACAACAGTCAATATTAATAAATATTCCCAACAACAATGACATTTTTATATTGAAAAATCAATTTGCTCTTATATCGTTGAAATAATCACAGTGAAACTTATATAAAATAGAAACGTACAATAAATGCATACCATTTCCAATCAAAATAAATATATTATATATTCGAGTAAATTTGAACAGAGAGAAATAAGACGGGAAAAATAGTTTTAAAATATATTCAAGAATATACAATCAATTTGAATATTGATATTATAAAAGAGACAACAAACACTATTTTATAAAAGACTTTTTTTTTTCCTCTTTGATATTTGTCACAAAAGATATTATTTTGAGAATCTCAATTTTTTTTTTCTTAAGATTTTCATCATTTTAGATATTTAAGAAGCCATTTCTTTATGTTAATGATAGTGTCAGGAACTAACTGAAGATTTTAAGTTATTTTTTTATTAATATTTTACTGACTATTGTTTCAAATTGAATATGAAGAATCAACAAATTTTTCATTGATTCATATAATTGGATTTTTAATCGAATCTTTCTAAAATATTTCAACGATTATCACAACCCCATGATTCTATTTGAGATCTTATTCCTTCAGAGAGAATATTCTTTTAAGAATATAATAAATGAAGATCCATAATGTGTAAAATGGAACAAGAACAAATAAATAAAATGAAAGTAAGCGCGGTTTAAAATATTTTCTGTTCAGTTCAGTTCATCAGAATTTACAACATTAGAATATTAGAATCACAAAGCATTATAGAATATTGATATTTAAAATTGAATCTTTTTAAAAATCTCTATACAAATATGTAGGTAATAAATGTTTGATATATGGATCAAAGTTAAGTCTGAATCAGATTTTATATATTTATAAAACCTCATACAATAATCTCAGAATTTCATTAACAAATATAAATATTTTTTGTTGTCATCAAAGCGATTAATATCAGATGAATATTTTCTTCAAACAAAAACCAAAGAAAAAAAAATGTATATAATAATTTTTCAAATATTCAATAAAAGTCAAAGATTTTTCCTAAGACAAATATAATCAAAATCTTTACCAAAAAAAATAAAAGAAAAAACCTAAAACGTCAAAATCAAAACACAAATAAAAACAAGAAATCAAAATATAGAAAAAAAAGGAGAAAAAATTGAGAAGGAAGTGGAAAAAGACGGAATAACTCAAAAAAAGAAATCATCAATAAAATCCCCAATATCAAATCAACATTCATTTTGAAGAGAATATAAATACCGCATTATATGCAAATATATAAATTTGGTATAAGACGTTTTTTCTTCTCATATATTTATAAAAGAAGAGACAAAGTTTTCCTTTCGAAACGATTTGACATACGTGAATATCTGTATAAAGGAGTCAACCCATTTTTCGTTTTTCGTTTTTCTTTCTATTTTTTTTTTCCTCATCCCTCCACACAGATAACCTTACAGAATTTTTTCTTTTCCTTTTTGCCGTATAGACTCAGTAGAATTGAACCCATTTTGTTCTTCTCTTATGAGATTTTTATTTTTCACTGTTTAGTTTTTTATTTTATTTTCCAATATGGGAAGGCCAAAGGCGATATCTCGATATATTTTATAAGAGGAAGATTGAAGACGATACGGATTCATTGAATTTATTTTAATTGAAATTTAGATAAATTTTTTTTATGAATATTTTACAAACATCAAAAAGTTTAAACAGAAAGAAAAAAATATTCTCATACAAGTTTTTTGTAGAAATAAAGTAAATTAAGATCTGATTAAATTCATAAAAAATAAATCACGAATCTCTCTAAATGTCTTCTATTTTACTCCTTTTTCTTTATTATTTTCTTTCTTTTGTCAAACCAATAACCTCTTCATTTACTTGTATTTTTATAGTTATATCTACTTGCAAAAATTCATTGAAACTCAAAGACTTTTCTTTGGCCATATCGAATTCTTATATATTCAATAGAACTTCAATTTTCTATAATTTTCCTCTAATATTCTCTTTCTTCTTATTCCAATTCTTCTCTCATTTATTCGTTTTAAAATCAAATGCAATACATGTATGAATGAATATACCGATTTTGCAGTTGAAAATCTACTATCTATACTCGTTTAAAGGTTCCTTAAGCGACGACTTTTCTTTTTCATTTCTTCCTTCTTTTTTTTCTTTCTTTCTCTTGTACATTTTATTTATATAGATTATTCTAGACACAATGTTACTGCAGTGCGAACTAACATTAATTCCATAGTGTTTTCTTGTTTTAAAACAATTTTTATAAAGATGAAAAAAAAATATGTTTATTTTGTTTTTGTGTTCCCATAAGAAAAAATTTATTATCTAATATTTTTGTCGCCGTGTGTTTCTTATAAGAAATGTGTAATGTAAAGGAGTAAGTCTCTTTCTTATTTTAAACTATAAAATAATAAATATGAAACTTAAAGGAATAAATGAGAATCTAAGTAAATATAGTACAAAATTACATTAAAGAAGAAAACAAATTTTTATTTTGTCATTTTCTCATGTTCCCGTAGAAATAAAATTTCATCACGATAGAATGCTGTAAACTATATTACTTCCAATTTTTTCCAATAAAATACTTTTTTGTCCCATGTATTTTAGAATTTAAAGACAAACATGCGAGTTGACAATTTAACAATGTCGCATCCCTTCAGGCCTGAATTCATAAAAATAAAGTTTCCTCCAATGAACAAAGTAAAAAACAAAACCAAAATAAAAATAAAATGTAAATCTAACAAATTTGTTATGTTTGTTGTTTTTGTTTTTTTTTTGTTGTTAATAGATAATTTACATAAATACTTTGCTTTAAAAAAAAATAAAATCTCTAGTCAAGCAATAACTTTAAACTAATTCCAGAGTTTAGAAGAAAAAAAGAAAATAATTAATTTTCCTCCATTCCCATTTTTTGTTTAAAGAATTGAAAAAATAAAATCATTTGATAGAACGTAAAATGCAAAAAAATGGAAATAGCAAAGATTGAATTCAATTGAAAATTTTATCCTTTCTCTTTTGTTTTTTTTTTTTGTGTTCTCCTTTCTAATAAAAAGAGAGAAATATAAAATCAATTATTCTTCAGATATGTGCACATAGATATGCACTCAAGCACTACCAAACCAAAGTTGAATATATATATTTTTTTTTATAAATGTCTACCGATATCCTTTTATCCTTCCTATCTAAATATATATATATACGTATATATATTTGTGTTTTGTCTATATTATATAGAATAGAAGAAGTGCCACAGTTACAAGTTTAATTGCTCACCAAAGAGAAATGTAACAGTCTCATAGGGACTGAACATATAAGAGTTCACAAGGTTATAATTTAGACTTTGACAGAATAAATATATACAAACACTCATACATACACACATATCCAAAAACGTATGTGGGAATAAATATATATACGATAGCCGAGGAAATTCTTACCTTTTTTTTTTTATTTAGATTTTTCTTTTTTATAAAGTAAAATGTGATTTGAATTGAATTTTATATTATTTTTTTCTTTTATTTTATAGAAATATTCATTTAAAATTTGAATAAAATTATTGAGTTAGATGTCTGTATTTTAATTCATAGTTTCTATTATTGAATATATCTGGAATATTATTGAATAAAATTGACCTGGATTAATTACATCAATAATAAAATTGTACAAAAGTTTCGATAAATATACTCTGATATAATTATAGATCGACTTAGATTTATTTATAATTGAAAGTATAATTTTTTTCAAAGCATACATACAAAATTTATTCAAAGAGAACGACTAAGTCGTCTTACGTTAATCCACTGTTTGGTAACTTTATATAACCAAAATTTTATGTCAATTCAATATAAATTTGTCTATTTTTCTTTTTCTTCTTCTTCTTGTTTTTTTATTCATGATGCATAATCATTGCATTCACACGTATACACACACACACAAACACACATTTTACCTCTATGAAAAAAACACCTTTTTTTATATTATATATCCTGTGTAAATGTTATAGCCTAAAGGAAGACCAGTGTATGTGTAGGTGTTTTTGTACCGGCGTCCAGTCAGAATATTATAGAACTAAATCACTTTACAACGATGTATTGTGTAGAGGTTGAAAAATAAATACACAAAATAAAATTTTACGTTATATTTGACTGAAAGAGTTACATTTTTAAATTGAAGAAGAACAAAAAAAAAAAGGAAAAAACTAGAGAGAGATAGAAACAGAGAGAAAATGATTTAAAATGACTGTACTTGTATGAGTTGCTTTTTATTTTTAAGCTTTAATTGGTATATTAAATAATTCTAAATGTTTCGCATCCAATTAAAGTGATTTTATATATATTTTTTTTAAAAATAAAATAAGATAGATAATTATGTAGAACATATTTTTATTTTCCCTTCATTAAATGAATAATGAATTTTTCTTGTTTCAACAATTTTCTATTTTTTTCCATAAAATTTTATGAGATTTCAATCGTTTTATATTTTGAAGTTTTATGTAGAGACTATAATGGAACACTTCTTGAAATCTATAATTTATTTTTGAAGAATTTAATGGTGGAAGTTTTTCAAACTAGAAACGCTATTAATGTAAGTTTTTTTATACAAAAAAAAATCAACTTAAAATTAAAATACCGAAATACAAAATGTTCTCTAATTAGAATTTTAAATCATGAATGACATTCAACAACAATGAACTTTTGTTACATTTTGGTGTATCATAAATGGAAGTGAGAAGGACAATATTTGTTGAAATTCAAAATGAAAGGAAACAAAAAAAGAGCTTTTTTAAAATAAACTTCTCTTAATTTTTCCAAACCGTCAAAAGTTAACAAAAATATAAATTAAATGGATAAAAATTAAATTTAATTATAACAACAACAAGAAAAACTGGTAAAGTGGAATGTTTTTTTTTTTCATAATAAATGAAAATATTTTACTTTTCCATTTTTCTGTTTTATTCGTTGAAATCATCAACTGTTATACTTTTCCTACAGAAGAAAGAAAGAAATATGTTTCATTTAAGTTTGAAAAAAAAAAAAAATAAAAATATGAACTCAACTCCAACATCATTATTTTCAACAAGGCCCTTTTAATTTACCTTAATATGTTACATAAAGTAGAATCTTTGTCTGAAAAAATATTGCTAACCATTCCTCAAACTACATTCTTTCTATAATCCTGAAATAACCATCTACCCCTCCCTCACCAACACAATTATTTAGCCTTAACATGTACGAATGGGAATATATGATTTTTTTTTTTGGAATGAGATCTAGGGGTGGCAAAATCTTACAAGAAAAATTTACAATTGGACAAAAAGGAAAAAAAAAAAAACTGAAATGAAAAAAGAAGAAGAAGAAGAAGAAGAAAATTTGTAAACGGAACAAAATAATAAAAAATAACTTTCTGTTGACAAAATAATTGTATCCAGTTACTGAGAAAGATGTAGGTACCAACCAGAAGTAGCAGCAGCAGTAGCAGATGAAGAAGAAGAAGAAAAAAAATTACGTACGTTGAGGGTAAAAGTTTTCTGATGGGAAAATATTAAAAAAAAAGAAAAGAACGAAGGAAATAATAAGAAATAAAATGAAAGTAGAAAATATAAAAAAACGATCTCAGTGAAGGGAAGGATGAATAAAAAAAAAAAATTTGGATTATTTAAAGATGAAGAAGAAGAAAAAAAAAATTGTGTCGACACAGAAAAAAAAAAGAAGAAGAGAAAGAAAAAAGAATAAGGAAAATGCCGTCGATGACGAAATTATTTCCTTTTGAATTTATTTCACATACCTAAGAGAAAAAAAAAATAGAAGAGATCCTTTTATTTCTCTCTTCCTGAAACGATATTTTATAATATAAAAAAGGAAGAAGAAGAAGAAGAAAATATAAAATAGAGAAAAGGTTTTTTTTTTCTCTTCAGAGTTTTCGTCTTTTATTTTTTCCTTTTTATTACTGAAATATATCCTTTATAGGTAGAAAGTTGTATGAAGGTACTGATATCTACACCCGCTCATCTTATCAAATTTTTCTCCTACACTCACACATTCACACATTCACACACACACACACATACATAATATATAAATGAAGTGTATATAGAAAGATATTACCATTTGATTGCTCTAAAGAAAAGGGGTGAATACTGATCAATCAACATTGCTATTCGCACCCCATTTTCATGGAAATTGGAGAATTAAATTTTTTTATTCTTTTTTATTTTACCTTTTTCTCTTTCTCTATTTTTCTATTTTATCTCTATAAAATGAGAGAGAAAATAGGAAGTGTGAGAAGGAAAGAAAATAAGCTTTTTGTGATTATTTAAAATTTCTTAATGAAACGGTGCAATTTTCATTAATTAAATCCAAAATTCTCCTGAAAAAAAAAATAATAAAATGAAAATTAAATAGATTGGTTTTGTTTTACTATAGATTAATTTTTTGATTTTGTATTTAAACAGGAAACAGAATTTGTGATCCGCAGCACAACACTACCAAAAAAAAGGAAACAACACAAGAACCTCTCCAAAATGTTAAACTAAATAAATATTGAATAGATTCCATATAATTCTGGCAAAGTTTGTAATGAAAAAAAAAATCCAAACTACGGATAAAACCGAATCAATTGATTGTTAAGGCAAAAATACCAGAACGAACAGAATCGAAATTTCGGAGAATATTTTAATAAAAATAAAAATAGAATGAAAAAAAAAACTTTATATTGAATTATTCATTTAATTTTCTAAACTTTTTTTTTGCACTATTTCTTTCTCTCTCTCTGTCTCTCTCTCACTCTCTCTCTTTATTTTAATTTTTAAATTCAGAGTTTTTTTTTGTTCCTCAGAAAATTTTGTGTTTTTTTTTTTCTTTTTTTTTTTATTTTCTTTTGAAGGGATGATATTAATATTCTTTTCAAGGAGATTGATGAAGATATATTTTTTAAAAAAATATGTAAGAAAATAGGAAACGAAAAATAAGAAAAAAGACGGCGACGATGACGTTGAAAGAAAAAAAAAATATAATCATCATCATTTTTGGCGTTAATTGAACTTTTATGTCATACTTTTTTTTTTCATCTTGTTTATAGGAAAAATTTATGATGAGACAAAAACACAAATGTATTCACTGTAAGTATGTAAAGGTAAATTTTTCTGTAAATATAATTTTCACGCAAATGTCACATGTAAAATTGTAGAGCGGATACAAAAAAAATCTCTTTAAATAGAAGTGTCATTATTATTTTAGATTACGAGTCGATTGAACACAATTTGATGGAGTTTTGAGGTAAAATGTAATTGCTTTGAATTAATTGTGTATGTAGGTCGTTCCATTTGTATTTAGTACAAAAATATTTAGATTTTAAAACGTAAAATAAATTTTATAATGAGATGTGTACGAGTATGTGTGACTTGTGTCTGTTTATTATAAAACCACAAAATACAAATTACAAACATTAAGAAACTTTTATTCAAAAAAATTATGAAAGTTCGAAAAATTTCAGATGAAATTTTGAGTGAAATTTATAATGAAATTTTCAATTTACAAATTTTGAATATTTACAACTTATTAATTGTGAAATTAATTATTCTGTTTAATTTTTTTTTTACAATAAAAATAATTCTATTAACTAATTTTAAAAACCTCCAATATTCTAATAAAATTAAAAACGAAAAATTTCAATAATAAAAAAATAAAAGGGGTTAATTTTCCCACAAAAATTGATTCATTTTTTTTAGACTAGACAAAAATAGGCAAAAGTGTTTTTTTTTTGTGCTGGTCAATTATATTATATTGAATTTGTAATAATAATAAAAAAAACGAGCTGAAATTCAATTTTATACAATAAAACGTTATTTCTATAAAAAAAAGGATAATTGGATTTTGTACAAATGCCATATAACAACAGGTTGGCTTTGGATTATTAGATTTTCAATTATACAAACATTTCCATTGTCATTTTTATTCTTTTTATTTCTATATTTTATTTACAATTTTTTTTTTATTTTGTTTCACAAGCTCTCAATAATTTTTATACAAATTTATTCATATTTAAATATTAGAATTTAAAATTAAAAAAAAAAGTGTTTTTGTTCTTTTATTCAATTTCAACAAAAAAAAATCTCATATTTGCACACTAGCACACACATTGACACATGATGTTCAAATTAAAATCGTTTTAATTAAGCAATCTTAACATTTATCATCCACATAATATTTTCTGAGTTGCAGACAAAAATTATAAGGATAGAAACAACAATTTTAAGATAATCGAAATTTTTTTTTTATAATTTGAAAAATTATGATAAGACATTTTAATAGTTTTCCTTCTATTCAACTGATTCAATACAATTCCAATAGAGAATAATCATTTTATTTTTTATTAAATAAAATTATAAAGGATAGCACATCCTCGGTTAAATGATTTTTCTTACAAATTAGAACTTTATAGATTTTCTTTTTACGTTAAAACTTACAGAGAGGAATTTTACTTCAGTGAATTGAAATTTAAGAAAAATTCTTACCGGAAATTTAGACTAGACACCTTTTTTGTATTTGCCTAAAATTTAATTTAAATTTTATTTTGTAAAAATTTTCGTCTAGAATCCTATTTACAAAGTTTCTAAATTTCTACCCAATTTGAACCTGTTCGTACGTTGGACTTTCATTATTACCTTGTTTCATTCCAAGGATTATATTTTTCTTATATTGTAGAGAAGAGCATCTCCATAAGAGGTTATGATTATAAATTTTATAGGGAAAAAAAAAGACAGAAGAAGTATAGAGTACAACGACAACGATGACAACGGCCTCCTATAAAATATACAAACCCACACTTATATATGAAAAGAAAATCTTTCGCCTGCATATTCTTTTTATGTTTATTTTTATTTTGTATGTGTGTGTGTGTGTGTGTGTGTGTTTGTGTTGATGTAATGAAAATAGTGAAAAACACAATTTCCTATGAAGTTAAAAGAAAGAAGGAAAAAAAAAGAATTTGATTAAAATTTTTACTATAAAAATATAATCGCACCAGTATAAAGACGACGATAGAAAGAAGTCTGATCTTTTGATGCAATTTTTCAAACAAAAAAAAAGTACAGTAAGAGAGAGAGAGAAAAAAATAATGTAAGAAAAAACTCATAAAGTAATTGTTTATGAAAATGTAATAATTAATCTATGGTTATGTCAATAATTATCCTTTAGTTGCGCCTTTAAAAAAAAAAGAAAATATTAACAATAACTAAATACTTTATGGGCATCTAAGAGCGAGAGAGAGAGAGAGAGAGAGAGACAGAGAGTGGAACTGAAAAGGCACAAAAAAAAAAGAATAAAAATTCCCACAGAGATTGTAATAAATTTAAATCAGAAAGCAAATTAGTTTTATATTAAACTGGAAAAAGGAAAGAAAAAGAGAAAAAATAAGATAAAAAAAATATGTAGAAAGAGAGACAGAGATAAAAAGAGAAACACTTACGTTGGAGTTTTATGAAAGGTTAAGTATCGTTCTAATTAGATTTTTCATCTTCAATAAAGGAAAACGTACTGATGAGTGAATAATTAAGAGTTGAAAAATAATTTAATTTTGATTAAACGCGTATCTGCCAACGGACAGAAGACTGAAATAATATTCTTTCATTTTATTCAATTTTAGTTGTTGCTCTTTGAAATTCAAATATAAATTAGAATTAGAACTTTTTTTTCTCTACACAATCATAATGATGATAATGATAATAATGATAATGATGATGATGATAGAAAAAGAAGAAATAAGAAAAAGGAAGAAAATTATTATGAAACGATCAGGAAACTGTGTTTTTTTTTTATTCTCATTTAGCCGATGAACCGATAAGCTGGAGTTAAGAGCCAATCAACTTTCATAATATAAAAGATACGATGAAAGTAATCTATAATATTCTTCAAAACCAACATCTGACTGGGGTGCAGCAGCAGCAGTACTAGGAAAAAAATGAGAATATCTGACGGGAAGAATAAAAAAAAAAAAAAATGAGAGAAAAAGGAAAGAAAAAAACAGGAAAATGGGGGGGAAGAGAAAAAGTAAAATAAATGAGGAAAGAATTTCATTGAGCGGTTATTGGGTGTCATGTCAGGCTGTCTTTATTTTCATTTCTCTTTTCACTATTGGTGGGATTCATCTTTACTAAGTTTTTCTTTTTTCGAAAGGATTTTTTTCTTTCGAAAAAAATAAAATGAAAAATTATTATTTGAGTGGCTTGAGGTATGAATGGAAGAAAAATTTTTAAATGAATAAATAATGATGTGATGATGACGATGATAATAATGATGATGATGATTATGTTAATGATGTGATTTATTTTCGGTTAAATAAAAATATTTCAAAGTTTTAAAGTTTCTAATAAAAATTTTGCATTTTTTGAATTTTCATTTGTTGGCAGGAAAAAAAAATTTCCTCAAACCTTTTTTTGGTTTTTAAATGGAAAAAGAGGAAATAGAAAACTATTTCTACTTTTGACAGTAAACTTGAAAACTGAACTAAATAATTATTTTATTTATTGCATTATTTACACCCAACAATGTCTAACTGCAATTATTTTCAGTTAAAACTTTCAAACGAAAACTATTTTATTTGTTTACATAAAATTTTTCTAAAACTTCAATTAGAAAACCCCAAAAAAAAAAAAAAAAAACAAAAAAGGGGAAAAGGGAAAAAGTCTATAGGTATCCGTTAATTTTAAGTTAAAATAAATACATTAATCAACATTCATAAATATAAAAACAAATACTAAAATTAAATATAACCAAAAACCTTAATCTTCATTAATTATCAACTTATACCAAAAAAAAAAAAAAAAACAACAAGCTAATGAAGAAGAAGAAATGGAAGATATTTACTACTTTGAAATTGCTATAATTACACGAGTATAAAATGTATAATAATATTATAAGAAACAAAAACAAGAAGTAAAAACAAGAAAAAGAAGAAGAAGAAGAACAAAAAAAAAAATTTAGAAGCGGGAAACCTTATACCTTTTATGTAATAAGAAAATTATAAACAGGATTGTATTAAGGATAAATTGGATCGTTAAGATTTCATTGCGTTGCGCTAATATTTTTCTGTTATTTTTACCAAAATTCAATGAAATAATTTGATTTCAATAAAATCTGGACAACATTTTACAAAATGCAAAAGTTTATTGATTCAAAAACTGATCAGTAATGAAAAGTTACACAACTCAAAACCTTTAAAATTGTATTAAATAATTTCACATTATCCTGGTAGAATAAAAAAAAAAAATACAGCACTGAATATAAATACACAACAAAACTAATATGAAGTTAAACGAATGAATGCCCCAATAATAAGGGGAATGGTAAAATAAGATTTCTCAAGAGATCCAAAAGTATAAAAAAAAAATAACATAAAGAAAGGAGAAGGCAAAAAAGAAGAAAAAAAAAAACAAAAGAGGAAAGAAATGAATGAATGAAAGAAAAGGAAAACCAAAAATGAAATTTATCGTAAGACTAACTTCGTTTTAATTTAACATAAGATTTTTTCTATATAGACAAAATGTATAAAAGTAAAGTAGTGGAATGAGTTAAAATTGAAAGTCTGTTTCATTTTAAGATCATTTGTTTTGTATTTAATTAGAATTTATTGGAAAATAACGGGACCATAAAATAAAGACAATCCTAAAGAGAAAAACGTAACAAAAAAAAAACAATATTGAGTTTTTTTGGAAAATCACAATAAAAGAAGTGATGCGGGATTCACCTGAAAAAGGAATTATGAGGTTTGAGTTTTTTTACTTTAATTCTATTTTTACTTTAATTTGGTGAACAACAAGGAAATAATTTACATCAAATACACAATTTTGTAGAAAAAAATAGAATAATGACAAACATTTATTGTAAATCGTGTTACATTGATGAAAATCAAAATGAATTTTAAATTGAAAAAATTATTACATTTTGTAAAATTTTTCAGAATTGAATAGAAAATTGCTTTAAGGGGTTATTTCTGTACATTTTCAACTTTCTAAAATAGAATTAAAAAAAAAAGAAAAAGGAAAACTGAAAACTGAAAATAAATTCATAAAATTGCATATTTTTCAGTTGAAATTATTTCCATAAAAGGAAAAGAAAAATTCAATATAATTGTGGGGACCGAAAAAAAAAAAAACACACAAACTGTCAATTATTCGGTTGAGCATAAATTTAAATTATTTTTTTTCTCTGTTTTCTTTTTTCTACACTCACTTAAATATACACACAAATAAATACACGAATCAACACACACACACACACATACATACATGCAATAAAAATATAAAATACAAAAATAGAAAAAAAATATCACAAAAATATTAAATCCTTTTCATGTCAAAATGTCATCGCCAGGTGAGAATTATTATATATAATCCGCGTCATTTTTTTTTTCACTTCCCTCTCTTTCAACAGGGTGAAGAAAAATGGGAAAAGAAAACTTTAGGTGCGAGAGAAAAATCTTTCTTTTGAAAGATGAAAATTTCCGGTTTTATTATTGGAAAGAGAAAAAAAAATTTTATATCCGTTTCCTTGTTTTTGTTTCTTTTTTTTATAAATGAATATTTTTATATTGAACCCTTTAGAAATGACCACCGGGCGTTACAATAATACACTAATAAGTTGTTTTGTTGGTTATGCCTCTTCGAAAGTGACCGCAGCCCATTGAAAAATGGGAATGATCAATTTTTGGAGTTTTTGTTTCGAATTTTTGGTTACCTCCAAGTATAGGTTTTTATTCATAACCTTCATATGTTGACCATACAAAATATGTCAGAACATTGACTATTACCAAAAACCACAATGAATTTTCAATGCAAATAATATTAACAATGTATTGTAAATTATTATTTAGCACAGATCATTTAGTTGTATTAAAAGTCTGGGAAAATGAAAATAAACTTTTATTTTTTTGTGGAAAAAAAAAAACTCTGGTAAAACTTCCTCTTCTTCTACTTCTTCTTCCCCTTTTTCCTTTTTTTTTTTTTATTATTTATTTTTATTACAAATTTTGCTCTCTTTTTATCGATTTTATATTTTCAAAGCATAAAACGAGAAAAATTTGTTCAATTATTACAACTAATGTAACACCAGAGAACAATGAGGAAAATTTAAAAAAAAAAAAATAGAAGGAAAATAGAAAAATTCTGGAAACAGAGAAAATAAAAAATCAAATAAAATAAAGAGTGAGAGCGAGAGAGAATGACAGAGAGAGAGAGAGAGAGAGGCAAGGAAGAAAAAAAGAACAGAAAAGTTCCCTTTATTTAATTTCATGGACGAATTGTTTGAAAAATTTACCAATCAGTTAGTATTAATGAATGTCATTCACATGATGTCTGACTCCTCATTCCAACTTTTCACTTATTTTCTATTTTATTTTATTTTTTTTTTCTTTGAGGTTAATTTTTTTTATCTAAATAAGTTTCATTTAATATACATTATTGCAATGGTATTTAGAATGGATTGTGTTTGGGATGAGATCATTTTAACTTCTCTATATTTTCTTCTTTTTTTTTAGAACAAAACCATTGATTTATACGAATGTGGTTTCATTTTTTGTCACTTAAAAGTTCATTTTAGAAGGAATGTAAAATTAAATTTAATGAATATTTTTTATATTTATTTTCATTATTTTTTTTTATTGAGTTATTGAGTTTAGTTATAGTTTAGTACAAGTTTGTTATTAAGTTATTTCATTAGTTGGTTAATTTTAAATTAAATTTTATAAGGATTAAAATAAATACTTTCTTCTTCTTCTTCTTCTTTTTTTTTATAGAAAATTGTAACTTTTTCAATATTTACAAAATTTCTAAAAAGTTTACTTTAAAAATAGTTAAAGAGTGTAGAGTGTGTGGTGGTAAGTTGAGGCACCATAAATAAATGCAATAATAAAATAATATTGGTTTCATAATTTGTAAGGAAAGTAAATTTGATATTAGGAGATTCTAAACTATTTAATTTTTGTTTTTCTGTACCAAAAAATAGCTTTGCATAAGAATTCTATTTTTTAATGCATCTGCCACAAAACTCAAAAGATTAAAACCTTTTACTGTAAAATAAATGGTCATCATTAGCGTTCAATACATTAGAATTCAATTAAAATTATTAATATAAAACAATGCAACAACACACCAATATAATTTGTTGTATGATTATAAACTCATTTTATTGGCATTCTATTATAAATATTTAATGAAATGAAGTACTTAAGTACTTCATTTTACTATAAAATATTTATAAAATAGAAATTATGTTATATAAACAGCAGTAACAAAATAAAAACATATTATAACAACAGCAAAAACGATTTATAAATTGATATGATTATAGTCAGTTGCTAATAGAAAATCAATAAAATTGCACATATTCAAATGATATGAATATCTAACAACTATACAACAAGGATCAAAGGATATATCTATATGATTATTATATATAATAGTCATTTTAGTATATCAATAGTGAACGTTTTAAAATTATCTCTTAATTACAAAAGCAACAACCACCCAATGCATTTTATATATATATATATTTATAAACGCAAACTAAAAACTTAAAGCGTCTCTCTTCTATATATGATCCATTTACTTTTGAATTTAATGATGTGAAAAATCGTTACTATATATATATCTATAGTACTTATATTAAAGATATTGCATCTATATAAAATGAAGAAGATGAAGAAGAACTCAAGTGCATTTATATCTATATAGTAAAACAATTTGCATTAATAATAATGTCTGAGTATTATAACACTTTTTTTTTTCGTTTCTTTTTTTTTTATTCATTCATATTCTATTTATTTCTGTGTGAATTTTGACACCTGGATACTCTAGAATATATTTATGTAGTTATATATAACTGAGTATATATGTATCGTTGAACTTTAACATTTTAAAAAGATTCCATTTTTTTTTTTATGGTTAAAAAAGATTCTTATAGTTTAAAGTTAAAGTTTCTTTATATACGATACGTTCTTTTATTTTATTTTTATTTTTGATAATGTTGTTATTATGTATGTGAAGTAAATGTAGAAAAGTGCTGAGCTTCTGTTCGTTGGTATGTTTGAGATATACATAAAATGGTGTAATTGAAATATTGAACATAATAGTTTTATTTATTTTTTTTATTTTTTCGTTATAAAAAAGTAAATGGAAAAGAGTTTCATTATTATTTCATAAAAAAGATTTTATAATTATTATTTTTATAAGGATGCACAATGTATTATTCTCTTTTGTTTTGTTCTTGCTTTCGTTGTGACTGAATAAACGAGCCCAACGGCAAATTTTAACTAACAATTTATCCATACATATATTTTTTGTCTTAACAATCCAACAGAATTATTATGAAAATTTTGATTAAAATATTATGTTCTCTGATAAAACTTTTCTATTTTCAATTCAACAGCTAAAAAAAGAAGAAAAAGACAGATTTAGATTTTTCTTCTTTATTTTGTTTTCAATTGAAAATTTTCTCAAATAAGATTTTGAAATTTTTATAAATTTAATGACTCACTTCAATTGAAGTTAAAATCTACAGAAATATTTTTTTTAATGATTTTAATTTGATTTATTGAGATTCAGTAATTGTGTTTTTTTTCTAAAAAAAGAAAATTTAGATCTAAAGAAAATTCATTGTTGAAGAAAATCTTCAAACAATCATAAGAGTTAAAGTTACAATTTCATTGAATATCTGTAAGCTTAACTATTATTTTTATTTGAGTTTGTTCATGCATAAGCATTTATTTACTTTGAAAGAAAAATTAATTTCATTATTTAATCAATTTCATAAAAATTATTAAGTTTTCTTAATTCTAATTAATTATTGATCACTTATGAAAAGTTAACCAATTATTTAATTTTTGTTGATTTTACACAGATCCTTGTAACTATTAATATTGCTGAAAAATTAAATACGAAAAACAACAATTAACGAAAGTTAAACTTTTATGTTAGCAATTTTGCTCAAGAGTTTTTTCAAATTAAATTATCGTCATTGGTCATTCATCATAGACTAAAGAAACCATCTATTTATATAAAGTTTCATTTTACATTTTAATTCTAAACAATTTTTTAATTTAAAATAATAAATTAATTAAATCAAAAAAAAAAAAAAAAATGTAAACATTAACAGAGAGAATTTCTTAA
This sequence comes from Pedicia rivosa, assembly GCA_963082725.1. Classification (NCBI taxonomy): domain Eukaryota; kingdom Metazoa; phylum Arthropoda; class Insecta; order Diptera; family Pediciidae; genus Pedicia; species Pedicia rivosa. Next base: position 5,295,418 of record OY720152.1, read on the forward strand.
AACTTAAACATTTAAACATTCAGCAACTGTAATCATTTATTTTGACATCATTACTCTTTCCAGTAAGTAGTTATGTTTAGAAAACTTATAGTATATTTTAAGAGATGCATATACTAGATGAAGGTGCATTTAGTAACAAAACTAAAATTGAAAACAAAACAGAGAGAAAATTATTTTACAAAAAGGTCACAAATTTGAATAGTTTTAAACATAAGGTAAAATAACCATCCTTTGTGGTCATATTAAGTAAGAAAATTTATATAATTATTTGGACAAAAAGCTATTAAATATTATTTCTTTGTGTTGCATTTATTTCGTATTATATAAAGTCAAAAAAAAAAAAAAAAAACTAATAATGGTCAAAAATTTATATAAATTGTGGTTTTTAACTACAATTTAATTGTTTTAAGATTTTCATTATATTTGTCTTTGTTATTAAATTTTTGTTCTATAATTAAATTGATCCCATTTAATGGGATAAAACCAAAATAAATATAGACAAGAGTCACACACACACACATACACAGCCGATGTTTATTTTGAACTCTACAATATTGTCATACTATTTTTTTTCAGGTTTTAATGGGTTAAAAATGTACTCTAGAAAATCGAAAATTTTCTTTATATTTTTTTTTTGTGAATAAGTTTGTAAGTAAGTTGAATGTTTCTATATTTTACTTCAAATATTTTATGATGTTTTGAATAAATAATCAAATTAATTGTAATAAATAAAATAAACTAAAATAAAATTCTGGTTGTGTTTTCTAATTAAAATTTATACAACTTTGTTTTTTTTTTTCTACTGACACATTTTTTCTTTATTGCTGTTTATTTTATAAATTTTTTAAAGGAAATTAAATAAAATTTGGTGATTCTAAAAAATGGACTCTGATAATTTAGTAGTAAAATTTAAATAGTCATATATAGAAGGACTATTACTAAATTTTGTATTCCTTTTAACAAATTTATAATGAAAGTGTTGACCATTTTATTTTAACATTCTGAATATTTATAGTTATACTTTTATGTACGTCTTTTGTTTATTTTAATAGTGATTGTGAATGTGATGGTCAAAGTTAACCCTTTCATAATAAAAATTTATAATTCTATTTATGTAAATATTATTTACGCTAATAATTATGGACAGTCGGTGATTTATTCGAGGAATATACAAAATGAAATGCAAATGTTTTTTCTTCTTTCATTTAAAATTAAAGGCAAGAAATAATTGAAAATTGCATGTTTTGCTTTTATAAATATTTTTGTAACTTTACAAGTTTAACAAATTTTTTTAAAAAAATTTTATTCTCCGAATTTTGTTGAAATTTTGTATTTTATGTTTTGTTTTTACAAAATTAAAATCTACAATTAAAATGAATTCCTATTCTTTTAGTTTATTGTAAAATATAAAACCGAAAATATTTGCAGTTACAATTTTAATTAACCATTTTCTAAAATGAGTTCAACTATCGGGTTTATTTCTTATTGCAGCGATTTTTGTATTTAAAGGAATTACGTATTTTTTTTTTAAGTTTCATGTTTAGCGATGACAATAAAATATTCAATGAAGCAACATTCCTAATCAAATTAAAGTGACCACAATCTTCATTAAATATTTTTTAAAGGAAAGTAGAACCTATCAATAAATTGATGGAAATTAGTTCTAATTCGGGTAGCCAATTGATGAACGTTTCAAAATATTTTGTAACTAATACAAAATTTTGTATTAAATGTCTCTGAATAATATTAGATTTCTATCATTTATATTTATATGACTTCTACTGAAATTGGTCATTTAACTAACTAAAATGAACAGAATTACATACAGGAGATATAGACAAATTTCCAATTGTACAATTGCCTTAAGCATCTGAATATTTTAGTTCACTAAATTATATTAAAACGATGGACTAAAATGTTGATTTTAATTTAAAGAAAAAAAATTATTATTAAACAGAAATATTTTAAAGTCGTTTTTTTTTTTTTAAATGTGAAAGCAGAAAAGTACAATCATTTTATTCTGTTTGATTGATTATTGTAAAATATAAAATTCATTTTAATGATGTTCCTTTATTTTTACGTTTTTACGTTATTTTTTGTAAAATAAAATATAGAAATTGTTTCCACTTTTATGAATTTCCAAACAATTTAAAAATGGAAAGATTTTGGATCAGACAAACGAAAAAAAAAAGCCACAAAAAAATCGTCTCAGGTGTTTCGGTTTTTTTTTTCTTTTTTTCCTTTCTTCTTGTAACTTTTTTTCTTCTTCTAAAAAATATAAAATTAATCTTCAAAGAGACGTAAATCTAATGTACCAAAAATTATTGTGTACCTTTTTCAAAAAATATTTATTTATTTGTGGAAGAAAAATGTAAAAATAGAGAAAAAATATAAATGTAAAAAGTAAAGTAAAAAAAAAAAAAGGGGAAATATATATTTTTTTTTTTCAACTGAGAGAGAAAGAGAGAATGAGAAGGATATGAAAGGATATACTTAACGCATGGATAAATGTCAATTTATATGGAATTGACACAAAAATAATGATGAGTTTTTTTTTTATTGTTGCAAATCCTTTTTTTTTTCTATTCTGTTCATTTGATTTTATTTTATTTTATTTATTGTGTGTTTGTTGTTGAATAAATTGTACCATGATTATTTGGCTTTTTTTTTACCCTCTCTCTACGTTTTTATTGAAATTATTGCTTTTATTTACATCAAAATAATTTCAAATGAAATTTATAGAAAGGAACAGAGTGAAAAAAAAAAAATGGTGAAATTATAAAATAAAATCAAATGAAACAAAATACCACAACGCAATTCTTCTTCTTTTTTTTTATTTGGTACATCAAATTCCGTCCTTTTTTTACACCATATATTTATATTTATAAATATTGGCTTGGCTACAAAGTAACAACAGCAACAACTAAAACAGACAAACGAATAAAAAAAAAAAAAAGAAACATTAAAAAATAGTGGAGAGGAAAAAACAAAAAACAAAACATAAACGAATGTACAATTTATTTTCATTTCAAATATGCAAAACAAAACAAGAAAAAAAATAAAATAAAAAATGTTGTGAGTGAATTGTTGTTGTTGCCCACAATAAAAATAACATTCACACATCACTTCCATCAAACAAAAATTTACATGGTTCTACCAAAAACCAAAAAAAAAAGAAGAAAAACATAAAAAACAAAACACCAACCCACCCAAAAGAGAAAAACTTCATTCGTCTCCCCTTTTCGAAAAAAAAAAACAAAACAAAAAAAAAAAAAAGAAGAAGAAGAAGAAGAAAACATGACCGCAAGGCATAAATGAAATTTTCAAACAATCAGCATAAATACTTTTTGATGTAGTAAAAATTGATGAACGAAACGGTAATGTTAAGAGTCTGCATATATTTCTATATATAAATATAATATTAAATTCAGGGCATGTGAGTGTTTCTATATTAACATATTATGTTCCTTAAGGATAGATATTTTTTTTTGTTTTTTTTTAGTTGGAAATGAGTTTAAAATTTTTGATAAAAAAAAAAAAATACCCCACTCCACTTTTTTGTTGTTTTTAATTTTTTTTTTTTTTTTGCATAATTAAAGGTCGCCTGATTTATGACTTTCATCATGATTTTAATGGAATCTCATCTGGTAAAAAATCATTATAGTGACTTTTCCATCATGTGTGTGTATTGTTTGTCATATATGTGTTTGTATGTGTGTGTGTGTGTGTGTGTGTGTATGTACTTGATGTTGTAATATTTTTAAAGTTAAATATTCCCTTGATAATAGGGTTTTGTTTTGATGCAAACATGGAATATATTTTGTTGGTCGTTAATTTAATTTTAATGAAATTATATTCGATAATTAATACAAGGGGTTTTTTTTATAAACAAAAAAAACAATTGTTGTTGTGTATTTTAACGGATGTCGACGCTGCTTCTGGAATGTGCTTCTCTTTCTGTCATTCAATTGCGATTCAATTGCTATAATAAGAAATATTGTCTGTCTTTCTACATCAAACGATTTTGTTTTTGTTTTTTTAACAATTTTTGTACGTGCCTGAGTACTGGAACAATTTGATTTTTTATTCTTAAAATTAACCAACCAATGCTGAATTATCTCATAATTATTACGACTAAATTTAATCAATTATCTTTTATTTATTGAATATTAGAAATTGAATCGATTCATCAAAGGGTTTACTTAAAAAAAAAACTGCAGTTTTGTTGCATTATTCAATACAGAGAAAAAAAAAATACCAAAAAGCCAAAATAATAAACCATTTTTATCTCTGTCTAAACTTTATAGAAATAATAAATATAGAGAAGAATGTTATGGTTTTTTTTTTCTTTTTCAATATGGTAAGAAATGAAACGCTCCTTTGGTCCATTAAGCCTTTTATTCTTTTTTGATGATGTTCCTTCTTATAACAATTGTACCGTACATATAATAACAACAACAATATTCTCTATACAAAAGACGATTGTATTTTTTTCTTGTTCCTGTCTTTTCCTTTGAACTAAATTTCTTTGTCTTTTCGTAAAACGATTCAATAGACAATTTTTTCTGAAAATAGACAAAAAAGAAAAAAAAGAAAGTAGGTTGAAGTAAAATCTTTTCAATAATTTTTCGTTTGTAGGTTGTTTCTTTTTCATAAATTTAAAACAGTTTTCTTTTTCATAAATTTTCTATTATTTTTATTTTTGAGTAAAAATTTTGATGATAAAATATAATTAATGAAATTTCGATTGAGTAAAAATTTGACAATTTTACCAATTTGGCGATCTACTTTTTTGGAAGAAAAGTAAATTTTATCTTTGTAAAAAAAAAGTACCCTGCAGTTATATTGAGAATTTGTTTCTATTGAATTGGTTAGAATTTCTCATTCTTTATCGAAATAATCTATTTAATTTTTTATTCATAGGATGTAACATTTAATTACCTCAATCAATAATAATAAGAAACTTTTACATAATTTTTAATGTAATTCGCGTTTATTGAAAATTAAATCAAAACTGCACCAAAAATTAATTTAAACAATTATTATTATGATTGTGATCCTGAATCCATATTATATTGACAATTATTATCTCTTGTTAATGGTCTTTATGGTCAATACAGATATTACATTCTGTCGTCTATTTACAATTGGTTAGAAAATTACATCTAATAAAATATACAATTTAATATTTAGATGAATTCTGGTACATTATTTGAAAGAATTAAAATAATTGTTTTATAAAAAAAAAAAAGCAATCAGACGAAGGATAATTTCATTAAATCAGTTTAAACAGAGAATGATTATTTTAATTTATTATTTAAAATATTCATTACCAGATTGAAAATAATAAAATGAAACAATGATTTGATTTTCATTTAACACCTGAAAATCACTTTAAATTAACTGGATATATAATACAAGAGAGAAACATAGAGTGCGAGAGAGAGAGAGAGAGAGAGAGAGAGTGAAACGCATATTAAGCTTATAAATGTATATGGTATAAGTATTACCCATTACAGGGAGACTAAAGCTATAAAATAATAATTTGAGGTTTTGGCATTAGTCAAATAAATACGTACACATAGTTTTATAGTATAAATGTTTAAATGTTAGAATAATTGTATGACTATTTTTACAATATAGTTAGATACAAAATATATATATATAAATAAATATAATAAACGTACCAATATATTCCACTTTAATTAAACATGGTCAAGGTGGGTAATTTTAAGTTTAAAATTATATAATATATATAATGTTGAGGAATAATTGTGATTATTTTGAATTGAACATTTTTATCTTTTATCCTAATTGGATGTAATTTAAATTTTAGTTATTTTGAATTTATTTCTTTTATCAAATAAACAAAAAAAAAAGAGACACATACTCACACACACACACACACATAAAAAATCATTTTAAATTTAAATGAATGCAATATTTTCTAAGTGATGTAAATTCTTGAAAAGTTACAATTTTTTGTCATTAATTATTTTAATTATTTAAAAAAAAAACGTACATACAAATCGAATTTTTAATGTAATGTTGTGGTATAGTGAATGGTATAATTTTTTAGTTTTTTAATTACTTAAAACTAACAGTTAGATTTTATAAAATTCTTCTGTTAAAATTTGTATCACAATTAATGCAATACTCAGATTTTTTTATATTTTTCGATGAATTTTATTTTATAATACAAAAATATATTGTAGATAATGATTTGACCTAAATTTATAAGTGTTACGTAAAGCATTTTAAATTGAATTCACTAAAGAGGTAAAAAATGCGGTTGATACTTCTTCATACTGTTTCAAATAAAAATATAGATGAAATTTTAAGGATTCATGGGCTTCATATTTACTTATAAAATTATGTAATTCTTCAAGTATCTGAACATAAATTGAGTTTTAATGAAAAATTCATTGAATTCGCATTCATTGACTGTTCAATGCACTGTCCTTGTGTCAATTATTAATTGAACTTATATTAACTTAACTTAACTTAACTTAACTTAACTTAACTTGACTTAACGTAAAATATTTCTAGTATTGGTTACTTTTAATGATAAAATTATCTTTCATTTTGTTCTTGAATCGGACCTAACTTAATAATGTTTGCCATGAAATGTTTATACAAAATGAAATAAAATTATGAAAAATTAAAGTTTAAATCAAATTCAACAACAAATCAAAGTTAACAACAAACTTAATTTTATTAAATTTAAACATTTTAGAATAAAATAAATAATTCTGTTATCAGTTTGTCTTTCTTAAATGACATAACAAAGAAATTCTTATTTTTTGGTTTCTTTTAATCTTTTTTTTTTTTTACAAAACCAAAAATAAACAATTTTTAATTTTTAATGTTATAATATTATTTTCTTAATCGCGTATTTTAAACTATAAATGAGAATAGTGGGAGAAGGGGTGGTGGATGAAAATACAAAGAAAACCAAAAGAAAAATAAGATTAACCCCTCCAAATAAAATAAATTAAATTGTTTAAGTTTTGATCGTACGATAATTAAAGAAAATTTTACGTAAAATTGTTGTAATGAATAAGAAAAAGTAAAAGAAGAATATTATATATTTTTTTCAAAAATAAAGAGAGACAGAGAGAGAGAGAGAGAGAGAGGTTAGAAAGTAGACTTAATTTTTTAATTATAAATTTTTATTGTGAAAATTTTGTTAATGTGAATAAATTTTGTATAATACACATTTTGATAACAGAATAAAGAGAAAGATGTATAATCAGAATCTCTGGTCCTTTAACCCTTTATATTATTATTTTATATACTTAATACATTGTATATAAATTTGTATAAATATATTTAAGTGTGTGTGTGTGTGTATATATATATCTATACATTCTCACTTGAGATGGAGTAACTTTATCGTACATACATAAATAACACGTTGGTTTGTGGTTAACAAGAGGGTGAGTTTTGTTTTCTTTTTTTTTTTTTCTTCTAAAGGGATGGTGTTTGTGTGTGTGTGTGTGTCTATGTGTGTGTATGTTGGTCGTTTATGCAAAAGGTTTTTCTAATGAATTGTTAAGGAATTTTCATATACGTCTGTTTAATTTTCGCCACGACCTCAATTATTTGACATTAAAATAAGATAACAGTTTTAGAGAGTTTAATAAAATTAGATAAATACTTGGTATAAAGTCAGTGCCGTTTTTTGTTTTGTATTTAACCAAAATAAAAAGATTATGCTCATAAATTACATGAGAACATTTATGAAATTCTTTATTTTAAATTATATTTAATCAGATATTTTATAAATCTTTCAAAATAGAACAAAATCTATAAATTAATCAGGTTATTGTTCAGTTATGATGAGACTTTTTTTTTAAAAATCATTTGAATAAATATTACAGTTGAAAAAATATTCAAAATTGACAAATTTTTTACCCTAAAATAATTTGAAATTCCCTTTATACAACACTGACACCTCATAATGTCGTTGTCTTATATGTTATTTAGTTTTAAATCCATGTGGTTTTAATTAATATTATACTCTTGGTTGTCTTCTTGTGTTATGTTACCAGTGTGTTTATATACGTCTTCTTCTACTCTTTACATACTCCTCTACATACTACAAACAAAAAAAAAAAGAATATTTCTTTTCTTCCTGTATTTTAGGTAAATACAATATTCAATTAAAATCAACATAATAATTAAATGTTTATCTTTTACCTTTAAAATAAATATATTCTGTATATAAAATCCTTATTATAAATAGATACAATTTTATCCTTAAAACTATAAATAAAATTTTAAATATATGCAAAAAAAAAAAAAATAAATTTTTACATCAATATCCTTTACCTTATATGTATTTATAAAAGGATATAAAGGATATTATTAATAAGTTTTATTAAATTACATGAAATTTTCTTATTTGAAAATTACAAAAAAAAAAAAAAAATTCCCATGAAATATTTCATGATGATGAAATTTATGAATTAGAAAATTTCTCTATTTGATAAATTTTAAATTTTGAAAAAAATTGTAATTTTATCGAAAAAAATCTAATTGTAAGTCTTAGAACTGGGAACAACTGTCTTCCAGAAGTGCCAAATACACAAAATTTTATAAAATTTCAGTAGAAATTTTTATTAACTTTGAAATATTTCACAAAAAGAAGACAACAATTTGTAAATTCTAAGAGAAAATTTCAATTGAAAATTTTCAAAGATTACATCATACCATAATATATGTGGATATTTATATAGAAGATTTTCTATATTTGAAAATATATTAAACGAAAATTTATTTGACTTAGATTAAATTTAAAGATAAATCCATATTGGATGGGTCAGATATGTGATTATTATTTTGTAAAATACTATTCACTAATATTATATAAGAGGATTTGATTTGCATATAGAAAATATTTATCTATACATAATATTAGTCTATATAATATGTACTTAGATTGTTGTAGGTATAGATAGGTACATATATGTATGTATGTTTTATACGGAATGCATCCTTAATACATAAATCGTCCTCTCTCTCTCTCTCTTTCTCTTATATTATTTTAATTCATTTTCACTTGAACAGAAATTTTCCATTTCTTAATATTTTATTTCTTGCTCTTTACTTTCAACAAAAAAAAAAAACAGTATAGACGAAATGATTTCTTTTCTGTATAATTAAATAAGAATTAAATAATTTTTTTTCATAACACAAATAAATAAGAAGAAGAAAAATTATAGAATGAAAAAATATTTAAAACAATTTCATTTGGTAAAATTATTTTTACAAATATTTTTGTATTTTGTTCTGCGGGGTTGTGAGGGGATTATGATGGGTGTTGAAAGAAAAATAATACTCTGAAAATGTATAAACTTTTTGGATGATTTAATTATCTCTTTAAACTAAATTTTCTATTTATAAACTTATATATAAAATTTACTCTACACAGAGAGAGAGAGAGTGAGAGGGAAAGAGAGTGAATATAAATTTTTTGTTTAAATAAGACGCGAATCTTAAATAAGTTATGTAAATAATATAAAACAAGTCGTTTTTTACTTTTAACTTTTTTTGTTTTTGTAAAATTTTTGTGTTTTTTTTTTTCTTCCTTCTTTTTTTTTTTTTTGGAATTTACAAAAAAGGATGAAAAAACATTTATATCTGCAATGCGTTTAAAGATGAATGAGAAAAGGATTGGAATTCTATTTTTTTTTTATCATTCACTTTTACATTTTTTTTTCTCGTTTTGTCTTGAGTTTTTTTTGTTTTTCTCCTGTTCATTCAATTTTCAGTTTAGAATTTAGAGTGGGGTCAGCAGCGACAAATGTGGTTATAGAGTGGGAAATTATTTTGAAGGAATAAATAGGGGTGTTTATATAAGAAGAAAAAGGATTAGGGTTGAGAAGTTTAAAATTAATTTGGTTTCAATTAGAGCTTATACCTTTTTTTTCTGTCTCTTTTGGTGAAATGAAAGAATTTCAAATTTCTACCAGTTTCTGTTTTTCTTTTTTGGTTTTTTTTTCTCACCTAAAATGTTTTTTAATTTTTAATGGGACTGTTAGAATGTTTTTTAGTTAACTGGTAAATGATAATGGTTGCATTAATTAATAATAATTAAGTAATTGGAAACCACAACGCTAATAATTAAATCAAAAATTCAATATTTTAATCGACGTTTTTTATTTTAGTTGATTGAATTTCGTGGAATTTTAAATTCAGAGCTTCTTCCAGAATATAAACCAACAATTTTCAAGAATTCGAAATTCAAAAGTCTAGTATGAAAGTTGGAATTATGTTATTATCTTAAAATAATAAAAGGTGTATTTGAATTATTTGCGTTTTGTTTTTTATTATTCTTTTTCATTAATAACAAAAATTACAAATACAAAATTCAAGTAAAAGACTCAAAATATTCTATTTTTCTCGTTACAAATTCAGTTAAAATTATTATAACTGATTGAGTGAAGTTGTTCAATGTTTTTAATAGAAAAACATAAATACATACATTGATTATGTTCAGTATGTAGAATTTATCATAACACGCTAATGAAATTTAATCTAAATAATTTGATTTAATTTTTTTTAAAAAAAAAGGAATATTACAACAATTACCTGAACGTTACAATTGCGGTATAAATCGAATAATTTTGATGGAATTTACATATTTATAGAACACCTAATTTCATGTTTAGTTTTAATAATAAATTTAAAATAAACCAGGATAATTAATAATTAACAGATATTAATGGAATTAACTAAAATGCATTTATTAAATTATATTCTGTTTAAAAATTTGTTCATTCTTTTCGTGTTGAGCTTTTATTTTTTTGTGTTTTTTTCGTTTTTTTTTTTGTTGTTTCTGTTGGTTTATACAGGCATTTACACAATAGAAGAAAATATAAACAAAAAAATGTTTCGAAAAATAGAGAAAAAAACAACAACAACAACAACAACAACAAAAAGCACTGGGATAAAATGAAAATTTATTGAAACATGGGGTTGATTATAAAGTCTATCTATGTGTCTACGTGCAGACACACATTTTTTTTATATTCGTATATATGTATGTATGTGTGTGTGTGTCATATATGTATATACAACGCAGTCGATTTTAATTAAAACAAATTAACGTAAATCATTTGAATAATTAACACAATATAATTTGTAAATTTAACTTCATTCAATTGTCATAAATTTATATAAATTGTCGTACAAATCTTCTACATTGTTCATGTACCACGATATTGTATATTATGTATATACATATGTGTTTATGTGTATGTGTTTGTGTGATAGTTATGTATTTTGTCTATATAAGCAAAATTTGTATAATAGTAAATTTTGTATATACAAATCTATATGACTATAAAGCTTGTGACATCGAAATGTACAAAATAATTTGTCGATGGTAACCAATCATGTGACATATGCTACGGTAGATGGTTTTTAACAAACTTTTGACATTATAACAGTAAAAATGGTGTGGAGTATTTTTTTGGTTTTTGGAATTGGGTGGTTTATATGGGTGCAATTATTAGGCTGAAGGTGCAAAATAATACATATTGCATTTTTAATTTTTTAATTGTATTTATTAGATTTGTTCTAGGCTAGAGAAATTATTTATTTTTTAGGTTTTATAACCAAAAAAAGAGAAAAAGAAAAACACAACAACAGTTGTTTCAGGAATGAATCTCCCCGTTTTTTTTATTTAAATAAAAAAAAAAGGGAATGAATATAATTGATTGAAACATACATTCTGACACTTTCGACAAACACAATTTATACAATATTGTTCTAAACGTGCCGTGATATTTTATATTTAAAAATGCATTTTTATTATTTGATAAAGAAGTGCAATTTATTGTAAAATAAAATAGAGACAGTGTCCACTCGTCCGTTTAGTAATTTTTGAGGACATAAAAAATTCCCGATTTAAAAATACAAAACAAAAAAAAAAGTAAAGAGAATTTTTTTTTTTTTTTTAAAGTTTTTTCTATGAAATCCATAAGGATTGTATATTTTTTGTTGATCGATAATCAAAAATAAAGTTGGCACAACAAAAAAAAAAAAAAAAAAAATAGGGATAAAAAGGATAAAAAATAAAAATAGAAATGAGGGAAGAATATATAAATTACCAATCCATGCTATAGATCACCTGGAGTATAAAATATAATGTCATTAAAAATGGGGTCGCTCCTTTGATGATTAATTGTCCTGTGCATGACTAATTTTAAACTCTCGTTGAGCGCGTTTTGTGAACCCTGTCCACCATCATTCTTCTGCTTTTATATTATATAGAGAAAGCCACCATCACTATACCAAACACCTACCTCATTACACTTTATATAGATTTACCATCTAAACTCTCTCTTTTTCTTTCTCTTTCTCACTCTCACAAACATATTCTCCTATACTCTCTGACTGTGAATAGAAAGCACCTAAAATGAATGTCATGCTTGACTTCACTAATTGATATGCAAAAATTTATTATGCAATCGTATAGAAAAGAGAAAGAGAGAGAGAGAGAGCATATGCGCATAGATGTACACATTTTCATCATAGAATTTTCTTTGCTATTTTTTCTATTGAAGTAAAAGAAAAGTAGATCTATTTGGTTTTTATGTAAGCAACCAGAAAGAAGGGAAGTGATTAAAGATTTAAATTAAGATTGTACAATAAATTATAAGCAATGATATTAATGATAGTTGATTGGTCTGAAAATGTCAAAAGGTATTAATTGTGAATTGGTAATTTAAGACACTTTATTATTATTGTATGTCTTTGACATTTGAATATTGATATACATGAAATAGATCACAATAATTATAAGGTGCGGTTAAACATTAACATTAAGATGATAATATAAGTAATGGAATTAGATAACAAAAAAAAATAGATCAATGATAAGAGACTATGACAAACAAGCTTTAAAAATAGACAAAAATAGACAAGTTCGACACTTTCTTCAAAGTTTATAAAAATAGTGTAATTTCAAAGGATATCGGAAGAAACTGGGAAGTTTAATTTTTTCCCATGTTCTCAACTCATTCAAGAAACATTTTTTCTCTATGATTCATTTTCCAACAATTTATTTTTCTTCATTTTATTTTCACGCTTAATAATTTGTTAAAAGGAAAACTCAAATTCATTAGATTTGATAAAATAATTGTAATCGTTCAATAATATTTATTATTCGATCGTTTAGTTTTTTTTTTTTAATTATTTTATGTTCAATTGTTATTTTAATTGCATTTTAAATTATTTGACGTTAATTTAATTGAAATTACAATTCATTATCGAATATAAATTAATATTTTTATTTTTTTTTTTTGGGTGAGAATATATTTTTGATGCCTGTGAATAAAATGGGAGATGAGAAATTTGATTCCTGCTGATCAGACACAAAAAAAAAAATTAATTAATTAAAATATACAATTTGATTAATATTATTTTGTTATAATAACAAAATATAATAATTATATTCAAGCGATTAAAAAACAGCAAAAAAAAAACAACAACAAAGAATAAAATTTCCCCATTTATTAATTATTGTGAAAATATTAAATTTTTCAATGGTATTTTTTTTTTAATGCTGATGACATAAAAAATAAGAAATGAGTTAAATGTGTGTTGTTGTTCATTTGTATAATGGAGTGCATGTCTCACTATAGTTAATAAATGTATGCACCTAAAATAATTATGGTAGTAATTTATAAGAATAAAATTGGTACAGAGGCGAAGAGGATAATTGTTGTCATAGAGAAATTCATTAAAGAATTAAAATTTGGTGAAATTTTCACACTTTTTGAATTTCGTTACTTTTGGTTGAATTAAATTGAAACAACCAAAAATACCCTGATTATTTTTTGATGTTTCAATTTAATTCGACCAAAAATTATAAATTCCAATAATTAAATTTTTGAATTCTCAATTTATAAATAAATAAAAATTTTTGATTATGAAAATCATTATCTAAATATACGTTTGACTCATAAATCTTTAAAGTTTTTTAAAATTTCATTTTATAATTTCTGATTTCTTGATGAGTTAAAATATTAGAACCCTTACGGCACTGAATTAATGTTTATATAATATAACTATGTAGCTATCCTGTGGCAATTCCTTTCAGTCTAATAATAAGATATATTGAAGTAGTACTTTAGACTTTATATATAATATAAGAAGTATGGGTGTGTGTGTGTGTGTGTACATACATTTTAGAGAGAGAGAGTATCACACTATTTGCATTTACTATTTAATTAACAAGTTAATGAATAATTTATATGTAATCAATGCCTTGAGCATCTTTTGTATATATATACATACATACGTACACATATATTTATTTACATACTTAATCTTACATAATGTACGTATACAGTGTAGTATAGACACTTGTTTTATATTTTAATATATTCATGACCGCATAAAAGCCTTCACTGTATCTCATTCTCTTCTGTATATAAATATAATGTAAAATTTTCTATATAGATATGTGTATGTGTGTATCTATTCTTAAAGTATTGTTTTTATAGTGTACTTGTGTAATACTTCTTGTAATGCATCTTAAATAAGATGATGAAGACAGAAGAATACTAAAGGCAAATATACGAAAAAAGAAAGGAAAAAAAGAGGAAATCTTTCAATGTAAATGGAGAGACACAACAGTAACCAAGAACAGCAACAATAACAAACAAACAAATAAAAAAGTACTATTTATTCATTTAGATTAGACAAAATAACAACACCAACAATAACTAGACTGAAGAACAACAAAAAAGTTTTATAAAAAGAAACAAAACAAATAAAGTGTATAAAGTGCCACGTATAAAAAAAATTATTTTATATTCAAATTAAATTAATATTTTAAAAGTATAAAATCAAGATTATAGAATTTACAATATGTGAACTGGATGTTTATTTAAAAAGGAAAATCCTCTTATCACATATTATTCAAATCTTCCTGTTTTTATTTTTTTTTTTTTTTGTTTGGCATAATCCATCATCCTAGAATATTTTTGTATAAATATAAAATTTTTGTTTTTATTGTTGTTTCCCTGTTTTCTGTGATGAATTTAAAGTAAAGAATAAAAAACATGTATATTTTTTTTTGTGTTATACGCGACGACAATCCTAAAACACGCGTTTAAAATCTGTTTTCCTTTCCTTTTTTTTTTATTTAGTATAAGGGAACAAACTAAATCATGTCAATCAATTATTAATAAGAACAATTCAACTGCTGCAATGACATTCTATTTTATGTTATTTTTGTTGTTAGTGTTGATGTCTATTTTTGTTGTTGAATCAAAATAATAAATCCTGGGATCTTTGACACTTGACAGTTTCTCTCTCTCTCTCTCTCTCTCTCTCTCACTATGTTTTTCACCAACTATATTTATATGTTAGTGTTTTGTATACTTAAATAAGTATCCTGTGACAAAAAATGTGCACTTTTGGTATTTTATCCTTTACTTTCCTTTAACTTTAACTTTCCTTGTTTTTGTTTTCTTCTTCTTGGGTATTTTGTTTTTTGGTGCGCGCGGATTTTTTTTTATTGTTTTTAAAAGAAATTCTAATAAAAATTTATAACGAAAGATCAGAGTTGGTCATAGAAAGTTTTGGGTAAAAAATAAATTGATTGATGAAATAATAAACAAGGAAGCCATTGTTGATTTTATAAGAAAGTTAGAGTCAATTGTAATGTCGCCATTATCTTAGAATTAATCCTTACCTGGAAAAGATTCCAGTTAATTTTTTAAATGAAAATCAAAACAATGTAAATGATTCCAGATTTCCATTAAAATGAACATAAATAAAGGTTAAAGTCCACTTGGAAAGTTAAGCTTATGAATTCTATAATTGCTTTGTTACAATTTTATATATAGAATGAAAGAGGCATTTTAAATCGGTCAGCAAACCCATGTAGTATGCAATGACCAAAGTCCAGTCCATTTCATTTTTATTTAACCTTTTCCAGTTAATTTTAATGAATAGAAAAAAATAACAATTTTTTTTTAATCCTTGTAATTTATCTTAAACACGTTCTCTTTGGGTTATTGTGAGATTGTGACATCCTTTTTTTCTGTCTTTTTTTTTTTTGCGCCCCGAAGTCGTTTCATTTTTATTCTTTTTATTTTATTTTTTTGTGATAAAAATCATAAAGTTCTGTATTTTCTTTTATTTTATTTTTTTTATTTTATTTTATTTTTTTTTTCGGTTGAAGTCATACCCGATGACCTCGTTAAACTTTTCAGTTGTTTTTTTTTTCGTTTCTCCCTTAAAATAAAAAAAAAAAGTTTTGGAACAAAAAAAAAAAAAACAGAAGAAGAATGGAGGAGAAATAAGAAAGACAAGACCAAAAAATATATTTTTCCGAATAATAATAATAATTCTCGATTGGTCCGAAAGTAATTAATCATTTTATTCTTATCTTACAAATTGCAGTACGCCTTTTAGGTATTTTCTTTTAAAGGGCGGAAGAGGTTTTATTCCACCTCTCTCCTCTTCATTCACCGTTTTTTTTTCTTTGTTTCAAACTAACCAAGAGAGAACTAAACTTCTACTTCTTCTTGTCGTTTTTATTTAAAAGAAATTTTTGTTTCATTTCAAAAGGAATAAAAGTTGAATTTTTCTGTAATTTGAATATTTATAAGAATTTTACGTGAATTTGCCTAATACAAGAAAAAAATGTTGGTAGGTACAAACCAGATAAGCTTTATTCTTTTGCTTCATTTTCATTCTCTTCTATATTATTTGAGTCTGTAAAACAAAAAATACATTTAATGTTTTAGGACAAAAATTGAAACATTAAAAATTTTAGATTTTCGAAAAACAAAAAAAAAATAATAAAAATTTAGGGAGAAAAAAGAAAACAAAAGAAATTTCTTTAAATTTAAATTAAATTGCATTTTATGAAAAATTAAAATTAGAAAAATTTGTACCAATGGGAACAATCCCAATCCAATGAACACAAAAATCTGTAAGCCAAAAAATGTTTTGAAAATCGAAGTAAAATCCGAATCCGTTAAATAGTTTCATGGTAAAGTTTTTTTTGTTTTAGTTTGCATGAGATTATAAAATTATAAGGAAGAAAGAACTATAAGAAAAAATGCAGTATTAAGTATGTGGTGATACACTGATAACGAATTGTTAATGAAATAATAAGAGTTTCTTTCCTTAAGTTTCACAAAACTTTTAAGTTTCAACAATTTTTAGTTTTGTCTTACATTTTTTTTTTTTTTGTGTAGTAATAAAAAAATAATGAACCACTGTACTTTTCTGTTGCATTACGGACATCATTATCAGTGCTATTCATCTTGTTCATTATAGAAAAAAAACAAACAATAGAGTATTTGAAGCAATAAAACAATTGTGATTCTTAAAGATAACAACTCATTTCAAAATTATAAAATAAGAATATTCAATAGATGAAATTCTAGTATGAAATAATTTTCAATAAGACGGAATGAGTGAAGAAGAATAAATTTGTGTCAACGTAAAATTTTCAATTACCGATTTTCAATAATAATACATTCAACACATAAATAATTCACAAATATATTTATGGAGATGATGGCCAAACATATATTTATATGCTTTGATCTTACCTATAAAATATATTATTAAATGAAGATGACATTTACAAAAAAAAAATCATATTTATTTATCTACCAATATTTGTATTTATTTCACAAAGACTAATAATAATATTTAACTTTGCCACGTAAGGTTTCCATCATTAATATTATTATTATTATTATTTTATATTTTTCGGGTTTCAAATTCAAAGATTTGTCATATTTTCTTCTCTATCATTATAATAATAATAATAAAGTATTATTATATTTTATATTCTGAATCTATAGTTGACAGAAAAAAAAGAAAAAATGAAAAGAAGAAGGAAAGTGGGGTGAAATTCAATGGTACCAACCACCACCTGTGACAAACGGAAATCATCAACTGTGCGTTGTGTTACATGCTATATTACTTTGCTATATTATATGTATTTGTCTCTTTCACATTTTCTTTATAAATAAAAAAATAAAAGAAAAGTATTGTTAGTTTTACTAGCTATACTCATGTTCATATTATTACATAAATAAAACAGGAAATTTGTTTCAACTTTTATATAAAAATTCTATCAGTTCATATAACGATATACGCATTTTTTTTTTTTTTTTTTGTAATTTATAAATACAACAATTAGGACATTTTTCTTCTTTCTTTCCTTTTTTTATTCTTTGCTATATTATTTTCTTGTAATTGGTCAGTCCAAACAATAGATTTTCTATTTTTACACAAAAAAAAAAAAAAAAACTTAGGGAAAGAAAGGAAGGAAAATAGGAAAAATCATATAATAATCTGACAACTAAAATGAAGGAAATTACAAGAGTTTTTTTTTTTTTTTAAATGTAGAAAAGAATATATTTAAACCAAAAAGAAATAAAAAACAAATTCTGTAGAATATCAAAATCAGTGAGCAAACACATTTTTTTTTTATTTGTTAGCATTCTTGCAATTTAATCAAATAGCCAAAGGCAAGTACATGACGTTACACAATTGTGTCGTATATTACTTCGTATATAAATAATAATAGTCTATAGAAAGTAAAGCAAGTGTAGTCACAGTCAAAAAAAAAAAAAAAATGAAAATGAACGGAAATTATCCTTGAAGAGGGCTGTGTTCCTTTTAACAAAGTGAAAGTCTTGGGTGTCAAAAAATATATAAAACCTATATCTGTATAATGTGAATAACTCCCCCTCTATATTATTCTTCTGGATAATTACGCTATAGAGATTACTAGGATTTTATTGTCATTGTTGTATGTTTTATATATATATTTTCATGGATTTTCAGAAATGTCATCTTTAAAAAAAAAAAAAACAACAACAAACAAACAAACAAACATATAGAAAAAGACAATAAAAATGTTATATAAAAAGTGAAAGAAAAGTAAAGATAGGAATATAGAATAAACTGACTGTTTTAATATTATAAAATCTGTTTCTAATTAGGGATTGTCGAATGTTGGATTTATTATAATTTTTTTTTTTGTTTAGATTTTAAATACTCAAGGATTTATAATATATTATTATATTATTGTATAATTTTTGAAATTTTTTTTTGTTCCACCCCCTTAAGCCATTTGAAGACAATAACAACAGACAAAAATAAATATAAAGGAAGAAATAAAAAACATAAAAATTGAACATAAATGTTTATAATTTTATTTCTTAATTAATCTCCTTTTCAGAAATAAATTCTCTCGTCGTTGATTGACTCAGTTATGTCAGAAAATAATGCTTTCGTATATACAATAGACAAGAAAAAAAATGTTATACTAGTACACTGTCATTAAATCATTAGATAAATAAATTTAAAATAAATTGACATTTTTACATAATGACGTCACGTCTGTTTAATTATTTATATTTTATATTCATTAGATTTTAACCAACATATTTCCTTATGGAGAAAACGAATCAGATGATTAGTTGTGACATGTAAAACAAAATTCTTATTTAAAGTGTAAAATGTAAAAATAATTTCTAATCAGAGACTCAAACCATATTTTAACATTTTTTTTTGCTTCAATTTCAGAATAATTGTTGAATTTAGCAAGAGTTTGCAAATTATTAATAATTTTGAAGAAAAGACACAAAAAATCATTTATAATTACCAAAATTATTATCTGAATGAAATTTTTTGTTATTATATCCTTAATTTAAAGGATCATTTTTGTTTAGGTTTTCATAAACAGTGTAGGTTGTATAAGTAAAGACGAATCATTTCTCCTCTCCCCTATACATATAATATATTATAGTAAATTGTTAGGCGTATACGCATTAGTCTAACATATTTATGATTGACAGATTGTCTCATTAGGATAGAATAAATTTTTCGTGCAAAACAGCATTTTCAATAGTCGCAGTATAACAAGAAAATGTCATATATTTTGGTTGTTATTTTATTTGAATCCCTTTGGAATAGTAGTTGACATTTTTCTTTAAATCCTTACCAACAACCTACAACGGAAGACAACAACAATAACAACAACAACAACTAAAAAAAAATACACAAAGAAATAAAAAAAAGTTAAGTAGAAGAGGAAAATTTAGAATTTTTGGGTAAATTCAGGACATACAAAAAAAAATTCTCCAACTCCCAATGAAAATAAAAAATGTGTGTGAGCAATAAATACTTCAACGGAACTTGACTGAACAATTCCCAATACTAGAGAAGGTCGATTGGGGTTTTTGTGGTTTTTTTGGTTATCTGATTTTTTCTTGTATATTTTTTTTTTTCATTTAGAAACGAAATGAAAATTTATATGTACCATTCCTAAAATGTCACTTTAAAACAACCAAATAAACCAATCACGTCAAGTAATTTACCGAATGTATTCTATGTATAAGGACAATAAGCAAACAAAACATACGGTTAAATTTTTTATTTTTTCTCATTTGAATAAAGACAGATGTAAGGACGAAAAATGTATAAAACATTTTCTTTTTACAAAATGAAAAAAGGAAGAAAAATTCAATTAAAATAAATCTTTATGGAGTCAATAAATATATACATTTCACGCAAATTGTAACTATTTTTGTGGTCAAGATTTTTTGCTACATTTAAATACGATAAATTAGAATTTAATTAAAGAAAAACATAATTATTCTTAAAATCAAATAATTTAAAAAATTTTATAACGAAACAAAAGAAACAAGAAGAATGACAAAAAGAACATGAGGACAAAAAAAAAACAATAACATTGTCTATCTATCTGTCTAGTCTAGGTCTAATATATACTAGATTGTCTATATTTTATTTAAATTTTATGAGAGAGAGAAAGAGAGAGAGAGAGAGAGAAAGAAAGAGAAAGAATCATTTTTTTAAATTTTTTTTTATAAAATGAGAACAAGCCCAACAACAATAGCTAAATATTTATTTCTATTGAATTTTGTTGTAATATTTCCCTTACTCTCTCTCTCTCTCTCTCTCTCGTACTCTTTTTCTAATTTATATTTATTGGTACATCAGAATCATGTTTATAGATAGATAGAAATGGATTCAAATAGAGAGATTGTTAAAATGTTTGTATGAAAGAATTAAACTCTTGTACAATATTATATATATTATGTACATACACACATATAACATTGATGTTTTGTTGGATATTAAAGAAGAGTGGTATGATAGATAAATTGAAGGAGGAATGATGATGATGATGACGATATGAATGGGAAAGGTTCGTTATGTTACATGTGTGTATTTTGTGTTTCAATAATTTTTTTTTTCACTCTGTCTCTCTCTCTCTCTCTCTCTCTGTAGCTTTTTTTCCTTTCTTTTTTTTTTCCTTTAGAAGGAAAAGTGTTTATTGTTTGATTTTGATAATACACACTCACACACACATACACACAATAATTTTGTATCCTCGTCAAAATAATATTTATATGATTTTATCAAAATTTATATAATATTATGAAAATGTCATGTTTATATTGTTGATTGTTTATTTTAATGATTATTTGATCAAAAGATTGAAAATATTATTATTAGGAATTAGGGAATATCTATATATTGGAAATGACTTATTAGATGTTTCTTTCATGTACTTTTGATGTTAGTGTAAAAATAAATAGAAATTATAATTATTATTGATGATACTTGTTTTGTTTGTATAAAGTGTCCCTTATGTATGTATTTTCATTTGTCATTATATTTACCTTAAGATGAATCCATTTGTTCTTTTGAAAATACAATATACATATTATTGTTTGAACGACAAGTGTTGATGTACTCAAAGCTAAATATGTACAGTAAATTATATATTGTTTTCCTAATTGACGTTA
This sequence comes from Pedicia rivosa, assembly GCA_963082725.1. Taxonomy (NCBI): domain Eukaryota; kingdom Metazoa; phylum Arthropoda; class Insecta; order Diptera; family Pediciidae; genus Pedicia; species Pedicia rivosa. The sequence goes on from OY720152.1 coordinate 5,317,251, forward strand.
AATTTGAATTTCAAAATTTTCTAATAAATCATCGAATTAATTTTAAATTTTTTCATTTCTTCAAAACTTAGCCGAATAATTAATTAATTTACTATTCATTACAATTCTAATAATTAAAGACTTTCAATACATTTTCTTTTAATTCAATGACGCATAATAAATAGTAAGGTCAATTTTCTGTAGTTAACTAAATCTCATTCTATCCAATATAAAATGAAATGTTACCATTTTGTCTATGAACAAGAACATGTTACAATGTACAGAAATATATGAATATGTACAAATATACACATACGTATAGACAATGTACCTATAGTTTACCCGTCACCGATCGTTTAGATGGGTCCGTTACATAAATCACATTAGACCAGCAGTAAATCTGCGTAACATTAACCACACTATACATATAATATGTTGCTTCTATAAGAGAATATTTAAGTTTGTTTTGTTTTGTTTCTTTTTTTTTTTTTTTACTAGTTTACTATTAATGTATCAATTGCATTGAAGTTTACACTTTAGAGAAATAGGTGTGGTAAAGGTGTATGTGACGTGATTAAAATATCCTTTTTTTTTTTTTTAGTTCTGTATATCTGAATAAAATGTTTGATTAAATTTTATTTCGTTCATTTAGGGAAAACAAGGGAAAAAAGGGTTTATTTTTTTTTTTTAGATCAACCATAAGGGAATTTATAAATCAAGTTCAGAGAAACAACAATTAAAAATAAACATTAAGGCATTTTATATTTAAATTGAATTTCTTTTTCTACAAAAAATGAATTCAAATTCAAACCATAATTTTTTTTTGTCATATCAACATAAAATTATATAAATTTTCCTTGAGATTATTTAACTTTTCGAACATAATTTCCATACAACAAATAAATTACTGAGAAAAAGAAAAAAAAAGGAGAATTTACACATTTTTTGTTTTTGTCAAAATCAAAGAAAAATGAAAAATGTTTGTTTTTTTTTTTTGCTGTTTAATAAAAAGAAAAGAAAAAGTTGACACAATCATTTTCTATATTTACATGTGTTTATCTGGTAACTCTTGAATATATAACATTTTCCTTCTTTTTTTTTCTTTTTTTTTTTTATTATTATCATTGTTGTTGTTGTCGTAGTTTTCTTTATAAAAATATTCAACATAAATCATATTTTGTATGAGTGTTTGTGTGGTGTGGTGTGGTGTGAACAAAAAAGAAAGGAAGAAAAAAAAAATAAATGAAGATGATGAAGAAGAAATTGTGTTCCTATCTATGAATAACAAACGTAATATCGTTATAAATAATAAAACATTTGACTTTCTTTCTTTCTTTCTACTTTGTTTTTTTTTTTTTTGTTATAAAAAAAATAAAAAAAGAAATAAAAAAAACTTCGTTCAAAATCTGTTGTTGGTTAACGATTTAGTTATTGTAACTATCACTTACAGTTAAAGTTTCATACAGTAACAACAACCAATAACCAATTTCTATGTGAATGTCATATTTTTTTTTTTATCTACACTTTTTGTTCATCGTACTCTTTCTATTTTTAATTCTCTCTATCTCTGTCACTCTATCTTATTGTATTCTTATTTCTATATATTCCAATGATATATAGATCATAGACACAAAAATATGTAGACAATATTTATGCGAATTGTTAAAGTTTGAAAATATTTATATATACTAAAAATTTGTCCACTCTATCAAACTCTGATATTACAACATATAATAAACAATGTTTCTTATGTACAATATCATAACGTATCATTCCCACCCTCCTCTATACTCATTTTTCATAAAAAAAAAAAAAAACAAAAACATAAAAAAACATTTCTATCTATCTATATTTTTTTTTTCTCTCTCTCTCTCCCTCTCACAATCTATAGGTAAGTTTATGTGTTTGTATTAATATTTGAATGTGAAAAGAGAAAAGATGAAGAAGAAAAAATAGGAGTTTGAAAAAAAAGTTTCTATATTATTTTTCTTTTTTTATTTTCTTTTTTTTTTTTCGATTTATTTAAAGGTATCATACAGAATAAGAAGAATGGGTCGACCTAGGTTGAAACACAAGAAGTAAAGAAGAAAAAAAAAAAAAACACGAAGCTCATTTGTTTTGAGCAAAATATAAACAAAAAAGACGATAGTTAAAGAAAAGAGACACATCACTAGAAACTAGAAAGTCTACAATATTTAAATTTGACCGACCAAGGTGGCAACATGGCAACATGCTGACGTTTGGAGCGGTAGGTACCGAGTTCGAATCTCGACCGAGGCGGGATGGAATTTTTCATTCGGCTAATTATGTACTAAACATACATAAAGTAGTGGGCAATGATTAATAACATCTATGACCCTCCGGCCGGTGTGCAGGATAAGGTTTTAACCGAACGATTCTTCTTAGGAAATCTGCATGTTTTCCTAAGAGCTGGCAATGCGCCGAATCGAATTAAAAATGCATGTGCAGATGCTAGGTGGTTCAGAACCCACCTCAAAAATAGTAGGTCTCCTAGTTACTAATAACCTTAGTCGTTGATGTACTAGGTTAATAAAAAATTGAAATACAAATACAAAAACAAAAATTTAAATTTGATCTCATATTTAAAATGTATAAAACCAAAAAAAAAAGAAATTCTCTTTAAATTTCTTTAAGGTGAAAATAATAAATAACCAAAGAAAGAATTATTTATAAATTACACCAAACACAATAAATAATAATAACAAAAAAAAAAAAAGAAGTCATTTTGACTCAATTAAATAAATTTGAAATGAAAAATGTTCACTAAATAATCAAGTACAAGTTAACAACATTACAAATAAAATATATCTAATTAATATTTCATTTTCCACAATGTAAGGGAACAAAAAAAGAATTTATATATTTTAATATCCGTTCAAATATATAAGTTAAAAATAGAAGAAGAAGAATATAACAAATTATTCTATATAATATTCTTGTGTTCTCAATATAATAAATTTTGTTGTTGTTATTGTTAAATCTTTCAAGTGTGTCACCGTAAGTGGTAAATTTCTGAATCAGCATGATTTCTGATTTATCTACATATAATAATAATAATGTATATACAAAAAAACCCCTTTAGGTTAAATTTGAAGGTTTATAGTTAGTCTACTGATTTTCATTTTACTTAATATACTTTACAATTATCTACATAATATTAGTTAGATATTTATTCATAATATCTTATATATAAGTGAAAATTTACATATATGGATTTTATATTCGTAATATTCGTATATTTGAATTTGTAATACAAATATAAATTTCTTTTATTCATCTTCTATCAATTGATGTGATATATTGAGTAATTTTCATTGTTCTTTCAATGTTTAAATATATATGTAGGAAATATTGTATGAGAGGGACAATTCCTTTATTCATTTGTTTACAGGGGTGAACACATTTCGCAAAAAAAATTTATTGCAATTAAGAATTGGAATTTTTTTTTTGTTATATTTAAATTTACACAAATCAACAGATTTGAAAATCCATTCAAATCCATTCTTTCAATAATTGAAATCCATTTTTCATTCATGAAATGTGCATGCAGGTTAAAACCATCAGAAGAGTTAAAATGAATATTCAAATTTTGGTCAGCCATTGTATTGTACGTAATCAATTGGTTAACTATGAATATTATGAACACACAATAATATCTTCTTTCAATATTCACATAACTGAATATAAAATAATGTTCCTAATGTTAGAAAGATTATGTTGATTTTTGATGATGATAATGACGATGATAATAAATTTATTTATGTATAAGAGAAACCTTTAAAAGGTACATCATATTTTTGATTGTTTGATTTTTGAAGAATGTTGACGATTATTTAGATGATTTGTTTTGAATAGTCTTAATTGGATGTTTCCACTTACTAAGCACTTTACAAAAAATATATACTCATATATTTGATAATTGACAACATGAATATGTCACGTTTATTAAGAGGGTGGTGAGAAAATCAAAAGAAAAATTATAATTTAATGAAAATATTTAATAGAATTTTATGATTTAATTTTAGTTCAATTCATGGATTAATCAGTTATATGAATTTAATAATCAGTCTAGTAAATTAAAATCTTTATTAGAAAATAAAAAAAAATAGAATTTTTAAGATAATTATTAAGCATTGAAATAGATCATCTAAAATTCAAAAGGGGAGTAAAATTAAAGAAGAAGTCAGAAATAGCTTGATTGAAACCTGCTATAATTTTTAAGGGTAAATCCACATTTAATAATTGAAACAATGAATGTTGTCATCGCTGAAATTCAAGTCAATACTTTCATACCAAATATTAAATACGGATGTGAATTTTAAAAGACGACTTTCCATTTTCTCTTGTCTTCTTTTATGCAATTTTGTTAATAAGATTTTTTCTTTATTTGATAGAAAAGAAAATATTTTCCATTCTGTATTTTCTGCAATTGCCGCTGTACTTTAACGTAATTTGTTTGAATATATATATATATTTTTTAATAAAAAATAAAACTTTTCTTTTAGATTTTTCAATTCAATTACTTTCCCGTACCAGAAATAAATAAGACCACAGAAGACTGCAATACAAACCCTAGATCATGACCGATATTGGGTATTTAAAGAGTAAAGAGAAAAAAAAAATATGAAGAAGAATCATACAAGTTTTCTTTTATACTTCTCTTGTTGTTATTGTTATTATCTTATCTAAAAAAAAAATTCTATGTGAATACTCTCGTATTATATACAAGAAAATCCACCCTTCTTATTACAACTCACTCCTACCAACTATTCATACTAGTATAAAGCCAATCACATTAGAGATTTGTGTCGTTTTTTTTTTCTTCTTCTATTTCTTCGTGGCCAAACTATAACAAAAAAAAAACATCATTGTACAGAAAACAAAACAAAACTAGAAAAAAATTCAATGCATTCTTTATACGAGAATAAATAAAGGACGAAGATTTTTTATTTTTTTTTACTAAGTTTACCATACGAAACAATACTTTTTCCACAAAATCTTCTCTCTAACATGAAATCATTCTTGACAAAAGAAAAGTTACATTTTTCTTATATTGGAAAAAAGAAATGATGAGGAGGGAAAAATTGGTGATTTTGTGTTTTTTTTTAATAATAAATTGAAATTTGTTCTTTACAATAAACTAAATTTTATTTGTCTGTGATTTTTATAATTATAAGAACCACAAATAAAAAATGGAAGAAGACAAAGAAACGAAAAGTTGCACATTGCCTATCTCCCTTGCTCTCTTTCTCATTGGAGTCATTTCTGGTTTAAGAATATGAAACTTTTACATTAATGAAAATGACAATATTTTCTATAAGACAAAATGTAATAAAATGGAATCTATTTTATTGGATATATTATTATAGGATAAAAGGATCAAAAGTGATATCTTATGATTGCATGCAATATAAATCATATTAAATGATCGCTGAATAAGCAATTGATATAATCGATTATATCCTTTCTTTTTTTGTTTTACTTTACTCTACACTGTTAAAATTTGATTTGTAAAAAACTAATCATTACTTTGTATCTATAAATTTAAATAAGCTCAGTAAATTTGTTTTGATATTTTTGACTGCTAACACGTTTAAGATATAAATTTTGAATGGAAATAATTTTTTCTACAACGTCGAAGTTTGAGTTCGAGACTCTGACACAACGTTACGTGGAGACGTATGGTACTTTGAAATGGAGGCGCCTAGTATTCTTTACGTATTGTTGTAAATTTTTAATTTAAGTTTCTAACTATTAGATGCAATTCGAAAAACTGTCTGTTGTGTCTTTAGTTAAAAATTAGATACACGATCATATCCATAACTTTACATGAATTCAAAATATTGGATTTATTCATTCAAAAGTCAACTGGTAGAATGAACCAACACTTCGTAAATTTTAAAACTAGACCCATTAAATTTAACTGTGTAAAATTATAGAGAATTCACTTCTAACAGAGATCCCAATAAAACATCATCCAATGTCATATTTTTTATTATATTCGGGTAAAACTTTTTTTTCCCCTATAAAAACTGTAATTTTTTTACATTAAAAAAATATTAATAAAAAAAAAAAAAAGGAAAATGTAAGAAAACTAAGAAAAGCAATATCACAGTTTATCGAATGGCTTGCAAATTTTATGCAATCTTTATCAACATAAAGTATAAAATAAAAAGAAAAAAAATGAAAATGTAAAAGAAGAAGAAGAAGAAATAAAAAAGATTGAAGAAAATCAGAAAAAAATAAACTTTTCTTCTATTTTTTTTTTTCCACTATGAATATGAATATTAGTGGAGGTAAGTTGTATGTAGCTATATACATTCCTTACTCTCTTACTTTTCTACTCTTCTACTCTATGAAAAAAAAGAAGAAAGTAGAATATGATCTTCTATCTATAAAATATAATATTTATGCAAACTTATTGATATGACAGGATTATTATATTATGGTAATATATTTAATATGAAAGTTATTAATGGGATAACATCAACTCATTTTTATAAATTTTATCTTATTTATTATAAATAGACTGAGAAAATTTGTTTTCAATAAAAAAAAAGAAAAAGATAAAGAAGAAGAAGAAAAAGAAGGAAATGGAATGAAGATTAAAAAAAAAACTTATTGGAAATTTACTTTTTTTAAAATTAAAAATGTTATAATGGGAAAAAATCCCTTTCTCTTTCATGGTGGGAAGGGGAAGAAATATTTTAAATGAATGATAGTGAGAAAATCTCCTTCAAAATAGTTTTGTTTTTGTTTAACGTTTCTATTTGTAAAAGAGGAATCAAGGATAAAGTGAAAATAATATTTTTGTTTTTCTCTATTTTCCCCATTCGTTCCAAATGTTTATTTTAAATCTATAGAAAAACAAATTATTTCTTAGTCACTCTTATAAGAATATTTTGTTCATTGCGGTCACAACATTTTCTGTTTTCTGTTTATTTTTTTAGAATAAAGAAAATAGAAAATGTCTCGACCCTTTTCTATTGCATGAATGCAACTTTTCCTTTTATTTCTTTTTGTTTTTTTCTTTTCGTTAAAATTTTAGTCTTTGGTATTTAAACACGGAATAAAATAATGGCAACAAAGTAAAACAGAAAAAATATAAAACAATAAAATAACAACAACAACAACAACAACAACAGCTAGAGCAGCAACAATAACACAACAACAAAAGAGAAATAAGAAAACAAAGAGAAAAAAAAAATGTGAAGGGTGAGAGAGAAAGAGACAGAAAGCAGAAGTTAATATAATTATATTAAAAAAGATAAACTTTCTGATTATACTTTTCTTCTTTTTCACAGAAAAAAAAAAAAAAGAAAAATTATGAAAACGTGAAATGAAACAACAAAAAAAAAGTGTTTTGTGTGAAGGTAATTTTTTTTTTTTTTTTAAAGAAGAAAATGAGAAAATGAAAATGGACTAAAACAAAAAAATGTTGCCATCTAAAGAAGAATTTTTAGGCTGGTTGTGCAATTGTTCAAAATAATATAAAAAAAGCAAAAAGATAATTTTTTCATCTTCAATTTTACTTTTTACTTTTTTTTTCTCTGTTCTGTTTTTGTATTCTTCTTCTAACAAACAATTCAAATTTAAAAGTTTTCTTTTTTCTCTTTCACAAGAAAATGTGTATATAGTCTAGAAAAGAAAAACAACCAAATGTAAAAGATGAAGAAGAAGTTCTCTATATAAATATAAATTGTATGCTGGTTTCATGTACCTACTTTTTCTTCTACTTTTACTTCTTCTTTTTCTTCTATGTTTTCTTTTTTGTTTAATAAAAATGTTTTTCGTCTGTGTATGTGTGTGTGTGTGTGTGTGAGTACGTAAATTTTTTTTTCTTTTCATTCTGTTTTATTGAAGATTTTTTTGAGTATTTTCCACGACACTGCGTTTTAAATTCGCAACGAAAACGTAACGTAAAGGTATAAATAAAATGTAACAAAGTATCTTATTCTTGTTTTAAAAGGCAACAAAGCAAAGTAATATAAAATAAGATAAGATGAGATAAGGGTTTGTGTCAAATATGTTACAGTGTTTTGTCGTTGTTATTTTTTTTTTTTTTGTTGGACTTTTGTCTGGTAATAATAATGTGATTATGATGAATTGTATGTTGTAATTCTCAAAGCGTTATTGTTTTTACCATAAAAACAATTATTTACTTATTGTACAATGTAAGTTAAAGTAAGAATGTTATGAAATACATTTTCTTATCACAAGACACAATACACAACATTGAATATTTTGAAAGATATTTTATTGAAAATAATTAATTCAAACGTTTATTTTTCCATTGATTTTGGACGACTAAACATTTTAAACGACTAAATGACTACACGACTGTTCTTCTATACAATATTTTATTAAATGAAAATATTTATACATACAACAACACAAAATGCCCTATTACCAATGTTCCCTTGCGATTAAAAAGTACTAAATACCAACAATCAGATTATATTTTTATTTTCTCAAATTTGAAAATTGTTTTTTTTTCTTCTTTTCTTTTATCGTTTCGTGCGAAAGAAAAACTTTTAACCCAGGAACTTCCAATAAAATTTTTGTTTATTTTTGTTTTTGTTTTTGAAGCACGCTGGTTATAGGAGGAAGGATTGGGAGGGTTTGGGTTAAAAACAAAATAAAAACCAAATTACCTTTGATTGATGTTTAGATAAAATGAAATTGATAGAATGATTGATTGTATCAAATAGGAGGAAGAAAAGAAAATGAAAATGAAAATAAATCTAGAGAAGAAGAAAATTGTATTGTAAACCATTTTGATTTTTCTCGTTGATTTTTTTTTTGTTCTTATTTTTTTTTTGTTCTTATTTTTTTTTTTTTTTTTGATTTTATTTTCTTTGATTTGTTTTTATCAAAACCCTTTATTTTGTTTATATTTTTTTTTTTTGGAAAAGTTTTTATTCCGTCTGTTTTCTTTCGTTTTTTTTTGTTGTTGTTGGAAAAAGTTTTTAGAGTGCAATAAAGTTAAAATGCCTTTGAGTTTACTCGCATGATGTATCACAATGAAATAAGATGAAAGAGTAAAAGAGACAGACTAAATTTCCTTTTATGTATTTGAAAATTTTGTTATTTTTGAAAGTATTTTTTCTCTCAAGTTTTTCATTTCAAAATTGAAAAAAAAAATAAACGAAGAATTTTCCGTTTTAGTTTAAAGAAACCGCATGCGAAAAAAATTGTAAGGAAACGTTTTCTCTTTATTTTTAAGTCTAATTAAATATTACACTGTTCCGTTAGTCAGATTTAATAAATAATATCTTTAGCCTATACATATTTTTATTGTGGGTATGTGTGTGTGTGTATATGTGAGTTAGTTTTACATTATTTCTTTTTATGAAAATTCAAAAAAGCCATGAAACCTAAGATTTATATTCGTCCATTGCGAAATTAATTAATTGTACTAATTATGACGTCACTCAGGAAAAAATAATCATTAAAACCCATAATTGGGAGTCCTTTTATCTCTACAGTTTATTGTCTCTTAAATAATTTACTCTATTATCAATGGGAGCATTGACATAAAAAAATTGTTGATTAGAAAATATAAATAGATAAGAAATAGAAAAAGAAGAAAAGATGAAGAAGAAAAGAAAAATAAAGAAATAAATAAATTGAATCAGTTTCTTATGTTCATCAAAGTTAAACAAATACAATTAACAGAAAATGACAATTACAACTCATTTTATATATATTTCTCTGTAAGCGACATGTTTCTATTGTTCAAATTTTCCCATTTTCTAAATACATACACACACACACATCCCACACTTTTATCCATACTTTCCGTAAGAATTTATATGGGATTTTTGGGAGTGTACGTGTATTAAACCAATTTATACGTGTGTGTGTTTGTGTATTTGTGGATTTGTGTGTGTGCGTCTGAATATGAGTAAAAATGTTTAGAAACATTTGTCACTAAATGTATTTATACATCAATGTTTTCAAATCAATAACACAATCAATCTTTGTAAACGAATACAAATATTTTTTGACCTAAACCTTTAAGGAAGAAGAAAGAAGCTGATGGAAGATGGAAGAAGAAAAAAAAAAAGTACACAAATGATGGCAAAGAAAAAAAAAAATTGGATTTTGGTTTGATTTATATTTTTGTGAAAATTTGGGGAAATTTTTTTTTTCCTTTCTCCCCTTTTTTTTTTTTTGCTTTTTTCAATTGTGATTTTGGTCTGATTAGGAGAGAAAGGATAGTTGACCCTTTTTTTTTTTTGTTATCCTTTTTTAAATTCATCGGGTCAGATTCTTGAATTTTACTTTTCTTCGTTCGTTTTTTTTTTTAGACTTTATTATAGGAAAATTGGGTTCAAATACAATCAGGTTTGACCTTTAGTTTAGTTTTAGTTTTAGTTTTTGTTGTTGTTGTTGTTGTTGCTTTTTCTTGGATATGAATCTAAAGTCGAGAAGAAAATCTTTCGCCTTGTTTATTTTTTTTTTTTTTTTGTTTAAGAAAATAAAAATAAACATAGTTTTTTTATTGTTAAATAAATTGAGGTATAAAATACAGTAAAAATACAATCGAATCTTATAGAAAAGTCAATAAATTTATAAAAAAAGATGAGAAAATAAGAAAATGAGAAAATAAGAAAATAGGAAGAAAAAAAATGGAAGAAATTGTTTTTTTGCTTTTATTGATGTGAGATGAGCTAGTTAATTAATCCTTAGACAATTTGTTGTAACCAATTCTATGATTAGTTGCTTCATTTCACAATCATGATTTTTTCCATTAATGTATAAACTACCAATAATTAATTTGTGTTTGTAGAAACTTCCTTAGCACAATCATTTGTAGTAAGAAGAAAAAAAAGTGTACAAATATGGAAGGTCACAATTTTCACAAAAAAAAAAAAAAAAAACAAAAATTACAACAGTTTACTCATCCACCTTTTTTGTTTTTCCATTTTTTATTTTTAATATTTTATAAAATTTAAATCTAGAAGAAAAAAAAAGGAAAAAAAAGAAGAAACAGAATATCCTTGAATCCTTGAATAAAGTCATTTTGAATATATTTAAGTAGATGGTCTTATGATGACTTTGTTATGGTTATAATATTTAAATTAAATACAAAATCATTAAACTCTAAACGACTCACTTATATAATAATATAAAATATAAGGAACTTTATACTCCTTGACTAAACTTCTTGACAAACACACACACATATAGAACCATATACAACCATATACAAACACACATACAGACAAACATACAGACTATATCGTATGTTAAAGAATAAAAATGAAAAGCAAAGGTGGAAGCAATGTGATGTTGTATTATATTTAACCATTTACGAACACTCAAACACACACACACCCACACACACACACACTAATATTATGTTACTTTTTCTTCTATATCTCCTAATATATTTTAAAATAAATGAAGTTGGAAAATAATGAATACAAAAAAAAGGCGCAGATAAAAGTAAAACAAAGGAAGGTAAAAAGAAAAAAGAAAAGAAAAACTAAATCGAAACTTTCTTTTAAATTATACAATCTTTAATAATTGAAAAAGAAAATTCAAATAGTAATATACACTCGCACACGCACCCATTAACTCATCTACAGTAAGATTAAATTAAAACAACAAATATACAATAAGAAAGTGTAACAACAACTACAACAATAATAATAGTATAAAGACCAAAAAAACTTTCACAAGAAGTCAATAAAATATAAATAAATATATTCAGTTTATAAAAAGCTTTAAATTTAAAATTCATTGGTTGAAATAATAAGCTTGTATGATTGGCGTGGTATAAAGCAGATGTGTCCCATGGTGCTCATTAACACTTACATACAATAAATATATACAAAAACATAGTGAACTTTTTGAATAGAGAATAATTTAGAATGTTGGTTAGAGTGACACAAACACAAATATAAAATATTCTGTCATCTTTTATGCCAAACTAAAAAATTTTGTATTATACCTAAAATGACAATAAAAAAAATAAAGTATATATATCTTTACGAGAAATATGTTTTTGACAGATGTATTTATTATTATTATTTTTGTTCAATAAAATGAAGAAGAAAAAATAAAGCTAAAAAATGATTTTATTTATGGTTCGGTAATAACAAGGTTACGATTTAAAAATCTTTTAAAGATCAATAAATTGGATTTGGTTTTTTTTTTATGACGGAACAAGATTTTATTATCAACGAAATATTTATAACAAAAGTATAATCAAAGAATTGTTCATTAAAATAAAATGTGAATAATAAATGCATCTAGAAGAAATCACATTATTCCTATTGTGTGATCTTTACAAGAACTGACATTATTCCTATTGTGTGATGCTGTGTAAACTAAAAAGCTTTCAGTTAACAGCCAGTTGTCACAATAAAGTTAATAATGTTAATCATTAGCGAAAGAGTTCATATGAATTAAATATTAAAAAATATTTCACAAAACGAATATAAAAACCATCAACTTACTTGAGTACATATAAATTCAGAAACTCTTTCTATTCCATATTTTATAATTGGATCATGTAAACATTTCTAACGTACACATTTTACGTTTTGCCTTTACGAAGATGTTTGAAGTAAAAAAAAAAAAAAATGATGTACACATTTTTTTTTAATTGTGTTTCATTTTATTCAATCCATAAATTTGTTGCAACCTTTTGAAAATGAAGACATCCTTAGAAAAAAGTAGTTAAATCTGTTGGCTTATTTCTATTTGTAAGCAAAAATAGAATTTCTTTCTTTTTATTAATTTAATAATAATTTCCACATAAGTGGAAATAAAATTCTATGTATGAATACACATATGACTCACGATACGTTACATTATGATTTAGTCTCTTTCATTTTTCAACTTGATGTTTTCTATAAAGAATTTTTATTTTTAGACAAATTTTCTTTTTTTTTTTTAAAATAAAAAATAAAAAAACTGTAATGAAAAAAAAAAACTTTTGAATAAATTATAATTAAATAACGGTAAGTGGCAATTAGTCTACACATTTGGAAAGAAAAATTATAATGTTTTGTGTGTTTTATTAGTGAAAATCTGCCATAAAAAAAAAATATAATGGGCGATGTAATATTTCTTTGTGTGATCCTCCTCACATCCTTCGTATAAATAAATTTTGTATTTTTTTTTTTAAAGAAAATGAAAATGAAAAGTTGATGGAAGAAAAAGAGAAAAGAGAAAGAATGAGAAATGAAAGAAATTTGTGATAATACAAAAGAAACATCTTTTATTTCCAATCATTCCAATTTAGTGTTCCAATCAAATAGAATTTAAACGAAAGGAAACTCGACATGAGTGAATGGCTTTGTGTCATCGACGATGACATTTTTTTTCTCTCTCTCTTCTTACACCCCAAAAATATATATATACAGGAATTGGTATTTGTAAATGAGTATATATGTTCTGAACATATAGACGACATTTTGACGACACACGTATATAGAAAAGTATAAAAGACATTTTTTCCATCGTTAAGGATCGAAATAAAATTCTGAAATTTTTTTTTATTTTCAACTTTTTGATTTGAAAATATTTTGCTAAAAATTTCCTTCCTTTTCTGTAACGTTTACACTTTTTGTTTTGTTGCATTTCTTTTTTTTTTATATTTTATTCTTGTAGGATTTCCAATCAAACTTATTAAATGACGTTAGTGTTATTTATTCTTTGACTGAAAATTTATTAACGAAATAATGAAAGTGCTATCATAGAATGCACTTGTAGTAAATACGGAAGTTAATTACTGAATATAATTCAACTGAATTCATCCCCCTTCTTCGACACTTAATGCTGTTCGTATTTATATTTTAATAAGGCAAATTAAAACAGAAACTTCTAATTTCTTTATAAAAAAAATGTGAACAATTTTTGATGAGAAAAATCTAAAATTTAACCATTTTAATGTAGACTATTGCATGATTGTAGAAAAGCTCTATTTAATAGCTTCAAAGTCTACTCTAAACACTTTACATTTTAATTTAACATTTCCTTTACTTTTTTTTTCTATCGCACTGACAACAGAGAAGGAAAGGAAAACAAACTTTCAGAAAGCCAGGGAGAACATTCTTTTTTTTTTTTTTTTTTGAAAAGGATAAAGACGAAAAACCTCCATCACCAGCCATAATTGGCACCACGTGAAGCTTTATACTCTAATACAGTATTAACAACAATAACAAAAATAACAATAACAAAAGTGAAAGTCTAAAAAATGTCTAAAGGGGTTGAACACAGTATGCGGTGAAAATTTATTTAAAAAAAAAAAATGGAGTTGTGCCAAAGGATAAAGGTGAGATGAAAATGAGAAAAAAGAAGTAGAAGGATGAAAAAAAGAAGATGAAGATTTGTTGAAAAAAAAAAGAGAAAGATAACAGAAAAAAAATAAGAAGAAGAAGACGAAGAAGACGAAGAAGAAAAAAATGGCAAATTGAAAGGAAATCGAAAGTATTAAGGTGCTATCTTTAGATATAATTCATTTATTTATATTTGGATAAAAGGAAAAATATATTTATTGAAAATTCCTTATGTTTTATTTTCTTGGTACCAACAATAACAAAAACAAAAAAAGAAACAGAGAGAAAAACTAAAATCAAAGAAGAAAAAAATTAAAGACTAGAAACAATTTTTCAAAATAATAAAATGAAAATGGAAAATCTATTTTCCAAAAAAGAAAATGAAAAAAAAAGAAAAAATTGATTTATTATGACAAATGTTTTGAACAAATCGATTCAAAAATAATAGAAAAAAAAAAAGAAAAAAAAAAAGAAAAAAAAGAAAGAAAAAATGACTTTTGAATTTTCCATTTAAACCGTTTAAAATAAATGTGAAAATTTATGCAACGATTTGTCCTGGGTTTTTTTTTATTTTTTTTTATTTTCACTCGTTTTGTATGTATGTGGATCTAACTCTTTATACCTACATAATATGAATGAAAATTTGTGTCTGTTTGTTTTGCGTTTCTCCTTTTTTCTTATTTTTTTTTTGTGTAAAAATGAAAAATTACATAAATGTCGTCCTTTATACGACGTTTATAATAATAATAATAATAATATTCAAAATATATTTTCTCTTGTTCTCTCTACATAAACTATGATGCATATTTTATTTTTTCTTATTCAATATTAACGTGTAACTATTTTTTTTCTTCTTCTTCTTTTTATATTTTTTATTTTTAAAATTCAATGAATTTATAAATAAAATGGAATTGATTTTGTTTTTAAATTTAAATTATAATCTGGAAGTTTATAATTAATTTTAAGTGAGAAATTAAAAATAACGAATGTTTAATTCTGTACAAAATTAATTACCTACAGTAATTAATATAAACTGGAGTATGTTGCAGGTTAGAAGAATGATAAAACATAATTATTCCATTATGTTGCAATTTTATTGTTTCATTTATCCTTTATATATAGTCAATATATTCTTCCCATCGTGCACTGTCAAAATTTTTTTTTAACTTTCATTGTCTGTGTCGCATTTTCTTCCTTCGTCGCTTTTCTTCAATTTCTTGTTTTTTTTTTCTTATAATAGAAAATCTACTCGTCTTATGCACCTTTAATACAAACATCACATTTTTATTTTATAACACATTCTTAATATTAACAATCTTACTTTATCATCCTACTCACAATTCTCAACTCTTTAGCCAAAAAAAAATAGTGTAAAGACTGATTTACATTGTATGACTTCGTTGGACCAAAATTACAATTTTTTTTTTGATTTATGATGCGTCAATGACAATTACATTTTTTCTGAACATATTCCAAAATTGTCATCGATAGAGATGAAATTATAAGGATGAACATATCATGTAGAACGGGTTTTAATGCATGAAGACTTACTAGATAGAAAAATGATGTCTGCTAGTGATAGAAAATCTGTTTCTTGTTATTATTCTTTATTGTAAATGTAAAAAGTAAAGTCACAAAATATGAATCAATTATTATCTCTAAATGTTTTAAAAAGAAAAAGTAGATGAATAAATAATACAGACAACCTTTATTATTTATTTTCTGTTAATTTGTGAATCTCTTCTCTTCATAAACCATTATTATTAATAATATTAAATAGATTTTAGGCTTTAACCTTTTCGAAATAACATAAAAACCTTTTACTAACCTCTGGAATAATATTTTGTTAATTATTCATTATTGAATAAAATTTGAATAAATCGATTTTGAAAATTTAGTAACTTTTATTTTATTTCTGCTGAAATTTGATTGAGATTTTCATGTGAAAGAAAATAATGGTTTTCGTCAATTGTTGCAAAAAATATTGTTGTTAAAAAATATTTTCATATTATTGAACTTACTTACAAGAATTAAAGCCACGCTGTTGTAGAGTAGACTCTAATCAATACGTTACCGGGTTAGAAATAATTCCATTACTAGAATTAAGAATTAAAACCAGGATTAAATAAATTTCACTGATATTTTCCCTAGAATATTCGTAATGTACTTCTACTGAACCGTGTTGTTAATTAACACAAAACTATAAAACAAAAGGTGTACTGCCGTGTGTGTGTGTGCAATTTTTATTGGTTGAACAAAAAGTAATACGAATAAAAAAAAAAATCATGAAAATTGAAATGTCCTTAAAATGAATATAAAACGAAAACGGATAATAATAATAAAAATAAAACAGAAAAAAATTCATTTATTTCCCATCTCATATAAAATAAAGAAAAAGAAAAAAGAAAGAAGTTTTCTTTTTATATTTATTACAGATCCTAATCAATAAAATAATAAAAAAAAAAAAATCATACTCTAGCTGTAGCTTTAACATTTTCCTTTTTGTGTCTGTCTGTTTATCGGTGTATGTTTATGTATTTATGTATGTTGTGTGTGTGTGTGTGTATAGGAATATGTATTTTTCGTTTTTCGATGTAGGTATACGATTTGTGCATATTATATTCAAAAGTATAATCCAAGGAAAAAAGAAAAAAAAAAAAGAAAAAAGGAAGGAAGGCCATTTTCAATCTTCCAACGGGGTCCGATTTATGGCAAATGCTTCGTCCATATGTTACGCTTGTCGAATAGCCAATATTCATAGATGATTTTTTTTTTTTGGGAAATTGGGAAAAAAAAGAATAAAATGAGAGAGAGTGAGATTTTATTTAGGCGTATTTTCTTTACCGTTTTAAATCTGTAATCAAATCGGTTTTTGAAAAAATATTTTTTTAGGCAATTTGTACAGAAAATATCCAATAATAAATGACAAAAATCTAATGGATAAAAGTAATTAAGTAATTAAGAGCTAATTTAATCACATAAGTAAATTTATTAAATACAAATGTGTTCTCTTATTTTTATTAAATTCATGAGAATATTTTTACACCAAATATATTTACTTTTGTACGAAACAAAATACTAAATTTAATTTTTCTTCAAATGTTAAAAATTTTCACACAAAATAAATTTAACAGAAATTAATTTAACTTAAGAATAAGTTGATGGCTCTGTTAATAATAATTAATTGATACTAACGTTAAATTAATTGTGATGTCTTCCGTTTGTATTTGATTTATTACATCAATATCTCATTCCTCCGTAGACTCATTGAATTTAATGGATTAATTGACTTTTATGTAGAAAAAAAAATAACATCACGTCATGTATAAAAATAAAACAAATTCATGAAAATATTCTATAATCAGAATACGACATAAATCTTAGATAGTTGAATTAGAAAATAAAAACTGTTTTCAATTTACTCACTTTAGAACTTTTAAGATGAAAAAAAAGACAACATAATTGTACCAATTTTCCATTAAATTTTCTTATGAAAACAAAATGAAAAAAAAATTGTTTATCTTTAAAATGCAATCAAAATTGTTTACCGTATTTATTTTACTTCCATTGGTCAATTGTATAATTATTATTTAAGTTTTCCATTGAGGTTTTTCCATTTAAAAATAAAAACTTTTTTAATAAATCAAATTAGTTATTGAGATTCAATAAAATATAAATAGAAAAAGACTATAAATTAGATGACAGGAGTAGTGTACAGTAAATATTGTTAAGAAGTTTAATAAAGAGTAAAAGATAGTAGTGAAAACGATGAGAGAAATAGAATACAGTATAAAAAAAAGGAGACATTTTATCCTTCAATATCCTGTTTCCATGTCATATAACAGCAATTCATTTTAGGTGAACTACTTTTTCTGTCTTTTTATATAATGTTTAAATTGTATAACGAAATTTTAGTTTTGTTAAGTTAGATTTTTACGTTAAACAGGGGTGGGCATAGGTACCTCCCATCCACACATATCTATTAGAATCTTTTTGTTTTTTATCTTCATGATTTCTTAATATAATTTTCGATGATCTAATTTTTATTAATAAAATTAGGGATGCATTATAAATGAGTACTTACATTCTAATCTTCGTCTTATGTATTCATTCTTTCAAATTTCAACATATGCCCATGTAAAGGAAAAAAAGAAAACTCCTATACTGTCGATAGGATATCCTACGAAAAGACAATGTCTATTGTCAAGTTAAGATAAAATATAATAAAATATATATGTAATGTACAGTAATACAGGACATAATATACTATATTAAAGGAAACTATCTATCTAAACATTTTGGACATTGCCTATATAATAATATAACACTCACTATATATACTTTATTTATATGGATGAAGTTGAATAGAATAGAATCGGTTAAATGTTAAAAAGACAGAAAGTAGAAAAATAAAACTATAGAGCAAAAAAAAAAGAAAAAGAAAAAAAGCCGACAGAAAATACCAAACAACCAACGAAAGAATATAATATAGGTAAGAAGAAGAAGAGTCAGAAGAGCCTATTGAACACGATTAAAGGATTTAGATATTGGAACATTATGCGAAGCAATGACACTAAATTTGATTTCTATCGGGTTATATATAAAATGAGTCCAACGGAAAAAAAAAAAGAAAAAAAGGAAAGAAAAGAAAAGAAAAAAGAAAGATGAAAATTGTGTATTTTCTTTTAAGAGAGAATATAAATTTTGTGATCGGTAAATCTGATTTTTTTTTCTTTCTTTCCTTTCTTTTCATTTTCTTTATACTTTCGACTCCCTAAATTTATATAATAATAATAATAATAATAATAATACGAACTTCGTTGTTTTTTTTTTCCTTCTCTGGATTTAGTTTTATTTTTATATGAAAATGATTTTGAATATAGAAAAAAAATCGAAGAATCTAAGCGACCTTTCACATTGCACAAATCCATAAAATATAGATATATTTTGTCTATAAGAGAGAGGGGCATAAAAACATACACACACACACACACACATACTCATATATACCTAACTTAGATTGTTTGATTTTTATCAAATGAATTACATTTTATATATATTTCTCTTGTCTTTTCTTTTCTTCTTACTATATATTTTCTTATGTTTCACTTCATTCAAAAGAGGTATCAGACGGTAACAACAACAAAAACAACAAATATAAGAACAGAAAGAAAAAAAAAATTAGAATCCATTTATATGAAGTCTATTGTAGAAAATCGTTTCTTTTTTTTTTTTTTTCTTACTTTTTTGTTATCATTTTATTATCAAATATAAATTCAATACTAAAAATAGAAGGGAAAATTACACACTTTAAAAGTTCATTTGAAATAATAAAATTTTTCAATATATATATGTGTGTGTGTGTATATGCGAATATTTTCGACATACCTGTATAAGCTTATTGTCTGAGATAATTTTTTGGGAAATTCAATTTTCTCTATTGGAATTTTTTGTATTTAAGAGGATTATAGATAAATTTTTTCATTCATCTATTGTCTTGTCTTTCATAGTTTACACTTAAATCTTGATTACATTCTTCGTCATCTAATTAAATTATTTGTACATTTGGAAAATCGTATTTGGAAATTTAATAAAATGAATTCAAGGTGAAAACTATTAAATCCATTTAACGAAATAGATATTTCTTGGTTCCCATCATAATTTTTGTGTTATCCCAAAAATGAATTTAACTCAGTGGGATCACTAAACCGTCAAATTTAACTGATTGGGAACTTTGATTATTTGGTGTGGAGATTTTGATTCACAACCGTGTTTACTTCAATCCAATGAACGGTTTCAGTAGATTTTTACCATTATCTAATAATAGATTCTATCAAAAAATTCAACATTTTCTTCAATAGAAAATTTCTTTTCTCAGAATTCTGATAGACTTACAAAGAAAGAAAGAAAAATCACAAGATCATAATAATGCTTTTTTTTCTTCTTGCAAACAATAAAATGAATGAAAATTTACATATTATTATAAGTTGAAGCCTTTTTTTTCTTTTCTTACATTCTTATACGACAAATAAATGAGCAAATCCATTTTATCTTTCTACAATTTCACACACGAATAGTCAAATATTACCTTATTCAAAGAACAATTTTTTCTTAGTGATTTGTGATATCGTAGATTCAGGAACAAAGATTTATTTTACATTATATTATTGAGAAAAAAAAAAAAAAGAATAAAAACAAATTCTACATAAAGACAGTATGTGGTTTATGATAAACATTTTCATTTTTCTGTATTTTCATTTTTCTATATTTTCACGATTATTCTGGAAATAATTTTATTATGGTTGATATTTTTTTCCTTAAACATAAATTAATGAAAAATCATTTTAATGTTAAGAAATTTTAAGTCCCTTATTGGTTTTGTATATTGGTTTAGATAATTTCAAGTACAACAATTTATCAAATGAATTATTCTATTGTTTAGTTAATTGTGTTGACATCTGTTATCTTTAATGTGTTTCAGTGAAGAAGAATGAATCATCAATTAATCAATAACGAACATAATTTATTGTGAAAAGGGGGAAAATATTAAAATGAATATTTCTACAAAATATCGTTGATTTGTTGTTATCTGCCAAAACGAAACGTACTTCTTTAGTTTAACATTTTTCACGAATTTGTTGTCACATGAATACAAGAGTTTGGCAAATATAAAACAAAATAACGAATCACTGATGAATGCAAGACTTATCATTTTGTTCATAAGTTAATTTTCAACTTATATTGTCAAATAGTTTTGTCCAAATTAGTTTTGTCCACAAAAAATAGAAAAACTTACCTAAAGTAAACAACAACAAATTGTTGCTGAATATATCAAAGGATAAAATATTATGAAATTAAATCTTCCTTTTAATAAAATTTCCTTTTTTTTCCTTCAAGAAGTTTGTAATTTGATTAAAAAAAAAGGGAAAAAATGCGATAAAGTTTTCAGCAACATACTTTTCTCTTCTTTTAAACTGAATTCAAACAACAGTATAAAAAATATTTAAATCAGAAAAGAAGGAAAATTCAATTACATTGTACAATTTAATTTTAAAAATTATCAGATAATTTTATAGAAAAAGAAACAAAGAAATAAATTTTTTATTCATTGAACTAATCGAACATTGAATTTTATAACTTCATTCAATTTTCATCTTTTCGTTTTGTTTTCATTTTGTTTTCTTTTTTTTTTTTTTTTGTGTTACTTTTCTGTAACAAAAATCAATTGTCCAACGGAATTTTTCGTGTCCCTTTTCTATAGAATTTTTTTTTTTATCTCAATTGATTCAACCAACCTGTGGAATTTATAAAAGAAACGACAAAGAATTGGGGATTTGTTTTTTTTTTTGTATTCAAATACAATTGGTAATTTTAATAACATTTTGAATGTTTCCAATGGTACTTGGACAATTTTCTATTTTCATTTTATCTTTGTTCTTTACATTATTTGTTATTTGTCCAAATGATTCTCAATCTTTTTTTTTTTGTTGTTCTGAGACAAACTGGAAATTTAAAAATAACGAAATATTTTCCTTCATAAAACTACAGAAGACATAAATTAAGTACAAAAATTTTCATCTGTCCAATGCAGTTTTCAAAACTCAATTGTTGGGTTCATAATAAGTTCAAAATTATTATAATTATGGGAAATTATTTTTTTAAGTTTTTTTTTGTAGAATTAATTTTTTGTTGCTTGTTTGAAAATATAAAAAATGTAGAAACAGCGAAAATATCAACCAGTTTGTCCATTCTGCTCATTTTGTTTTTTATTTTGTCATTCTGTTGTCCGCATTTTATTTTTATTTTTTCACAATTTTAAGAACAATTGTGTCATCAAATTGTGTACAATCAAATGGAATGACCGAGGCTTTTTGGTTTATTCTATTTTATTTCAAATGTTCTTGATTTTTAGTTTTACTTTGTCTCATCGTACATTTTTTTGTTCATTTAAATCAATTTTCATTATAAACAATACATTTGTAATTTTTGTTGTTCTTCTTTTTATTTTCTCGTTAGATATTATGGTTCATTTAGTTTCTGTTGTTTTAAATTAAATTTTTCATATCGATTTTCCTAATTATTATCCATTTGTTAGAAAGAAATAAAAAAATACTCTTTGATTTTTTTGGAATTGAATCAAAAATTTGTCACATGTTTTTTTTTACTGTTGTTCCAATCATAATAATAATTAAAAATAAAATTTGATTTCGTTTAAATTGAAATTTTTAAGTATCTTTTAAATAATTAATTTGATTCGTCATTTAACAAATTAAAATCTTTGATGTTCTGCATGCATAACCAAAAATAAATACTTGAAAAATATTTCACGTTATTATTTTTTCGTTTGAAAAATTAAATATCCCAGACAATTTCTATAAAGTCTAATTTCCCTATTCATTTATTTTCTTCATTTTAATTCAATTTTTTTTTTATAAATTTATAAACATTACTAACCATTAACTAAATACTCATTTTATTCACAATATGAATGTATTCAAGATAAAAGATGCAAGATTTTCCTATTTTAGATTTTATTCTTTCTTCTAAATATTTGTTTTATTTATCTTTTGGTTTTTTTTTTTGTTTTTGTGGTTGTGCCGCATATAAAATACGTGTTTAACATTTTGAATCAAAAAGTTTATACTTCAATAATATTTCTATAAAGAAATTCTTTAGTTTGTACTATGATGTGTACAAGCTTTTTGTATTTGTTTGTTGCATCAATGCACACACTAGAATGCAATTTTTATTTTTATTTTTACTTCTTTTAACCAAAAAAAAAAAAACAAAAAATTATTTTTTGTTTTGAAGTTAAACATTTCTAACTAACAGATTTTTTTGGTATGAATTGATGCATGTTTTTTTTTTGTTTTTGTTTGGTTTATTTAAAAAAATATAGAAACTTTTGAATTAAATTAAAAAATTAATAATAAAAATATAATAAAAAATAGAAATACAAAATGGATTAAAAAATGCCAAAAAAAAAAAAAGAAAAAAATACAAAAATAACAACAACAAAAAATTTCACATTGATGTTTTAATCGATTATCCGATTAAAAGTGATACTGACTGGTCAATTTAATTAAAAATGCAAATCTAAATTAATAGCCTCTATCGTTATTTTTTTTTTTATTTTTTATTTATGCAGTGTGGTGTGGTGAAGATTAATATTTACCACGGTATGTCGAAATCATTTCACCTGCTCAACCCCTAAATTGCATCATTTCGATTGGATATTGCCATTTTGATCCGATTTGCGCCACTAAATTATTATATATTTGTGTGTGATGTTGATGATGATGATGATGATGATGATGATGATGATGATGATGATGATGATGATGATGTGTGCATATAAAGAGAAGCAATATTTTTATGATCTCCACCCTTCTCATCATTTTTATTCATCAATATTTGATTACACTGAATGACACTTTCATTATTATTTATAATTCGACTTTTCGTTGTTTTTTTTTATATCCTCTTTAACTAATCCAATTGATATATGAGTTAATGTTAAGTCATCATATAAACCGGGTTGCAATAATATAAATGCAAAGTTTCAGTATGATTAATTTTATAAACAATTTTATATTTAACTTTGTCTCCCACCAATAAAAAATGAATTACCTAATTATTGGAGTTTTATAATTAAGTAGAGTTAATTATAGGAATTCATCGATTCATTGTAATTTTTCAAATGATGAAAGAAATTTGTAATTTATCTTTTTGCTCAACGAAAAACTTTTATTAAAACAAAGAATGAATTTTGATTTCATTTTTTTTTTTGGAAAAGAAAATTCACTTCACTAAATTATTTTGACTTTGAAGTGATTAAATTTTTTCTAGAATTTTCGAACCATTAAAAGTTTAACGATTTCCAAATGGAACCGCGTAATTCATACAGAGAATAAATTTAATATTTTTGTGTCAGACTTCTTTAAATTTCGTTATATTTTCACGATGCTCAATCACATAACATTTTGCTAATATTTATCATTAAAGAAAGAAGTTTTTTTGAAAGTGAAAGAATTGAAGAAAAATGGTGAAAAAAAATAAGAGGACAGAAATTTAAGTCCAAAAGAAATTCAATCAAAATAAACTAAGGTATTTATTTTATAAATTTAATCGGGAAAGAAATGACACAACAACAAGAAACTAGAATCAATCAAAATAAAAAAAAGTAATAAAAGTAAGAAGTAGAAGTAGAAGTAGAAGAAGAAGAAGAAGAAGTAGAAGAAAAAATAATGACATCAAACTCGTATATTCAATATATCTCATTATTTTTAATCTTATATTTAACATTTTCATTTATTTATTTTTTCTATTCTTGTCCATTTTTAGTTTTATTATTTTTCTGTAAGTTTTTTTTTTTATTTTTTTTCGTTTTTTTTATTCCCATTGCCAGAGTCACGACAAGGAGTAAATGATATGATTATGATTGCTTTCGTCAAGAGAGAGAAAAATGAAGAATTGTTTTAATTTATTTTTATTCTTCTTCTTCTTCCTCTTCTTCTCTATTAAGAAAATAAATAAAAAAAAAAGTTAAGTTTGATTCTTTTAAGTTTTCTCTCTGGATAGTTTTTTTTTTGTCTCCATCATTTTTTCTTCACTTGTTCATATTTTATTATTTTCTTTTTAAAAAAAAAATGATTATTTCCTTTCAGTTTCCATTTCATTTTGTGTATTATTTTTTTACTCTTCAATTTAGATGAAATTTATTATTATTATTTTTATAAGAAAAAAAAAAAAATAAGATGAAGATGAAGATGAAGAAGAAGAAGAAGAAGAAGAAGAAGAAGAAGTGGAAGTGGAAACAAAATAATGTTATAGAATGGAAAAAAAAAATATTAATTGACTTCATTGTGTCAAATCACAGTTCACAAATGTGAAGAAAATATAATAATAAAAGTCACAATTTTTCTCGATTATTTTTCTTCCTTTTTTTTCCTTTCTATCTTACTTCATTGTTTCTTTATTTTTTTTTTTCAATTTGATTTATAAGGAAACTGAAGGAGAAGCGAACAACAAAAAAAAAGGTGTAACAAAAATTACAGACAAATGATGAAATAAAGAGAAAAAAAATGTCAGTCTCAATTGAGAACAAAATTAAAAGAAAAGAAAGAATTATTTTGTACCTTTGTAAATGAGTTTTGTTTTTTGTAAATTTCTTTTTAAAATTAAACTTTAATAATGTTTATTATTATAAATACGATGACTACATTCTTAACAATTTTTTAAAAATTGTTGTTGAAATCCCAACATTAAAAAACAGAAAATCAAAATGAAATTTATTTAATTGTTGTTGTGTATCGACAAAATATAAGTCAACTGTCTTATGTTAGGTTTCTTATAATTTTTTCATAATTTATTAATTGAGAAAAACACGAAAGATTATGTGAGGGAAATAATTGCATAAGGATATCAGTAATCCTTAGCAAAAGATCTCAACAAATAGGATTATTCAACATTTTTTCCCCCATTTATCCAATTTATTATAAATATTTAATGAATATTTAATTTAATGATCAAATTGAAGAGTGGATTAGTTTACGTTAATTTTTCTTTAAGTGATTATTTTTCCTTAGGAAAATTGACCAATAAATGAATTACAAAAATTATTTTCTATTTTCATAATCACAAATCTGACATTGAATCAATTGATTCAATTATTAGATGATAATTAATTTTATTTCTAAATTAAATATAAAATGTTTGTCGAACAAAAATAATTAGTTGCGCTAAAATTTGTAAATAAAGAAGGGATAATTAAAATCATAAGAAGAAAAAAAATGTCCGTAAGACTTTTTGTAGTTTACAATTAAAAATTTTATCCAAATAACTTCTGTTTTTTTTTGTCTTTACTTAACTAAACAAATTGTAATTTAAGGTTTTGTACATTCGTTTTGTTGAATAAAAGAAAAAGAAAGAAAAAAAAATGTATAGAAATTGTTATGGAAGAATTCTTATCAATTACTTTATTTTAATACAAATTTTTTTTTCGTTCATCCTTCATTTTTATTCTTCAAATCTAAATTAAAAAGCTTCAAATGTAGTCTTTTTTTTTAAAGTTTTTAATCAAAAAAAAAAAAAA
The DNA here is from genome assembly GCA_963082725.1 of Pedicia rivosa. Taxonomy (NCBI): domain Eukaryota; kingdom Metazoa; phylum Arthropoda; class Insecta; order Diptera; family Pediciidae; genus Pedicia; species Pedicia rivosa. Next base: position 5,343,642 of record OY720152.1, read on the forward strand.
AGATCTTGCACAGAAATCTTTTATTTCAATTGACGAAGAAGTAGAATATTTTTATTATTTACTTTTTTTTTTGTTCAGTTTTATAAATATTCATGTTTTAATTATTTCTCTTTCAAATTTTTGGTTCCGTTGTTGGAATTCCAATTTCCATTGTTGGAATTCCGAGTTCCGTTGTTGGAATTCGGAAGTTGGTTGTGAGAGTATAGAAATCTTTTGAGAGAATTCTGAATCCCATTGTGTGAATTCTTAATTCTGTTGTGGGAATTCCAAATTTTGTTGTGGGAATTCCGAATTCCGTTGATTTGCATATGAGATGTGAGGCTACTTTTTTTCTCATTTGTCGATGACGATTAATTAAATGTCTACCACTATTAAAAATATCGTAAATAAAAAGCTGTAGCTTTAAATTTAAATTATTGAATATGATTCACATAATTTCCATTTAGTGATAAAATTAAATTAAAATAACATGAATTTGTTGTGTTTTGTAGTCTTTGGATTATAAATTTATAGGAAAAAGTTTTTAATATTCCAACTAATTAGAATGGAATTCAAACCGTTAATATTTATAAACAGATGATATTGATGAAGATCGATCATATTGCCACTTTGCCACAGCGTGACAATTATTTCAATTAAAAATCACTTAATTTATTTTCTTTTCATATTAATTGTTGAAAATTTGTATATGGTTCTCTCCAATATTTTCCTGATAAAACATTTAAAATTAATACATATTCACACACACACGCGCACACTCACAAACACACACACATTTTATCAGTGTATAAAAAATTCACTTGCTTATGAATAGAATAAACAATTTAAAATTGTTGAATACCAAGAAGAAAATCAAGAAGAAGAAGAAGAAGAAGTACAAAATTATTAAATTAAAATTAGAATGTAATATTTTATAGATTTCTATTAGCGTCATTACCAGGAACTGTATGGTGTTTTGAATACTTATAATACAATATTATATACTCTACAGTAAGTATAAAGAATTTCAACCCTATTTATATTTTATATTTTACGTTATTAAGATGAATTTGAAAAAAAAAAAAGTTATAAATGTTGATGACGTTGTATCTATACATAACGAAAAACACGTGTGCGCGTGTGTGTTTGTGGCTTAATTTTTTATTCAACTTGACTTTTGATCATACCTTCTATTTTCGTTGTTTTTGTTGTTAACTTTTTTTGTTGCCAAATATTAAAAGTAACAAGCTAAAAATGCATTTAATTATTGTTAGGTCAGAATAAGTTACAATTGAAAAAGTTGAACTTGGATGAATTTTATTGTTATTAAAATGAAAAATAATTAACATTTTTTTTCTATTGTTGCTTCAGTGACACGAACAAGTTGAAAGGAAATCGTTTTATTTTTAATTTTTTTACTCAACACAAAATTGTCTTCAATTAAAAACCAAAAAAAAAAAAGCACATCATCAACAACAACAACAACAACAACATAACGAAGAAAAAAAAAAGGGAAAATCGTTTATTTTGCCATTCACATAATTTGAATAAAATATAATAAAAGCGTTCATCCTCAACAATAACATTTTCTCTATTTTCCTTTCAGTTTTTTTTTTTTGTTTCTTCATATTGTTGTTGTTAGCTTTTTCATATCTTTTTCTTTTTTTTCTTTTTTGATGGTTGAACCCCGCCTTTTGCCTATTGCTTGCAGATTTAGATAAAAGAAATTTTTTTTTTGTGTTGTTTTTCTTTTTTCTTTTCGTAAATCCTTACGAATTTGAAGTGCCTTTTAGACCGGACAATTCTTATCACAATGTACCATCCGCACACGCATCCTGTTTTGTTGTTCAATTCAGTCTATATAAAAAGAAATAAAATAAAAAGAATAAAAAAAAAAAAAAAGAAGAAGAAAAAATAAATATAAGAAAGAAAATTAGGTGGTGGGCGTGAGGTTCATTGGTGATGTAGGATGAAATGGGGCTAGTTCGGAAAATCGTTTTTCTTCTATATAAATACAATTTCACTTTCTCTCTCCTTTTTCTCTTTTTTTTTTCTTGCCATTTTTGTTTCTGGTTGTATTCTGAAGGGTTTGATTGCTATCACTATTAGATGCATGAATTGTTGTCGCAATTCTAGAATTTTTCTTCTTTTTTTTTTTCTATTTTATTTTATGTTCTCGTTCCTCCTTCTCGCCCTTATTCTCTTCATCATCTTTTTTTTTCTTCGAAAAATATGATTGCAAGGTCCCCACTAATAAAATGATTATATTTTATTTTGGTATAAAAAGAAGAAGGACACAGATGAGAAGAGGTTTTCTCTTCATTGGTTTGAATTTGTTGTTAGGATTGTAGAAGAGAAATTGTGAAGGAATCAAACTATAAAAGGGAGACTGTAAAGAAAGAAAAAGAATTTCAAACAATTTAACAGCAAATGAAAATTGAAAATTGTAGAAAAAAAAAATGGAATGGGAGAAAAAGAAAAACACTAGAATAGAATAGGAAAAACCTGTGACTGTAGGAAGAATAAGAAGATCGAAAAAAAATTAGGAGTTGGCGAAGGAGACGTTAAGAAAAATTACATGCTCATTATGGTTTATGTTCCTCTTTCTCTATTTATGACTGAAGTTTGTGCCTGTTAACTTAAATTTTCTTTTTATTGTTGAGTTTTTCTTCTTCTTCTTCTTTTTTTTTTAACGAACTTTTTTTTTCTCTTCTCTTTTCTGTTCAATTCTCGTCTTCATTCTATTTTTTTTTTTTATTTTATTTTATTTTTCTTTTTTCTTAACTTCATTCTTTCTGTCGTCGTCAAGTTCTAATTTAACATTAAATAAAATAAAATAAAATAAAATAAAAAGAGAAAAGAAAAGAAAAAAGAAAAACTTTCGTTTATTTTACTTGTACCTGCAGAAGAAGAAAAAAAACAAAAAAAAAACAAAAGTTTGATTGAACTTTTTTCTCTTTTCACTGTTTCTGTTTTTTTTTTTTTTGTACTTTTCTTTTTACAACAACGGATTTTTTTTTTAGCTGTTGTTATTGTTGTTGTTGTTATTATTATATTTAGCTATTCTCTTTCTATTTTTTCTTTCTTTCTTTCTTTTTTATTTTCAATGATGGAAAATACTTCTAATTCAATCATTCGTATCAGAATTGTAGGTACAGTGAAGAAAGTATCGTTACAAAAACAACAAAAAGAAAATGACTTTTTTTTTCTTCAAAAGAAGAAAATCAAAAAAAAAAAAGAAATAAAATAAAATAAAAATCGTTACAACTTTTCACTTTATTTGGTTTTTCGTTTACGTTTTATAAGAAAAGAAACAAAAGAAAAGTGTGGAAAAATGAAGGAAATCTAAACAGTTTGAACAGAAAAAGAAAACAATAAAACAAGTTGCGTATTACAAAAAAAAAAGAAGAAGGAAAATGATCTTGGTGATGGTTGAAAATTACTAATGGTACAGGACAATACACTTGATACTGGATGCTCAGGATTAAAATGATGGTTTGAGTTTTTACTGTTTTTGTATTTTGTAGAAAAGAAAATATAAAATTTGTTGGGTGGTTGGTAAGCAATTTCATGGCTTTTAATCATTTGGACAGTTTGAAACGTGTGTTTTTATTTACCCCTCACTTCTTTTTCATCATCTTTTTTTTTTTTGTTTTCTTCCTTTTGACTTCTCTTGAGTGTAAATTGGCTTTTATTACTTTTTTTTTTGCTGTTGTTGTTGTTGTTGTCTTCATTTTTTTTTTGTTCTTCTTTTTAAACAAGAGAAAAGAGAAACATAAAGAAAATTGTATTCTTCATCTCAACGATTAGATAAGGATGTTAAGGATATTATATATTATTATTACTATTTTCACCCCTCATTTTAAGACAACAACAAAATATAAAACGAAAGAAAGAAAAACTGTATTTTTATCCTGTCGAAAATTGTTGCTTTATTTTTATATTAAAAACAATCAGAACCAAAAAGAATAAAATAAGAGAAGTTGATTCTAAAATATACTGCATTATATCGAATATAAATTTTATCATCACCGTCCTGATCATTACGATAATCATCATGAGATTTTCTTTAGCACTATATAAACAACAACAATTACAATAACAAACAACAGTAACTATAAACTGTTGTTAAAATGACAATAACATATCCGAAACGTGATGTTATATCGCTTAATGCACAAGAAGAATTGATGTCCTGATTGAATGATTCTTCTTCTTCTTCTTCTTTATATTTTTTTTCTTTCGACTTCTTCTTCTTCTTCTTCTTCTTCTTATTCTTTCATCATCATCTTTTTATTTTATTTTTTTCCCTTCTTCTTCTTTTTGGATTTTCTTGGATAAATTTTATTACGTAAGTATATGAAATTTTCTCGTTAAACGTGATTCGATTTATAAATTAGACAAACATTCATCATATAACAGAGCCCAGCCAAATAGAAAAAGAAAATATATATATAAGAGATAAGAAAAGATAACGTAGGTGATGGCAGAACTGGGGTGGAGGTTAGTTGGAGGTAGAAAATGATTTTTTTTTTCTGTTGAGTTGTCAAAAAAAAAAAAAAAAAAAAGTGGATAAAACTAAATTCTTCCTCTATATAAATATAAATTCACTGTATGTTCTTCTATCTGTTCAAAATGGGTAGTTTTCTTCTTGAGTCAACCAACAGAAGAAGCAAAAAGAAAAGAAAGAAAAAAAAATGAAAATATTGAAGAAGAAAATAGGAAAAATTTGTTGAACAAAAAATAGAAAATAGAAAATAAGAAAGTCTATGACATTTTTCCTTCTATTATTCTATTCGTAAAACAAACAGACAAAATAATAGAAAAAAAAGACAGAAAGTTTCACCTTTTCACATAATGTGATGATGAATTTTCTTTGCTTTTGATCCTTTTTTTTTTGACTCTATCATAAAAAACATACTGAATTATTTGGAAAGTTTCAATTTTTTCTATTGTCAATATTTTATGTTATTTTTCTTTCAACAAAAAAAAAATTTGGTCAGCAGCAATAGAAATTATAGGAAAATTAAATCAGATTTTATATTTAATCCTTTCTTGTGATTTTATATTTCACTTAAATTGGCTCACAAGAATATTTTCCTTAATACATTTGGAGACTCAGAAAACAGTGGAATGTTCTGGATTATATTTTAATTGTAGACAACGGGTTTGACAGTCAATCTAAGACAGTTTAAATCACGTTGAATTTGTATCGTAGTTTACGTTTAAATTCTGGTAAATAAATATAATTTCGGAGAGAACAAAAAACAATAATTTAAAAAACGGATACAAAAATTAGACAATAAAAATGTAAGAAAACAGAGAAAAAATATAAAAATAAAAAGGTTTGTAAATTCACAATAAAATATTAGTGGAAAAAGGGTAAATATATAATTTAGGAAACTTGATTGTGTTTGTGTGTGTGTGTATGTTTATGTGTGTATATGCTCATATTTATTTTTCTCACTTTGGTCTAAGTTCTCTGTTGAATACTTAAGTGAGAGAAAAAAAAAAATAAAGAAGAAAAGTTAGATTAAGCTTCCTTATTCATCCCCGGATTTTTCTTTTCTCGTTTTCTGTTATATAGTTTCTACCTAATTTCACAAATAATCCTTTTTTCGTATACATACCTTTCCCTTCGTTTTTACACCTTCTCTATATAGTATACAACACTCAAACCATCTAAAACCAATTCGTATTTTTCCCTACTTCTTCTTCTTCTTCTTCTTCTTCTTCTTCTTCTTTCATTTTATATGATTTTTCTACTTTTTTTTTTTCTTTTTCATTTATCTCTCTCTCTCTCTCTCTCTTTCTTTCTCTCTGTCTCTCTCTGTTTCTATCTTTTACTTACTCACATTCATATATAAATATACGAATATTTCAATGTTCCTTTATTTCTTTCAATTTTCTGGCCGTTCTATGAAGGACTCCCCAGAGACATTGTGTGGGGTAAAGGATTTACCGAGGAAGGAAAGCAAAAAGAAAAAAAAAACAAGAACGTTTCTACAAAAGAAAAAAAATAAAAGAAGGAAGCACAATTTCGATTGCAAAACGACTGGAGATAGGATGATAATTTTTTGTTTTCTTTTTCTTTCATTTCTTTGATACTGTTAAGAATATTTTACAGAAATTTCTGAAAAAAGTCTCAACCAACATTTCCAATTCTCAAATCTTTTGATAAGAAATTTCTAAATAAAAACTAAAAAAAAAAAAAATTCAATTTTTCTCATCAACCAAACGAAAAAAAAAAAATCACGATCCTTTTTTTACCATAAAAGAAATTATTCCAACTTTTAAAAATCTCAAAAATTTTAACAGTGTAAAAGTGACAAATAAGAAAAAAAAAAGAAGAAAATTCTTAAAAATAGAGAAAATAAAAAGGATGTGTGCTTAAATTTAAGCATCCAGTTATATGGAGTTGAATACGACACTTCACACCTGTAGAGGGTGCGTAAGGACATGACTCTGGGGGTTTAGATTGTTAAGACTACAAATTCGATTCTATTGCTATTGAATTTTTACCAGAGTTAAAAAAAAATATATATAAAGAAAAGAAAAGAAAAGAAAGGAGAAGAAAAGAAAAGAAAAGAAGAAAATAAAGAATATAAGAAAGTTGAATAAAATGAGTAAAATATTATGTAAAATGGGAATATATTCAAATTTTCTCTTATACATTTTTCTTCCCCTTCCTTTCCTTCGAATTTTTCTCATATTTTTTTTCTCTTGGAAAAGCCAGGAATTGAAAATATTGTATTTTTTCCCATTCTTCTTCTTCTTCTTCTTCTTCTTCTTCTAGTTTAGATTTATCATATAATATTTTCCTTTCTTCGTTTTCTTTCTTTTCTTTCGTTTTTTTTTTTTCTTTTTGCTTTTCTACTTCTTTTGTTGTTGTTGCTGTGGTTGGTTTTTTACCTCTTTTTTTTTCCCGATGTGTATATGAATGTAATTTTATTGGTTTTACTCTGCATACAAAATCATTGACAGCTGTCTGTCTGTATGTACACGCGAGAATAAATAATAAAAAGGGGGGAGAAAAAAAAAAAAAGAAAAAATCCCGCGAAAAAAAAAAAATGATCGACAGAATTCATAATAAATTTGCGTGTTTATTATGATTGTCTGTTTGTATTTGCCTTTATATTTATATATGTATGAGTGTGTGTGTATGTGTGTATGTGATGACATCATTCAAATTGTGACGAAAATAAAATAATATTAAAATTTGTCAAAGCAAAAAAAAAAATTTGAACTCTTTTCTTCTGGATGTTCAGTTTTTTATTTTATTTTCTTTTTTACTCGTATGAATATTTTCAAATCTGAATAAGTGAAATTTAAATATAAAATTATTTGTAATTATCAATTACGGCATAATGTTCAAATAGAAAATTCTTCATTGTTGTTCAAGAAAAATTAAAGAAGATTTTTTTTTGGGAAAATAATTAACAAAAATAATTTTATTAAATTGGAATTTTAATAAATTCAATCAGCCGATACACGCAATCACCTTCAATTAATTTATTTTTTCTTAAAGGAAGATCTAACTTTTTTTCTTTTTTTTTGTAAAAGTATTTAAAGGCAATTGTCCTTTTAAATATAAAACAACAAAAATATTCGTTAATTGATAACAAAAAAAAAAAAAGAAATGATCAAAAGGAAAAACGAAAAAGTTTAATTTTCTTGTTATAAAAGGTTTAATCATCAACCTTTATCCTTCTCTACGATACTCAATATACAGCATCATCCCTTTACTTTTATTTTGATAAGCGTATTGAACGAGTTAATCAATCTTTATAGGGACAAAAGATCGAATTCAATTTCCGGTAAATGTTTAACGCGTTTTCCTCTCACATATATTTATTTATTTATATAATTCTATGTGTCTGTATACATATAGGTAAAGGTTTCTCTATTTAAATGATTACAGACACACATACACACAAAAACATACACAAATAAATACAAATAAAAAAATATTCACAATCAACTAGAGAAATTTCAATGAAAATTTATAAATAAATACGCAAACGCGTAACTAAATTGAAATAAAACTTAATTCCAGGACGCGCATGAATGGATGTTATTAGCATTTTCGTTTTTTCGTTTTTTTTACCTTCTCCTTCTTCTTCCTCTTCTCCATTTTTTGAAGAGATGTATTAGAAAGATTATCTGAATTGTATAAGGAAAACTCTTTTTCTGTTTGTCGAAATAAAATTGATTTTTTTTTATAGGCTTTTTTTGTCGACGACAATTTTTTTTTTCCTTTTTTGTTCATTTTCATTTTATTGTTGCGTTTTTAATTGATTTTGGGATTATTATTTTTTTTTATTCGTATACATAAAAATATGAAAATTCAAAAAATTCTATTTAATTTATTCAACAGAAATCAATTTATACGGAATAAATTGTATTGTTGTCTCTTAAATATTTGTAGAAATATTTAATGAAGAATTTATTAAAATTGAAAAGTTAAACAGATTTTTTGAAGTTTACAAGAAGCGATATTTTTTAATTTATGATTTGAATTTCACAGAAAAGAATTGGAAAACACGAAGTTTATTTTTCTTTAGTTTTAAAATTACAAATTGATAATATGAAATAAAAATTCAAAATCTGCAATTAAATTTTATAAATAAAATGCGTTTAACAATTTAACAAAGTTCATAAAATTTCAGTGAATATTTTTGTCTCTGAACAATAAAAATTATTTCTTAAATGAAGAAAGACTTTGTTTTATTTTAATAAGAATTATTTTTAAATAAAATTAAAACTAAATTAACTTTAAAAAATTCAAACTTTTGAAAATCACCCAAACTTGATAATTCATTTTTCCTCCTAAGTTTTATTTTAACACAAATAATAATAATAAATAATAATATTAAACCACAATCAATCAATCAATCAAATCAATTTAAATCAAAATTTTAAATCAATCAATCAAAATCACTTAGATTTTAATTTACAATTAAACATTAAGTCAATACAATTATTATTGCATTTCAGTTTAGTTTAAACATTTCAAATATTCTACAAAATTTATATTAGAATGTCTTATACATATATACACACACGATCACACACACGCACGTACACATACACACACACACACACACACAATCTTATACCTAAATGCATAATATATATTCTATAATAGTAAATAACATTGGTACGTGTCTTAAGATTAACATTTAATGTCATGAACTTTGGTTAATGGTTATATGTGCTAAAGACCTATTCAACTGTATATGAAATTTTGTGATTAGAAAATCTTGTAACACATAACCATATAATAGATTATATATTAGATTTGACTAAAATATGTCAAAAGTACAATAGAGAAACAAAAAACAAAACAAACGAAAACATTATCAATTAAATTAAATGTCAGCAAAATTTTTTGTAATAATCTTTCGAACTAAATAAAATTCTTACCCCCCAAACAATATTTTTAACTTTTATTTTCACTTTTCAAGAATAATTGAACTTCATAAATATTTGTCATTGTCTCAATTTAAATATAAAATTGAAAAGTTTTATTAGAAGACATTCATCATTGTCCATTAATGAAAATCAAAAGCGTAATTATGTCTGTGACTGGTCTGACATTTTTTTTTTAAATGTATTTATTTTTCGTACTCCAAAGACCAAAAATAATTGATTAAGCTAAAAAATTTTGGATAAAATTGTCACTTAGTGAAAAATAATAACAGAAAAATTGATGATATGAAATTTAGCTAGATTCTAGTGAATCAAAGGGTTTTGTGGAATTGGGAACATAAAGAAAAAATACTAAATTCATTAAATAAATTCTAAGCAATGAAAATATTGCAATGGGCAATACCCTTGTCGATTATTATGGTATAATGAATTTTGTATTTATTGTATTCTATTAACCTCAACAATTCGAATTGTAATTAGGTACAGTAAAATTATCTAAATAGAATAATAGCGTGATAAAGGTAACACATGCCTGAAGCTTACCCAATTCGTAAAAATAATATTTTAATCTACTTCACTGTACAAAGTATATTTCTTCTTTTGGTTAATTTAAGACACCCCACCCCACATTTAAATTTACTATAAAGTTTAAAGTTTTTTTCTTAAAGAAAAATGTTTAGTATGTTTATAGATCTTATCATAATATATCCACAAAACACATGCACACACACTCACAAACATACCACACCCACACCCCCTCAAATGTGACAAATGTTAATAAGTTTTTGCAATTGGTTTGAGGGTTGCAGGAAAAAAAAAATGAAATTCGTTGATAAAAAACGATTAGACATATTTTGCGTAAGTTTAATATTCTTATCTACACAATATTTAACAAGAATAAGAATAAGAAGAAGAAGAAGGTAAGAAAAAATAGTTTTGGTATCAAAAGATTTATTGTTATTTGATGAAAGTTTTAAAGGAGGAAATACTTGGGTTTTATAAATAATAATTTTCTGTTAGGCTTTGTAAAATACACTTTTAAAAATTTGATTACTTTTTTTTTCATTTGCCAAATTTCTAACTTATAAAAATTATACGGTTCTAATAATGAAGCTAAAGTGCCTACTTGCTAGTGACTCTAAATATTGAGGAATTTTTTTTTTTACACACGATTGAGCGATTGATAAAAGAAATATCACAATGAAATCTTGTTAATTGTTATTTAATTTAAGTCTTCTAATAGGTAAAGATTTTCTTCATCCGGTATTTTATAAAACTTTTGTTTCGTTATTAACTCAGAACATTCCTGCATCATAATTATTATTACACAAATAAGAGTGTACTAAAATTGTGTGCTAACAAAACTTATCTTTACTTTAATTTATTATTATCAAAAGAAAAAAGGAAAAAAAAAGGTAAAATATGAAAAAGAATTTATGTTGTTATTATTTATTTGGCGTCTCCACATGCAACATGAATAAAGTCAAATATTATGACAATTTATGTATTTATAATGAATTATTTCCTAAACAAAAGAATATTCGAGGTTTATATTCGAGATAATTAATTATTTAATAGGAAGAAAAAAGAAATAGATTTATTATCAATAAATTTATGTCATTTAATCGATATTATCTATTGGAAGAATTTATTAATTTCTAATTGAACCTTATAATAGTGAAACTCGTTATAACGAATTAATGGTCCACTCTTAATATTTTTTTTGGAGAGCTTTGATGAATTCATAATAATTAATTATTAATTAAAATTAACATACTTTTGTAAATAATTTTTGATTGTTCTTGTATTGGCCTGGATTATATTTTTAACTTTTAACGTTAAAAATTTGTGCTTACAATTTTTTTTTTTAAGATTGAAAAGTCATTGAAATTGATTGTTAGTCTGTGATATCATCCTGGCATAAAAAATATATATATAATCTTGATACTTTAGATTTCCTGAATTTATTCACTTCAGACAATTTTTAATTTAAAATATTTTCTTTTTTATTTTTATTTTATTTTGCTTTTTACCAATTTAATCGTACATCTACAATTTTTTTTCTTTCTTCTATTTGTTATTATTATTTCTACCAACAAATAAAAAATCGTCTGTATTGTATAATACATAATACATATGTACAAATAGTATATAAACAGAATACATATACAGTATTTTATAATAATGTTTTGTATATAAGTATTATAATTGAGAATGACGCGCAGAGGCGGAAAAATCACTAGTCCATGAAATTGGGAAAATTGTCCAATAAAATGTGTTTTCAATTTTCCGTATATATATATATATATATATAAAAGTATATAATAGAATATAGAATATTATATATAAAATAATCTAACTATAATATAGAAAGGATATAAATTATTATTATGTCCTTTAGGTGTATAAATTCAACATTCGAAAATTTTATAACAAGTGCAATATTTTTATTTCTTGCATTTTAAATTCAGAGCAAATATTGTTATTTTTTTTTTGGTTTGATTTTAAATTTTTATTAACAATTAAATGGAAATTTAAGTAAAGAACTTTAATTATGAATTAATTGTCGTGGAATTTTTTTGTTGATTTAAAATTTACAATTAAAAGAAATTATTTTAAAAATTGGAAAGTTTTTTTCTTGTGTTTAGCTAGGAATAATTTTCTTTGGTCGCAAAATATTAATTACTGTTTAGAAATCAGTTTTGTTACCGAAAATAGACACGGACACGTCTTCAGTTAAAATGCAAAGTAAATTGTTTCATATATGATTTAACTTTTCAATGTTTTATGTAAAAGCTGAATAAAATTTTTAAATGAAAATTTAACAAGTGGATACAGCACTATACAGTGTTGTGATGATCTTTTAAAATATACTAGTAACACCCTATGCCCCAAATCAACTTCTGTCCTTTTTAATAAAAGGTATAATTTGATGTGATGAATATGGAAATTTTGTTGCATTTAATCTTGATACGGGCCGATGATTACATTCAATTCGTTCAATTGATGCCTTTAAAACCAATTTATTTAAATCTCTTGAAATTGTTTAGATTTTGTTGTTACTGTTTTTCCTGTTTATTTTTATTCATTTTGTTGTTGTTGTGACTAATATAAACGCGCGATTATTTTTAATTAGTATTTTTTCTTTGTTGTTGTATCTTTTGTTTGGTAAAATTTAAAAACAAAAAAAATAAAAATAAATAAAAATAAACAAAGAACAGAAAGAACAACACTTGAAATTAAGGCATTTATAGAGGGTATCATTTTCTTATATTATTTTTATTATACTTTTTTCTCTTTCTTCTCTCTCTCTCTCTTGTGTTTCCTTATTTTCATCAATTGTTGTTGTTGTTGTTGCTGTTGTTTTTCGTTTAAAAAAAATAAATCTACCTTAAAATTAGGTAAAATACAATTATTCTTTTATATGTGTTTCTCGTTTTAGATAGAAAAAAAAAATATGTATAGGAGAGACTACAATCTATACATTCTCTATTTTTTTGTTTTCTTTTTTTCGTTTTTTTCTAGAAAAAGCAAATGGAGAAAAAATAGGAAGAAAAAATAGAAAGAGAATAGAGTAAAAAAAAAATTATCTATTAATACAGGGATAAAGGATACTTAAACTTTTAAAGTTCTCCGAGATCCAATTATTAAAAATATTCTGTAAAATGTTGCCTAATTATAATTTTTAAATTATGAAAATAAAATAAAATCCAATGAATATCTTGAAAATTATTAACGTGTCATAAATTTAATCGTACAAGGTTCTATGTAAAATTACTGTGAACCCCTTTCAACTAATGGAACACAGTTTGAGAATCTGTCAACCAGAGATTAAAGACAGAATGATAGAGAGTGAGAGAGAGAGAGAGGGAAAGAGAGAGAAAGAGGTAAATGAAAAAAAAAAAAGGTAAAACATAATAAGATGTATAAATGTATAAGGTACCCATCTACGTGTAGAATATCCTTTTAAACTAAGTCTTTATAACATCAACTTCCTTTTGAATGCCTTTAAATTGCATTTTACTTCGTATTATTAAGATTCTTACGAAAGGAAAAAAAAGAATGTAGTAGAAGTAGTAGAATAAAGAAGAAGGATAAAAAGGAGAAGACGATAGAAAAAAAAAAAAAAAGGAATCACAATTGAGTTTATATTATAATACAAAACAACAAGAAGAAGAAAATGGATGGAGGGTGTAAGGTCGATAAAATGTAAATTTTGAAAGGTTTATATTAAGTTTGTAAAGCTAAATTGAGATTTACAATGGATAGAATGGAGGAAAAAAAAAGAAGAAGAAAAAAAAAAAAAAAGTGTACATAAAGAAGAAGAAGAAGAAAAAAAAAACGAAAAAATTGAAAAAGGAAAGAAAATGTAAAAATTGAAGAACAGAACAGGATAATATTATTAAAGGGAAAGAAAAAAGGAAAAGGTTCAGAAATTCTCTTCAAAAGGGCTGAATGTTTTTTCGGTCTCTGATAAAAACTTTTGGAGGGAAAAAATTTCTCTTGGAAAATTGATTTGTTACAAGAGAATTGAAAATTAGCTGAGATTAGATTTTTTTCTTTTAAACATTTTCATTTTTTTCCCTTTTTCTTTGTTTTTTTTTTCTTTAAAATAAAAATCAGAATTTTGGTTTTTTTTTCTTTTGTGTTTTACTTGATTCAATAAAATTATTGTCTGAAATTTTTTCATATTTTATTCAAGCTAATAGAATAAAATGTTCAGTTGAATTTCTGAAGAGTAAACTTTAATTTTACTGGATAATTTTTATTTTTTTTTTTATGGAGAATGAAAATCCAGATAAAAAGAAAATTATGTTTGATTTTTCAATAAATTTATCAAAAGAAAAAGCAAGAAAAAAATATGCTGAACTGAGGAAAAATCAGGGAACAAAGATTTTACAAAAGCATTAAAGATTTTAAACTTTTTCTTTTTTTTTTGGTAAAAAACTCAGACAGAATAAACAAAAGAATCGAAAATTGTTTGATTTAATTTTGTTCCTTTTGTTTTTTTTTTTTCAAAAAATCAGAAAAAAATTAAAGTTGCAAAAAAAAAAAAAAAAGAAAAAAGAAGAAAATGAAAAATCAAAGAATTATCTAGATTATCGTTGAATTTTATATACGAAGAGAAAAAATAGAAAGGGAAAACATATTTTCTGGTTGAATAACACAAATCTTATTCTCAGTAATTTCATCCATATATACGTAATGTCCATATTTAACGGACCAGAAGAGACAATATCATTGAATAAGGATCACTTTATATCATTCAAAAGAAAAGAAAAAAGAAAAGAAAGAAAAGGAAAATCAGAAATAAAACTTTAAGTTAAAATAGAAAAGAAAGAGTGAAAAAATATCTGATTTGATTTCTTTCCTTTTATTCTTATTCTTTCTTCTTCTTCTTCTATTTATTTGTATTTTTTATTCTTCATCTCTTTCTATTCTGATACTTTTTCTCTTTATGGCGTTTTTTGTTTTTGTTTTTGTTGAATTATTGCTAGATTGAATTGAGCTGAACTATAAAAATGTCAAAAACTAAAAACATTACAACAGCCACAACAACAACAAAAACAAAAACAAAAACAAAAACCAATAAAAGAAAAGAAAAGAAAAAAATCTTAAGAGGGGTAGAAGTGCAGACGAGTGGAAGACAAAAAAAAAACGACACTTTAATCTGACAGATCTTAAAGACTTTGTTGATATGTGACTTCCTTTTGTTTTTCTATTTTTTTCTTTTTTTCTTTTTTTTTTTTTTTTGGTCTTTTATCGTTTCTTTTTTTTCTTCTTTTGTTTTTCCGTTAAAACTAAACACCAAATAAAATATAGAAATAAAATAATAAAAATAATGATAATACAATAATAAAAAATAGAAAGAGAAAAAGGATTATAAAAGATAAAGGACAAATAGAAAATTGCAAAGAAAAAATTTCTTTTCTAACAATTTAAAGATTTTTTGTTTTTTTTTTTTTTTCAAAACATAAAATAATAACAAACGTAAAGAAAATTGTTTAAATAAAATTGTAGTTGCGTGTAACATGTCAAAACATCAATATAAATACATTTACAGTATTACGTTAAGGGGAGGTATATAAAATATACATTCCTTAAATGGAATGAGTTTTGTATAAGGTTAGAAATAGGTGAAGAATATATATTTTGGATGAAGAGTAGATTGGTTGGCGTAACAAAATTTACAAGAGCATTGGGAATTAAACTTGTGTTTTATAGTATTAGATAATTCTATACATATGTATCAATATATATTCCAATATTATATTTGTGTACTGTTGTTTTATTTTGAGGTTACAACATGTCCTTCTTGTTGTATAATGTCTTAATCTTGTGTGATTGTATGTAACATATGAAGATTAATAGGATTAATTGGTGATTACTGTTCTTGTTTCTTCTTACTTCATTTTTTGTTTTATTTTCAAATTATTTTGTTTGTGTTAAGTCTAAGAAATTTACTTACATTGCAATAATTACATTTTTTTTTGTGTTTTTATTAAACTTAGAACGGATGAATTTATTGTAAGAAAAATGATTAAAATTTTTAAAAAACCGATTTTCTTTATCTTAGAAAATATTATAAAAGTATTTTGTAATTTTCCTTTTTGTTGAGTTGAGTTGAGTTGAGATTTTTTTTTTTTTTTTGTGTTTAGTTTTGAAAATAATACCCAAAGGATTGATGTGAGGATATACGAAGGGAAAATCTTCTTATATTATGTTTAGTTTTGGGTAGATAGGAAAGTACTATATGTTTATTATTAAATGGAAGTACGAGTGTATATATAAGTAATTATCAGATTATTGCACTCTTGAGATTATTCGATTATTAGCTATGAGGTTATCATTGGATATATAAATATAAGTCTAAAGTATATATTATTATATAGTTATTATAATTGGTTTATACAAGTTTTCAAACTCAAAAATATCTACTATTACACATAGGTTACTTAGGCAAAGGTATGTTTATTCTGTTGTTTGATTAGAGAATTTTTGATCAATATGAAAACGTCTAATGATTGAAAATGTTTACAGAAATAAATAAATTTTCAAATGTAAATTTTTGTAATTGAATATTCTAATTAAATGACATTTATATTTGATTGAAAAAGATCACCTCACTTATTTCATTAATCACGTTATTTGAGATGGTTTTTATTGACAAGTTTAATGCAAATATTTTAATTGAAAATATCACCTTCACTAGTCGATTTTTCTCCAACTTAGCAAATTTTAATTTGCTTGTGTTAATTCATTTTATAAAATCATTTACCAACAAATCTTGTAGAAATGAAATTTTTACACATAGCCAATTATAAACAGCAAATAAATATTTTTCTTTCTTTCACGAATAAAATGTGAACGTGAATTATAAAAATAAATCAAAATTATGCTCTGGGTACAAACAAATTCGAAAACTTTGAAAATATGTTTAGCTGAATGTTTTATTTAAGTCAAAAATATTTATGTAAATAATTTTGATTTTCATTTAAAAATTTAGACAATCAAAGTCTTTCTTTCTTCTTCTAATTTTTTATTGTCGAAACATTTTTTTTTGTGAAAAATCTACATTTGTGGTCATACGAATTTTTCGATTTGTATTATTGCTTAATCTGGGACTTGTCTTTAAGGAAAGTAAATTTTTAATTTTTATTTAATTTGTTAAATTCAATCAAGAGAATATTCGGAAATATCTTAATTGAAATTTTTTTATATTTTTAGTTAAATGATTGCAATCATGCAATGAAATAAATTAATATTCTAATGTAACACACAATCTTAAATATCAATCAGAATTAAAATATTTAAATTGAATAACGATAAAATATTTAATTTGTTAATACGTGAGTTAAATCAGTAAATCAAATAATAATATATTATTATGAAGTGTTTAATAATTTTAACAATTTAACAATCATATTCTTATTATTATCTTATCATCATCAACAATTCATCCATTTAACTTACACTTCAAAAATGATGTGTTAATGGAATCATCAAAATATTATATTTTATGATATTATTGTGTTATTTTTTTTCTTTTTTTTTAGTTCAAGATGATTGAACAGAGAAATATGTATGTCTATTGATTCATATTTTATACAGATAAGAATGATTCATATAAATAATAATAAATTGATGATCTTTAAATTGTACATTCACTTTTTATTTTTTATACTTCAACAGATTTGCTGTTCGGTTTTTTTTTTTCTGTTCATTTTTAAGATGTAGAAAAATATAATATATCAAATAATACAGTTCGGAATCGAAATAAAGAACAGAAAAAAGAAAATAGAAATGTTAAGATGATGATTGAGGGGAATAAAAAATGAAATGTAGCAAATAAAAAGACAAAAATTGGATGGAGTAGAAAAACCGTTTCAATTCTCCCTTTTCCTTATTTTTTTTTTTTTTTTTAATAAAATTTTTTTCAATCACAATCAAAGTTAAACGGTGGAAAATATTTATACTTATATATTGGTTAACTTACCTATGTAATTTACTTAGATTTTGATAAAAGTAACAAAATAACTATATGTTAGACATGAATTTCATTTTACTCTCTCATTCTCTCTCTCTCTCTCTCTCTATACATATATATTTCTGTCTCTTTCTTCATTTTCTGTTTTTCAATATTAAAGAGAAAAAAAAAATATAAATAATTTATAAAGAAAAATAAATAATACAACAAAATGGATTCAATCGTGCGGTTCAATCACTTGATGACTGATGATTTTGTATGATAACACACAAAAATACCAACAATAACAACAACAACAACAACAATAAATATATAACAATATAAAATTACAGTGAGTGATTCTCAATCTTTGTATCTTTTATTTATACAATGTGTCGATCATCCCACAAAACCTTACAACTTTATGGTGAATGTTGTACTCCATTAATTATTTCAATTGGAAGATTATTTGTTAGAAGAAAATTTTGTATTTGAATAAAAATTATTGGAAATTCCCGTAACAGGATTGGAACTATTGAATGGACAAATTTGTCTCAAGAATTTTTAAACTGGAATTTTCCAATGTTCTACTCTGAATAAAAATTGAAGTATTAAAAAATGTTACAAATTTAGAATCACTGAAATAGAGAAAATAGGTATGTATCTTTATGGTTAAAGTATAAATATAAATCAGCCTCATTCTCTGTTATATTTGTTCTTGTTCTCTTGTTCAAAAACAAAAAAACAACAATAACAACAACAATAACAACAACAACAACAAAACAGTCATAGCACCAACATCAACGAACTAAATAACAACAACATCAAGTAAAGAAGAAGAAGAAGACAAAATAGGAGGGAAAGTACAGCAAAAAAAAAAAAATCACTGAGTAAAATGTTTCAGTCACATACGACACGCGTCATACGTGTAACTGACGTGATGTGCGAATTTATACATGAAATGACTACAAAATTAGTTTTGATGTTTCATTTTATTTTAGGATATATTTTATATAAATATTTCTGTATTCTACTAGATTTTAGTAAATGTTGTATTTAGTGTATTTAGTGTATTTTATAGTTAATAGTTAATAGTTAAGTCCCATAAGTTAAATTAGTTATTTTTTCTTTTTACTTAAATCAAAAATTTTTGGTTGAAACAAATCTACAACCAAAAATATTCAACACCAATCATATAATGTACATCAAATACACACACACACACACACACACACACACACACACACACACACACACACACACACACACACACACACACACACACACATATAGCAATACAATTTATGTAGTTTCAAATGGACACCAATCTTATTAAATATTATCGAATATTAGAAAGGATAAAAAAAAAATTGTGGGATAAATCCCATATAAAAGATAATAACATAAGGAAATAGTGAAATTGTGCGTTTTTATTATTATTATCCTCAAGATTGAAGATTGAGCAAAAGAAAAAATAAATAAAGTAACTAAAAGAGTACTGCAGCATTAGGGTGAGGGAGAGAGAGAGAGAGAGAGAGAAAATAAAGAAAACTTTATACTATTTTATAACATCATGATTAACTTCCCTAAATAGCCCATCTGCAGTGCATTAATTTTTGTCTTTTTCTTTTTTGTTGTTGTTGTTGTTGTATTTTTACGACTTACAAAAACATGTTTTCCTTTCTCCAAAAAAAAAAAAAAAACAAACAAAAACAAAAACAAAAAAAGAAAGAAAAATAAATAAAAATATAATAAATAAATAAATAAACTTTGTCCTTTTTTATTATATTTCTGACTGTGGAGAAAGTCAAAAACGGAGAAAAGAAATTCTGAAAAAAAAAAATCTCATGAGCTGAAGAAAATGAAAACATCCCCTAAAAAGTTCATGTTAAAAAAAAAAAAAGGAAAAATAGGAAGAAAGCAAAAAGAAAGAAAAGAAAGTTGTGATATTATCTTTAAATGGTCGTGGAGAGTTTGACTTCCAGTAATTTTTTTTTTGCTTTCTTCCCTTATTTTATTTCTCTTTTTTTTTTTTCGGACATTTTGAAAAACAGAAAATATATTTATTTGTATAAGAATTTATTATCCAGTGCACGCAGAATTTTTTCATTCTCTCTAAATAAATGGTGGAAGAATGTTTGAATTCCTGATCCTGATCAAGAAAATATAAGAAACGAAAAAAAAAAAACATAAGAATATCTAATTTCAAATGTGTGTGTGTGTGTAAACTTATATTATTTCTCGGATATGGGTGTGTGTGTGTGTGCATACCTTATTTGTACGCACGACAGAATTATTTACAGTAAATAACGTAATTTTTTCTTTTTTTAACTTTTTCTTCGTCCTTAAATTTATATGATTTTTTATGATCAAGACAAAAAAAAAAAAAAAATTCCTCCATACGAATGAATATTGTCTGTCTGGGATTAAAAGTTTTTCCTTATTTTCTTTTAATTTTTGTTGTTTTTTTTTTCTAAACTGAAAGTAATTAGATGGGTTGTATAAATGTATATAGAGGGGGAATTTTCTATAAATGTATTGAAGTTAAGAGGATGAAAGAAAAGAAAAGAAAAGAAAAGAAAAAAGTTGATATCTGATTTTTTT
This sequence comes from Pedicia rivosa, assembly GCA_963082725.1. Lineage (NCBI taxonomy): Eukaryota > Metazoa > Arthropoda > Insecta > Diptera > Pediciidae > Pedicia > Pedicia rivosa. The sequence goes on from OY720152.1 coordinate 5,364,124, forward strand.
TTCTATCCTCTTTCCTACCATCTGCCCTACCCTCCTCCGTATTTTCACAAAGAGAATTGTGGTTCGAGTAGGAGTGAAATGTTTCACCTTTCGCGGTTTCTTATTATTATTATTTTTATTATTATTATACTTCTCTCTTTATCTATAATGAAAATTTATTACTGGAAAGAAAAAAAAAATAAAAGACTAACAACAACAACAACAACAGAAACAAAAAATAAAATAAAATAAAAGTTAGAAATTTTTCTTAAGAAAACAGGAGCAACAGAAAGTCAGAAAAAAAAGCCAGGATATAAATTGAAATTCATTTTATATATTTTGTTTTGTATAATTGGTTCCTTTCCTTTACACACACACACACACACACACACACACAAAAAAACAGTCCATATTCTCTGTCTCTCGCTTTCACTCTTTTCTCTATTTCTCTCATTCTTTTATTTATTTTTTTTGCTTCTCTGTTTATATCTTTGAAAATTTTGTCAAGTGATTAATATTTATTTAAAACTTTTTCTCTTCTTCTTCTTCTTCCTTCTTCTTCCTTCTTCTTAATGTTTTTGAAAAAAAAAAAAAAAAGAAAAGAAAAAAAAACAGAAATTATAATCAACTTAATATTTACGAGATTTATAATTTGGTATGAGAATTAAAGAAGCCAAAGAGAAAATTTTTCTGTAAGAAGAAACGAAAAATAAAACTTCCACTCTTAATATTTTTTTTTTTATTTTTTTTATCAAAAAAAGAAGAAAAAAGTAAGAGAAATTTTCCAATCTTGTTATAAAATACTGACATTTTTCCTTAGGTAAAGTCTAATCTATTTCCGAGAAATTGTCTTCTTCTTTTTTTTTTTTTTTTTTGGAGAAAGAAAGAGACAAAGAGACAAAAAAAGAGAACGACTTTGGTCAATTTTTCTTTTCTAAACTTTTGATTTGATTTTTAAACACGATTTAAAAACAAAAACAACAAATACAAAATACAATTAATTTGCCTTTTTGAAGGTTAATTTTGATTAAAAGAAAGTTGAAGTTAATGGAAGTTACTAATTAATTTTTTCTTTAATTTTCCAAAAACAAAAAAACAAAAAGAAGAAGAAGAAAGATTTTCTTTCAGTTAAAATCTTTTAATTTTGATTGATTTATGCGAATAAATGAGAAGAAATTAAATAAATAAAAATGCTAAGGAATTAGATAAAGTTTGAAACATTTTATTATTTAATGTTTGGAAAAAATTGATTCAATGGAAAATCATTGGAAATTGTGATCATGGGAATATTTATATTGATCCACCTAAAAATCTTAAACAAAAAAAAAAATGAATTCCTCTAATTATTCCCTGTTTTTGTATTTTGTTAATGAACTTTCATAACTTTCAATTAATTTTGTAAAAACCATTTATTTGTATCAAAATTTCAAATCAATTTTCCAATCATTTGGTTTTTTATTGATATTTTGTTCCTATAACATTCCAATCTAACATTCTGATTTTCTTATTATATTTTCACTCTAACATATAAGATCTGACAAAACAATTTTCTATTTTGTAAGTAAGAAAAAAAAAAAAAAAATGATTCAATTCAATATAAAAATTTAATATAGGCTTTTTTTTCACCTTTTTTATCCTCTTCTTGTCTCCCATAAATACCAAAAAAAAAAAAAGCGAAAAAAAAGAAAATGATTTGAAAATTCACTTTCAACAGAGAGAAGAAAAAAATGGTAATAATAAAAAATAGAAAAATCTTTAGATTATTATTATTATTATTATTATAAAATTCAAAGATCAATGAATTATTATACGGTTTATGTTTTTTTTTTTGATGTAAAAAAAAAAAAATCCGTACCAAAACGAAAAAAAAAAACTCAACTTTCAATATTCGGTTCGTTTTTTTTTTTCACGCGTGTCTTTTTATTCGCGATTTTTTGCCATTTTCAATGGGAAAAAAAAACTAATTCCCGGATTCAAATTTCAATAACAATAAGAGGAAAAAAAGGGGTAAGAACCTTTTTTTTTACATTTTGGATAATATTCTTATATACCGTCAAAGAATCAATTCTTTTGTATAAATCAGATTCGATTAAATTGAATCACAGTACACATAGAATTGTAATAAAAATTGATAAAATATTAAAACTATTTTTTTGGAACAGATAAAAAGTGAGGTTATATGTTCCCTAAATCGTCATCTATTTTTTTCTTTTAATTTTAAGAGGAAGACAGACCAGACTCCAATTCTATTCTAAATAAACTGTAACCGTTGTGATTGATAAGAAATTTAATTTTTTTTAGTATTTTTAGTTTCTCCAAATTAAAGATAAATTAAGATTAATTAAGGATAAATTAAAGATTGAAAACTTAGATAAATTCATTCTGATTAAATATTTCAAGCATAAAATTTAAAGAAAAATTGATCTAAACTGAATCTACATTTTTTTTTTGTATTAAATCAGTTAAGTTTTTGTTTCTAATTGAATTATACTGTCTCTGATATTATGAAAATCTGTTTCATTTTTACCTAATTTATATTTTTTTAAATACAAATAAACTGTACATACACACACACACACATACACTAATATGTAAATACAGAAACAGTGACATCTATATATAATCTAATCTTTAGAAAAGTAAAGTTCTTATATATTTTTTTTTGTACATATTTTATTTTATACAAAAGAGAAAATGTAGCAACAGCAACTAGCAGCAGTCAAGTTTTATCCACTTTTTTCTTTCTTTTTCTTTTCTTTTCTCTTCTTATTCGTCTTCTTCTTATTCTTCTTTTACTTCTTCGTCAAGAAGATATGTTAAATCCATGCCGAGCCGCCTGTTTGTCCAAGTAATTTGAATAATTCTTATGCTAAAATCCCGTGGAAAAACTTTTGATTGGTGGGTACATAAATAGAACGGCAGGTGGCATACAAAAGTAGAAAAAAAAATAAAGACAAAAGAAAAATATGAAGAAGAAAGAAAGAATTATTTTTAACCAACATTATTGTTGCTGTTGCTGCTGTTGCTTGCTACTGCCGCCGTCACAACATTTTGAATAGGTTACCCTAAGTGGGAGGTTGGGTGAAATAATATCGTTTTTCAAGTGAAACCTTGAGTCGTTTTTGTGTTTATTATGGTTCAATGCATTATAGGGTTTCATTTACTTTATTAATATTTTATTAAATAAATTTAGATTTTAAAAGGAGCAAAGTATTTTCCCCTCTTTTAAGTTTTTTTTTCCATTTCAATTGTGTATAAATTTTGGCATTTCATTGGTTAAAATTCTTCTAGTGACTTTTCTATAAAAGTAGTGCAGCTTAAAGTCTAAAATTAAATTATAACCATTGTAGAAATTATGGGAAAATATGCGGAAATATTTATTGTTGCTGAATGCTAACAGAAGATAACTCTGGGTTCTAAACATTTATTTTAATAATTGCTTGAATTCATTGTTCCTTATATTCACCTTTTCAAAAGTCAAAAGTTAAAGTTGAAATGTTTTTTTTTTCTTACTCCTGAAATAAAGTATTTTTCTTTTGTTTTCCTTTTTTTTTCCTCTTGTTGTTAAAGTCAATCCAGCATTAACTTTTAATTGGTCTGTTTCAACTGGAAAATATAAAAAAAGGAAAAAATTAGACGAAAAAAAAAATGCGTAAACTTCTTGTGATTTAATTAGGGTTAAAATGCCTTCAAGGATAAATATTTAATATTGTTTGCTCCAGTTTATCCTTTTAAAAAATTTTCCACAATTTCTAAGAAATATTTTTTTTAAATTATTCTCAAAAATTGTTTTGATTTTAGAATAGGAATTAACTAAAAATCATTATTTTGATTTTAGAATAAAAATTCACGAAAAATCAATCAATAGAAAAAAAAAAACAAAAACAAAAGAATCTTTTCTATGGAGGTAACTGTAGGTAGCTGCATCTTGTCTTCCTTTTGCCACAATTTTATAAATTATTTCCTAAAAATTATGAAAATCATTTTTAAATTTAAGTTTTAGTGAAAATCATTGACCGAATATTTTTTAACTTGATTCAAAGTTAGTGAAGCTTTAAAGAGAAATGAAAAGTACCAACTGTTTCCTGTAAATTTCTTCAGTCTTTTCCCTGATTCTTCTACGTTCTCATATTCATCTAACCACAACCAAAATAATGATTCTATCTCTTTTTAACATTCTAACCAAAATCTAAGTAAATTGTATCCAGAAAAAAAACAACAACAACAAAACGAATAATAATTTTTTTTTTGACAAAGTTATGGGTGACGCGACGCGGTATGTAACAGAAGAGAAATATTTATACAAAATTCGTATACAACTAAAAAGTTTAGTCGAAAAGAACTTCTTTTATTTTTCTTCTTATTTTATTCTAAAAACCAAAATCCTTACAAGAAAACTAACAAGAAATAAAAACAATACAACAACACCAACAATTACAACAACAACAACAACAAAAAGTGAGGGGAATGAACAACGAAAATGGAAAAATATACAAAAAGATGACGATGAAGATGCTCTGAAGAAAAAGAAAGCAAAAAAAAAAAAGAAAAAATTATAAAATAATAATAATAAAATATAAAACGAAAACACAAACGGTTTGGGTTGTGGTTTATAACTTTAAAACCAAGTTAATATGCAAATTATTTAAATGTTTCTTATTATTCTTCTTCTTCACATAATTCCTTCTTTTTTCTTTTCTCTTTTTTGTACTTTCTACTTTTTCTTCATTTCATTTCAAATTTTCCTTACACTTCCATTTTTTCCCCTCCTTTATTTTTCTTTACTTTACTTTTTTTTTCGAGTTTAGTTTTAAATGAATAAATCGTGATTATAACGATATAAAATTGTTTTGTCCATTATTTGCATTTTATTTTTGTGGAAAAAGAACAAAATTTTAATTTTCTGTAACAAGAAAAACAACAAAAACAAAAAATAAGAAAACATAAAAAAAAAAAACACAAAATTATTGAAGAAAAAATGTTCAAATCTCTCGATTGACTGATTTTTTTTTGGGTAGAAAAAAAAAAGATGAAGAAGAATAGAAATTAAATAACCTTTCACAATAGCAACTTGTTGATTGAGCTTTTATCATTACGTTCGTACGAGAATGATGAAAAAAAAAATAAGCTGCCACAAATATTAATTTTTTAAATTGTTCAGATAATTTTTCTGCCTCGGAATAAATTTAATTTTGTAAGGGGAAAAAAAAATAAAACACAAGAACAACGAGAGTAATAATTTTGATTGTACTCTATCCCATTATGATCCCATTTTATTTCGCGTATAGTTCTATTGTGTATATTTTTTTTTTATTAAAAAATGAAACAAAAAATAAATTATGGACAAAAAGAACAAAATTTGGTTTTGGCCATGGAAAATCTATTTTGTTTTTTTTTTTTAATAATTTTAAACTGATTTGTCCTGTTTTAGGTTTTCATAACATAAAACGATAAAAATAAAACAAAATCACAAACCAAAAGAGAGAAATTGAGAGAGTAGAGTTGTAATACTATATAACTCCCACAACTGAATATATTTTTCTCAACCCCTTTCTAATATGAACTTCTTTTTTTTTTTTGTTCGTTTTTTTTTTTATTTCTGTTTTACTCGTCCCAATGGATTCAATTCTATAAACGTGGTAAAACTTCAATAAAATAGACAACAAAGTTTTGATTGCGCAAGATCTTATATAAATATCTCTCAGTCTCTATCCCACTTTCTCTCTCTCTTACTCTCTCTCTCTATAAATGAAAATGTATGGAATAATTTTATATAATTTCCTCCACCTAAAAAGCGCGCGCATTTTCTTCGTCCATGGAACTTTTACAATAAAAAAAAAAATGAATAAATAGAAAAAAAAAAACGTTTCGTCTTTCTAATTTTACAATTTTCTTTTAAAAATTATTTATAGAAAATTTTTGGTAAAATATTTGAATATATTTTTTAATGAGTTTCTTTTTTCCTTTTCCCTTTATCCTTTGTTCCCTTTTTTTCCTTAAATTCAACCGAGTGATTATAGGAAAATAATTAACTGATAAGAAGAGTTACCCTTCTCTATTATTTTGTGCTTTTTTTTTTTTTCGCAAAAATAACAACAATAATAACAACAAAAACAAAAGTCAGTCATTGCATTATAGAAAGCTTAACCCCTCTGATTACACAGCAAATTCTATAATTTAACCATTTTCTACAAACATTTTGTATGTTATTTATTTGAAAAATATTTGTATGTATGTGAATGTGTTTGTATGTATGTATGACTGATTATTTTTGTATAGAATCAACAGACTCATTAATTTAAATATTTTCTTTTCATTAAAAAAATGAATGCAGATAATTATTTTGTTTAGAAAGGCGCAAAAAAAATGTTTACTAGAAAAATATTTCAAGAGAAAACTAAATCTTCTGTTAAAATTCATTCGGAAATTTTTTTTGATTGTATTTTTTTTAGGTTTGTTGGAGAAATATTTCCCCTCAAATTTCTCACTAAAAAAAAGAAAATAAAAAGAAAAGTTTCTCTGTATATTTTCTTATAAAATTTCTTTTCCCCCCCATTCCCCATTTCCCATTTATTCCTGAATTTATTTTAACAGTGTAAAACAATGCAGACTGCATGTCTCTCCAAATATTATTCCCCCGTTAACTAAAATTTTCACATCTATATATATAAAAAAAAAAATTGCATTTCAGTTGGATACTCAATGCATTGTAACAAACAACATTTGAACGTATACGTCTACGTTCTATGTATTACGTCTTTATATATGTCTACCTATACGTATTACGTACCTATACGATCATAGAGACTCCGTTTTATTTATTTTCTTCTTCTTTTTTTATTTTTGCTGTTATTTATGTCATATATGGGAAAAAGGATCACGAGGAATTCGTCGCAGCGGAAGATAACATCCAACCAGTATTCCGCGACGAATGAACGTGAACGGACGTAACCGGAAGTTTAAAGATAAACAGAAAAAAATAATATTCTATTCAACTGAATAAATAAAATAAAATAAAATAAACAAAAGAATAATAATTTTTTGTTAAAAGAAAATTTGTTTTTTTTTTTGGGAAATTTTTTTTTCAAAAGAAAAATCAAAAACAAATAAACGAAGAAATTTTTATTTAAAAATAAAAATTAAATTTTATTTTTGTGGCAGTTTTTTTTTTTTATTTTTGAAGACAAAAAAAAGACACGTTTCCGGTTAAAAGAAAAGACGTTACATTTTTCTTTAAATAATTTAGGAGAAAAAAAAAAGACGATTTTTTTTTTTTGAATTTTTGTAAAATATTTTAAACGTTTAAAGAAAATAAATAAAATAAAAACGTAAAATTTCTTTAAAAAAATAAAACTTAAGAAAAAATGACTTTTGATAAAAAATAAAAATATTCAAATAAAAAACTAAAAATAATCAAATAATAATAATTTAATGGAAAAATAATTAAATTTTTTGTATATTATTCGTTTTACGTTTCCTGATTTTAAATGTTTTAAGAGAAAACAGTTTTCAATCATTTTTCTTTGAATTTCTTTGAATCGAAGAAAACCGAAACTAAAACATTAAATAAACAAAGAAGAAAATAATCGAAAAATATTGAGAAACTTTCAATTAAAATAAAGATAAAATAAAAATTATCATACCCTACATTCACACCCCACCTTACCCCTCATAAACCAAAATTAAGAATTCATTTGGGTTGTTTATAAAAAAAGAAAGAAAATTTTTACTATAAACAAAACCACGCTCGCTTCATTTTTAAAACGGTTGTGATCCCGACTAAAGTATTTTCTAAAATAAAATAAAAAAAAAATATTTTAATAATCGTTAAATTTAAGAATTAGAATTAAAAAAATATTAATCACTACCCACAAATCCAACCACCCTCAAATTAAATTAATTAAATTGACCGTAAATAAGTTTTGTAAAAAAGTAAATTGTGTGTGTGTGTGTGTGTTAAAAAATTAAGTGAAAAACAAGTAAAAGCAAAAAATACAGAAAATTAAACGGAAACTAATAAACTGAAGAAAAAAAAAAAACTTTATCGCCGTGAAGAAAAAAATTGCATAAAAAGAGAAAAAAGAAAAACCAATAAAAGAAAATTAAATATTAAAAATCCATTAGTGGGAAAATTTCTCTCCTTTATTTTTTTTCTGGTTTAAAATAAAAAAAAATAAAAAATTTCTTGTTGTTATTATTTTGTGCCATAAAAAGAGGTAAAATCGGTGCCATAATAATAATAATAATCGTAAAAAGGCCAAACGAGTTAAAAATATATAAAAAAAAAAAAGAAGAGAATAAGAAAAATATTCTAGGTAATTATTATTTTGCTTTTCTTCCGTTATAAATTTTTTCATTTTTTTTTATTTTTTATTTTTAATTTTTTTTTTTAATTTTCCTCCTTCACATTTTTTTTAAATTTTCTTTTTTCCGTTTTTCTCTTTTTATTATTTCTGTTTTAATGTTTTATTAATCTGAACTTTTTCCCTTTTCTTTACAAAAAAAAAAAACAACAAACAAACAAACATAACAAACATAACAAAAACAAAAGAGTAAACGCAAGTAATAATCATAAAATTACCACAACTTAAAAATATCAAAAAGAAGAAGAAGAAGAAGGAAAGTCGGCAGAAGAGAGCAAAAAAAAAAAAAGGAAGGAAAGAAAGAAAACTCTTAAAAATAATCGTGAGTGAAGTTTAGTGGCCAACATAATTTTTTTTTCTTCTTTTTTTATCCTTTTAAATTGTCTGTTCTTATTTTTCTTCTTCTTATTTTTTTATTCTTCTAATAAAAATAATTAATAGAAAAGTGTGAGAAACAAGTGTGTGTTTGTGTGTGTTTGTGCATTTGTGTTGTTGTTTTGTGTACACAACGTTGAAAGGAAAAAAAAAAATCTTTACATACAAGGAAAACAAACAGACAGAATACAAACAAAAAAAAAAGTCAAAGAGTTTTTCCGTCTTTTATTCCACGTGACATCGTTTATTGGTGAGTTTTGTTTTTTTCTTCTTCCTTCTTCCTTCTTCCTTTTGTCTTTTTTTTTTTTTTTTTGATTCACGATATTTTATTATTTGTGACAAAAACGAAAAGTTAACAAAAGTAATAAAAGAAAAATATACTTTCTAATAAAGCTCTTATTTGACGTCATCAAATTAATCGACGATGACGTCTTCTTTCTTCATCGTAAAAGTCAAAATAAAAAGAAGAAGAAGAAGAAGAAAAATGAAGGAAATCGTCGTAAAGAAAATAATAATAAATAAATGAAAGAACGAAAGAAAAAAAGAAAAAATATAATTGGGTTGAGCCTACTGACTTCATTTTATTCAATGATCCGATTAGTTTTAATAATTTATGAATAATATGAATTTTCTATTTGATTTTCTATTACAACTTTTTGATTATATAAATGATTGTTTGGGTGGTTGAACAAAATGGGATGGTTTTTCAATTCTTTTCATTCGTTCTAATAGATATAATACCTAATTTCTCTCTCTCTCTCTCTCTCTCTCTCTCCCTTTCCCTTCACTTTCATCAATAATTTTCTATATAAAAGATAAAAAATTAATTCTAATTGAGTTTTTTTTCTTTTGCTTCTTTTTTTTTTTTCTTTCTTTTCTTTCATTTTCCGTTTTCTTTTCCCGTATTTTCCCAATTTTATTTTATTTTATTTATTTTTGATGATAATTTATTTTCTATTAAATGATTTTCTTTAGTTTTTATATTTGACGTCATTGTCGTCTTCCTTCCACATTCGTAATTCAATGTAATTGAGTTGAAAAGGATTTAATCTTTTTTTTTGTATTTTTCTTTTTTCTTTTTCTGTTTTTGTTTTTCCAAAAAAAAAAAGAAAAGAGAACGAGAAGACTAACCAATAAAAAGAACCAAGAAAATAAAGAGAAGAATTGTGACTGAGGGAGAGTAAGGGAGAGTAAGGGAAAACACACAACAAAAAAAACAAATGTTGAAAGCCGTTAGATAAATTATGTGAGCCACATGGCTAAATTAAGGAATCAAGGGAATCAAAGAGAATCAAAAGAAATAAAAAAAAAAAAAAAAAAAAAAGAAGAAAAACGGAACTTTTTTTTTTTGCGTTTTCTATTTTCTTTTCTCTATTCCTTATATGTAGTCTTTTTTTTTCTTACTTGATGATAATTGGGGATATTTAATCCATCGTTAACTTTTTCTCTTTTTTTCTTCTTTCATTCTATAAAGATGTTTTGTAGTAGTTGCTGTTCTTATCTATCATGATATAATAATTAATATTAAAGAACAGAAAATGATTCTACTAAAAAAAAAAATTATCTTTTCATTATTTCATTATAATTATCTTCTTATGTTTTGAATTGAATGAATCTGAAGTGATACCAGAAAATATAATCTATAATCGATTACTATAAATTTTCTAATCAGAAAATTAAATAAGGTAAAAGAAAAAAATTGTTTACAACAAATTTTCATTGTAATTGTTCAGAATGATATTCTTGCTTAATGTAATTTTCTTTCAATTAATTTAAAATCAATTCAAACGTCATAATAATAATGCTTTAATAAGAAATATTGAGAAGAAAATTTATCACAAACTTTTCCAATTGGAAAAGAAAAGGAGAGCAAAAAATAAAAAACACTAGAAATAAAATTGATTGAGTCCTTTACTTTTGTCTAAAAGTTAAATAACAAAATGAAGAAAAAAAAAACGCAATTCCTTTCAATAAATAAAAATTGTAAACGAATTATAAATAATTGAATTCTCTCTTCATTCTTATTATTGGAAGTGCATTTTTGATCTTTAAAGAAAAATCCTTTAACGTTAAAATTTCTAAAAATAAAATAAATTCTATGAAATGTTTATTAGAATTCAATTAATAATTATCGTTGAATTGATGCGACGGAATTTGTTGTTCGAAAATCCATATTTTTTGCCTACATTAATTGTTCAACCATAATTAATTATTCAACTATAGTTACGTTTCAAATATTGTATGCTTGATTATAAACCCAATAACCAGCATTTTGGTAATTCCAAGAATAATTTAATTTTAATTCATGTGAAAAAAAAAATTTCCTAACCGCCATGGTTTGAGTCTTGACTAAAGTTCTTACAAAAGCCGCCAGAGGAAGATTTTTAGTTTTAATTTTTGAATTCTTTTCCCCATTTATTAAATTATGTTTTATAATTTTCATTTATAGAAAATTCCTAGAATTTTTTATTAATCAATTAATATTTAAAAAAATTTCTTTCAACGAATAAAATTATTAGCGAGAAACGAAATTCAATAATCAATTAAATTCTCCTTTTGTTACGAATGAAAAAGCTGCCATTAACACTGTAAGAGTGGAAGAGGGAGAGAGAGATGTTGGAAGTAGAAAAACTTTTATTATTATCCAAATTTATAATATTTCAAATATTTTCAATAAATTTAAATAAAGGAAAAAAAAGAATTGAAAATCTATTTTGAGGAAAAGCTAAAAAAAAAAAAAACAAACAAACGATTTCAATTTATTTTTAAATGCGGTCACGCAGAAGAAGCATACTTGCAAAGAGAAAAAAACTTTGACCAATGGCACTACAAAATCTGGCTAAAAGCCAGAATTGAACTCATTCAGAGTTTTCCAAATTTTATTATAATTTTTTTTGTTGATTTTCTTAACAAAAAAAAACAGAAAGAAAGAAAGAAAAAATCGAGACGATATATTTTATGTGTGAAACTGAATACCATATGAATTTTCAAGTTAATAAAATTTCTTAGAAAAACAAAGTTAAGAAAGGAAAAAAGGAAAGAACGAACGTACTTTTCATTTTTGATTTTAAATTTTATGACCAAAGGTCGAGTGCATTATTATAATGTACGAGCATCGGCAAGCAGCACACAAAAATAAAGTAAAGAAACCCATCAAATGGACACGAAAAATTTGCTTACACAACCTGATACTTTATAATTTAACTTTGGGAACCACATATTAATCACATCAAAAAAAAAGTTACAAAACCGAACGAGAGAGTTCGAGAGAGAGAGGGAGAGAGAGAGAAACAGGAAAAAGTTCGTTTATTGTAAAATTTAACTTTTGTGTTTTTAATAATATTAATTTAAACTTTTCTTTTTATTCTAATTTTTTTCGGGTGGTTTAATGTGCTAATTTAATTTTAAACTTTTTTCTATTTTTTTTTTCCACCCTTGGAAAAAGCTTTTATGCATTTTAGAGAAATTTTTTGATTCTGGGTAGAGTTCTTTCTTGTTTGGTTTTGTTTAAAGCATAATTTCCTCAGAATAATTATTAATTAAATTGTGAAAAGGAAAAGTGTTGAAGGAAATTAAATTATTAAAACTATTTTGTTTGTATCAATTGAAGTTCCATAAATAAACAAAAAAAAAAGAAGGATTTGCATTTTCCTTTAATGAATTGCTGACTTAGGAAATCAGTTTGTTTTGTCAGAAATAATTATTGCAAACAAGAGCATAAAAGAAATTAAAATAAACTAAAATATGTTTTGAAATAAATAAAACATTTCTCTCTCATTAAATAAAATATCATTGATGGAATAAAAATAATTTCACTAAAATTAAGAAAAAAGGGAAATCCCATACAAGGGAATTTTAATTATGTTGAAAATATTGAAAAAATGTATTGTATGGTGAATTTTATGATCACATTTTGCAATTGTAAAGTTTCCTTAATATTAAAAACAAACAGGAGTTTAGGAGAATATTAGGGAATATTAAAGACATTACTCCGAAACACACAAATACATTTTATTTCATTTAATTTGAAAAGAATTATTATTAAAGTAAGAATATTCTCTCGATAACACATTACTCGTTTCTCTGCTCTATATTTTAAATTGAAAAGAATAAAAATGTTAAATTCTGAAGTTTTTTTTTTTTATCATTTTAATTTTTAAACAAACTCAAACATAGACACTCACACAGACACACACACACACACACACACACACACACACACACACACACACGTGAACACTCAGCATATTTAAACAGAGATAATATAAAAGCTAGCATTGAAAATATATTTTTGGATACGTAATTTTATACTCATGAATATTTGATTGAGGTCATTTTAAATAATTACCGGACTTGCATCACCGGCGGATGTACGATTTCTGAATTACAAGGATGTTAAGTGAGAATTTTGTTATATAATTTACGTATAGGTAGGTGGCATTTATATAATAGAAATCGGCATAGACAGTGAAAAGAGATAGTTATATTGTGTAAAATAAAAATAGAAAGAAAGAGTGAATGAATATAAATAAAATTAAAATACCTGTCAGAAAAGATATGAGGGATAAAAGGGTTTTATATAAATATAAATCACATAATTTTAAAGAGGCTAACAACATAGACAATAACTAAAAAGATCTTATATATTATGTGATGATGTTACACCTAAGATGTGTAGAGAAATATTTTATAACAGAATAATTAAATATTACCTATCCTACCTATCCTATCTTAAATGATTTTATGTTTATCATCATATTAATTTTAAATTGTGATGAATTTAATTTAATTTTACCTTTTGACAAGTGGAGACGCCTAGTTTTCAATTTAATGAAAAAAATTAAATCCTCCGTGAAAAAAATTCTTAAAAATTCACAAATTTTAAATTCTTAATATTTAATTGCAGGTCTTACATATTTTTCTTTTTGTGTATTTTACTGGACAAATGCAAAAAAAAACGATGCATTTATTTTTAATTCGATAAATAAATAAGTCAATAAAAAAAAATACAAAAATATTCTGGATAATTAATATTTTTTAATTATTATTTATTTAAAATTCAAACTAATTATTGATATGCTAATTTTTTTTTTGTTGTTGTCAATTGTCAAATTGAATTTTTCCTGTATTATTTAATGAACAAATAATTCATTAAAAAAAATTGTAATAAACTGATTATCATTGATGCATTAACTAACACTAAACAAACTTTAATTAATTAATTATTTATATATTTTATAATTGAATTTAATTTCACAATTCCACAATTGAAGAAATAATAAAATCCTTTCTTCCTAATATTAATTTATTCATTTATTTTGATTTGTCAAAAACGAATCAGTTACGTCTTCTAATTATTAATAAAAAATTGTAAGATTAATCAGAATATGTTTTATACTGATTCTAGTTAAATTTTCTTTTAATTTTATTTCTGTTTTTATAAAATAATACCGATTAATTAAGAAACAATTTTTTTTTCTCTTGTTTTGAAAATTTCTTAAAACGATGATTAATTCTTAGAAAGTTCTTATAGAAAATTATTCTTATCAAAATGTAGATAAAAGATAGAATTGATCATTTATGTAATTTAGTAAGAAAAATAGAGAAATTTTCTGTTTTCTAGATTTGTAAAAGTTCTTAGAAAAAAATATCTTCAATAAAGTTAAAGTAATTTCAATGTAAATTGAATTTTGATGACCAAACATAGTTTTATATATTTTTGCTTAGTGTGTGTGTTTGTGTGTGTGTGTGGGTGTGTTATCTATATAAACTTCTTGAATCTGTGAAAACCTTAAAACTTATTAAGAGACAATCAACTCATTAGGTTTATTCATATTCAATACAATATAAATGAATAATTTTACTTACAAAATTAATTAATACAAAAGAAATAATTTAATGGTTCAACTACACTCGATTAGAATTTTCAAGTTTTAAATCATTGAAACTTGAAGTGAACTATTTTTTTTTATACAATAAATAATAATAACTTTTATTGGAAAACTGGATTATGAACTTAGTCTTGTGATTTTCAAAAATAAATTCAGAATTACAAAACAAACAAACAAAAAAAATAGTGAAAGTTTCTGATTTTCAGTAATTTTAGAAATGTTTAATAATATTGAAGTTTTAATGTAAGTAAAGTTATGTAAATAGAAGAAATATTGAATAAGGAGTAATTTATGTTATAATTACAATCACTCAAGAGTCCCACGGGTAATGATTAAACAACAAACAAACCAAAAAAAAAATACTAGAGAAATTCACGATTTGTTGCGTTTATATTATTATCATAATTCAAATTAATTGAACACAAATTTGCTATTTTTAAAATGGAATAATTATCAATTTTGAATTTAACTTGAATAATTTTCATTGTGAACAGTCCAACAATCACATGAAAATGTAATAAATGGATAGACACATTTTTTTTGTTACAATTGCGACAATTACAAAATTTCAATCAACAAAAAAAAATATATTCATGAATCAAAAATTTTATAACAGAAACATTTTTTTCTTTGTAATTATTTATTAAAATTCAGTTGTTTCTATTTTTTAATTCTGAATTTTTTTTGTATTCAGCAAAAATTCAGTCAGAAATATTCTGTTTTTTTTTTAAAGTATTATTTGAATTTGAGGTTTGCCTTTTTCTTTTTTTGTTAAATAAATTTCACCAACAGAGGTTTAATACCTTCATTCATCAAAAACAGTTTTTCCTTTCATTACTCTCTCTCTCTTTCTCTCTCTCTCTCTCACTTTCCTTTAGCTACTTCTTATTAAATATTATTAAAAAAAAATGCTGAGTTGACAACTCGCATAAAAAAAAAATTATGAAGAAAATGTTATTTTTCTTTCACTTCTATGAATATTATTTAAAGCTCAAAATTTATGCTCAATTAAAAAAAGTAAAAAAAGTAAAAATAAGAAAAAAAAGAAGTAAACCAGCAACCATTCATTCACCTATCCGCCTACCAACATAGAACCAACGGAACGACCGAGAGAACACACACACACACACACAAAATATAAATAAATAAAAAAAAAAAAAGAAAATATGCATTATGAAGATTATTATAGGTTTATAATGGGAGGATTTAACTAACAAATTACCGCGGGAAAAAAAATATCACATTAACCTAGGAACGGTGTTTTTTTTTTTTTTTGCTGCTGATGCTGCTGGTGCTACACTAAAAGGGTGAGGTGAAGGCCATTTCTCTCACATTTTATTTCCCACATTTTTTTTCTTTTTTCTTCTTCTTCTTTTTTTTTTCATATAATAAAATATTCACCACAGAGCATAATAATAATTTGGAAAATTGGTTACGATAAATTATTTAACTAAAACAACAACAACAACAACAACAACTTAATGCGAACAACAAAAAAACCTGCAAAAAATTTGAACTGAAATTTAAATGAATTTTCTTCTTTATATTTGAATTTTTCATTCGCCTAAAATTTATTCTAAAAATAAAAGGACTTTTTCCTTGTTGATTTTTTTTACATTTTTTTTTATTTTATTTTAGTGAAAATTAATCGAAATTCAATCTTTTGTTTTATCGGAAATAATTTTGTGTTTTTTTTTTATATTGTTGTTGTTTTTAATTTCAATTGAAACTCTTGAAAAAGCAAATCGTTAAAGGATTAAATGTTTTCTACGGGAGCTGTTTTTATTTTCATAAAACAATTCTGAAAATTATCCACTGTGTTGACAAACATTTTTTATTCCTGTTTATTTTACTTCTCATATTTGTTGTAGTTGTTGTTATTGGATGGTACTAATTTTTTTATTTCATGGGATACATTTGCAATCTGTTCTATATGCTATATTATGACTCATCTAAATTTTTTTTATCATCATCATTCTACGTTACCCACAAATGGATTTTAAATTTCTATGTTTTTCTGTATACAATTGTCCACTATTAATACTCAATCTCTCAATCAGTTCTATATTGAAGTTTATATAATTGTTTGTTTGAATGTGTGTGTGTGTGTGTATGTATACTAAAGAGTCTATATAATTTTGGTTCAATGCATTTTCAGTTGCATCATCATAAAATATACAATAGACCAATAGATTTGTAAATAGTTATACACACGCAAACACACAAACATACCGGATACTAATATAAATTCATACAAATGTACGTTGAATCATCCATATATTATAACATCCTATTTATAACTTATCTATGCATTCGATTGGTATAAACTCTAGAGTTAGGTAAAATAAAAAATAAAAATCCTTACTGAGTTTGACTAAAAAAACGAAAAGAAAAAAAAAATAAATAAATAGAGAAAAAAAAAATGTACTAGACTAGTTTAGAAAAGAGATTGTATTCATTGTGCGTAGAGATTGAATTTATATTGGCCATCAAAATGAGAAACTTTATATTACAAAAAATGTAAGTAAAAATATAAAATCAAATAACTAAATAAATAAAAAAAAGCTTACATTAATGTAAATGGTTCAACTCAATTCAACAACAAATGCAACAAATAAAAAAAAATTTCACTTTTTGTCTGATATTTTATTTTTCTATTAAAGTTTTTGTGATATTTGTTGTTGTTTTTGTTTCCAGTTATTAACGTTGAAAAAATGATCAACACATCATTTTCATGAATTGCCATATTAGGCAGAATATTTTAAATTTTTAATATTTTTTTAATATTTCTTCGACTTCAGATCAATTTTGTTATATAATTTTTTATCAGAAAAAAGTACCATGCTTCGAGAATTCGTCCGCAAAAATATTCTAATTTGACTGAGATTGTAAGTCAATCCGGTAATCACTTATGCCTTGATTCAAATAAATTTATATTGGATTCTTCTAATTTCCTCAAATACTGAAAATAAATTGAAACTATTTATAATGAAAAGTTACGTTTCATATAAAAAAAAAGAACCCAAGCTACAGGAATTGTTAAGAATTATCTTTCTTTACAAAGCAAAAAAAAAGAAAAAAAAAGAAACCAAGCCTATTGTATTTATTTTCTTCCATTAACAAATACATTCATACACATTAACTTTATTCGTATACATACATTGTTAGAAGATATACATTTACCATCATCATACATCCACCATATAGAAACTCAGCTTACACCCTTCTCTATATATAGTCCAATAATTACGCATGGTGAATCTAATCCCTTAGCTAATCACACATACTGAATGTTACCAGATATAACATTCAGTAACGTACAATCAAAATGGGATGATTAAATTGTTGCGTTTTATAAAATTTAAATCGAAATTATTAATTGGAAAATTAATTTGTAAATTTTTTGTTAAAAATAATATTGAATGTATTCGAATGCATTCTTTTCCCAACTTCTTTTAGAAAAGGGACACCACTGGACTCTAGATGATGTTCTTATATATATAAAATAAAGTAAAACCCTTTTTTTTTTTAATGGATGTTAGATAGAGTAAATTTTCAGTATGTTCAGCTAACACTTAACATCAATTGAACAACTCAAGTTATTTATATTGTTAAAAGAAGATTTATTTTATTTTCTATACGAGTTTCTCTAAATACGATAAAAATGACTAATGGCAAGAGGAAACTTTAAAAATCAATTATAAGAAAACAAAACGATTAAAAAATATAATTTTGATAATAATTAAGTGTAAGTGCAGATTTCGAGTTGAAATTCGGATTAGAAAAAATATTTAATTTGTTTAAAAAATTTGGGCACATGAATAGATAGATTGGGGATTCTTAACGTTTCTTGTATCAACAAGAAGAGTTATGTGAATTTAATGGAATCCATACCACTTTTTTTACCACACTGAGATTTGAACCCGGGTCCCTATTGATGAGAGTCGTGGCTTGGTACTGCAATATAGATATTAAAATTGTTTCTATTGTAAGATTTCCCTTTAAAATGTTTTTTTTTTTTTTTATAAAAAGTTTTGTCTAAGAAAAACTTGATTGATGCGATAAATTTTTTATTGGATTTTGTTTTTTTTTTTTTTCTGTTTCATTTTCATTGGATAAATTTAATTTATTTATGCATTGGTTTAGTTTAGCTTTGAATCTATAATATATTCAGAGAGAATTGATTTTATTTAAATTTATTATTACCTATATCTCCACTCAAACCAACAAAAATATATTAAATGACATGGAAAATATATTTTACATCAGTGGAAAATTGAAATTTGTTAGAGAGAAATAATAATACTAATAATTATAATATATAAATGAAGAGATCCTTAAATTGTTAAACTAATTGATTTGGTCAAAGGGTAATTTGTGATTAGGAGGAATATTATAGTGATGGAATGTTATATTATTCAGTTGTCTATATAATTTAACAAGAAATTAGATTAAAAGATTTTATTTGAAAATTGTAGAAATATTTTTATGGTTGTTGCTATTTTTTTGTGAATAAATCAAACTATGACAAATAATAATTTGTGGCTTCTTCAATTCTTATATTAGTTTTTTTTTTAGTGAAAATTTATTTTCAAATAATTTAGGATTTCATGAAATAATAATTTTTGGAGCTTAATAAATTAACGAATAACTTTTTTAATTGTTTACATTCAATAAAATGTTGAGCGTGTTAGTATCAACAGTGTTTTCATAAGTTTCAATGTCCACATTTACGTTTTGTTTTTTTCAATACGATTAACATAATTAATTTACTGATAAACTGAATTTAATGGTTTCTCAGCATCAACTAAATAGAATCCCCGATTCTCTATAATCAGTCTAATCAAATTTAAAATATATTATTAATTTTGTATTTTTCCATGTCCTACTTGATATGAGGGTTTTTCATTTTACCAGAGCATAAAATTTTTCATGATTGAAGTGATGGTATTGAATCCCGAGAAATTTCAGTTCAATATTTTTGTTTGATGTTTTAATTACAGCAAAAATATTGACAATTAATTAAAAAATATATTTATTTTTGTTGCATTTACATCAGTTCAAATTAATTTAAATTTAGTTAAGTATGAATTAATTAATAAATTCATTAATATAATTTATAATTGAAATTTAACGAAATAGAAATACCACAAATATTTTGCTTTGAATCGAAATTATAATAATTTTTAATTTTCTTTTATTAAAAAAGTAGAGAGAAATTTAACGAATTATCTAATACGAATAAGTTTATAGTTCCAAAAAAGAAAATTAAAAAAAAATTTATGGGTTAACTGCATGTAGGCACCAACTAAATTCATAACTAATAAAAGTTATTATTTTCTGTCCACGTTCATCATAATAATAATAATAAGATTTTATGTTGGTGGTGATGATGATGATGATTATGATGTTGTTAGCTATAGGTAGAGCTTATATTTTATTTGATGCAAAAGGGTGGGTGGATGAGGGAAACTGTTTCCTCATTTTGATAATACACTGGAAATCCACAAATACATGTAAAAAAAAAACATTATGATCATCATGAATTTCATAATAATAATGTAAATGATGATGACTTTAATATTGACATTAAATATTTTAGTAGACTATTGTTTATGGTTATTATTGTTATTTTAGTTTATTAGTTTATTATGAATAGCGTATATATTTTTTCTGCATGATGACTTATCCGTCCATCATTTAAATAATTCAATCAATAAATATGCTTTCTTACTTTTGGGTTAAAAATAGTCTTAAACGGGTTAAAATTTACAAATTTTTACTATTAAAATTATTTTTGTTATTCGTAGAAATAAAAATCATTTCTATGTGAAGAATTTTTATAATTTAAATATGATCTGTTTCAGTACTGCTTTATCAATAGAAGAATTTATTGAAATTTTAATTTAGATTTTTTAATTAAATTAATTCCTAAATATTTTAGTTCTGATTTCCAGCTGTTATTTCGCACCATAAACTATTTAATCATTCAAATAAATATAATATTTATTAATAAAATGTTATGATTATTTTATGATGTTTGTAGATGCGATCAAAAAAAAAAAAAAACAGCAACAACAACATAAAAATTATTATTTCCATTCGTAATGATAAAAAAATATATTCATTATTTTAATAAAAATAATAATCATAAAATATTCATATTTTATTATTGTACGTGAATTCTATAATATTAATGATAATATTCATTACTATAAAATACACACACATACAAACACATACGTACACAACACCTATAGAACCAAAAACATTAATTCATTATTCCTGTCTTTTGCTATATAATCATCATCATCATGATGATCATCATCAACATAATCATGGAGAATCAGAAAAACCCACAATGAACGAAAGACAAAATAACTTAATCCTTAGGATTTAGCTTATGTATCACATCAGACAAGGTGGTTTTGTTTTATTCGTCCCTTTTTTTTTTAACAAAATTTTCTATAAATTCTTTTGAGATTTTTTTTTGCTTCTGGTTTATTTACGAAGTTAAAAACTATAAAAATAGAATAGAAGACCTTGAATTTTGTGTGACATTTTCTGAGATTCGAATTTTGTGTCTCTTATTTTTTATTTCTGGTTTTCCCTCAACAGAAAAAATAGGCAAATTATGAATTTATTTATAAAATCTCAGTCAAAATTGTCTTCAATTGGAATAATTGTTTGAAGAAAATTTCCGCTTTCATTATTTGGAATTATGTGCAACAACAAATAAGTTCATCTTCTAAGGACAGCCAAGTTTTCTATTACTGCAAATTAATTTGTGGTCTATATTTTGGAATTTTTCTACAGAGTCTATTAAATTGATCTGCTAAAATATAATTTCATTACTCTGTTTAATGATTGATACAATTAGGAAAATTATTAAACTGACCTGATTAATATTCCATAGTAAAAGTTTTATTTAATTAAACATATTGCTGCAGTTTTCTGCATCAAAATGTACCTCGACTAATTTTTTTTTTTATATTTTATTAATTTTTCACAAATTGGCTTCTGCATTATCCTAATTATATTGTGGAGCTTTTCAGTATTTTTTTTTGTTCTCTTATTTCCGTCCCCTTTTTATACAGAAAAAAATGTACTTTCAAATACTCATAATATTATTAACTAAATAACTCGTGTATCTGCTACAATATTATACTTGTTGTTGTAAAGTTTCCTTTTTTCTTTTTTTTTTCTACAAGAGAAACCCAACTCTATTTGGTTCTTTTTTTTTTATTCATTCATTTATTTATTTTTATTTATTTGTGAAAAAATAAAAATAAATTCAACTTATGCGAATGGGAAATTTTTTTTACCTGTCTATAAATTTTATGTTGTTTATGATAGAAGAAAAGGTTATGTGGGGGTAGAGGTGGATTTTTAATATGGTATACAAGTATAGAATGTTTATCGCAATTACTGAGATTAAAGTAAAAATGCAAAATAATATAAAATATAGACGAATAATTTAGAATAAAGTAATATCTTTGATGTACAAACATGATGATGTTGATGATGATGCAATTTTTTTAATGTACCACCATCCATACTCATTATGAAACATTAATATTTTCAACTCTTTTTGTTTTGTATCATAGGGAAGACTTTCGAAAGTTTGAGTGTGTCAGTTGTACAGAAAGTTATGCAAATATGTATTTGCATAATAAATATTAATTAAAAATTTGAAAGAGGCAATAATTAAAATTATACTTTTTGTCCGATTACAGTTTATCTAGAAGACTTAAAAGTTTGTTAGTGAAATTTAAAAAATGTTTGAACTATGTCAAGATTCAAACCATAATTAAACAATCAAAAACTAAAATTAATTAACAAACATTTGCAAAAGTCATTTTAATAAAAAATTTATTGATGAAAAATGAAAACCGAAAAAAATCAAATAAAGTTTAAAAAAAGTACATTCCGTAAATAATGAAAATTATATAAGAAAAACGAAGCACCGTGTATAAATAATTACTCCCAAACCATTCTCTAAATCTGATGCGATTTTTTTTCCTTTCAATTCTGTTCCCCCTTTTTCCTATTTACTTCCTTTTTCTCAAGCGCGATGTTTTTTTTAAGGTAGAAGATTTTCTAGCTTATTTTTTTCGGTGTTTCGTGTTTTTGAAAAATATTATGTGAAATAAAGAAAAGTGTGTTTGAATTTAAATTAAATATTTAACCTATTCGCATAAATTGATTGTTTTTAATTACAATTGATGTGGGAATTGAAGGATTAATTTTGTAATTATCTTAAGTAATATAATTACTAATTATGGTCACGTTTTACGTAGTTATACGTTAAGTAAACGTTTGATGTTAAATATTTAAAACAATTAAAATAAGACACGCAACAGTAATTCTTTTATGGGGTTTGATTATTTTACAACGGATTTATGAAAAATTGTATCGGGAATAGAAATAATCTTTATTTTTGCAAAAAATGAATTCAGTATTTTTCATCATTTTTAATAGAAACTAAGAACCTTGACATGGAAATAGTACCAACCAATTATTTATTTTATCATAACTAGTCAATTTAATAGAAATCCGCAATTCTAATTATTGTCGATAATCGAAATAAATTTAAAATTCTTAATGTAAAAAGATCTAATTTTGTTTTTATGAGTTTTTCCGTGGAGTCGCATAATTGTATTAAAAAACCATTTTCCATTCCAATTAAGTTTTTTTTTTTTTTGCAAATAAACAAACGATAAAGTAATACAATTTTTAATTTAACCAATAAACAAAGATAACACAATTGACATTTTCATACAATAATCTATAATTTTTCAATTATTTTATATTTTCTTTCGCCTCTTTTATTTTATAATTTTCTCTATGGAAAGCTTAACAACAAGAGCAAAATAAATAAAAATAAAAAATAGAGAAAAAACGAAACTATGTGAAAATGAATTACAATTTTTTTATCTCTAGTGGAAAAAGTCTAGGTACCTTATAATATATTATATAATTATTTTCCTCTTTTCTTTCTTAATGACTGCTAACATTGTAAAATATTTCATTCTGAAAAATCACTGATAAACACTATAATTTGTCTTTTATAACCATCACCTACACCCAAACCCAAATAATAGTCTTTCTTCTTTTACCTCAACCAAAAACCAAAAAACAAAATGTTACACAAACACACACACACACACACACACACATACACAGCCATAGACATAAATATAAATAAATTTGTTGTTTACCGTTTAATATAGAAAGTAGTACTTTACTTAACAATCTATATCTAGTAATATATTTTTGGTCTGTAATTTTAGAAATTTTCTTCATCTAAACAGAGAAAACATTGTTCGTTTTTCTTCTTCATCTCTTCTATTATTATTTTTTTCTTTTTTGCTTTTGGCCAATTAATAGCCTTGCCACAAGAGATGCATCCAAACACTTTATATACCTTACTGCCAAATCGTTCAATCTTAATTGTAGTAGATTCGGTTAAAGAAAATTGTTTTTTTTCCTACCAATTTTTTTTTTTTTTGTGATCGTCGTAAAGTTTGTTTTTTTTTTCCTAATTTTTCTCTCTTTGTTGATTTTAATTTAGAAAATTTTTATTGAAAGATTTTATTTTTACTGTAAGTAAAAAAATCTAATAAATTAAGGAATAAACTTCAAGAATCTTAAAAATAGAAAATTTTATAATTTCTAATTAAAATAAAGTAAAAATTGTTTCATTATCCAGTTAATGTTTTTTTTTTGTCCTACAATAAAATATTAGATTTCATGTAACAGATGTTTGATTTCTATTTACAGATTTTTATATTGAAAATATTAAATTTATTATACTTAGAATCCATTTACCAATAATATTTTCACTCAAAGAATATGCGAACAGACAGATATTTGTATAAATGTGACAAAAAATTATCATTCTTTATAAATTGCATAAAAAATAATTAATAAATTAAAACGTTTCTAATAAATTTTCTTCAGAAGGACAAATATTTTTTTTTTCTTTGTTGAATAATTATTTCTGTTATCTGTTTTAATTTTTAAGAAAGTTACAAAGAAAATAGAAATAAATTTCTGTTGAGAATATTAAAATTTTGATCGATTAATATTTTATTTGTATAAATTTTATGGTGATTAGTCCAAGTCTTTAAAATAATACAATTAATGTATAAATCCTTTTTTTTTTTTTTTGTTCTTTTACGTTTATAAAATCATCGCACAGGAACAATTATAATAATTCTTTAATAATTAATGTCGTGTAATTAAAGCATTTTCTTTTCTTTGCTTTTCGTTATTTTTTTTTTTGCTTTTAACTCCAAAGATTTGAAAAAGACATATTTTAACTTTTCTTTCGTTTTTTTACTTGAAACTGAACGAATGTAAAACTTTTCAATTATTTTCAAAAAAAAAAAAAAAAAAAAAACGTGAGCAATGAAAACAGTAAAAGCGAAGTAGGTACTTCAATCCATTATAAATTAATGATTTAGATAATTTTTGATGACAATTTTTAAATTACAATTAAAATAAAATAAAAAGCGGAAAAAAATAATGTAATTCGTGTATAGAGAAAATATTGAAAATTCTAAAGAAAATAAAAAAATTTTTTTTAAAGAAAATAGAATTTTTCTAATCCAACGATAATCAGAAGAAAACAATAAAGAATGAAAAAAATAAATAAATGTATAAACTGCTTTTACTATATTTTAATTCAATTTAGTCACGAAGATCGTAATTCATTCAATACAAAAAACAACAACAACAACAACTACAAAAATAATAACAACAACAACGATGAAAAAATGTGTTTAATTTTTTTTATAAAGAAAATGAAAATTATTCAAGTCAAGTGTATATAAAAGTTCATGTATTTATGTTAATGTTTGTTTTCCGTCATACAACAATAATGGTCATCTGAGTATAATGTGCGACTTTAAATCATCAGAAAATTATCGTTAAATTATTTTCATTCTCTTTATACATTATTTTATTTTTCTTTATTTTCTCTAATTATAAATAATATTTATTAGTCTGCATTTTATTTCATTACTCTTTTGTTTTATATTATTATTTATGTATTTTCTTATACGATGACATTGAAATGTGCGTTTGTTGAACTTTATAATATTTTTTTGTTTTTTTTTTTTTTTATTAAATGAATTAATAAACATTTGACATTCTAGAATGGATAAGGACAATCCTTAAGTTTTAATTAATTGTGAATGCAAATCAGAGATCGAATAAATGGTTCATACTATTTATGTATTCATTGCAAGA
The DNA here is from genome assembly GCA_963082725.1 of Pedicia rivosa. NCBI lineage: Eukaryota > Metazoa > Arthropoda > Insecta > Diptera > Pediciidae > Pedicia > Pedicia rivosa. The sequence continues at coordinate 5,389,988 of OY720152.1, forward strand.
CTTAGAATTATCTTTAAAAAAAAATCTGTAATTTTCTATGAAATTAGAAAAAGTTTAGAAACAAGAATTTTTCATAAAATAGATAGAAAATAACTTTCTTCTTATTTAAACATTCATTATATTATTAATGTCAGTTTCTTTTACTTTTGATATGTTACAAATAGTCTATCGTTACAAGAGTTAAACAAAGAAGAAGAAGAAAAAAAAAATAATTCACTCACATACTGATTTCAAGTTTTCTATAATATTAATTTCATTCCATCAACATGAAATCTCTTTTACTCTATCAGTCTGTCTATTCGTATATTTATCTCTTTTATTTTACTTTACTTTACTTATTTTTCTTTTTTAAAATAACTTTCTTTCCTTTCCTTTTGTTTTTTGTCTTTTCAATATATAAAAATATATACTCTGAGTATTTATTTTCAATTCCAGACAGATAAATGAGTGTTGAAATTTAGTCACCAAATCAACCAAGCAAATGGCCAACAGACCCAATAATTATTATTATTTTTTTCCTTTTTTCTTTTCGTTTTTGTCTCCTTTAATGGATAGGAAAAATGATTCAACATAAAAGAAGATCAGTTACAAATATAATCAAATACAAATATTGTCTATAGAAATAATTAATTATATTTAATAAAAATGTTACAATTATGAATTTGACACAACCTTAAATGTGTTTCTTTTTACCCAAAAATGAGAGAAATAATTTTATAGATGAACGGATTGTTTAACATTTATTTCACATTTCAAAGGTTTCCTTTAACGTACTAAGTGTCTCCACTTGTTACTTTCTAAAAATTAATACAAATATAAAAAATTATGATTGTGTTACGTTTGGACAAACACCAAGTAATAATTTATCTGAATTTAATCAACTTGTTTCAACTTGCATTTTCATTTTATTTACCTTCTCCAAAAAAGTAAAAATTGAATTTTGTAATATTTTCTAACGAATACCAACAACGAAAAATAATACATTTATCTTCTTGAAAATCTTTCTCAACATAGAGATCCTTTAATCCTTTTGACGTCATGCTATTATAGTTTCAGGAGTTTAATTCTACAGTGTTTTTTAGGCATGTGTATTAGACAGCCGCCTGACATCTAAAAAGACTTAAAAATTTTCTGAACTGACATTCGAAAAATTAACTAGTTTTACTACAACATAAATATATATTTAGAAAAGTGTTATACGTAAACGGATATTCATGGGGTGTAGTTTAGATACGAGAAAAAATAGGATATAAGTTCTGAATGTCAAAGAAAATCATTTTATGAAGTTATAAAATATTAAACCTGAGACCAAATTGTTTGTATGAAACTTGGGAAAACTTTTATGAACATTTTTAATTTAAATTCAAATAAAATTTACAAATTATTTTTGTAGTTCCATTAATTTACATTTTATATTTGGTCGTTCATATTTTTCAATAAATTTAAATTTAGAACCAAAAATGAATTATCATGGAAAAGAATTGTTAAGAGATTAATTACGGGTTAAGGATTAAAATGTTGTAGAGAATCGATTTAAGAAGTTCAATGAATACTGAATGGTCAATGAACAACAATAAATTGTCTGAGAATGTCTGATATAAAATGTTATTGGTTTAAATCAAAAGCTTAAAGTTTTCATTAGAATTATTATTCAAAAATTTTAACTTACAATTGATATGATTTTCTCAGTTAATTCTGTTCATAACTAAAACACATTTATTTCTATAAATCAATAAATCTTTGGAAGATTATTATTATTCTTTCATAAATATAATTTTTCTCTATTCCAACTTTGATCTAAACATTTTCGACATTTAATACTCAACAAAAATTCAACACGCCTAACAATTATTTTAAAAGTTTAATTTCTTATTTTTTTGTTATTTATTCCGTTTGACTTAATTTATAACAAATTATCCTTAAAAAATAAATCCTTTCATTCTACCCACTTGAATTACTTAATTCATTCAATTTTATAATAAAGTAATAATAATAAAAAGTAAAACAAAAAAATAGCAAATAAAAATAGTTATCAACTTATACCGACCAAAAAACAAACAACAACAATAAATGAACCAACATATTATTGCTCAATTCTGATAAAAAAAAATTGTATACAAAAATAAAAATAAATTAAAAGCAACATAATAAATGTTCCTAGAAAAACTAAAAAAAAAAAAAAAAGGATAAATTAAACAAAAATAAAAAAGTGGGGGAACAAAAAATAAAGAAGTGAATTCACACCACAATTCAATAATAATGTTTAATAATACATTTATGATTTTATGACAAAATATATATATATTATTATCGCATCGTACCAGTTCTATTTACACAAATTTACATATTATATTGTACTGAGAGAGAAAGACCGAGAGAGAGAGAATGAAAAAATTTTCCTGACCAAAAACCGAAAATTAAACTAAAATAATATTATGTACATATTATTATTATATATAAAGGCATTTATGTAGTTGGAATATATTCTATATAATCGGATAATAATTCATTTCATTATTATTATTCTCCCATTTTAATTTATATAATAAAACAATAGAATGAACTTTAACAATCTATTTATACTAGACACACATGCAGAGAGTCAATATTTTATTAAACTTTAATCGAAATTATATTGAAAAATTTTTTTAAGTTTATTTTTGGTTAAAGATAAATTTTAACAATAAATTTTTCATTAAGAAAAATTATTACCATTTATATTTTATGATGTTCACAAAATTAAGAGAATCTGTATGTTTGTTCTTGGATAACAAATTATTTATTTATTTTATGGAGATCTACAAATGTCTACAAATGTTAACAAATGTCACAAATGTTTTCTTTAAAGCAGATTTTAATTTTTCTCTACAACAATTTAATTTTAAATGAAAAATAAAAAACCTAAACACATAGACAATTCCATAGAGTCAGTATGATTCTAATGTTATAATTATGTAGTTATATTCATTATATTTATGAACAATAATAATTAAATAGAAAACATAAAATTAAAATCAATAATAATAAAAAAAAAAAAACATTACATTAAAAAATGTACAAATAAATAATTATCCAATTAACTCACTAACTCACTAATATCGAGTAATTTTTCAATCAGTTTTAATTAAAATTACTTTCCTTTATTTTTAACATTAAACGACGTCAGTACACCGTTAAAAAATGTGCTGCTCTACCTTTAGGGAAAATCTATTTTATTGGTTTTTCTTCATGAAATTTTTATATAAGAAAACTAAATTTTCTTAATTTTTTTCCTGCTGTAAAGTCAAGTAATAATTGGATTCCTTAAACTCAATTAAAATTGGAAATAATCTTCAATAAATAAGATTTGATTTTAAGCCGACCAATGTACCGTTATATGATGCATTTGATAGGATTAAGATTTTAGTTTTACAATTTTCAAAAATGGATTAACTTTTACATTTAGAATTTAATTTGTTCAAATTGAACGGAAATTAAAAATTCTGAAACTTATCACGATTGAATGTGTCTAACTAAAAATGTCAGAAAATTACATTGAATCTATTCCATGAACATCAATATTTAAGTCTACATCTTTGACTGTGTAAAAAAATGTGTTCACCAAAAATGCTAGGACATCATCCTTCTACTTTACTTGTGTTTTCAAAGAAAAAAAAAACAAAACAAAACATAATTATCTGTATTAAAATAAAGAACAATAAAACACAAAAATATAATGTACGTTATACATTAAGTTGCGTTACGTTACGTTACGTATAGATATAATATAATGTACGTTTTGTAGTACTTTATATTTTTATAGTTTGAATTTAATTGATGTTATCATTGTAATTAAGCACTCTATATGTTAATGTAAATAACATCATTTAGTCTCACGCTAGTTGTTTTTTTTTTTTGTTAAATAGAAAAAAAAAACACAACAAATTTTTTTTATATAGATATTTTTTTTCTTCTATTTAGTTCGTTCATTAGTTAGTTCGTTATAAATATTACAATGCATAATAACAAATAGGCACACACACACACGTATATGCAGTGCATGTATTTACATTGAATGAAATAATACAAAAAAAAAAAAAAAATGCTATGAGTTGAAAATGAAATATTTTTCTGTTATGTCTAGAAATAATTCTAAGCTGGAAAAAGTTGAGACAAAAAAAAAAAATTTGAAAGGAATGAATAAAATTGTATCAAATAGTTGAAACTATTTTAGCAGAGGTAAATAACTTTATTTCATTTATGTTAATTAATTTTGGTTGCACAAAAAAAAAAAACCTTATGTACGGATTCAAAGTCATAGTAAAGCAAAAAAAAAAATACCGCCATCAGATGTCGTCATTGCTCCTTTATAAAATACAATTTTAATTATTTCAATTCTTTTGTTGTGAATTATTTAATTCTTCATTAATAAATCTATTGAAGACAAAATTATTTTCGTATTTTTGTATTTTTAGTATAAATAAATTCTGGTTATAGTCCGCAACGTAAAGATAACGAAACCTTCTAAAAGTTTAATTTAATCCAAACTTTTTTCTTCTGGTGTATACGTTTTTTTTTTTTATTTGTAAAAAAATGTGAAAGAACTTTATCAGAGAATATTATGTACAGATAGATATAAATATAAAATCTATAGAAACAAAAATAGAAACAGAAACAAAAGTTAGAAAGAGAGAGAGAGAGAAAAAAAAAAGTAGAAGTAGAAAATGGTTTTCAATCCCAGTTTTTCAATTCACTAGATTTTCTATAACAATACAGAAAATTTTATATTTATATAATATAGAAATGTGTCGTTGTCGTCGGTCTCTAAAATAATAAAAAAAAAAAAAAAAACTAAAGTTAGGAAGCCCGAATAATAAGAACAATAGTAGAATTGTCGAAGGATTAGAGTGAAAAACCAAAATATATAAAATGGAATAATACATTTTGTTCTCCTATTATTATTATTATTATTATATTCCTCTTAGATAGAAAATGTATAATTAAGTATCTTTTCTAAAGAAGATACGGAAAATAATAAAATAATGGGTTACTGAAAATTTATAGCACTGTTAATGATGCTAACATAGAGTATGGGTTTTGTCTAAAAATTATAGAAGAATAAATTCTTGTTGTTGGTTTACTTGTGTTTCATTGTTTTTACAATGAGATCTTTCTTTGTAAATAGTTTCCTTTAAATACATGATTTGCTACTCAAATATAATTTGTGTAAACTAGTAAAATTGATTTTGTTGACTTTTATCAAATTTAGGTCAAAGAATATAGAAAAAATTTAAATGAAATAAATTGGTGATTCTACAAAGTACCAGGCGTCTCCACATAATTCAAGAAATGAAAACGGATGATTTCACTGGATTTCTTTTCAAATTTAATGTTGTTAATTTTAGTTGTAATAATCACAATTAATTAATTTATTTTCTATGAAATCTTAGAGAAAATCATTACAGAAAATCATTATTAAGCAATTCAATGAAAGTTAATCAAATAATTTTATCAATAAATTGACATTGATTGTATATATTTTTTTTGTACAATTTCCTGGTATTATACGTTAAATCGGATCTTGACTTTTTCACATCGATAAAACAGAAGGGAAAAGAGTTCTGATTTAATAAATCATTAAAATACACTTAGATGCAATAAATTGAAACTGAAACGAATTTTTTTTAGAAAATATTTCCCGTTTGCCTTTAAATACAAAAAAAAAAATAAAGATATAAAATAAATAAAAATCATTTTTCTTCGTATTTTTCATTTCATTCTTCCCATTTTTATAACATTCCGCGACATTAGGGAAGAGAAAACTACACAGTGCATGAGTGAAAGAGACAGAGAGAGAAATAGAGAGAAAGGTGAATTTTGTTTTTTTTTTTTTTATTTTACAAAAAGTAAATGTACAGGTACAACAACAAAAAAAACAGCAACAACCATCTAAACATCACATCAAATATGTTAAGAGTTAATATCAAACCAAATAAAAAAAAGATTTTCCTTCTTTCTTCCTTTTTTTTTTTTTTTCTTTTCTTCGTCTTCTTCTTCTTCTTCGTCTTCTTCATCTGTTTTTTTTTTTCTTTCTTTCTTTTCTTTCCTTAATATTAAAGTACATAAATATATCTACAAAAAAAAATTTTTTTTTCTCTCGCGACTTTTACCATTCTGATTTATGTTCTTAAAAAGAAGAAGAAGAAGAAGAAGACGGAAAACGTGAAGAGGAAAATGGAAAATATTGTTTGGATTTTTTTTTTTGTCATATAATATAGAGAAGTAAGTAAGCATAAGGTAAAAAGAAATAGAAGAAAGACAAGAAGAAAATCTGATGAAAAAAAAAGAAGAAGAAGAAGAAGAAGAAAAAAAATATGAAAAATTATTTGTTGTTGTTGTTAGATTTGTGTTGGGTTTTTCTCTATAGAAAAACACTTCCCCATCGAACATTATTAAACTGTAAATATTTACAAAAATTTTTTTGTCTTGTGTGTGTGTGTGTGTGTGTGTTTGTGTGTTGTGGAGAAATTGTATAAAATATCGGAAGCAATAAAACTGTTTTTCTTTTACACTATTTTTTTTTTTTTTTTCAAAATAACGAAAAAAAAAAATAAAAACAGAAAACGTAAAGCAAGAAAAGTTTAGCGGAATTTGTTGAAACTCTGTGGGACAAAGAGGTTGAAATTGAACGAGAACAAAAAAAACGGGAATTTGAAAACAAGAAAAACAATTTATTTGATATTTTCCGTTTTTTTTTTCTTTATTTTTCTGGATTTTCCGTGCTCGTTGTTTTTTTTTCTGCTGTTTTCTTTTTTTTTTTGTTTCAAATGGCGGATATAATTTTCTCTATATTAAGATCCATTCTGTTTTGTAAATTATGTCGTATATGTGGTGTATGTGTGTATGTGTATATATATGTGTGTGTGTGTGTATATGTGTGTGTGTGTGTATGTTTATTTATCGGTTGGATTAGTGGAAGAATTTAGGTCAAATTGTGTATATTTTTATTTGGTAGTTTATTCTAACAAATTTTATTGTTATGTTATTGTTGTCTTTTATGCGAAATTGGAATAAAAATCACCTTTTTATTTTTATTGTTTTATTATTGATTTCCATTTAAGTCTTGTTGTTTGTTTCTATTTTCTTTTTCTTTTTCTTTTTGTTTTCGTTTTGGTATTTTTTTTTTTGAAGGGGAAACCGTAAATCGTAAAGATTCTTACATTTTTTTTTTTTTGTTCCTTTATCTATTTTTGGTTACATTTCTATTTGATTAAAAAACATTTAATTAGGCAGGATATTAACAACTTTGATTATTTCAACTTTTCATCTTTTCTTTAATTTTCATCAAAAAGGTTTCGATTTTTCTCACCGAATAAATTCAAGTTTTATTTTTAACTTTTCTTGTTTTTTTTTTTTTGTATTTTGAAAATCTTTAAATTAAATGAAAATTTCTTTTTGGCTATTTTTGATTTTATTCTTTGGTGGATTTTTTATCAACACAAAACAAAAAAAATTCAAAAAAAAAAGTAAACCATTAAATTGATGACGAAATATGGGGATGAGAGATTTAGGTTGTTTTTTTTTCGAGGTTGGTTTGATAACCTTTTCAATGTTAATATAGGTAAATTTTTTTTTTATTCAGGAAACAGAAAAACGAACACAGGAACTTGTTAGAAAAAGGATGTAATAATATAACGATTTAAGGAATTTAATCGGAAATGTTTAAGAAGAAGAAGAAGAAGAAGGTAGAAAAAAAAAATGTAATAAATAAAATATAGAGTTTCTTTTTAGAAGGTATGAAGTCGAAGCGTAACACCTTTTCACAGTTAAGATAAGAATTATTGAAAATAGAATTGGTTAACCATGACTGAAATTTAATTAAGATCATAAATTTAATATTCTAAATGAGAGAATTGTAGAATGAAAATCAGAAAGAAAATTATTTAATTAGAAGACAATAAATCTTTGAAAAGATACACTAAAAACCATCTTTAAATTATCTCATGAATAAATTAATTAAAAGAAACGAAATATTTGTAATTTTAAGGTTTGTGCATTTCCATACTTATCAATCACATTATTATCATCAGCTGATGTCATTATTGTGTTTTGAAATAATTCGTTAGAATTGTAAAAAATTGTAAATAATTCAATAATATTTAATAATTTAATAATTATCAAGAGAAATCCATCTGCTTGGAAATTAAAAATTTTTAATGTGCCTAATGTAACCATTAACGATAAATATTTCCCTTGATTTCAATAATTTTCATTTATTCTGTTTGTTTGTTTTTTTTTTGGAAAATAATTTAATAAATCGATAAAAAATATTCACCATTATTTTTGTTAATTAGTTTAAATTTTTACAACAAAACTAAAAAACTAGACAGAGAGAGAGAGAAAAAAACTAATAGAATTTCAATCATAAATAATTTCTTGAATATTTCAAAAGTTCAATCTAAAACAAAATAAAAAATAAAAACCAATTTCATAATTTATTTCCTGCGCTATCGAATTATGTTTGTTTCATTTTATATTTTCACACACACACACACACACATACACACATATTAATTATAATATTGAATAATATTAAAAGTAATAAAATCCTGATACTGGTTGGTACAAAATAATAATATAGCGTACAATCGTAAAATAATTTAAATTGATTACAACAACAACAACAACAACACCAACAAAATATAAAAAGTTAAAAAAATTAAAAATAGATAAAAAATGTAAAAACATATTTTTGTTGTTGCATTTCTCCTATCAATAATTTATACATTTTTTTTTTGTAATTTTTGAAATTAACAGAAAAGTTAAAAAATTATAAATTGAAAATCAGTGGATTATTGGAACATTTTTGATGTTCCTTGAGGAATTCGTATTTGCCGATCTGTTGAAAATAAAATTCATTTTACAATTTACCATGATTTATGTTTTGATTTCAATGATAAATCATGAACCAAAATTTAATTTTTAATTGGTGAAACTCAATATCAAAAGTAAATCTCATCTAAAAACAAATGAAAATAAATTTGATTTCTAAAATGACATGAATTAATTCAGTTTCACCTTGAAAAAGTTTCTCTTCAAGTTAAAAATAATATTTTCTAATTTGAAAAGAAAATAAAAACCGTGTTTTCTCAATAAATTATTTTGATCTTTAAATGGAAAGAACAAAAAAAAAACCACCTTATTATTGATACAATTCTCTATACACTGATTATATTCCCTTCCTGATACGTTATATAAAAGAACTCCTTAGAGAATTTAAATAATAAAATAGGAAACACGCATTCTTTATTTTATCTTTGAATAGAAATATGTGTGTGGGCATGAAGTTATGTGTGTGTGTGTGTAAAATTCTTATACAGTAGATTTGCGATAAGATGTATAAAAATAAATGAAGGGAATTCCACTAACATAATCTAAATATAGATATTGTTTATATTTTTACAAAATCAATTGGCAGGGCCACCTCACATATACTAATCTGTTCCGATCACTTCAAATGGTTTCACGTTATTTGAACGAATTATTATGAGACGCTCACCTGAATCGTTGTTATCGTGAGTCTACTGAACGTAACGAAAAAAATCACAATACAAAATTCAGATAATAAATTTTAATTCAAACAACAGAATCAAAATTGAACAAAATATATTTGTAGAGAAATCGTAAAGATTTCTGTATGAGAGAAAATATTTGCTAAAATAAAAGAAAGAAGAAGAAAATTTTTGTGTGGAGGTGGAGAATAATGGATGTCCATTAAAACAAACCTCTTTCATTCTATCAACAATTCATCACACTATAAAAATTCATTTTGATTTTTCTTTCATTCTTCTTCTTCTTTCTATCTTTCTTTCTTTTTTTTTTTCGCTTAAAAGAATTTTCTTTTTATAACAGAAAAAAAAAATTGTCATTTTCTTTTAAATTTAACACTAAATGAGTTTTTTTTTCCTTCTCCCACTTATTTTTCTTATTTTTTTTTTTTATTTTCTATGAAGTTTTCTAACAAATCGTCTATTAAAAGTTTATAAGAAAAAAAAAAAGGAAGAAGAAAATTATCTGATTTAACGTTTTTTTTCTTCTTCTTCTTCTTCTTTTTATTCTTTTCCTTTTTCCCTATTTTTTTTTTGTATTTTTGTATTTGTGCATTTTGGAGAGGAATGAAGAATGTGGAAAGAGTAATAAGGACGAGAACGACCAAATGAAATATCTTATGTTATTGACGAAGAATAAAATGAAAGTGAAGAAAATAAGAGGAAGAAGAAAAGAAGAAAGAGTTTAAAAACTGGACAAAGTTTGTATTAAATTGAGTTTTAAAAATACAAAATGAGTTGAAAGAAAATAGATAAAGGTCATTTTTAAGAATATATATCGAGACAATTGACAATTATTAAGTTTTTTCCTCCCTTTTATTTGTTCTTCGTTCTTTTTTATTTTTCACAATTTCTTCTTTTTTTTTTTTCTTCTTTTAGATTTTCTATTTGAACTGAACTCAGTTACTCAACTGAAAGTCAATCTTTATTATTTCATTTTATTGTTTTATATTTTTATTTTCTTTGTTTCTCATTCCAAGTTGTTTTGTTTTTTTTTTTTTTCTTCTTCTTCTTCTTCTTTTTTTCTTACTTTTCGAAAACGAAGACGATATCTAAGTTTTTTTATCATCAACAGAAGAAGAGTAGAAAAATAAAAAAAAAAGAAGTAAAACAGATTTTCATTTTGTTCATTTTCTGAGAGAACGAAGAGAGAAAAAAAAATATATAAGAAAAGAAAATCTTGAAAGTTTTGTATTTAAGCGAATTCTTTTAATACGAAGAAAGAATGAAAGAAAGAAAGAAAATAAACTGAAGGGTAATTGGGTAGCTGTATAGAAAGTCTTAAATGATTATCAGGGATTTTCATTTGATCCGCCATTATTATTTAAGGAAGGTAGGCTCAAAAAGTATTTAATAAAATTGAACAACATTTTCATTGTTTTTTTTTTTTTTTTATTATCAGTATATTTAATGAACTTCAGTTCATTCGCTTTCGTTCTTTTATTTATTATCCAATAATAATTGATTAATTGTATTTTGTGTTGAAAATAATAAAAATGGTGTCTTTGTAAATAAGAATTTTAAGCTACAACAATAAAATCAATGAACAATAAATTAAATGTTTCCTACTGAAAATCCTAAACTAAATAGTGAAGATTCAACTAGATTGAATTATAAGATCTTTTACTATTCCAGATACGAATGTTATCAATTCTATGTAAACTGACTCTTGAGAATTAACAAATAATGTCTATTTTGTAAAAAAAAAAGTCTCTTGGTGATTAAAGCATAAGACTTTTATCTTTGAGAAAATATTGAAACTATTGAAATCAGTTAAAGGTTTTTTTTTTTTTTTTGCTTAAAATGTTCAAGAATATATTTCTCATAATAAATCATAAATTTGATTTTATTTCGTTTCAGAAACATTTTTTTTTTCGTTGCTCTCCACCGTGCGATCATAAAATATAAATTTCATTGATATCCATTTTTTTTTTCTCTTCTCATTTTTAAAATTCAATTTTATTGATAAAAAAAAAAAAAAAAAGAGAAAATAAAAAGAAGAAGTTCACTTGCTGATATATACAAAAATTTTCATCTCACTCGTCACCCATCCCCCCACTAGATCACGATTTTGAAGGAAAAAATATTATAGTGCTTTTTTGTCATTTTCTCATCATTTTTTCTTCACTTTAGTAGCACTGACAACATCAGATCATACACACACACACATGCACACACACATACACTGTTTATCTACCGATAGAAGTTTGTATAGTCAACACGAATCAGTTATTAGATATGAATATATTGAAATTTATAGGAAAGCTTTTTTTATTTTTTCCCACCCCCTCATCTTATTTTGGCTTATAATATTCTGTTTCACTCTTGTCACAAGAGAACAGATACAAAATCAAAAAAAAAAAGACGAAAAGAAAAATCCTAAACGCGACATATTTTTTTGTTCTTCTTCTTTTTCTATAACTGAAATAATTTTTCATTTGGTTTTCATATTTTTAACTTAACAAATTTCAACGCATACATACAGACAAATGTATAAAAAAAGAGGAGAAACATCAATATGTATGTCAAAGATTAAAATATAAGAAGAGACAAAAAAGAGGAAGATGACAAAAAGATGTAAAAAAAAAACACAAGAAGACAAAAACAACAAAAACAAAAAAGAAACGAAACGAAACGAAACGGAAGAAAAGTGAAGAGTGAAATAAAACAGCAGATTTTTCAAATATATTCAAATATATGCAAATATGACATCTCTCTCAACACTTTCGTGTTCAATTCAGATGACAAAAATAAAAGCAAAGAAATGAAAGAAGCATGAGAATAAGAATAAGAAATAATAATAATAAAAATAAAAGAAAAAAAAAATGTAGAAGAGACATGAAGAAGTAGAAGATGAAGAAGAAGAAGAAAAATACAAGACTGAGTGAACATTCCTATATTTTCATATTTTACATTCATTTATACAAAATATTTTCATTTCTTTTCTTTCTTTCTTTCTTCTTCTTCTTTTTTTTTTTTTTTTGGTTAAAGAAAAATAACACCCATATACACCAACACAGATACACTAATACATAAATACAACAGAACAAGAAAAGTGACGTAAAAAAAATAAAGAAAATTTAAATTGACATTTTTTTCCCAAAAAAAAAAAAAAAGGAAAAAAAAAATGAAAAGTGAAAAATAAGAGAAAAAATTGTCGGGGGGGAAAGAGAGGAAAAAAAATTCTTACCGTTTGCTAGAATATTGGAAAAAAAAACGTGCAAGTTTTCTTTAAAATCAAATTCAAATCAATCTATATTCGTTCGTGCAGACATTATGTGATAAACGAATTGATTTTCACGAAAATATTTTTATTTTCTTTTTATTTTTATTTACTTTTTTTTTCTATGAATTTTATGCAATAGATTTTTTTTTTCTGTTTAGTTTTTTTTTTTTTTTTGATTTTTGTAATAATCAATTTTTTCTCCAACACTTTTATTTTATTTCGTTTTAATTTGAAATTCATTTAAATTTTAATTCAATTGTTTTTCTTTTTATTTTCAGGTGAGTTCTTTACTTGAAATTCAGAAAAATCTTGTTGGACAGATAAATTGATTATTCTTCCTTTAATAAACTGTTGAACATTTTAAAATTGAATACGCGCTTAAAGGTAAACAGAAATCTCAATTATTTTTACAATTGTGTGAAAAATTTCAATTATGTTTCACTTGTGTGAAAAATTGCACTTGAAAAGTTTCATAAGAATTATTATTGTGAAATTCAATTTAATTCAACTGGAAATTGATCATTATTAACGTATTGAGGTGATTTATTAAAGTGATTTCGCATTATGATGGGACGTTCGAAGAGAATTTGATGACTCACGAACTTAACTCTATTGTAGAGTCTTTAACATTTTCACAATAAAACAATTAAGTGGGGAATAAATTACATAATAGAAAATTTTCTAAGAATTTTAAATTCAATTTGTTCGTTGAATAAAAACTGTAATAGAAAAATGCTGATGAATTTAAATAAAAATGGAGAAAAACAATTCAAAAATAAAAGTCAACTCTTATACGACCTTTATACAAATCCGATTATATTTTCAATTCAGAAACAAACTTAATTTTTTCTCTAGAGTATAGAATAGGACTTTTTTTTTCCTTCCTTTAATTATTTTGTTTTTCTTCATATCGTTGAGTTACTTTTTTTTTTGTATATTAACTAAAGAAAAAACTTCTATTGAAGTTTCAACCGTTTGTTTATTTAGCAAAATAAATTTAGAATATAAAATCTTTTCCACTTTTAAAAAAATACAAAAGAAAAAAAATTATAACAATAAAATCAGTGTAGTGAAAATCGTATAGAAAATTTTCTTTATAGAATTTTATGCGCTTTTTTTACATTCACTTTCTCATCAATTCCATCGTTGTACTTAAGTCGGTCTGTAATTTTTATTTAGAAAATGTAAAAATACTGATTTTTTCTACGATTATTAAAATTCATTTTAATTGTTGTAATATTCCAGTATGTGAAAATAAAATAACATCAAACGGCAGAATATTATAAAAGTGGAAAAGTTTCAAAATGAAAGCACAGAATAAGGGAGAATAAGGGAGAATAGAAATAAAAAAAAACTCATTTATTTTAATATTATTTTTATTGTTTGTTTCATGGAAAAATATTATTTATATCAGAGGAAAGAAAATATTTAACGCAAAAATAATAATAACCAACAAACAAAAGTAAAAAAAACAGAAAAACAGAAAAAGTGAAAGAATGAGAATTTTACAATTTTGTGAAAGAAAAATAAAAAACGTAAAGAAAATAAAAGAAATTTAATGAGTGAAATTGTTGAAAAATAAAAATATTTTTATTTTTTTTGTAATTTATATTTTATGGAGAAATTCCCGTCTAAAATTTATAATAATAGTTTTTCCATTTTTTAGTTTGTCAGAAACGTTTCTGTTTTCTTTTGAATTTTCTTCTTGTTTTTTTTTCTTCATATTTTTGAGTTTATTGTTTGGTTGCACTTCAATTATATTGCTGTAAGAATAAAAAAATATTTTTAATAAATGAAAAAGAAAATTCAATAGAAAAAGTCATGGAAGGTTAACTCATGCCAGAGATTTAATTTAATTTGATGTTGTTAGAATAAATTTACAAAAATTTCATAATATGCAGTAATTAATTATTTCAATTCTTAGAAGTTTTATTTTTGTCTGCTAATGTAGATTTGTTGTTAATTATTAATTAACATGAGGACATTTTTGTAAACAATCAATTAGAGATACAACGTAATTTTTTTTTTATGTTTTAAAATTTACGTGCAGAAGAGAAAATATTTATAAATAATAAATAATGAATATTGTAAATTTTCTACAATTCAATATAACTCGTTCATAAACAATATATTTTTTTGAAGTGTAACAAAAACTCAACACACATAAGATTCTTAGAGATCAACAACAATAATGAACTGATAATAAAATATAAGATAGATTAATATGAGTATGAAAAGGACTAAAACACTGTCATCTTATAAAACTTAAAATAATAAACATTTAAAAAAAATATACAGTATGATGTTTTTGCCTTGAAGCAATATTGTTACCCTTCAACAACATGCGTGCCATGAAATTTTAGAGAAAATTTTCATAAATTCTTCTTCTTCTTCTCCTTAATTTTCATTAAATTTTTGTCTTATAGAGAAAACCAAAAATTTACCATTTTCATATTAATGTAGAGAAATATAACGTTAAAAAAATATATTTTAATCTTGTAATTTATTGAATTTAATTATGTTACATTGTTACATATACGTACCACCCCACATCCTCCCCATACTTGTGAAAATTTATTATTAATTATAATAATAGTTTAAAATTGGTTAAATGTATTGTAATAAGACTAACAGATTTTTTCCTTGGGTCCTATAGGGTAAAACAATAAAGTGCCATTTATGTCTGGGTCTAAATACAATTCTGTAATTTTAATATAAATTTAGTTGATATGTTGACTAGAATTTTCATAAATTTATCTTTACCACAATAATGTTTTTCTTTTATTGTTAATGTTGATGTTTATTGTTATTTTCTTATATTTGCTGTTGTTTAAATGTAATAATTATAAATAAAGAAGAATATTCAGTGTAGTAGATTTTTTTAAAGGTTTTCTTCTTTTTGTTTTCATCTTCTTGAATTTTTCTGATTTTTTATTTCTTTCTTGTTTACACAACAAGCAAAAAAACTTCTTTATAAAATATCTGACTTATGTACTGTATCTATAAAATATAATTTATTGAAGTTATCTTTTCTTATTACTTTCAGAAACTATTACTAAACTTTATAGGTTTATTTATAGTAAGGACATGTGAAGTATTTGAATACAAATTTTCTTATCAAAAACTTTATGATGAGAATAATTTTATATCTGTATAATTTTTAATACATCAATATTCTAGATTCAGTTTATACATAATGAATAAAGACAAAATAGAATATAAATAGTGAAGAGAAGATACAATTTCTTATTTACTATTTAATACAATCCTCCATTAAATTTACCATAATCATTTGCCATTATAATTATATTCAGTTTTCATTATAAATAAATAGAAATTAATTTTAACTTGTTGTGTCCTTTTAGATACATAATTATTCCAGTTATTACATTTTATAAACATTTTCATTAATTTTCTATCATCAAGATGAAAGTTTTAAGTTGAATAAAAAAACAAAAAAAAAAAAAAAAACATAAAACAACAACAGCACCTTGAAATAAAAAGAAACAACAGAATAAATATATTTCTTAAGAATATTTATGGCAAATTAAAATTATGCTTTTATGATTGTCATAACCATAATTGTAACATATGTTCACAATAATCAGTGTGTGTGTGTGTGTGTGTGTGAATGCTGTGTGTGGGTTAGATGGGTAGATTTTCGTATGTTATTACATGAATAAGATATTAATGTAGGTTTATAATGCCAAAAAGGATGGGTTTACAGTTTTTTTTTAATGGGTGAATCAAGACTAAACATTTTTTTCTCTCTTGTCTTTAGATTTTTATTCTTAAAATAAAAAACAACAGATTTTTTTTGTTTGTTGTTGTTGTTATTATTATTAAAAAAACAGGAACGAAACCTGTGTATTATTTAAATTTAATTTAACGCAAACAGGATTTCTGTGATTTGTAAAAATTACTTTAATTTAAATTTTTGTATTTGTCAGATTTAGGTTTTTACAGAATTTTGTTTATTGAATACAAAATAATGTATGTCATTATGAAATTCTTTATTAATACAAATATTTTTCATCAACTAAACCTAAATTACAGAATTGTTATGAGAAACCTAAAACCTAAAAATTAAAACAAAACATCGCAGTTATTTTATTCTAATTATTAATTAAATTATTAAATTATTCAATTATTCAATTATTAAATAAAACAAAGTTTAAAATTATTTTCTTATTGTTATAATATTTTACGAAGAATTTATGGAAAATAAAAAATGATAAAAGGTAAAATTCAAACTAATTCATTTATTTATATTATTTGTTTAAGTTTAACCAAAAATTTATTGTTGTTTGTTTGTTAGTTGTTGTTTTTCTTATTTTATTTAAATATATTAAAAAAATTATAACTATAAATTAAATAGTGACATCATAAAGAAATAATAAACAATAAACAATTAAAAATATTTCTATAAAAAACCTTAACAAATTTTTTTTTTTGTTGGGTTCTTGTACAATTTATATTTGAGTGATCATCTTATGTGTTTTTTTTATTTTTTATTTTTATTTTTTATTTTAAGAGAAATAATTTTTGCCCCAATAAAATTTAACTTTATAATTATAAACAGATATATATATATCTGTACAGATATATATTGTTGTAGGATATTTGTATATATGTATATTTTGTGTAATTAAACAAGAATACTGGGTAATGAAAATAGGGAAAAATATTAAGAACATCGTAATACTAAAACTGGAAAATCATTCACATGAAAAATATAGCAATTATAAAATAAAACAGCAGAAATATACATTTAGTTTAGTGAGAGAGAATAGAAGTGAGAGTGAAAATATACAAATATACAAAATATAAATACGATTTATGTAAAACAACAAAAGCTTTTTGTAATTAAACATTCAAATGTGCCTCTCCTGTTTAACAAACAAAACATTTCCATATATAAACTTTATATATCTGCGATGTATATATTTATACAACCCATTCATTCTCTAGCCACCCCATAATTTTTTTGTTTTGGTATTTTTGCATAGAGACACATATTCACCCACACAACAAACCCTCCTTTTTTTTTTGGTTTTTTATTTTATTTTACTGGTAAATTAAATTTTAAATTATCGCCTCGACAACATAACAATTAACTATATTTAAATTATATTATTTATTTTTTGTTTTCGGATAAATAAAGACAGACACACAAATACACATTATTTAAAGTTAAAGAAAGTTAGTTAATTATTTAATTGTTATTATTTATATTCAACACACAAAACAAATAATTAGTCAAAACATATAATTTAATTTTGTACTTTATCATTTTGTGTGAAGTAAATACTGTGGAATATTCGCGTTATTCTAACAAAGAATTGATAAAAATAATGAAATATTTGTGTGTATGGCTGTGAAATTAATTTTATGGTTTATTGACCTGCTAGAAGGGCATCTCAATCAGTAAAGTTATCTCATAAACATATAACTTAACTGTGTGAGTAAAGCCCAAAAATTTTCCAAAAATTTAATTGTTTTTTGAAAAAAAAAAACCACAGAATTTCAAAATAATTATATCAAAGTTTAGAATTCAAAAACCATTATTTACTTCATTAGCAATATTTGCTCTAAAGTCAAAAAGAACAATAAAACTCAAAAAATTAAACATTGCAGCGATTCATTAAAACAGAAAAGAAAAATACAAAATTGTTAATCAGAATTTAAGAAGAAGACACTCGGAAGTAAAATATTCTATATAGTCATAACCTATTAACCTGTCTCTAAAATGTCTCAAGTGAAAGCACCGCTTAAACAATTGACAAACACAACAAATTCTTTCCTATATATTTATCAAATAGGGGTAGAGCTGAACGATAGATGAACAAAGTGAAATAAAAAAAAAATGAACATTCAAAATTGGCCATCATTTAGCCCTTTTTACAATTTTCTCATTGAATTCTTTTTCTTTTTTTTTTTTTCTTCGTTTTTGTACATATATAAATTTTCACCCCTTTCATGTTTACCGTATATTTATGAATGTATTATATAAGAAAATATTCGTTTGATAAATCTAAAAATGGAACATAAAACGATAAAACAGAAAGAGAAAGAAAAACGGGGGGGAAAAAAATTGTAATAAGAAAGGGTTAAAATTGGGTGGTAAATCTCATAAAATTAAATTCAGTGGCGTCAAAATAAATAACATCAATTGACTTAAATATATAATTTATTTGTTTGATGACCGAAAATTGAAATAAACAACATTTAATTTGACTACCAATAAAATTATAGCCAATCTTTATGATTGTTTTTGAAAAATTATTTATTCAATTAAAAGAAAATATTAGGAGAAATTGTGTTGAAAAAATTATTGACTTACGTTTGCCAACAATAAAACCATTTCACTAAAAAATAAATGAATTAATCAGAACATTTTGATCTGAGTCATTTACAATTTTCTAGAGGTAATATTAGTTGAATGTGTATTTATTACATTGAGTTGAAGTAAACGAATTCTTAGGAATGTCATTGACCCTACATAAATATTTCTCCAGTCCCCACTGATTCCATTAAAAAGTACATAAAAGAAAGAAAAAAATCAACATAAAAACCAACAACATTCAATGACGTTTGTATTTGATATAAAAATTGCAGGTAAATTTTAAAAAATTCATAATACATGATAGGAAAGTGTTAAAGTTCTTGAGCTTAACTCAATATTGTGTTATATTTGTGTATTATATTAAATACCTTAATGCTTGAAAGTTGCATGTCGGAAACATATGGCATGTTAAATATCCTTTTTTATTTTTCTTTCTCTGTTCTATTTTCAGAATTAGAATTTTTTCTTTTTTCCTTTTTCATTTTTCTTTCTGTTTCAATTTTCTTCCTTCTGTTCTTTCTTAAAATTTATGTATTTTATTTTGCAAAAAAAAAAAAAAATATTAAAATTCATACAGTCGCTTTTTATTCCAATGGATCTTCTTGTATTTTCTTTTTGCCATAATATGTTTGTTTCCTTCTTTTTCTTTTCTGCTTTTTTTTTTTTTTTTTTTGTTTTTCCAAGAGAAAATTATATAATAATTCAATGAAAAATACTTTTGTTTTGTGTTTTGTTTCCATTCTTTTTTTTCGTAAAATTTATTTTATTATTGAAAAAAAAAAAAAACGCGGGAAAAATGTACAATACGTTTGGAACTGACTGTAGGATGTATGTGAATTTGTTTTTTATTTGTTAGAAGGAAATACAATTTCGGTGTTAATATGGGGGATGAGGTAGCACTTTTTTTTCTGTCAAATTGATGGTAGAATATTTTTATTTCAAAGAATATAATGTAAAATAAAAATTGTCATTTGTAAATTTATTACGTTCTTAAAGTGTAGAGTGAAGAGAGAAATTCAACAATTCACTTTCTTTATTTTCTATTTATTCAATTTTGTAATAAATACAATTATCTATTTTTAATAAAACCACCAAATCTTTTCCTTCCTTTTAAAAAAAAAATGTGTGTCTATGTTGAAGGAAAAATTATGATCACTTTAACTTCACTGCCATAATAAATGCTTTGATTTCCTTCCTTTATTTTTTCTTTTGACTCATTCCCTCAAGCAGCTTTATTTTTTTTTTATTATTTCTGTAAAATATGATTTAATATTTTTTGTTATTGTTTTTTTTTTTTTGTGTATTTTAAAATGTCGCTGATATATTTATGGCCACATAGGGAGTAACACTACATTGCGACATTATTTTGTTTTTTTTTCTGTTTGTCGTCTTCGTCTTTTTCTGTTGGGCAATAAAAAAGAAATGACATTGTATATAATTTTGTCGAATGATTTACAAATATGGAGAGACGAAATGAGAATGTATGAGAGAAAAAATGGAAAATTTTGTTGGAACGAAATTTTCTCCTCTATAAATTAAAAATTTCTGAGATTTTTATAGGAAAATTCAATGATGTTTATTCTTTGAAATTTGAGCTAATGTCCGATACAATTAAAAATAAACGAGGTTCCTCTTCCATAAATATAAATATTTAGTCTTTTTACCAAGGATAAAAAATACTGTTGAGTTTATAGAAGTTTAATGTGTTTGCTTGTAATTGATCTTGAAATTTGATATAAAAATCACATTTTAGACAAAGACAATAATAATTTATAGGAAAGTTTCATAATTGAGTCAATTATGACAGTTTATGTAATTTGACTATCTAAAGTATGTGACAATTATTATCAGTTTTATCAGTTTTAAAAATAACTCAACTTTTATCATTTTTCACTTTACATAATAATTTTTGTATTTCCATGAAAATTCATTTTTTTAGAATTTTCTTCTACAATTTTTTCATTTCCTTTTTAAATAAAGAAGAAAAAAAAATCACCAACAATAAATTCCAGTTTATTTCATTTAGATGAAAAAATTGTTCCATTCGTTTTTTTCTTTAAAAAAAAAAAAAATAAACACAACAAAAATAATAATAAGGTTCAGGAAAAATTCTCTATCTTCAAATTATATCGCAAAACTTTTCTTACAAGAAAAACGATGAAGAAGAAGAAATTATTATTTATTGTTGTCAATTTTTTTTTCTCTCTCTCTTTCTCTATTTTCCATTTTGTTGCAAAAATTGTAAATTTTTCATTTTATTAAATTTTTTTCTTATTCTTTATTTTGAAGATTTCGAAAAAAAAAAAAAAGTTTAAAAAGCAACAACCAACAACAATGAAAAAAAAAAAAAAAGAAGAAATTAAATAAATAAAAGACGATATAGAAAATAATTTAAGAAAGTCCATAGTTCGGAAAAATGTATACATTTGGTAAATTCTACGTACTGTACATTATTACAACAACAATGAGACATTTTTTTCTTTCTTTTCAATTTTGTTGTTGTTGTTATTATTATTATTATTATTGTAACACACACACAAAAAAAAAAAAAATTCATCTGAATTCAGCACAAAAATTCAGTAAGAGAAAATAGAAGGAAAAAAAAAAAAATGAAGAACTTTTTCTTCACGATTTTAAAACGAAAATATAATTTATCACAACGTTACACAATAACCTCAGTGAAAATTATATTTTTCTCCTTTTAACGTTTCACTTTAAACCGCTTTTAGTCTTACTTATTTTCTCTCTCTCTCTCTCTGTTGCATCCTCTCACTCACTCACTCTGTCGATATTAATCTTTTTTTTTTTACTCTATTAAAAAATTGTATAAATAAAGTACAACAGAAGAAAAGAAAAAAGCAAGAGATAGGGTGGCAAAGAAAGAATATGAAGTTCAAGTAAAAGACGTTGGCCAAAGGAGTTGGAGGTGAAGACTACAAAAAAAAAAATGATAGAAAATCGGATAAAAAAAATATGAGACAAAATTTTTCTTCTTTTATTTATTTTTTTTTTTTTTGCTTCCCGGATAAAGTTTTTCAATTTCAATGACAATGGAGTTTTGAACTTGCGGTCGAAATAAGGGATGATGCCTTTTCTTTTTTCATTTTACATTTTTCCTTGTATAAAGAATTTTTTTTCCCCTTTCCCCGTAACATGTGAGAATGATCTCATACGAAACACCCATTCTAACTACAACAATAATAAAAACAACAACAAAGCAAATAATAATGAGATGAAAACTCAAACTCTTCTTAGATATTCTCACCTTTACAAAATAAAAGAAACAACAATAAAAAAAGGTGCGTACAAAAGAAAAAGAAAAGGAAGAAACGGAGGAAAAAAATTAGTCGTGAAGAAAGAAAAAAAAAAAAGAAAAAAAAAAAAAAGAATCCGCAGAATAAAAAGAAAACAATAATCATCCCTGGCGGATTTTATATTCTTATCAACAAAATATTGTCCAATGGATATTATTATTTTTATTATTATAAGAAGAAAAACTTTTCCTTTTTCATTTTTCCATTCTTTTTTTTTTTTTTTTGTGAAAGTTCCAAGAAGAAGAATATATTAAAAAATTGTATATTGAACGACGGCAATGAATGGACATCTTTTTTTTTTTTGTATTTCTTTTCGTTTTCCTTTTTCTTCTTCCTTATTTTTTCTTTCTTCCTTTTTTTTTTTTTTGGATCTTTAGAAAAAGAAAACTTCTTTTGTTAAAGGAAAAGAGAAGAGTAACAAAGAAAAAGAAGAAAAGACAAGAAAAGAAAAGAAAGAAAGAAAAATAGAAAAAAATCTCTGAAACTCCAAACAATTTTTTTTTATCGTCAAAAACCAGCATCCCCTATTATTATTATTATTTATATTTTATCATGATGATAGGCTGAGTACAATATCAGAGAGAGAGAGAGAGAGAGAGAGAGAGAGAGAGAGAGAGAGAGAGAAAATTAAATCAAATAACGTAAAAAAATATTATAAGAATATTCACCCTTTTCTGTTCTTAAAGATTTCTAGTTTCTAGTAATTAAAATTTCGTCATAATTTCCAATTTTATCAAAATTTTCCTCCATATTTTATCTTCTTGCACAAAATCAAACCGATTCTATTCAATTAAATTTCAGAAGATGCCTTCAAAAGATGCCACAATGTATTCTTCTCAGTATTTGTTATTTTGGTTCCGTTGTTGTTTTTTCTTTAAAAAAAGAAGAAAAATATTTTTTCTTTCATTTTTTTTTTTTTTTTGTGAAAATGGAATTATAAGATTAATGATGGACTCGTTACTAAAGCATTTTGTTTACACTTTTATACTTTGATTATTGTTATTAGAAAAATATAGATTTTTCTTTCTTTCTTTCTTTTGTGGGTTGTTGTTGTTGTTGTTGTTTATTCCTCTTCGTTTTCTTAAAAAAAATATAAGTGATTGATTGACAATGCACTTCTTTATAATAATTTTATACTTCTTCCTTCACTGATAACAAGATATAATTTTTCTGTTTATTCAAGAAAACAAAAAAATTGTAAGAAAGACAACAACTTCAATGTGAAATGGAATGAATATGGTGGTTTTACTTCCCTTCAATATATACTTTAAGAGGATCTGTGTTTATGTGGATGAGGGTATGAGAGATGAAGGATGAAAAAAAAATGTAAAGAAGAAGAATAAAAAGTATATGAGAAATGTGAAAGATGAGAAGGATATTCAATTTTTTGTTGGAACAGCTTTTGTAAATAAGAAAGTCTTGTTGAATTTGCTTGTAATCAATTCTTTGCTGATGTATAACAAAAGACAATCAAAAGAAGTTTGATTTAAAGTTGAATTTTATGATGGAGGAGAAAGAAATTGAGACAGAAAATAACTGAATAGAATGAGAGAAAAATAAATTTAATGCTGGATATTTGAAAATGTGTGCAATGTCGAGACGTTAGATAATGAGAAACGTATAGAATGGATGAGTGAATGTAAAGACGATAGCGTGAATTTGATTATCGTATCTTTATAAAATATCACCATTACACAAACAATTTTACAATTCTTTATACAAACTAAAATCTGATTAAACAAAATTTTTATTGGAAGAGATTATTTATGAAAAAATCATAAATCTATTGCAGATAATTCTGGATTAAAAAATTCAATCAATGGAATAATAATTACATAATTACATACTTCAATTGTATACCTTTGAAATTTGTGAGTACACGTTGAAAATTTAACCTTAAGAATTACTAATTAAAATAAAATTACAAAGACATTTGCCAATCCACTGATTCCACTAATCCAACTAATTCCATCAAAATGAAATTTATGAAAAGTTCAAAAATTGGAAATCAAATAAAATCAAATCTCTGACAAAAATCGAGGAATCAATTCAAATTTAACTTTTTCATTTTTTGGTTCTCATAAAATTTTGTTTAAAACTTTAAAATAAATGGATTACAAGTAATAAATGTTAACTAAGCATAATAAATGTAATAACAATATTTTGCTTTATAAAAATTGCGTGCAATAATAATGAGTTAAAATACAACAACAATTTCTTATTTGAGTGACTATTAAAAAAAAACACAGCAACAACTAACCCATAATTGTTTTTATTTATAATTTTTTTTTTTGCTCTTGGCCTTTTTTTTTATTTTTTTTGTTAATGTTTTTATATTTTAAAATAAATTGAAAATAAAAGGGAACAATAAAATTTTCATTGAATGTCAAAGTCCATCAAGTGCCTCATATAAAAACTAAAATAAAATAAATGAAAAAAAAAACAAACATAATTTTTTTTTACAGGGTGAACGAATCAGTAAATAAAAAAATTGTATTTTTATTCAAAATTAAAATAACGATTTTTTTATTTATTTGTACAATAATTAAATTTTTGGAAGTGGAATAAATTAATGGAATGGGTCAAGGTAATATTCCTAATGGAACTATTTAATTTGTTTGCCTCCACAGTTTATGTTAGATTAATTTTAGAGCACACCCTGCTTAATGTGAGAATAATTTCATTTCACCTCCTGTTTTGAATTAAATTTCACAATATTGTTGAAAGGATTTTCTTCATTTTTTTAATACTGCCTTGTTTTTTACAGTGAAATCAGGAAACAAATACAAAAAAAAAATTAAATTTATTTCATAATAATTCTCTTACACCTTCTTCTCTCTCTCACTCTCTCTCTCTCTCTCTCTCTTTCTTTTTCACTCACTTAAGAAGAGCAACAAAAATATTGCATTTTGTATTTTATTATGTATTATTGTATTATGATTGTCATCTATATAACCTAAAAACTTGTGTTTTATGCTATTATTTCGTGTGGAAATACAATAAATTATAGTTTTCAGTTCAAGCTGTCATATGTCATTGTCATTTTATAGATATAAGCACACATACATTTATCTACATACTCACACTTATAAATACAGATACACACACACACACACACACACATATATCGAGAGAAAAACCGATAGAGTGAGAAAAAGATACCCATATGGAAATAGACACAAAAGTTGTTGATTGCACTTGACGTCAAAATAAATCATTTCAATTTTGTTAAATATAAATTTGTGTTTTGTTTTGTGCTCTTTTTTTTTTTTTTGCTTGCTTTGCTTGTTTGTTTGTTTGTTTCTTCTTTTATATGTATATGTATTATATTTTTGAAATTTTCCACCTCCGACAACCTCATACACCACCCACTCAAAAATATTTTACGTTTTAAATGATGAAAAACAGGGATAATTGTCTATTAATTTGCTATCAATTATAAATCAATCAATCATCCAATCAATCAATATTATTATCGTCATTTTATATAGAACGCCAATTTTTTTATTTTTTTTTTCCTGTTGATGTTTTTCAAAAAAAAAAACAAAAAAACAAAAAAACAAAAATATTCAACAAACAAAAATATTGTACAATTTTTTATTTAAATAAATATAGATTTTTAATTTTCACTCTTGTAACCTTTTTAATTTTTAAAATTAATTGTTTTTTATTTATTGCTTCATAATTAACTTTAATTAGTCTTTCCTAACACATACAAATAATATTTAAGAGAAACATTTTGTATAATAATTTGTGAATTTTTTTTATTAAAAATCAAACTTTTGTCAAGTTGACCCAGTTTCTTTTTATTTGTCTAGATTTTTTTTTGTTTTTTTTAAAAGAAAGAGGTGATCTGAATAGACAGTAGAGTGTGTTGATCATTAAGTGAAAATATACAATAAGATAAAAAAAATTCTGTTCAATTTAATATTTTTAGAATTGTATCCAATAGACAATGTTTCACTGAATTTTTTGAAGACTCTATTATTCATTGTAAGAACTGATCAGATTTTTATAAATAATTTATAAGAGGTCATCTATAAGAAAACATAAAACTTACATATTTTATCTGACGACAGGCTTCACATAAACTCAACCAATAAATGAAAAAAATAAACAACAAACCGCACAAAAGAAAACGAAAAAGAAAAAAATGTAAAAAAATCGTTTTATTTGTTTTGTAACTTTTAATCGAATTTTTCTTTTAAAATTTCAGATGAAAAAGTAAGGAAATTTTCTATATTTATTTTTTTTTTTAAGAAGAAAAAATGCGAAACTTTTGATAAGTGCAATAAATTTAGATTTCGTAAATAAATCAAAAGTGTATATAAATTGAGAACGTAAGCAATTTTTTTTTTGTTTTGTTCCGTCTCGTATACAACTTAACTTCTGCGGTTGTGTTTTTTTTTCTTTTATACCAAAAAACAAAAATTCATGATAACAAAACACAACCCCTCCGACTAAAAAAAAATCGTGTTCCCATTCCTATAAATGTAAAATTCAAATCACCCCTTAAAATGCACACACACCTTCTAATACAATACTTCATTCTACAGGAAAAACTCCATTTCCTTCTTATATTTGTTTTGATTGTTACAAAATAGAAAATATACATTTTTATACACAATATTTTTGTTTTTTATTCTTATTTTCTCTTCATACCCCCACACCCTCATACCTCTTACCATAAAAATTTCTGGATGCATTTTAGCATAAAATTTCTATAATTCATAAAACATCTACACATGAACAATTTATCATCAATCATTTTATGTTTGTTCTTCTATACATAATATTTTTTGTTGTTGTTCATTCTATCTCCATCATCATCCCCTATCCATATTTACACATACAAACACATACAATCGTATAGTAAAATAATAGTTGATATTTGTAAATTTAGTTATGTTCTGGGTTCTTTTTTTTCTTTTCACAAAATAAAAATATCGTGATCGTGAGGACGATTTTTCCTTCTCCCCCATTTTTTTTTGTGTTTCTTTTTTTGTGCATAGAATTAATGTGTCAGCACCTTTATAAATTCATTTTACTAGATTCTTCAAATACTGAGGAATGTACCACAATATATGAAGTCTCACTAATAATTAAATATTCATGTGATGCCAATAATTTTCTCTTCTGGATAACAAAAAAATAAAGAAAACAAAATTATTTTATTATTTTGTTATGAGGATGACAGCACTTTTGATTTATATTTTATAATTATAAACTTTATATACTTTTGTACTTCTTCTTCTTTATCTTCTTCCTCTTCATCTGTTTCTTCTTCTGTTTCATTTTCTTGGAAAAAAAGGGGTTAATTGGGGTTGACCTAGTTTTAAATAAAGGATAATAATAATATAATTACTTAATTACTTAATAAGAAAACCAATTTCTTATTTTTTTTGCAACCAGTATTTCTTCCCCACTTTCACTATAAATGGTCGAGCGGGAGGGGTGATTTGGTAACGAGTTAAATTCTTTTGAATTTGTTTTATTTTGCTTTTAATACAAAATTTTCTTATTTTTCCATTTTACTGTTACGAAAAACTGTCAAAATTAGAAAATTCTCTAAAGTGAAATTGATTTGAAATACTGAACAGTTTCTTTTTTTTTTGCTCCTTCTTCTTCTTCTTAAATTCTATTTAATTGTCACGCAATCACATAAAATAAATAAGATAAAAATTGAGTGAATTAATTATTTATTTATTTATTTTTTTTTGTTTTGATTGTTTTGTTTGTTTGGACAAAAAAGAAAAATAATTTTCAATTTGAATTGAATTTAAGAAGAAAAATATCCGGATGATTGTCTTTAATCTATAGGGGTTCTAAAAATATTGTCACAATAATAAATAGCAACAATAATATGAGGAACAACAGAAAATGATAAACAAATCTTCTTTTATTTTTTACTTTATTTTCTTTATTTTCTTCCTTTTCAACAAATGAAAATTAAAGCTAAATTCCTTTTCTTTTCCGTCTATTGAATTAAATTGTTTTATGAATTTAAATGTTAATTAGAAAATGTAAACAAAAGAAATTTTTCCTAGATTTATATTAATTCGCTTACAAAAAAAAAAAAGGAATGGGCCGAAAGGAAAGAGGAGGATGGCTCACTAAAAAATTCGATAAGATAAAATTATATTATACAAGATTTTTGTTTCCTTTAAGACAAAAAAAAAAAACAAACTAAAATACGGAAAATACCGGTAAATGAAATTACTTCCATTTCATAGTTAAAAACATCCTTATCATTTTATAAAATATTCCTTTTTTTTTCGTTTTTCTTTTTGTTTGCCCCTCCGTTTTCCTTTTGTTTTATTATATAAATTATAATTAATATAAATTCAGAAGTTCCTCCAGTTCTTTCCTCTGTTCTTCCTCGTTTTTCTTCTTTTTTTTTTATGGAAATTTTTTGGAATCTTTTCTCTCTTCCTCTAATTTATAGAAAAATATGATAATTTCACTGGTTATCTCACGTTTCTTTTTCTCTCTTTCGTAATTTTAAGGAAAAGAAGCATAAAGTTCTTTTCATCGTTTTTCTTATTTTTAAGATTATTTTTGACACTTCATAGTTCAAAGAACTCACCGCTAGGTGCTCTCTAGACTAATTTGTCAATTAAGATTATAAAACAAAGATTTCTTCCTTATTTATGTATTTATTTTATTCATAATTTCTCCTTATTTTTCGTAATTAAAATAATTTTTAAATTTAACAAAAGGTGAAGATCCTTGATTTGTTCTAACTGATTTTCTGCCTTTTTAATAATTTTGATTGGATGAAATTCAATTTTCCAAAAAAAAAAGATACAAGAAGGTAACATAACAGATTGTTTCGACAAATTAATCGGAAACATAAAATTCATTTTGTTAATTTTTATAGGAAATCATGAAAGTTTATCATTTTATTTGTGAAATAATTTTCAACAAAATTGAAAATTATTGTGTGAGAAAAATGAGATGAACAAATTCTAACAATTCTATAATTATTGTTTTTTTTTTTTGTTGTTGTTTTATAAGTTAGAAGTGACAACAACATTTAATAATATGTAATATTTAATATACAAACACACATACCCCATCTCCACCTTCATTATTATTATTATTATTATTATTATTGTTATTTATGTAATAATATAAGACATCTTTTGCTTTCTAAGAAAATACTTTCTTTATAGAGAAATCTTATTATAATAATGTATGTATTTTCTATTTAAGATATTTTGCGACGTTTGTGTTGTAAAATTTTCAGAATGCTGCCAACTACATCCGGTGCAATCAACAGCAACAGACACAAAATCACAACGGGATGTCGATTACAGGAAATAGAAGCTTCCTTGCCATCTTTTAGAAAATTGTTTTGGATCACATAGGTTGGTTAGGGAAAAAAAAAACACACACACACATATATAAATTGTTAGGGAGTTAGAGGGAGAGAGAATGACTTGTTGTAGAATATAAGATGAACATGATGAAGGGTGTATAATATATAAGATGAAAATCCTTTTATTTCTTTTGCTCGTTTTTTGTTGAAAGAAAAAAGAAGAAAGGAAAAGAAAATCTAAAGGTGTGATTTTGTTTTTTTTTTTGTAATCCCGATCAAATTTTAAATTCATTTTTACGTGACATGCGAATTACTTGAATGTCCAAACAAAAATCAATAATGGTAAATATTTATTTTTAGAAAGAGTCAGAAACTAAAAATAAACGAACAGACAAAATGAACAGACCATTTTTATTTGGGTGATTTTTCATTTTTGGAAAAATTTACAATTTCACGAAATGTTATTTTTGACTTCTATTTATAATTTGTTGTGGTCTGATAAAAATATAAAACTGAAGGATATTCAACCCGTAGCCCTAGATAGAAAATAAACGTACCATAATAATACAAAATGTCAATCAAATGTCAATAGAAAAAGAAAAAAACAATAAAATCGTGTAGCGATAAAATTTTTCTATTATTTACGAAAAATATTTATTTTTAGAAAAAAAGTGGAAAAATTTAGAAAACGTAAAAACAGAAATTTTCATTTGTTCGCTTCTTTTTGTTTTGTAATTATTTTTTATTTTTCAAGATTTGCATTTTTCTAATCGTATTTAATTCTAATCGGTGTTGGTTGCTTTGTAATCCGATTCGTATGTTGGACAGTACAATCCACTGATGTTTGATATTTCAAATTTGAACATGCGTCTTTAACATTCTCAGAATTAAAATTGTTAATTAATAATTATAGAAATTTAATGAATTTTAATGAATTTTAGTGAATTCATTTATTCTTTCTACGTTTGATATTTATAGAATTGATCACGATGAAATAATAATAAACATTGAAAACATATTTCCACTTATTTGTAACTCGAAATTAAATGACGTCATAACTAACACAATTATAGAAAATGATTAATTGCTTAAGATTGCATTAAAATTCCTTAAAAATTGATAAACATTTCCTGGAAGTTCTTTGTTTTTATTTATAATTTAATTAATTTAATTAGAAACATTTTCCATAAGGCGAGAAAAATATTTATTTCTTGCTTTTAAAAGTTGACTTGTGATGTTTGGGGGTGGCAGAGCAAAAAAAAAAAAAAATGAACTTACAAAATAAAAGTCTCACTTTTAAAATTATTAAGCCTAAGAATATTTCCTAGAATAAAAGTTTTGTCTCAGGTTTTATTTTTGTTGTTATGTTCTTGTGTAAGGAGAGAAAAAAAAACTTTAAAAACAGAAAATCTTAATAATAAATTTTTTTTTTGTAACAACAACAAAAAACGGGTGTGGGGTGGGATGGATGATGCGAAACGAACAAAAAAAAAAACATTCAGCCGCATATTATTTATATATTTTTGTTAGAAAAAACTTAACCAAATAAAATGAAAGAAAAGGAAAACAGAAAACCCCTTTTCTGTTTTTTTTTTCGTTACCCGCAAAAAAACGTAAAAAGAAGAAGAAGAAATGAGGAAATTTTCTTTTGCCTGTTCTTCTGGAATAAATTTTCAAAAGTTGTTTTCTTCACTCGGTGTGTGTGTGTGTGTGTTGTAATAATAAAACGTGCACAAATTTTTGCCTCTTTTTTTCTTCTTCTTTTTCCTCCATTTTAATGTATTTCCCAAGTGAAACCATTAATTATAATTTAAGTAAAAATGAAAAAGAAAAGAAAAAAAAAACCAAAAAAAGAAAATAAAAAAATAAAAAGAGAAAACCAAACTCATAAAGACTGAAAGGTAGAAAAAAAAATTTTCTCTTCAGTTTTTTGCCAGTTTTCTTTTTTTTTTCTCTTCGTTTATATTTTTATGATTATTTTTCTTTTTTTTGTTTACATTTTTCTCTCTGTCAATTTGTATGTATGTGTGTGTGTGTGTGTGTGTGTGTATGTTGAGGAGGTGTATATGGTTGATTGTAGTATTTTGGTAGCTTAACACGCGAAGAAATAAAATAGAAAAAAAGAAAGACAAAAAAAAAAAAAAAATAGAAATAAGGTCGAAAAGCTTTAACAAAGTCGACGCGATAATTGAAGTATTTCTTTGCTGCAGTTTTTGTTTTTCAACTGTTTTCTTTTTTCTTTAATGCTAAAGGCGGATTTTCTTCATCTACCCCTCCCACTTCTCTTCAACAACCACCACCATTACTACCTTGTATAAAAACTTTTATTATTTCGTTCTGTTACAAAAAATGCCTTTGGGTAAACTCGTAATTTTTCTGTGCGGTTTTCTATGTTTTTCTTTTACTTTGTTTTTTTTTTGTTGTTGTTGTTGTTTCTTTTTTTGTAGATTTCAATTTTTTTTTTTCTTATATAAATTTTTATTTGTTTTCTTAGAAGAAAATAAAGAAAATGCAAAAAGTAAAATATGAAATGTGAGAAAATTGTTTTAATACTTTCTTCTTTTCCGTTTGTATTTAATTGAGTTTAATTTTTTTTAAAAAGAATTCTTGCAAACAAGTTAATTAAAGAGTTTCTTTTTTTTTTTAATAAGATCGACATTATTTTGTTTAAACAAAACAAATAGAACATTCTTTAGTGAAGTCTCAATAAAACTCACATTCAAGTGAAAGGGAGTTCGTCACTTCTTCAATTACTGATTACAATTACCAATTAATAAAATAATCAAAATAGAAATGAATCGATCTGTCCAATATGTCGCACTTGGATTGAATCAAAATTTGATAAAATTCAATTTATCCTTATTAATTGGTCTGCAAATATAATTAAAAATCATAAAATGAAATTTGTATTAATAAAAATTACAAGTATTTGTTTTTAGATGATTAAAATTTGCCAAATAATTCATACCGTCGTTTTAATTGATGTAATTTGATTTATTTATAATTTATTAAGAATTTCAACGTATTTATTTTATTTGTGTACTTTTGAATTTAATTAATTATTTGTCATACACACACATTTACTTGTGGAGAATATTTCAGTTTGTGTGCACTGTGTTATAATCCGTGTATTAATTAAATGCGATCTAATTTATTTCATTAAAGAATTATGTGAAGAAATTGGGTCAAAGAAGTTCTTCTTCTTCTTCTTCAACTTCTTCTTCTAAAAAAAACAATTCTCTATCATCCCACTAGCATACATTTTTATATGTTTTCTTAAAAGAAAACAAAAGACTGAAGAGATTTCTATTTTCTTCACCGAAATAAAAAATAAAAAGAATTTTCTTTGTAACTTTTGAAGTTTATGAAAGTTATGAAATCTTGTTTTCTTTTGTAACTGAAACTTTTCAAAGAATAATCTTCTAAAGATAACATTTTTTTTTATGTTTTCCTTATCCTCCATTTTTTTTTCCTTTATTTTTGGTTTTGTTTTCATTAATAAAGAAATTTGAGGAATATGTAATTTGATGTTAAAATTCAAGTTTTGAGATTTTCTTTTCTTCTTTCATTTTGTGAGATTTTTTTCTTTTTTTGGACAAAAATTGGTTAACGAACTTAACTTTTTTTTGTGATTTTAATCATTAAGAAATTCACGTGAATTTCTTAATTTCGTTATGGAAACAGATTTTTCGTTTTAAAATTATTTTGTTTATCCAATTTCATAATTAAAAGACTTGAAAGATTTCGTTACAAGTTCATTTGTCGTTTGTTTTTTTTTTTTTCTTCATTCATTTTTCATATTAGAAAAATCAACTGAAATTTAAATACAAAAAAAACTTCATTAATGGAATTTTCATTTGTTAATCTTTATTGAGTCACAACATCCTGAAACAACCTAAAACATCCTTCAAATAATTTAGAAAAAAAAAAAATAAACAGGAGGAAAACTTTATGTATGAAAAATATTTGGGCAACTTTAGTTAAATTTTAAATCAAAATCCAATTAATTTTCTATAATTAATTTGTTCATGGTAAATTTTTCTTTTTTGTTTTTCCTATTGTTACAATAACATCAATCATCATAATCATCATAATAATGATCATCGTCATCGTCATCATCATCATCAACATCATGTTTATGTTTTGCTAATAAATCCATTTTTATAGAAAGACAAATTTTTTTTTTAATGGAATGAAAATTAGTGAATGTTTTAACTATTTCCCAATTTTTTTCCTATTTTTCCACTTCATTCCCCCCCATGTTTTTTTCTGATTTTCAATTCAGAAGCAAATGTTTTCATCGTAAAATATAAATTGATTATATATTCACAATATGTGTGTTTCCATTGATGTGTGTGTGTATGTTTGTACGTGTGTGTGTGTATGCTTTTAGTAAATTATTATTTTTATATGAAAATCACTGATTCATCACAAAATATGATGGGCCTCACGTCAATTTGAAAATTTAATTTATTTATACAACAACAAAAAAATCAAAAAGAAAAAAAAACTCTTTTTGAGTTTTTTTTTTGTGTTTGATGCCAAACAAAAAAAACAACAACAACAACAAAATCCTATGACTGAACACTTTCATTATTGATGTAACCTCCGATGTTAATAATAAGGGATGGATAGTATCCTTAAACGATTATTCTATAATCGATTATTTTATAGTCTCACTGATGTGAAACAATCGATATCTTTTTAAAATGCTTTTCATTGACTCTAATTAATTTGATTAAAATATTTTATAATTGACCTGCTATAGGAGAGAATGATAATCAATCGATTTAAATAAAAATCGATTATTATTAGATTGGATATCCCTTTATACTGTAGTTTTTTATTTTTTTCAATATTATAGAATAAATTTGATTTTATGTGTACGTCACTTATGTAATGTTGATATGATTTTGTATAAATGTATGAGTGTGAGTGTGTATTTGTATATGGATATATATATATATATATTTTTAGTACAGCGATTGTATGTCTATGTTTGTATAAAGGGAAATTGAGATATTATTAAAAGCATGTTGTTTCGGAAATCTACCACCACTTACAACTATAAACCACCTTAAATACCCACCCTTTTATATAATAATATTTTGAACATAAAACTGATGGTATTTCAGATCACCACACCATAATATTATATTACAATAGAACGAGATGGGTGGGTGGGGGGAATGGAGGGGTTAGATTGGTATGTGGGTAAAAATATAGAAACGGGCACTTTGATGATTAATAGATTGTTTATGCAATCAGTTTATACTTGATATTTATAATATGTAAGTATGTAAAATATATAAATAAATTCATCAATATTATATTAGGCAAAACTTTACGCTAAAATTATTTATCAAAAGCAGAATAAGAGGAAAATATACTTATGGTTGATACTTTTTTTTTTCCTTGAATTTTAATTTTTTCATTCAGCAAAAAAAAATTTACTATCTAACTTTATAAAAATTATTTTCCATTTTTTGGCTGAAAGAATTTATCGACGATGAAGTTTTCATTCTCTGAAAATCATTTGGATGAAAACCATTAAAATTCTTGATGATACTGCAATTTAAGTGGACCTCCTGCTTCTAATTAAAACATTTTTTTGCTTATTAATTTATGCGGACTTGTAATTGGATTGGATTAATTTGTAAATATTTATTTTAAAACAATTTATTAAATTTCCAAAAAAAAATTCATTATTGAAATTATGATGAAAATCATAAATACAAGAGAAATTTAGCAATGTGATGGTAAATTTATACACAAAAGTTACATCTGTGAAGTGAAAAGAATTAAGTGAAATTTAGCAATGTGATGGTAAATTTATACAGAAAAGTTACATCTGTGAAGTGAGAGGAACTACGTAACTTTTAAAGTTAATTATTTTATTATTTCCATTATCAAAAATCATTGAAATTTAAACTAATAATTTTTGGATTAGTAAATGTTTTCTATAAAGGTGTTAACACACTTTGTATTTATTTGAAATTTGAAGGAAAATGAATAAAATGCAGAAATTACAATAACTTTAAATAAAAACAAAAATAAAAGTAAACAAACAAAATCGAAAGAAAAATAAAGTAAAAGTAAATGTAAATGTATGAAAAAAGAGGAAGAAAGAGAAAGAAGGAGAGAAAAAATTCCATTAAATATGACAAAATAATTGTTCGATTAATCATATATCATTTATATTAGATAAAAATCATTTTCGCTTGTCCAATCCATTCAAATGATCATTCATCTTACTGTCACGCCAACAAAAAAAAAAAAAAAAAGCGGAAAAAATGAAAATCGATCTTCATGGGTCTTGTGTGTGTCTTGTCTCACCAATAATCTATCCATCTAGACTTACAAACACACACACACACATATACCCACGTAAAACACCCATTTACAGTCATCGTCACAGTTCAATTCAGTTTTTGAGGGAACAAATTTTTATAGATTAATTATTATTCACGAAAAAAAAACCGAAAGACATAAAAAGTGTGAGCATTGTGGGGTAGGGACAGTGATTTTATATTGGCGATTTAAGGGGGTGGATATTTATCATGAAAGAAATCAACAAAAAACAAAAAAAAAAAAAAAGGAGACGGGAAAGAAAGTTGATCTTATCTAAATATTTGAAGGAAGACAAAAAAGAAAAAATTGACCAAAAAAAAAAAAAATAATAATTTAAGTTTGACGTTGTGTTTCTTCTTCTTCTTCTTCTTCTTCTTCTTCTTCTCATAGTTTTTTTTTTATTTTGCTTTTTATTGATTGAAATTTTGGAAATGGAAAATAAACGGATTGGATAATATTGATTTTCCTTTCATATACATGAATGCACTTGAAATTTATTAACATTTCACTTTAGTTATATAAACTATATGACTTTAACTCTCTTTCTCTCTTTCTCTCTATCTCTCTCTCTCTCTTTACTCTATATATATAAAGGTAAATGTACAAATATATATCTATCTCATTCTTATTATATACTTTTTCGTTTTTTTTCTTAAATCTAATATATTGTAAATTATATATAACAATTTATACTGAATAAGACAAGCGACTTAGAACAGTTTGATAGATGCGTTACATTACAGGTATTGATTACATTTATCACCGTAACATTGTCAAATCCATTATGTAATAAATGACAAGGGGAATTTGGTAATTTTCTTATTTTTATTTTTTTTTCTATTTTTTCTTATTGTTGTTGTTATTGTATTCACATTTCTTTCACAATATTTTTCTTGTTGTTGTTATTGTTACCATTTTCACTATTCTTCCTTTTTTTTATATTTTTTTCTCACTTTTTATTTAAAAATTTTTTCGTTCTTTTTTCTTTTTTTTTTTTGTCATAATATTTGATTCGGTTTATTTGAATCTTCTTAAATATTATAAAAATGTGAACCGAGACATAAATGGTTTGAGATCATTGTGAGGTTTTTTTTCTCGTTTATTTTTTTTTTTTGCTTCGTCTTCTTCTGTTGTTTGAATGAAGACGAAAAGAAAAATGAAATGATAAAGAGGAAAAATTCTCTAAGGAGCTCAGAGATTCCGTTTTCCTTTTCTATTTTCTATTTTCGTTTACAGAAGTCAATAATCTGCCATAGGAATAATTTTCGTGGTTAGAAATTTGTCTTTTCATTTTATTTTTTTTTCTTTTGGGCTAGACGACGAAACAGGAAAGTCCCAGGACATTTTCACTGTTTTTTTTTTTCTTTCTTGTTTTAAATTTATTTATTTCTCTTCATTTTCTTCTTTTTTTTTTGTCAGTGGAAATTTTTCCTAAAAATTTTTAAATCAATTTTTGCTTGAATAATAATTTTTTTTTGTGTCGAAAAGCGCAGAAAATAAAAAGAAAATAACTGAATTTTCTTAAGAAGCTGTAAGAAGGAATGTATCAATTTTCTTTTTCTTTGAATAAATTTATAATCGCGAATAAAATGTTAAAGGAAAGAAAGGAGAAAAAAAATCAAATTCAGGTTAAGATAACTTGTAACACCCAAGGAAAAAAGAAGAAGAAGAAGAAGAAGAAGAAGAGAACGCAAACGATTCTGATTCCATACGATTTCGATCCCAAATTCCCAATTCAAATTATTATTATTATTATTTCCTCTTTTTTTTTTCTTTCGTCTTCTTCTGCAATTTTTTTTATTGGGTGAAATCGATATTTTTTCGCGAGAGAGAAAAAAATAAAATAAAATAGAAATCGACGAAAGAAATTTTATCTCTTATTTTTTCTTCTTCTTCTTCTTCTTCTTCTTTTTTCATAAAAATAAAATATAAATATTTTTTTTTTAAAACGAATATATTTGGGAAAAAGAGGAAAAAAAGAAAAAAAAAAAAGACGAAAGTGAAATCAATTCCCGTTCCAATTTCAATTTAAACGATTTTCTTTTTTCTGCTTTTTCCTTTTATTTTTCTTGTGTATTTTACAAGGTATAATACTAAAGGTAACTTAGTACATTGAAACGTCAACGCTTCTTTTCATTCATGACAAAAAAAAAAATATATAAAGAAGAAAATCTGCGGAAAAAGGTGGAAGACAGAATAACGGGGGGAGAATTGAGAGAGCAAAAAAAAAATAAAAAAATAAAACAAAAATCAACAATATTAAATTCGCGGCAATTCATCCAAGAATTGAAAAGAAATAAGTGAGATGAAAGAAGGAGACAAATATATAGAGAATAAACTGAAAAGGAAATCTTTCGTCTGAGTGAATATGAAAATTTTTGTTGTTGATTCTTCAAAGGAGGTCAAAAAAAAAAAGTGGTTACAAGGAGATGAAGATCAGCAAAAAGTGAAAAATAAGGAAGGAAGGAAGAAGTTTTTTTTTTTTACTTAAGGATGTGTGCAAAGAGGTGTAGTGAGGAGTGTTGAAGGTTTATCTACAGCTGGATAGATATAAAAGTGTTTCTTGATTCTTGAAAATGGATATTGCTTGATTCTTCATTTTCTCTCAGTGTCTGTATCACTTTTTTTCACTCTCTCTCTCTCGCTCTCTCTCTCTTGGTACTGTTTCCTTCCAATAAAAAAACATTCACCCATAGGAAAATGAAAAGAAGAAGAAAATAATAAAATATGAAAAAAAATATGTAAGAGAGGCAAAGTGAAGAGAAGAAGAAAACTATTCAATTTTTAGATATTTTTGTTTGGATCTGATCAAAACATTCAGAAATTGATTGATCAAATTTATGATTTTCACAAACCAATGCTATTGAATTTCTTCTATAGATTTTCTTTCCTTAAAACAAAAATTGTTCTCTTATTAAGAGAATGCACTTTAAATAATCAAAAACGAAAAACGGAAAATTTTATTTAAATTTTTGTTGTTGTACAAATTTTTTTTTCTTCTCTTTTATATTCTTCACAATTATTATATTTGTTCATCTATAGATCCTATTTCTATTTCTTTATGATTTTCCTTTTTCATTCATTTTCCTTCATTTTCTTCTCTTTCGACTTCTTCTTGTTCTTCTTTTTCTTTAATATTGTTATACGAAACTCAAAAGATTTATTACATTAATTTCACTTGGGATAATTTGCTATGCTTTGCAATAACTTTTGTCGATTACAGTCACTAATGATTTCCTCTCTCTCTATGTACCCAAAAAATAAAAATAAAAAGAAAACCAACAGTAGAAGAGAGATGATGGTATATTATGTGCATATGTGTGTGTGTGTGTGTGTGTGTGTGTGTGTGTGTGTGTGTGTGTGTGTGTTTGTATGTGTGTGTATATGTATGTATTTGTGGTAGTAGTTCAAGAGTTCTTCCTCTATTTGCCGATTTTTTTCTTCTTCCTTTTCTCTATTTTTTGTATGATGTGAATTTTATTCGGATTAACAGTGAAATTTGTATGAAGAGAGAAAATCCTTGATGCTGATGTAAAGATATATGTATTATGTTGTTGTATTTTTTTTTCTTTTCATATATGAATGGAATGAAGAGGAAATCATTATGAAATGAAAATATATACTTTTCTTTCATAATACTTTTCCTCTTCTTTCTTTCTGTTTTTTTTTTTCTTTTTCTACAATTTAATTTTTTTTCTTTAGATTTTTGTAAAAGTGCATAGTGTGTGTGTGTGTGTGTGTGTGCGAATGGCAAAAGTTAAGTTGATATATATATTTTTTAGTCTGTTCACAACAAAAGAATACTGTAGTTATTTTTAATCATTATAATTTTCAGTTCAACTAAAAAAAAAATGGATTAACGACGATGAATTACTTTTAATAGATTTTTTCTTTTAAAATATTTTTTTATGCGAAAAACAAAAAATAAAAAAAAAATCTTCAAATAATCCAAAACAAGATATAATTTTTTTTATATTTCAAAGAATTTATGAATTGACTTTCTAGTGATGCTATACGTCATTAAATTCTATAGACGGATAATATTTTATTTTGTCAGAAATATAAATTTAATAATGTACATTTGTAAATATTGTTGTTATATCATATAAAGGAAACATCAACGTCATATTATGGAAAAGCCCAATGGCAATTATTTAATAAATAGAATTGAATATAATTGAATTTGTAGAATTTTTTACAACAGATTATTAATAAATCAAACTTTGTTTCTTTAATTCTTACAGAAATTGAACTGAGATTTTCTAATGTACTTCCTTTAATTATTGTTTTACAATATTAATTCTTACAAATTATTTCAATCTTTTGTTTATTGTAATAAAAAAATACAAAACCGATCAAATATTTTATTTCATTTGAATTTTCATTTTGAAAAATTTGAAACCAATTTTTATTTGTTTTCTTCTGAACTGTAACTACTTTATTTAGTATTTGTTGAGTGCAATCTTTTTATCAGAAATTTTGTTCGTTGAACCGATTGTTACTTTTGTTACAAAATATAATTAATAAATTGCTTTTGTTTGATTTCACACAATTATTTCATGTTTGATATTTCTCTGAATTTCAATTAAATTAATGCTTATAATTTTCTGTTTATCTTCTATTTACACTGTAGTCTCTGTTATCAACAAATATGAGAAAATTTATAGAAAACTATTTACATCAATGTCATGCTACTTAATTTTAATTGTAATTTAATTTAGATTCAATTATTTTTGACGTTAGAAATTACATTAAAATTATGAACTCTGTAATTATTAGATGGATTAGTTTTCCTCAGTTTATTTCAGTTAACAAAAGAAACAACAAGTTGAAACTGCAATCAGAAATCTTTTCACTGCATAAGTTTTCTATAATTATGGAAAATTTTATAAAAACAAAAAAAAATTGTTTGGGGAAAAAGAAAATAAAATCAATCAATCCAATTAAATTGTGCATATCATATTTTATTTGTTGTAATTCTGTTCCATTTTTTTTTTTAATTTTATTTTACAAAATTTGAACTTTTAGTTTGAATTCTATAAAATTAAATTGAATGATTCTTTTAATGCAATTATCGAACTTTATTTCAAATGAAAATTGAAAAAGTTTTAATTTGTTAAACATTTTTGATTTAGGAAATAAATAAAAAATTGCAGTACAATAAAAATTCGTTCTGCCTTTGGCCTTCTTACATATTTAATTTGAATCGAAGAATATTTAGGTCAGTATTGAAATTTATTCTTGATTTTTCATTACACAAAATTCTCAGAAATTCAAAATTCTGTCGAATCAGCTTTAAAGCTCCGTTACAGTATCGGATCATTGTATAAATAACTTTTTCATCATATTTTAAGATTTCATGAGAAGAAGATAAAGACGCAGAAGAATATGAGATGAATTATAAAAATAAAAAACAAAAACTAAAATCACAATCCATTTTATTGTCTCAAAAGAAAAAAAAAACGTAAAAGAAAAAGAGATCCAACAAATGATACATCATCTGTGTATATTTTGTTATTGTTGCTTTATTTTTATACTTTTTTTTTTTTCATTCTTTTGTTGTCTTTCGTTGTCTTTTCTTTTACTTTTATATATATATATATTTTCTTTTTTCGTTTGTTATCAATCTTATTCGAACACAGGACACATAAAAATTATAACAAACGACCAAGCAATAAAAAAATGACACTACATATCTAAAGATATAAGATATCATCCCATCCAGACTTCATCATTATCATTCCTCATATTATATTTTTTCACTCTTCTATTTCATCTTTTTCATTCTATAATATTCTTTTTCTCATCTTGTACGTCATAAAAATTGTAACAACAACAACAACAATGCAACAACAACAACAGCAAAAAATAAACAAACAACAACAAGAAAAAAAAGAGAAAAGAAAGAAATACAAAAAAAATGTATAAGGAAAGAAAAACGAAAAGACAAAAAAAAAAAAAAATGCCGCGAAGAAACCATTTTTGGTTCTTATCTTTTAAAAACAATCCTGAAACTCCTTCCTCCTTTTTTGTTTTGTTTTAAAAAATATAAGAAAGAACTTAACCTTTATAATATAAAGAATAAAAAAAAAAACAAAAAGAACGAAACGAAGTGAAGAGAAGGCAGATGAAAAATCTGAATATTATGAATCAAAAATCAAAAAAATAATATTATTAATGATTAATTATTCTTTATATCGTTACACACACACACAAACACAAACACATATATAGCAATTCAGTTTTCCTATAAATCAGAACCATAAATATTATTACATTAAAAACAATTCAGTCAGTCACTCTCTGTATCAGCTTCATAATTTGTAATATATTTTTTTTTCTTCTTTTGCTTAGAAATAATGCCCACGATAGAAAAAAAAGAAACATGAAGGAAGGAAGAAAACAAAAATTAAAAAGGGAGTCGACTTATGAGTTCGACTAGCTCAATTAATAATCACTTAAGTTAGACACATTGATGGGGTAGTTGTATTGTTTATAGATGTGGTTTATTATATTTAGCAGAGTTTAGCGTTAGAAGTGTTATTAGTTATGTGTACCATGTTTATGTCCATGCTTTGTAACTTTTTTTCTAATTACAACTTTATTTTCTGAAATTGTATAAAAAATGGTAAAGTCAGAGAAAAAAAACAAACAAAGAAGAATTTAATGTTGTTACTTTCAGTGTCCATACTACACTCTTTCCTTGTTCTTTAGAGAATAAATTTTGAATTTATGTGATTCATAAACTCCAAATAGTTAATAACTTATTAAAATGGTGAGTGAATTATCAATAAATTATGAAAGTTAGTAAAAAGGAAATCAATGAGTAAAGTAAACATGAATATTAAATTGATCAGTCTTTATTTTTATTTCATCATACTTAGAGTTTTTTTTTTGTGAATCAATTGTGGTGATGAATATATTGTAAAAAAACTGGGTTTAAAAATGTCAGTTAGTTAATTTATTTATTGTATATATATTGTTTGATTTCTATTTAAAATAAAAAATACTTCACATAAGCGGATTATAACGTCGTTCCATTTTCTTTTAACTTTCCTTGAACTGTGGTATAGATAAATATTATTAACGTATTACAAATATTTTCACTATCGATTTTTATTAAAATTTGAATATTATTAATTATGAAATTAATTCAGCAATCTCATTCATTTTCTCATACTCCTTGAAAAAAAAAAAATTTACATAATACAAAATAAAACAAGTCTAGGAATAGCAACATAAACCGTCATCATACATACACGTCATCCCATAAACACGTCACGCACACACACACACACATAAAGTTATTATAATAAGTTATAATAAGTTAGATGAGTTGAGTGTTAAATCTACATAATATTTTTAACAGTGGTGTGATGTGGAAGAGAAATAAAGTTCAGGGCATAACCAACATAGAGAATATAAAAAAAAATAAATTATTTTGGTTGAAATTCAAAAAGAAACAAAAAAAAAAAAAAGAAGCAAACAAAAAGGAACAAAAACAAAACAGAGTGAGACAGAGAGAAAATTATAGACAATCATCATCATATAGCTAGAAGCTATTAGTCTGTCATTACCCAAAATGATTTTGCAGAAAAATATTATATGGGTAAAACGCGAGTGTAAAGGTTTTTGTTTTTGTACTATTTTTTCTTTTCTTTCTTTCTTTCAAGGGTTTCAACACAAAGTGAAAGAGTGAGAAAGAGAGAGAGAGAGAGATTTAGAGGATGGGTTTTGGTTTAATGTTCTAACAAAAAAAAAAAACACAAGAAAAGAAAATACCGAAAATGATTTATTATCGTTAATAGTTAATATCTTGAGTAAAAATTTATTCTTCTTCTGTGCTTTAAAACATTAGAAAAATGAAAGCAAAATCTTTTTGTTGTTGTTGTTGTTGTTGGTGCGCGAGTTTTGTTTTTTTTTTGGGACTTTCTAAATTTCTTTTTTTCCTTAAATATTTTGAACGCTATACGGAATAAGAATTAAAAATCATGAGTAAATCTCTCAAGAGAGAATACTTTTTTTTTTTTTCGTTTTTCTTAGTGGACTGTTTCCGTTTTTATCTTCTGGATTTTCCTTTTCCTTTTTTTTGTTTTCTGCTTCTTGTGAGAAATGTCTATAATGATTTAAATTTTATTAAATTTTCACTTATATTTCTTCTTCTTCTTCTTCTCTCTATTTTTTTGTTCCAGCAAAAA
This sequence comes from Pedicia rivosa, assembly GCA_963082725.1. Taxonomy (NCBI): domain Eukaryota; kingdom Metazoa; phylum Arthropoda; class Insecta; order Diptera; family Pediciidae; genus Pedicia; species Pedicia rivosa. The sequence continues at coordinate 5,434,331 of OY720152.1, forward strand.
TATTTAAAATTTATTTACTGTTTTTGTTGTTGTTGTTGTTGTTGTTGTTGTTGTTGTTGAATTTACTTTCACTGCTATGGTACGACTTTTACGTAAATTTAAATTATTCATTGTTCGTAAGGCAAAAAATAAAAGAAAAAATCAAAACAAGAAAAGAAAAAAGAAAAAATCAAAAAACAAAAAAAGGACGAAAAAAGAAAAGATTTCTGTCATTTAAATTAAGAATTGATGTTTGTTCCGGTATAACTCGTTTTGTATAGGGATCGTGACCGTTAGCAGGAACTAACTAATTTCGGTTGGTTGAATATATGGGATGTTGGTGATAAAAAAAAAAAAGGTTTTAAATGGGCAACAATAAGAGAAAGTAAAAATAAAGCAACAAACCAATCGTTTTAAAAGATTTGTGTCAAGGTCAATGTAAATTGATTTCGAAGAAATTTTATTTTCGAGAAGTTAGTAAAAGTTAGATAAAGTTATGAATAAGTTAATTGAAGTTACGTTTAACTGCAATTGTTGGCTCTTATTCTTATATAAATTTTTATTCTAAACACAGATTATAAAATGGTTTTCTATTGAAAAGAATATCAAAAAAAAAATATTTTCATAAAAATTTCCCATAAAAAACCAAAATATTCAACTGACTGTTTTAACTTTCAAAATTCATTCAGTGTGAAAATTAGGTCGATTTCATGAAAAAAGTGTCATGTTGCTTTATTCTGTTTAATTTTTTTTGTCATATTTTTCAATTCATAATACAATTTTGTATTATTTAAATTCATTTTTAACAATTCAAAAACTGAAAGGACTTAAAATTATCATAAGTTTTTTTACCACTTATTGGCCTGTGTTGTGAACAACAACAACAACAACAATAACAAATAATAAAGTATTTGGGGTGTGAAATCGGTATTACGTTTATATAGTATTATTTTTTTTACTGTGTGTGTGTGTGTGTTTTACTGTTGTTGTATTTCAATTGTTTTGTACAATTGTTTCATTTCATTTCAGATTTTTATAAATCGAAACGATGACATCAGTCAGAGGATTAATTTAAACTAATTTATTTGTAGTTTATTTTATGGGAAAAATAAATATGAAAATTAATTGGAATTATGTGTGTGTGTGTGTGTGTGTGTGTCCATATATTGCATCAGTCCCAAATTCACAATGTATTTACGTTCTCATTAGGGGTGAAATTTGATCCGAAAAATTTTGTTTCTTTTTCCTAATATATTTTTTTTCGTCAATTTTGTTGGGTTTCTTTTTCACGACTTTTTTTTTATTAATATTTATTTGTTGTTGCTGTTATTTGTTCAATTAAATGCCAATTTTGTTAAGAAGTGTGTTGAATAAAAATGTTGGCAGTGACTTATACACCCCGTCTCATTCTATCACCAATAGTTTTACTGATTCCAACATTCTAGTTTTAGTTTCATTGTTTCTTCTCGAGATATGAAAAAAGTTAAATGGGGAAATAAGCAACAACAACAAAAAAAAATTGTAAATTTCATTTTATAAATTTTATCCTGAAATTTAAAATTCAATGCAATAATTGTTCATTAAACCATTAAAAAAAATATTTTAACAGTAAAATTTTGAATAAATTGATAATTATTTTCTGGTAAATTAACTTCCATTTATTTAAGTTTTCCATTTAATTTTATTTTCACTGATCTCTTTCTTTGGCTGAATGTTTAAAATTGCTTTTAAATCCATTTTTTTTTCTCTCCCTATAATCAATTTTTTTTTCTTTTGTTAACTATAAACCTAAAGAACAATTTCCGTACACAATCCAATAAGCAACAATTATATATTTTTAAAATCTACAACTATCCAACCCCATCGATTAATGTGAATTTTATACGTTGTAAATAATAGAGTGAGAAAGAATCTTTTACACGCGTCACACATTAATCCTTATTTCCAATTGTGAAAAATAACTTTTCTTTCTCACTATTTTTATTAGTAGTTTCATTTAATCTGTGTGTGTGTGTGTGTGTGTGTGTGTAACAAAAGTTGAAAAAAAAACAACATACAATAAGTAAAGTATATGAAAAAAAATATATATAAAATTGGTTCAGTGAACAAATTGCATTGAAAGTCAATCGATAACAATTAAATTGAAAATGCAACTGTTGAAAATCAATGTTGTGTGAAATGAGTTAAACACAAGAAGAAAATCGCTTCAATTTTTCTTTCTACTTTACAATTTTTCATTTTATTCTTTTTTAATGTTGAATTTCGTTTGTGTGATAAAAGAATTTGTCATCAACAATGTTACCAATCAACTAATTGATTTGTGTTGTGTATACTGAATATGTCTCAGGATTTTGACTGATATTTTATTGTTAAAGAAATATGTAGGAGATTACATAATTTTATAGTGAATCGTGGACACTCTGTAGGGAACTAAAATAAATGTTTCGGTTAATGATGAATTTATTCTAGTCTGATGATTTGTCTCAAAACTAATTTCATTTTAAACAACAAAAATTTTAAGTTTTCAATTTTTAATTAATTTACATTTTTAATTTTCTTTTTGTTTTCCATTTATAAATTTTTCAAAAAAGAAATTTCAATTTAAATGAAAAATACGAATTTATTTTTTTCTCTCCATTTTTTTTTCTTTTTAAATATTCTTATAATTAGAATTATAAAACATAACGCAACGTAACGTAACGTAACGTAATGTAAAGAGTAACGTATATTTTATAGTGATCTGTGTAAACGTCATTCACTTCAGTGTTTTAATAGAAAATATTATTTAAGTAAAAACAAATACCAACCGAAAGAGATAAATATGTTTGTTCTGTGAAACAAAAAAAAAATGAAAATCTGAAAAAAGAAAATAAAATTAAGAAAAATAAAATTAAGAAAAAAAAAATAGAAAAAAGATTCTCATGAAAATTCACGTTTCGTTAAACAATAATTTAACGCAATGTTATAATTTTTTCTCTAAACTTTCGTTTTTTTTTTTAGTTCCGACCAAAATGCAAAATACAAAATAATTTTGATGAAAACATAAAATTATCAAGATGCACAAACTTCAACTTTTCAACTTTAATTATATATTTTTTTTTTTGCTCTTTAAAAATAAGTTGAATTTTGTTTTCTTTGCCACAAAATAGAAAATGCATAAATATAATTTTAGTAGAAGGATAGTTGCGTAGTGCAAACGTCCAAGAAAGTTTCCTTTCTCAACAAATGATGAAAATAACAAAAAGAAAGAAAAGCAAAAAAAATAAAATTTGTAATTCCATCAGAAATGCAATTTTCAATTCTACAACATTAAAATAATCAATCTTTTTATTAAATGAAAGAATAACAGAAAATCGAACAAAAGAAAAGAAATGTGAATCTTTCTTTATAACTCTTGTTCTTGTTCTTGTTCTCATTTTATTTCATTTAATTTTCTGTTCGGTTATTTTAAAAGAATCGCACACAATATAAAAAGTCAAATAGCAACGCTATATACTATTAATCAATCTTCATTGACCAAGATCAGACTCCTCTGCTCCATCATCCGTATCGTCTTTGTTTTGTTTATTTTTTTCAGAGAGAGAGAGCAAGAGAGAGAGAGAGAGAAAAAGATAACCCATTAATTTGATTACAAAATTAAAATTAAAACTTTCAAAAAAATAGAAAATTAAACTACAAAAACTCAAGATTAAAAGTATAAAGTTTAAAGTTAAAAGTTAAAAGTTAAATATGAAGAACGAGGAGTAGCGAATGGTGAAGTATGGATGAAAAAACGATAGATGGAGGTAAATATATTAAGAGAGACTCTTTAATTCATTTAATATAATTAAAACAATTTCTTTGTTGCATCTCATTTTCTCATTATTTGAATAAAAGCCAAACAAACTTTGTTCATGATACAAAAAATAAGAACAAGAACAAAAATGGAAAACATTTTTTAATTTTCTATAAATGTCCACCCGACTGACGTCTTCTTATCCACTTTTTCTTTTTTCCCTTGTTGAAATGTCCATACGTACGTACTTGAGTTCTATTTATTTCTGTTGATAATTCTTTCTCGTTTTTCTTTTATCGGAAATGAAAGAATTCTTCACATTAATGTGTTCGTTTATTTTGATATTTTTATACAATAATCTTTGTGGTGAAATTTTAACTTAATCGAAAATAATGGTTTATTTTAAGAGTTTTAAAATGTACAAAGAAAACAGTTCAGAAATAGAATAAATAACAAAACAATGAGATTTAGATAATAGAAGATTGATTTATTTTTCATTTTCTTATGTCTTGTGAATGGTTAAGAATGGATTTAAAGTCATTTCGACGACAACAACAACCACAACAAAAAAAAAAAAACAACTTTAAAATATTTTTAAAGAAGAAAAGTAAAAATTTACGAAACTAAACTAAAAGTTTAATTTATAGTTTTCATATAAAGATTGGATGGAACAGCAGCGTGTTCAAGACCCAATTTTTTTTAAAATGCGGTTTTATTCTGCTTTTATAATTATTATTCTTAATAATTCAATTAAAATGCTAATTTTTTTTATTAAACACTGTTAGATATCAAAGCAAACATAATTAAAGTTTCATCACCAAAATTCACACTAAAACTCTGATTGCATCTAAATAAAATTCAAGTGCAAGACAGAGAATAAGAAACGGAATTTTTTTCAACATTTTTTTATTAACATTCATATAGGTTCCTTCATCGTCTCTTGATAGTGACTATTAGAAGTTTTCAATGACCAAGAACTATTTCACGGATGCCAATATATTCAACATGGTAAATTATGAATTTTATTCCCTTTTGTTTCGAATCGAAAGTGAAGTCATTTATTTTATAAATTTTTAATCTAAAACAGTAAATGGGACATTTCTAGAAAAAATAATTAAACGTAGAAAAATTGCACCAAATATAATATTTTTTAGAAAAAATTATAACTTTGCATAATTTAAAATTAATCGTAAAATGGAACTTTCCATGAAAAATGAAATAATGCTAAGTATTGAGAATAAAAATAATTTTCTCTAACCTTTTTTTTTTTTTTGCTTAAAGTAAAAAATAGAAAACAGAAAGAAATTTAATTCCCAAAAGTGAGTACACAGAGTCAAAATCAATTCAATTTACTGTATTTTTACTATAAAAATATCTAAATGGAATGTCACCATTAATATCGATAAACGAAACGTTGCTAAGTTTTTCACTAGTTTTTCTTTATATTTTTGTACAAAATGGAAAATCACAAGACAAAAGAAGAAAAGAAAAAAAAACACAAAATATTAATAATAAAAAAGATTATGAATGGGTTATGGTTTATCCCTTGTCACCAGAAGAAATATATATATAAAAATACAAGGGAAAAAAAAAAATGTCTAAAGAAAATTGTGTTACTGCATTTCAAATAGAATGAAAAAGGTTTTTTTTTTTTTCTTTTTGTGTAGACAGAGGATGATTTAATTTAATTTAAATATTCATATTCTATCTTTTGCTTCTGGTATAGGTTATTCAGGATTTAACAAAAGAAAGAAAAAAAAAATCAATGTTGAAGATGTTGAAAGGTTTTATTAGAGAAGGTTAAAATGCTTGATGTTAATATAATTTGATTGAACTGAAATCAATATATGTGATGTGTTAAAGTTAATTCTTGTTATGTTTATATTTGAACAATGAAGTAGTTATGTAGAGATTCATTTGTCGATATTTCTATAGACGGCATTTATGTATTTTCTTAATTAATTTTTAATGATCCTTAATATCTTTCACTTTAGTATCACGTATCATATACGTTTAAGGATTTATCTTTCGATGTCGATTGAAAAATCTTAACAATACGGTTACAGTTATATGAAATTTATGAGAACAAATATATAATCATAAATGTTAATTTTAATGCAATCTACTAACCACAATTAAAGTTACTTCCTTTAAAAATATGAATATAAATTAGAAATGTTGTTCATGTCAGTTCTTTATAATTTTACTTTTAATTTAGTTCAATTACGGTGTAATTATGATTCTAATTTTCAAAGAAGAAAATGTAAAATAAATTGTAAAATTTAATTGATTAAATTGAAGTCAAATACAAAACATTGTCATAATAGGATATTCAATTTAATTCAATATTTTAATTCATCACTGAATTTATTTAAAAAAAAAAACCAAAATAAAACAAGAAAAAAGGTACAAGAAGTTATAACAAATCTCATTCTCCCTCTGCAATGCACCACGGCAAATTTAAACGATAGCATTGTATGTACCATCCTGATTAACCATCCCATCATATATTCAATCCACATCTATACACACACACACACATCCCATTTTTTTTTTTTGGTTAAGGTATGAGTTGAGTGACCTGTGGTCAGTTATTCTCTACACTGTTCTATTTAATTGAACTTTAACCTACATCTTTTTTTTTGCTTCCACTTTAATTTTGTTAGCATTTTTTTCCATACAATTCCTATGAAGAAAATTAAAATGTTTTTTTCCTTCAAACAAGAAAATGTACAACAGAAAAAAAAAACTACAGTGTAATCATTAGAAGAAGGGGATGAGATAACGGTATTGTAGAGGGTGTTTTCATAATTGTAGGTGATTTGTAAACTGCGTTACATTGCACGTTTGGTTGCTTATTTTGTGGTTAAAATTGTTGCAATAAAGTTACACAATTACTATTCATGTTACTAATGTTAATACGAAAACTTTATTTTATATTTTCTTTCATTCCTTTTTTTTTTTTTTTGTGTTTTCTATTCCATCTCCATGTATGAACCCCATTCTTCTCTCTCTTTCTATTTATTTGTATCTGTGTGCATGTGATCATTTGTATATATAAGCAAAGGTGTGTGTGTGTGTGTATGAATGATGTATACTATGTTTGTATGTAGGAAACAAATTCCCCCTCCTTTCGAAAATATTCAATTGAATTTTTGAAACTTTTCAATATAATACCAACAACAACAACAAAAACAACAACAATAGTAACTTACAAAAAGTAAAACGCTGCAAAAAATATATATTTATCCTGGAAAATATGTAAAACTAGAAAATTGCTTCAATTGTCACCAGAAAAAAAAAATTCTCTTTTTTTGGAAAATAAAAATGAAAATTAAATTTAAATAAAATGATGTTTCGTGTTCCGTGTTTTGCGATGTGCGACAACAATTACGAATAAAAATGGGGAAAAAAAAAAAGAAAATGAAATGAGGGAAAATTTTTGTTTTTTTATATAAATGAGGGAATGTACTTTTTTCCCATTTTTTTTTTCCGGGATAATAAAAGAAGAATGAACAAAACAAGAGAATTATAATGACAAACAATATATATGTAGAAATTGTGAAAATGAAAATGAAAATGAAAAATATATTATAATAATGAATATGTCTAACGGTACGGTACAGTAGGTATAACAGAGAGAAAATAATATTCTGTGCATTATTTATATCAACGAATTTCAAATATTATGGAACTGAATATATATATATATATGTGCGTGTGTGTGTGTGTGTGTTATTTGTGACACGTGATAATTTGACATACCCAGAATTCAATATGGTGATATGACAAAATACATTACATTATTTGTTAATTCATAATAATTAGAATTGTAAATGTCTAATAGTGTCAGCCATAAGCCATAACTATTTAAATATTATTGGAAATAAATGATAATGGAAAATATTTGCAATCAATTAGAAAATACAAAAAATTACATTCATATAATTTTTATAGTTTAATTTATTTATTTGTAGCAAATTCTAATTAGTTGTACCTGGACATAATCTATAATTTTCTTACTTTTGCAACTTTATTTAACTTTAGAAAATATTTTACAATTTTAAGGTGAAAGAAATATATTTTCACATACGTTATACATACATACAAACATACTCATATTACAAAATTGTAACAGCAATTTTATATAATTACACACACACACCTATATACATATGTACATATGTGTATAAATACAAATAATGTATACTTAACATTTTACAATGGATGAAGAATAGATGAGAGAGAAAAACAATAGAAATAGTTGAAACCATTATAATATATGGTTGTAAGGTAAATTTACTAAACTAAGTAACTACATATAAATGTATATATGTATATATATATATATATATTTTAGAGTTAGTTTAGTCTTTTATAGTTAGTATCTATATTTATATAAAATGTTAACTTTCTTATAATAATAACAATAATAATGTGTGTAAAAGAGATAGAAAATATTTTATAACATAACTACAATAACAACAAAAAAAAAAATTATAGTTAAAATGACATATTACAGTTGTTATTGTTATTGTTGTTGTACTTTAATAGAGATAATAATATAAATTAAGTTAACTTTATAATAATACAAAGGGAAGATAAGAAAAAGGATTTTCTTCTTTATAGTTATTTATTTATTTATTTCTTCTTCTTCATCTTCTTCTTCTTCATCACTATTTTATTCTAGCACATTTTTTCTTTCTCATCTTGCATTTAAGGTTTTTAACTATAGTAAATGTTATATGAAACAAAATGAACCATCTCATTCTCATATTATGAATTTATATTGTTATACATGCAACACAAAAAATAAAAGAAAAAGAAAAAGGAAAACAACAACAACAACAAAATAGGAAACTCTTTTTAAAACACATTTTGTGAATATGGAGTGGAATATTTTTTTATTTTTTTTTGTTAAATTTTGGTTACAATTATTATGCATTTAAAATTATTATAAAATGTGAATTTAAATATGTAGTCTTGTTCCTTTTTCCTTTATCCTGCTTTTATAAAAATAAAATAAAAATGTCTACTTTTTTCTTTTTGGTTGTTATATACATAGGGATAAGAGTTAAGGAGGGGGCGGATTGTATAAAGTTGAATGTAGTTATTTTGCCTTTAGGTCGTTGACCAAAAATTTAATTCCTCTCTTATTATAATATTTTATAATAATGTATAAACCCGATGATAAATTTAAAGTAATTAGGTCATACCCTCGAGTAGTTGAATGTATACATAAATATATGTATTTCTTTATAATATATTAAATGGTCAGGTCATTAACAATGTGACACATATGTTTATGTATGTATTTATGTATGTATGTGTTCATATGTGTATCTATGTATGTCTATGTATGTATCACATGAATAATACATTGCAAAGGCGTGGTGCATGCAGAGCAGTGAATGGAGATATATAGATTTTATAGTTACAACTTCTATTGTTTCATTAATATATTAACTAACATTATATAAAATATTGTGTCTGAGCTGAGGCCTCTTTTGAATTAGGTTAATTATCTAATTATTGAAGAAACTTAATAAAAAACGATCATTTCCTAATTGCAGTAATTATTTATAATTATAATGCAACAATGATGATGCTCATCCCAGTATATTGGACTAGGAAGGAAATATGATTATTTTTCTTTAAAGAAATTCTTGGAACAGATTTTCAAAATGTTTTTTCTTAAAGATTACAAAAATGTTTACCCAATTTACATCTTATGTTTTACATTTGTGTCATTTAATATTCCTATTTTCTATTTTAGTTTATCGAATTCTAGAGAATTAACAACAAGCTCTATTGAATTTCCATCAACCGATTAAGCGAATAAAAATATTCTCTTTAATTTTTTTTTTAAAATTTTAAAGAAAGTTGAAAAAATTTCTTGATTAAATTTTTAAAATGATTAACTGAAAATAAGTTAGTGATGCTTAATTATTTGTTCGTGAAACCCCAGACATTTGTATCAAGTAAACTCAAATAAGATTTGAAAATTTTTCCCAAAAATTACAAGAAGAAAAAGATAATTCTATTATTTTGAGTTGTCTTGAATTATCTACTGATTTTTTAATTGTTTAAAGAAATACAAAATTAAGAAAGTTAAACATTTCTTTGACCATTTTACAAATAAATTCAAGGACAATTTCAAGGATAACTTCAAGGACTTTATTGTATCTTTGATAAAGAAAAACAATGAAATCATTGAGTGAAAAAATAAAAAGTAATAAGAAAAAAAAAAAGAGAGGCGATAACCAATTAATAATTAAGTTCAAAATTCAACAATACTGTCTAATGAGTTTCTTTGAAATGAAAAACAAAACCATCAAAATATATAAATTTCTTTAACCGAATAGAGAGAAAAAAAAATTAACCTCATTAAATAATCTTAAAAAAAAAGAAAATCAGAAGAAAAAGAAAAAATAACCGAAAGAAAATAAAATTCAAACGTAACAAATCTTTCTGCTTTAATTTTCCATCAAGAAGAAAGAAGAAAAAGAACTCATAATAAAGAGGAACAACATGAATTAAAACAACAACAATAAATAGAAAAAAGAAATATAATTTTCCAGACAGTAATTTTCAACACTTAGATTTTCTTTAGATTTTTCTTTATAATTCATTTGTTTTTAAATTTAAAACACAATATTCATCGGATTTCTTATTTTTCGTCTACTTTGGAAAATTCATTTTTGTATAACTAAATGATACACGTGAAAGGAATTCAGGAATGGGAGTGCTTGTTGTTTTTAAGAAACGAGAAGGATGATAAGTTGAGTTTGCTTCTTGTTGTTTGTGTTTCTTTTTTGCTTTGATTTTTTTTTTTAAGTGAAATTTCACGAATATTTCGAATATTCTTTCATGAAGTAAAAACACTTCTTACAGAAACGAAAATCTTTCTGTGTCTTTTGTTTTTACTTTCATTCTTTAAAAAAAAAAAAGAAACATTCCTTTACACATAAAGTAGAAAGCATTGGAGAAGACAAGAAGATGAAGTAGAAGAAAAAATATATGACTTCATTTTGTATTTGAAATATTTGGAGTTACCTTTTGCTAAAGTGAGTCCAATTATTTTATGATTTTCATTTCACATTTTATTATTTTTTGTTTATTTTCAGTCTTTTATTATTTTGTAAGTAAAATTTTGTAAAATAAAAAAAAAGGTTTAAATGAACATGTTTCCTTCAGAGTTTTTGCTAGAATATTTTTTTTTTTATGTTTAAGTTTTTATTTTCTTCTTAGATTTCTTTAATTTAAATTTGTCTGTTTTTCCATGTTTTATGTAATTTTCATAAAAGTTTATCATTTACATAAAGTTAAGTAGAATCTCTTAATTCCTCTTTATCCCATCTTCTACCATTTCTTTTCATTTGAAACAAATTTTTTCACCAATAATTTCTCAGAAAGAAACAAAAGTAAAATGTTTTCTTTTTATTCTTTCTTTACATATTTTTTTTGTTTTTTGAAATATTCGTAATAAAGAGAAGAAAATTAACTCTTGTAAATTATTGGAATTACTTTCCATTTTCTTTTTCTTACGTTTTTTCATACAAATTTTCCATCTCTTACCTAAATGCAAGAAGAAAAAAGAAAAAAATAGACAAAAGGTACAATTAAAAGTATTGTGACCTTTTGAAACAAAATAATAAAGACTTTAAATAAAAAATACAATTTTTTACTTTCCTTCATCTTAATTTTCTGTAGTTTAACTTTTCTTTTTTTTTTTGTTTTCTTTATTTTCTTCATAAGTAAAAAAAAAAAGAAAAAAATAAGAAGAAGAAGAAGAAGAAAAGTTTTACAAGAAAAAGTAAAATTAAATCCTTATATTATTATTAATATTTTTATTATTTAAGAATATTATAATTAACCGATTAGAAAGGTTGAAAATATTTTACAATTTATTCTTCACTTATGAATATTCTAATTTTAACATAAAAATGAAATGTTTTTGTTTTGGTATTTGTGTTTTTTTTTTTGTAATTTGAAGGCGGGAAAATGAATGAAACAATAATTTTCATGTTTTCATTTTTTATGTAATAAAAATCATAATTTTTTATTGCTTTATTAAATATTTTGTTTTACACGGAAATTTTTATTGTTTTTTTTTTTTTAATTGAATTAAATAAGTTGGTGTAATTAAATTTGTTAATACAAAAATAAATAACATTTACAATTTGTTGGAAATTAAACATGAGTTAAGAATTTACATAAAATGCATGGAATTGTGCTATGGGATTTGCCACGCACAATATAATTAAAATTAGAATATTTAATTATTCAAATTGTAAAATATTGAATAAAGTGCTTTAAATTTAAGACGTACAAGAACATTATTAGAATCCATTAATCCATTCACGATGCAGAGATAATCTTATAACTGTAAATCTTCTTAAGTTGCATTAAATAATGTAATTGTCAACTTTTCTAAAATATGCGTCAAAATGAATTTTGTTTATAAACTTAAATGAATTTTGACATTCTGTCATATCAAAAGATTATATTCTCAGACACACACACACACACACACAATATTTTGCCCTATTTGCAGAAAAATAGAAACTTTTATTTTTGTTGAAATTTTCTACTTAAAAAATTGCAATTGCATTCGATTAGATGTTTTGTTTTCTCAAAAAAAATTGTAAAACTTAAGAAGACATTTATTGAAAAGGAAATCAATTTTAACTTTATAAATAATTCTTTTATTATTTCCATTAAAATAACTGCAACAGAAGTACAAAAGACAAAATTGAATTTTAACAAGACTTCATTCTTTCTGAAAACAAAAAAAAAAAAAACAACAATATTTTGCGTTGTCTAAGAAAAATATTACAACAATAAAATTATGAGACATAAAAAGAAAAATTGATAAACACCTTTTGTCATCCCTTTATCATATAATAATATCCTTATATAAATTATCCTTCTACTCCTACTTATTCGACAACAATATTTCCAGGAAAGATAGAAAAAAAAAATGAAATAGAAAAATCAGATTGTAAACTTTTGAAACATATTGACCTGATAGCTTTCAAATAATCGAAGCATCTAGAGAGAGAATATGTCACTTTTTTTTTTTATATCCTCGACTCTTTTTCTATAAAAATAATAATAATAAAAATCTAAAACTGAACTGTCATATTTTGTCGACTGTCATAAATTCTTTCAATTTTTGTGAGTTTGGAAAATTGAGAAAAAAAAAAAATAAATAAAAAAAAAAAAACACACACAACATAAGACAAATCTTATTTCACCACCTCCTCACACATCACACCCTTTTTTCATCATTATGATCATCGTTATCAATTTTTCTTAAACATTTTTGATTATATGTTTTTCGTGTATTTTCCTATTTTTTTCTTTCTTTTATTCGTCAAATAAAGCACAAGCGTTGAGTGTCTTTCTTTTATACTTAGAAAAAATTTTAAGAAGAAGAAAAATTAAGATGGAAGAAAAAAACAAAATTAAGGAAGAAATGCCAGATGATAAAAAAAGGAACAAGTTGAGAAGAATAAAAAAATTGGTACATAAATTTCGATATCAAAAAATCCCAATGAAACAACAACAACAAATGTTAAAAGAAAAAAAAAGGGAGAAACAATGAACTTTGAAAGAAAGAAAGAATGAAAGAAAGAAAAAAGGGGTGGAAAAACTTGAATAAATATAAAATAAAAGAGAGAAAATGAAAATGGACTAAAAGTCTGATTAGATTTATTACAAAACAGTGTCGTGTATTTTATCGTCTTTTTTTTTTTGTTTTTTTGTTTCTCTCTCATTTTATTCTTGATTATGACTGTTATAAATATTCTACAATGGAGAAAAATGCTCAATTGTTTTTCTTTTATACACACACACACACACATATCGAGAGACTAAAAGACAAACATAATAAACATATTTTGTCATTTGGATGTAAAATTGACATTTTATTGTTTTGTTATTTTTAGTTTTTTTTTTTCTTTTTGTTTCATTTTTTTCATTTGTCACCCATACACCGAACCCCATCTATTTATTTATCTTTTATCTTTTATCATCCCTTTATTTTTTTGATTTTTTTTCTTTTTTGTTCTAATTTCTTCATTTACGTCCTACAAAGTCAACAGAAAATCATAACCCACACTAAATGGGTGAATATCAATTTTTATTATATAATTTTGCATGAATTTTTCTTTTTTTTTTGATGAAAATCTAGAACAAAAAATCCTCTAATTATTCTCTCTCTCTCTCTCTCTCTATATATCTCTTCTCTCTCTGTTTCTCTATTTTTCTTCAAACACTGTGTCTCACACATACAATTGTGATGAAACAATAAAATTTTTGTCAAAATAATTTCCTCCCCAAAAATCGACGTCACTGGAAATAGAAATGAAAAGGAAAATGAAAAAAAAAAAAAATCAAAAACTTAAATCTCTTAAAGATTAAAATTAAATTATCAATATTTAAATGTAATTAAGCAATTTTATGTTATTGTTTAAATCATTTTGTTATTGTAATTTTCCCCAACCTTAAAATTTTCACTCTCTTATAAATATTTCTCTTTCACTCTCACTCTCTCGGAACAATTTTTCGTACTTTATATTGAAATTTGTTGAATTTTCTGCGCTGACGCAAAATTCAATTCAACCAAAATATTTTCTGTATATGAAAAACAAAAGTGGTAAATGGGGGGATAACATTTTTTGTTGTTGTTTTTGCTGCTGTTGTTTTGTGGGGAATTTTCTCTTTTTTCTCGTTGTTTTACTTCAGATATTGCCGCTGCTGTTTCTTTTTTTTTTTTGTTGCTTTTATTTATTTTCATCGAAAATATCCCAGATGTCTGCAGTCATAGAATGAAGAACAGTATTACAGCGAACATCGTCTGGTTTGTATTTTTTTTTTTTGATTTGAATGAAAAATAATCGAAATTTAGTTTTTCATTTAATTTTCAATTTTTGGTAAACACAAAATATTGTCTCCTTTAAGTCATCCTTGAGTTTTAATTGTTTTTTTTTTTTGGTTAATTGTTTCTCGTGATTTGCATTTAAAAAAAATATAAAGTGAACGAGTTTATGTAATTTCGGTTAATGCAAAAATATTCTAATATAATTTTTCTTTTCCTTTAAAATTTAAATTAAAAATGTGAACGGAGAAGAAAAAAGAAAAAAGAAACAATAAAAAAAAAACAAAAATACAAAATGGAATATTTATTTCAAGTGTTAAAGTTTATATAATTACGATTTTGTCTTTTATCTTTTTATACACTTTATATTCTCCACCTATATACTACCAATGACAACTCCTTTAATCATTCCACCACCAAGTACCCATTCCATACAAATTTATATAAAGTTAAGAAAAGTCCTTAGAGCTTTCAATATAAAGCGTCAATTATTATTTTCTAAGTTTTAATTTGTGTTTAAATAAAAAGCTTTTTATTTTATTTTATTTTTTCTTGTTTCTTTTTTCATTGTTCGTTCGAACTGGAGAGATAATTTTTGTTTTAATTGTGTAAGTAGAAAAAAAAAAACCTAACAGAATAAATTCTAAAACTTTCATTCTTTCATTTTCTTTGAAAAAAAATCAATTTTTCTTTAAATTTCAAATTTGTGGAAATAATTATTAGAAATTTGTGACTTAGATAACAAGAATTTATTTTTTCCTTTGAAGTTTACAATCAACACAGGTTTTTTTTTGTTATGCGGCAAAAAACTTAATCTTAATGGAAGAACCTCTTTAAATTGACTGATCACTGTAACATTATTCTTGGTTATTTAATATGCAGAATTGTGAAATGAAAAATTATCCTCATGAAATTCTAGAATGTAAATGCAACAAATACAACTAAAAATATAAATAGAAAATATAAATCGAAACCGTTGACCTTTACGTTAATATTTTATAATAAGAAAGAAAAATATAAGATTAAGATAATCTTTATAATAATAATAATAATAATCTTAATAAACAGCAATTTAGATTCTTTACTTTCTTGATACATAATCCATCATATTTCATTACTACAGAGAGAAAATCAAAATGAAAGAAACAAAAAGAAATGAAATTATAGGTAATTTGCTAATAATTTGCTTCCAACGTTGAAGAACAAAAATACAGAAAACAAAAAAATAATCGAAAGATAAAGAAAAAAAAAATAAGAAGAAAGAATTGTTATTTAATGCACGAATAACTCATCAAAATTATTACGAATATTTTCATTCTGTATTATTATTATTTTCTGTTCTTACCTTCTCATTCTTGGTGCTCAGTATATATATTTTTTTTTTTGGGATTGAATGTATCAATGTAAGACTTACATTGTAAGTGAAGGTTAAAAATTACTTTACTGAAGATTAATTTGTCGCAATAATTTTTTTTTTCTTTAAAATAAATTGACACGCATATATAATACCACAATTATAAAGAATATGGTCTCTTTATAGAGGTTACCAATAATTACTGTCAAATGTCCTATGAACAAATGTGGTTTTAAACTATAATTATTGAATAAGTACATATATATTTGTTGTTGTTAACTAATACAACTATTGAAATGATGATAATGAACAGAATTTAACATTGTAAATTAGATTATGGTCAGTTAACAGATTATCTATTAGATTTATATATTGTAAGATGAAAATGAATATAACTGAATTACAGAAATATATAGATAACAATTTTGTATAATTCAATTTTCAAAGTAAACCACTTTTGTTGTCTGTCAGAACTAAAATAATATAATTGAAATTGATGAAAGATGTTGAATAATTTTGTTGATCCATTTAATGTGAAACATAATAAAATTGTCCTTATAATTATATCATTATTTAAACCATTTTCATTATTCTTTTATACTTTTACCTTTTTAAAAACATAAAAAAAATTCGTTTTTAATTAATTGTTCTTCAGACATTATTTATTCATAGATTTTTTCTTAATTTTTTTAACATAATAAATAATGTTGAATCAGTTTACAATTTAAAATTAGGTTTGAAAATTTCTATTATCTTTTTATACAATTCATTTTCTAATTTAAATGATTAAAATTCTATACTTAATATTTATTATTTTTGGGTAAATGTTTGACGGATAAATGGATAAGTAAGTGAGTGTGAGTTATTGTAGGATTATAAATAATTAAATAAGTGACTTTTAGTTTGACCAGAGAAAATATTATACTATTTAACTTTAAAATAACCATTAAGAATAAATGTAAACATACAAGAGAAAGAAAAGAATATAATCAAACAGAAGAAGGAACAAAAAAAAAAAATAGAAGAAAATTGGGTGTGCACACATACACACATTATTACAAACATTAATGTAAAACTAAACATTTGTAAAATTCACCTTAATTTCAATGGTGAATAAATGTATTATATAAATATATATCTATATGTATGTTGGTATGTATACTTTTGTGATTTTAACGCCATAAAGAGTAATATTTATTTAGGACCAACAAAAAAAGCAAATGAAAAAAAAAAAACCCGAAGGAAAAAGAGTATCAAAGGTAACTAACATTAGAATGACATGAGGTTAGGTCACGTGATACATTATATCTATCCAATCTAAAAACATCAAGTCTACAAATATATAGTTCAAATAGACAAAATTTACCATTCCTTTACAATCTAACCCCTTTTTCCACTCTTACAATATTATATGTTTGCATTATAAAGCTAAAGATACATTCAATTACGTATAATGCATAGTTAGTAGGGACTAAAACCGAAAAGTAAAATTTATACAAAGAATCGGAGAGAAAAGCTATATTTTCACAATAAAAAAGGTTTCTCTTGGATGTCGGCAATCATACATTTTCATAGCAGTTTACTTCATTATTTATTCCAAATGAATTTGATAGAAATTCTAATCACAACAGTTTCCCGTTCTTTTTTTTTTTTCCGAATGTATTGCATAAGTTTAAATGTATGTATACATGCATTAGTGTGAAAAGTAGGATTTATGATTGTGTTAGTATGAGCAATAATGTAATACTTAGAACGAAACTCAAATTTTTTTTCAACAGGTCGAAACCAGTTGGAAATGAATTTTGAGTTTCGTTCAAAGTATTACTCATAGTGTGTAGTTTTAGTCTGTGTCTGTGTTGATATTTAATTTATTATAAAACATTTATTAAAATATTATGAATAACGATGGTAAAAATGTTGGAGGTAATATTATTAAAATTTTAAATGAAGAAGTTAAAATGTCTGGTTAATTTGCTTTAAGGAAAAATTATTAAAATAAAAATGTTTATTCTTTAAAATAATTTTTTTATGCGGTTTCTTCAAGATTTATTTTAATTTAATACTTTTGGTAAGAAGATTTCATTAGATGTGTAAAAAAGTTAAGATGGACAATAAAACATTTATGTTTGAAAGTTGAATGGACTAACAAAAGATTGAAATTGTTAATTATTATGAACAATAAACTGAAAAGATGGAGTTTTTTTGATTTATTTGAATTCTTAAAAAGAAACCGAATGAAAAATTTAATTTTATATTTCACCGACAAGTAAAACTTGACAGTTTATGATGTAAGATTGCATATAGAAGTTGAATATTTCAATTAAAGAATTTTTTAAGGTTCTGTGGTTTTGTTTATAATGTCAAATAGGATTAAATAATGTAGAACTTTTTTAAAGAATCCATCTACCGGATTTCAATCCATTTTTATTTGTTTAATTTGTAAAAATTCTAACCATAAAATTTTCTATTTGTTACAGGTGAGTGATTCATTATTTTTCCACAAAGAAAAATCGAGAAAATTTTCTCAACGATCAAAACAAAATAGTTCTTCGTAGTTTTTCTTTTCTTTCTTATTTTTTAAATGAGAAAGAAAAAGTCATCAATTATGAACTGCACACAAGGTTTGTTAACTCTACACTAAATGGGATAAATGAAACATAAATTTCGCAATGGGAAAGGAAGAAAAAAAAAACTGTTTAATAGAATTTCAAGTTGAGAGAAAAAATATAGAAAGTAAAAAAATAAAAAAAAAATTAGTAATCGCTGCGGAAAAAAAAACAGACAAAATGAGAAAAGAAAATCATTTTTGCCCTTGGAGATAATAAAATTTATATTATTATTATTATTTACAATGAAAACATTGGAAATAAAAGTTTAAAACTGTTTCACCCTGAGGGAAAATTATAGGAAAAAAGAAAAAGAAGTAAAATGTCTATTTTATCTGATTTTGTTCATACAGAATTAAAAAAAAAAAAAAACTGAAATAAAATAAAATAAAACAACTTTCCTTTATCTAAACTCTCAATATTTTCCATTTTCTTTTCTATATTTTTCCTCACCCTTATTTAGTTCCTCTTCCTCTTATACTTATAAAATATAAATGGTATTTTTCTTTTATAGTATTTATCTAATTGTTCAATGTAAAATAAGCACGTGACTTTTATAATACAAGAAAAAAAAAACATATACAAAAGAAAACAGAAGAGAAACTTACAAGAAAAACGAAGAAAAATCGAAGAAGTTTTCATCTCTATAGAATCTTAATATTGTATTTTATGATAATTGCTATTCAAAAAATATATACACTTATAAGAAATCCCTCTTTCTTTATTCTCTTTTCCATCTTTTCTTTTGTTCGTCTGTAATTTGTCGTTAATCCACTTTCATTTATTTTTCATTTAAATTTTAAAAAAAATGAAATTATTATAAGTAAAATTGTTACAGTTGAATGAATTTTTTCACTCGAATAATAATAGATAGTTAGCTGAGCCCAATAAATTTTCTTTTTGTTTTATTGATAGACGGTGATGAAGTGATTAAGATTAGAAATTTTAATGTTCCTTACTTGATAGTTTTCTTATATAAATTTCATGATTTAGTTTAAGTTAATTGGAATAATAAAATTTAATTCAAGTGGGACAACAAAAAGGTATTGACGTAATTGATTCAATCATTAAATAAGATTTACCACAATACGAGTATTGATAAAAGTTTTCTTCATCATTTGAATTCAACTTAAAAAATAAATAAATTAATAAGTAAGTTTTAAAATCCGAAGAATATTTAACAAATATTTACGATTTTTCATTATACATTTTTTGGCCATAATCAAACGATAAATCTTCAGGTAGATGAAAATCTACTAAAGAAAAGAAAAACTCAAATTTTTGTTACTCACAAACTTTGCCCAAAAAATAAAAAATGCTCAACTTTGAAACTTATCGTTTAGTGAACAAAAAATAAATTCAATTTCAGGAAATAAAACCAAAAACAACAAATGAGAATTATTTATTGTTTTTCCTTAATTGGAATATTACAAGGAAGAAAATCAGGAAGAAAAACCATTAAAACATAAATGAAAAAGAAAAAAAAAGAAAAGTCAAATGAAAATATTCTATTATTTAATTTTATTGGCAGAAACTAAACTTGAAACAAACACAAAAAAAAAAGAATAAAATAAAGGGAATCAATATAAATACGAAAATATTCAAATTAAACAATAAAACCAATATGACAGAAAACGGCATTGATTTTTATTAATAAAAAAAAAAAAATTGAGAGAAAAGGACGAAAGTCGATGGAAATTTTTGTGTACATTTATTTTCTTCTTTCTTTTGGTATGATGGAAAAAAAAAAATTGGTACGGTGCTTTAGGAAAAAATCGAACCTTTTTTTTTCCTACTCTTAATCACTTTTAGCTGCTGAACTTTTTCTTTTTTTTTTTTTTTTTTCAATGTTTTTATCCAAAATAGAATTTTCTTACTTCCTTTCAGTTTTATACGTAAGAATAAAATAATTTCTTTATTTTTATGTTGTTTTTTTTTTCCTGAAATTTTCAACGAATCTTAATTAGAAGTTTACAAGAAAATCGAAAATATAGAAGAGAAATCTTTAATATAATTTGAATTGATTAAATTTTGAAGGATAACAAAAATACTAAGTAAAAAGTTTGTTTTGTTTGTTTGTTTGTTGTTTTTTTTTTTAGAGAATTTCCTGGCAATTACATAAATTCAATATTTCACAAATATAAAAATAAAGTTGAAGTTAACGTTAAATGGATCTAAATTGAGGTGCAAAAGTGTTGGAAATTGTTATGTTTTGATTATTAATTAAAATCTTTTGATTGTCATGTAACGTTAAAAGTTACGAATATATTTCTATCTGTGTATCAACAATATTATCTCATTGATGTTTACAGGACCAAAATCAAAATTCAAAATAAATTCATTATCACAAATTACCAAGAATTGCTTTTGTTAAGAATCAGAAACAAATTAATTGAAAGTCAAATTGGAATGAAACAACCATAGATGGTTCTGCTCTCCGAAAATGAACCACTTTCATTCTATTGTTGTAAAATCCAATAAAAAATGTCATTCTTCCTAAGTGCAACTTTTATTGGATTAAATAATTAATTTTCGATTAAAAAAGTTAAACTTTCAACACTGCATTTATATTTTTCATTTTCTTGTCATTACACAATTTAACCTTATGTCGCAATGTACCAATATATATAAGCCCAACACATACTACCCAACCATTTAAAAATACACACACACACACACACATACATACACATAAACCCATATAAATAAAATGAAAAGAAAAATGAAATTAAAAAATGTAAAAGGTCAAATTAAATATATTTCTTTGCGTTTTTCTTTTTTTTTTTGCTGCATTGAAATCACAAGAAAAGAGAAAATTTAAAGTTCCTCCGCATGGTTTTTAAGAATTCTCTGGAGAAAAATCAAAAGAAATAATGTTGTTTTTTTTTCCTTTCTTTTTTCTTGCTTTACAGTAATTCCGTTAACGATCGAGCAATTTTCTATTTATTACTTGGGTTGTTTGGTGCTAGAAACAAGTTCGTTTTGTTTGCTTCTTTTGCAATTTTTCTTCTTTTTTTTTTTTTTTGCCTTCGTATATTTTTTTTTTCCTGATTTAAACTTTTATAGTCTGCACTTAACATTTAACACTTGAGTTATCGATCGATTGAAAAAGGCGAATACTTTCTTTATTATTTTCTTATTTTGTAAACTTAAAGAAGTACCTATAGAAAATGTAGAAGAAGAAGAACAAAAAGAAGAAGTTAAGAAAAATAACAAGATGAACAAAAGTTCATTTTTGGTAATATTTTAAAGTAATTTTATTGAATTGAAAACAACAACGACAACAAACAAAAAAAATAAAATAAAACAACAATGGGGGGAAAAAACTGAAATAAATAAAAATATCAGAAAAAGAAAAAAAAAATGTAAATAAAACTGGAAAATTTGAATCTTAGCCAAAAACAAATTTGTGAATCTTATTTGCATTTTATTTCTTTATTTTTTTTTGTTTGCCATCGTTGCAGTGAAAAGAAGGAAAGAAAAGGATTTTTTTTTTCTAAAGAAACGATTTTTGTGAGACAAACGGGGAGAAAAAAAAAACTAACGAAAAGTTGCAATGAAGCATTAAATGTTTTGTCATGTTTATTTTGTCTCAATTGTCGTTTAAAAAAACAACTAGCAATAAAATAGGATGAAAGAAGAAAGGACGGTATTTTCTTAATGTTTATGTTTATTTTGGCGACAAACTAAATAAATGATAGGAAA
Source organism: Pedicia rivosa (assembly GCA_963082725.1). Lineage (NCBI taxonomy): Eukaryota > Metazoa > Arthropoda > Insecta > Diptera > Pediciidae > Pedicia > Pedicia rivosa. Next base: position 5,456,635 of record OY720152.1, read on the forward strand.
TAACGAAAAAGCAAAAATGTTGCGACTAATTATAAAATTGCAAAATTTTTTTTACCAAAATAGTTTTCTTATTCCTTTGTATGATCTTTAGGTGATAAGCTATTATCACAATTTATTGATTTCTTGTCTCACAAATTATTAATATTTACCCGAACACAGCATATTATTATGTTGTGCGAAAACAAAAAAATTGCTGAATAATTTAATTAATATTATGGGAAAATATCCCATAAAAAACCCTAAAATTTCTGGTTACATAAAAATCATCTGTTTCACGTTATTCTCTTTTCTTTTTATCACAATAAAAATAATATAGTAATTCGTCACACTTTGACTCCTTTTTAACACACACAATATCAACAAAAAATTAATCAAAATAAAACCAATAAACAATTGAAAAATTACATACAATAAAATAAATCTATTGAGAGAGAGAGACAGGGATAGTGAGAGAAGGAGAGATAAATACCACAAAAAAAAACATAAGTTAAACTAACACAATTGTAAATTATATATTATTATTATTGTTTAGTGCGAATGAAAGAATATTAACGTTTTATATTCAACCCTAAACGACATAAGGAAGAAAAACATTGTTTTTATAGACTTTTTTTTTTTTTTTAAGAAAAATGAGAAAATAGTATAGTGAAGTTTTATATTCAACCAAACCAAAACAAATTCTACCCAATCCAATTCTACACCCAACAAGAAAAAAAAAAAAAAAGAAGAAAAACCAAACACTTTGTCTTCATTTTTAAATTGCACACGCGTATATAGTCCCCTACCTCACAACACTGTCGAAAAACAGATGCATTGGGTGTATTTTTTTTTTTTTTTGAAAGGGGTTTTTATTGGGGAGAATTGGTAAATTTTTAAGGTTTGAGTATGATTTAGCCTAAAGGGGCCACATACAGTGAACACCATATTATATTCTGTTAACGAATGCATGTTTATATGTATATGTGTGTGTATGAACGTGTGTGCGCTTATCGGGGATTCACACTAAATGTGAGGGTGTTGAAATATTTTATTCAAAAAAAAAAAAAAGAAAACGAAAAAAAAAAAAGAGGGCTCTATAAACAATGACGATTTATTGATATGGGATAATAATTGGTGAGACGGTACCAACTCACACTAAAAATGGAAAAGAAAAATAAGGATCTTCCTTACCCCATCATTTTTATAGTAAAACAAAAAAACAACAACAACCACAGCAAATTGTAAATCGCGCAAGGGTCTTTTTTTTACAATTTTATTTTTTTTACTTTGTACTTTTTATTTTCATTTTTCATTCTGTTTTTTTTATTTTTTTGGTTTTTTGTCTTTTCATTCTACAAAAAAAAAACAATGTATTTTTTTTTTGTTATCATTTTCGTTATCTAAAAATAGTTAATTCAAGATGGACGAATAGTTTTTGTATAGGTCCCTAGTTTTTTGATTTTGTGTGTATTATGTAAGAAAAAATAAGGGTAAGGGTGGGATGCACTATCGTTACTAATTTAAGTAAAATACACAATAATGATTGTTGTACCAACAACTTTTGCTTCTTCATTTTCGGTCGTTTTTTTTCTTTTTTTGATTAAATTAAATCGATACGTTTTTCATTCATTTGCTTTTAGTTTTCTTTTTTTTGTATGGATGGGTAGATTGCGGGTCTACTTAATGTAATCGATTCTAATTTAATTTAAAAATATGGGAAAAAAATTTAACTAAAATTTATGTTGAAGGGTGAAACTATGAAAAATAGGATTGTCATGATATTTTTTTTTTTTTGTTTTTTCTATGGGTTTTTTTTTCAGATCAATATGAGTTCCGGTTCACAGTTCTTTCCTATTCTGTTTCTTAATTTTTTTTTCATTCTTTCTTTCTTTATATAAATAAATGGTTTATTATTTATTGTTTTTCAATCGAAATAAAATAACAGAAAAAAAAAAAAAATTTGACATTCAACGGAAATGACAAAACAAGAAACAAACATTTAAACATTAAACTTTTCTTTGACGTTATTTTTTTGACCTTATTTGTGACGTCACGTCAGTCATAAACATCAATCAAATAGTGAATATATAGGATTGTCAGAAATTATATATGTTGTGAATATTATAAGGACAATACCACAAATCGGAAATCTTAATCGGAAATATTAAATGACTCAAATACAAAATAATTTATATTTTTTGCAAAACAATCTGATTCAGCAAAAAATATATTTATTTTTTCGTTGTTTATTTTTCTCGATTTAACTCATCATCCGTTGGACCATCACATTCCCATACATTCACATAAAAATATTGTTGTGAACATAGAGAAAATAATTGAAGGAGATGACATTTGGAAATAGGACAATTATTATTTGTGGTATTTGAATTGGTTTATGTTGCACAACCTGATTTTTGCATTTAAAAACAAACGTTATGAAACAGAACGAGATTTTATTATTTTAGATTTCAAAAAAACTTTATGGTAAATTTTTCTTGTGATTTTAATTTCTGATTAAAGTTTATCCACTCTGGCGCCTCCATTAAGTACAAGAAAAATATTTGTTCAACTTCTTGACTCTCCTTAAATTCTTTCCTCTATGATTATATTTTTGTTGTTATTCTTCAACTTTTTTTTTTATTACAATTTTATTTAACTTTTCATAATGTATGGAGTCTATAATAATAAGGTTCTCTCTCTCTCTCTCTCTCACTTTCACTTTCACTTTCACTCTCACTCTTTGGTCTTTCTTCAATACTTATATGATCTGAACTGAACTTATAACCGCACATATATAAACTTTTCGATACGTTAATCCTAAGATCAGTTTAATAATTTGCTACATTTAACACAGAAATCCTACGAGTAATCCATACAATAAAAGATATTTATTTTTATTATACAGCAAAAAAAAAATAAAAGAAAAAGAAAAAACAGCAAAGAAAATAAAAGAAAAGCAAAAGAAACAAAAATATAGAAAGAAAATTCTGACATTGTTTTTCCTTAAAAAAAAAAAAAAATAAAGGAAAAACAACAACAATAACAACAACAATAAGAAGAGAGAAAAAAAGAACTGTAGTAAAAGAAGAACAATAAGAAAGAAAAACGTAAGAAAATGAAATGTATATATGGAGGAAGAAGTGTAGGGGAGAAGCGGGAGACGAGAAAAATACTCAAAAAAAAAAAAAAAGAAAATAAAATATCGATAAATTATATTGACATTATTATACTTTCTGATTGTTTCGTTTCTTCCTTTTTCTTTCATTTTCCTCTTTTTCCTCTTTTTGTTTTTTTTTTTTTTAATTAAATGAAAAATGAACAGCAACAAAAAAATATACCGAAAAGAAAATATTAGAAAAGGAATGATGATTTTTCCTCCTGTTATCATCGATACTACTTCTTCTTCTTCTTCTTTTTTTTTTGTTTAATTTCCTTTCTAATAATTAAATTCACCCTCCTTGAAAAAATATTTCCCTCTCTCTCTCTCACTTCTATTTATATTTAAATTATTCTCTCATATTCTCACATGAATCGTTTCATTTCTCAATTTACGTTTATTCAATAAATTGAAGAGATTCGTAAATCTAAACGTAACGCAAAAAATGTTTCCCTCCTTCGATATTTGATTTATTTGTATTATCATTGATTTTAAAGGATTTTCTAATATTATAGAATAATGATGATGTTGATGATGATGACGACTAAAACTTTAAACCATTTAATCTTTTTGCTAATATAGTTTTAGTTTTTGGGGAAAATGTTGACATCTGATCAAATATAATAATAATAATAATAATAATAATAATTTAAGGAATATTTCTACACCCACAGTAGGAAAAATAGAAATAATGAGAGAAAGAGACAATGATATGTAAATATTTGTTTAAATTTTATTCATGAAAATCGACGAACTTAGATTGAGTGAAATTTTCTATTATTACTTTTACGTTATTTAAAAATAGACAAAATAAAAATAAGAAGTAGAAAAATAATTGTGAAGTAGAATCTTTTTTAATTTTTAAAGGTTTTTGGTTTTAAATTTAATTCTATCAACATTTATATGAGACACTATGAAGATCAAGTATCAGTGAAAGTCGAAGACAAGGGTAACAAAAAATACAGAAAATAAAGGATAAACAGAGAGAAAGAATGACAGAAAGAAAGAGAGAGAGAATACAGTAAATGAGGATATTTCATAAATAGTTAAAAGTCAATTTTAAGAGGTTTGAAATTTTATTCCTATATTTTTTTTGTTGTTTTTCTTTTAATTATTGGTTTTAAATTTATAAAAGTATTTTCGTTTTTTTGTTGTGTTTTTTCTTTTATTATTTTTCGTCTTTTCAAATACAATAATCCTTTGGGTTTGTTTATTTATATATTTTGATACTTTAACTGTGGTGTTTTTTTTTTTGTGGAATTAAAGGGGTTAACTTTTGGACATATTATATTCAATTTTAAAAGGACAAGAGAGAAACAGAAAACCTTTTTTTTTTAAAAAATAAATAAAAAGGATACACAACATATAATAAGATATTATATAGCAATTGTTCTTTGATACTTTAATACACAAAACAATATATTGTTGTATATGAATTTAGTCTAACTAGTTAGTATAATAAAGCATCTAACATTCTATTATCTTAAAGACCTTAAATAATTATTGAATTAAAAATTTATCTAAGAATATTTTATTAATCAAAAGATTTAAGAAATGTTTTGTAAATTTTTTTTGTGTGTTCTTCTCGTGAACTGAGATTTAATTAATTTTTTGTTGATTTAACTTTTTGACATAATTATTTTTTTTTTTTTATAAAAACCGAATTTTTGAGGATTTTGTTTCCTTAGGACTCAGGGTTTTTTTTGTTTTTTGTAGAAAGGTCAATAAAAATATTATTTTTTTCTTTCTCTTCACAATTTTGCCATTATTTAAATAAATCATTTTGGACAATCTGTAGCCTCCTTTGTTTATCCAGATCCAGACAGAATACAAAATTATGTTTTGTTTTGTTTTTTCTTTTGATAAAAAACCAAAGTCAAGGTCTGAATCGCATAGATTTTTTTATAGACAGACACAATTTCTGTCTTTGTCTTTTCTATTTATTTTTTTTTACTCGACATTCTCATGAAAGAATCATAAATTTGGGGTTGTTTTAGTTAAAATTGCTTCAAGTTTATTTTTATAGCAAAAATAAATAAATTTCATGCAATTTGATTGTTAGGAACCAAAGTTCTAAACCTAAATTAACATTTAATGAGTTTACAAATGCAAATCATTTCTTCCGTTTATTTCTCAATTTTTGTGTATTTTTTTTTTTCATTTTTGGTTTCATTTTTGAATTCATTAAAATGCGGCAGTTTTGAATTGGAATAAAGTTAATTTTGTTCATCAAAATGCCATCGTAAGGTAAACATTACTAACTTTAAGGAATTTGATTTTATTCAAAATATTTGAAACATGAAAATTCCTAATTATAAATTTATTTAACAATCTGGAAGTGTTGACGGTAAGAAAGGTACGTGGGTAGACCATTAAATTCATTCAAACTTTCTTAAGATATCAAATTTTAAATAACGTTTAGCAGTTAGTTTTCTTTTGTTTTCCCAATTTTCTTTCTAGTTTTTTTTCCGGTGGGGGAATTTTTTTTTTTAATTTCGTTTATTGTTAAAACGCATCAAATATTGATAAAACAAAAAATAATATTTAGAAAGGTAAAAGTAAAAGAAGAAACGAAGGGAAATGTTGCGTGACCTTTTTTTTTTTTTTATAGACAAATAAAAATAATCAAAAATAAAAGAATTGGAAAAATATACATAAGAGAAACGCACCCTTTACAACGACAAAGAATAAACCATCTAAAAGTTCAGTGACAGACCAATCAACTGATTTAAGGTAACAGCTTAAAACTCATGTGATTTGGATAAACACACACAACACACACACACACACACACAAAACTACCGACGATGAAGCTTTTTATTATTTTAAAGGAAAAAAAAAAACTAAGTAAAAAGGATAGAAAAGGAAAAATCGGAAGGAAACAGCCAAGTCAAGTGCATATAAAAAAAAAAGTTGAAAGAATTTGATTAAATTTAAACAAAAAATTAAAGGGGAAAAAAATAAAGAAAGAAAGAAGAAAATTCGTTTGTTAACGAAATGATTATTTTTATTATTTTCTTCTCCTTCCCCAAACAGTCCTTGGATTTTGTGAACAAAATGAAAGAAAATGTTATTAACAAAAAAAAAAAACATGAACTAAAATTGAAATTAATTATAAAATACTTCCTTAAATCGTGATGAGTTAAATATACAGAAACTTACCTTATTATAAGAAATACTACAGACTTTCCTCCTTCTTCGTCTTCTTAGCTTCGTTTATTCGTTTTATTATTTTTTTTTTTTTATTTCTTGCTTTCTTGTTATTATTATTTTTTTTTTTTATTAATAATCAGCGTTGTACATGCAGCGCTCCAGTTGACAGCTCATTTCCTTTGCCTGTCTGGGCCATGCGCAACTTCTTAGAATATAAACGTTTTTATTATTTTTTTTCTTCTTCTTCTTCTTCTTTACTTCTTTTTCTTTCCTTTATTTATTTATTTATATATTTTTTTCTTTTGGTGTGCGCTCTATATTCCATCCTTTCTTACCATTATTATTATTTCTGTATTATGTTCAGAGATGAATTTCTTATTTATTCACATAATAATATATTGTGGGCATCTTATTCTATTCTAAGAAATATTTTCGTTTATTGAAGATAAGATAAAGTAATTAATTAATTATTATAAAATATTGGAACTCCTTAAATAATAATTTATTTTTGTTTTGTGTAACTTTAACAATTATAGGATTTTATGGATTATTTATTTATCACAGATTATTGTCTTATTTAGGTATTTACGATAAAAGCTGAAGTTGGTGAAAATCAATTAAAGAAAAGAATAGAAAAAAAAGTGCCGCAACTAAGTAAAAAATAAAAGAAACAATTTTGAAGAATAAGCCAGATTCTAATGAAAAGTTTGTTATGAATTTTTCCAATTACTTGACCATCAGAATGGCCATTAAAAATTTAGTACCTAAAACATTAGAGTACCTCTAATAATGAAGATAAACATGTAAATATGTTTGTAGCTATAGAAATGTTTCGTACCAGATTCAATTTCAATAAAGGTTTCAATCATCTGTTTAACTTTAATATATCCACCCCTGTATCTTTATATATTTCTATTGTTGTTCTTGTTATTATAGTTGTTGTTATTTATATACATAACAATGTTTATAATACATAAGGTGTAAATACACATACATATATAAATACATACAAACATTATATTATATATTATATTATTTTTATGTACTTTAACCATGCTTTGACTTTTAGTAAAAATACTAATAGAGTATTTTAGGCGTGTTACTGATTGGTAAATAAATAAAATCGAAAAAGAGAAATACTATTTTCTTGCAATCAATGCTTTCAAGCGATAAGAAATCGGTGAGAAATTGACATTTTCATTGAAAATATATTATTATATTATTATAAAAGGTTTTCTTTCTTTTCTTTTCTTTTCTTTTCGTTTCGTTTCTTTTCTTTTCTTTCTATTTTGTTTTTTTTTTTTTACAATAAATATATATTCATCCTTTTCTTCTTCTTTTACATTGTAGTTTTCTTGAATAGACATTTTTGACGCTTTTTCTTTTTTTTTTCCTTTTTTTTTTATATTCGTAGTTAAGAAAAAGGGGATTTTCTTATATTTTATCAATGAGTTTAATTTATTTATATTTTCTTTTCTTTGACATAATTTTTTTAGTTGAAAATTTGAAATTGAAACAAAGAGATTATCGTTGCAAGAAATGCTCGTTAATTTTGATTTTTCATTACACGAAGCTTCATATTTGTTTGTTATTTTTTTTGATTTTTTATCTCAGTGATAAAATTATATTTCTTTCTTAATGCAGAAGATGAAAAAACAGTTCAAGTTTTTATTTCGTCATACGTCTCGTTCTTATTATTTGAATTATTTTCCTTTTGAAATTTGTACCTCTTGATTATCATAATAAAATTCCGAATTTAGTTGTGGTAATTCCCAATTCTATTGTGGGAATTCTTAATTCCGTTGTGGGAATCAAATCTTGACTGATGATCATTTTATTTCCCTAAAAAGTGCAATGTCCTCCATTTCTCTGGTTTTCTCTTCTGCCTTTAATTTTTCTATCCCCTTATCCTCTTACATGTATGGGTTTACACAGATAAATTTACTTTGACAATAATTTTGGACCAGAAACAAATGATCAATATTTATTCAAGATTTCATTTAATTATTTTATGTATTGATGAAGTTAGATTTAATGAACTTTCCATCTTTAACGAATAATTTCAATCTTGAACAAAAAAAAAAACAATTATTCAGAATAATTTTAATAGAAATTCGAAAAAACTGAAAAAATAAAATCATTTCATTTTTAAATGAATTTTTATCATTTTATTTTTATTCATCGTCTTCCTCTTCTGGTTGTTAAAATCGTATAGTACGATTTACGTTTATATGAAAAGTAATTCTCTCGACGGATTTAATTTAAACCCAATTTTTTTATTTTTATGATTGATATCATGATGAAACATATAATAATATTAAAATAGGTGAAAAGGGGTGCCAATTGCACTTGAGGTACTTTATAGAAAAGCGAGAAAATTTGATTAAAGCCAGAAAAAAAAAATATTATATATTTTATACGAGGGTGCGTTTTCTCACTTCTCTATATTATTATAATATTGAATTGATTTTTTTCCTCACTTCAAGAATTTTTTTTCTTCATCATCTTTTTCCTTAGAACACATTAAAAAAAAAAACTCAATTTATTCGAAGACTTCAGAGTGTAAGAAAAAATATACTGAAAATAAAAATGAACATGAAAATAATGAAAAAGAAAAAAAAAAAAATTCACACCAAAGAAAAATCATTGCGTATGAGAGAGAGAAAAAAAAAATAAACGTAAAATTTAAACTCAATTTTATTCTCGTTTCAAAAACAGATAAAAAAATAAAAAAATTTCGTTAAAGAAAAATAAAATTATTATCGATGAAAATGAAAATGAAAATGAAAATGTATAAAGAAAATTGACATGTTGGAATGGAAACAAAAAATACACATACAAAAAAAAAATATGATCCAAATCCTCTTACACCTTTCATCCTTACATCATTTTGTAGGACTGACATGACGTTACAAACACTCCCCCTCCTGTTCTACACCACCACACCATTATTTTATTTGCAATGGCTTTTTGTTGGACGAAGGTTAATGTGGTGCTGAAACTAATCTCATGTACATTATTTTTAGAAAAAGAACAAAAAAAAAAAAAAAAATCCATAGAATAAAAAAGCAAATTTTTTTATTCAATTTTAGACTTTTCCGCTTTTTTTCTTTCTAAGAATAAAAAAGAAACCAAGAATAAAAGACTGAAGAGGCAAAAAGAAAGAGAATAGAATATTTTTGGTACTAAAAGATTGAAAGAAAAATTTAATATAACCGTAAATTATGAATAAAATATAAGAGGCCTTTTTTCTTCTCATAAATCACACAAGGAAGAAGAAGAAGGAAAACAAAAAAAAAAAAAAAATAAACAAGAATGAAATGAAGAAAAGAAAATTCCTTTTTGGTTCGTCTTAACAGAAAAGAACAAGAAAAAAAAAAAACAAAAAATAGAAAACTTTAAGAACACAAGAAAACTTTTGTACATTTTTTTTTGTTGTTGTTGTTGCTTTCCCTTTTTTGCTTTGTAAATTCAATAAAGTTATTCATATTTTTGTGTGGTATAATTTTATGTATCGAAATAAGAAATAAGAAACAAGAAATAAGAATATTTAGATGGAATGAAAAAAATGACACATATGAGATTTAGTCATCGTCCTCAATATTGTAACAAAACAATTGGTATAATTATAGAAAGTTGCACAATTTAATTGTCTTGAAAACGTGGGTAAAACATTTGTATGAATTGAATTAATTTCATTTTTCGATTTTATTTCTTCTTAATAATTTATGTATCAACATTCTAACATGTTACAATCTTTTGTCCTTAAGTTTACAGTTTTGACTTATTTAGCTACAAAATCTTTGAATTCTTTCCAATTAAATTTAGAATTTGTCGAAAAAGAAAATTGAAGTTTAGTGATAATGAAGAAAATAAAACTGAAATCACCAATAAAATAACAATTTGTGTTACAGCGCTACCGACATTGTGAATGAGAATTTATAATTTTTTCTCTTGTCTTATGAAGAATATGATGAGTAAATAATTTTATGATTCAGTTTGTAAATTTAAATTCTTTAAAATCCATAATACATTTACGCTGGTCACTTGTTTGTGCGGTTTGATCAGACATATTCATTTGAGAACTGAATTAATAAATTTATTATGTGATTAATTGGTTTTATTGCCGTTTGTTGAATAATAAAAGAAATTTGCATAAATTTATCACAAAATATTCACCGAATTCTGTTGTACAGAGAAAGTTAATTGAAAGTTAATTGAAAATGAGTCAATAAAAAATATGATACAGCACTTTAAAACTAAACGCATGGTTAAAACCGTACGAGTCATCATATTATTTTTTACCGGGCTGCATCAACACTTTTAGGGTATAAAAATAGTTAAAGCGAGTAAAACGACTTTTTGTTGTTTTTTTAATCCAATTCTGACAACATTATAAAGCGTATCAAAATTACAAATAAAAAAAATGTGAATGTCATAATTACTTTGCATTCAGTTAACACAACTCCTTTTTGCAAATCCCCTTTACCTCTTTATGATTGCTAACAATAAAAAAAAAATGCCAATCACAGTTAATGGAAACTCCAATATTGATTCCTTCCAAATTGAATTCTAAGAATTTAAAGTAAATTGTCTTTGTTTTTTATTATGCACTGACGACTGGCGATCAATTAACTCTTTTTTTTTAAATATTTTAACACACCGATAAGAATTAAATACAAAAGGTTTACAAATTATCGAATGACAACTTTTAACACTTTCTTAAACATAAGCTAAGTTTGTGTTTTTAATTCTATAAATAAATAATGTTGTGGAAATTATGTCAATGTCATTATTTAAATTAAACTTATCCGTCTTATAAATAAATTTTTTATAAATTTTTTAAAATCTTTATTTGATAAGTGATAAGACCTGAAAGGTCAGTAATATTTTATTAGATACAAAATTTTATATAAATTTATCAGAACAAAAGAATTTCTTTATTTACTTTAAAAAAAATCACGTAATTTGATAAAAAATTCTTAAATCTTAAGAAAATATCAAAACATACAATTTTTTTTTTGTTGTATTTAAATTTTCCAATAATTTTATTATCGAAAAAAAATCTTAACATTTTGATCTTTTGACCAAAAGCAAAAAAAAAAAAAACAAAAATATAAATAGCAGAGGAAGAAATGAAAATCGTTTAAAATTGAACGTTTTGTTTTTTATGTAATAAAAGATTTTTGAATTCTATAATAAAAGAAAATAAACATACAAGATAAAAATCACATGTAATTTTCTCATATCATATTTTCCTTCTTTTTTTTTTTTTTTTCCTTATCGTAACGAAAAAAAGACAAAATAAAAGTTGCAATATTTTTATTTATTTATAAATTTTCCTTTTTTCCTTTTTTTTTTTTCCTTTTTTTTTTCTTTGATTTTCTTCCTTTTTCTTTTCTTCTTATTTTATATTGTAAAGGACAGAAAACAAAAAATTGTATAACGTAAAACGTTATCTGCATTTATTTATAAAAATATTGTCATATATTGTCAGAATTGAGTGGTTTGAGTTAAATATAGAGTGGGATAGACAGAAAGACCAAAACCAAAGAGAAAAGAAAAAATATATACATCTTCAATGGTTATGGACGTGAGATGAATTTTCTTGTCTTTTCTGAATATTTTCTCTTCTTCCATTTTTGATATAAATATAAAAAAATATTTCTCTACGAATATAAGAATGAAGTTAAAATGATATTTTTTCTTTTCTTTTTTTTTTAAATTCAAAAAGAAAGTATTATATGGTCGCATCATTATATTATTATGTATTTTGTAACATTCAATATTGTTTCTATCCCTTTCCATTTTCCTTTTTTTTTCCTTTTTTTTCTCTCTCTCTGTTTTTGCTTTCACAGTGCTTGCGTTGTGTTTTATATTTTTAATTATTTATTTGAAACAGAGGACTTTTGTAAGATGAACAACAACAAAAATAAAAAATAGAAGCGAAATAAAATAAAATAACAACAACAACAACCTGGGGGGGAAAAAGTGAAGGGAAAATTATGTAAAAGAAAAAAAGTTCAGTTTGATTTGTTTTATTTGTGTGGGGCTGATGGGGTTGTATTTTTTTTGTCTTTTCTTCTGAGGAGACGTGCTTCTAAAAACATTTTCTATTATTCTTCTTCTTGCTTTTTCTTTTCTTCTTTATTTCTTGTGTTTGTCTTTTTATTTATTGTGTAGGTACATCGATATATTCGAGAATATTTAATAATCCGAATTTGATGATTGAATTAACTAATTCGTGACTTTTTCGATATCCGATTTAAATCCTGCTGTTTAGTAAGAATTGGATGGTTGTGTTGTTTAATATAAAATTGGTGTTGTGATCCAATGTTGTGAGTTACAATCGAGCAGATTACATACAATCAAGGATATTTATGCTCACGAGTAAACTGTAGCAATGTGGATTATTATTTTGGTATAAGAATCTGACTTAAGGAATGTTGAGATTATCTAAATTTGATTGATGAACAAATAAAAATTAGGTCTCTTAGTAATTATATTTAATTGTCCAATTTAAATTTCTCGTTACATTTTTTCTGACCACATCGAAATTGTGTTTAAAACTTTTTAAATTTCATAAATCTCGATTAAAACTAATTTAAAATTTTGCTTTATATTTTCAGGTGGGTTTACGTCATTATAAAATCATCATGAGATGAATTTGACAAATTACGAACAAAATACAATTAAAAGTGAGTACCGAATAACGAATAATTCATTAAAGTCAAAATTTTAACTCTAAAAAGAAGAAATTCCACTATTCGTAATTTTCTTCATTTAACTTTTTCACCATTTTTCCTCAAATTTATTTAAGTTGGTGGATGGAATGAAATTAGGGATTAAGTATTCGTGTTGCACTTTTTATTTTTGGAACAAGAAAAATATTGAGTCAGGATTTCTGTGTTTTCTCCTCCCTTTTTTTTAAAGATAGAAAATTATCTCAGATCACGATTGTACTGCATTTATTTTATTTTCATTTTAAATTTGAATTATTTCACTTTTAAAGAAAGGAAAAAATTAAAAATTAAAAAGTTGAAGAAAAATCGATACATAATAAATAATGTGCTGAACAAGAGAAAAGTAATATAAATCTTATAAAGTTTTTAACTTTTATTTAATTGATTTAGAAAAGAGCCAATTTATTAATTTATACAAGTAAAGATTTTTTTTTAAAGTGTTGGAATAAAGTGAATGATTGAAAATCTAAGGATGATAAACATTCTTACTTCCTGACTTAACTCTATACCATAAAACAAATCATTCTTCTTTTATGCATTTTAGAGCTGATGAATTTAACTGTCTTCTAACTGACACACTAATTAATTTCTCATGAAAATATATCAATGAAAATAATGATGTGTAAAATAGAAAACAAGTATAGGTGAGATGGGAATCACTATTTTGATTTATTATGATACAAAATAATTATAATTAACATAAACTATTAAACATCATCATAAAATAATAATAATATAGTGATTATGAGTGGAGTGTTACTATAATTATCAAATCTATAAACTAATATCATTTGTGACAATTGATTAGTTATATAATTTTTTATAAATAGAAAATATAGAAGGTAACTTTATACGCACACATAAATACACATAAACTCACACACACACACATACACCACACAATACACGCACATAGACACATGAATTGTGGTAATTATAATTACTTTGATGAATCAAATATTTTCCTACGTGTGGTTTTACTTTCCAGGCGGTACCTAATATCGTGGTCAAGTTAAATAATTAGGTGGTTGGGTTTGTTTGATGATCCTATTTATATATCGAATCAAGTCCCTTTTTTTTCTTTATGTTCTATATATGTATGGATGTATATGTATGGGGATTTATAACTTTTAGATCTTATATTATATAATATAATATAATTTTGTTACTTGGGGCTGTTCTTATATATATATATATATATATATAAATTATATAAGGGATGAAGGTTATCGTATATAAAATATATTTATACACTTGTTTCTTTTCTTTACTTTTTTTTACTTCTTTTTTTTTACTTTCCTTTCTTCATTTTCTTGTTTTTCCCTTTTAAAATTACAAAATATTGTTTGGTTTTTGATTTTTAGATTTTCAAATTTTATTATATTGAACTGATTAAATCAGTAATTAATTAAGGCAATATTTTTTAGAAGGGTACTGAACGAGAGACGCAAAAGAGATAGAATATATTTTTTCTTCGTAAAACTTTTACCTTTTTTTTTATTTTGATTTAAAATAAAATTTCCTTTATGGAAAGAATAAATGTTGAAACAAATTTTTTTTTAAAGATATTTGGTCGATTCATTCAACAATCAACGTACGTCATTCAGCTCTATACGCAAACACCCATGCATAATAAAGCCACACAAACACACACCGTCACAGCCCACACACATTTAATGTTTTAGCTTTAAGCGAGGAGAGTATAAAAAACGAAGAAAAATAAGAAGAAGATATGAAATCAAATCTTCTAAAACTGGCAAATTAAAGTTTAATCAGGAGTTAAATTGGCTTCGTAAAAATTAATATTGTAAAATATATACGCAGAAAAGTTTGCTATAAAATAAAAATAAAATTATGGCAGTGATTTTTTCTTATGGTTTTATATAAATTATTCCAGAGAAAGAGAACGAGAGAGAGCAGGAGATTATTGTATTCATTTAAAGGTAGATTTGGTGGATTTTGTCAGGGGTTAGAAATATGTGTGTGTGTGTGTACATATTGTAAGAAAAAGAAGTGTTGCTACGAGACTGATTATATTGCGGAGCAAAAAAAAAATTAAAAGAAGAAAATTAATTAAATCAAATTATTTTTAATTTTCATTTTTCCGCACAATGGATAACTGGATAGAAGCTAATCCAATAAATCGTCCAGACAATTATTTTGCAAAATACAAGAAAACACAGAAAAATTATCTTTTTCTATATTTTAGTCCCCTCCGAAATATTTTCACCCTTCTTCTTTGTTTATATAAATATTTTTTTGTTCTTTTGTTTTGTTTTTTTTGTTCTTCGTCTGTTAACATCATCCTCTTAAATACAATTTATAATCATTTTAGAGAAAATTAAATTCAATCGTTTTCATACATAACATGAATAAAATGTATGTATATTTATATTTATGTATATAGAAAATGTGTGAATGTATTTATGTATAGATATTTTGTGTTTGTTAATCCCTCAACTCAATCAACTATTCTGGAATCGCACCACATAAACTTGTCCCTAATTACAAATTGAAATATGGAAATGTCCCAATTAACCAATTCTATATTATGTATGGATATGTTGTATCTGTATGTATGTTATATATGGCTACAATTTGTGTATGCATGCGTATATATGTGCTGGGCATTGAATTTCATTTTCATGTAAACGTGTGTCTCTTTTGTTCTCTGCTAAAATGTATTTATTTTTTTTTCTGTTGGAACCATGGAGGATTTTCCTTGTTTTTTTTTTCTTCTTCTTTTTTTTTTTACTGCTTTCATTTTGTTGAATGTGACAAAATTTATATATTTTTTATACTTTATAGATGAGTTTTTTTTTTCTTCTTTCATTTTTGTTTTTTTTTTTTTTTTTTTTGAATTTGTGTTTGAATAAAAAATTATAAAAAAGAGAATGGTAGTAAAAAAAAAACAAGCAAAAAAAAAAAATAGAAGGAAGAAGAATAAAATGTATAAAAGAGAGAATCCAATTTACTGGATCATTACGTTTTTTTTCTTATTTTATTTTTGCCTCTCTAAAATAACAACAACAAAAATAACTTATTTCTTTTTTGCTTAGAAATTTTAATGCTCTGATTCGTGTTGTAATGTGCCTTGTAGTAGGTCTCCCATGTTGTTATAAATATCTTCGGGATAATAATCAAATAAATAGACTTTTATATGGCGTTGAACATTATAACTAAATTTTGTTTAAATTTACAGTGATGAACATTTAAAATAATTTCTTGTTTGCTTTCATTCAACAATAAAAATTAATTCTGATAAAAAACCAACTTTTAGGGTATAGTGTTGAAATAAAGTTACAATTTTTCACCAAAAATTGATGAAATATTTTAAGTTAATATATTCGCCACTACAAAATTAAGGATTAACATCAAAAGATAAAATATACAAGTGAAAACATAATAAATGATACTGAAACTATGTAACATTGATTACAATATTATTCAAAAATTAGAAGACTATGAGGGAGGATGTTGGCGAATTAAATAGTGTGGGATGATATGAAATGGTTGTTAGCTAGGGTGGTTTTACTTGATTACTTGGTTTGAGAATAGGATGTTGATTGGTATAACCTTCCGACCTGTAAGATTACACGCGTGAATTCTGATTAAAGTTTTCTGGGTTGTTATATATGAACGCATTATTATATTATATATATTATGTCTAGATATGTGGTTATATATAATATATACCTACATATATACTTTACATACACACCCACACATACACATATATATGTTTGAGTGTATTTATATATATAAGATGGGACTGATTTGTAACATGTAATTTACATGTTTCAAAGATTTGTATAAATTAAATTTTGGGTGAACATTTTGTAATTGTAGAAAATCTCTTTCTATCTCTTTCACTCATTCTGTATGTATATACATATATGTGTGTGTATGTATTGTCTATGACTGAATTGGTTATATTTAAGAAAATATACATCACATAGTATAAGAGGTTTACATTGATTAATTGATTGGTTTCTGGGTATAAATTCTTGGGGGTTTTCTTGACTTTTGCATGTACTTTGATTGTTTGATTTCTTACTTTGACATTTGTATTTATATACAAAATTAAATTTATTATACAAATCAACAAAATCTTATGCTTTTGTGTATATGTTTTTTATTGTATAAAATATACACTTCACACATACAAACATAAATATTATTTATTAAAGGAAGTAGAAAGAAAATTTTACAATAAAATAATAAACGAATGTGAAAATAGTTTTACTAGAAGACTATATAGTTGTTTGTAGTAATATTTATATTAGAAAATATTGTTAAAGTTACACAGTATAAAATATAAGTAAAAACTGTCAAAATTGATATGTTTATTTATAGAGGAAAACCAAAGGCGTCTTCATTCATTCAGAAATTCTTTCGTTATTATTTTTTTTCTTTATTTTTTTTTATTTTTATTTTGTGTTGACAAATAAATTGATATCCTTCATCAAAGATATATTCAATAATATTTTATATCCTTCAAACATTTTCTTAGATTTTTCTTTTTCTTTCTCTCTTTCTCTCTTTTTTTTTTTTTTTATTGATAAATCGTCGAAATAAAAATAAAAAATCTCTTTCTCGATTGAATTTTATTCTTTTCTTTCTTATTTTTCTCATTTTCGGTTTTTCGGTTTTTGGACGTTTTGAGGAACATTCTAATAGACCATATACAATACACGAATAAGTTTTCAATAACTTTTGTTTGTTTATATTATATTTAAGTCTATATACACAGTTCAAACTTTTATATAAATATTATTTTTGAAAATGATCCAAGTGTAAGAAAAAGAATTTTAGAAAATAATTTCTTTTTTCTGAAAGATAAAAAAAAAAAACTTTTAGTAATTTTTTTTTTTCTTCACAGTTAGAATAAAATTGATGAACAGAATATGCTGAAAAAGAAAATCGCACGTTTCTTTGTTTTCGCCAAAAATTGTTTTTATAATTTCTGGTTAGAAGATCAGTTCAGAAAATTCACAAATGAAATTGATTTTGAATTCCAAATGAGAAATATTCTTTTTGGGTTTAGAATTTTTCATAGAATCTTTATGGTGAGTTTCAATGAAATCCTCATAGAAAGTGTAAAAATTAATTGTTATATGTATTAGCGACTTAACGAAATTATCAGTCAGTGTGGGATGAAATTTTCAAATTAATCGAAAAATACAAAAAATAAAGTCAGATTAAAAATGCAATTCAAAAATATTTTTAGATTCAATATTTCTTAAAATCAGGCAACAACATCATTTCTATTTTTCTTATAAAATAAATCTTAAATATAAGCAGGCAAATCACCTTTAAAATGCCTTCAGCTATGACTGGTATGCCATTCCCTCTCTCTCTCTCTCTCTCTCTTTCTCTCTATCTAGGCTCTCTTTATTTATATTTAAAAATAAAAAGAATGAAAGCGATATTGATATTCCATCAAGGATATTTTATTCGGACTTTTTTTTTCTTCTTCGTCTTTGCTTGTCACTCGAATAATATATTTTATTTTATTTTTTGGATAAGAGGGAGCTCAGACAGAGCCCTAAAAACAAAATTAAAATTCATATTACAGAGTATGTAGATTTTAGATTATATTCGTTAAAAAAATAAATTTTTGATCCAGAATAAAAAAAAAAGAGAAAAAGAAAATAGAAATGGGTTACCCAAAAAAAAAAAAAACAGAAGAAGAAGAAGAAGAACTGGGAAAAAAACACCAGAAGAAAGAAGAAAATTGAAAGAATTTAATCAAAAACAATTTCAATTTCAATTTTCATTTTTATCTTTGAATATTAAATTTATTTTATTTTTGGTTATCATCATTTCCACATCAATCCCTCTCTTATTCTAACTCTCTCTCTCGCTTTCTGTCTCTCTAACATTCCCATAGAAAAATATTGGGATAGAAAAAAAGAAAACCTCGTCCAACGCAGTAACACTGCATATTATAAACGTTAGAGAGAAAGAGAGAGAGTCAGTGATAGAGTGGAGAAAGAGGGAGGAAGAAATATGAGAGAAAAAAAAAAGAATGAAAATTGTTCCCTAATTCACTTTAGTATCTTGTCTATATTGTTGTCTAGGGACAGTTTTGTATTGAAATGACCTACTTTATAACACAAACATACTAACACACACGCATGCACATACACATGCACACACTCACAGTTATTTAAACAAAACCATCGTCCATTTTTCATATAGACTTTTTAACATTTTATGTTGAAAAGTTCGCTTCTTTTTTCATTTAATTCAAATCCATTTTTTTTTAGATTTTGAATTTGTTTTTCCGGGAAAAAAATAACACGAATTTTCGTTCTGTATTTTCATTTTTTTTCCACTTTGTTTTCTAGCATTTTTTTCTCTAAAATGTAGAAAAAAAAATGAAATTTTTGTATATTTTTATTATTTTTATAGACACACACACATACATACACACACGCACACTACTTTGTCTTTCTTTTCGTTCGTTACATCTACTCTTTATTATTATGGATTTTATCTCATATATCCTTTTAGCATATATTTCTGCATAATATAATCCTTGAAAGTGAAGAAGAAACATTTTTTTTTAAGTATGAGAAAGAATATAATAATATCGTCACTATGAAAATAAAATTCACATCAACGAAAGTGAAATCTTGAGTATATCTTTATTTTCTCATCTTACTTTATTTTTCTTTTTCTCTGCTTTTTTTTTTCTTCCCTCTTTTTTTTATGATATCTAATTCTTAAGGATAGCATGCAGAAGAAAAAGAGAAAAAATAATATAAGAAGTGAAATAAAAATAAAGAAGAAGAAGAAGAAGAAACAGAAGAAAATGGGTAAAAAAGAAATGCTCCGGATGAAACCGCACGCGAAATGGAGCGCAACAAGATTATTAGAGTCACGTGCTTTCTTCTGGGGGTGCTTTTTTTTTGTCTGTGTGTTGAAACTTTAGAAAGATTGTTTTTTTTTTTTTTGCGTTACTTTTATTTCTCATCATATTTTTCTATTTTCTATTTTCAAGTGAAAACAACAAAATAAATATTGTTAATTTTTATTTCGTTTGAATTAAATTTAAAAATTTTGAAATTTTTGTTGAAAGTTTAGACGAAAAAAAATTGTGTACTTGATGAAAGAAAATTTTCGTAATTTAATAGATGAGTAAATCCACTTTTCAAAATAATGTTTTTTCTCTTTAAAAATATTTTAAAATTTTTGTTTACATTTTGTGTGTGAGTCTTTTTTTTCTGTCTCTCACTTCATAATTTCATCTTTTGAACAAGATTTTCATATTTTCTTGTGTAATGAAAATATTATTAAAGAATGAAAGGAAACATGTACAAGGAAAGAAAGAAAAAAAAAGAAAACGACAAAAATATTCGTTCTACTAAAATTTTACTCCTTTTTCATTTCATTTCATAAAGAAAAGAAGAAAAAAATAAAAAGTATGTCTACACAGTACACAGTACTCTACCACCCATTTAATTTGCAACGCCACATAAAGTTGACTGTGAAAGTTATAGAAAAAAAAAATACACGAAAAATTTGTATGTTTTCTTCTCTTTCTCTTTTTTATTTATTTTTTTTTGGTAAAAGAAAATCTCTTATGGTACAGTAAGCATATAAAAGACAAAATATCGTATCAGTAGTGGAATTGGATTTATTAAATAATTCTGGTACTTATGAGAATACAGTTTGAAGATAAATGTTAACAGGAAATAACGTCTAGACATCCTTTTATTTGTATTAATCAAATTTTAGTTTTTTATTTAAAAAAATTAGAGATCATAAGTAAAGGAATTCTTCCACAATCTGGCTTCTTTAAATAAAATCTAATTTCAATGTTAATGTTGTAAAATCCATTTGATTTTAAATAAAATTCATCTCTGTTTATTTATTTGTTTCGAAATACAATTCTTTGTATTCCCAGTTTTATGTTCGCTTGCCTGTCTTCCTTTATTTTCCCTTTCGTCTTCCTTCTTATTTTATTTTTATTTTTATTTTAAAAAGTCCTAAAAGAATTTTTTTATATCCTCTGACGGTATAAAAAGAAAAACGTATAAAGTATTTGGTATAGATTTACGTTGAGTGACTCTTTTATTTATGACAAAACAATTTCGTGCGCGCTTCAAATAAGTGTTTTTTTTTCTTTCTTTCTTTCTTTCTTTCTTACTTTCTTTCTTACCATCTTTTCTCATTTTTATATTCCCTTCTATACAGTTGTTTATTTCGTCGCCGTCAATAAACCAAAGTGGCAAAGTGTCGACGTGAAAAGAAAATTTGTGTAAAATAAAAAAAAAAAAATTTATATAAGAAACAAAAGGAAATTATCAAAAGAAAATGAGTTTTAAAGAAAGAGACAAACAGAAAGTAAAAAAAAAAAAAAAAACAACAAAATTAAATTTCAAAAATAATACAAAAGCCAAAGGGGGGAAAAAAGTGCATAAATTTAAATAAATTCAATTATTTTAATCTAAAATGCAATACCTAAAAGAGAAAATAAAACAAGAAAGAGTCGCCTTTAAATTTATAATTTCACGTTGCACAAACACAGAAAATATACACAATAAAAAATAAAATAGCAACGAATTGGATTTTGTTCTTTCCTTATTTTTTTTTCTTCTTTTATTGTATAAAAGTTTCTTTTTTTTTTTTTTGTGAACTGCATTCGAATAAAGAAAATCTAAAAAAGAGGTACAAAATAAAAAAACGAACAGAATCAAATATTAAAGTCGAATAGAAAATAAACTATGAGTTTTTCTTTTAACGTGATATTTTTTTGTGTTTTATGAAAGTGTTGTACCTTCTAACATTTTGTAACGGATGCATTCAACGGTCACGTTTCAAATTAAAACTCTTAAATTTAACATTCACGTGTACCCTATTTTTTTTCGTTCTCTATACATTTCCCTTTTTTTTTTCTTGTATTTTGCTGTTAGTTGAATTCGTGTTTATTTTAACAGGAAGACAAGAAGAAAAATGTTGCAAGAAGAATAAAAAACTGTATTTTTTATTATATAAAAATTTATTTAATTAAAAGAAAAATTCTTTATTTAAAAATAAAGAAGAAAAAAAATCATCATGCAATTAGTGCATAACGAGAGCTTCTGAAAGTTAATATTAATTGTATATGCATTAAATTATATATAAAATAAAATCAAATGGTTTATAACTTAACACAGTTTCTGAATTTATTAATAAAATAAAATCAATGGAGACGCCATATTTTTCTCTAAATATAAAATATTAGAGCTTCACTTCTATATTTCATGTAGTATAACCTTGAAGTTTTTTTTTCATGTTTTTATCCATCCCTGGCATGCCAGTAAATATTTGATCTAAATTCCCTAACAATCCTTTATATATTTATTTATATATTAAGTTTAGTTTCATTGGATTAATCGGATTCTTTAATATAAATTCTATTACATAATTATTTATAACAGTTTATATCCAGTAAATAGTATCAGTATATTGTTATCAACACGACAAAAAGTTATAGTGTTTATATTGGCAGTTAACACGGAACAACAGAGACACACGCAAAAGTAAAACTAAAAATAATTCTTTGTTGCATGAAAAATATTTTGTCATATCACATGCCATTTGATCTTTGTCATATCATAAATCATAAGAAGCAAAAGTAAAAAAAAAATAAAATAAACAGGCGAAAAATAAATAAAAATACAATTCCAAAATCATTGCCAATACAATTGACGAATAACATAAAGTAAAGTCACACCGAAAAGAAGCAAAAAAAAAAAATGTATAACAGAGCTAAAGACGATGGCAAAATGTATCTTTCATATAATATGAACTTTTACTGGCAAACATAAAAAACTTTTCTTTTTTTTATCGTCGTCTGAAGACTGTTTTTTTTCCTCTCTGATGAATTGTTTAAATTTTGTACATTTATTTTGTTTTCCTTTCTTTCTTATTTTACACTTGTTATAGAGAGATACTCATATACAACATATCAGTGTTATAAAATGACATAAAACCGTTCAAATAATATAAACTGAACCATTGGATGACATACACTAAATAATATATTATATTATATAAATGATAGTACTATTATGAATGTATCTATATATATATTATTAGTGTATGTGTGTCTATGACTTAAAGTACAATATTAAATTATATATATTATATATAAATTGCTGACAATGTATCACGTTAAGTTAATACAAAATTAAATGGAAATTTATTTACGTATAACTCTCTAACGCCCCGCCATATCGCGTTTTTTCTTTTTTTTTGGTTAGATACACATACCCTACTATACCCCCTCTATAAATAAATACACATATATACATGTACGTATGTGCATACGATGGCAGCGACCACTTTTGTATGTAGAAACTCCACCTTATTATTATCATCATGAGGGATAAATATATATAAAAATAAAAGAAAGTAATCATAATAAAAATTTATAGCAAAGATTTTTTTTTTCATCCTTCTTATTCTCTGACTTTCTCTCTCTCTTATTTTTATTTTTCATTTTCATCTTTTTCCCTTCAGATATTTTTGTTTGCTTCTTTGGTTTTGGTTCCCCATTTCTCTCTGTTCCTCTTATTTTTTTTCCTTCATTTCGTTGTTGTTATTTATATTATCATTGAGTTTCAGTTTCAGTTGAAGAAACAACAACAACAACAACAACACAAAAAAATACAAATAATGTTATAAAAGTTGCAAAAAAAAAAAAGGAAAATATGAGAGGAGTAGGGGAAGGCGGATATTCCACAATTTGAGTCACTATACTTTCTTTTTTATATTTTCTTTTGATATTTACATTTTATTTTTCTTTAAATATCATAAGTTTGATTATGCACCCCCAATGCAAATAATAGAGAATATCTTTTATCAAGACGAAGAAAAAAAAAATAACGAAAGAAAATATAGTCCCTTCTTACCACTTTTTTTTCCTCTTTCCCCATCTTTATTCCTTCAATAATGAATATTCGATGATTTTTTTTTTTTTACCCGCAAACGATTCTTTAGTAGTTGAATATCAAAGGAATTCATATGAATTTAAAGAAATGAAAGAACGAAAGAAAGAAAGAAAGAAAAAAAAAATCAACCGACCTTTATCCAGCACTGAAGCACTGAAGCCTACCCTTCTTAGAATTTATTTTATATAACAACAAAAACAACAAACGAAGGAAAATTGCTTTTCATTATCAGAAGACGAAAAGATATATACATACACACACATACAACAATAACTATATAAGAATACAATGGATCCACTATAATAGCAGGCCATAAAAAAAAAATAACATCCTCATATAATTGCATAATCTCCAGGTGCCTATCACACTCCTTGATTCGAGTTAAAAAAAAAAAACAAAAAAAAAATACACTTTCCTACTCCCAAGACAGCAATCTCACCCTAATTGCTCACTCCAAAAAAGAAAGAAAAAAAAAAATAGAAAGAAAAGAAACGAAAAGAAAGAAGGCAACAAAAAAAAAAAAATGAAAGAAATCGCTGAGAATATTATTATGTATTTTCCTCATTGCGCGTTTAATGTTGATATTATACATAGCTGGATGTTATGTCTCCAGTCTCCACACTGACTGACTGACTGACTGCCAAACTTCATGTTATATTATATTCTATGTATTTGTGTTCTTCAGTTTGAGTATATGGTTATTCTACTTGTAGTTTATGTTGATGTTTTTGGATATTATTGTTCGTCTTTATCTTTTTGTTTTTCACTCTTTTACTTTCTCTTGTTTCTTTTCTTTCCTCATTTTTTTCTTTCTTTATTATTATTTTATCAAACGAAGGAAAAGAATAAATATAAAATAAAAGAAAAATAAAAAAAGAAAAGAAAAGAACAACAAAGAAAAAAGGGGCAAACAAATAAACGTATAAGCAGCAAAAGGAAAAAAAGAAGCAGGTAAGCCTTAATAATAACTGAAGACAGAAGAAAATAAAAAGAAAACATAAAAATATTTCCCACCTCAAAAACGAATAAAAAGATGTAAATTTAATTTGCCTGGTTTTCTTTTTTCTTTTCTTTTTTTTTGGCAAATTTTTCTCTCTGATCATCTTGCATAAACATACACACCGTTTCATACACACACACACACACACACACACACTCTCACAACTCATGCTAAGAATAAAAAATATATATTTTTCTAAAAGAAAAAAAATCGGTACCGTTATATTTACGTGATGCGTTCGTTGATTCAATTTTTTTTTTTTCGGCTTTTTCCATTTTTTTTTTTTTTTTACTAAGGAAATAAAGTTATGGTTTTATTTGTGGGGTTTGAAACAGGCGTATATATGATTACATCATTCTCTATCTCTACGAATCCGGTCTACTATATTTTTATTGCACGTCTGTTTTTTTTTTTTTTTTTTTGTTCTTCTTCCACTATACGGATATTCATATTGATTGTGTGGTAACTCAACTTTTTACAATTTATTCTAAATCACAATTTTAACACATGAAAAAAATTTAGGATTGAAAATACAAAAATATAATTTTTTATAACAAAAATACAACATTAAATGGATGGAACTTATTTTTAATTTAATCAAAGAGACAAATTGTCATACAGAATGTAATTTACTTGGAAATTCTTCAATAAACTTAGTTAAGTTGCGACTAATTATTCATTTATGAATGATTTATTAGATTTGGGTTCATGTTGCAAATGGTAATTCAGATCAATTGGAATTTGCTGTTATCAATTGAAAGAATTTAATTATAAATACAATAATTATAATTTTACTTTATTTTGTTTTAATGCTTCACTTTATTCTCACAAATTTTTAGAAATTATTCCATCTCTGTGATAAAACATAAAAGAAAAAAAAAAAACTACTCGGCATATTTCTGTAGGAGTTTCATTTGAAGTTTCAAAATTTAATTCAAAGACTTTACGTTTAGATTTTTAATAAAAAAAAAAAATCAAATCTGATTGAAAAATATACGATTCACTTAAGAATTTATAGATTTACACATTACAAAACTAATAGATACTTTTATTCTAATCATAGATAAACACACACACACACACACACACACATAAACACATAAAATAATCAAACAAATCAAATATATTTATTTAAGTAAATTATATATGATTAGGGATATCCCTTAAATTTAACCTTTATTCTGTTTGAAATTATTATATTCACAATTATGTAAATATTTACAACCTCTTGTATTAATTTATAATTGGATTTTGGACTTTCACTTAAATAAATTTCAATCATTAATCGAAAATAAAAAAAAATTAAATAAAATTATTTTTATGCATTTACTTTAAATTTCTTTATTCTGAAAAAGTCACTTGGAACTTTTATTAAAAAAAATTCCAATTAAATCTACCAACTTTGCAATTTTTTTCAGATTTTAATTTAACTCCAGTTGAAAATTTAAAAAAATATATTCCATAATTTGGATTTCCTCTGAGATTTAATTTATGAACAACAAAATATAATTTTTTTGTAGAAAAATATTTTCCCTTATAATTTCAATTCCAATTCCAATTTTTTATGAAGTATAAAGTAGTAAATTCCATGTAATTTCAACAGGCACATGAGAAAGTCATTTGACATAATAAATATAATTATTATTCTTCTCCAGACTATTCCATCCTTAAGTGTGTCCAAAATTTAATTGCAACCGCATGTTTGTACAACATTATTTTTCATCCGTTTATGTTTGATTAAAGAAAAAAGAAAAAAAGTAGGAAAGAAAGAAAAAAACTGGGAATAAATATAATTGTCAAACTTTAATTGTTCTCTCCCCTACCATCCATTTTTTTTTTACTTGATTTCAGAATCAACAAACGACAACAACACAACAACAACAACAATAAAATAAAAATGCAATAATAATAATTTGAACCTCAAAGCTTTTTTTTATACTCTTATTTATACAGTATTTTGTTGTAATTAAAAGTCACCCCAAAAACTAAATATTGTATAAATAAATAAACCAATTTTATATAACCATATAATAGTGTCGCGTTTGTAATCATCATCAAAAATTATAAGTAATCAAAATAAAAATCAAAATGAAAGGAAAAGAAAAAAAAAAAACTTAAAGAAGAAAAATTAGAAACTGGCAAAAAATGTAGGGAAAAAAAAACCTAAATTAACTTAATAAATAAATGAAGAAGTAAATTATTATTACAAAAATAAAATAAAAATATAATTTCCCATTTATAAAATTAGAACTTATTATAACATACGCACATACATACACACACACACACAAATATTATACTTACCTAGAAATGTAGAGGTTTATTAAGAAGGGAAAAACCCATTTTACTGCGTTCAATGTTAAATATTAGAGTAAAAGAATAAAAAGAGCAAGAACCTCTGTAACTTTATACTGTATGAAAGTGACTATGAAAATAAATCCCAAACCATTATTACATTACTTACGCGCAACGAACGAACGCATAATATGACGTATACACATTTACGTAACGTCTGTAAGCATATTTTTATATGATGAAAAAAGAAAAAAAAAATTTAAGAGGTACACACCAGTGGGATTGAAAGAGTACAAAGATAATAAGGTTGATGGCGATGAGTATGAGAATAAGGTGAATTGGGTTAAGTTAGGAAAAGTAAAAGAAAGTTCATACACGTAAATGTAAGATGATATCATAAAAAATGATGTGTGCTTCAATTACTTTACTTAAGACAAAAATAACAACAGCAACAACAAAGCTGAAAGTAAATTTTACTCTTGGACATAGTTTTTTTTTTATTTTATTTTCACTTTCTTCGTATTTTTCTTCTTTTACCGATTTTCTTTTATTTTTATTATTTTCCATCTTTTTATTTCGTGTACGTATGAAAACCGAAATAAAAACAACATGAAAGGGTTAAGAAATATATTTTTTTTACCTCCTTCAATACAATCCAAGTAAAGAATATCAATAATGAAATACTTCCTCTTTTTTTTTTTTTACTTTATTCTTTACACGCCTCAAGGGAAATGATTTGACACTTTTTTCTTATTCCATCGTCTTTTTTTTTCGGATAAGAAATCATCACTGTATCAATTTTCCAAAAAAAAAATTAGTACCAAAAATTGAAAGTTCCTCTCTTTTTCTTTTTCTCTATAATATAAGTTGCCCCCATGGGGATCACCCTTAACTCATGATCAATTTCCTTTTTAACGATTTATTTAAAAGCAAAAAAGAAAAAACGAAAGAAGGTTTAAAAAAAAAATGTATATAAAATGTTGATCCAAATCGATGTCTACTCTTTCAGAAATAATCAACGTCACCAGATGTCTATTTATTTTGGTTCAATATATAAACGGCGAACATTTTCTTGATCCAAATTGAATTAAATAAAAACAGAAAAAAAAAAAGAAATTCTCAATTTCCTGGAAAACACGAACCGACTTTGACTCAACAGACCCAATTTTTTTTTCCTTTTATAATAACTTCTCCTGACTGCATTGAATTGATTTCTTATATTTTTATTAATATTACTAACTTTCCCTCACTGGATATTTCACTTGACTGACTTCTGATCCCAGATATTATTTTTTAATATCAAGTGAGAAGAGAGTGTTAGAACAAGAGAGAGAGAGAGAGAGAGAGTAGTACAAAAAAATATATTTATAATAATTAATTTAAATTGCCACATCGAAACAAATGTCACATCAAATTCATCGTAGATTTTTGGTTGTTTGCCCTTATTCTGATTCTTCGTCATCTCAATATTGAATATTAATTTAATAAATAGAAAAAAAAAATATATAAAGGGAAGAAAATAATGTACAAAAATATTGGATAGAGTGTTCCATATTGTTCCCTGCTTTTTTTTCTATTGTATTAGTTAATGAAATTCAGTGTCATCATCAGTAGTCTGATAAAAATGGGATAAACCGGAAGGAAGAGTCAATACAATATTTTTAAAATTAAAAAAAAACTAAAAAATTTTATTTAAAATATAAACAACACGTGGTACATGATTGAAAATTCACAAGTGCACTTTGCTATCCAATCGCGGATTTAATTATTTAGAAAGAATTCAAATATAGGATTCCCTTATTTTTCTCACAAGAATTATATAAATAAACGAAAGTCTTTAATTTAGAAGAATAAACTTATCACACAAATTAAAATGTATTTGTATGATGTATTATGACGAAGGAACACACACACACACACACACACACACAAATTCATTAAAATATCTTTTGATATCATAATGTAAATCCTTTGCGATTATTAAAGTTTAAGATGAGAATAAGTAGTGAAGTTATAGTAGAAGTTAAAATTACACAGTAAATTTTATAAACTTTTATCTTGTCCATTTTTTTTTTTTGTTCAAATAAATTAATTCATGGGAAATTTAATGAAATTCTAATTTCTGGAATAATAAAAACGTACAAAAAACTACAGGTAAAAGTTGAATAACATTTTATTAGACAAAAATCTATTTGTAGCATTCATAAAAATTAAGTCTGTTTAGGTTACTTAAATCTTTCAAATTAAAACAAAATATTATAAAATTTCTCTTCCACTTTCTCCTTCCTGCACACATACACACACACAGACTTTTAATATATTAAAAATGAAGTAAGACTTAAAATCTAAATATTAAAATTACTGTGTATTTATTATACCATAATATACATAAATCTGATTATAGCACCCTAAACGTCAATATTCAGATGGGTATACGTATATCAAAAGATATATAATATTAATTTTACACCCCAATCATTTTAAGTTCCTCCTAAGATATTATTATACGTTGTGTAATAATATATCCTCTACTGTAATATATAACTTTTCTTATTTATTCTCTCTCTCTCTTTCTCTTTCTCTCT
The DNA here is from genome assembly GCA_963082725.1 of Pedicia rivosa. Lineage (NCBI taxonomy): Eukaryota > Metazoa > Arthropoda > Insecta > Diptera > Pediciidae > Pedicia > Pedicia rivosa. The sequence goes on from OY720152.1 coordinate 5,486,493, forward strand.
TTGTATACCTTTCACTTCTATTCTCCTGTCCTATATGTTATTATTTTCTTTATTTTTGTTGGTTTTGTACTTTTCTGTTTTTGGTTTATTTTGTTTTGTTATTAAAATATTATAATGTTTTAATTAAAAATATTGTGGACGTTATGTCATCTTCATTCTTTACCAAACAAAAATATATTATTCTAATAAAATTTTAACAGTATAGAAGGAAAAGTATTGTTTACGTTTACGTAACGCATAAATGGACATTTTATGTACGATGACAATGATGATTATGACGATGATGATGATACGTCAAAATTTAAATATTGATAAAGTATTAGGTGAAAGGGAGGATGATGATCGTTTTTTTTTTGTTGTTGTTACTTTCTTATTTTATTAAAAAGTTTTTTAATTTGTTCTTCAAAAAACCAAAAACAAAATTTAAATTTTAATATTTTCTTTAGATTTGATTTTATTTAATTTTTAACCAAAAAAAAAGAAAACCTTATTTTGAACTTATAAAAAATAAAGTTAGAGGATTAATTAAAATTGTTTAATTTGTAAGTTTTTGTGCAATATGAAAAATCAATAAAATTGCAGCAAATATTATTGGTTCTTTCATAAATTGCATTCTACATAAATCTGTACAAATTTGTCTGACCAAAAGTCATTAACTTCAATAACATTTACATGCAATATAGTTGAGTGTTATGTCTTGAAGCTTATAAATGATTGTCTTAACATTAATTTTTAATGTCAAAAAAAAAACATCAAATATAGAATCATTTTAAGAAGATTCAAGCATAATGATAAAGAATTTTAAGACGTGTTAAAGTGTCATAATTTTCTTCTTCTTCTTCTTCTTCTTGTTTTTATTTGTTTGTAGATTTATAAAGTAAAATTTAACGATTATGTTTCACAAAATATTTTAATCTTATTAAAGTGTTTATGTAGTGTGTATGGGATGTGTATGTGTAGATCATGTTTCTATTAATTTATTTTATGTTTAACAAAATTGATTGATTTTCGTCTATACAATTAATTTGCTTAAATAAAAGAAATTATTAACAATTCTGAACTCAGTGATTTTATTTGTCGAAAAAAAAAAGGTTTAAGATAATAAAAGCATTATATTTAACAGGAAGCATTATTCGTATAATGCTCCTATAACTTTTATTTCATATATTACTGACGGAATTCCTATTTCCACAATGTAGATAAAATATTATAAACGTATATATTCCACGCATTATTTCACAAACGCAAAATAAAAGGAAAAAAAAAACCACACCGAAAATGTTGCGTATTATAATTCAAACGATTCTTTTATTTTTATTATAACGATTCCTTCATTAAGAATTCATTAGATACTGCAATAAATTTTACCGTCCTTAACTTCCTTCTTTTCCTTTCTTTAATCACAAATCCGCGTATACATTAACATAGAAAATGCTTTAATTTATCATCCTATTAGCACACCAGGTTCTAATTAAAACACTTTAATATTTATTACAATTTCAATTCGTTAACCGTTTATACGTTTCATTCTTTTTGCGTTTTTATTTTTACTGCTTTCTTTTCCTTTTTATTTTATTTCCATCTTCGATTTCTTTCTTAAAAAAAAAAATTAAGGAAAAGGTGCATTTATTAAATTCGATTTATAACTTTGTTTTAATTGCGTTTTTTCTTTTACCTTTTTTCTATTTTATTTTATGTGTTCAAATTATATTCTTTTCGGTTCAGATTAAAATTGTGGCATTCGCTTTTTTTTCTTTTTTATTATTATTTTAATTTCTCTTGTGCCACTCTACATTGGTGTAAAAAGATTTATTTAATTTTTTTTTCTGTCTCTCTCTCTCTCTGTTTCACTTTTGTTCTTTTTCTTCTACTTATACGTCTAGAACTTCCACTTGTAATTCATTATTAGAATTGGATTAAAAATTTAAGATGAAAATGGATGAAATTAAAAAAAAAAAAGAGAGAAAAGGTATGAAAATTAGTGTAATCTGTTAGATAGACGTAAGAAAGAAATTCTTATTGGATTTACCTTCTACTTTTTTTTTTGTTCTTCTCATAAAGAATTTAAAATTTAAACTTTGTATAAGTTTCAAGTATTTTATTAAGGATGAAGATTGTTAGGATGGTAAGGATAGTTAGGATGGTAGAACGGACAATTTCTAAGTTTAATTTAAATTATTTTATTTCGTTTTTTTTTCTTTAGTTAAAAATTAAAAATTATTATTTTAATTCTTATTCCGCTAATTAAACAAATTTTATTCTTAAATCCCAGGGAATTTGTGGATTCTATTCTTAGATGACAACAAAATAATATCCAAAATTGATTTCTATTAATTTATTGTATCATTTAAAAGAAGTAGGAATAAAGTAAAAAGTCGTTATTATTCTATTGACATGAACATTTCAGATCTAAAGTGAAGATAAAAAGAAAAAAATCCCTCATTCACCCAACACAATTATTATCATTTTATTTTTTGGTAAACGATTTCTTACCAAATTTTCATTTATTTCTTCTTTTTTTTTCTATAAAATCCCATATGGATTGAATAAATAGATAGATAGATAGAAAGATAGATTCACCTTTACCGTACCTTCTTCATATCTATACAGAAATTTATATATATATATATAAATACACCGACCCCTAACCTCACCCTTACCACCGTACACAATTTTATCCAAGATAATAATATATTTGTGGGTTTCGTCTTCTTTTTCTTTTTCTTTTAGAAATTTTCTTTTCTTCTTTTTTTTTTCTACCTATTATTTTGTATACTTAACCTTCTGAACACGTTCTTCGATTTTCCTTTCATATAAATACGATCGTATAGAGAAGAAGAAGAAAGAAGGAAAAAAAAAACGATGAATTCAATTGAAATTATATAGTTAAGTTATTTAGTTATACACACACACACACACACATCACCTACACATATATGCACACACACACACACAGAGAGATTATATAATTGTGTTGTAGATTTTATTTCATATATTTATTTTTCCCTGTACTTTTATTCATCGAATATGTGTAAGAGGAAAGGAAAAAAAAATAATATAGAGAATGAAATGAGGAAGAAAATGGGAAATTAATTTATTTATTTATTTATTTTTTTATAGATAAAAAAAAATGTTGATAAGAAAATGAAATTTTAGGAATTAAATCGGATCTCAAAATAACAAAAAAAAAACAATTATCCATTTATTTTCACTTAATAAAAATACACGCACTTTTATATTTTTGATAAAGATTACAACTTTTATATTCATTTATTTATTCGTTCTTCTTCTTTTATTTCTTTTTTTTTTTTTTTTTTTGATTCTTGAAGATAAATACAGATTTGAAAATAATTTACGTTAATTTAGTTGATAATATTCCGGATTGAAATTAGAACTTTGTATTGTGAGAATTCTAAGTAAATTCTATAAGGATGTACACCGGACACAACAAGGTGGAATTATATTTGCCTGACTTTAACACATTGGCAAATAAAAACTACGATGGTTGACTAAACTTTAGTACACAAAATAATTAAATAAGAAATATTAGGAAAACATAATCAGTTAAAACAAATCATCAATGTATGATGATCACTTTGTTCTTCCTTGTGAAATTATTTTTCAGGGAAAAAAAGTCATTAAAGATTCTCATAATAAATTTTTAAAGTGATTTTCCAAACGTTTTCTCACTTGAATTTTTTTGTGTTGAAATGAAAATTAAATCAAAACCAATTCGGGTCCACAAAAAAACAAAAAATAAAAACAATTATTTTGAAAAGGTCAAAAAAAAGGCCCACGGGATCATCAAAAAAGAATTTTTCTTTTTATTATTTTTATGGGATTGAGTTTTAATTTTTTTTTTCTGTGTCGTTTTTTTTTCTCCTCATTTTCAAATTATTTTTTTCAATTTACAATTAAATGTAAAATCATAAGTAGGATCAACATGTCCCAAAAAAAAAATAAAACAAAAAGTAGGAAGTACTTTAATGATGAGGAACCTAACACAAATAAATACAAAAATATGGAAAATCTAAAAAAATTAAGATGAGGTGGCTGGATGACTGGATGAGGTTTACAAATAAGATTTCAAAGAATTATACCATCAACACAACTAAAATAAATTTAGAATATAAATTTATTTCTTATCTAAAATTCATATAGAATAATATTCATTATATTAGCATCCAATCAGATTTGGTTTAAGCGGAGAAATAAAAAAAAAAAGAACCATGGAGACTTTAATGAATTGCTTCAGGTGTCGCTTCATATTTTTTTTTTTTTTATTATCATTATTTTCTTCTTCCTTTTAAGTAGTTACTTCTTATTATTGTTGTTATTGGTGTTCATCCTGATTTTTATACTTATACTAAAGATTCAAGTTTAAATGGTGAAATACCGGTGGTGAAGCTGTGGGAAGGGGAAGGGACGAGTGGAAGCAAAAAAAAATTTAGAATAAAATTATTTTTTTTTTTTTCTCTCTCTTGATAAAAATCTTTCAATTTATTTCATGATGAAAATGAAAATTTTCAAATCACAAAAAAATTACAGAGATTAATAACATTTTTTATGTTGTATATTTTCTAAATATTTTCCTCATTTACAATCTTAGAGGAAAATCTAATATTATATAATTTTCTGTTATACAAATCTATGTGTGTCAAGTCAATGTATCAATGTATATATCTATGTGTTTACATATATGTGTGTGTGTATACATGTGTTTGTGTTAAGATCAATTTTGTACCCTATACACAAGTCGAATAGCACATTTCATCCTCGTGCCAATTACCTGGGGGTTAATCTTGAACCTTCCATACCTTCCATATATAGGTATATGAGCGAATATCTAATGTGTAAATGTGTGTGTATATATGATATATAAATATATATATTTTAGTGTTCATAATATACAACAACATCAAGAAGAAAAAAAAAAAGTAAAAAGCAAAACAGCAAAAAAAAAAAAAAAGAAAAAGTTCCACATACCTAAAATATACATGTAGTGAAGGTATGGTGTCGGATAGTAATGTAATGTTCACAGAGGAAAATGAATATTATATACAATGGAAAAGGTTTGAGGTGATTTTCTTTTTTTTGCTTCATTCTGGAAGTATTATGAACAGGACATAGAAATCAGTAGCGTCGTTAAATATAATCAAAATAAATAAAACATCTAATTTATATAGATTATTTTATGTGTGTGTGTGTTTTTTTTTATTTTCTGAGTCTACTGATTTTTAATTATTTTCTTTTTCACTTTTCCACTGTGCTTAATTCTTTTTCAAATGTGATGAGAGCTTTTACAACAACAAACAGAAAAGAGAGAAAAGAGAATCATAAACGTAAGCTATATGTGCGTTTTATGATAAACATTTATCTACTTTTTTTTTTCTAAATTGGATATAAAGATCGCTCGTATAGATTTTTTTATTTTCATGTTTCTGAATTTCAGGATGTTCTGAATGTTAGGAAATTAGAAATTTAATTAAAGAAATTTCTCTCTGATCTGAACATTCAGTCATAACAACGTTATTAAATTGGAAAATGTGACAGAAATTCAAATGGCAGTAATAAGTTTTGAAAATAGCTCGTTGACCACAACACATGATTTGTTACACGTTCAATATTTGTCTTTAGTAGAAAAGTAAATAATTAAGGTAAAAAAAAATTCAGAAAGTTACGTCACTGGATTAAGTAAACTGAAAAAGAAAATACATTCATATAATATGGGGTATCAAAAAGTTTGACACAGGTTCTAACAATATACTACTAAGCTAAATACTAAGGCACTTTTTCATACCTGCAAAATATACTTTACAAACATACATATGCAGACATATTTACATTTAAACATAAAATTAAGCCCAGAATTATTTTAATGTTTTTGGGGAAAAATATTTAGTTATAAATGTATAGTTGAAGTGGATTTTCCTATTTTAATATTTTGGAATCAGAAATAATAATTTTCATCAAGAATCTAATAAAATTTTAACCATAATATTTTCTATGGAAAATAATAATGTTCGGTTGTTTCTGGTTCCTTATATTCCTTATTGTTATGATTTTATTTTCCATATAAAGAGAAAGAATAATAGAGGAAGAGAGAGAGAGAGAGAGAAAATTGTCCAACATAAAACTAAAATCAACAATATTACCAAGCCATATGTCTCATTTTTGGATATCGAAATAACTAAACTTAAATATACACACACACATCCACAAAACACTCACACACACACATATATATATATAGTAAAACTCATTCACCATAATCTCGTAAAATCTGGCTCATTAATCAAAACCTAATTTTCAAGTTTACGACTTTATGCTTTGACATTTTACTATAATAATGTAATAATAATATAAATATAAAAGCTTTACCTTAAATCACATATACATACACATATCTATATACACAACATATGTTATGCATATATACATATACACAAATATATAAACATATTATACAAATATCTTTAACAAAATTTAATGCACCTAAAATCAAAAAGAAACACAACAACAAAAGAAAACAATAGAAATGGAAACAGAATTCTCTGTTCGTTGGTTTTATTTTTTTCTTACATTTTTGTTAGGTTTTCTTTTTTTTTTTTTTGTTTCTCATCTTTAACGACAATCATCAGCAATAATACAAGTTGTGTGTGTATACATTTTTACCTTCCATCAATTTATCCATCGTCTATTTATTATAATATTTTTATTAGCAACAACAAAAATATCTTTATAACTAAACGAACATACCAATTTTCTAAGAAACCTACATACCAACATCTTGAAATGTATAGAAAGTAGATGAAGATGAGGGATAAGTTGTGGGAAAAAAAAAGAAAAAAGGAAAAAGATAGGAGGGAAATCAAGGAAGAAAATAAAGAATAGAAGAAAATCGTCATAAAAACCAAGAGTCATAACGATATGACATTAAACTTGACCTTCATACGCATGACGATGATAACGAAAGTCATCAATCAAATTTCAAATAAAAAAAAAAGGAAAGAAAAGAAAAATGAAGAAGTATACGGAGGGAAGAGAAAGAAAAAGAAAACCAGAAATGAAGAAAGAAAAAAGCTCAAGAAAAAAAACTTAAATTTACATTTAATTGTGTTTCAACGGGAGAAAAAGGAAGCAAACGAAGGAAAAAAAAAATAAAGCTTATCTCATTCTTCTTTCTTACTTTAATATTGTATCTCGTCCCGGTTTTATTTTATTTTATTTTTGTGTTATTATTGTGTTTGTTGTTGTTACGTTTACGAATGCTGCTTGTGGCGCTAGCTTATGATTGCTGGTAAGGATCAATACTATCAACGCCACCGATTTTAATAAATAAAAAAATAAAACTGAAAGAAAAACTAATCCGTCAGAACGGAAAATCCAACTTAAATTTTCGAAACATTATAAACTTGTTTAATGAAACCTTTAAAAAGTGACAGGATAATAATCCTTCAAATATTTTTTATGAATTCCAAATAATTTGTTTTTGTTATTTTGTTTTAATTCAATTATTATTTATTGTTATTTATTCTTTGGCCATGACCGACCTCCGTCAAACGATTATGAATATTTTTAATAAAATAAAAATAAATAAAAAATGATTCCTTGTGTATCCATCGTACGTTAAAAACATATAAGATGAAAAGTTAGGTTATATTCGGAAACATTTTATTTTTTTGATGGATGATCGTTGACTTTATATTCTAAAAAATAAAATAAAAAGCGGAAGTTTACATCAAGTAATTGTTTTCCTTCTTTATTTTTTTTTTTTTCATTCTTCGTATTTTTATTTTGATTTTTGTGGTTGTTTGAATATGAAAGATGGTTTGAAGATTTCATTAATGCAAATAAGTCTGCACTTAATTGTACGCGCGCGCTCCCCTAAAAAATGAAAAAAAAAAAAAAAAAATGAATTTATGAGACGTCACTTTAAACATATAATATAGAACACCCAGTGGTGGATCAACAAGTTGGTTAGGAAAATAAAAATGTTGAAGTGTTTTTTAGAAGCTTATAGACATCCTCCCTGTCTTACACATTTTTTTTCCTCCTCTTTGATTTAATTTCAATTCACGCACTAAAAAGGTTTTATGCAATTATCTTTCTGAGCAACGTTTTTTTTTTCTATGTTTGCTTATCGTTGTTATTTTTTACGAAAAAAACTCATCAGATCATTTTTTACCTAACTGTCAGACAACGACTGTCTATTTTGTCCTTGAATGTCAGAAGAAACATTTAAAATAATTTTCTATAACAACGAACGAGAATAATATAACCACAACAACAACAAAAATATAATATTGAAAATACGAAAAGATGAAAAAAACACGTCCCTTGTTAAAATTCACATTTAAAACCATAAAAACTACCGCATCAACCTAAGATAACCAAAAAGTGAGAGACTGAGATAGAGTCAGAATATAGAAGTATTAAGTAAGAGGAGTAACAGGAAAAAGTGGTTAGTGGGTGGTTTTCTTTTTTTTTTTGTTGTAAGGTAGATTTAGAAAATATAAAACCAATTTTGTTCGATGTGACATTTTTTCTATATAATACAGAAAAATTGTGAGAAGTGATTACATTATAAACGTAAAGTAATTCACTGCATGCATAAATATATTCTCATTTTATACATTCCAAAACAACAACAACAATATTTAAGAATGTAAAGAAAAGGGTCGAATCAAAAGAATGCATCCATCAAGTAATATACAAGAGTGTAAGGAGATCAACTTCATCTTTATGTGTGTCCTTTCTCTTTATACAGTCTAAAAAAAAAAAATCCACCTCAATGGATTGACTTGACTTTGTTAAAACGTGTTTCACATGCAAATTATGTCAAAAAATATATAAAATGTTCATTCCGATTTTTTTTTTCTATACCCGTTCTCATTTTGCTACCCACTTTTTCTTCTTCTTCTTCCTCTAATGCTTTAGAATTACATACCAATACTAACAAAAATTTATATACCCTAGAATTCAGGATTCAGGATTCAGGTTAGCATTGACGTGTAAAATTAAATATGTAACAGTTTGTTCATAAAATGTTAGATACTTTTTTTTCTTCTATTTCTTGAACGTTTTTCCTTCATTTTCTTTTTGTTTTTCTTGTTTTTGTTTAATGCAGGGAAATTGCAGTTTTTAGTATCATCAGTTTTAATGTTAAACTAAAAAAAGATACTAAATGTTCCACCAAATTAAAATAAAATTTAGAAAAATATTTTTTAATTTAAGAAAGTTTTAAGATGAGAAATATGATTTTTTTTTGTCTTCAATGTTTTAAGTCCTAAGGTGAACTGACAATAATTAGGTTTTTGTATATTTTATTCTCATTAATTGTTTTGCCTATAAAATTAATTATTTTAATTTACGAGAATTTGACGTACCCTTTACGTACCCATAACACTCAATATTCAAATATTATTGTCATCGATCCTTAATACTTTATCAAGACAATGCAGACTGTCCTTCATGCTAAAGAAAATTTTTTATTAAACTCTTTAAATTTGATTTTTAATTTTATATTAATTATGAATTTTAAATGATTTCATTAAATGTTAGACCATTTAATTAATTAATTCTTAATTAATAATAATTAATTCTTAATTAATAATTAATTCATAAAATATGATTCTGTAAACACAACTTTTCTACTCATCTTATATACATCACTCCCACTTCATATTTTACATTTAAGTGAAATTCTTTAAACTTTTTATTTTTATCTCTTTCTCTATCTCTTTCACTGTTGTATGTATAACAACAATATATACATATATACATACACACATGAATACACACACTTAACTATGTATATAGTATAATATTTTTCATTTATTATTCTTGGCAACCGCATCCTTTTCGATCCTTTTATATATACATAATAAATGTATTTATATTATGATTCAATGAGGAAAATGTTTGAAAAACATTAAATTGCACAAGTTGTGGCCATAGAAAATTGAAATATTTGCGGAATCTTAAAGTAAATTTGTTAAATCAACAAAAAAAAAAATGAAATGAAACCAAAAAAAAAATCTAATAAAATAAGGATGTTGAAGATGAGAAATTCTTAACTTTTAGAGATGCAATTTTGAAGAACTGGAAAAATATATAGAATGGAATGAGAAGAAAAAGTTGAAGACTAAAAAATAACATCAAAAAAAAAAAAAACAACCAAAAATAAAAGATAAATAAAATAGAAAATTAAAGTGAAGTTTTTCTTTTTCTTCTGTTTTTTTATTTTTTTTTTAATTTTTTTTTTAATAATAATTAATTATAGAAAATTGTTTTAAAAGTCTTTCGTTCTATTCTCTCTAAATGATTACTAAAAATAAACATGTGTGTATGCCTATTTTATGTGTGTTTTTGCGTATGTATGTCTGTAGATTAATAAAGATAAAATTTATTAGAGTTACCCATATTTTAATTAAATCGGTTTTATATGTTATAATGAGATGAACATTTTTGAAGGAAAAAAGAGGCAAAAAGAAAAAAAACAACAACAACAAGAATGAAGAAGAAGAAGAAGAGAAATGAAAATTCTTTCTACCGTTTTAAAATAAATTTTCCTTCTTATACAGAAGATATAAATTAAACAAAATTACATCACCTAAACACATTACATTAAGCTCTTTCTCTCTGTCTCCCTTCCTCTCTCATCATTCCGTTATTTTTTTTATTTCTGTTCCTTTCTTTTTTTTTTTTACTTTTCACCTCGTCTTCTTTTTTACGTTGAGATAAATGGGTGGATGGATGGCTGACGGTTTAGGGTGGTAAATATAAATATAGAGCATTTAAAGCAGTTCAAAAAAAAAACGAAGAAGAAGAGGAAGAAGCAACCTTACTCTTCATAATTTCGTTTTGGTATATGACAATATCCCCACCTCCAACACATCTTTCACCGTCACCTATCACCCCACTTATATTATAACATTCTTTATTTCTATCCATCTCTTTCTCTCCCTCCGAGTGTGCATGCGTTATGTGGGAATGTGTGTGTGTATTATAATATACACTTTTAAACGGAATTTTTGAATAAAAAAAATAGAAAGAAATTTGTTTTTTTTTTGCAGGGAAGAGTTTTTTTTTACTTTAATTTTTTCCCTTTTTTTTCATCTTATATTTTCCCATCAAACAGACTCCTTTTTCTTCGTGTTGCTTTTCATTTTTTAAATTATTTCAGATGGTCTTTATTGTGATGTACATTCTCATTATAAATACTGTTTTTCCCCATTCCTTCGTCCCAGCCTTGAAAGTTTTTTTTTCTTGTTTGTTACAAAAAGTTTGATCGTTCATTTTTTTTTTATTTATGGTAAAAATTTAGGTCAATTTATTCAATATTCGTGATAGTAGAATCTAAACTGTCGTATCTGTGGTCACTGTCATCTGTCACATTAAATAATAGAAAATGTAATTTTCCTCGATAGAAGATTTTACAGAATGAACTCCGTGACTAAATTAAAAATGATGTTTTCTGAATTTAGACAAATTGATTTCTCGTTTAAACATGAATGGTTGTATCAATTTAATATTTATTATGATTTGTTGTTTATTATTTCTAATATATAAAATAACAATAGACGTAACACAAATTTCCATTATTAATTGATATCAAAAGTTATTTAATGGCAAACAACATATATAAGACAACATATATAAGAACTTGAAGTTTGTGTTAATGGTTCCAACTTCAAATGTTGGTTTTAAATCAAACACATCAAAAAATATTATGGTTCCATCCCTTTATAATAAACTTAAGAATTTCCAACTTCCATATTTTCATTAACACGCATTTAAATTTTTCTGTAATTACCAAACCAACTTAAGTCAATATTCTTAATATTTTTTTATTAAAAAATTTATTAAATCAATTTCATTTTCATTTTTTTCATTCCTTTCTCAGAAAATTTATTCTTCACAGTGTATTTAATATTCAACCTGTATTATTTTGATAAACCGTTCTTAATTTTTGTCTTTCATTCTTTCTTTTGAACACAACAGAAGAACAAAAAAAAACAGAAAAAAGAGCACAACCATACCTTCTTAATTCTTTTTTATAGAAGAGGGAAAAAATAAAGAAGAAAAAGGAAACAAGCAAAAGGAAAAAAAAAACGAAACTAGAGAAAAAAAAAATATAAAAGATTTACATCAAAAAGAGAAGAAGAAGAAAAAAAAAAATAAAAGAAAGCTTATAGCTATGCGACTCTGACGCGAAAAGACAACAATGAACCCGTGATAAATGTCCACAATTTAGTAAGGATATTTTCTTCCTTGAAAACAAAAAATAAGAACAACAACACTATAACGATATATGAACTAGACTAAAGATAAACATTTTTAAGTGAATTATATTCTTTCTTGTTGTTACTGTTGTTGTTGTTTTTGTTGTTGTTGTTGCTGATGGCTGCTGTTGCTGTTATTTGGTTGATGATGATGTCTTTGTTGTTAAGGCCAAAAGAAACAAAAAAAAAATACAAAAAAGTGACACCATTTTTACAATGACAATCGTTTGACCTTCGAAAGAATAACAAAAAAAACAACAACAACAAAGAAAAAAGAAAGATGCTCTCCCTTATTTTACTTCCCTTATTTTACCTCCCATCCACACACCGGAGCAACATAACACAAAAAAAAAACACGCAGGAATATTGAGGTCAAACGATGATCCAGAAGTGAGTATTTTTTTTTCTGTTGTTGTTCGAACACAACGAATGGAATAAAAATATGATAAAGGTTATTTTTTTTTTATAACTGAATGATGATCATAAGTAGGGTTTTTGGATAATCCAGAATTTTGATTTGATTTTTTTTTTATATTTTAAGACTGCGCCCACCATTATTTTGTTGGATTATTGAAGTTAGAATTTTTTTTGGGTTAAAATTTTCTGTTTTATTCCCTGGATTTATTTTTGTGTTGTTTCTTTTGCGGAAAATTATTCCATATTTTTTTTTCGTGATCACAAAAAATATTTTTTCAAGGAATTGTCGTTTTCGTTCAGTAATCCAATTGAATTAATTTTTGAACATCAGTACTCATTTCCGTGAATGCCACATCCAACAAATAAACAATATTCTCTTAGACCTAACGTTGTCGAATTACTTGATTTTGCCAAGCATCCGAGGTACTTTACGAAGATGATTACATTAATATTCTGTTGTTCAATATTTTACAACACAACCCTGTATTTTGATTACTTTAAATACTTTTACAATTTCTATATCATCAAAGTGTAATCTGTCAGTCTCGAGTACTACAACACACCTAACCTAACAACAACAAAATAATATCAAATTCCTTCACTACTTCTACCTTTAAAATAATCAAAGAAAAAGCAGAAAAGCAAAAAAATAGAAAAAGAAAATCAAGAGAAGAAGAAGAAGAAGAAAATATACAGAAAAATGAAAAAAAAAACCAGGTTTATGTTTACAGAAAAATGTCGCATCTTATGGTCGTTTTTCTTTCTATTCAACTGATTTTCTTCTGTTTGGTTCTTCTTGTCTTCTTTTTTTTTGTAGAGAAGAGACGAGATCGTTTTTATTCAATATCATTAGTCTTCTGGTTCATTGTATTCCCACCTCATTCTCTTCCCGTTCCCAGTTCTTATTGTATTTATTCTGTTGTTTATTTTGTTGTTGTTTTTTTTTTTGGTTGTTTTCAGTTTTCAGTTTTTGTTGGTGATTCTTTAACGTATACATTAGACACAATGTTTCTTATTTTTCTTGTATAGTTCTACGTTCATTTTCTTTTGAATATTATATAGTCTTATGATATGCCGTGAATTAAGGCTGCATTCGAAAGTCTTTCCTATCTCATGTTACTGCAAGCTTCCAGATTCTGACACTCTTCGTAAAATTTAGTGAGAAAGATTTTGTTTAGCAAATTTATTGGATGCACCCTAAATGAATGTAGGTATTAAATCTACCTTCATTTTTTTTTTTCGTACTTTTTTTTGTGTTTTCTTCTCACTTCTATCTAGTAGTATGTTTTTTTTTCGTCATTAACTTGAATTGCATAAGAAAATAAAAAAAGTAAATTATAATGAAATTGAATGAAATTTAAGTTCTTCGTTATATTTTTTTTTTTTTTTTCGATCTGATTTATGGAAATGAAACGTGAAACGTAAAGATTAATATAAAGGAGACGACACAGCAGAATGAAAATAAAGAAAGGAAAAGGAGAAAAAAAAATATAATGGGAATATTAAAGAAAATCTTTATAAATTTTAAGAATTTTTTTTTTCTTTCTTTTTTTTTTTTTATTTTAATAAACGATGATGGAATTCGCTTGAATTAACATTTTTATAATCAAGGAGTTTTTTTTTCTCTTCTCTATTTTTTTTTAAAAATATGAAAATTAAAAAATTATTATCCATTGTTGTAATCGATTATGCACAAGAAATTATTCTTTTATTTTCCCTTTATTATCTGAAGTACATTATTGGAACTATTGAACAATCAATTAAATTTTTAATAAGAATTGTCAATTTATTTTCTAAATTGTAAGATGAAATTAATTGAAAATTAGGTCAAAAAGTCCATGATTTATTGTTCGATTTAAGTTTGTTTGTAAAGGCGCCTAGAAATTTAAAAATTGGTGAAAAAAATCATAAATGTCAATTGTTTGTCTTTCGTAATGAGAAATATTAAATTTCTATTCTGACTTTACCTTTTTCTTCATGAATTTATAAAACTAAAAATCTAACACAAGACAAACTCATAATCCTTCCGCATATAGTTATATCCTTTCTTCAGATTTTCTTATATTATTAAGTTACTTTTAAGAAACCAAAAATCTTAAGATGATATTAATTCAATTTATAATAATAAAATCTAATTAACGTAACATTATTCAATTAAAGTCATTTACTTATGTTGTTGTTTCTATTGTTCATTCATATATATCACACACACACACACACACACAACATAGCTACTCTTGTGCGAATTTATCATTTTCTATTTAATATTAATTAATTTCTCATAATCATAATAAACTATTACTGATTAATATTAAACAAAAATATCTTCATGTTCTAATAATTATATTTATGGATTAAAGGACAGAAAATCTGTCTTTTCTTATTTTTATTCTTAACTGTATGAAAATGTTCGAAAAAGGTTACGATAAAAACAATTGAAGAAGTACAAAAATAATGAAATTTAAAAATTGATTCATTTCTGATGACAATTTTTTTTCTAATTTCATTTTACTTCAAGTCCCGATTCAAAATAACCGAAAATTATTCAACATTTGAACAGATTTGGTTGAAACAAATTTTTTGCCATTATTTTTATTTGTTTTTATTTCCTTATAGGACTTGATTTTGTTTTTAATGAAGTTTCCTTTTAGTCATATTATTAAATCAACTCCCCCTCTCTACTTTATCTGTTACTGTGTGAATGTGTGTATGTGTGTGTGTAATCCTTATCTTTAGGAATTGGTAATAATTGAAATTGAACGAAGTGAAAGTAAAATTAAAAGAGAAATGCTTTATTTTTGGTAAATTATTTTATGAAAATTCTTATTTGAAAAGAAAATTTTTGATTGAAACTTAAATGAAAATTGGTTTTATTTGATTGATTTTCTATTTTGTCATTTTATATTTTATTTGGAGTTTTTTTTTTGTTCGTTCTGTTAACTGGGTTTAAATCTTTTACATTTCTCTATTTTCTATTTACAATCCTATTAATGTTTTTCAATTGAAATTTTGTCATTTAAAATTTATTATAATGGACAATTATTTATTGAAACTTCTTTCTCTTTTATTATTCTTTTGTATTTGAAACAAATGAAAAATAATCAATTGATTGATGCAACTTAAATTTTATAAAGTGAAATTGAATTTTATAATTTGTTTTGGAAAATAAAAATCATTGAATGAAAATTCTTTTATCATTTAATTTAATTTTAAAAAGATCAAAAGGATTAATTAATTATTGATGACAATTACAATGTTTTTGTAATCCTTTGAGTCTCTAAGAAACGGAATGTACCTACCAAAAAAGTAGATTTTGGTCTTTGTTAGTGATACTTTTGTTATCACACAAATATTTTTTAATTAAATTTATTTTGTATTCCTTGAACTGAACTATTCTGATTTTCGAATAAAATCTTTCGAACAAATTTTTAAAATAAAATCTTAAAACATTTCGAATGAAAACATTAATTTTTGATTTCGAAAAACATTTGTCAGGTTTTCTAAAAAAATTTCTAAACATAATTTTTATTTGTTTCTCGTTTGTTAAGTCATCCCAAAAAAAAAAAAAATCAAAAAAACGAACGAATAAAAGCAAAAAGAAGAGAAGGAAAAGAAAGAAAATTATTCAATAAAATCGCAAATAAATATAATTTAATGAAAATAAATAAACAAGGAAAATCATGGAAAATCCTGGGGTATTTACGCCATTGGGCATTTTATTATATTGTGTGTATTTATATAACTTTGTCGCAGAATAAAATCTATAATAATTTAGTATGTTTGTCACGTATTTGACTTGGATATATACGAGAATATTGTTGTATCTAAATTTATTTATTTATTTTACTTCTTCTTCTTTTTTTGTTGTTGTTGTTGTTGTTTTTGTTGTTCCTGTTTGTCTATTTAGTTTGACAAATTTGTAAAATTCATGTTTATTATTTACAACAAGAAAAATAAACATACTAACAATATTGTGTGTGTGTGTGTGGTTGTTTTATTTTTTGTGGTTAAATTTATAACCATCAAAAATTCATCTCACCTGAAGTAAATTAATTAAATACATTTTTAATATTGACGGATTTAAATGAATCATTTTTGTGATTATTTCGAAAAAAAATTAAAAATTTATCTACAAAAAAAAAAAGATTAAGTTTTAAGTATTTCTTGTAACAAATTCAATTAATTCCAATTCAAAAATGTTCTCGTAAATATTTATTTATTATTGATTTATGAAAACTCTCAAAGGGATAGAGGAGAAATATTGTATGTAATAATAATAATTTTACTGATTACTGTATTTACTTTGTTATCATCGTGAAACACACACAAAATATTGATGAGTTTAATGATGATGATGATGATGATGATGATGATGATGATGATGATGAAGAGATTGGTGCATGTGCAATAATATTAATTGCATAATTATGTAATTGTTTTGTTAAGAGTTTAACCCCTTATAGATAATGTTGATTTTAGTTTTAGTTTTTGTTCTTACAAAATATAATTTACAATATTCAATTAATTAATTAATTATTATCAGAATAATTCAATCAAATAGAATATTGAGTGTAGAATTTTATTATGAAAAAATTAAGTAATAAATTTTGAACATTTCACAACAGATATTAGTTGAAATTAATTAAAAATTTGAAAGTGAAAACTACGGGAATTATTTTGTAAACAGGAGCAAAAATTATTGAAGTTGACCTTAAAATATTTTGTGAAAATGCAAAAATTAAAACCTGAATGGATTTTTCTTTCTATCAATATATTCAACATAAAATATTGTAACCCAGAAAAAAAAATTTGTGTATTAAAATTTAAAATCTGATTGTATCAGAAAATATAAAATCCAACAATAGATTTTTATTAAAATTTATATAAAGGATAATTGTGTTCTTTGTCCTTGTAAAAAATATTACAACAACCACAAAAATAATATGTTTTCTTAGAATTTTTCAACCCTCAAGTCAAAAAATTACTGTCTTTCTCTCTACCCCCACCAAACCAACCCCCCCCCCCCAACACCCCCACATCCCATAACCCCCACTACAATCAATAAATTCAATTTATAATTTAATACTTTTGAATTTCGATCCCTTTCATTTTTTTTTTTAACTTCCATGTTGTTGTTATTGTTGTTGTTGTAGTTGTTGTTTATTTTTTTGAGACAATCTCAGTTCATTATTTTCCCTACAACATTGTAACCACATACCAATTAAAATAAACAAAATAAACAAAATAAACAAAAAAAAAAAAAATAGAAGCGACTGAATATAAATCAATAAATTTATTAAAAGAAAAAAATTTTAAATCACAAGAAAAAAAAAAGACAAAAGGAAAACGGAAAAAAAAAAAAAAAAGACAAGAGTTTTAAATCGATTTCTTATTTATATTTTCTTATTTAGAAAATTTCTTCTTTTATTTATTTGCTTCTTTTTTTTTTTTTTGCTCAACTAAAAATGAAGAGAGAAGAAGTAGAAGAATTCTATTGAATTTATATGGGAAATAAAACGTCTGTTTCTAAATACATATTTAAAAGGACATAAGACAGTCAGTAGTCTATAGTTTAAGAGTCTTCTTTCATTTCCTTTCTTACCATTTAATTTTTTGTTTTTGTTTTTTTTTTTTTGTATTCCAAGAATTTTATTTAACTAAAATGAAATCCGTGTCTGTTTTGTTGTTGTTGTTTTTGTTGTTGTTGTTGTTGTTGTTGTGTATTTCTGTTTACTTTTGTATGAATGAAAAGAATTTTTTCTTTTCGTTATTTACGTTTTTTTTTTTTTTTTTATAAATAATTTTTCATTTATTAATTGTTTTCACTGTTTGTTTTTTTTTTTGGGGAAAAAATACAGGAAAAGTCGTCAATTTCAAAGAAATTGCAGAAGAAGAAAAAAAACAACAACACCAAACGTTACAGAAATGAAGAGAGAGAGAGAGAGAGAGAGAGAAAGAGAGAGAGAGAGAGAGAGAGAGAGCGAAGAAAAAAAACTTATATTGAAGATAGAAATACGTTCAATTATATTGAAAGGGAATATCACAAAATGTAAGATTCAAAAAAACCAAAAGAGGAAAAAAGAAAAAAAATTGAGAATAAAAAAGAAAAAGAAAAAGAAACCAACGAATCCCCGGATACTAACCCAAAATAAAAGAGAGAGAGAAAAAAAAAACCAAAAGTGAACTTTCAATATATTTTCAATAAACTTTTCTTTGCTTTTTTTTTTTTTTTTTTTTTTTCTTTTTCTTCTTCGTCTTTTTTTCTCCAATAAACGATAAATTTTTTTTTTCCTTATTTTCTTTTATTTTTCTGTTTTTTTTTAAAGGTTCTTGTATTAAAAGTTTTCTCATAGAAAAACCAAACTGGCGTAAAACTGAAATACTCCGACTGAACAATTTACTCTTGTTTTATTTTTTTTCTTCTTTTTTTTCTTCTTCTTCTTCTTTTTTCTTCTTCTTCTTCTTTCTTTCTTTTTTTTTTTTTGGTTTTCTAATATATTGATAGAGAAAGGGAATTTAATATTCTACATTTTATAACCATCTTGCTATTTGAAATCACCACCTTCTTTCTAGTAAGTAAAGACCTCCTGTGCCCTTTCAATATAAAAGAAGAAGTGTACACACACACACACACACACACAACCACACAAATAAATACTTTACTTTTTTTTTCAATTGTTTGTTAGAATTTTAGAATCTTTCTGAAAATGTTATTATGGATTAAGATGACAAGAGAGATTCAATTATTCGTTGTTGTTACTTTTCACTCATTTAATGTTTTTTTTTCATTTTTTTGGTTAATCAAAATGATAAACCAAAAAACTTAAAATAAAACAAAAAAAAAAACCAGTAAAATGTGAGAAGAAACAAAAAGAGAAAGAAAGTTTAATAGACAAAATGAAAGTAAGATTTAATGTTTTCATGACATACGAGGATCATATTCTTCTTCTTCTTCTTCGTCGTCTACTTTTTTTTCCCTTGTGCCTGGTGATAATTTTTTTGTTATCAACAAAAAAAAAGAAAAGAAAAATAAAAAACAGAACAAGTAAAAATAGCCAAAAACAGAGGAAACAACAACAAAATGGATAAAAAAAAGAAGAAAAAAAAAACAAAAGATGAAGAAGAAGAAAATATGGATATAGAAAGGATAGAAGTTGGTCATTTATTTTTATTTGTGCGAACGACTAGACTGCAAGAGAAAAATCTAAGTAGAAGGAGAAAAAAAAAATGGAAAGGAAACGAAGGAAAAAAAAAAACACAAAACAAAAACAAATAAACAAACAACGAAGAAAAGTCTGAGATTATGAATCAAGTCTTGTATATTAAGTAAAAGATGTCCAAAATAAGTATATTAAATTCGTATTTTCTTGTCAAAATTTTTGATTTATTTTTATTAATTCTTTTGTTGCTATTTTCTTAAATCTACTCCTTTTGTTTTTTATTCTTTGGTTTTTCTATGAGACTACTTTTGGGAAATCATCTTGTTGATTTTTATCAAAACATGTTGAAAATTTCTCAACAAACTTAAAGAACTTTTTTTCTTCTCACTAATTACTTTCACTCTCGAGACTTTTGAATGGATTTTTTTCTTCATCTGTCTTCAGATTTAAACAAAAAAAAAAATGAATAACGTGAATAAACACAATTATAGTTTTCACCTCGGTTTAAAATGATTTTCATTTATCATGATTGCAAGACAATTTTCTCTAAGACGAGACAGATTTTGTTGTAAAGATTTTCATTGTTACATTTTTTTTTATCTTTTTTGCTGGCATCAATCCAATTAACAATGAACTTTCATTTACAAAGAAAGAATAACACATTTGAGAAATTATTTAAGTTAAGAGATTCTCAATAATCAAATACAAAAGTAAAGAAACTCCCAGCCCCCCCCTAAACCATTCCATTTACTTGATATAAAATTTAATTTAGAACAATTTGTTTTATTTAAATTATGTAAAATATTTTTAAAGAATAAAAAAAAAAGAAGAAAGAAAATCTTTTCACATAAAGTATACGGTAATAAACTCTTAAAAATAATCATAAAACAGCAATAACCAAAAGAAGCAAAAAAAAAAATATAAAATCAAAATTTTTTTTTTTACCTTTCTTTCATTATTCTTAAAAGACGACGATAGAACAGAATACAACAAACTTAAAACTTAACAACCAATTTAATCCTTTATTTTAAATAAAAAAAAAAAAAAAAGCAGCAAAAAGAAACTCACATTCCGTCAATAAACCGCGGACTCTTCATCATACTTCATACCTAAAAAAAAAAAAGAAAGAAGAATGTGGAAAGTGGGGTGGTGGTGAAGAGTAAAATAGAAAAGGTATGAAAGAGAAATGAAGGACGAAAAGAAAAGAATATTCTTCTTTTTTTTTTTGTTCTTTTATAGCTCAATTCCCATAAAATTTATATTTTTCCATAAGAAATCTCATTATTCATTCAAATGCCATTTTTATTCCTTTTAAAGAAAAAAAAAATAAAGAGAAAAAGAAAAAAGTAAATGACGAAATCGTGCAATGTTTGCATATGCGTAACAATATTTATATAAAAATTTTTTCTTGTGTGTGTATCGAAAACGTCCCTCTGTAAATTTCACCTTGTTTAAATCTTTCTCAAGGATACCACAATATTTTATCCACAAAATGTAAGTGAGTGAACGAGTAGGAGAGAGAGTGAGAGATAAAGATGGAATTGAAAAATAAAATAAACAAAAATATCTTTTACTATTTTTTTTCTATTGCCTTCTCCCTTACTCTACCGTTTTACTATAATAGATATTTATTGAATGAAAAATATTATTATTTATTTTTTTCTCTTTTGTTGCTTTACTTTAAAAATTTTTGATTCATTTCTTAAGTTTTCCTTTCCTTTTCTTTTACAATTTTCTTTTCAATGTGTGATCTGCCAAGAATTTTGGTTTTGTTCTTGTTGCTAGATCAGAGTTAGAGTCTGTGTAGAAGTGTTAGGGTTAGGTATGACGGTGATGAAGGATAAATGGGCAATTCTATATATTATATTCAATAATAACAATAATCATAAAAAGAAGAATAAGAAGACGAAAGTATGGAGTGGAGGAAAATTTTTATTGAAGTTTATCCAAAGGGAAAAAATATAAAAAAAAAGGAGAAATAAGGGAAAATGCGCACATATTTCCAATATTGTCCAATAATATAATAACCATTTTACTCTCATAATAATAATAATAAGAAAAAATGAAGAAAAGAATAAAAAAAGAAGAACAAGAAGAAGAAGAGACACATCTTGATTCGTCTTTTTTTTCTGTCCTTTTCTCCCTTTCCACCCTTTTTTCATACTTCTTCTTCTTCTTCTTCTTTTTAGGTTAAACTCCTTCATTCAATCTAATAATAAAATATATTTTATAGAAATACAAAATGTATAACAATTTCTCAGGTCACCCCTTTTTCTGGTTTTTTTTTTAAAAAAAAAAAACGAAATAAAAATATTGCGTAATGTCACATTTTACTTGGCTTATCATAACAAACTATCCCCTGTGATTATTATTATTATTATAACATTGTCCTTTATAAAGATGTATCTTTTTTTTACGTGTATGTATGTGTGTGTGTGTGTGTGCGTCTCTTTTCAAAAAGAGATAGATCATTGCCCTAAACTAAAATACTTTTAGACTTGACATCAGACATTTACAATTTTTCAAAAATACAAAAAAAATACAAAGAAGAAGAAATTGGATTAAATTGAAGGACGTCAGTTTGCACTTTCAAATGTTTGTTCTTTCTAAAGAAATTCCATATAAAAAATTGTAATGGACATTGTCTAGGATTTTTATTGAGTACCACAAAGTATGTATAAATCTTTCGTTTAGATCATTTTGATTCCACTGGCTAATGCACACAAATATGACAAATAAATTATATAAAGAAATAGATTTAAAAATTCACTCATTCATTTTTCCTTTTTGTAAATTTAAAGTTAAAAAAGAGTCATTTAACTTTTAGTGTAGATTTTTAAACACAAAACTCATTAACTCTATTCAAAAATATCACTCAAAAGAAAAAAAAACTGAGGATCGATTACAATGCGAACGTTTTCTTTTTTTATCAAAGTTTTTTTTTTTTTTGTTGCAAAAAATAAATAAATATATTTAAGAGATATAAATGACACTATAAAATGTGCACATAAATTGACTTGATATGTGAATTTGTATATTTTTGTATGTTATTTACTCATTCTATATAAACATGTAAATTCTATCTACAGACAATATTTTTTTATTTTTTTTTTTCATCTCTCTATTTCTCTCTTTAACCGAACAACAAAAAATAAAAAATACATTCATTTGAATATAATTTATTTTATCTTTTGATTCAGTTTACTGTATTTTATTTAAATGGACAAATAAATTGACGATATGTTTATTGGCTTTTCAAGAATAATAATAATGATGCAAAAGAACGTAAAGACATCAATAGTTGGTCCTTTTTTTTTTCCTTTTTATTTTATAGAACTTTCTCTCTTTTTTTTTTCATTTATTCATTTCTTCTTCTTTCTTCTAACATTTTGGTGTGTTGTTTTTGTATTTATGTTGAAAGAATAAAACGATAACAATTTATAAAATTGACTTAAATCCTTAATAGTTATAAAAAGAAAAAGAAGTAAGAAAGTAAAAAGAAAAAGAAGGAAAAACATAAGATTAATTTTGTTACGAAATTAGTTTTTATTCATTCATTCATTTTTTTTTTTTTGTTTCTTCATTCTTTCTTTCCTTTTCCTTTACTTTTTCCATTTCTTTATTTTTTTTTCTTTTTGCTTCTTTTCTTTTTGGAATCGATGTTTTCGTCTTAATGATGTTAAATGTATCAAAAATTGACATTGATAAAAACATAAGTAAATTATAGTTAAATTAATTTATATTGAGAAAAAAAAAAAAGAAGAATGAAACTAAAGTAATTTGATAAGAAGAATAAAATCTCATCAATTAAAATGTTAGAACAAAATGCGATTGAGTAGGCAAAACAAAAGAAAAGTAAAAGAAGAAGAAAAAGAAGAAAAAAAGCAATTCTAATGTAAAAGACAGGAGATAAATTTTCTAACTGAATTTTCATTTATTTATTTTATTTTCTGTCAAGTGAAAGAATTTTCTTCTACAGATAAGAATGAGACAAGAATTCTCTCTCTCTCTCTCCTTTATTCTCTTCTTTTTTTTATTATGTAAAAAAATGAATTTAATGTTGCAAGGAGTCTTTACAAAATAGAATGGAATAAGAAGAAGTCATCATCATATAACATATTTCTATCAACGTAAAAATTTTCTTTCTTTTTTCTGATTCTCAAGAATATTATTTTCTTGCAGAATAATTTTTTTTCTTTTTGAAGAAGAAAAATGCATATTTTCAATTATTAATGGAAATTACAAATTCTAAATATTTTCTATAAAATTACAAAATATTTTAAATAAAAAATATTCTTGTTAGAGAAAAATTTAACAGAGAAAATTAAGACAAAAAAAAAAAAAGGCGGTTCATCTTCTTTAAATAAAAAAAACTGAGTTGAAAATATCCTTTAAATAAATAATAGTCCTTAACAACAACAACATACACTATTTCAGTTTTTGCAATTATGTGAAAAATGAAACAACAAGAAAAAAAAGAAAAGTATCATGCAATCACGAATGGAGCCGCCAGGTATTTATTTATTATTTTGTAAAGTGGAGTCGCCTGGTATTTTGTAGATTTTTGTTTTTTTTTCACAGAACTTTAAAATTACTTTTTTTTTTTTCGTATCTAGTTTCATTTAGATTTTCGAAAAAAAAAAAAAAATAGAAAATAAAAAGAAAGCAAATAGGAAAAATCACGTGAATAACGTACAGAGAGTAAAAAAAAAAATAGTTGTGTAGGAGAGGTGGAACACATAGAAAATATTTAGACGAAAGAAGAAAAAGAAAAAGAAAAAAATAAACAAAATAAATATATTACTTGAAGTAAAAGGGTATATGACTTTTCAACTTCATCCCTTTAACCTTTAACGTATATTATGTCCCTTAACATATAAATAGAGACAGACAGTCAGATTATTAATATACGAGATATTTTATATCAGAGAAGAAGAAATAAAAAAAATGAAAGCTAAGTGTATGGAGAAGATGAAATTTGTTGTAAAATGTATATTTTTATCTTTTTGTCAAATGTATAAAAATGCCCCCTTGATAAATAAAAATATATGATTTTTTTTTTGTTGGCATTTATTCAACGTTTTTCATATTTTTTTTCGTGTTTTATTTCTTTCTCTCTCCTTCTGTTTATCTCTCTCTCTCTCCCTCTCCTATCTGAAGACAAATTATGTTGTAGAAAATATTTTAAGTTTCTTGTATTAATTTTAGAATTTATTTAGTCGTGCCGTAAAGTTATTAAAGATAATATTTGTTACTTTTAACAAGGGATTTCTCACTTGTACACATATTTCTATGTTGTATGTATCCCCCAAATTTTTTTTTGTTACGATTAAATGTCAATTCAAACTTAGATTCTTTAATTTTGTACGCTAACTATTAGACGATAATGTCCTAGAAAAATGCTGTTATTTTTCTAGTTCCCTAATCAAGAGTTAAATATTACAATTTTGCCTCTATCCAATTTGAATTCTGTTTGAATTTTGGATTCTTTCCAGAGAATATTTTATTCAGAGTAAACCCAAAAATACTGAAAAAACAGAAAAATTGTACACTTTATGCCAATTAGAATAAAATGTCAATTCTGATTTTTTATTATTTTTTGATAACAAAACCAAACAACTGAAAATCCCAACAACCATGAATACTTTTTTATTTTTGTTTTTTTTTTTTTTGAGAAAAAAATTGATAATAATTCGATAATTTTTGGTGAACAAAAAAAATTTTTTTTTTTATTTTGTATGTAAAATTAAATAAAGTATCAGAATACTACTAGATACTATATTACAACATACATACAATACTAAAATATTTTAAAATAAAATAAAAATACATACCTACATGATTGTATAATAAAATGACTATAAAAATCCCTAAGCGGCAATAGTGTTTTTCACACCACAAAAGTGCGATTTTCAAAATGTTATATGTGAAACGAATCGAAAATGGTTTTAATATTTTCACTGTATTTTATGTACTTGAGTATATATGTGCCTGTGTGCTTAAGCATATATGTTGTATATGTGTGTTGTGTGTGTGTGTGAGATGCATGTGTATATTGTGTGGTTGACATAATACGACCTCGATTTAGAAATTTTCTGATTAATGGATTGTGGTTTTTTTGTTCGTCTAGTTTTTTTTTTCATTATTCTCATTTTATCTTATAGAGATTGTGTGTGTGCATATATGTGTGTGCGTTTTCAGCTTTTTTTTTATTTTAGTGCTTTTTGAGCAATTTAAATAATTCGTCAAATCAAAAAATAAAAAACCGATAGGTACCATTTTTTTTTTTACTTCTGTCATTAAAATTTATTTACCAAAAAAAAATTCTCTCACTTTCTACGGTTTTCTCTTTTCTCTTTATGTGTGTGTGTGTTTATTTATTTTTGACAGATATTCTCTGGACAATTCTTTTTTTATTATTATAGAAAGAGAGAGGTTAGTTTACAATACGTGGTCGTAATCTGAAATACTATATTCGATATAAAATATGAAATATATTTTTAGTCTATGAGCGTAGTTTCAATTAAATGTTTGCATTGCTGGTGGGGAGAATCCATATTTGTTTTTCCAAATTTTATTCTCAAGAAAAACTAGAGGCAGAAATTTACCAAAGCCAAATTATACTTTACTTAAAATAAAATACAGACAATTTTGAAAGATCAGTTTCATGTTTGGTTTTAAATAATTGCGGAACAAAACCAGCAATGTTCAAATGGATTTCTCAGAATAGCAAAATTTCTAGAGGAACATAAGTAAACAATTGACATTTTTTAAAGATCAAATAAAACTTTATGATCAAAATGAACCATTAAAAAAAGGGAAATCAAGAAAACCTAAGCACGCCTTTGATTAAACAAGAAAATATAAAAATATAACACGGGGAACAATAAAACGAAAAAAAAAAGAAGAAAAGGTGACAGCAAGATCAACGATGAGTCACTTAGTATATATTTTTTCTGATTCCTCTTCTTCTTCTTCTTCTTTTTGTAAGAAATATGCGAGACTTGGATACTAATGTTAAGAAAATATGATGAAATATGTGTGTGTGTGTGTTTGAGTGTATGTAAGATACTCTTTCTATTTTATATAAATATAACGTAAAGTATATTGAATATGGCATCTGACAAATAATATAACAATTTCTTATACTGAAGTTCTTCTTTTTGATAAAAGAAAGAGAAAAAAATAAAAATAAATAAACGATCCGAGGTGCGAACATTGCAGCTAGGGCGGATTTATTAAATTTAATACACAAGGGAGAATGATGATGTTTAACTCTCCCAGTATTATACATTCTGGTTTTTTTTTCTATCTCTTTCTCGCGCACTCTTCCACTCTTTTTATAAGACTAAAATATAGATATGTGTTCTGGCATATGAGGATAAGATTAAGTAGATTTTTGATTGGTGTCGAGATATATATATATATATCTGTACTTATGTATATAGGGAAATCATCGAGTGAAAGCAAAAAAAAAAAAAACACCAACAACAACATACCTAAATTTAATTGAAAAGGAAAAAAAAGTTGACATAAATCTGAGAGAGCCATCTGTTCGACCCCTCTACACTTTATGCGCTCGATAAGAAATATCGTTTTTTTTTTTTGGTTTACAAAACATTATAACACATTTTCTATTTTTTGGTTTCAATAAAAAACTAAAAACACAGAATCCCAAAACAACAACAAACATTATAATGGTAAGAAAAGAAAAATAACCCATAAAACAACATAACAGAAGCATAATATAAACTAACAATAATAGCATACAACAATACAAATAAACTTGCCCTGAAGTTATTGGTGTCACTTGATACTATTTTGTTTTTTTTTCTGTTTATTATAATGTTTATTGTTGATGGCTAGTCGATTATTGTAGTGGTAGTAATAGTAGTGATGATGATGATAGTGTGGTAAGCACACGTTCACTATATTTGTACTCATAATAACCCAAGGGGTTACACTCTTTTTCTATTTTTTTTATTTGCTGTTTTGTTATTCTTTGTAATTCACAAATTGTTCAATTATTCGTATGTCTTAAACGTAATTGATTTGAATATTTTATGGTTTTTTTTTTTGCTCTTTTGCCGAATGAAAAAGAAAACTGTTTTTTACAGCATTTTCAATTGTGACTAATTATTGATCTTGTATTAAAAGAGAAATTAAATTAAAACAATTCAAAGTGTCCACTGATTATTTTTAATAATTTTCTATTTTCTGAAGTTATTAAAATTCTGATTGTGTTCATGAACCTATATTCAAACGCATTTAAAAACATAAATAGAATTTACATTTTCCCACTTTTTCATCTACACTCACCCACCCATATTGTTATAATACTCGACATAAATAAATTGGTCGCGTTAAACGTAAAACGTAAAACGTAACGTAATATAATATAAAATGTAATTCAATTAAACAGCACACGTTTATTTATATTTTTGGGTGGCCCCTAATCATATATAATCAGTCCTTCTCCTATACTTTAACAAACATACAAACGTACATATATATATAAAATAAACACAAACAAAGAATATGTTTTACATTCACAATTCTAGATCCTCATTTTGGACAAACAAAATGGACTACAGTCAAATATAGACACACATATACATAAAGAAAATGTAAGCATTAAATAAAGGATTTAACTATACAGATATGGATATATGAGTAACAAAAACAACAACAAAAGGGATGGTTATGTTGAGTTGGCCTTATACTATTTTCTATTTATAGTTTCTCAGACTAGATTATTAAAAGGAAGACATAATTTTAAATTGAAATTAAAAGAATTAAAAAGTGACTTTATTTTTTATTGTTTTATAAAGCTTTTTGTTTTGACATAGTAATTTATATGTGTAAAGGGAACTTATTAGTTCATTTTTCAAAAAACTAGAGAGCCATTTTGTTTTCTTCAATTTAAATCAATCACACTAAATACAAAAAATATATGACCCTATACATAAATTACAAGCAAACAGTTAACATTTCATCCCTACGGCTTTTAATGTTTGTTTAAATTTCTTCCTTTAAATTCACTCTACTCAGGTGCATTATATTCCAAGGTTGGGGTTAAATTTCACTATATCTGCATATTTATAACTATACGAAATGTCCTTTTCACCCATCTCATTCACAATTACCAACAACCATTTGAACCAAGTAACATGATGATGATCATGATGCTCTTATAATTTAACAGAATATAATATATCTACTCTGTATATACTTTGACAACCATCTCTAAATTCCATTCTAAATCTTCTCCATACATTTTACAGTCATTTATTTAATATAATTTTGTTTTTGGTTTTGTCCCTTTGATAAAGACTTATCGGACATGTGCGTTTTGCATTTTGTTAATCAGATAAATATTCATAATGTCATATCATATATATTATATACGATATGTGCTATTTATAATGAAAGTCATGTAATATATAATAGTCTATAATATAAACAAGTTGAACGTAAACATAAATATATGCAGGTATATAATATTTAAGTTGAAATATTAAGGGGTTAAATATTTTTTATTCCATCTAGGAAGGGTATTTCTATTAAAAATTTTATGGTTTATCAAGGAGGAAACGGATGTATTAAAGTAAAAGATAAAATATATACCTCGTTATGTGTCACTAAATTTTCTATTAAAACTCAAATTTAATTAACCAAATAATTTCTTTTAATTTTATAATTTATAGACTGCATTAGTTGTCTACCTTACAACTTAACTGACTTTATAATAACAGATTGAGTCAATCCAATTTATCCATTTCTCTAATAATACAAAATGTTCGCGTGTCAACCTATTTTACTTTATAATCTTTTATGAAAGAATAAAGACAAAAAGTTCACTTCAATTAAAAAATCTTTACAAGAAAGTTGTTTGCTAATTTGTTAACAGTTTTACATAACAATATTATATGTTTTTGTTTTTGGAGTACCCGTTAATAATAATTATGATCAGAAACACAAAATGTGGTCCCATATATAAAAAAAAAATTAAAAAAAAATTATATATTAGTCACAGTTTGATTCTACATAAATATATTAATTACAATTTAATAACTTACTTTTTAAGAACACATAAAATATATTATGGTGGATGAAGAAGTGGAGAAAGAAGAAGTAGAATATGAAGAATGGAATTAAGGAAAAAAGATAAAAATTCATTTTAATTACATTGGATAATTTAATAAAGAGAACCCTTCCCAATCAATGTATGTATAATAAAACATTATATAATTCAGTGTAAATTCATTCTTGACGATTATATAAAATTTTAACCATCTTCTAAAATTTACCCTTTTTTATATAATAAAGTACCATATTAAAATATTTCTCTAGTCCCAAAGTATATTATTATTATTATTATTATTTTTATTCTCATTTTGTTGTATGTAATATCGTATCTTTTTCTTATGTTTTTCTTTTTTTTTCCCCCATTCTTCTTCTTCCACTTCTTCTTCTTTTTTTTTTTGTTCTTTTTTATTTTTAATAGCAATCTATCCATCTGTTTAGTTTGTCATTTTTCCTTAAGAAACATTATATTAAAACAGAAAATTTATTATTCTGATGAAAATATTTTTGTGAAAATAAAATTTACACAGTGAAAGAGTTAAAAAAAAATATTTAGATATATGAAAATATACAGACATACACTTATGTACATGTACGTAAAGAATATAGTCTCCATTTTCTTCTTCCTTTTTTATTTTTTTTTTTTTAAATTCTTCTTCATCTACTTCTCCACCTAAAATTTAATTAAATTTTATTATCAGTACCCGGTTAAAATTAAATTTATTATTACAGCAAACAGTTCATTATGTAACATTTGACCCTTTATATATATTTGTATATAACAAAATGGGTCTTCCATGTCACGCACATGAAAACACTTTAATGTACCCCAATCCTCAAACTTAACATTCTATCCCATATAACCACCTTACCAGTCAACTCATCTAACCCTCAACTAACCACACTTTTCTTTACCATGAGTCCTTATTTTCTGTATTATATACACAAAGAATTTAAACAAACCTCATTCTCCATATTTAAATTTGACTTATTTTTTATGGTTTTTATGTTGCTTTTATATTGACTCATTCTCTGTGCCACTTTTTCTTTTGACTATCTCAATTGTTACTCTCTACATGTGTTATTACTTAATTTATCTCTTATTATGGTCAAACAACAAATATTATATCATCCAAGTTTTAGATTTTATTTTTATTTAAAGCCATTTGCAAGACTGTCACCTATCCCCTCATCAAATAATCCTCAAACGAAATTATACAAATCCATTGCGTGACTTTGTAAATTCTAACGAGATTTGCATTCAGTTCATTCTTTTTTTATTTCTGCAATTCTGTCATTTTTTCTTTTATATATTTTTTTTAATTCATTTCAATTGGATTAAAATCCGCATAAACACGAATAAAAATAAACCTAAAGGGGTTAAATGAAAGAAACGAATAAAAAGAAATAAATTTCTATTTCGTTTATTTTTTTCTGTTACAATAAAAAAAAAATCAAATAAAGAAAAAGAAACAGAGCGAAAAAAAAAATATTAATATTCAATTGTTGAAAAAATTCCAGGAGATTCTCGTTGCGTAAATTATTCGCGCAATAAAATAAAAATATCCCCTATTTTCTACGTTGTGTTCTTTTTTTTTTTTTTTTTAGAAAAATAATATAAAATTCACAACCCTATCTTTGTATTATTTTTATCTCATCAATCTACTTTTTTTTTTCTTCTTTCCTCTATAGAGTCCTTTATTTTTATATTACATATTTTTTTCTTTATTTATATCGTTTCTCACTCTTTCTCTTTCACTTTTTTTCCTTATACATCTTACACTCTTTATATTTCCACATGACTTTGTTGTAAATACTTTAAAATTGGTTTCAAATATAAAATTGAAGTAAACCTTTTGTGTGCAAAAATTTATATTTGTATTTCCAGCTGTTCTTCTGCTTCTTCTTCTTCTTTTTATTCATGGCTTTCTCACTCATATAATGAAAAAGAAATAACAACAATAACGAATAAATTTCCATATCGCACTTTTATCTACCCCCCCCCCCCCCCCCCCTCGTTTAAAATATTTTAACCAAAAAAAAACTATTTTATATTTATTTTACTGCTGTCTCTTTCTTACCTATAATTTTATTTAAACCAATTCTTTATTTCTTTCTTTCTATAGTAGCATACAATTGTCATCTATATACCCAATTTGCTACAAATTTCATAACAATACAATCGTCACCTCATATAAAAATTTAATATTTAAAAAAAATGAAATAAAAAAGGGATGCAGATTCCAGAACAGGGGAGGATTTAACAGTTTTTTTTTCACCCTTTCCATAATTCATTTTAAATAAAGATATAGCAATAGAAATACAACGGATGGGTGTGTCAGTCATCCCATATTTTTCCCCCCCGTCATTGGTTTGCATTCGATCAAAAGTATGATGACGAAAAAAGTTAAATAAAAAACTATAAAATTGACAACTATGAAAATTGTACCACGAATCCCATCTAATCATAAATATATTTTTTTTTTGTCGGAGTCCCAATTTTTAAAAAGGGAAATAAGGAAGAAACTACCAGTGTCCTTGTGTTCTGATAGTTTTATAATAATAAAATAAATAAAATAAAAAAAGGGGTAGGTGCTTACCCTGTTTTTCTTTTCACAACAAAAAAAAAAAGAAAAGGAGACACCAAAAAAAAAAGGAGAAAAAATTTGTTTGAATAGACTTTTATTTGAGGTTTCGCCTTTTCCCTTCTATTTAATATTAGATAGATACAAATATGTACCAAACATTTACCAGATGTGTCAAGAATAACAAGAAACCATAAAAGAGGAAAGAAGTATAAAAGTTGAAGAAGGATAGTTTTAACTTTTTTCTTGTCTTTCGATTTTTTTTTTATGACTAACTTTTTATATTATTATTATTATTTAAATAATAATAATAATAATATGCAGCAGCCAATAGAAAGGATATAAGGATAACACACACACAATAATAATAATATTACATTGTATTTATCGTTCTTTTTTTGATTATATGGAAATTAGATTTTTATCCTTATCAAAAGAAAATTGGCTACTTTCCTTTCTGTTTTCTTTTTCTTCCTTCCTTTTTTTTTCTCTTTTTCCTCTTTTCGTCTTTTTTTCTTTACTTTACTTCAATTTTGTTCGGTTTTTCATTGTATCAAGGAACTATGCAATGGGTAGGTATTAATGGTGTAAATTTGTTCACGGTACAAATATTTTTGTCCTGTTTCTTGAATTTTTATATTTACAAAATTTATCAGCAAATAAAATAAGAAAATAAAAAATATTTCTGACATTTTTCCGCTTTTTCTTGTTCCTATTCTTGTTCCTCTTCTTGTTCCTTTTTTTTATCTTTTTTATTTTATTGGCAGATTATTTCGTGACAGTAAACTGTGAAGAGTTATTGCAAAATAATCGACGTAGGAAATAATTTCGTTTTCTGATTGGAAAGTAATCGGAATTTAATCGATTATTTTTTGAATGTTGAAGAAATTCTCCTACATTTGAAGTTCTCATTTCAACCCCAAATCATAACTGATGAATTCGCAGAAATATATTTTATGTATTTCTGTTGTTGATTTTAGCCGTTTTAAAAAAAAAGACAAACAGAAGACAAATAAATGGAAAAAAAAATATAAGAAAAGAACAAAAAATAAAACTTTAAATTGATTTTCCTCATTTCGTCCTGTTTTAATCACGCAACATTGAATTTCTCTCCCTTCTTTCGATCGTATTATTTTTATATCGATATAATTTTATTTTGTTCTTCCAAAAATTTTTTAAATCATTCGATTGAAAGTGATTTCATTTTTTCAGATCAAGAAGTGAGTTTGGTCTTGTACAAAAAAAATTAGTCCTTAAGCGAAGATTATCCATAATTTTAGAATCTTATGAAAAAGCATTAAAAGTTATTTTAGATTATGTAAAAGACAATGAAAGAAAAAAAATGGAATTTCTCTTTTCTTTCATGAGAGGAGGAATGGGATTACAATTCCCATTCATTCATATTTTAGAATTGTCTTGTATATTTTTTCATCGTCTTCATCTTTTCCTGTATCCCTTTTTTCTTTTTCTTCATAAATATTTCCCTTCTTCTTTTTTCTTTTTTTCTTTGGATTTTCATACAAATCGGCATCATGACATAAGAGGCAAAAGTGAATTGACGATAAAAAAAAAAGTGGAAAATTTAAAATGAAAGAATGAAGGAAGCAAAGAGAAAAAAAGAATGAAATTAAATTGAAAAATCATGAGCTTTTTTCACGGATGGTGACCCTATATCAGATTTGTCATAAATATCAAGATAAGAATATTTTTCTCTCATCTCTTTCCATCTTCGTTTTTTTTTATTGATTTTATATTTTATTTTTTATTTTCTGAGAGGACAAAATTTTTCATTTCCCATTTTTCGTTTTTTATTATAAAAAAATATTTTTTTTATGGTTCTGTAATTTTATTTTTGTTTTTAGTCTTATTTTTTTTTTACTGTATTCCCTTTTTATATTTTAAAATCAAATCTCACTTAACTTTCTCATTCCTTTATTATTTGGAGACAATCCTGCACTCATGACGAAATCAGGCCGAGTTAAATTGGGAACAAATCATGATGAGTTAACTCAATAGTGATTGAAAAAATGTTTCCATTACAATTGTTGATTCGGTATCCTTAATATATCAGAAATTGATATATGGTGGTCGAACCAGAACACAACATACTTTCATCTGGCTCTTAAAATATAATCTAAAAATGAAGAAAAATTCAATTTAACGTTATCATAAAATTTATTTAAATTTTGAGCCGAAAACCGTTTTTTTTTCAGTCCATTTTTGATGAATGCAAAACATCATTTATTCAAGTTTTTTTCAATGTCCATACATAAATATCGTTAGCCCTTTTTTATCCCTCAACAATAATATAATCTAACTATTTTTCATATTCGTTTCTATCAAATATTTGTTGAGTTTTTATTAGCTTCTAATTTCCATGAAAAAATATTCAAATAAAAACTAAGAGGGAAAACTGTCTAACAGAAATTACATTATCATTTAAAAACCACAAATTATTTAAATTAACTTTTTTTTTTTTTGTATTTTACAAGAGAAAGAAGAAGAAGAAGTGGAAAAAGGAAAAAAAATCATCTCCGTTTTCATTCCGTTTTTTTTTTCTCAATTGTTTTACATATTTCAATGTTTTTTTCCTTTTTTCTTCTTCCTCTCTACGTTTCATTCGTTTCTTTTATTATTTTGGAGTTAACTGAGAACTAAAAGAATAAAACGATATTCTTCTTCTGCATATAAAAAAAAATATATATATATAAAGTCTATAGGCAATTATCGAAGTTGAATTCCTTATGTTTTTTTTTTTCTTTCTTTCATTTTATTCTGTGCTTGATTCAAAATTCTTTGAACGATCTTAGAAAGAGCCTCAACGACTCCCATGAGATATAAAAAAAAAAAAAAAAAGTACCCTACTCAGTATATGAGAACCTTTCCACTTCCACTTCTTTCTTCTTCACATCCATTTCCAATTCTTCGTTTTATATTTTATTTCACTTCTTCTTTTATTTTTCTTTTCATTCTTCTACCATTTCACTCATTCCATTTCTTACTTTTCTTCTCTCTCCACATTATACAATATTTTTTTTCAAGATCAGACTACAGAAAACTATACAACCAATTTAGTCTCTTGAGTGTAAAACGGATATACATAACAACATATATACCTACAGTGTTTTTGGATAAAGTAGATATCAAAATTCCATATAGAATTATTCTCATTCTATCTCTATCTTCGTACACTATTTTTCCCCTTTACTCATCATAAGCTATAAGCCAAAAGGAAAAACGTAAAAGCTGAATAATTGTGTATATGAAATATGAATTTTGCATAATTATACACTTAGTCAAACAGATTGTAGGAAAATATATATACACAGTTTTTTTTTTTCTTCTTCTTCTTCTTCATTCTTCTTCTTCTTCTTCTTTTGCTTTGATAGAATATGAATATTTATGAATAAATTATGGGTTTTATTACTTTATGGGGAATTTTCAATTCTTTTTTTTTTTTTTTTTTATTTATGATTTTATTATTTAGTTTTATTTATTTTTCATTTTATATGTCTCAATATAATAATAATATTATAATTCATATTATAAAATTATTATTGCTTATGATTATTATAATAACGAATAATAAAAGTTTTCTTTCTTTCTTTCTTTTTTTTTTAAGTTTTATCCGCATAAATATATTTATATGATGTTTTCTTTTATCGTTTTTCAGTTTTTTTTTTCTCCTCATTTTCACATTATTATTTTCTTAACTTAACCCACCCCACCCACCCTACACTCTTTAAAGTAAAATGACTTAAATTAAAAAGAAAAAGAAAATCTATACGTGGCAGTGCTTGTAATAAATCTTATATTTTTGTTTAAATTCATTGGGAAAATTCTGTATTTATTCCGTTTGTATTTTTTTTTTTTATAGACGAGAGAAAATAAAGGAAAGTTATGTCGTCCCAATAGGAATTACTTCTGTTAATTCAGTGGGGTAAAATTACAAAAAAGAAAAAGAAGAAAATATAATAACGCAAGGTCAAATGTTCTGCGCTGAAAAATTAGAATATTAAGTTAAAAATTAGTGGGAAGGAAAACAATGATTCTTATTTTATGGAACAAATTAAATTTGTAAAATAAAATCAACTGAATAATTAATGGAGTTTTGTCAGTTTAAAATTAGTTCTTAACAATTTTGTGTATACGTTTAGAATTTTAATGGTAAAGTTTGTTACATCAGTGTTGCTTCTAGTAATATTTACCTGACCTTTTCTAATATTTGTCTCTGGAGAAAGTACAAGTTGCATTAGTTGATATTGTTAATTTTTATCGCGAGATGATAAAAGGATAAATTAAGCTTCTCATTGATTTACTAATCCCACAATTGAACCCAGTATTTTTTCATGGCATTTCGAACATTTCAACAAAATTCAATAATTAAAAATTAAAAGATTTTTTTACTGAAAATATTCCAAAATAGCACCAATGAAAATTCTCTCGTGATATTTACCCTAAAATATGCCAGAGATTAGATTTCAATTAAAAAAAAAAAAAAAGGAGAGCAAAAAAAAAAGAGATTATATAAAAGAATTGACTTTGACCCATCATGATGACCTATTTTTCTCTTGAAGATTTTTCTTAAAAAAAAAAAATCTTATTTCCTGTTTTCTCTCCTTATTTTTTTTTCTTCCTAAGAAAATAAAAAATAAATAAATAAAAATGTTGAAGGAAACATTATCATTAATTTCATTCTTTTTTTTTTTCTTACCAAGAAAATGTGGGCACGACCCTTTGCCTTTTTTTTTTTGTCTCCCTCCACATTTATATTTTTTTTTCCTTGTTCGTTTTTTTTTTTTTTGGTTTTTTTTCTTTTTCGCCAACCACCCTTCTCTTGTTAAAAAAGGACATTTTCAACAATATCCTTTTCAATTCTCTTCTTTATACAAAACAAAAATATCCACCACAAAATTAATCTATCAAACTAAACAATCCCCCGCTACCCTCTTTCTCATTGTTGTTGTGGGATGAGTTTTTTTTTTTGTGTCATTTCACGTTTTTTTCTCTCTTCTTCCTTCATCTTTACTTAAGTTTTTTTTTCCTTTTTGCTTAGAGAAAATGAAGAGATAATAATTTCTTCAAATTAACAAAAATTTTGATTGAACGTTAAGTCCTATTTCTTCATTTTTCGTTTTCTTTACTTTTAGCTTTGTCTTCTTCTAATTTCCTTGTTTTTCTTTGGTGTGCGTGTGCTTGTACTTTTGTGTATGTGTGTGTGTGTGTGTTTGTATTTTGAAAACAAAATTTTGTTATTTTCTTAAAAATAGAAAACAGAAAATTAATTATTTAATTAAAAAATTAATCGAGGAGGAATTTTTTTTTTTTATTTACTTCTTTTTTTTTTCTTTCTTTTTGCTTGGATCATTTTCATTAATCTTCTAATTAATATTCATAACTTCCGTTTTTCTTTTTTCTTAAAGAATTAAAAATTGTACCATCGTCCTTTTTATTGTGCCAAAAAAAAAAAAAAAGAAACGGATATTGTGAAAAGAACCGAAAAAAAATATGCCTATTTTATTCCTTCAAATCTACAACTTTTTTTTTTGATTAGGGGCAAGTTCCTTTACAAGTCAATGACGTCCAAAAGTTCCAGAAATATTTTTTCTTACATAAATATAATGAAAGGGCAAAAAAGCAAAAAAAAAAAAAAAAATAAGGAAAAGCAAAATATCTTTTTCAATTGACAAACGAGAAGGACACATTTGGATTTGTTAACAACAACAATAACAAAAAAAAAAACAAAAAAATAGAATAAGAAGCCCAAATATATAAGAAAAATAAAACAATTCAGATTTTATCTTGAGAAGACAATCTTATATAGAAGTCCAGTTAATTTGGACAATCTAATTCTGTTTGGGTTTGCTTTATTATTTTCATCCTTTTTCTATATAGAATATAAGTCTAGGATAGATGGATTGTTATATAACCAAAAAAATAAAAGGAGAATAGAACAAAAAAAAAAAAGGTTTGAGGTTGTTTATTTAACTTCCTCACATTATCTCATTCTATAATAATGTGCGTAAGTGTATATGTGTGTGTGTATGTATATGTGTATAAATATATATGTTTGTAGGCTTGTTATATTGTTGAAGAAGTAAGGGAAAAACTTGTGGTTTATGACGGTTGAAACCTGAACATGTTAGTTTAATCATTATCAGCTTTCGCAACATATCAAATGTCAATTGCAGAGGGGATAATTTTTTTTTCTATTTACACACGCACACACACATGCACACACCCATATATAATACATACAAATACAATTACAAATACATGAGCACACTAAAAAAAATGGTCACAATTTTCTTTTCTATTCGTTATTTTCTTTTTATTCTCTCTTCGTTTGTTTGAAAACTTTTTTTCTATTTTTATTTTTCTTTCTTTTATTTTCTATTTTGTTTGTTGTGTTTCTTTTTTTTTCTTTTTCTTTTTTCTTTTCATATAAATAAATATATACAATAATAAAAAGTAGTAGAGTCAAGTCAGTCCCAGACCTTAATTCCCACACCAGTAATTTTTGATTAGTTAAAGTCATATAGGAGTCAAGAAGACTAGTCAACGACGGGACTCTTGAAGATTATTATTATGCGAATAGCAAACTATAATATACACAAAAAAATAATACACATATGCTCATATCTGTTTATACAAAAGCATTCTCTAGACTTTTAAAAATCCTACCCATCTATAACTAAGACACCACAATACCCATCCAACATAATATAACATGTCTATATATAACTAACCACTAAGGTGGAATATAATAAGTGAAGTGTCCCTTCTCTTATATTCATGTCGCGTTTTTATATGATGTGTCTCTAGTATGTACTTTTATATAATACACAACACACAAACGTATATTTTATAGGCCTTGTGTTGAGGTCGAATTGGGTCTGGATAGTACCCGCGGGACTATCTTCTTTTGTTATATATGAAACGCGAAGTTTTTCTTTTTGTTTTTTTTTTCTTTTTCATCTTCTTCTTAGTTATATTGTTGTTGTGTTTTTCTTTCTTCTTGTTCATCGTCTTATTTATATGTTATTATTATTATTATTATTATTTTTCTTTTTCTTCGTTTTTTTCTTCCTATAAAAAAAAATGGGTATAAAATTGTATACGTTCCTTTGCGTTGGTTAAATTTTCATTTTCATTCCCTTTTTTTTTCATTTTTCCATGAAGAAGATATGTGTGTGTATGTGTGTGTGTGTGTGTTTGTATGCTAAAATTAAT
Source organism: Pedicia rivosa (assembly GCA_963082725.1). Taxonomy (NCBI): domain Eukaryota; kingdom Metazoa; phylum Arthropoda; class Insecta; order Diptera; family Pediciidae; genus Pedicia; species Pedicia rivosa. The sequence continues at coordinate 5,526,261 of OY720152.1, forward strand.
TTTATATAAATATATTCTTCATCAGGAATATGACGAGACCAAAAAATTGAAAGAAAGAACGATACAAAAAATTGTAAAACTTTACAAAATAATAAATATGAAACATTTTCAAACACTTTGACTTTCATATATTCATTTAATTTTGAACTCAACAACCGCCCATATATACCCCACTAATATGGGTATGTAGAATCATCGTATCAACTCTCTTTCTATTCTCATACTCTTTGACACTTATGTATACTCACACATATGTACATGCGACGAGAATGATGTGTTCCTGAACTTGAAACTTACAAAATTTTCATTCATCTTTATATCTTAAAACGAGTTGAATCTTCTCATGGAAAATGCCTTTTTTCTTTTCTTTTTTCGATAACAGGGGTGAATCAGCTATTCCTATATATGTTTGGGTCACTATATTGTTATTCATCAATTTCAATTCATTTAGTTGTGAATTGTAGAACTTCATCTAAAAGCCAATTCGATTGTCCTGAAATTTTTATTAATCCTTCTGGAAAATGATTGCATTATTTGAAAAGAAAATGTAAGAAATTCAAATGCTAGAAATATTAAAGAATATATCAGGATATCATTTATTATTGTTATGCGTATGCCGCCCCATGCATAAAAATCATAATACTCCACTGGAATATATTTCTCTATATAATATATTTTTGGGCGGTTTGACTTGGAAAATGTTTCTAATGTTATGAAATTGGGAAATTGGTTATAAAAGGTGTGAGTATGTATGTATAATATCGTATAATATATGATGAAATTGTTTATAGGCAGTAAAACGTTTCGATATTGTTTTTTTTTCTGTTGGAGGTGGAGGTTGAGATGTGGTGGTGTTAGTTGTTACATTGGTATGAGAGAGGTTTTATATGTTTTTAAAGGGAAAAAAAGGGGTTAGATCACTTGTGTATAAATATAGACAAATATTACCCAGTGTGAAAGTGAGATAGTGAGTGTGTGAGAGAAAGAGACAGATAATATATTATGTATTATAATGTTACCTTATATATTATTATACTTTACTAGACTAGAATTTAGATACAGGAAGATAGAGGAAGACAATGCGGAAAAGTTCAAAATTAAATTAGTGGAAAATTTGGTAAGAAATATAAAGGATTTATATGTTGAATAATTTAATACTTATTATGTCAATTTTTTTTTTGTTTTCTTTTCTTTTTTATTTGTTTTGTTCATTTATTTATTCTCATCTTGTATTTATTTGTTGATATTTTGTGTATTTTTTTTTGTTGTTTTCATTGAATTTTCTCTTTACAATTTAAAGTAAGAGACAAGATAAGTATCATTTTTATTTTTATTTTCATTTTTCTTCAGTTCTGTTCTGTTTCTTTTTACTTAAATAAATTTTTGGTTATGTTTTATAATGACAATCAATAATATCAATCATTTTCTAATCGTACGATGACTACAAACAGAAGATACAATAATGAAGAAGTGTATACTTTTACCTTTACCTTTACCATTAAAAAAGAAAACAAATAAAAAAAAAATTATTATTTGTATTTTATAAAGATTTATAGCAGATTTTTTGTTATTATTTTCTTCTTTTTTCTTAAATGTCGTTAAAATATTTAAACGGAAAAAAAAAGAAGAACGAAAAAAAAGAAAAAAAAATATGAGAAAAACAAGGATCTTAAAGTACCAAACGTATTTATTATAAATTATATTCCAAGATGACGTGAGAATCCATTTTAAGGATTATTAATTTATTTATTTTTCTTCTTCTTTTTTTTTTTTTTTTAATATTTATTTATTTTTTACGTTAGAGTATAGTAGGGGGGTTAGTGAAGTGGGTAGGGTTTAGTAGGTAAAGGTAAAGTATATATTCAGCATACTTTACGCCAATAAAATTATAGGCAGTTATATAAAAAGAGAGTGAGTGAGTGAGAGAGAGAGAGAGAGAGAGAGTATATTTAGGTGTAAAATAAAGTCATAAATTTCTAATTTAAGTACATGAAACGCCGTGTAATTATACACACAAGAAACAAAAGAAAAAAAATTATTATGTTTTCCTATTATCTTACACATACACATATACATACACTCAATTTGGTACACACATACACACACACACATATCTCTATATATAAAAATCTTGTATTTTATTTTATTTTATATAATTAAATGCGTGCGTAATTTTTTTTTGTTCTTTATTTTGTGTTCGTCTTTCCTTTCAAAAATGTTAAAAGAAGAAGATATTGTACGTGGATTATTTTTAGAGAAGAAAAGGTGAAATATTAATATTAACTTTTATACACATTGTAAAATGATGTTCTCCACCTTTTGTTTCTATTTTAATATAACAAATATTACAGAAAATAAAGAATAGGGGATGAGTTTTTATTCTTCAACTCTTCTTCTTCTTCTACTTTTACTTATTTTTTTCTTTTTATTTTCTTGTGTGAGGAAGGGGATGTTAGTAAGAAAATAGTAGAAGGTTTGATTAAGGGTGGTTATGTCTGTAAAATGAGAAGGAGTGCAAAAGGGTTAAATGCGTATATGCTTTTATTTATTATATTATACCTAAAAAAGACAAGATGGTGCTAAAATAATATAGAGAGAAGAAGAGTTGAGAGAATGTAAAAAGTTCCGTTTTAAAAGCTTAGAACATTGCTTTTTATTAGGATATTTTAAGATGAGCAAACTAGGTTATTATTATTTTGTAGGTAGAATAAAAGGGGGGAATAGTTTGATTTTAATATTTAAAAGGGGGTTAAAATTGTATTTCTTTTCATTTTTTTTCAATTCACAACCATCCTTGTATTACAAAATTTCTTGTTAGAGTAATTCCTAATGTCATAAACACCAGTTTAAAAAGCCCATCTTGTTTTGATTGTGTTTGAAGAAAATATCCCCAGGACATAATAAAGCACACAATAATAATAAATTGATGTGAATAAAACGTAATTGAATACTTTTTAATTTGTAAACAAAATAATTTAGAATATTTTAGAATGTTTTTTTTTTTTTTGTTCTTTGTAAAATGCTGTCTTGGGATTTAAAGGAGGATCTGAAACAATTTAAACCAGTCTTAAAATAACAATTAATTCCTATGGTTATTTTAAAGATACACGTTTTACAATCGAAATTCTGTAAAAGTGTTAATTGAATCCAACAGAGTATCCCAACGAGAATTTACTGAACTAAAATTGTAATGCAGTTTCTCAAACCAAATTTTTTCCAACATGGAAAAAACACTATACAGCTTCCACCAGATAATTTTATTATTGAGATTAAATAATAGATAGCGGAGAAACGATTCGATAGAAAGCAAGTAAATCATGCAAATACTTATTTGTGAATATTGTAATCTTTAAAAGAAAGCAGAACGCACGAATTATTACATTTTTACGTTTGACAATTATAATAGTTCAATCTACTTGTAATTAGACAAACATAAAATATTCAAACTGTGCGTACGAATGTAAAAAAGTAAAAAGAAAAATAGAAAAACAAACAAAACTTGACTTTCACATTATAATTATAATCGTAAAACATTTTCTGAAAATTATATTCTTCAAGATTATTTTCTACAGAACAGTAAGAACAATTTCACATTCTAATATATACGTTATTTTGTTTTTTTTTTGTTCTCCCCTTACCTCTGTATTTCTCTTCTTCTACTTCTTTCTTCTTCTTCTTCTTTTTCTTCCAACAAATTTATTGTTTGATAATTAGGAAATATTAATGAAACTTTACCTTCGTTAAATCACTATTAATCGTAAGTAAACGAAGTTATTTTCACAAAATACAAGAATATAGAATATAGAAGATAAAACAAATGAAAATGTTTTTCCATGTGTGTATATATATTGTCTCTGTATGTATGTATGCATGTGTGTGTGTGTGTGTGTGTGTATGTGAAAGTATGTACGTACACGCAAATATATTATGGGGAACATGAATAAATGGTTTTAAACTTAAGAGAGTTTGGGAGGCTGAATTTTATCAATGATTAATTACTTTCTTAATAAAAGTTTTTAGAGTGAAAATGGTATGAGTTAAAAGTTAGGTGCGATTTTTTTCTGTTCTTTTTCTTTTATATTTTTTTTTCTACTTTGATAGGAGAAAGTTGGTTGGTTGGTTGGATGGCTGACTGTTTTTTTTTTTCCTCTCTATATATTTAGGGAAGAGTTGGAATATTGTGTTTAGTGATTGTGTAGTAGAATATAATAAATATATATTTTAAGAGTAAATGAGATAGAAAGATGTTTGAATTATAATCGGCTGAATATGTTACATTTAAATAAATTCACATTCAAATTTGTATCAGGATATAATATTTTGAGGATTTATAGCTTTTATCATTTAGAATATCTAATTCAAAAATGTTATAATATATTTTTGTAACCGCATATCGTATACTCGTATATAATAATACATTTAGTATTTTAGAATATAGAATATTATACCACCATATATATATATATATATATGTATATATATCCTAAATATATTAGTCTATAATGTTAAAGTAATGGTGGTTAAAGATATAGGATGGGTAAAATAATAATAATATGTAGTCGACTTTAGGAATTTTACGGTATAGTCATCTAAAATATAAAATATATATATATATACGTTCAATGTACGCGTGTAGTAATTATGTTATATACACTTCCTTTTTTTTTTTTTATCTCATAAAAAATTTTCTCCTCTCCCAATGTATCCTCTACTTGTTCCCAATCTGTCCTGGACGTGTGTCTCTGTGTATCTTTGATAATAATAATAATGAAAAAAAAAAACATTAAGTACATAAATTTAAGCATTAAGGTTTTTTTTTTATTCTTTTCATTTTAATTGAAAATTAGGTAGTAAAAAAAGTGTCTGATCCTTTAGATTTGGTTGGCTGATGCTTATAAATTATAAATTTTTTTTTTTCCCATTTTTTGTGTTTTTTTTTCCTGTTGTGTGTGTGTATGTGTGTGTGTTTTTTTTTTAATATTAATATTTTATAATGTTTAAAACCATTTTTCAAGTGATAATTTAATTCCCTAGGATTTTCAACATTTCAACATTTTCATACATAAAATAATAGAATTTTTATATAAAATATAATCAGGATTTTGTCCCTTTTTGCATTCATTCAATTATGGCTTTTGAATTGTTATACTTAAACATTGATACTGGACCATTTATATAAATGTACCAATGACCACAATTTAATTCCTTATCAATTTATGGATTTAGAGTATTTCTGTGTGCTTTTCTTCTCTTCTTCTTCGACTATTTTTTTTTTGTAAGAAAAGGGTCTCTTTTGTATTATTTTATCCATAGACTTGATTTTTTTTTCCTTTCTTCTCCTTCCTTCTTTAATTTAATTTAATTTTATATGAATAATCTTAATTAAGAACTTTGTCATCCTTATTTGAAAAGAGGGTGGACTTTGTGGGTTAAAATTTATATAATTATGAAATGGTTTGTTAGTTAAATCCCTTATAAGGCATTAGGGTAAAATTTTCTTAACGTAAATTATTATACAACAATAACAACAACAGAAAAATAGACCAAATATAAATTGAAAGGATCGTAAATTATTTCACATAATTTTTTGTTTTGTTACATCAATCGATTAAGTTCTGTTTAGAAAATCATATATCGGCTCCGAACTGATATTTGGTTTCTTCAATATCCAATTGATTATCCAAATAACAGTAGCAAAAGGTGAATAATAATCTTAATTAAAGTTTCCATTCTTTTAGTTCATTACATAAATAATTATAATGATTTAGATTTAGGACAAAATATAAGAAATTCTACCAATAAAATAAAATAAATATTCAATCCTAATAAGCTCATATAATTGAACAGTTCTTCTTTTCTCCTATCAAGTAATCAATGACATCATTTCTATATTATATTCTTTTTCTACATCATTTTAAATTGACTTTCTATAATACTAAGTATAGACACAAAGGCGACCCATCAAAACTTATTTTATATTTTTTTTTTCTTCTTCTCGTATTTTTTTTTTTTTTTTTTTGCTTTCCCTCCATAGAAATCAATTTTATTTGAAAAGCATAGAAGAATATTATAATATAAGGGATATACCTTAAGCATCTCAAATATATAGACCTTCACTTTCTCACTCTCACTCTCTCTCTCTGTGTCTGTCTCTGTCTTCCTATATACCAATCTACAATCTACAATCTACTGTGTATAGTCTAATATATGTTGCACTCAAAAGCACGTGCGCCTAAGGGTTGGATATCCGGTTTCCGTTTTAAAGAAAAAAAAATATAGAAGAAAAATCTTATCCTTTTTTTCTCTCTTCCTTTTACAATCTTCGATTTCATTTTAAAATAGAAAAATAGAAGAAAATAAGAATGAAGAAGGAAAAAAGAAGAGATTTGCAAATAGACTGATGTGTGTCTCTATACTCCCGCTTTTTATGTATATAAATATAGGTGGTTGTCTATTTATATATATGACTGTATAAGATGTCTATTTATATATGCGTTTGTGTATGTAAAATTAGGTGTATATATATTATGTATGTATGTGTGTGTGTGTGTGTATTTTGTATGGTTGTATGTTGATATAAATAAAATTTTGATCGAAGTCAATCTAATAATAACAACAACAACAAAAACCGACAACCGATAACAAAAACAACAACAAGAGAAAAAAGGGCACATTCAGATTCTAATATACGATAGCCCAACTCTAACTCTACAAACATCTTCTATTCTTCCACCTTTTTTTTTTTTTTCTTTTTTCTATTCTCTACTCTTCTTCATCTTATATTTTTTGACAAAAGGTGTCTGATTTTTTTATGTTGCACATAAATCATAGACACGAAAAGAGAGGATTCGTTATTACAGTTGAATTAGCATTTTTGAAATGTTCAGGCCGAGAAAGAAGAAAAAAAAAGGATATGGAAACCATTTTTTTTTTGCTACTGCTTTATATATTGGATGTGAGATCGATGAAAGAAAAAGTATTTTGTGTATTGTGGAAGGTGGGTAAATTGTGAAAATAAGGATGAGAAAAGTAAAAAGAAAAAAAAAAGATGAAGGGTAAAAGGTTGAATTTATTTTTATTGCAGTGTCGATGGTGTTGATGAAAGATTGTGATGATCTGGGAGAGTCGTATGGTTTTTCATTTATTTTCATTTCGATATCTTGAAATATTATACATTTTTTCTTCTTTTCATTCTTTCCTTTTTTTTATATTTTATTTTATTTTATTTAATTTTATAGAAAGACGAGAAGAAAAAATCTTTAATCAAAATACAATGGACGCAACACGTGTCTTAACATTATTATTTATATGGATGAGGATTTATAAATTTATTTGTTGATAATTTTTCATATTGATTTTACTGAAATTATCTAAGTGGTACAAGATATTTTTGGGTTCTTCAAAAAGGAAAAAAAATATCATCCAATTGATTTTTTCAGATTATATTGTAGTGCAGGTCAAATTTGTTTTGTCAGGGATTCAGTTCAGTTAATCCCTTTTAGCTTGTCGATAATATTTCGGCATATGTACCATAGATTGACCCAACTGATGAAATACAATTAAAATTCTTTAGAAGAAATGATCAAAAGTATAAAAGATTTTTATAACAAAAATAATCGATTAATCGTTTCTTTTAAATCTCTGATAAAATCGAAAACAAAACCAACAATGCGATCATCAGTATTTGAATAAACAATATAATGTCTTGTGTTGTGTGTACATTAAAAATTAGAAACAATTTTCTATTTGTTGTTGTTAAGTAGAATAAAAGGAGAATGAGAGATTGTGTCTACGTTGAGTAGTGTAAGCAGTAACAGCAACAGCAGCAGTTGAATAGCAAAAAAAAAAGAATTTCATTAAAAATTCAATAGAACAGTTGTTACCCAGGGTGCTCAAACAAATCATATACATTATTATACAAAGTCCCGAGAGGGGTGGCAATATCAACCATACCTCCTCAACTTTTATAACTCATACCCTCCCAGTCAGAAATTATATTATTTGGATTATGATTTTAATCATTTTGTATACTTTATTTTTTTTTATATTTTGTTTGGTTTTAAGTTACGGGATGGGGAGTTTTTTTTTTCTTTGGTTTAAGTTTAGTTTAGTTGAGTCGGTTGTTTTTTATTATTCAAATTTTTCCATTCTGTTTATTAAATGCAATGTCATTGGAAGCCATAGCTAATATATTATTATTATGTATTTTGATTTTGCCAAATATATTTATATGAAATGAATCTGCGTAATTTTTTTTTTCACTCCCTTTCTCACTCTCTCTCTCTCTCTCTCTCCCATATAACATTCGCTGTTATACATCGTTTTTTTTTTTGCCAGGATCCCAATTCAAATTCAAGATTCAATTTTGTTATTTCATTTTTTTTTATTATGCAAATTGATGGGTATTTTTTGTGTATGCGTGTGAGTGTGTATTTTATTTGTATTATATGAATGACTTCTTATATATGTTTTCTCTTCCCTCTTTCTCTCTCTTGTGATAAGGATTTTTTCTTCAATATTTCTTATAATGTTCGTTACAGACACTTCCACTTCGGAGGGTTCTCTCAATATCATTGCCTTTATATATTTTTTTATTCTTCTTCTTCTTCACTTATATTCTTTATTTTTTATAATTTGATGAATTTAAATTCGATTTTATTTTCTTGAACTTATTATCTATCCATAAAGAAGAGCAGAAAAAAAAATATGTGTTTGATATGAGAAGAAAAGAATATAGTGAAGAAGAAGAAAAAGAAAAGGTCGTTTTAAATGTCCTCTGGATGTCAGGGTGCGTCTGATATATGTATTTTCCTATTGGTTTTTACGTCGTCGTTGTTTTTTTTTTCTTCTTTTTTTTTTTTTTTTGATTGATCTGTATGATTTTGAGATTTTGAACTGAATTCCATCATCCCTTAATATTATATTGTTGGGTCATTGGTATATATTGTACATGTATATTCAATGAACGTTGTATCACGTTATTCTTGTTTGTTTTGTAACAAAAGAAAAAAAAAATTCAGTTCTAATAAATTATTTTTATGAAGGAAAACAACAAAAAAAAAAACTGTCCCCTTATTGCACTCGTATGCACATTAGAGTGAATTTAGTTGGGTGATCAAACATACCTCATTGTCATTGAGAGAAGAAAAGTAAAAAAAAAAACTATGAAACTATTTTTTTCTACTGTTTCGTTGTTTTCATTTATTTGTGTGACACAAATAAAATATATTTATAATTTAGGGATGAGAAGTGTACCTATTACACCCCTCTTGGTTACAAGTTTTTTTTTGTTGTTGTTAGTGTTGCTTTCTAGGATAAATTTGAACAGATGTTCGGACAAATATAGGAACATTTTTATTATAAGTACAGGAAAATAGTCAGTGCTGGATACATTCCTTATTATTATTTTTGAATGAATTAAATGTTTTAAACTTTGATGGAAACAAATAAAGTCATATCATAGATGCAGTAGACTCAAAATAAACACAACTTACAAAATTGTTTTCTTATTTCATTTAAGGATTTTTGTTTATGTTTTTTTTTTCGGTTAAGGACGTTTGTTTATGTTTTGTTCTTTTATATTTTCGTATTTTTTTTATTATTATTAAAATGATATAAGTTTAGAGGCCATAAATCTTCAAACAAAATAATACAAAAATTTAAAGATAAAATATTGATGTATTATAATGTGCGTGTCTAAAGTTCCAACATTAATAACCTAAAATATTTGGACATACAATAAACTATTTTAATTGTTTTCGACGTTTTGATAAGAAACTCATTAAAAAAAAAACGAAAACAACAAACATTAAATAATATTTCGTAATTTCTAATTATAGAAAAGAAATGTGTCATGAATATTCTCATTTATTTTATATGTTATTACGAGTCTACTGTATCATATAAAGTGAAAGGAAAAAAGGACGAGGTATATAGGTTTTTGCTACTCGATAAATGGTTATCCCTTTTCTTTCTTGTTTTTTTTTTTTTTTGAGCCCATTTAAAGTCAAAGTTTTACCCCCTATGTAATGTTGTATCCAATCATTTATTGACTTGGGTGATGAAATTTTATTTTTCCATGGGATTATTAATGGTCAATGTGACATTATTTATGTCTTTATTCTGGTCGGTATGTTTTTATGAATTTTTATGGAAAAAAAAAAACAAACAGAAAGAAGGAATTATACTAAATATTATGTATGTTTATTTGTGTGTGTGTGTATGGAGACATGATTTTTGGTTGTGAACAGAAACAGTGAAGTAAAATAAAGTAAAAAAAAAAAAAAACATGCAGACATTGTTTAATGAAAAATATCACATAACAAACATTTACAATGAGAATTTTTATTATATACGTTAATACATTATAAATAAAGGTATCCTGTTTCATTTTATATTTTAATGGGGTAAAAATCTCAATAGTACCTAGTAGTTCCTAGAATTTATTATTGTTTACTTTACACATGTTTGGGGTCATTAAATTCACATAAAAATCACTGAAATACAAAAAAATATGAATTTAATACAACCATTTTTTTTTTCTTTTTGTTTTTTAGTCAAACGTAAAAAAGTTACGTTTATTGTTTGATTTTAGGAGTTTTTTTTTTTATGTTACGCGTTTTTTTTTTGTTGTTCATGACTTAATCACGATTTGTTCATGTTAAATAAAAGTGCGAGTTTAGTTTTGATTTCATAATTAATTTTCTTTTGTTGAATTAATTTATGTTTCTGATTTCTTAATAAGAAAATTTGGTTCATAAAATTTTAACCTTTTTTTTTGATAATATTCATTCACACAATTTTTAAAATTATAAGACAAACTGAAAAGTTTCTAAGAAAACTTATGTAGGAATTACTGCAACAAGATAACAAATAATTATGGAATCAATTTTAATTATTAATTTAAACAAATGAATTTTCTTTAATCAATTTTATGAATTTATAAATTTATTTAGAAAGACTGTTGATAAATTTCAATTATCCAAATCACTTCACTATAATTATTATTCATTTTATTAAAAACTTAATATTTTAATCAATAAAATTTTCATTTATGTTTCGTTCAAAGGTTTTCTACGTTGATCTATATTGTGTGAAAAAAAAAACTATTCTAGATAATTTATAAAGTTTTAATCCATTTTAAATAAGACTTGATAGAATTATAGATTAAAGAATTGTAAATAATTAACGAAACTAATTTTAGAGAATAATTATATAGAATTATTTAAAGTTGAAAATTGTAATTTTAGAAATTGTCATAAATCTTTCTTATTTTGTTGTAATTTGATTTTAATAAAAAATAATTTTATAATTTCATTGGTTAGTTTATAATTTTACAATAAATCGATATAATTGATAGATAATTCAAATATTAAAATAGTTTTGCAAAATTAATTGGAATTGATAAAATTGTACATCGAAATATTTATTTATTATTTATCATTTTTAGAGTTTTCATTTAATTCCGCTGATTTTCAAATTTTTAAATTTTCGCTTTTTACTATTTCCATTTTAATGTTGTTGTTGTTGTGTCCTATTTGTTGTTATTGTATTTTTATCAGAATTTATTCGAATGTCATACAAAGAGAGAGTTATATTTATTCTTATTAAATCTGAAAAAAAAAAAAAAATTCCAAAAAAATCTATTTTATGTGTTGTAGACTTATAGAGTTTAGAATCGGATATCCAGGTGAATTAACAAAAGTAAAACTATAAAACTATGAACACCAACATAGAAATGAATTTCAATAATACCATCAGATATTATTTTGTTTTTGTCTGCATATAAATAATAAACCTGGGAGCTTATTCATAAATATTTATAGGAATAAAAAAATGAAGGATATGGAAGAGTGTCACGACAGCTTAATATATAGAAATAAAATTGAATTGATGAGAATAAGGCGAGTATTGAATAATAATTAATTAATTATTTGTTGAAATCGATAAAATTTTTAGATTTTTAAAAACTGCACAACATAAAAGTTTTGAATGTAAAATAAAAAATAAGGTGCATCAATTTTAATCCATAAATCAATATTTTGTAAAAAATTCCTGATCAAACCAAATGAAAGAAGAAAAATTCTAGTTAGTCCAATTTCAATGGGTTGTTTTCCTGCTCTCTTTATATGCTAAAGCTTTGAGCTTTCAAACAACTTAAATAATTTAATTTGTATAGCATTAATTAACAAATAAAAGAAAAAAAAGTAGCTCATCAAAAAATCCATTTAGAATGTTAACAATTTTTTCCCCTTTTTATCTATTGCGTGACTTTCGATATAAAAGTGAATAATGAACAAAAATGAATTTATTATTTATAAATTTTTTTGTATAATTTTAAATAATAATTATGAAATAAATACATGTTGCTCTGTTATTAAATTTATTTTTATTTTTATTAGATATCCGATTAATAATTATTGATAATTACTCCACTCAAATAATAAACGTTATAGTTTAGAGAGAAAAAATTGCCTTTAAATTAAGGATCATAAATTCATATTTTACTTTGATTTTGTATATTTTTTAATATGATTTTATATTTCCACTAACAATAAATAGAATGAAACGAAAGAGAATAACAATTTAATAAATACAAGTTTGTCAACTATAAATATGTACAACATTAGAATAATAATAAATTTTTTCCTACAAGTGCACTGTACTAAATAACGAATAAAATAATGAATAAATACAACAAGAAAACTCAATGTTACATTTATTTTGAATATTTTGTAAATAAATTCAATAATCTTACACAGTAAATTAAAAATCGAAAGTGACAATAAAACCAACATATATATTGGGATGTTTCTGTGAATCAATTTAATAGAAAATAAATCTTTTTACTTTCTTTACTTCCTTTCTTAATTTTACATTAACAATGTAAAGTACTGATTACTTTCTGTACAAAGATTCTAGAATTTAAATTTCATCCAATTATACTAATAATTAAATTGTAGTTATAAAATTTGTCTTTTCCTTGAAACATTTATACGTTTGGGTAAACAAAAAAACAAAACCTTTTGACAGAAACAGAGAAATTTATTCAATAAAAATGAAAACAAAATTGACTGTGTAAGATAGTTGGTACATACAGAGTGAGAAAGAGAAAGAGAGAGAGAGAAAGAGAGAGAGAGATGAGAATTGAAGAGTACTACAATCAAATATCCAGCCAGAGAGTTTATGTATTTGAATATATATTATGTTTGTACTAAAAATAGAATCAAACTAAATTGACATTACTGAGCCATATCAAAGGATATTTTGATCGATATCCTTTCAAAATTGTTTGGTAAAATTTCGGTTTTTTCTTCTTTTTTTTATATCTTTCCCTTTTTTTATATTGTTGAGATTTATAGTTGTTTTTTATGCGAAATTGATTGAATGTTTTGTGTGTGTTCAAGGAAGCAATTATTCTATTTGAGTGGGATCCTTGAACAGAATTTTCTTTCTTTTTTCCATTTTTGTTTTTATGTTTTCGTATTTGTTTAGTTATGACACGAGACAATTAACTAGTTTTTGTTAATTAAAATGTAAGTAGATTCAGTAAGTTCAATAAAAAGTACATATGAATTTACATCAGTTGATTCTTATAAAACATTTTTGTAAAATCGTCAATTGTTGCTCGAGAAATGCACAACTACAGTAAACCTCATCACATTTTCAACAGAATTACAGAATTGTGTATACGATACAAATGAAAAATAAAAATCAATCATACAACAGTTTTGAATTAATTAAAGATTTTATTCTTTAAATTGAATTATTTCTGGGCATGACGTCAGAATTTAATAAAATATTAATTTTATTCTGCTAATATTTTCACAACAAAATTCTCCTACACACAATAACACTTTAGTAACCCATAATCTCTTTAGTGCCTGTCACAAATATTCTTAAACCTAATAAGCGGATAATGTCTTGCATGTTACATACTTAACATAAATAAGACATTAGACACTAAAGATTATGATCATAGATTTCAATAAGCGTGTATGGTAATGCCCTCTACTAAAAAATTTCTCTTTCCTGCTTTATTTTCTATTATAATTTTTTCACACAATTTCCAAAAAAAATATTTATGCAGAAAAATTAAGAATAAATTCAATTAAATTAGAAGAAAAATAATGAACTTTTCAATTGAATCAATAAATGAAAAAATCGCAGATATTAAATTTCGGTCTCCAAATGTACGTAGAATATTTTATTTTTAGAATTATGTAACAAATGTTTATATAAACTAATTAATAATATTAATTAAAATTCCTTCAGATTTGTAATTTTAAAAAAATGAGAGAAGAAATTGAAAAAAAAAACTGAAACTAACTCAACAATATAATAAGCGGAGTTCAAAGAATTTAATGAGTTCTTCTATTATTGATTTTTTTTTTGTTGATAAAAGTTATAAGAAAAAAAATAGAAAAAATAAGCAACACTACATAAAATTTGAATTACAAAGTTATACAATATAATAATCTCCATCTTTCACTATATAGGAAAAAAAATCAAAATATATTAACGTCCTTTACAATCTAAACCAACGATAAATTATTATAATTATTAAATGAAAGAGAAAAAAGAATACGCGAAGGATTTTCATAAAATACAATAATAATAATAATAATAATAATAATAATAAGTTATAAAATTACTATAAAACTAAAAGAATTAATCAATAAATTGATTTAATAATTCAACACTTATGTGCAATAACCACAAATCCAATTACATAGAAACTATGGACGAATGAATATAAAATAAATATAAACAGTGACGTATTATTCATAGTAAAATTCTCAGTCATGTTTATATTTAATTATTTATAATTTTCTATTAATATTTTTATAGATTCTTTAAAATTTAAAAAATAATAATTGTTTGTCTTCACACATTTAATCCTTAATGAATTATTCTCACCAATTATTAAAAAATTTCTAGAAAAATTATTAGACCTTCTAAATATTATTCCCCTATTTGGCTCTGTATTTAATGTGTTATCTACAATATAGATGGTAATACATACACACACACAGTAAAACAATATATAAGGATGTACATTTATTTAGCTTTGACTAGACTTTATTATATGAGAACAAGGATTCATAAACTTTTTAATAATAAAAAGGAGTGAAAATGTCTATTGGGACATTAGATGAAAAAAAAAAACATCCTCACAACAACAAACTTTCTTCTTTTTTTTTCTTCTTCTTATTATTATTTTGACTTGACTCTTTTGAACTTTTTATAAAAACGTTTATAATATAAAAGCTTTTCTTGAAAGAAGAAAATATAAAAAAAAAAAACAAAAGAAAAATATGGAAACAGCTTATAAGTAAAAATATTTTAGAATCACAATTATGAAAATATTTCCCATGAGAACAAATCATAAATAAATACAATTTCTATTCATTATTATTATTATTATTATTATTATTTGTACAGTAACAATTATATCTGAACGAAGCAATATTTTACTCATCATTTTCGAGTATCATGAATTTTCAGAAATTATTATGTGTGTGGTCTGTATTGTATCATGACCAATAAGTTGTAATGTTAAATGTCATTATTTTAGTCGTTCATACAGATATGAATTTAGTGACATTTATAATTTCTACAATTAATTTTATTTTGTATCTTTGAAAATATAAGAATGAAAAAAAAAATGAAAGATTTCGTTTGTTTTCTTCAAAAATCATTTATTATTAAAATTTTTAAAAGTGAAATTTAAGAATACGAACAATTATTTTCATTCTTATAAATTTTCTTCAACAATTATTAGTATTTAGAATTAAGTTAAGCCTTGGGCTCATTAAAGTGGTTTACAATTCTAATAATAATCAACACCTGAAATCACTTGTTCAAAACACATGAATTTAATTACAAAGTATTTTCAAAGTGATATTGCATTTCATTTTTTAATGTTAGAAAATCAATAAAGTTGATAAATCTAAATTCACAAAGCCAAATGAATTTAGTCGGTCAAAGTCATCACTATAAAATTTTTAATAAAAAGAATAATTTTTGATTTATTTGAATTTTGAAATTATTTTTTTATTTCTAAAAATAATAACAACAAAATATATGAATCAATCTTTAATAATAAAGTAGTTCCATTACATCTCTGTGTATATGTGTTTTTTTTTTTTTTTGGAATTTTAACATACGCTTATTGCCACCTACTCTTATACAGAATATATATATATATATATATATATAGTTAAGCAGTACAAAATATACTATAATATTTTATGTATTATTCATCTATGATAGAAAACCCTTTTTACTCTTTTTTTTTTTTTTTTTTTGCAAACATAAAAAAAATATATATATGGAATGGATAGAAAAGGAAAAAAAAAAAAATAAACCCAAACCCAAAGTAGCTATCAACTTTTGAATACGCGCTACGTATGCATTTTAAATTGCTCATAAATATCTTCATATATACGATACGATTTTATATTATGTCTTTCAATGTTCAAAAAACATATAGAAAAAAAGTTTTGCTTTTATTTAATCCCTGTATTATAAGTGAGTATGTTTGTGTGTGTGGGTGTGAATGCCTATTGAATTTTGACATCATGAAAAAAAAAATATACTCATAAATGTAAAATGGGAAAAAATATTTTTATATTTTTAGAAGAAAGACAATAGTGAAAAATAGAAAAATCTAAAAATTGTCTTCATAAAAGCATGACGTTCTTTAAATATTATCCTGATAACGTTCCTTCCTTCCTGTGTCTTCACAAACACAAATACAATAAATTAGGGATTATATTCATTAAAGATTTACCAGTTAATAATTATCTCTTAATAATGACTCTTGAATAAATCCGTTCTACATTCTAATGTTAAAAAAAAAAATAAAATATAGAAATAAAAAAGATAAAAATAAAGAAAATAATAAAACAAAAAACACAACATAAAGAAAGAAAATTTCCAACTAAGACTGATTATCCTGTTATACATTGATTTGTGTCGGCGTCACCTCGCGTGTGAAGCTCCTATTAATCCAATTTTACAAAAAAAAAAAAAAAAAAGAATAAACTTCACCCCACTTTTTTACATCATTCCCAAACTTACAATTTTACCACTCTTTCACTCTTTTAGTCACTGCTAATAAATGTATTTATATATGTGTGTATGTATGTATGTGTGTGTGTGTACCTAAACATAAACTTCAATGTATACACATTTGTGAATTTTCTGTATATACATTTTTGCCCATTAAATAACAACACCCAATGTTGTTTCACCCGAGGGCCTAATTTAGGAGCCATTACCTGATTTGGCAGAAATCAATGCAGTCCATTTTACAAAAAAAAAAAAAAGAAGCCGATTGTATATAAAATAAAATAAATAGAAGAAAATGAAGAAGAAGAAGAAGAAGAAAAAGAAGAAGAGATGACGAAAAAGAGAAGAGAAAAAAAGGGAAAATTGTTTGGGTTGGGTCGTTATCAAAGAGGGTTGGAGGGTATTACAGCGATACAACAACTACAGTAAAACAAGAGAGTAAAAACCAAAATCTCATAATAATAAATGTGAAGCCAAATTTGTATTGAGTTTTTTTTTTTACACAAAAAGGAGAAATCCTTTTTTTTTTTTGTGTTGGGAAATTGAATTAGGAATTTTCTTCCTATTTTTTCTTTCCTCAATTTTTTTTTAGTGGATTTTTTTTTTCTTCTTTTGTTTTTGTTTAATTAATGATGGTGATTTTTATATATATTTGTTGGGTTATGCATGTTGGCAGTATATTAAAAGGGTCGATCTATCGGTCTTCATATATAAAAGTGGGGTTGGTTTTGATACAATATTAGATCCTTTTTATAGAAAAAAAAATAACAAAAAAGAGTAGGGAAGAGTTTAGAATATAAATTGACTCAAGGGAAAAATATAAAATAATAATATTGAAAATCAATTTCAATTAATTTAAGTTGACGATGTAATCAATTTTTTTTTTGTTTCTTTTATTTTTACAGAAAAAAATCGTCTCTATCCAACATACTCTTTAAGTAGTTCAGAGACAGAGGATAGTCCAATTCATCGTAGTTTATATAATCGTCCATATTCAACACCAATACATACCCACATACATAATACACAACAACCAATTATATATATACCAACACCTGGATTAAGTGATACACCATCATCATCAGGTAATTTATCTGATGCAACATTAACTGATTCTGAGATTGCTTTAGCACGAGATTGTACACTACTTGTTCATAACGGTAAGTGTTTTTCTTTTTATTCTTTTCTATTTTCTTTCCTTTAATTGATTAAATAAATTGTATATAAGATTGAAGTGTATATATTTTTAGTATGTGTGTGATTAAGTCAAATTGATTTCATTTATTATTTGACTGAATTCAAAATAAAAATATTACAGAATTTATTTCTTATGCAACAGAATAATTTATTGAAAATAGAAAATTTTCTTTTCTTTGTATAAATCGAAAAAGAATTTTTGTTTAAAAATATAAACAGCAATTTTATTCAAATTTACTTTTTTACACTTTTGGTTACATAATCTAATGTCTCTACTTTTAACCTTAACCCTCTTAAAAGTGTTCAATCAATATATACTTTTTTTTTTGTTTGGGTTTGTTTGAGGGGGTGAAATAAAATTATACAAATTGTTAAAAAATGTTAAAATATTCAGTTTTCTTCATTTCTGTTTTTCTTTCTATTTTTTTTCTTTTTCGTTGTGGTCATAATTTTTTTTTCTCGGATATTCTATAAAAAAGGACTTGCTTCAAAGGAATGAAAGGGTTAAGTGCATAAGTGAAAAGTATAAAATTGTATATTTGAAAGGGATGACAGAAAATAATAAACACATCAAAAGGTTTTTTTTTTGGTGTTCTAAAAGAAGTTTCAGATTCTGAGTATTAAACTCTAACATGGAAATTAATTAAAACTCTTATTCCGTCATTATTATGAAATCACACAAAAATGGTGAATGTTATTTGATATAATTTTTAAGTAAAAAAGGTAGATTTTGTTTTCAGTTTAAAGTACCAACACTACAAGGATAATTTTCAATTAGAGAATTAACTAAAATCAACTACATTCATATATCGCAAAATTTTTGAGTTTCTTTTTGATAAATCTAAAATTCAATTTAACCTCAAACATTTTCTAATTCTTCTTCTTCAACATTTTATTTATACACAAAAAAAATATTTTATATATTTTATTTTTTTTCCTCCTTACTTACAAACACTCAAAGAATTTCCATTAACCTACCTAACTTTTCTTTTGTAATATAATATTATACGTATAAAATTGTGAATTATGTGAAGGGCATTATATAGGAGTACGAGGTTTCTCAAGGGCACTTGATGTCCATGACAGAATAAACCAATATGTGTGAGAGTCGAGTTATATATTTTTGTACTTTTTTTTTTTTTTTGCTTTCTTGTATTGCGTATATGTATATTACTGGTGTATGTTTTGTATGTTTACTTGTCCAATTCTTAAAGGTATATGTATAATGGTCACCCATAAACCAATTGATATTTTTCTGTTGGGAACGATCTTTGTGTAGTATATTGTATTAGGTAGTACTAAAGGTAGTATATACATACAATATAAAGAAAATTTTCTTCTATATTTTCCTTTTTCTTTTATGAAAGTCCATTTTACATTAACAAAATTTTTACTGTTCAATTTTTTGTTCTTTTCTAAGAAATTTTTATAATAAATTTATTGTCAACGATCAAACCTGAATTATCAAAATGAAAACAAACTTTTCCAATTTTTGTCTATCTTCACTTATAAATTACTTTCAACCTTATCTTCAATTTTTAATGCACTAAACGAATGTCCACGTTACCATTAAATAAATCTGCATCAAAAGAAAAAATTGGATAAAACACAAAAACTGGTTAGTGTAAATACAACATTATCTACCAACAATAAAAAGAAGGAAAGGAAAAAAAAATAAAAATAGGAAAATAGTAAAGAAGAAAAGGTAATATAATAATAATAATATAATGCAAGTTGTCTCAAAGAGGTATATACGCAATATAAAATGGATTTAATTGCGGTTATAAGTGGACCCCCAGTTATACTTGAGTTTCAGATTGATATATATATATAAAATTGTAATAAAATTTTATATATCCTTTTTTTGTCTTCATGATTTTAATGTTTTAACGGCAGAAGATGAAAGGGAGAGGGATAAAAAGCACAGATTTTAGTTTAGTTATTTTATTTTGTTTTCTATTATGATTACTTGTATATCCTAATATTTAATATAAATCCAACTGTTGACGTCATCATAGGTTTCTATTATTTTTTTTTTTTGCATTAAAAAAAAAGAAGAGAAATTGAAGAATTAAAAGGCATTAATAAAATAACAGTGTGCGTGTGTAAAATCCATGAATTATCTAGTCCTTAAAATAGAAATAATCATATAAGAATAATTGTTTATAAGAAACCACAATTGTATTTATATAAAATTCTTGAAACTATTCGTTCTCTTTTAGAATAATATCTAAATACTTTAAAAATAAAGACAGAAAAAAGAAAGAAACTCGATGGTACTTGGGAAAACCTAAATATAAATTAAAATTCCCAACAGTCACATAATTCAATGTAATTCACAAGTTAAGTGTACATCAGATATTCAACATCTCGCAATTTTCCATACGTTTTACTAACAAATATATACACACATATATACACATACATTTTCTTAGATAAAAAAAAGTAACTATGTATACATTACATAGAGTAAAGAAAAACGTTTTTCCCACTAATTTGAAAACTTTCACAACTCAACATTATTATTATACATATAAATTACTTAGCGTTTTAATAAATCAGTCGACTTCTTACAAACTATACTACTATTTACATGGTTCTTCTACCGAAAACCATTTTCCACTTCTTAAGTTTCTATAATATGAAATAAAATTGTATTATATTATATAATATAACATGAGGTGGTATAGGGGGGGTATAGAATATAGGTAGGGGTTTAGATATATGGGTAGCTTAAAAATGATAATATTATTGGAGAATGAGTAGTGAAATTTTCTTATAACAATTTTCTAAACAAGAATTACATTGTAAATATAATAAAATATTTTCTACACAGTAATTTTTAGTGTTCAGAAAATCCATTAAAAAAAATCAACTAGAATTGAAAGAACTCAATTGCGTGCCAGTGAAATTTTTCTTTTAATTTAACCTATTTTATTGAAATCAAAAAATTTATGCTTACTAAACTTTACCAAATCTTCAATTTTTCCAATAAATATTGACTTTATGTTGGTTTTAGTAAAATTTCAAGAAACATTCGCATTCAGGACGCAACGAAACTATATAACTAGATTCTAGCAGTTTTAGTTAGTTTTACTAGATTGTAAGATTTACTAGAACTAAATTAAGTCTTTTAAAAAAATCGTCCTCAAATTCTTAAAAAACTAATCTACTTATCAGTATTAGCGAAGATCTTATATTGAGACAATCCACTTTGTTCAATATTAAGAATTAAATGCTAGTACAAGTTTAACTAGAATCTCATAAAAATGTTGAAATCTCTTTCTAGTTAACAATTATATTTTGCTAGTACAAAAATTGACTGTGTATGCTGAAGTCAAAGTATAAAGTGAGAAATATTATAATGGTGGTGTCATCCTCTCCCTATCTCATACTTTTCAGTATCTTAGTTATCATTACCCTACAGAAAATAGTCACATGCCCAGCATTCTTATTAGGTGTTTATATTGAAACTGGCATGGATGTTATACTTAGATGTTGATGGTAAGGGAATATATATAAGACATATCAGTAAAAGAGATGGAGGTAGAGGTGGGATGTTAAGGTCAGACGTGAGTTTTTTTTTTTACTATATTATTGTTGTTTGTGTAACGTAGGCAGAGTCCAGAGCCGCCGATGTATAGCCGCCGCAGTCGGTTTTTTCTATTAGCCGCCTTTAGCCGCAGCTGAATTCACATTTCATCGGCTAAGCCGCCGCCGCCGGCGCCGATTGGTTTTCGGCTGAAGTCGGCTAACTTCATTTCGGTATCGAATTCGTATTATATTTGTATGGATTTCCTGTTATGTGTTTATTGGGTTTTTCAATGACATAAGAACATTTTTTTGGCGCATTAACTGTTTTAGAATATTATTTATCGTGTTGGTTTATACTTTTAATGTTACAAAAAAGGTGAAATTAAACAGAAGAACAAATAAAAATAATGTGTATTCGGCTTACAAGTTTTGTGTAATAATTTAAATATTCTTTTTCTATATATTTTAGTTTAAAATTTACAAAATTTTAAGATGTTTGATTCATCGTCTGAAGAATCGCTAAATTTCAATGACTGCAAATTGTCGTTATCTGTAGTAAATAATGGAGTCAAAAGTGAAGCCAAAAAACATTTTGGAAAATTATTAAAAAACAACAAAACAGCATCATCCAAATTCATTTTCTGTAGAGAGTGTTTTAAGAATAAGGAAACATTAAAAAAGTTTGTTTACAATCAGTGTTATTATTATTTGATCTAATTACGTTGATAATTGCAGGTACAGCATAACAACATCCACATCAAATCTGACGCAACATTTGGAAGCTAAACACAATATAAAGACAGTCAAAATTAATGAAACTAAAGTGCAGAGAAAAATGACAAGCATATTTTTAAACTCTGTGAAAAAGCCAGAAAATATCGAGACCGACAGAAAATTTACTTTAGGGCGTCAACTAGCTCTACTTTGTGCCAGATCACTAGTTTCGTTTAATTTTGTGACTTCCCAACCATTTTTTGATTTTTGTCAGTCAAATTCAATCATCAAAGAAGGGGAAAAATTACCAGATAGTTGTACTATTTCACACGCAGCATTAGATGACGTTTATCAAATGGTTAAATGTGAGGTATTGAAAGTTACAAAGGAAATTTCTGGTGGATTCGGAATTACATTTGATTGTTGGACTGACAACTTTAAAAGGTTAAAAAAAATGTTTTTCTTGTTTATTACTATCTAATACTTGTTTAATTCCAGACTTTCATACATAACATATACTTGTCATTTTATAGACCATACTTGGTCATTGCGGTCAATCACTTTACGTACATCACAATTTCCTCATCCACATACAGGAGAGGCTATTAAGAAAGATTTTGAGTCATGTTTAGCAGAATATAATCTAAGAGACAAAATTTTTACAGCGGTTACAGACAATGGATCAAATGTGGTGAAATCATGTCGTTTAATGAATGTAAATCGTCGCGGATGTCTCGCTCATTCAATTCATAATTTAATCTCAGTTGATTTATTGAAACACCAAGATTTGGACTATGTCAGAAATTTAATTCAGAAATTAAAAATTATTTACAAAACTTTACTGTTCCAATTTGAAAAATTGCAACAAATCCATCAAGCTTCTCAACAAGAGGAATTATTGAAATTAATAAGTGAAGCCGAAAATATTGGTAAACCCCTTAATAAATTTAAAAAAAATCTCAACTGTTAAATATTTGATATTTTGTTTCAGACGAAATTCTAAACAGTGAAGAGCAAACATCGAATTTTGATACATCAACAACTTACGGTCATCACGAATTGAACAAAAATATTAATTCCCGGTTTACTACAATTAAAAATTCAAACGAAACTCGTTGGAATAGCATGCTTTTATTGTTTCAAAGCTTTTTGAAAAATAAAGGTAATATTAAAAAAAAGCATGTGTTTTTTTAATTTTCTAAGTATTATTTTCTTCCTATAGATACTATTAAACAATGCCTTCAACAAATGGAAAAGTACGACTTAATACTAACCACAGAAGAGAATGATATATTAGTCGACTTTAAAGAAATATTAGAAATATTTCGCGTTACTACTGATATGCTCCAAGGCAACCAATATCCTACAGCAAATTTATTTTTTCTTTTCTACTCTGAAATAAAAGATAACATCAGTATTGAATTAAAAGAATTGCGTTTTCACAAAGATAAGAAAAAACTAAAAATGTACGAAATTCTTAATAACAATTTATCAAAAAGGTTTATAATTACCGATGATATTTTCATTACTGCATTTTTGGATCCAACAATGCAGAATTTAAAAGAAATGCAAGAATATATGGAAGAGATAGAATTAACTGAATTATTAGAAAAAAAATCAATGAATATAACTTAAAATTAATTTATAGCAAAGATCATTATCAACATTTTCAATCAGATGGGATGAGCCCAAAAAAGAAATTAAAGCTAGCCTTACTTCAAAAACATTCTGTAGCAACTAATAACAGTGATTCCACTGTTATTAAAATTGAATTGGAAAAATATATGCATAATAAAGTAATAGAAATCGATGATGTTCTTTCTTGGTGGAAAACAAATTCTACCATTTTTCCAAATTTAGCGCAATTAGCTAAAATATTTTTAAGCATTCCTTGTACTAGTGCTCCTTCTGAGAGAAATTTTTCAAATTCTGGGAATGTTATAACCCAAAAACGATCTCAAATTTCATCTACCAAGGTAGAAAAAATTCTATTTATACATGATAATTTTGATTATATTAAAAATATGAAGCAATAATTATGCAAGAAACGAGAATTTAAATTAAGATAATAATTAAAATGAAGTTACCATTTTGTTTCTTTAATATTTTTTTTTGTGATATTTTATTATTATTTTATATTATTTATATTTTACATTATATTTTCTTACTAATATCATTTTTATGTTAGTAATTTTTTTTTAAATTTCATTTTGTGATATTTCCTTATTTTTTATTTTGATTTAATATGTTTTTATTTTTAGTAGTATTTGTATTTTATTTATGTCGTTCACGAGTGGATTTTTTCAATTATGTATGCATTTAAACAAAAATTTGAAATAAAAAAATTGTATGCATAAATATAAAAGTGTTTCATTAAATTGGGTGGCTTGAGCCGCCGCCGCCGATTGAAAATTGTAAATAAGCCGCAGCCGAAAAAAAAGCATCGGCTCTGGACTCTGAACGTAGGTAATATTCTAGTTTTCAAAATTGAAGAAATTCTTGAAATTTTGTCAATCTATAAAATAGAGAAAAAAAATATAATATTGAATAGAGTGGATTGAGATGATATTAGGGAGAGATCTTTTGTTATTGAAATGACAAATTGAAATTGATATTACATAAAATCTTATTATTATAAAAGTGCATTTAGTTATAATATTTTCTGTTTCTATGAACAGAAATTTTGCTTTGAATAATAATAATTAAATTTTGAAAAAAGTATATTTTCTTTTTATTTCAAACAATAATAAAATAATTTAATGTAAAAATATTGAACATGATTTAATTAATCGCCCCATTTTTATGTCAACAATGTGACCCTTTTATCATAATCTAATCAAATAATATCTATATTCGTAGAGCCAATATGGCGATAAAGTCAATGTCCAACAAAATAAAGTATAATAAAAAATAAACAAACATTTATCCTTTTTGTTCAACCTTTTTTTTTTTTTTTTTTCATTCCCCCGATTGAAGGCAATCCTTAAATTCTTTATCAAAATATATACAAAAATTTTAGATTGATTTTTGTAATCAAATTAAATAATGAAAAATATTCTTAAATCCTATTTTTGTTTTTATTTATAAATTTTCTAAATAAGAGTCCATTGAAAATTTATCCCTTTAGGGATATTATTATTATTTTAATACATAAACTAGTGATAGAGAAAAGGGATTTGATTGTTTTGTCCAAAAATGCATAACAAAATCAATCAATTTGACGCGCGGTCAGTGTCTCTGATGATCCGTTTAGGGGTTAATAGCTAAATTAAAATGTTCAAGAGAATATTGACAGCTGTATAATCATCGTTAGTCAAAGAGGACCAAAAGGATTTTGTTTTATTTGTATTTAACCAGAACAAACAACTTCTTTTACTTTTCTGTCTTTCTTCTTTCATATTCTTTTTTTTTTTTGTGTCCTTTCACAGATTTCAGTTTGAGGATTATTTTTATAGCAAATACAAAATTGTATTTGTTTATATGTGTGTATATGAATGTATATGGATAAATGCGTGTGTTTGTGTCATTGTAATGATGATGTAACTTAGCTCTCTCTAGAGTATCAAAACTTTTCGCTTTTTTTTTCTCTTCGTTATATAATTTTTTCTGTTCTAAAGGTCAAACCTCACAAATTCCAATATATAAAATTATAACTTTTTTTTTTTGCTTTGTGAATTACGTCATACAGCTCAGAGTGGTCCTTATAGTATCCTTAATCTTTTCGTTTCAACTAGGTGTATATATTTTTACAAGTTTATTTCAATTTGATACCTTTTGGTAGTTTCTAAGTTTTGTTGAAAAAAAAAAAAAGAATATGTAAAGTCAAAAAGTGGGTCAACAACATAATCGTAAATAACGTAGAATAATATTTATGATATACTTTGAAACTAGATACAAATATGGATTCTGTTTACAAACAAATTTTGTAAATACAATTCTGTTAACAAATATTTTTGATCCTAGTAAATTATTATTGCATGACTAAATGCCATCCTTCAGTACAATTGTTATTATTTCAAGAAATAACTTTATCTAAATGTTTCAGCATTATCGTTTTAAAGTTTTTTCCATAATTAAATTAAATCACAATTTATAAAATATGTCCAAAGGTTTATTACATTTAGATTCAGGTCAATTATATAAACTGTTGTTTCACATAAAATTTCCTGTTTCTTTCATTCGAATCTAAAACAAAATTCAGGTAATAAAGATTTCTAAATTAAGTCAACCCCATCACATATACATACATATAAATAGAATAAAAGATACAAACATATATTTATATATATACATATAACAAGACAGACATCTTAATCACTTTTTATCTAAATTATCCATTTTGAATAAGATTTATCTTTCACACATCTATCTATTATTATTTTATATAATTAATTACAGCAATAACTTTTCAAATTTTCCACAAGAAAAGGTTTTTTTCTACTCATTGAAATTAATCCCTTATTCAAAAAAGAGAACTAAATACATTATCTGAGTGTAGTTATGCATTTTGGACAATAATATATTAAAAGTAGAAAATCAACCCTTTTGTATTTCTATTTTAATGTTGGAGGTGAATGGAAAATGATGGCAAAAAAGAAAAAAATATAAAAATAAAAGGAGCAATTCTATTTTTCTCTTTCTACTCCATTTTTTTTTTTTTAGTTTTTGTTTTTGGAATGTTCTTGTCTTGTTATAATATACACATAAAAATTTACTCTGTATATGGGATGAAATAAGGGTCCAAAAAGAAAAGGGTATTTTCCTTCCACTTAAAGAAATTAAATGCTATTATTTTCGATGTATAAAAGTCAAACCACAAATTGAACAATGTTTTTTGTTGTTATTTTATTATTGTTTTTCTACTGTTGTTGTTCTCATTTGAAAGGATTCAAACAATTTTCTTCCAACATATTTTTTTTTATTCTTTCTGTTTTTATTTTATTGGAAAAAATCTCTAATCTTTATGCCTTTAAACCAAAGAAAATATTATTTTTAAACGGAACTCCCATGAGTCTAATAAACTCGTAATTGTGTATGTTAAGATGACGTCATGACAGAATTCTTTCGTACAGAATAACATTTTTCATATTCATTTGATTTGTATTCAAAGGAGAAAATATTTTTCAAAAAAAAGAAATATCAACAAATTGTGTGTGTGTGTGTGTGTAATTTCCACGAACCACAATAAAATTCTACTTCAACAATGACAACAATGACGTTGTAGTTAACTAACGTTATTTAAGATTAATACAATGCATGATGATGAACATTAGTAAAGTAAAGTAAGTTACTGCAATTTACCATTTTATTTTCATACATTCTTAAATAAATTGCATTTTTCCTTTCTATAAATTTTTGTTTTATTCTTTTTCTTTGTTTCTTTCATTTTTTGTTTTTGTTTTCTTTCTAAATAACTCATTTGTTTATTTCACATGTTTTGTCGTTGTTTTTTTTTTTTTTTTGTTTTGTTTGGGGTTGATGAAGAGGGGTGTATATGAAATGAAAATAGGTTTGAGTGAATTAAGGTGGTTTAGAGAGAGAGAGAAAAAAAAGGAAAAATATGATAGATTGATCTCATTTAGATGATGAATTTTATGATTTCTTATTCGGTTTGAATTATGGTCGGTAAATTTAATACAAAAACAAAAAAAAAATACAAAATGAAAATACACAAAAAAAAAAAAGATTATATTATTTTTATGATATATTTTTCATCTGAATTTGACGATGAAATATATTTTTTTATTTATTTTTATTCGCTCTTCTTTCTTTCTTTCATTCGTACTTCTTCCTTTCTTTCTTTCTTTCTTTCAATTTTTTATTTTTTCTGGTTTCCTCATGAGTATGTTTTATTTTTTTATTTTTCATTTCTTCCTTTGTTTGTTTGGTTTAGTTTTTTCTTCTTGTCGATATGAAAAAAGACGAACATGAAAAAACTGGGGTTGTTCCACAAAATAATAAGAATAATAAGAATTGGGGGAAAGGGGTGAACGTACATACAGTCCATGATTATTTTGGTGATATTAAGTTATTTTTGTGAATAATTGAGAGTGAAAATTTATATTTTCTATCAAATTGAGTCATCATCATAATAGAAAATAATAATCGAAAAATAAGAAAAATGTGTTTTTCCCCTGCAAAAAATGGAAAACAGAAAGGGAGTTTTATGAATTGTGAAATTATTTGAATTATTGATAAAAAAACAAGAATGCATGCATACCTTCTATTACTGCACATAAACATAAACACACACACACACATGCCGATAATATACTTTCCAAAATTTCACACCACAAAGAACGTATTTCTAGGGATTCTAATTGACTTCCGTTTGGGGCATTTATAATTCACAAATTGAATATTTTATCAATCACAAAAAAAAAAATAAATAAATAAAGTTCACGTCCCATTCAGAGTGAATGAGAAGGGTAAATGGAGAAAGAGTTTAAAGGAAAAACCTGGATTGGATGTAAATTTCTTTAGCCACTTTCCAAAAGAAAGGAAAGAAAAATGGAATATTTGATAGAAAATATTCCCACATACACATGTAAATATTATGTTAATCAAAGTGAAAGGATCTTAAACTTTTCAATTTTATGTAGATATGTTATATAGGTAGTCGAATGCATATAGTATATACAGATATATGGAAAGTGAGTGAAAGAGAAAGAGAATATTTCACTCAAAAAATATATAAATAAAATTATAGACAAACAACAAGAAAATATTATGTGAAAAAGTGTTGGAATAAATTAAAATGAATTTTACTTGTTTTATATTTTGTTTGTTGTTTTAATTACACCTTTTTTTTATGATGGTTAAATTATATATTTTAGAGTGATGGGAGGATTTCTTTGATCACAAAATAACCAAAAAAAAAAAAAATGAAGGAAGGGTAATTTGGTTGTTTGGAATACTCAGAAAATTTAATTTTTGATTTGAATTAATTACATAAAATTTTCTTATTTGCATTCTGCTTCTAAATTGAAAATTTAGAAATTATGAAATGAGTCAAATGAGTCACCATTATTATTATTGAATGACCAACACAATAATTAATAACATTTTATTCAAAAGTATTTATTTCTAAAAGCGAATTGTTCAATAATGTAAAATCGAGAATTTTACACTCTACTGAACCCACACACACACACACAAAACTCATATGAAAGTGTTAAAGAGAAATACCTTGTTATAGAGGTGATCTAATAAATACATTATAAAATAATTGTTATAAAATATAAAATAGCATTGAACTAAATCAGCAACTATATAAATGGTAAAATTGTGTGTGGTTGATTTTGGAAATGTTAGGTTAGAATTAATTTTCCTGCATACAAATTTTCACTATAATAGACTAACTATAGAATACTAACAATATTTTGTAAGCATATATGTATATTACGTAGGGCTAGGTAGAGATAGACATTTATTCATTTCAGATAAATTTAATTTAGTTTTATTTTAATGATTTATTTTGTTAGAAAAAAACACAAAAAAAAAATGGGTATGAATGAGAAAAAAATTTAATGTAATGTGGAAAATGTGCCTATGTGGTTTTCATGGATGAATGTGTTCGTGTGTGTGTACCAATGAACTAACTAACCAAAATATATATGTACCATATTGTGTGTGTGTATGAGTGAGTGGGTGCATATGGTATAAATTTGGTTTTAATATAGGAAAAAAGGACATCATTATATGGGTCCACAGACTGTAGACTCAATATAGACGCGAATAAATAATATTGTGTAAAATAATTTTCCATTGTTTTTGGTTTAATTTTTTTTTTCTTCTTTCGATTCATAAATTATTGACGCTCGTGCTCAATTGCTTTTAAAAAGTCAACAAACCTCTTTTATATTATTATAATAAAAGCTTAAAAAACATTAAAAATAAAATGAAGAAGCGAAAAATAAAAATTATATATAATTTTTATATCGTTGGCATGCACAGATCCTTCATAATATAATTTTAAAAGAATGTTAAAACCATAATATTATAACCAAATCCACATATACACACACTAACACAAATGTATACACGCACGCAACATACATACACACACTTGTTATATGTAGCTATAAGAGACTTTAGGTTACAGTAGGGGCAGCCTATAATCCCAGAGAGATGAAGGCAAAGTAAAAAAAAAAAAAAAAAGAAGAACAAAATTTTGGTTTATTTGATTTTTATTGAAGAAATAAAGGAAAATTGTTGTAAAATAATAACGAATTTTTTGTGAATAAATTCGAAGAGAAATTTGAAGAGCTTTTAAGGTGTTTTTCACTGTGTTCAATTCAAATCCTCTAATGCTGTTAATAAATTTCAGGGATGAGTCATATAAGCTCATACAACCTCATACAACCTCATACACACACATTCACCAACTCACACACACACACACACACACACACACACACACACACACACACACACACACACACACACACACACACACACACACACACACACACACACACACACACACACACACACACACACACACACACACACACACACACACACACACACACACACACACACACACACACACACACACACACACACACACACACACACACACACACACACACACACACAATAACTGTCACAATAATTTCACATCTAAAAGATGTTCAATGTGTACATGATTTTTTTATGATGTAGGCTCTAAAACCAATTCGACTCTGTAACAATAATATTATACAATACATACTGAAAAGCTAAAATAGTCACATCATATAAAATATTATATGAAAGAAACTGATATAAAAATAAAATGTAACATCTTCTTCAACGTTGTTTTTCTCTTGTATTATTTTTTCTTTTCTTTTCTCTTATTCTTTTCTTTGCCTTTTTTCTTTTTGCTTTTTATTATTTTTTTTTTGTTGCTTTATTTTTCTTCATTTTCAGTTATGCTACTGCTAAACGAACGTATAAAAATACATTTAATGGGTATAGCGGGGTAGTTTACGTTTATATAAGAATAACATATGAATATGTTTCTCTCTAATATGTATGTATATATATGTGTGTGTGTGTGTGTATGTTTATAAAGTGTTTGTTAACATCAACTAAAGCGACGAGACCAAAAGCAAAAGAATAAGAAGAAGAATATGAGTACATTATATAATAATATATGGAATGAGATCAGCTATGTGTATATGTTAGTACGAGTGTAAAATGAGTAAAAGTCTAAGGATCCCATCAAATTTGTCTCAAGTATTGAAGTAGTTAGGATATGTTTTACTTGATTTTTTTCATATCGTCTTTTGTTATTATCTGTAGTTTTTATTTCTTCTTTTAGCTTCTTCTTCCTCTATAAATATCTATTGTTTGTTGTTCAATAGATATTTTGTTCGCAGAAAAAAAAAAAACAAATACAAAAATAAGAACAAAAAAAAAATGTTAATGATTATTAAAGAAGGGAAAAATATATTCTGTATAAGGAGAATAAAAAAAAAAAACAATTCATAATTATCGATAATGCATTGTATCGATTGCAGGGGATTCTTTTTTGTTGTTGTTGTTTAAAGTTTAATGAAACTTTTTTTCTATCAGTGCATACACGCATACATTTATATACTGTCAATCAGTGTCTCAAGTCACGATCAAATCAACTAAAAGTTTTTCTTTTCTATAGTGGAAAGACAAAAAAAAAATAGAAATAGAAATAATAATAATAATAACCACTATGTAGATATTTTATTAATAAACCACAAAAACCTCTTGCATGCATGCATTTAAAAGGAAAAAAGAAAAAAAAAACACGAGATTATTTTCTATTTGTATCAAAACTTATTTTCTTCTATATATTGTTGATCTCTGGGGATAAATTTATTATTATTACATAATAATACTGGAGGTGGTTTTCTTCTTCTTCTTCTTCTTCTTTGTGTACATTTGGACACAGATATTTTGGGGTAAATTCTTTGAGGTTAAGTCAATCAGTGAAAATATATATTATTATATTTTGTTGACCTCCCCCGTCTCCCAGTATCACGCCTTCCTAATCATTTTACAAGTCAATTTAATGTTCTTCACTTTTTGTTAATTTAATTTTCACAAATGTTTACCCACATTAAAGAATACAGAAACCCACAGAATGTTTACCAGAATGATTTAAAGTAAATTAACAAAATAACAAAAATAATAATAATATTTAAATTTAAAAGACTAGACACCTTTTATGTCTTAACGTTTACGTCTTACTTGTTAGATACAAGGGTGGGATGAAGTTCAATATATATTAAAATTAAATATTGGAATTTTCAAAGTCCTTTCAATGTTTCCAGATAATATTTATTGTTTTTACTTTATATAATGACGAAAAGGATATTTCTCAATTATGAGTGGAGAATTTGTTTTTTTTTTTTTAATATTTTTAATGAGAATTTGAATTGTGGAAAAAATTTGGTAATTGAAAAATTTGTTCATTTACACCATTTCAATTGTAATAACTAAGCAAACGAAATCAATCACAGAAATTATTACAAATTAATTAGTACGTTTTAATTGTAATTTTCCTAACAGTGTCAGCATGACTCCAATACATTTTGTAATTTTATATTTTTTCAATTTAAAATAATTTTTTTTTCTGTCAAAAATCAAAATTGAAAAAAAAAATTATTATTCCAATTTTTCGTTCATTTCTCACGAACTGAAATATTTTTCAATTTTTAAACATTTTCTATTTTAAACGATTATTTTTTTGGTTAAAATTTATATTCTGTAAATACGACAATTAAAAAAAAAACAAAATTGGTAATAAAATAAAATAAAATAAAATATCCGCTCATTTAAGTTCTGTTTTTTTTTTCTTTCGTTTTCATAAAAAACGCGTTTACATTACAATCGCATAATAACAATTTGTTTCATTAAATCACGCGGATTTGTTTTCCTTTTTTTCTTGTGTTCATCGTCGAAAAGAGACCAAACATAACAACATGAATAACAAATTAGCCCTTTTTCCTTTCCAAACTCTCATAACATAAAATAAGAAAAATATTTACAAAAAAAAAAAAAAAGTAAGCAAAGACGACGCAGATAGAAGAAGCAATTAAAACTAAAGTAAAAAAAAAAAAAGAACAAATCTTCTCATGTTCAAAATTCTTTCATTCACGAATCCTTAAATACTGCAAATTGCATTAAATAGAACATAATAAAAAATAACGTAAGGAAAAGAAGAATGAAAACAATAAATTTTTTCCTTCTTTTTAATTTTCTTGCGTCTTTTTTTTTCTCTATTTTTCCTTCATCTTAAATTTTTGTTTTTGTTTTTATTCTAGTTGTTGTTTTTGTTATTTTCTTCTTCTTTCATTTACTTCTTTTTTTTTTATATATTTTATCACCATCGTTAGAGTTGGTTCTTTTTTTCTTCTCTCTAATTCCAAAAATGGCATATAAATCTAACTAATGATAACACGTTCAGTCTAAGGATTAATTTAATGTCATCACGCACAAGAGCCCAAGGAACACCAGAGAACACAAAAGAACAGAATAAAATAAAAGAATAATGCCTACACACACACACACACACACATATGCACACATATATGCACACACATGTTCAATAGAAGTCAACATAATATTAAGTTAAGAATAAAATAAATTAAAAACTGAAAGTAAGACAAAAAAATTTATTTAAAGAAAAAAGAAAAACAACAAAAACTAATGAAATTTTTTTGAAGAAAAATATTTTTTGGTTGTTTTGTTTCTCTCGGTTTTTGGTCAATTTGAGTTGTTAAGGGAACGTGATAAAACTGAACGTACGTTTTTAATTCTAAATAAATCCAAAACAAAAATAAAATGTCTAGCGTAAAACAAAACCAAGATATGTACTAAAAGAATTTTCGTCTTATTCTACTTAATCGTCTTTTGCATTTTGTTTTATTTTTATGTCTGAATCTGATTCTGTATTAAAGAATAATGATTATAAGTTAAAAGAATGAAAGATATAAACTAATGTAAAGAAATATTTATATTAAAGCATCTCTGCCTCTGGTAAAACATTTCAAATAAATAAGATTCTCTTTATGTCATTAAATTCCCTTTGTACCTTTTTATCTGTTAAAAAATTGAGTCTACTTACTATCACACTTGATCTTTAGACAACAGACTAAATTTCATTTATTGATTTTAAATTTTTAAATAATAATTTGATGTCGGAAAGTCAAAATGAAAGAATCAAATTAATCATTTTGATAGAATCTGACTTCTGATTCTGAATAAGTGCGTTGAGGATGGGTTTTTACTAAATAAACTTTTGATATGAATAAAATTGTAGTAAATTGTAAGATTTAGGATTTTACCTGAAATTCTTAAATCATTTTATTGATTGATTTTATTGACTTTCTATTCTAATTTAAATTTCAATTAAAATTACGAAATATTTCCATCAAAAGAATGAAACAGAAAAATTAATCTTAATAATTTTTACAAAAAAATAAAAGAATAGAGAAAGTGATCTTTTGTGGATCAGAAAATAATTTCACAAAAATACACAATTTTGTCACAATTTAAAGTCACATTGAAGATTTTTCATTTTGATAAAGGTTTTTTTATTTCTTTCAATTGTTTTTTTTTTAAACGCATATACTGATGAGGATGACGAAATTGTGTAGATCTCCAAGTAATAATGGTCATAGTAGTTGATGTGCTAGGTTAGAATAACAATCAAAAATCAAATCAAATCATTGATTTTTTCATTTTTCTTATTGTTCATTGAAAAACGTCAATTCATTAATTCATAGATTTATCTGAGTAAAAAAATATTGGTTAATTTATTTTTTTAGTTTTTTAGTTTTATTCAACTCTATAAAAATGTCATCATCAAGACTATCATCATCATCATCATCATTATTATTATTCTCTTAACAAACTCACATAAATACTTTTTTTTTTTTATTAAATTAATGATGTTGAAAATTAGAAAATTAATTACAAATGTTTTATATATATTTTTTTTTTACTTTCTTCTTTGGTTTCTGTAAAAACGTAAACGGAAGAGAATTTATTTAATTTATAAAATGTGAAAGAAAAATTGTTCTAACTGACTTTATTTATTTCTTTATTCTCTATGTTTTCTTTTTCTTTAATTTTTCCATGTGTAAGTGATAGTTACCTAGACACTTATTATTATTTTCATTCATTAAACAAAAAATAACAACAACAATAACAACAAGAATAAATAAATGGACGAAAGTAAATTGAAAGCAAAGATAGTAAATGTCGCATAGAAATTCTTTCTTTTATTTTTTTTTTTTTATTTTGGTGCAATATTGCTTCTCATAATAATAATAATAATAAGCCACCATGGACATATTTTACACACACACACACACACACACACAAACACAGACACCAACACAAAGATAGTCATAATATATAGAAAAAGACCAAAAACATATTTTCCTTTAATAATTCCTTATTTATTACATGTTTTCATAATAATAATAATAATTACATAGATACGAGTGTTTAGTCATCCTCTTTTTGTTCTATTTTTTTCCTCATTTTTACTGAAAAATGGGAAAAATATATGAAAGAGAACAAAAAAAAAAAAAAAACAGTGGAAGTCAAAAATATGAGTTTTCTTCCTTTATTTTCTTTTTTTTTTTTCTGTGCAATAATAAAAGGATTTTATAGTTAATTGTTTTTTGTTTTATGCTATCGTATTGTTGTTGTTGTTGTTATATAAGGACATACACAAAGGATGCGTTAATTAAATTGTATTTATAGAAATAATTACGTTCTTCTTTATTCTACTGATAATGATTTTTTTTTTTTTGCTGTTCTTTGTGTAATTAAGTTAAAAAAAAACATTTTCTTGTTTGTTTTTATTTATGTTTTATGATTTTTATTAAAATTATTTTCTACAAAAAAAAAAAAAAAAACGAAAACTACGCAAATATTCTTCTTTTGTTAAATTATTAATTCTGTGTGCTGTGAGATAGAGAGAATAATATGCTTAAGTTAAAAATTCGTAGTAATTTGACTATATTCGAGTCGAATTTAAATCTTTCTATAAAAAACACAAAAGCTTTTTATTATGAATTTCACATTAGAACTTGTAAAAATATTTTTCAATCTGTAAAGTTTATTATTAATATAAAATATTATTTTAAATTTATTTGAAATTGAAATTAACTTGCTTTTAATTCTGGATTAGTTATCCAGATGATGAATTTACGTTCATTTATTAATTTTTGGTTAGAAAATGGTTGAATTATCTGCTAACAAAAGTTAAAAATTAAACAAACATTTCACTTTAAATATTGTTAGAAAATTCTAATTAATTTTCAACTGGTCACAATTCATAGAATGTTGAATGCAAATCCATGTATAAGAATATTGTAATAATATTGATAAGGATTGTTTATTACAAAATTCGTTCCTGGACGATGAACATGAATTTATTATTATTAAACGATACATTTTAAATTGGGTATTTTGTTCAATTTTACTTTTCACCGTACTCATTTTTGTTTTATGATTCAACATTCAACGAAATAAAAAAAAAAAAATGACGAATATCAAGAAAATATGATTTTTCCAAAAAAAAAAAAGAAAGAAAGAAAAAGGAGAAAATATTAAATTTCCTTTCATAAAAATTTTTTTTTATGGTCCTTCATAAAGTTATAAAAAATAAAATAATAAAGTAAGCTAAAAAGAAGCCAACAAAAAAAAAATATATATACTGACCAATCACCAATAATAATAACCAATTTGAATTTTTCAATATGCCAGTGATCAGAAGATAATCAAAAAAAATAAAAAAACGGTGTAATAAAAAAAGATGAGCTTCTGAGATTATTTACCATCAACTCAATATCAGAGAAAAAATATATTTTACTGATAATATTTTTCCATTTGATATACTTCCAATCTATAGGAAGGTGTAACCGAGTTACTGTTTTTACTGATGATTGATTTTTAAGGAAAATTACTTTGCATTTTAAATTAAACAAAAATAGAAAATTTAAATACATTTTTATAGAAATTGAAAAAGAAATATTACGAATAGATAATAAAATCCATTCATTTAGAATTTTTGATCGTAAATTATTTATTTCTTTTAATTTTAATTAGATTTTTCAAACAAAACGTAAAACATTTTTAACGGTTGAATTCCTTTTGATCTAATCGAAAAATGAAAATGGTCAAATTGACTTGTGTCATCCCAACATAACACTAATATTATTCAATATTCGTGGGTTTGTCACAACTATGTGTGTATGTGTGTGTGTGTATGACAGAATATATTAAAACATATAAACTAGCATAAAACATAACATATTTTCATTGTTTTAGGGAAGTCGGAAAAAAAATAGAACTAATTGGTAACATTCATGTATGGATAGATTAGAGGTTGGAAAGAGATTTTTCGTATGGATAAATTAGAAAATGGGTGGGTGGGTTCTGTTTTTCGTTCTAATTTGTATGTTTGTCGCTTCTGAAAGGAAAAAAAAAATTAGTAGCAAAAATAAAGGATGGTGATAAAGTGTTTACGTTTCAATAAAGGTGGAAAAAATTGGGAAAACGAGAAATAAAATTGAGGAGGTTCTTTTTTTTCCTTTATATTATTATTTAACGTCACGCAAAACCACACCAAAGAATAATAATATTAATAATATAAATAAAGAAGCAGAAGAAGAAAAGGACAAAAAGATTAAGGTGTTGAAATTTAACCCTTATGCCCAATAACGCGCTCCTTTAAACGAGAGGGTAGAACTAACTAGAGAATTTTATTAAGGATTTTCCTTTAATTTCATTTCATAAATTTTGTTTAATCTTTTTAATAATTAATAATGTTCACTAAAGTTTTCAGATTATTCAATTATTTTTGAGATTAAGAAAAACGAATCCATCAAACGAAGAAAGTGACTTTTATTGAAAACTGAAATTGTTGTACATAATGTATGTACTGTGTTACCGTGTAACCTCAACTGCATCAAATGAGTCTAAATTAAACATCAGAAAAAAAAATGATTGAATACTTTTATAAAGGAACAACATTTTTCTATTTCATTAGACTTTATATAAAAGATTTGAAAACCCTGCTTTACCATTACGTTAATAATTACGTTGCATTTTGTGAAGTTAAGAAAAAGAAAATAAAATTTGAATATTCAATAAAAAATGTTAGAATTCATTTTCTCTTCATTTGATTAATTTATTCCTTCCAATTCCAACCTACCTATATATAAATTATTATATAAAAAAAAAAGTGCGGTTAATTGGGTTAGAGAACCAAAAATAAAATTCTTATAATTTTTATTTTCATTTATTTTCTTTTTCCTTTTTTCACTTTTTTTCCTTCACCTTTCTGTTTTGCTTTATATTTTTCAATGTGCGTGCCAAATAAACATTTGCTTTACTGACTGAATAATTATGTCACTATTGTACAGGAAAAGAAAAACGGAGAAAAAAAAAATATGAAAAGTCCAACTTGAGTGAACTAAACATACCTACACAATACAATCACATTTACTCGTACGTATAGAAATTCCTTTGGTGTGGTGTTTGAATTTCTATATTTTCTCCCATTGTCCTCCTTTCCATATCCTGTCTGCATTTCAGGGGGGAATATACTAATTAGATTATAAATCAGATTTTGATTTTTGAATATTTTTAAGGAAATTGCATTGTTTTTGTAATAATTACTTTTGAATTAATAGAATCAATTGTTCAAAATTTTGAACTAAGTTTTACAATAAACAAATAATTTCTTAAATTTTTAAAGAATTCACAAATGATGAATGTCATCAATAATCGATTTAAATGTGAGATTCTAAAAAATTCAATCAGTCATCAAAAATTATAACTTTCATTTTATGTTTAATTATCTTTTTAAATTTTAAAAGTTAAACGAATCATAAATTATTTGTTAATAAGATGATGTTAGCGTGGTAAACGCAACTTGTCAAATGTAGAAAATATAAGAGAAAGAGAAATAGAATTGATGACAGAATATATTCAACAAAAACCACTGGGGGTCATCAGAATATTTATATTCCTGGTCAGCTGAAGCTAATTACGTTTAATTTATTATAAAATTTAAAATAGAATCATGATGAACTTTACACTACAAAAGAGGTGAACAAAAATTTAATATATAATTTTCACATTGTGATTACAATCAGTTGTGAACATCAGAACTGACCCATACTGTTTTTAAGTGAAGTTTTAGTAAATGTGAATAATTTTAAGACAATTATTTGATAAGAATTATCGATTAATCGTGAATTCAAATTCAAAATTTTAGGCAAATGAATTGACACAAATGAAGACCAATAGGAATCAATTCAAAAACCTAAAGATTTATTTTCTTCTCGATTGATTGATTTATTCTGTAGCATATAATTGGATTTTACAAAAAAAGTTGTCCATTTCCAAAAGTGAAACCAATTTTAAAAATAAATCTTTAAGTTTTAAAGAAAATCGGACAACATGACGACTTTCTCTAAATCATTTATTTTATAGTTGTTTTTTTTTTCCTCTGTTCTCAATCAGTAATATAAGCCTTTTATAATTCTCAGAGTTGACAGATGACATAAAATTGTCATCAAAAAGAAATTCTTAGGTCAGTTCAATTTACTGCTATATATAAAAATATTCTATTTGATTCACCGCGCATTCTATTTATAAAAAAGACGAAGGAGTTGGGGGAAATTATTTTTTATTTAAATTTTCTCACGCACATCGTTAAATTGCATATATAGAACTTTTCCAAATTTTTTTCTTAATGAAACATTAACACACTTTTTTCTTTCACTTTTATTATTTTCCATTTCGTTTTAAAATCATTTTCTTTTTTTTTTTTTTGTTGCTTCTTCTTAATCATAAAATCAAAAAAAAAAACACATAAAATAACAAAAAAATTATTACACATTTTTCATCTTAAAACTTTTGATCTTTTTATATTTTCTGTTTTTTTTTTTTTTTACTCTTAAAAACTACTAAACTATAATTTAAGATTTTCTCTAATAAAAATAAAAAAAAATAATAAAATAAAATAAATAAATAAGACGACGAAGAGGAAAATGTAAAAGATGAAGATGTTAGATCTAATTTACAAATTTTCTAAAAATATTTTTCATTTTGCTAAAATAAAATAAAAATATTAAAGTGAGGATAAAAATAAAGATTGTTGTTTGTTTTGTTTTGTTTTTTTTTTTTGTATAAAGAAAAAAATTATTTTAGAATTAAAGAAGAAGACACGTTTATTTAAATTTTTTTTTTTTTTTAAATTTAAAACATCGATAAAAATAATATTATTATTTGTATGTAAATTAAATATAGACGACGAGTGCCGTGCTTTATTATTGTTATATTTATTTTATGTGTTTCTATTTAGTTTCATTTTAATATTCAATTGGGCGCACACATGTCGTAGTTTATATCGGTGGTCTTATGTCTGTTGTCTGATTTTATAAAAATAGATTTTGTCGAAATTGTCCAGAATTGTGTTGAATGTAGTGAAGTAGTTTTGGTTAACTTATCAGTCTTTTATATTACAATTTCGAGTAGATCATTGAATTAGTAAATGTAAACTTTTATACACATAGAATATAAATTAAAATTTTTAAACGTTCACTTCACACACACACAGAAACACAGCAACTCTCATTTACATAATTTTTATGAATATTTTGCACCGACAAATGTTAAATCGCGACTTCGATTCTTTCTTTGTCTTAAAATATTTATTTCTTTATTATTATTGAAAGATGTTGTGATGATGAATTGAATGGGAATAAATTGTGTTTTGTTGTTTTTTTTTTACCAAAATAAAAAATAAATACCACATAAAATGATCACCATACAATAAAATTGAAAACAATAGAGACACGATTTTCTTATTATTATTACCTTCTCTCGCTTGTTACTTGTTGTTGCTTTTTTTGATTTTAATTTAATTCAAACAATTTGTATTTGTATGACTGTTACTTTTATTTTTGTTTTTGGTATTAACAAAATTTTGTAATTTTTATCGGTTTGTCTTTTTATTTATATTTATATTTGTATTGACATTTTTATTTAAAAAAATTAACAATTGTTCAATGGAACAAAAAATACAAAATCACATTTTATATGTTTAAAATTGACGAAACAAAATTAGAATAATAAAATGTCTTATACGGGACTTATAACTTCATTGAAATTGATTGATCTCATCCTTGAAGAATTTATGTCTTTTTTTTTATATATTCCTTTTCCTTTCTTTATTGTTATTGTTATTTTTTTTCTTGTTTAAATTTAAATTTAAAGTGATTAAAATATTTAATAACTTGATTGTTTTATGGTATTTTGATTTGAACCGGGGATTTTTTTTATTGATGTTGAATCATTTTATTTTATTTTAGAAAATAAAAAGAAAAGAAAATGATTTACGATTTTATAGTTTTTTATGGGTTTTTATGACAATTGAATTAACCGTGTCATTCACATTATATTGTATTGTAAATTTTAGTCACATGATCGTTCAAGAGAAAAATCAGGGTTTGAATTAATTTTATTAGCTCATAGAAGTTTAGCTTGCCCATTAGGTTAATCAATTCATAAAGGAAAACTAACAGTTTGCCTAAACATCAAAATGAAATCAAATGAAATATTCTGGTTGCAATAATTTTAAGACATCATCAACATATAAAAACGATTTCGTTTCTTTCCTGTTCTTT
Organism: Pedicia rivosa; assembly: GCA_963082725.1. Classification (NCBI taxonomy): domain Eukaryota; kingdom Metazoa; phylum Arthropoda; class Insecta; order Diptera; family Pediciidae; genus Pedicia; species Pedicia rivosa. The sequence goes on from OY720152.1 coordinate 5,568,464, forward strand.
TGCTTAATCAATTAAATATATAATTATGTTTGAATTAAAACGATTGACCAAAGTGCTAATAAAATGATCAAATATAATATAATATGAAATGACCTAATAAATTTCATTTCTTCTTCTTTTTTTTCCATCTTCATCAACATCTTATATTTTCTCTAAACATAAATATTTATTCAACCGTGTTATCACATCTTTTAAGAATAATAGCGACAAATTGATAGAAAATAAAACGTGAAAAAAAAAAAACCTAAAATGAATTGAATGTTATCGTAAATGTAATAGAATTATCCCTTAAATCAGTGTTTTGATGGTCGAAAGACTTTAAGGATAGAATAAAATAAAAACAAAAAAAAAAAAAGGAAAATAGAACAGAAAATGTTTAAGACAAAAAAAAAAATAGGACAAAAAAGAGGAAGAAGTAGATTTTTCTCTCTTTTGTTAATATATATTTTTGTTGTTGTAGGAAATCTTTTACGTTTTATAAGATAGAAGATTTAATCTTATTGTCTTCACTAAAGAAACTTAGTTTCCCTCACAAATATATATATATAGGGATAGAAAATATATACACATTCCAAACTAATATACGACAATGACGACGACTCTATGACGGTGATCACATTGAGCCAAGTAAAAAGAAAAAAAAAAAAAAACGAAAAAACTATAAAAACCAATCACGTTTATAAGTCTGCCAATCTTTTGAAAATGGAATCGATATCCTCCTTTACACTCTATACTCTTTCTCTTTATCTCTTTGTATAGTTGGATATATTTTATGTATGTATGTGTGTAGGTATGCATGTAGCTTTGGCTCATCCACCATCTACCGATAGACACCCGCAACTCTTTCCATAAATTCAACTAACACCCAAACAAATTGTGTAGATGGTTTGAAGGAAGCACATCACCAAAAAAAAAAAACAAAAGTAAGAAAAAAAAGAGAATCTCGTATATATGCTTATTTAGAAAAGAAGCAGCACAGGCAGAGCAGCAGCAGCAGTAACAAAAATCGACAGCAGCACCATAAGAAAGAAAAAAAAGAAGAAGAAGAAAAAAAAACTTTCCCCTACAAAATTCTAGATCCCAAGGCGCATTCCAGTACAAGCCATTAACCCCTCACTAGAATCAAAGAAACCGTCTTCTTCTTCATCCATCGTCTTTTTTTTCTTCCCCATACCTCGTACTCCTTTCTATTTTCACAAATATTGCTCCAGCCATACAAACAATTTCTCATATACCCTTTAACTCACTCTCTTTGCCTCTCTCTCTCTCTCACACACACACACAAACATAAATGTATTCAGTCTTCTCTTTTGTTAACTCTCCGTTTTTCTCGGAAAAATTTTCTCTTGGTTTTTCATGATAAATATATATGGATGTACGCATACATATATCGTTGAGTATACATAAAATCCAAAAACCACCTCCATCCCCTTTGACTGCCTTAAAAAATCATCTCATCCCTGAAAAATCTTTTCCCATTTTCCCTGTTTATTTTTTCTTCTACTTCTTCTTCTTCTTCGTAGTTTTTTTTTGCCTTTTCTTCTTTTTTTTTTTCACTCGTTTTAAAATCATCGACAGGCGCCGAAATATAACGACAGGATGAAAATTTTATAACGCGCAACTGCATAACGAAAATTTATACGAATTTTCGGGTTGTTTTTTTCTTCTTCTTTTTCACTTGGGTTTTATTTTTTTTGGTTCTCTAGTGTATGCGTGAACCACCAGCATAACATAGCATAACAGAAAGAGAGCATAGAAATATTGTGTTACATAATTGACTAAGAGTGAAAGAGTCAGAATCTTTTCATATCTTCTTTCTGTACGTTCGGTTCATACATATTTCTCTCTTGTTGTTGTATTTTGTTGTTGTATTTTGTTATTGTATTTTGTTTTGGTTTTAAAACACGATACGACGATTACGACACGACGAAATCTCTACTATCTCTGCCTCTTTTTATCTCATTTTATATTTTTCTATTTTTTATATTTTCCTTTCTTTCTTTCTTTCTTCTTCTAACAATATTTATGTTTGTTGTTGGTGTTTTTTTTTTTTGTATTTGTTTTTTTTTTTCATCTTTCTTCTTTGCCTTACTACATAAAAATACGTTAACGTAACGCGCATATGAAAAATATTTTAGTCGATGGCCGTTCGCCCTTCTATAAAGACGTTCTAAAAGGGAAATAATGCGTGTATTTTTCTTGTAAAATTTTTACTAATAAAAATTAAATAAATAAAAAAAAAAACAAAAGAAAATAAAATAAACGATAAGAAAATTCTATAAAATAAAAAAAATTTTAAAAGGGACTAAAAAAAAACATAAACAATAAAATACGTTCAAGAGAAACAAATGAAAAACTTAGGAAAAATAAATTGAATAAATTGAATAAAAAAAATACAATACAAAAATTTTTCACTGTTTTGATAAGAAAAAAAAAACACAAGAAGAAGAAGAAGCAAAATATTAAATTGATAAAAGACAAATAATTTTCTTTTTTTTTTATTTTCCTGAATCTAAAATATTTAAAAACAACAAAAAAAATACAAATAAAGTGAAATTCTGAGATAATTAATTTGGTTTTGCTGTTTTCCTTTTTTTATAATTTTCTCAATTTTCTTATTTTTGGTGAATATTTTTTTTTTGATTTGTTTTTGTTTTTGCTTTTTTTTTTTTTGGTTTTAATAAAATAAAGTTTTCCACTTTGTACGAAAAAAAAAAATTTTCTTTTTGCTAAATTCAACGAATACGAAGAAAAAGAGCAAAAAAAAAAAAAGAAAATTTGTGTGAATTTTCCTTCTTGCTTTTTTTATAAAAATAAAAGAAAAAAAAAATGCAAAAGCAAAATAAATAAATAATGATATTATTTTTTGTGTTTCCCAATTTTCCATCAAAATAATAATAAATAAAAAAAAAAAAAGTGTAAATTATAACAAAAAATTTTCCCCAAACAAAAGAAAATTAAAGAGAAAAAATAATTTTTTCGTTTTTTCAAATTTTTTTCTTTTATTTATTTTTTTTTTCCTCATTTGTTGTTGTTTTATTTTTTTTTTGGTTTAAACAAAAAAATATTTAAAGAAAAGTTTGTGTGTGTGTGTTCTTTTTCATCCCCCATTTTCTCTCTATTTTGATTGTGTGAATTTTTTTTTTTTTGTTGTTTTTGTTGTTGTTGTTATAATTTTACATTTACCTCCACTGTTTTTCATTATATTCTTGTGTTTTTCTTTTTTCACACAACTTTAACCCTGAAAAACATTAAACAGAGAGAAAGAGAGAGAGAGAGAGAAAACGAAACAAAATAATTGAAAGAAAAAAATAATTTTATTTTTATTTTAAATTAAATGGAAAAATAAATTTATGAAAAAAAAGGAAAATGAATGGAAATTTATAGTTTTTTTTTTCTGTGTGAAAAATTTAATAAAAAAATAAAAGTTTGTGTTAAAAAGTGGTGAAAAGAATTTTCCTACCAAAAAAAAGTAAAAAGAAGAAAATTTAAAAAATTAAATAAATAAATACAAAAAAAAATAATAAAAGGAAAAGGAAAAGCAGAAGAAGGAAAATTGTTTTTGTTTATTTTTGCACAAAAAAAAAAAAAAGAGAAGGAAAATTTTTTTTTAAAAGAAAAAGTGAAATAGGAAAATAGGAAAAAATATTGATACAAATTTTCAATTTAGGATAAATGTACTATGCAATTGATAGTTCAGAAGGTAGGCAAAATTATGTACAATTAAAAATTTCAAATTTTTATATAAACTGTGTGACAGCTAACCTAGAAACTGTTTAACTGGACCACCTTCTAAATTTGTGACAAGCAAACATTTTCTTTTTTTTTTCTCTATTATTGATTTTTTACTTTTTTCCCATAAGATTTTCCTTCTTATATTTTCCTCTTTGTAAACAAAACATTTCTGATGTTTGTTTGTTTCTTACATTTATCTTCTTTTTATTTTTTAATGACAAAAGATGGTCCGATTAGACAAGTTTTTTTTATGTGTGTGTGCCTTTGGTTCTTACGTAATATAATTTTTATTAAGCCATTAAAAACTTAACAATTATGAATGTTTATGGGATTTTCTTGACGGCGATATTTTATTTGTGTGTGTGTGTGTTGTGTGTGTGTGAAAATTGGTGAAAAAAAAATGTGAACAGGGAAAAGAAAAACTAAATAATAAAACAGTGTTTTCTTTTTTTGTTTCATCCCTTGATTTTTCTGTATGTGATTATTTGAAGGGTTTGGGAAATTCTATAAGGGTGTTTATAAGGTGTATGTATAAGTGTGTGAATGTGGGTGAATGTATCTTCTTACTCTTGAGCTCTCTAAAGCTGAAACTCAAAGTGTCCATTTAACACTCTTTTCCTTTCATTCTTTTCTCTTTTTTTCTCTAAATAAACATTGCGGTTTTCACTTTCAATATTTTTCTTTTCTTTTTCTTCCTTTTCTTCTTCTTCTTTTTTGTGTGTTTGGAATTTATATGATTTCGTTCTTCACTTTTCTTCACAAGTTATTCAATGTGTATCTAAGACGAGTGAAATAGAAAAATAAGATGAATAAGAAGAAGAAGGAAAAAAAATCTTACGTCACGCTCTGATTCTGACAACGATTTACGAAAAGACGAGAAGCAAAAAAAAAAAATACAGAAAGAAAAATGAAAATAAAAATAAAGAAAAAGAAGAAGACAATTTCTTACCAACGGAATAAGAAAAAAAATAAAAGAACCAAGAAGGAAGCGAAAAAAGAAATACAAATAAATAAATAGAAGTAGGTTGGAAAGGGGTGGATGGGTGGAGAAGGTGGAAAATGTCACTGGTAAATATTGAGGAAATAAATTAAAACTTTTCTGTCAGAAAATTGTCAATAAAGGATTTTTGTGTGTCACTTTTTGTTGTTGTGCCCTTCTCTTCCACCTCATCATTGTTATCCTCCTATTCAGTACCCGGTTTTTGTATTCTTTTTATTTCTGGTTTGGAACAAAATAAAAGAAAAGTAAAATAAAAGAAAGATGATCATAAAAAACGTAATGTTGAAATTTTTAGGATAAAATAAAAAATTTAAACGTAAAGTGTAAGACAGAGACAAAAAATAATAAAATAAAAATAAATAGAAATGGAATGAGATTTCCACCGCGTGCCAACATCAAATCAGCCGCATGTCAAAATCGTATCGCGCTGTTTTCTCCTTACTCTTCATCATCTTTCTTCTTCATATTTTTTTCTTTTTCTTAATATTTTTTATTTTTTTAGATTTTCTTTTTTGTTGTTGTTGTTGTTGTGGAGGAAAAATTGTATAACTTAAAACCACCTGCGTCCATCACAGCTGATGAGAAAATATATAACAATAAAATTTCTGTCTTTAGCAACTTATTCCGTCTTCCTCTTACCCCTCTTTGAACATCTCTTACATATTTTCTAAATAAATATCATCAGAACCGGAAAAATGACGGATATGACGTAATTGTATCTGCGTGTGTAGGCATGTGTTGGTTCATATTTTCTTCGGAAAAACGTTCTTTCAAAAAACAGATTGAATTGAAAACAATTGAATGTGTCATGACTGTGTGACTTTTTGTTTGTATAATTTGATTCTGTGACTTTCTTATACAATGGCATAACTAGTGAGGTGCTAATTAAATATGTTCTACAATAAAAGTTATTTTTGTTTTGCACGCAAAATATAACAAAACACGAATTAGATTTTCCATTGAATAAACATAAACAAAAAAAAAAAAAAATGAAAATAAAAGAAATTTTTTGAAGAAGAAAATGAACGAAAAAAAAAATCTATAAAATATGAAAGAAAATGCGTAAATATTAAGAAAAGACTATCAAGAAAGGAAGTGACTCAAGGTTAGAATATATTCAAGGAAATCAAATTACAGAAAATAAAAATAAAATGAAGAATAAAAAGAAAAAATGGAAAATTTGTGTGTTGTAAGTGATGAGAGAAAATGTTAAGAGTTGAGGTTGGGTTCTTTTTTCTTTCCCTGGCAAACCAAAAAAGGAAAAAAAGCAAAAAAAAAAATCGAAAGAAAGAACGACGAAAGAAAAAAGTCAGTGAAGAAAAAACAGGGCAAAAAAAAAAGAAAAAAGAAAAAGGAAAAAAAAAAAATTGAAATGAAAGAAAGAAGGAAATTGCAAATATGGAAATTTAACTTTTTTTTTTCTTTCTTATTCTATACCTATAGGTACTATACTCATATAAGCCATTGCATACATATGTATTGATATATGCTAAAATATACAAACATACACACACATACACACATAAATATAAGAAAATATGTTATATATTATATTGACGGTTTGAACCACCTTTTCCTGTCCATTAGAGTATTTTTATTGAGTTAATATGTTGCTTCATAGCATAAAGGTGTATTAAGTCAAGAAGACGAAGAGGAAGAAGAGAAAAGTGGAAAATTTATTATGTAATAACAACAACAAAAACACCATCAACAGCAATAGCAACAAAACTAACCAATACATAGAAAAATATACACAACACAAGTAAATCTTCTAAAATCAACCAAACCTCAAATGTACCTATATGGACGGATTTTATTTCATTTTCTTTCAATTTTCTGTAAATGACTGGAAAAGATCACACAGACATTCACAGACACATTGACCCATTTGGAATAACAATATTTTGTTTAAGAATATTTTTTCGTATAAATATTTTCATTTTCTTTTTTTTAGTTCACATTTTTCTTTATGAATAAAATAAAATGAACAAATTATTTTGTTATTGGAATAAAAAGTATGGTAAATTTCTTATCCAATAATCGTATAATGAGCTGAAGAATTTTTTAATGAAGTCATATAAAGACTCTGTAAAATATTTGAATGTTACAATTGAATGTTTTGTTCCAATTATTATTAATTTATTTTTAGATCCAATTATTTTTTTAATAGAAAAGTCAAAAATTATGAATTTTGTTTTGTGTTGCTTAAAAAAGCCAAAAATTAAAACGCAAAATCAGATTATGTTTTTTTTTTGTATTTTTGGGTAAAAAATGAATTTCCGTTATTTGTTTGTAACAAAATAAAATTCAGTTTTTCTATTTGATTTCCTATCAATCAAAAATTTACAATCAAAAATGTACAATCAAAAAAACACAAAAACCAAAAATTTTAACCGAACAAAATTGAACTCGAACAAAAACCATAAAATTCTACTCTCTCACTCTGTCTCATCTCTGTCTCTTTCTCTTATTGTTTGGTCCTGGATTTAGTTTAGAAATCAGAGTATAAAAAAAAAATTAAATATCAAACTCAAGTAGTATGGGTTGAAACCCCAACCCCACAACTCAAATCACCTTCTCTCTCTATCGTATTTTATCCATGAAATTAAACCGCAGGATATAACCAAAAATCGCTTTATTGCATTCCAACAGTTTTTCCTCTTTTTCTCCAATTTTCATAAGTTAAGTTTTCTAATCTCGTTATTTTCTATGAGGGAAAATATACAAAATATTTTTTTTTTCTTCATAAAATCGAAAAATTTTCAATCAATTTATTTTACTTCGTAAAGTTATGCGTTTCTTCAACTATGTTTTTTCTCTCTCTTTCAATTTTGTTATTTAGGAAGAAAAAGATCAATATTTTTACTAAAAATTCACATCAACAAATTAAATCGAAGAAAAATGGGAAACGGATAAAGAAAAGTGTAGAAAAATTCAGATATAGAATTTTCTTAAATCGTTTAAAGAATTTTTATACGTAACTTGGACAGCTATCTTTTTTGTCAGAGGGACAAGGTCATCTTTCACCTTTTTCACTGTGGGAATTTTTATGTCAACGGGTGGTGGTGGGAAAAATTAGACAATGAATAGGAAGAAGAATGGGGGAAAATGTCATAAGTAAAATATAGAAAAATTCAGATTTTCTTTCTTTTTTTTTTTGATGTTCAACTTTTGTATGGGAAAAAAGTCGACAAAGATAAAAACAATGAGAAAAAAAAGGGACACAAGATAAAATGAAAAGAAAATTTAAAGAGATGAAAAACATCTAATTTTTTTGATAGTTTTCCCGTTCATGTATGATAAAAATCAGCAGTTTATTTTCTGTCAATTCAAATCGAACAAAAAAAAAAATAGAATAAAAATATTATTTTAACTAAAATGAAAAAAGGAAGGAAAAGAGACAAGAAAATTCACTTCGATTTAGATGAATAAAAAACAACAACAACACCAAGAGAAAAAAAAGCTTCTGTTAGAACTTTTAAAAAGTCATTGATTCTATTTTTGTTATAAAAATACAATTTAAGTAAGTTTCACTGTCTTTATCTCTCTCACTCTTTCACTCTTTCCGTAGAACTTTGCTGCATTTTCTTTTATTTAAAAAGAAAAAAAAAAAAACATTCTGCATTTTCTAAATAAATTTCTTTATACTTTTGTCGTTCAATTTTGTTTTTATTTTCTTATTTTTCTTCCATATTTTGATATTTTGGGTTAAACAATCAAGATTGAATTTGGAGCCAAACTAGAAAAAAAGAAGAACAAGAAAAATCATTTCTTCTTAAGATGAAGGAAACATTTATATTTATTCTCAAAAAAAATAAATGAAATAAAATAAAACGGAAAGTCCTGCATAACAGAAATTTTATGAAGAAATCAAAACAACAAGAACAACAACAATAATAACAACAATAACAGCAACAACAAAATGTCTATTCTATAATAAATGTTTTTGACAGTTGACTTGTAAGAATATAGTAGTTTGCCAAATAAGAAAAAAACTCATCCTGTATCTGACAGAAGTATGTAAGGAATATCAGAAAGGATATCTTAACATTAGGTAAATGTAACAATATTATTATTTACACACACACACACACACGTACGTATGCATAAACATAGAAGCTCCTACACACACAGTAGGTACATATGCACAGTCATGACTTGAAGGAATAAAAAAGGAAGCAGTCTTTACATAGACGGACAAACAGACAGTTAGACACACAGGCACACACATAGAAATAGATTCTTTTATACCAATCAGACTTTTTTTTACCCCGCTTCTTATTTTTCTTTTTTCTCGTCTTATTCATCTGTTCTTTTTATATTCACAGAGAGAAAACTTTTATCTTTTAGAAAAGTTTAGCTTTTTCTTTTTCTTTTTTATTTTTTTTTTTTTTTTTTTGGGAAGGTAAGTTGGAGGAATTTTTGGTTGGAAAAAAAAACTAGAAGAAAAAAAGAAAGAAAGAAAAATGGTGAACGCGGGAAAGAACAAAATTATAATCAACTTGTTTCTTCTACATCATCCCATTTCACTACTTTTTCTTTTAATACTTTTTTCTTCTTCATTTTCTTTTTCTTGTTTGCAATAAAGTTAAGTTTCTTTTCTTTTTATTGTTTGGTTTCATTTCAATGTTATGACTGTTCCAATTATCCTTTTTTTCATCTTCTTCTTCTTCTTCTTCTTCTTCATCGTCTTATTATTCTCTAGAAGTAAAAGGTAGTAGAAATTATGATCAAAATACATACAAACACACACCCAGATGCATACAAAATAAATTCATAGAAAAGAATAATGTTGATTGCATAAGAAAATTATTTTTCTTTCTTTATGGATAAATATTTTATAAGATAAAATGAACAATTCGTTTTTATCTCTTAGTAATGATTAGTTTTATTGTTTTTCTTTATTGTGTGTTGTGTTTATAAATTTTTTTTTTACTTTTCAAAAGAATTTTTCTTTTGACCCTGTGATTTCTGTTCTTATTCGTCCTTTATCCTTTATAATTTCTAAAGTTTCAACAAAATATTTATACTTTAATTATTATTACATCTAAAAATATGCACTCGATAGTATTACACCCAAAAATTATCTGTATTAAGATCCGTAAACAAAAATTGTTTTAGAAAATATGACAAACTACATCACACTTAGTACTTAGTATAGATAAAGTTCTAAATCTCTTTTGTAATCCTTTCGATTAATTATTGGATTTTTGTACTTCATTTAATTTTTCGATCATTATCAGAGATTCAAAATGCTTTTAAGATTTTCATTTCTTCAATCAAAAATCAATGGATTATTCATTTGAAAACAATTCTTAAAGTGAATTCTCATTTGGTTTCCATTGCAGTTTAGATTTTAATTTGTTATAGTCAATGTTTGGTTGTGCCATTGATCTGACTATTTGATGCATAATATGAGTCTCTGTAATAAAACAAAATGCCGTGTTTGTATAGAGGAAACTGGAAATAAATTCTTGAGTCAATCCAACAAACGAAAAGTCGGTAATCGATTGAAATGATACAATTGACAAGTTCATTGTTCGACATTATTATGTCTGAAACATTTATTAACTCAGGCATATCATCAAAAAGTATTTAATTTAATTTCTAAAATGAAAATTCTTATATCCTGACCAACATTAAATGAAATAAAATTGTGTTAAAGTATTAATAATTAATTTCATTTTGATAAACCGTTTTTTTTTTTTGCGGATTTGTAAATATTTGCTTTTAAACTTTTTCTTGTTAAGCCAAGAAAAACCAAAACGAAAGATGTATACCTAACTCTTTTAATTTCTTAAGAAAAAAAAAAAGTAGACAAGAGGAAAAAGTATATAGAAAAAGTTTCAGATTTCCCATACTAATGTGAATCAGGGGATAAATTCTGTTTTGAAAGTTTCTCTTTAATGACAAAAATATAATCCATTTCTTTCTAGCAGATGAAAAGGGATAATTTTTCTGTTTTCTTTCATTTTCTCAGTGAGAAACTTTTCATAAAATTTTAAAATCGACCCCCAGGCTCACATTTAGTTATCAGGGATAAAGTGATAAAAATAAAAATAAAAAACAGAAAGGGATGCGTTTTATTTGTAAAAGTTTTGTGTGTGCGCGCGGTCGCGATCAATGAAAGTAAAATGAATAAAAACAGAAAAAAATTTGAATAAAATACTTTTTAAGACGTCGTTATTGAGGTTGTTCCTTCTTCTATTTTTTTTTCCTCCTTTTCTTTTATTGTTTGTTTGTTGTTGTTGTTGGTATTGTTATAAAGAAGACGTGAAACAACAACAAAAACAATGTGGTAAAGAGGGAGGGAAATGACAGTTGTTTTGAAAATCACTTGTGTGGTTGATTGTTTTTCATTTTGAAATTTTCTTTTGTGAGTGTGTGTGTGTGCGTTTTTTTTTATGTGAAGTAAATTGAGAGGGTGATTGAAGATTATATAAGGGATTTTATTATTTATATACAACAGTTAGATGTACTTTCTCTATATTAAATTGTAAACAATTTTCTTAAAGCTGGACAAATTAAATGATTAAAATATTAAGAGACAAATTGTCTCGTTTTTTTTTGTAAATGAATGAAATGTTAAAGCAAACATCAGATAAATCAAGAATCACAACTAGGACTGAAATTATTTTTAGAATTGATTAAAGTAATTTCGAGTCTGGAATTACTACGAAATATGCGTTCGGCAAAAACTTCAGATTGTACAAAAATGGCCTTGCAATCAATTTTCAGAGATGATAATAAATATTGCATTCAAACATTTATTTTACTAAGTTTAATTGAATTAAATTAATTGTCTTCGTTGAATTTTGATCGGATGATCAATTCAATATTAATTCATTCTATGTATGTACAGAAATAACCAAAACTTTGTCTAATAATAATTTACAATTACTAAATAAAAATAATTTCAAAGGTACAATTATTGACTTTTATTTATTTAGAGACTTTGTATAATGTAATTCAATTCAATTTATATAAATTGATTTGAATTAAAATACAAAACACAATGTTTATAAATGTTGATTAAAATGATCAAACACACAGAAATTGTTGAGGAGATCCACTTCTATAACAGGATGCAAGGTATTATTTGTTGTTTATATTTGATACAAAATTTACAAATAATCAGAATAATTTTTGTCTAATAAATTAGAACTTCGACTGTTGTTGTTATTATTTTATCAAACTGAAATTCAATTTTGTTTTAGAGAATTTTATACGGAACAATACTGAATGTTATTAGGTATCATGTACCATTTCTTGTAATTTACAAATTGCTTATTCAAACACATACACATTTTTGTTTATTTATACAAAATCATAAGAAAAGGGAGAAGAAAACGATGAAGAAGTTTTGGTATAAATTTAATTAAATTGATTCATCATCAAAATAAATATTGTTTATTTTTATTATAAAATTGAGAATTTTATTATTTGTATAAATTCTTAGGATTGTTAATTAATTTTGATTAATTTTTATCCAAAATAATGTGACCTTTAACATAAATTGTTTCAATTTAAATATAAAATGTGGTTTATAGAAATTAATTAAAGAAAACAAAATTCAATTCATAGAAAATTCTAATTTATTATTATAAATTTTTAATTATTTAATTTTTTCACATAAACAAGAAATTTAATCCTAAATATAAGTTAAAGCGATTGTTATTTTTCAGTCTATTTAAACCAAAACAATAAAATTCAAAAATAATTAATAAAGAAAGAAATCAATACGAAAATGGTGATATAAACAAAATAAATGTATGACAAATGAAGATCCAATAACAAATATCTATACAAAAAAAAATCATTTAAAGTTTTGTTTAATTTTTCTAAAAATTCAACCGAACTCAACAAACTCTTTGATTTGTGTTTACATTTTTTGTTCATTTAATTTAATGAAAAATAATTTGTGTAAACTTCTTCAATGCAAAAAAAAAAGACGAAATCTATAAGCATATGTTGTTGTTTCTTCATCATCATCATCATCATTAATATCATCATCATTATCATTGTTGTCTTCTGAATCAGAATCATGAATTAGAGAAAAAAATATAAATCTAAATAATTCCTCAAATATGAATAATCAAATGCAAAAATAAACTACACTTTATCTCTCTCTCTCTATCGTTCTCTACTTCTCTCTGTTTTCTACTTTTTTCTTAAAATTCTCTACTTTTTCACTTAGATTTTCCTTGATTTTCCTTTAATTTTTCTTCTTTCATTTTGTTTTATTTTGTTCATTTTGCCATCTAATTAATGAGAAAATATACTGTAAAGTAGACAGGAGAATGCCATTATTATTGACTTTGATGAGGCTTAACTAATTATAGTTGACATTTTATATAATAAAGTTAAAACCCCATAGAAGCCCACAAAACAGCGTAAAAATATATATATAGACATAGACACACACATAAATACATACATACACACAGATCAGTAATAAATGACAATTAATTATAATGCGTGTCTTGTTATGTGTGAAGACATTTTTTCTTTCACTAAAATTAAAATTAAAAAAAAAATAATTACGCGAAGAAGAAATTTAAAAATAAGTGATCACATTTAGAGAATATTTCTTTTTAATTGGGGGACGGTACGATGTGGTCACACAAGAGACAAATGGTCACCATATGGAAGTAAAACAATAAAAATAGATAATATTTGAATGTGGTCAAAGGATAAAGGGATTTTCAAGAGGTTATAAGGTGTCTGTAATATGTTTAATCCATTAATTAATCATCAACTTACTAATCTCTGTAAATTTAACACAATAATTGCAAAATAAATCCAAAGAAATTAGAAACTATAAAATTGCAACAGAAATTAATAAATAAATAAACTTTTACAATTAATAAAATATGTATTCGCGCGTTTTATTACAATTAATTTAATTTATGTGATTATTCTACATTTCTATTTAAATTCTAACTTTATTATGCACTCATACACACACATATACACACATACATGTATGCATATATTTTCTCAATAATATCTACCTACACATTACACACAGGCACACATGAACGCAAACAGAAACAGTGAGAACAAAATTTTATTCATAGAAAATTAATTAAATGAGGAAATAAAAAATGATGAAAATGTAAAACAAAATCTGAAAGAATAAAGAAAAAAAAAAGTAAAGGAAAATACTTTACACTTAATTTATTTTCTATTTTTAAAAAAGATGATGAAGAAGAAGAAGAAGAAGAAGATGAAGATGATGAAGAAGAAAAAGAAAATAAATAAATAAGCAAAACTCATCATTTTCTTTTATTTTCTATTTTCTTGTCTTCTTCTTCTTCATTTTGTTGTTGTTTTTGTTTTGTTAATATTTTCTCTGTTTTTTTTTTGTCTTTTTTTCCTCATTTTTCACTTTAAATAATTTCCCATTCAAAAAATTTTCTATAAAGATTTTTCTTCATCATCCTCTGTGTTTTATTTTTTGTTTTGTTTTGTTTTGTTTTATTTTCTTTTCATTTCGGAAAAATAAGTTTAGAAAACATTGAGCAAAAAAAGAGTAAAAAAAAAAGGATAGAAGTTTTTTCTAGTTAATTAGAAAATCTTAAAAAACAAATAATTAAGAGGAACATTTTTAAAATATTCTTCCTAAATTATAATTTTCTTTTTTTTTTCTTAAAAGTTTTGGGTTATTCAGTCTTTTTGCTGTACGTCAAGGGGAAAAATGAATGAAAACAAAAAAAAATAATTCGAAGACATTTTTCTTCTTTTTTTTTTTATTTTATAATTTGTAAGATGTCCAATAGGAAAGAATTTAACAAATGTATGTTATTCATTAATTAAATTGATTGTATATAATTGTTTGTTTGTTGGTATAATCGTCGCATTCGTTTTTCCATTAACATCGTCTTCATTTTTACATCTATAAAACACTAAAGAAGCGTCAAAAAGAATCTCTGGAATGTTTAAGATTTTTTTTTCTTCTTGTTGTGTTCTCTCTTTTTTTTTGTCTTAAGAAAAAAAAAATCCTTTTTTTCTTTCTTTGCTTTATTCAAATTTAGTCAGAGTCGGTTGTTTTTTTTTTTGGTATTTTTGTTGTGCGATTTTTTTTTTTTTTGTTTCTTTTTATTCCTTTTGTTGTTACTGGTATTTTATTTTAAAGTTGAGCAAAGACTTTTAACCCCTTTTTGTTGAACATAACAAGGAACATTATAAAAAGAAAAATGAAAGAAACAACAACAACAAAACAAGACTAAGAAGAAGAAGAAGAAAAAATATTCTGTTTTTCATTTCTAAAGTTATTCTATAATTTCTTATGTGTTATGTGTACACTATGAGTGTACTGTTTGGATGGTTGGATTTATATTTTAGAAGCGAAAAAGAATAATATAAGATGCCAAAAATAACAACAACAACAACAACACTAAATAATAAAACATATACGATTTACATGAAACGCCATAAAAATATATTTATTTCACGTTGAACAAAAAAAAAAAAAAAATTGGTCTAAAGAATTTTTCTTGTGTTTTTAGAAAATAAAACAATACAAGAGCAAAAATAAAAATTATAAGTAAAGAGAAGATGGAAACAATGAAAAAAAAAAAGAAAAAGGAAAAACCACCGACTAAACAAAACGTAACGGTTTATTTTTTGGATTTATTTATATGAAAAATTCACTGTTGACATTTTCTTTTTCTTTGTTTTTTTTTGTTTTTTGTTTTTCTTTCTACTATATTTTTTTTTCTGAATAATAAATAAAAGATTTAAGATCATAAATGTAAGGAGTTGGAGGGATGGCTCAAAGCAATAAAAGGTGGTACAGCTCAACTATATATACAGAAATAAAAAGAAAACGATTTCAATTTTACTGACAAAAAACCATTCAATTTATGTGTTTCTTTTTTTCTTATGTCTACGTTTTGTTTTTCTGCTAATATGAAAATGAAAGAAAAAAAATAATACGAGAGGGTAGTATATTTTAAAGACGAAGGAGATGAACCCCTCTTACACTTTAAAATGTCAAATTATGGGTGGTTGTCGTTTTTTTTTTTTTTTAGTGTTATTCGGTTCCTTCCTTTTCTATTTATGTGGAAAAATGTGACTAACTAAATCTTTTTGGTCTTGAAATATGGAAAAATAAAAAATGAAGAATGGAAGAGAACAGAAATTAGGGCGCATATAATAGAAATAAAAAAAAACGAACAGACCAAAATTATATTGTTAAAGGAAATCCTGGGGTACTAAAAATGAAATTAATTGATACAAATAACAAACAATAATAACAACTTGAAAATCTCGTAAACAATCATTGAATAAAAGGAAAATAAATAAATAATGTCGTAGTTATAGAAGGACACAATTTAAGTCAGCTTTTTTTTTTTCATATCGTCATCCTCATCAAACCATTATTAAAATCATCAGAATAAACCATAACCGATTTTAAAATCCAAGGACGATGAAAAAAGAAGGATTTTGAGTTTTTATTTTTTTTTTTTGTTAAAAATCAATTGTTATGATTTTGTGTACTTAAGAGTGTGTTTGTATATTTTCGGTTCTTTTTATCCCTCTTTTGTCACTACAGTAGTTATAATGGAAACCTTTAGGAATTAACCTAAACAAACATTATAATAAAAAGCGTTGACATTGTTAGAAAAAAAAATGTAAAAAATAGGATGAAAAGAATAACAGAACAAAAAAACCTAAACTAGAATACCCTTCGAGTATCCTGTCAGTTTTTTTCCTTTTTTCTTTTTTTTTTTTTTGGTTTTGTAAAATTGGATAGGGCCAACTAAAAATGTTTCTCCTCACTTGTATATATTTAGTTTAAGTTACGTTCAGTTACGTTGTTTAACGTATGCACACACGCGGAAAAATAAATTTATGGGGAATTTAAACAGAGTTGAAATAAGGATCAACCGAATATTGTATTCATTCAACTGACGCAACTGATCATTATCGATTATTCGATGAAATTTATAAAGATTTTAATCATTGAATTCAGTTTTGTTGCAAAAATGATTTTTATAGAATATTCAAGTGAAAAATCCGACTCTGAAACCAATTCAAAATTATTAGAATTTTTTTTAAGGTTTTCATTTATTTATTTTACTTCTTTTCTTCCTTTTTTTTTCATTTTGTTGTGTTCTTCCTCTCAAATGTATAAAAAGTCTCCCTTATACTTTTCTATACAACGGCTAGATGCGATTATAAGTCAAAGATTAGAATTCACTTGGATGAGCACGGATGCCGTTTTTTTTTTTTTTGGTTCTTCTCATCATCTTATTTTTCTTC
Source organism: Pedicia rivosa (assembly GCA_963082725.1). NCBI lineage: Eukaryota > Metazoa > Arthropoda > Insecta > Diptera > Pediciidae > Pedicia > Pedicia rivosa. Next base: position 5,585,469 of record OY720152.1, read on the forward strand.
ATTATTTTTTATTATATTGTCGTCATCATCATCGTTGTCGTCTGTCTAAAATCAGCCATCAGCTTTTTTGTTCACCCCCTTTCATTCCCTATTTTTATTTTTTTTCTCTTTAGACAATTTTACTTTTCCATTCGTTGTTCATTCTATCGTGAACACGACGTTCCAGTGTTAACATTGCAATTATTTATTAGAAAAAGAAGAAGGTAGATACCCATATAATCTCTTTAGGTCTAAAACTTCTGAGAGTTGTGAGTTTCTAGATTTTACGTTGAATATTTTAAAATTTTATAACAGAAGAGAAATAAAAAAAAAAAATTGAAGAAGACGAGAATCATTTTGCCTACGGGCTAATTTATTCATTTGCGTATTTTTTAATGAATGAAAATAAAAATAAAAAAAAAGTATATAAACAAATGTTTGTTGGGAATGAGATCAGAAAAAAAAGACTCCACACTCTAACCAATAGAAAGCATAAATGTCAGTTAACAAATAGAATAAATGTATGCAATATAATACCTAGGCTGATCGAAAAGGGACTCAGAATATGGAAAGTGGGGTGGATGTGAATTCTTTTTTTTTTTAAGAGACAACGATGGTTTTTTTTCCTCTTCTTCTTATTCTTCTTCTTGTGTTTCTTTTATTTATTTATTTTCTTTTTTGCCCTTAAAGATAATTTCTTTTGATATGCGGTTGCTGGTTAATTTTTTTGTGTTTGAATGTTAATTTAAAAGGTTTTCGCTTTTAGATTTACATTAATTATTTATTTCACAAAAAAATTTTTCTTACTCTCTGCCTTCTTTTCTTCTGTTTTTTTTTTTTTCTTTATTTCTTTTACGTTTTTTTTTTTTTTACACACAAACAGATACACTTACACCTTAAACTCAAACTCACACTCAAAAATTACCCCCATCCTATATATATATATTTTCTGAGTGTTGCGCGCTGGTTTTTCTTGTTCTTTGTTGTTGTTGTTGTTGTTGCTTATTGCTTCTAAGCCAAAAATAAAAAAACAAAAAAAAGAAACAAAAATTTGTTCAACATAAAATTTCAACGTTTGAAACATAAAAAATAAAATAAGAAAAATCATAAAACAGAAATGAAAAGATGAGGGAAAAAGAAGAAGAAGAAAATATTGAAAGAAAAAGTTTTTTTTTTATAATTTTGTTTTTTTTTTTTCTTTTTCGTTCGTTTTTTTTTCTCTCTCAAAAGATCATAAATTGTTTATGATTTTACTTACTTCGGAGAATTCTCTCATTTCATCTCCTTCATTTTTTCCCTATTTTCATCTCTGTCTTTTCTTTATTTTTGCCGAGTGTTAAAGGTTGTGCATGTATTTATGTGAAGAGGCACATCTGAAGCAACAAGGTCCATTTTCATTTTTTTCTTTATTTCTTTTTATTTTATTTTATTTTATTCTGTTGACTTAAATGATTTGTTAAAGTCTTGGGAGAATATAAAAACAGATAAGAAAAGAAACAGGAAAGTAAAAAGAAGATACAAATTTCTCGCATCTTCCAATTCAGTAACCAGCAACATTCGGGGGCCTATTAAAATTTAATATCAAAATATTTCTTACGTCTTTTTCCTGGGTGTTTTCTTTTTTGAATTTATTTCCCAATACACAAAATAAAAAAAAAAATGTTATTAGTAAACGACACGAATGAAAAGAAAAATTCTTACTTTTCCCCTTTTTTTTCACTTAATATTTTCCAAAAATTCATTTATTTTCTGTTGTTGTTAATATAATTGTTGTTGTTGTGTGGATTGGTTATTTTTATTCTTTTTTTTTTTTGGTGGGCGGTAAGAAAAAGGGTGTCTGTTATATTTCCATGTATTAAATAATATCCTTTTGTATTATTAAAAGAATTACTTTAAATTATATTTTCACCATATTTTCCTTTCGGTTTTCTTCTTTGTTTGTGTTTTTTTTTTCTCTCTCTGTTTATTTTATTTTATATAAATAATATTTTCTGTAAGCTTTTGACGGAGAAATTAAAAAAAAAAAACAAAAAAAAACAGAAAGAAAAATGAAAGAGAATTGTCTATATAAACGACCGAAAAATTTAGCCCATAGATCAATTTAATGTTTTTTTTGGTATTTGACTTTGTTTGGGGGTTTTTTTTTGTCTTCTCTCTCTCTCTCTTGTTTGTTCATAATTTTATCGTTGTTGTTGTTGTTGTTGTTGTTGTTCATTCTGTTGGCTGTACTGATGTTATTATTATTATTGTTTCTCCCTTCATTGTCATCCTTTTTACTGGTCGATTTTATCCTTTTTTTTTTCATATCATCCTTCTTTTAAACTTCACCCTCTCTCAATCCACATTTTATTATCCCACTTCTTACCAAACACCTAACCCAAACCAACACAACTCTTTATATCATATAATTGTCCTCTATTTAGTATTATTTTATTTTATTTATTTAAAAATTGTCAAATAAAGGAATACAAATTTATTTTGGCGGAAAATTTACCAAAAGAATATTAAAAGTTTCTTTTATTTTTATAAATAAAATCACATTTAGTATTTTCTCTTATTATTACAAATTTTTTTTCCTCATCACCACCTCATCACCACCACTTTTTCCTCCTTCATTTATTCTTCTCTATATTTTTGTTATTTTTCAATTGTGTTAACGAGCTAAAGTATCGTTCTTCTTCTTCTTCTTCTTCATTTTCTCATCTCTTACCCTCATGGTAGCACTTCATACTCATTTCCACCGAAACAAAAAAAAAAAATATATAAATTTGAAGATATATTTAGGTTTTTAAGACGAAAAAATAAACAAAAAAAACAAACAAACAAACAAACAGAATGAAAGAAGAAAAGAAAAGAAAGGAAAAATGAAAATTAGAAAAGAAAAGAAATGAAAATTGTTCAAAGTATAAACGCTTGGCTATCAATTATCTACAAAGTACGTTCAACCTCTTTTAAAATTCACCTTTTTTTTTTTCTACCACCCCTTTTTTCTTACGTATACTTTTTTTTCTACCTCCTGCTCATCCTCCTCCTACTTTTCCTCTTTTCTTCTCTTAATGGACCATTTAACAATTTTTTAATTAAATGAAAAATTAATTTGTTGTCACCTTTTTATGGTTGTAAATCTTTTTTTTTTTCTTTTTTTACTGTTGTTATTCAGTTGTAGAGAGATGGAAATGTAGAAATAGAATAAAATTAGGATTCATTTTTTCTTAAACAGGAAAAAAAAAAAGTGGAAAAAGTGAAAAACTGTGCACAATTGTTTTTTATTATATTCAAGAATGAAATTTCTTCTTATTAACATCAACAATATGCGTTTTATTCATTGATCTGTTTCTGTGTGTGTGTGTGTGTAAAAGTTGTGTGTGTTTTCCATTCAACCCTTGTGAACTGGGTAATTCTTTTTAAGCCGATTTGTGTTTTTAAATTTTAAAATTTTAAAATATGAAATTTCCCCTTCAACAATATTTTCATCAAACAAATCATTTCGTGCATACAATTTTCATTCCCCGACTTAAATACAAAAAAATATGAGCACCTTGGCTAATCATTCTTTCTTCATTTCATTTCATTCCTTTTTTTTTTTTTTTGTACAAAGAAATTATTAATTTTACATAATTTGCATTTTGCAATAATCTAACACATTTAATTTCGATTCCATTATTCGTCTCCTTCTACCACATCATTTTTTTCTTTTGCTTGAAAAAAAAACCCAATGTAAAAAAATGTAAATTAAACCAATTTTCTTTTCTATTTGATTGTTCATAGATTTTTGTTTGAAACAGAAAGAAGTCAAGTCAAGTGCAACATTACGTTTTCTTTTTTTTTTTTTGGTTTTCGCTTACACAATTTTACTGTGTGTGTGTGTATTTATTTTGTCTTGATTTAGAAAATATAAATAAATTATTACGTTAATTGTTATTCATTATAGACACGCAAGTGTGATTATTGTGCATGCCACGTGTGTGTATTTATATTTAATGTATACATTTGTGTATTTGTGTGTAGACTTTAGTTGATTTTGTTTATATGAGGGATCTAAAGGCAAAGTATACGAATCAAAATTTTATTCTTGTGTGAAAATATTATAATGCCAGAATTATTACGTTAAATTTAAATAAAATGCATCTTGGATTCTGGATTCTGTGAAACATCAGGAAAACCCAGTTTAATTTCTATGGTCCAGGTATTGTTGTGTTAGAATAATTTTGAAATTCCCTGAGACCAATTCTAATCGATTAAAAGAATTTCTCAATCAATATTGATTTTCTTTTTCTGAATTTGGAATATTTTTCTCCAAAAACGAAACGAAGAAAGAAAAAAAAAAGTCATAGAAAAAAAAATGTATTCCCATTTTTTTTTTCTGTTTCATTTTTAGGCGAAAGGCACAGGACAATTTCTTTTTGTTTAAAAAAAAATGGATTTTTAATAATAACCTCGTTTGTAAAGGAAACTCTTTTCCACCCCGTTTTTTTTTTGTTGTTTTTCCTCATTTCTTTTTTGTAGATTATTAATTGGGGGTTGGCTTCGTCGTTTTTGTATATTTTTTTTTTCCATTCCAATTCAAACGATGGAAGAAGTTTCGTGTTGAAAAATCAAATAAAAAAAAAAATAAAGAGAAAAAAGAAAGAAAGAAAAAAAGGAAAAAAGGATTTTTTTTTGCTGAAGAGTGTGAGGAGGGTTGCGGGAATTTTTCTTTCTGTTCTTTTTATTTTTGATGGTGTGGTGCGGCAATGGAACACAAGAAAAAAAAAAGTTGGTATATTGATCCAATTCATTATTTTGAAAGCTCCATGACGTCACAACAAAATACATTTTATTTATTTTTTGCGTTTTCCGTTGTTTTTCTACTTGTGCAAACGAAATTTACAAAATTGAAATAAATATTTTATTCTATTTCATTTTTTTTGGGATTTTCTTTTAAATTGGATAAGGAATTACTTCATCCAGGATGAACCCATTAAGAATGCTGATACCCAAGAAGTCCGTTCTTTGCGCCATTTGGAAGAAAATTAAAATCCCTATAGATAAGAACATTCGTTGTTCTGGTTTTTATTCACTGACTCCTTACTTTACTTTCTACACCATCTTAATCACCCACCCAACTTTAATGTTTGAAATATTATACTCCTTCCATTTGTATGAAAATATTCATAATTATGACGTCAATTTTCCATCATCATAATAAATAATATTCTAAAATTACCCATTTTTCTTTTCTACCTCTCCCTCTCTATCGCTTTCTTACTGTCACTCCGTCTCTTTCTGTCTTTACATTTTCAACGTAATAAAACAATTACACATAACTCTGCAGTATAGAGAAATAATTTTAAAATGCAACATATAACTGAAGCCACTATAAAGTACATAACACAACTTACACCAACAGCAACAACAACAACAATTTTTTACTTAAACTCTAAAACAACAACAACTACAACAACAACAGCAACATATTTATATAAGTTATAACATGGAAAATTTATACATGCAACGCGTTTGAATACAAATTGACTTTTTTTTTTATTCTCTCTAAAAAAAAAGAAAAACAAGAAGAAGAAGAAGAAATAGAAGAAGAAGAAGATGATGATGAAGAAGAAAAACTCATAAAATGAAAACGTTTAAAATTATAATATTTTCGATGTAAAATAATATTTTATAGTTTCGTAGAGTAATAGAGAAAATTTATGGTAACATAGTTTTATGGTTGATGGTAAATAGTTTTCTACTTTTTCTATTTTAATGAAAAAACAAAAAAAAAACACTTCTATAATTATGACCTTGACAACCTTAAAACGTGAAGTTAATTGTTTATTGTTTGTTTTTTTTTTTTTTTTCGTTTAAAGATTTCATTATTTAAAGTTATGACAATTATTGTGATATAACGAAATTTGTTTTATTTGATTAATTTGACAGACGTGTGTTCGGGTCGATGACGTTTTGTTAGAATTTTAAACAAAAATTTATAGTTCACGAAATTGTCACGACTTTTATTTGTTTATTTACCAATTTGTTGTTGTCTATTTTTATTTTTTTGTTTTGTCACGCTTCTATTTTTTTTTTATTTTTATTAAATTTTTTCGAATTAAGTTGGTTTTGATTTATTGATGTCATTTTCTTTAAACTAATATTTTTATAATGGATGATTTATTTTGACAAAGATAATTAAGTCATTTGTAAGAAGAAAAAAAAAAAAGAAACAACAACAGAATATTATTAAGAATAAATTTCTATTTAGATTAAGATTTGAATCTTGTATTTCATGACCACTCAATTCATATTTATATTTTTTTTTTGTTCTTCTTTACTTCTTGTCGTTTTCTTTAAAAAAAAAAAAGAAATGCAAAAAAAAGTGTCCAGATGTTGGCTTGAAAGGTTGATAACCTTTTTTTTTTTCTTTTTGGTTATTTTTTATATTTTGCTTCACCTTTTGTACACCCTTTTGCATACTATAATTTAATCCACGCACATCTACACACACACATACGCACCCATTTATAATGCCGAAAAATTACAAAAAGAAAACTTCTCTGACCTACAATCTCACGTGTCGTATGTGTATCCTTCAAAAAAAAAAATCATATCACCACTTTGTGCCTCATCCTTTCAGAGCCAAAAAAAAAAACTGTCTTACGGGGGGTAAAAACGTGACACTGAACTACTTACACGCACATGTACGCATACATAGGTACACTCGCTCTCGCACACACACACACACGCTACCTATAATATGATACGACATACTCGTTACGTTACAAACAAATTTCTAATATTGTTTTGTAGTTATTTTGTTGTTGTTGTTGTTGTTTTTTTTGTCTTTCGCCACAAAACACCGCACTGTAATTCCGTCGCTTCCATGTAAACCAACCTTCATAATATATAACTTTTCTGTTGTTGTTTCTGTTTTGTTTCGCAGAAGAAAAAAAAAAAGTATACGTTATTCATGAGTTTAACACAGGATTTTCAGTGAGATTGAAAGTTTTGCCCGAGTTTTGGAAAAAAATTTTGACCTGGGCATGAGGGACTCGTTTTCGTTTTTTTCTTTACCATCTTTTTCCATCGTCTTTTTTTTTTTTTTTTTTTTTTTTGGGATCAACTAAAAAACAGCTGACACAATTTTCTGTATCTTTCATAATATTCTTTTGCTTTCATTTTATACTTTTTATTTTATTATGAAAAAAAAAGAAAAACACACATACACACACACACACACACACAGAAAAAGAAAAGAAAAACTTTGTTTGTTGTTGTTGTCTTATTTATCCCGGTGTTTTTCTTCGTTTCTTCGTTTCTTCTTTATTTTTTTTTTCCTCTTTTACGTTTTCTTCCCTTCACAATTTTTTTTATTTTTTTTTTAAAAGTGAATTTTAAAAAGCAATGAAGCCTGTAATTGGCTATCTTTTTTTAGTCTCTAAAGGTATTTTGAATTTTCTTCTTTTTGTTTGGGTTTTGTCTTTTATAAAATAGAAAAAAAAAAAAAAAAAAAGTGAAGAAGTGGAAGACGTGGAAAGAAATAAAAAAAATATAAACAAAAACAACAAAAAAGTTGATTACTTTATTTTAGGTTTTGTTTTTTGTTTTGTGTATACCTATGAACGAAGAATATTGTCCAACTGTCTTTGTCACTTTCTTATTTGTATTCCTGAATATTTTCCTTATGTTATTTGTGTTGTTGTTGTTGTTGTTGTTGTTGTTGTTGTTGTTGTTGTTGTTGTTGTTGTTGTTGTTATTGTATTTACTGGAATTTATTTTTAGATGAAAATGAGAACAAGTCACATTTTTTTAATGTTCTATTTTTTTTTTCTATTCGCCTAATTTAAAATTAAATAATTTAAAGTTCAATAATCTTCTATTATTTTTAATTCCCATAGGATATTTGGTTCGTATCACTTGCGTTTATATATATATTTTTTTTTGTATCTTTATAAATCCGAGACATAATATTAATTACAAGATTTACCCAAAGAGAGAAGGAAGGAGGAAGCAAGTGAAAGAGAGAGAGAGAGAGAGAGAGAGAGAGAGAAAGGGAGTAAAAGAGATAATTCCATTTGTCATTTAGATTTTAATTGATGGCATCTTGACATTTTTAATGTTTTCTTCTCTTCTGGTCTGATCTTATGGTCTTTAGTTTTAGTCAAATCACATTAAAGTTAAACGCAAATGTAACAAATAATAAAAATAGAATGAATAATCTTTCTTCTTAGAAAAAAAAATAACTTACGAGTGTTTATAGGAAGTAGGGGAAAAAAGTATAGACGAAAGAATATCACACAAAACATCTTTATTATTCAGCAAACGAATATCGCAAATAAAAAAAAAAAATACAAAGCGCACCCGAACACAAACACAAACACACACACACACACACATTTTACTCTTCATCATCAATGTCTTATGATATTCTTCTTCTTCTTCTTCGTCTTAAATTACGTTTCCTTCGTTTCAATAAAACAAACATGTAAAATCCTGACGAAGAATTGAAGAATAAAATAAAGAATATAAATAACAAGAACAAAAAAATTTTCCGTTTTCATATTTAAAGTCTTGTCATGTCAAAAGCAAAAGTTAAAACAGAATAAAAATTTTACAGGAATAACACTTTTGTAGAAATAAATCGTGAATTTTCCAGTTTTGTATGTTTATTTTTTTTTTTGTTTTTTCTCCCCGTTTTTTATTGAGCAATTTTTAAATTTTATTATTTTATTATTTTATGATTTTTGATTTAGTTTCTGATTTAAGTTTAAATATCTTGTAGAATAAAAATTAGACATCAAGAATTTATGTCCTGTATGAGAAAAACAATTTATCTGAACATTTCTATTTATTAAAAAATTAAAAGTTTAATGGATGAGATGAGAGAACTATTTTCTTACAATAGAAAATCTTTAAACTTAATTATTACAAGCTTAGCCTTTTGGGAATTAATCCTTTGTTTGTGTGGTTCTTGATTTCATGTAATGTTATATGGTTATTCCCTTAATCAAACCTAAAATACAATAAAGATTTTAGTCCCAAAAATATAATAAGTGCAAAACAACAAAAGAATCTTATATAAATTGTTACATTCTCTCTCTCTTTCTCTCTCTTCCACGCTCTTTGTATTTTCTATTTTACCCAAAAATAAACCCAAGAGATTCATTCTAAAACCAAATTTGACTTGATCCATTTCATCTATTTTGATTGATATTATAACTTTGACCTCTCTCTCTACTGGATTCACCAACAAAATTATTTTACTTCTCTTCAAACAATTTTATCCATCTTTTTGTATGTATAAATATCGCCACATTTTATGACAGCAACATTTGGGTATTCATTCTTTTCTTTTTTTTTTTTTTTGCTTGAACATATTGAGATAATTTATTGGATCGTCTTCTTCTTGTTCTTCTTCATTTCTCTGGAAAAGATATAAAATATTTGTGTGTTTTTTTTTGATACTCTTAAGTTGAAGACTTTTGATTAAAAAATTTAGTTCAACTTTTTTTTATATTTTTTTATTGAAGTTAAAAGACGACACATTTTTTGCAATAAAAGAATTAAATTTTTTTCGTAATCGTTCCAGTCTTCATGTTGATTTTAATTTCTTTTTCGGTTTTTGTTTTATTTTTTTTTTCGTCAAAGAAATTTTTTGATCTAAATTTAAAATTTGATTTATCGTTTTTGTATTCGTTGGGATATTTTACTGAATGAGATTTCATATAGAAGTATTTTGGATGGTGGTGGGGTTTCGCTAAAAAAGACATAAATTATGTTGAAAAAAAAAGAGAGAAGAAAAAAATTACATTTCATTCTTTTTTTACTCTGAATTTTAAGTTCTCCACTTTTTTGAATTTAAAGTTAAGATTAAGAAAGAACGAAAGAATGAAAGGCAAAAATCATGACTTATAACGAGAGATAAATTATAGATAAATATGCAAATTAATGATCTCTAATAATAACTGTGTTTCAAATGAAATCATAATATTTCTTTTTCTTTTGATGTTTCTTTATATGGCTTTGTAATAATCCGAATCATCTGTATAAGAATTGACCTTGCTTTATGTTTATATTATAGAGAATACTGTGTACGTTTCTCAATCAATTAAGATGATAAATTTTATATTAATAAGAATTAAAAAAAAAACATATATATATATAAGAAAACAATGTGTGGTCTTGTCCATTTTCTTGTTATCGCTTTAAATTAACGTCAATTTAATTTGACCATTTCATCAGTCATCCATATTGTTGTATATAACATTATTAATCTGCTTCTTCTTTTTTGGACCAAAATACCATATTTTTTTTTTAACAAACAAATTGAAATGTACATAAGGTTCCATCAATTATGATTTAATTAAATTTTGAATTTGTCTTCTTCATCGTTATTTATTAATTTAATTAAAAAAAAGAAGAAGAAGCTGGAAAAAAATTAACTTTATCAAAATATTAATGTTCATAAAATTTTATTTGTATTTCTTATTTTTTTTTCTCTTTAGTCACTCTAGTCTCTTTAGTCTGTTGTCAATATATTTGTGTTTTCTTTCTTTTTGATCTTTTTGAACTTTATTAACTCCCATCCCTTCCCCATGCCTTCAATTTAAATATGGAAGAAAAAATAAATAATAATATTTAGACAAAAAGTTCACGACATTCTTTTATTTCAATAAAAATGAAAATTAAATTCAATATCGTTAATAACGAAAAAAAAAACGATGTCGGATATGTTCATTAAGAAATATACAATTTACATATTTAAAATTTAATTAAATTTGTTCGATCTAAAATGATTCACTTGATGACAAATTATTTGTTGTCTTTATTTTTTATTTTTTAAATAAAACTTTTTGAAAAATATGTTTAAAAAATTTTTTCTTCACAATAAACGATCTGCATAAATTCTCTACACAATTTTGAATGGAAGTTAAATTAGAAGTTTTTAATTTTAATTCAAGTAAAAAAAAAAACAAAATTTAATTAAACAAAAGAAAAAAAAATTAATAATCTTTCAAGTTTATGGATGGAAAATGTAAAAAATTTACAATTTAAATTTTTTAACAAACAAGAATAAGAAGAAGTTAAGTCAAAAAATAAAAGAATCACCATCTTTATACGGCGAGCTAAAAGACATTATTTAATCGTTTCAAAATTTATGAAATATGGAAATTAATTTGCATTCAATTTTTAGTTTGCAGTACAAGAATCAGAAACCAAAAAAAAAAAGACATAAGACAGAAAAATTGTTCAAGAACAAAAGTTTAAATTGAAACAAATTTTTTTGAAAAGTTTTAATGAAGTTTATGGATTTCAAACAAAAATTTATAAATTTCAATTATAAAGAATAATTTATTTCTGATACCATTTAATCGTCTCATTAGAATATTGATGTGAATTAATTTTTGAGTTGTTGTACAAAAAGTCTGACATACATTTTCTGTTTAAAGGTTTTACCGCATATAAGATTTTAAATTCTTCATCAAGATTTTTAACAAACAATAATGAATATTCTAACAACAATCAACGTTCTAAATAAATCAAAGATCTTGATTTCTCAGCTGTTTTGATATATCTCAGGTGATACGCTGTCACTTTCTGTCACATGTAATTTGGAATTATGCAAGTCAAGTCTTGAACAAGAATTTAAAATCTTATGTACACGGTAACATTTTTATATTGAGGAAATATTATCATTGACTGAAAATTTTTAGCAATGTTTTTTTATCTTTAACTTTTTAACACAAGAAAAACAAGAAGAAAAAATTGAAATAAGCAAATATTGTATAGACAATTTAGATATCAAAAAATTATCACTGCAAACATAAGTTATTTTTGTATTTCTTCATAATTTTCATCATCTCCTTCTACATCTTAATTTTTCAGTGTCTATCAAAATTTAAAATCTGTACAGACAACAGAAACAGACTTTCTCTGCTTCTCTTTCTCTCTCTACCTCTTAAATCCTTCCCTTTTTCACATTTAACGATTATGATTTTGCTATAAATATAGAGTGTGTGTGTGTGTGTATGTTTTTGTGTGTAAAATTTTTTCTTTGCTGTTTTTATCATTTTAGAATCTTGTCTCGTCTCATCATGAAGAGAACAAGAAATAAGCAAACAAACCTAACCATCAAGCACAACAATAAAAAAACAACAACAACAACAACAACAAAAAACGCACAAATTGTTAAAGAAAAAAGTGTAAAAAAAGGGAAAAAGTAAAAAAACAGAAATTTTTCTCATAATAATTCTGATTTCTTAGAATTTGGTTGTTGTTTTTGTATTTACTGTTGTTATTTTTTTCTGACTGGATTGTGTGTTTGATCATTAATTTAATGTGGGTGTCTATGGAATTGTTAAATAAAAAACAGCGAAAAATGTTCAAAGCGTACGTTACATTTTACAGTTTTGTGTTTTCTTTTTTTTTTTTTGTTTCTTTCCTTTTTACATCTTTTCCTAAAATTTTTTTATATAAATAGAAATTTTAACAAAAAGGAAGAAGAACAAACTCCAAGCAGAATCAGATTTTTGTAGATATGGATTTTGTTTTTGTTGACTTTTCTTAATCAACTTTTAGGTCTTCAAGTGTCGGTGCAAGTTTCCTTTTTCTATATTGGGACAGTTAATTCTAATTTATCGATTATTAAGTGAATTTAGAAATTTAATTCAATAAAAAATCAATTTTCTAACAACAGAAAATTTATTACTTTATATAAATGTAAATGAAACACTTAACATTTTGTGTAATTCAATATCAAAAATTGTAAGATAATTAAATTATTTTATTACAAAATAATTTGAATTATTCTACTAAACCGATATTATAGAATTTATATTGGCGACAATTCATCAGTGAATTCAAAATCATTTATAATTATCATTTATTTCAATTTATTCAATAATCTTTATAACGGAATTAGAAGCCATAATTAATCCATTAACTAAATCAATGAGAGAAAATTTTTTTATTTAATTCAATAAAAAGCGAAATGATGAAATTCTTTTCATCCCAAAAATTTCTTCATATTCAAATTTGTTTTCTTCTATTTTATATTTTACGAGAAAATAAAAAAAAAAATGAAAATGATGAAATAGAAAATGTTTTCTTTTTCTTGTGTTTAAGTTGATCTAATTTAAAAATCAATCAAGAGACACAGTGAAGAAAATTAGAAAGATGAAGACAAAAAAATTATATAGTTAAGAGAGGAGTAAAATTTAACATAAACTATTATTTATATTTTTTTGGTTTTCTTATAAAAGATTCATGTCTTCAGTACTAAAATAGAAAAAAAAAAAAAAAAAATAATACACTTTATAAGTTACACCGAAAAGGAAAAGAATCAAAAGTGAAAAATAGAAAATAGATTTTTAATTTTTTTTTTAACTTAAATTTTATGTTTTTTTTTGTGAAATTCTGATAAATTTCTTCTTTATGGATTGTTGAATGATAAACTAAACAGTAGGGGAATAAATTATAAGTGACTGAAAATAGAGAGAATGAGATGGAAATAGTGTTAATGTGTATGCAGATAATTATGCTAGTGTAAAAATAACACAACAAGACATTCTGATTGGAAATATTCGCCTTTTTCACGTCCAGAGTCCAGACATTTTAATGGAGAGTCTCTTTAAATTTAAAGCATGAATTTAAAGACCTAAAGTGAAAATTCCCTTCTGCTTTATGAATGTTGTCCTTATTATTTTCAAAGGTAAATGGGAAGAACAAGACAATATTTATCGATGACTAAACATTTATAGAAGAAGAAGAAAGATCTTAAGATGTCTGGAAAAAATATTTTCCATTATTATAAAAGTAAAATTCAATTTTCAGAGTCCATATGGTCTGCACTATAATATTTAGTGAAGTGAAAATAAATATTTTTGAATGTAAAAAGATAATGAAAGTAAAAATTGTAAGAACAAGACTGAAGACAAAGATACAATTTACACAATTAATCAGATCCAGAGAAAAGACAAAAATATAGTTTCGTTTTGGGTTTTTCTAGACTAAAAATAAACACAAAATTATAGACATGCTTTTGTTTCTATTTGAAAACAACTCAGAAGAAACTAATTTTTTGGGAAAATTCAACAGAAAGAAATTAAATGTGGAAAGAAATACAAGAAAATATCTTTTTTTTTTTGTAACAATCGTGAAAAACACAATTAATGATCACACTAATTTGAATTTTAAAATTCATTCGCGTACATTCGTTTACTTTACTGATAGAAGGAATACACACACAACTTGATTCCAACTATACACAAAACTAAAATATTTTAATAAATTTATGAATCTTTAATTAAATTTCGAACAAACTGGAAAAACTGAAAATAAAATAGAAAATGATGAAACTGAAAATTCATTTAATCAAAACACACACACACACAAACACAAATCCAACAGACATTTTCTATTATGAAGTTAATTTTTTTGTTTTACTGACATTTTCACAAAAAAAAAAAAAAGAAAACAAAAACAGAAATAAAAGGGAAAAAAAAAATATGAAGCACGTTTCATGTAATTTTCTTTTGTTTATTTTCTTTTTTTTTGTTGCGTTCCATGGAAACAAACTTTTATTCTATTGTTATTTTTTCGGCTGTTATTCTTGGATTGTTGTTTTTTTTTTGTATGCCAAAAAAAAAAAAAGAAGGTTGCTGGGGTTTCAGTCGTTTTTTGTTGATTTTTACTATAATTTTGCTGATAAAACAAAACAAAAAAGAAAAAAAAAAAGAAACACAAATAATCAGGAACCATTTTATTGTCTACAATTTGTGTTACAACACAACCAATTTTCTTGTTATTCCCGTACGTCTCCAAAGACTCAATCTTATTTGTCTACATTACGTTTATATTTATTGTGAATTTAATTGAATGAAAAAAAATTGGAACTGTATTTTTTTTTTTGGCTGTGTCTAAACAACAAAATATGATGGACGAAAGAGAGAAAATCCTTTTTAGACAAAAAACTCAAAATCAACAAGATGAAAATTCTTTTTTCTTCTTGTTTTTTTTTTATTTGCGAATTTATTCTATTGATTAGTATGTTTTTTTTTTCTGTCTATTGATTTTGTCTGGACTGGATATTTAATGTTGATCTGGTCAATATTTTTTAGTCTTATTATCTATCTAATATTTGAATTGTAATTATGAGAATTACATATTTTTCCTACCAATGTCTGTGTGCACTGTGAATCATACATGATTATTGAGATAAATTCAATTAAAGTTTTTCTTTATAGAAAAAATAACAGAGAAATATTAGATTTTCATCATTAAATTTTATTTGGATTTTTGTTAACAACAATAACACAACTAAATATGTTTTTTTTTATATCAATACAATTACGTATACACAAAATGGTCGGAATATTGTATAAAAGTCAAATAATATAATTTTTTTTCCATTTTATAAATAAGAAAATAAATAATTGCATTTTCTTGTTTTCTATATTTTTGTTAAGAATAAAGAAAATACAAAATTGCATTTTATAATAATGTTCATTGTGTTCTGTAAACTTGTACAATATTATCAGTGACAGACTGACTTGTGTAACAGGGCCACTTAATGCAATTTTTATACTCTAAAGATTTATTGGAAAATAATGAAAATTGTCTGATAGAGAAAATTTACACGATTTTCCCCCATACCAATTCACCTCTGAGCTCTGACTATAATGTTCAAATTAAAGATAAGAAATCACAGTGAAACGAAAGAAAAAAGAAAAAGAAAAATATTCAAAGATGTTTGTATTGTTTGTTTGTTTTTTTTTGTAATACAAAATTTATTTATGGTAAAAGATACTGACGTATTTTATGCAAAAATCTTTAAATGGTTAAATAATATTCCTATATTACGTACGTAGGAAGAATTGAATTGTTTTATAAATATATTTCAATCTTTGATAAGTCTATTTTATTTGTCGATTTATATAAATTTTTGTTGTTGTTTTTGTTTTTGTCTTTGGAATTGTTATCGATAAGATTAATGTGCATTCAACTTTATAATAATGAATAAATAACTTTTTTTTTTCTTCGTATCATTTGTGTTATTTTATTTTCTTCTGAAATAAAATAATAATAATGTTGGAAAATTCTATAATACCGAATACACAATTCAATTAATAATTGCATCTATATAGGCATGTTTAGATTTCGACTTTTGAAAATTAATTTGATTAATTTTGTAAAGAAACAACAACAACAAACATTTTTTTTTTCCTTCTGAATTAAATAAATAAATCAAGAATGAATTTGATTTACAAATTTTTGAAAAGTAGAAAAAAAAATAAATAAAAATAAAATGAATTAATTAGGGAAACTGAATTAAATCAATTGATAGAGCGTCACATGGAAATTTATCGTAAGTATCGTAAAATCTGAAAATATTCAATACAAAATTTAATTGAAAGTAAAATCAATGGAGTTTTTTTTTTTGGTTAAAAAATATCCCGCTAAAAATCGTGCTAGACTGGGAAAATATAAAATAATATATGAAAAAGTATTTTGATCTTTCTAATAAATTAGAAGAAGACTTGCGCACAACAACATTTTTCAGAGAATATTATATACATTAATAAACAGTCGCATATTTTAAAGCCTATAAATATAAAAATGTAGTGATTTTTCATAATTTTTTTTTTTTGGTCATATGACGTCACTCTGTCAAAAAACATCCATCACACAGTATTAAAAAAAAAAAAGACAAAAAGGGCAAAAAAAAAAGCTGAAAAAAAAAAAAAAAAAAACCCAAAAAGCAACACAACACAAAAATAATACAAAAGCTTCTCTATAGAATGAACTAGCATGCTACGATATAATACGCATTTTTTATTAAAAATAATAAAAAAAAAAAAAAAAATTACAAAAACAAAAAAAAAATGTGAGAAGAGAAATCAACTCTGGTAAATGGCCTGCAGACAAAATGGAACCTAAACAAAAAATTTTTCCTCTTTTTTATTTTTTATTTTTTTATCATTTTTATATAATAAAAATTCCAACATACAATCACACATACACACACATATACACATAAAATAAATAAAGAAAATAAAAGAGTCCACTTCACTTCACTTTTCTTTTTCATTTATTTTATTTTTATTTTTGTTGTTGTGATTATTAATATTTAAAATTCTACAATAATTTTTGGGTCTTTATCAAAAATTTACGTTATCCCATTTTTTGGTTTCCCTTATTATTGTTGATGGTGGTGCTTGTTACTGTATTCATTTATGTACTTTACAATCGTGCATTTATTTGTATGAAAATATTTTGAACCTACAAAACAACATTTTTTTTAATCATCTTCCAAATATAAAAAAAAAAAAAGACAGCCACAGAATAAAAACACAACAAATGAAACAAATGAATACACAAAAAAAAAAAAATACATCGATGTGAAAAAGGAAATATAACAAAATATCCTCTCCATTGAATTTCAAACTCAAAACATCCTTCCATCCATCCATCAAATACCTAAACTAAATCAATTTGATTTATTTATTGTTTTTGGTTTTTGTCATTGCGATTGGTTTTTGTTTCTATATTTTTGTTATTTATTTATTTTTATTTTATCCATCGAATACCAAAAAGGAGAAGCAAAAAAAAAAATACAACAATACAAAAATTGTATAACGAAACGTATTAAAGGAAAAAAATTCAAATAATAATAATAAATGAAAGAAAATAATGTTAACGTTATGCTTAATGGTATAAATAAGAAGATCAAAAGGATTATTATTATCTCTCTTGAAGATTATACATTCTTTAAAATCCCTTATATGTCACAAACAATAGTATAGGAATTGTTTGTTGTTCCTTTTTTTTCTCTCTTCCAATTGTTTATTTTTGTTCTCTTACTTAATTCTTGTTTTACGTTGCAACATTTGTTGCAGTTTTTGCTTTATTTTTTTGTTTCGCTTCACATTAAACCAGTTAGAATTAAAAAAAAAAAAAACTATTCGATTTCTATTCTTCGTTTCTATCAATAATTTTATAAATATATGGAGTTGTCTGACAAGAATTTAACATAAATTGTTAATCAAAATTGATTGATTTTTGTTTTTGTTATTTTTTTTTCTTTTTCTTTGTAAAAACTTCGAGTTAATATTGAAGAACAATGTTGGTTTTTTTTTTTTTATAATAAATTAGATTAAAATTTATAGGAGAAGAAAAAGTCAGTCCATAGTTTTATTTATCAATTTTTGAACAATAAAATTTTACACTGAAGCTGTTTCCAAAAATGTTCTCTGCATTCTTAATTTTAATTTTCTTTAAAGAAAAATTCAGGAAGCTGAATTTTATTAAATTGTAAAATGTGACGTAACGGATTGAGAATCTCCAAAATTTGTGGAATATTTTTTAAATGGATTTAGTGAACAGCCTAAATTGTATCAATTTTAACATAAGAACTTCATATAAGAAACAGAATAACAAAAGGAAATAGAAGGACATTGTTATGTCCATATAAAGAGTTAATTGTTTTTAAGTTGTTTATATTATTGTGTCTTGTAAAAAAAATTGGAAAAAAAATTAAAAAAAAAAAAGTTGCATCGCAAGAAAACTTCTTTTCAAAATGAAACTAAAGAAGAAAAAAAAGTCTCATTGTTGCGTTGTGTTTTTTTTTCTTTCAGATGAAGAAGAATATTGTTTAATGGATTGTTACGTATGTCAGAAATTGTAAAATTTATTTATGAATTTATGGAAACACGTTCTATGTGTTCATTTTTTCTTCTTTCATTCCCCCTTTGGTAAAAATAAAAACTTTGTTGTTCAATTATTAATAAAACTATAAATTATTGTGTTTGAATAATCTTGTTCAATTTACTTTTATTCTTCAATAAGACAAAACATCTTTTTTTTTTTCTGTTTGTAACAAACATAGATTTTGTTGTTGTTCTTATTTAATAATAAACAAGATAAACGACATATTGACGTGTGTGAATTTTTATTTCTTATAATGGTAAAAATAATATAGGTGATTATTGCAATTAAATATTATTTATTATTTGTGTTGTATATTCCATTTATTCCTTATTTGATAGAGGATTAAATAATATTCATTTTCTTTTCTTCAAATAATCTCAGGGTTTCTTTTTTTGTATGGGAAAATCCATTCATCTGTTAAATTCATAATAATTTTAGATGATTATAAAGTCTAACGATTTATTCTAGCGAATTATTTATATACGCGCACGGAAATAATTCTAAATGAACATCTTCAAAATTTTTGATTCTTCTTTCATTTTTGAAGACGTTTTTTTTTTTTTTTAGAGAGATTTTCCATTAAAAATCAATAATAAAAAATGTATGAATAAAATGAGATTGACATAGAATTTCTCTCATCTACACATCAATCCACCCACACACACACACACACCCACCTCAACCAGCATTTCCCAGAATCGTTGATTATATAAAAAAGAAAATTTTCCAATTCAATTTATCTGTGTTCAACAGTTGTTCTTTGTCTCGTTCTATCTTTACAATTTTTTTTTTTTTTTTTTGTTGACTGTCAAAAATATAGAATCTCATCTAAAAATAATAATAAAAAAGAGAAAAATCAAAATCAAAATGGCGTCAAATGTCAATTGACATTTAAGTTATAATTTATATAGGAACACAAAAAAAAAACAACATACACACACACACACGCACACATAACCTAATATATAAAATAAACATCAAAGAATTCTGAGTTTTTGTTTTTTTTTTCTGTTCGTCATTTTTTTTTTGTTTTTGTTGTATTTTTCTACCCATAAAGGATTTTTCATTTTGACGCAACAATTAAGCAACATCACATAAACGTATTCATTTTCTCACTTAACCCCTTTTTTTGTGTCAGAATACATACCACCAAGAGGGGGGATACTTTTATCCCCCCTCTTACCTTTACCCAAACAAACACATACACACACACAAACACACGCACCAAACCCCATCTACAAAAAAAAACCATTAAAACATCCCCAACGCACACAATATCTACACACATACACACACACACACGCATCTTTATACAGGCACACACAGTCATATAGTTCGCTTTCTATATTGTTTTTTTTTTTTTTAAATGGAAAAAACGTGAATACCAAATAATAAAAAAAGTCAGACTTTTTTGTTTCGATAATTAAACAAAAAAACAAAAAAACAAAAAAAAAAAAAAATGGAAAAAGTTCTGGATGATTCGCGGGAAATATACGGGATCAAAATGTTTTATTTTGTTTTTGAACAAATGGATGTGTGTGTGTGTGTGTGTTTGTGTGTATATTCCTCATATATCCTGCACACTACAATACAGCAAACATTTTGAATTTCAATTGCCTTTTTTCTTGTTCTCCATTTTTGTATTTTTTTTTTTTTTTTTTTTAAATTCCATTCCCATTCTGGTAAAAAATTTTTTGATTTAACAAATCCTTAAACAACAAAAAAAAAAAAAGTATAGAGAGAAAAAAAAAACCCTTAAACGAATTATTTTAGCTGATGACGTATGTGAACGTGTGTATATGTGCGCCTCTGTTTTTCTTTGTGTGCGTATGTACCAACGTTTTCTTCTTTGTTATTTTTTTTTTTTTTATGTCAATTTATCCAGCCAAATCCAAATAGGAATTTATTTTTGTTGTTTGCTTGTTTTTCCTTTTGTGTATAAATAATATTGATGTTTTGTATAAGTTAATTTGTAATCCACGAAACGTATATTTTTTTTTTCTGCCTCCCCTCCTCCACCTAAACTTTTTTTTATCCATCTAACCACCTATAGAATTCTCTTTCTCGCTCATTTTTTTTTTGTCTTCTTGTTGTGAAAATTCAACAAAAAAGTTGAAAATACAAAAAAAAAAAAAAAAAAAGAAGAAGAAAAATAGAAAATAAAATAAATAAAATTGAGAAAAATTTAAAATGGAAATTTTCCCATATTGAAATGAGATAAAATTCAATAATAATTGAGTTATATAAAATATTTGAATTTGATTCAATATTTTCAATGCAAACATACATATACATACATACATACATACATACATTTTTTTATTTAAAATAATTTGCTGAATATTTGCTGAATTGCTGATTAAATAATTTAATGGTTAAATGTTTGAATTAAATCAATGGATATTTATTAATTCAATCATCTGTAAAAATGAAAATGTATAATAATAATAATCTATAAGATTCTCTCTTCTTCTTCTTCTTCTTCCCTCATCTTCTACGTCATCGTTTTTCTTTATTGTTAAAGATGTGACTGATTGTCTGATAGATTAATCATTTTTTGTCTCTTTTACCATTTTGCTTTATTCATGTTCTATCCCTTTCTTTTTTCCACCAAAAAATATGCGAAAGTAAAGAAGCCAACAGAAAGAAAATGAAAATGAAAATGAAATAAAAAAATGGAAAACTTGGTTTACAGATGACAATTATTTAGGTTGTCTTTTCTTATAAATATTGGATAGGGAAAAGAGAATTTTGTTGAAGAAAATTGATGAAAGGATGAGAATCGGGGTGGGTAAAGTAAAAGAATTTAAAGAAAGAAGAAAGAAGTGAAATATTGATGTGAAAATTAGGGAAAAGTCATCAAAGTAAAAATGACTTAAAAATGAGGGTATAAAATAATATTTTATATTGATGATTATTATCAAATATTTAAGTAATTTGGGTCATTAAGTTGGTTTCTATCGAAATTAAATCGTAAATTTTCGAAAATTATTAGACTTTAAAATTTATGAATAGAAAATATTATAAAAGTAGAAATGGTAAAAACTGAATTGTAGGATGTAGGTTGGAAAATATAAATGAATCGATTTAACAATATATATAGAAAATGGTCAGTATAATAACAATCAATATAAATATTACAAAGCTAAAAGATATAGTCCTTTGTCCTTTTTAGAATATTCTATAGATTCGATATCGTATATATTTTAACAAAAATTTAATATAATAAAAGTGAACATCCTGAATGTCAGTGTATACAAGTACTGTGACTTTGCTGTGACTAGACAGTGACGTACTTTATATTGGTTTAAATTGTAATAGATTGGCTTTTGAATTTTATCAATCTTCCATTAATTTCTTTCGAATTTTGTTGTCAAATGGCATCACACATTTTTGTGTAAATGTTCAATTCTGATCATCCTTTGAAAGAATATGTATGTTACTGACATTTAATGTGACTATACCACTGCTTTACCTATATTATTTTTGACCTATATACTATTATTCAGTTATACAATATTTTATGATAAAATATCCCTTATAAATTTGTCTCTCTATTGTATATTGGATGTTGTAATAAAAATAAAGCTGATTATGGTTTACCCAGAGGCTTCCTCTTATAGTCTATAGTATATAAATATTAATCTGTATAGATTTATAACCTATCCCATATTATACAACATGAATTTCATCTATTATATAATTTTAATGAATTGTTATTCATCTACGATGAATGACATTATTAGATTCATCTCGTTACAATAATAAAAAAAAAGTTATTTTCTGTTTGGATAATTTTACAAATCAAAAAATAAAAAAAATATTTAAACAATTGACGTTGTCTATTTTGAATTGTTCATAATTTTTTATGATCATTTGTAACGAAAATTTAGTAGAAGATATTTAAATTGAATTTATAGATGAAATTGTTTTTGTAAGATGACAAATTAATAGAGAAGTAACTTATAGAATTCTTAGAAAGTTTATACTTTCTAAGAATTCTATAAGTTAGTCTTGGGTCTCTTTCTAAATATATATAAAATACAACAAATGAAGGAAACATTCACTCACCACTTGAATACGATTTAAGGGTAAAAAAAGGTCACAAAGTATCAGCTTGCGTTATGTGTGTTTCTTTTATTTTTTCCGATGACGTCACACCATCAGTTTGACAAATTTTACGAAACACAAAATTATTTTGTATTTTACGTTTGTGTATTTATTTTCTATAATATCAGATTCATAAGAAATTATTTTATGGAGAAAATGGTGGTACTGACGTAGGCTTCTTTCCTTTTTGACTTCAATATAAAGTCACGGTTTTGGTTCCAAAGTTTTACAAAAATAATTTTCGTTCTAAATTATAGATTTTTTTTTTGTTAAATTTGCTACAACGCATGTAAATTTGTTTGTGTGTGTGTGTGTAATGGTTTATATTTGTGTGTGTGAGTTCCCAGTGCTATAGTTTTCTTTATTTATTCAG
Organism: Pedicia rivosa; assembly: GCA_963082725.1. Classification (NCBI taxonomy): domain Eukaryota; kingdom Metazoa; phylum Arthropoda; class Insecta; order Diptera; family Pediciidae; genus Pedicia; species Pedicia rivosa. Next base: position 5,608,612 of record OY720152.1, read on the forward strand.
ACAACAAGACAAAAAAAGAAAAACAGACTGAGGCAAAAATATTTCAACCGTATTTTTTAAAACAGAAGAAAAATACTTTCCCCCAAACCAACGAAGAAAAAAAAAGAAAAACAGAGAAAAGAAAAATAAAGAAAAAAAAAACTTTTAGCTCAATACATTTTCTTCTCCGATAAAAATTTTAAAGCATAACATCCAACTGTAATATGTTATTTATAGCAAACTCTTACCTTCAAGGCCTATATATATTTTCTTCTTCTTCTTCTTCCGTGTTACGCGTACGTATAACACAAAATTACCTTCTGGCCGACATGGGAAAATTTCCTTTTTTATTTTTTTGTTTTTTGGGGTTAGATTTTTCCATAAGAAAAAGTAAAATTTAAATTTTTTTTTGCTACTCTCTTCATGTTTTTATTTTTCGGTTTAACAATTTAAGGGAAGGAAAAAGAGAATTTTTTTTTTGTATATATGTGAAAAGTGCGTCAATATGCTGTGCATATGGGTGTTTCTTTGGATGTGTGTGTGTTTGTGTGTGTGTGTGTAAGTGCGTGTACCGTATTAAGGATTATAAAGAATGTTTTTGACTCATTTCCATTTTTTCTCCATTTTCCATAATATTTTTACGCGTTTTTTTTTACTTAGAATTTTCTTCATTTTCATAAAATTCAAAACAATTTTCTTCATTCATAATAATCAAGGATGTACAAAATATCCATCGCTATCAACGCACTGCAGGTGAAATTCTATTTTTCATTTTTATTTTATTTTCTGGAGAAAATCACCCGACGATGAAAAATAGAAAATGGGAAAATATTTATTGTGACTTTTTCTTCAATTTTTACATTTTTGAGAATTTTTAAATTTTCATCGAATTTTCTATTTTTTTTTTTGCAATTGCATAGAAACAAAATCTTTAGATTATATTTTTAAGAACAAAGGGGATCTATTATCCTCTTCTAAATAATATATAAAACATCATCATCCTCTTCTATATAGGAATAAGCAAAAAAAAAAAAAAAAACATCCACCCAAAAATAAAAAATAGAAGACGAAGAAAATATCCCCAGGGGGTTGCAACTCACGCTTTTCTTAGACCTACAGGGGTTGTTCAAGAGTTTTTTTTTTCTTCCTTCATTTCAAAAAAACTTGAATATTTTTTTTTACTTCTCTTGTTATATTTTTTATTTTATTTTCAAGATAATGTGCGGGTTAGATTATCTATAGAGAAAGAGAGAGAGAGAGATCGAGAGAGGGTAAAGAGCTGATGAGAAATTGAGGTATTGAGTAAGGGGTTGGAAGTGTAAAGTGGTAGCGGTAGTGGTGTAATATACAAGAAATTATAAAAAAGTGCGCGTATAACGAAAATTATGCGCACTCCTGATAATGTATGTGTGTGTGTGTGTGTGTGTCGATGTGTTCAATTGTGATAAGACTGACGATTAGATGAGGGATGTAAAAGTAGCAAATGGGAAATTCTTTTCCTAACTTCATCTTGTTCATTCTGTTACGTCCTTATTATTCCATTTCTTCTTCTTCTTCTTATATTTTTCACCATTTTCTTATTCATCCTCATATTATTTTCTTTTTTTTTCTCAACTTTCCATTAATTTAGCATTTTGAAAATTGTAAAACATTCATTTTAATATTATACATGAGAATGTGCGATAAATGAAGAAGATTTAATTTAAAAGAGATTGCTTTTTCCCATCTCCTCCTCCGTCTTCTTCTTCCTCTCCTTCATCTTCTTACTTTTCCTTTTTTTTTTTTTTCCTTATTATACTCCATCTTATTCTTAACTTTATACATTTTTCTTCTTCTTCTTCTTCTTCTTCTTCTTCTTCTTCTTCTTCTTCTTCTTCTTCTTCTTCTTCTTCTTCTTCTTCTTCATTTTCTTCTTGTTCAGCAATTTTTTTTTTTTTTTATACTTTATAATCAACGAATAAGTTTTTGTTGTTTTCTCTCCTCTTCTTCTTTTTTTTTTTTTTTTAATTTTTGTTTTTGTTTTGATTTTTTATTATTATGATTATTATTCTAATCAAAATGGTTTATTAGATTGTATAATATGCTTTCTTTCTGTCTTCTAATTTCTTTCTTTCTTTTTCTCTCATTTAAATTTTTTCTGTTGTTACGTCCACCTTCCGTCACCTCTTGTATCTCTCGTCGCGCGTATATATCGCGTATTCTTGTCTATCCCCAGCAGCAAAAAAAAAAGAAAAAAGTAAAATAAAACAAAAACAAAACATAAAAAATAAAAAAAAAAACAAAATGGAAAGAAAGAAGAGAAAGGCAAAAAAAAAACAAAAAAAAAAAAAACTTTTGTCCCTTAAATTAAAAAAGGTTAAATTTTTATATACGCGCTCACGAGAGGCGAGAGATCTTAAGGGTGTATCTTCCTCCTCACGCGCTTTATAATTAAGCGGGTTATACGTTTTTTTTTTTTGTTCCTTTATTTTCTTTCTTTTTTTTCTTTTCTTTTATTTTTCTTTCTTTTCTTTTCTTCTTTTATTCTTCTTTTTTTTTCTTCGGATAAGAAAAGATAAACTTTTAATTTTTATTTATACACTTTTTTTTTCATCTTTGCCTCTTTTTTTTTTTTTTTGTTTTGTTTCTCTGTTGATAAGAAGTACTAAAAAGTATGGGAATTGAAAGGGAAAATTCCAACGGGAAATTTTAAAACAGAAACGAAAAATTCATCTTAGATTTTTTTGACTTGTTACAAGAGAGAAAAAAAAATTTTATAAAAGAAAAATTCCGTCAAATTTGACTTATTTATTTATTTTTTATAGAAAATTATTGCGTTTTTTTTTTTTTTTTATTAAAATTTTAGTTGTTGTTTTCTTTAGCGGTAACGGCAGACTAAATTTTAATTAATTTCAACCGAGGACAAACAAAAATAGAATGATAGATAAAATTTAAGAAGTTTCAATGGAATCAAAGAGAAAGAATTTTTAAAATCAATATTTTTAGAAATTGAATAAAATTATTTATTCAATATTTTTCTTTGCTCCCCCTATTACACCCCTAACCATCTTCAGTAATTTATTATACTGTTTTTTTTTTTCTTTTATGATGAAATTTAAATCATCAAACATTATTTTCCATAACAATAAACTCAAACAATTGAACAAAAATAGAATGATTAAAAAATAACACAAGAAAAATAACAAATTAAGAAAAATAAACAATTTATTTTCCAATTATCTAACATAAATCATTTTTCTCCCTCTAATTTATACTCTGTCACCATCTATTAGTTATAAATCAATTTATATAAATTCTTTAAAATTTCAACCTCATCTTCGCTCTTATTAATTAATTTCTGTTGGAGTTTGGGTATTTGTAGTACAGAACACACACACACACACACACCAACATAAGTAGATTTACCACATCAATTTTTTCTTCTTGTTATCAATAACAGTTCAATAACATTGTGATAACAACAAATAGATATTCTGTAAATTTCTTATTTATTGTTAAAATTAAAAAAATAAAGAACTTTGACTTTTCGATTTTTAAATTGAAAAGAAAAAGAAAAATTGACAAAACAATTACAACTTTTATTATGTTGTTCGTATTTTATTACATTTTGTTTGTCAGACTAGAAAAACGGTTTGTAAATTCAGTACAGTATCCAGTAATTTGAGCAAAGTCTTTTTAATGGGTTTACATTTTTTTTTTTTTTTTTTGCTATGAATTGTATTGTAGGAAAATTCAATTGATTTCAGTCCAGTATTGCAATTTTCATTATAATTGACTTTTTTCTACTTTCTTTCTTTCTTTCTTACCTTTCAAACTTTCTTTTTCATTTTTATTCCTATTTCATTATTATGTAATATACGAAGTCTTACTTCTTCTTTACTTTAAATTTTTCATCGTTACTTCATTTTTCATGAAGAGAAACAACAACACGAAAAAAAAAAAAAGAAAATTGCTTTGGAAAATAATAAAAACCATCCGCAACTTTTGCAACGAACAAAAAAATAAAGAACGAAAAGTTTAACTTTTTTTAAAATGGATTTTTTTTCTGACAATTTTCCATCTTTTCCCGTTCCCTCTTCGACTCATTCCAGCAGCATTCTCTCTCCCTCGCTCACTCTTTCTTTTTGCTTTTAAAAGATTTTCATTTGCTTTTTCTTTTTTGTTACTGTTGTTGTTTTTTTTACTCCGCTGCTTGTTTTGTTGGATGATTTTTTTTGTGTGTCTTCTGTTTTCCTTAAGTCTATTTTTTTTTTCTTCTTGGTTTGGTCTTCTCATTCCTTTCATTTTTCTGATGTTTTCTCCTGTGACATATGTTTAGTTTATTGATTCAGTTTTCATTTACATTTTTATGATTTTTTCTTCTTCTCAGAATCTCCTTATTTTGTATGTGTTTGTATGTTGATGTTTGTGTCTGAATTTTAATTACTGCAACGTTTTTAAAACAAAAAAAAAAAATTAATTAAAAGTCAGATGCACTTTTTCTGAAAGGGTCAGCCGTTTAGAATCGACTTCCAATGAATAAAATAAAAAATCAGTAACTAAAATTCTTTGGTTGTAAAATAATTGTCTTAACACAAATATAGAAAGATAATCCGGAAATACCCATTTTACCGTCTAGTTCTTCTTCCTTCTGATAATAAACTTAAAAGTCATTTGTTTTCTTCTAAATTTTTTTTTTCATTTTGTTGTATTTCATCGTTTGCGTCAAGACGATATTTTTTCAAGTGTGCCCAAATTAAATGTGTGTGTGTGTGTGTACAGATGATTTAAGAGGATATATATATATATATATGTGTGTGTGTGTGTATAAGTTGTAATGAATTGATGTGAATTTACTAAAATGTATGACTGTCATTTGTTTCTAAATAAATATACAATATTTTCTGTCAAAATTACTTATGATTAACGAATATTTTTCTCTTTTCTTTCAGGTGAGTTTCTACTGTGTTTTTTCCACTTCACTATTCTCTTCATAATAATCTTTTATTATAATTACTCACTTTATACTATTCAACTATAATGTGAGTATTTATAAATGTTTCTATGTTTGTGTGTGTATATAGAGAGCATCATCATCTTAGTGAAACACTTTATGTGATTCTATATTTAATATTGAAAATGGTGAGAAAATTTTAATGAGTCTTTTCCTGGATAATTTACCTAAACAATATTGAGGACAACAAAACTATACTTAAATAAAAGTAAAAAAAAAATTAATATAAACACAAAATGAAGAGTAGAGAAAATTGGATCGCACAAATACACACCCAAACACACACACACACACATGCAAACCTAAATACTGCTTAACAAATTTTCTTTTAATTTTTTTATTCTTGTAAATTTTCTGGTAAGTTATTATGACACATGTTAATTCTTCTTCTTTATTTTTCCTCTTTTCTCTTATATTATTTTCTATCTCTGTCTCTCTCTGTGTTAGCATCAATTCATTTAGATAGATTATTATTATGATTTCTTCTTTTTACAAAATAGAAATAACATTTTCAGAAGAAATAAAAATTTCATTTCTTCGTTTTTTTGTTTATCTTTTGATGGAAATGATTTTTAAATGAAACTATTCAGAGAACCTCTATAGGTTCAAGCGGCCGTAGATGAATTATTGAGTTTTAGAAAAGTGGGTCTCCAAAATTAACTGATGACAGATGCACATTTTTTATTAAGAAGATTTTGGACGATTTCAAAATATTTAAATTTCCACAATTGTTTAATAATTTGATGGATTTTTATTCTTCTGAAATGTGAAAAATATAGTAGGACATGTTACCTTTTCATCCAGTTCCTATTGGGAAAATGTTTAACTGAATGAAAAATAAAAAGGATACATGAAAAATTGGAATAATGAAGAAAGAAAATCAAATTTATTTCATTAAAAACTGAATAACTTTTTCGATTGGAGAATATATAAGAAAAATGCCCGTCCGCAGAAATATTTCTTTCAACATTACGCGTTTCTTCGCATGAGGCACAAAATAAGAGAAACTTTTTTTTCTTTCCAATTCTTTTTCTTCTTCCCCAATTCGTTTTTTTCTGTTTTGTATTTTTTGGTGGCCAATTTTTGTTGTATTTTTTTTTTTAAATAAAAAATAAACAAAAAGTCAGAAAGCTCTCACTATGTGTGTGTGTGTCTGTGCATGCGTTTAAACATTTTCTATATTTTCTTCCTTACAAAAAAAAAAAAAAAGTAAAAGTAAAAGTGTGAATTACAAAGTAATCTTGTTTATTTCATAATTTATACTGACAATAAATTATAGAATGCAGCACGTCTATATAGAAACACAAACACACACATCGACGTCACCCTTAAAATTTTCGGATATTTATTTTTCGATGTTGGTTGTGTAGTGGGTGTGGATGGGTGTCGGTAGTGTGAGGGATATAAGGTATTATCTACAATAGTCCACCTCCTTTAATTTATTTTCTTCTGTTTAACCAAAAAAAAAAAAAGTTCAGTAGCAAAAAAAAAAAAAGATCGAAGAAGAAGAAGAAAAACAAAAGAATAAAAATTTACTTTTTTTTTTTTGTAAGGAAATAAAAAAGAAAAAACTTTTTCTTTCTCACTTTTTATTTTGTTCTTCTTATTCTGATGGAAAACTTTTTCTTCAATTTTTTTTTTCTTTTATTATGAATAGAAAAGAAAGTCCAAAAAAAAAAAGTGTATGTTTTTGAGAGAAGAAAATGAGAATAATGAGGTGTTTTATTGGAAATTGTGATTATAGTACTTGATTAGTTTTTCTTTCTTTCCTTTCCTTTCTTTTTTTTTTTGACCTAACCTCTCACTTGTGTGTGTGTGTATTTTGTGTTTCCTTTTTTCTTTCTTTCAGAATGTACTTAGGTCCCGTTTCATATGAAATGAAAGAAATTAATAAATAGACTAAGAGAGAAAGTGTAGATTTTCTTAGAGTTTCCTATGAAATTTCTTCTAACATTATTATATCGTTTTGTATCTGTTTCTTCCTCTTCACCTGTATTATTGTACATTTATAATTATATATTGAAGGAGCCTTAAACGGAACGAATGAATGAAAAGAAAAATACGTAAGAGAATTTTGAAGAAACAAAATAAGACAAAACAAAAAGAAAGAAAAAAAAAGGCTGGAGGAATAAAGACAGAGAAGAAAAAAAAAAGCCAAGTAAAATATAATTGAAGTAAACCTGACAACAAACATGAGCAGAGATAAGAACATTGTGGATTGAAGAGGGGTTGGAGTGAACGGTGGAGGGTACAAGAAAAAAAGTTTATTTTTTATTTTTTTTCTTATTTTATCTTCTTACTTTTTATATTGTGCCTTTTTTAAGTTAAACATTGGACTATATAAGAGGAAGGATGTAGATGGAAAAAAGGGGATGGGAGAGTGGTTTGTTGGTATGAATGAATGGTAAGGGATGAATGTTAGGTGCGTATTATATAATATGTATAGAGAAATGCTGGTATATATCGTTACTTTTTATTATTCTAATTGGAAGGATGAGATTTTTATTTTACTTTCTTTTTGTTTCTTTTTTTTTGTTCTTCTTGTTTTCTTAGAAATGAATCGAGATATATTTTCATTAAAAGAATAATTAATTTTTTTTTCTTTCGCTTTTTCTTTTTATTCCTTTTTTTTTTTGTTTTTTGTTGGTTTAAACTTTTTTCTTTATTTAAGAAACAAAAAGAAAAAAAAAAGAAGAAAAAAAATCTCTTGTATCCAAAAAATGGATAAGATGATGATGATGAAGAATTTAAGTGGAATAAGGGTGGGCCATAACAGTGATAAAATTTGTATTCCATTTTTATAAGTGTGATTCTAGTGTTTTATTTGATGTACTTTTTATTTCTCTTTTATTATCTTGTCTTGTTTTATTTATGGCGAATTTTTGTATCTTTGAAACAAGAGGAACGAAAATACAATAAGATGAACTTTGTATGAAATGATTCTCAGCTCTGATTATTATATTTCGGTATTAAGAAAATATTATTTATTATGAAATGGTCAACATAAATAATCAAATAATTTTCATTCTTTCAACAGGAAATCAAATTTTTCAATTCAGTTAAAGTCTATTTAAAGAGAATTTCCATTGAATTCTTTCTTCTTCAATTTTTTCATGAAAATGACATTTTAATTTAATTTATAAACAATTTTCTTCAGATAGCATTTTTCTTTAAAAGTCAATTTTAAAATATTAACGAGTAGAAAGAAGACGGAAGAAAAAGGGAAAAATACCCATTTAAATCGAAAACAAAAAAAAAAAAGTCAAACAATAAAGTGAGAAATATTGAAAAACTAAAGTTTAAAGAGAGAGAGAGAGAGAGAGAGAGAGAAAAAATACAACAAACTTTAATAAGTTTAATCTTACAAATAGAGAGAAAAGAAAAATCTGTTCATAACATATTTTATTATTTTCACATTTTTTTCCCCGTTTTCCCTAAAGTCAATTAAATTTTTTTTTCCAATTTCTTTTGTTCAAGAGTCAAAAAGGGGTTGTACTTCTTCTTCTTCATCGTACAGCAATTGCTAAGAAAACAACCAACTCTGAACTATATTTTTTTGATTGTTTGTTTAAATTTTGTTTTTTTTTTCTTCTTTTTATAGTTTTTACATTTTTTATACTTCAACCCTCTTTTACTAAACCACCATCACTATTCAACTGAACTTACCTAAGACTTTGACTTCTATTTCATCTGTATAATCTTGCACTCTGAATCACTTAGACATTTATATGTTCTGTTTTTTACCACCTTCATATGTCTATTTGTTTCTGTTTTAGATGTTCAAAAAGTATATAAATATTTATATTCCCGCAACAAAAACTAAATTTAACCATACCCAAAATACAACCCTTTTTTTACTTCTCATTCTTGCTTACAAACATACAAACGTTTACATAAGGAAATGTATGCCAAACTAAACAATAAGAAAATAATAACATCTTTCTGTTGTTGTCATGAAATTGCAGTGATTGTCTTTTGTTTTTTTTTTTAGCTCCCTATATTTTTTCTCCTTTTATTCAATTGTCAAGTTTAACACGGAATTGTTTTTTTTTCTGTGCGGATTTTTTTTTTTTTGCCTTAACAAGGTAGCCCGTTTTATTCTCACTATCACCCTATGTTTATTTTTGAATATAGAAAAATTGTATCTTAAGAAGTGAACAAAACAGAACTTAATAAGAATTTTGGAAAAATAAGGAAGTTGGACAAATTGAACTAAATGTTTGCTGGTGGGTAGAAAATTGTAGTGTTAAAATTATAGATTTCTTGAAATCATTGGAGGTAATATAGTTGATTTTGTGTGGGAATCAGAAATAATATAAAAGTGTACCAATTGTCTTGTTGTCGTCTAGAAAGAATTTCATTAAAAATAATCAAAATCCAATCGATTTCTAGTGTTTGTGTTTCTTTACAAATCTAGTTGAGTTCACTGAAATATTTTTCTTGTGTTCATCGTGTGCACCTTGGTTTAAAACACATTTTTATTTTTTAATTTTTTTTGAAGACAATTGTCTTCTTCATCTTGAACAACTAAGACAGAGAAGAAACAAATGAAGAAGAAAAAACTGTAGAAAATAAATTTAAATTTTCTTCAAATGAAAGAAAAGAAAATAAATTTTTATTTCGATTAAAGGAAAGAATGAAAAAAAAAAAATATTTTTTCGTCTCAATTTTTTTTTTTTTTTTTTTTTCGTTTTTTCGTTTTTTCGTTCTTTTTTTTTTTTTTATTTCTTTCGAAGCTTTTTCAATTGAAAGTTTTTCTTTTCTGTCACAAGTAAAGAAAGAAAGAAAAAAAAAAACGAAAAGATGGAAAATATAAAAAAAAAAAGGAAGTAGGAAAACTTTTCTTCTTTCTTACTTTTTTTTTTTGCTCTAAAAACAAATAAAACAGAAGTCATTTATGTGTAAATGAGGGAATATAATTTATTATAAGGTATTTTTTCTTCTCTACTTCTTGCTACCCACTCACTCATTTTACCACCCAACAAAATACCGGTTAGATGTGGATAGATGGATGAATTGAGGATTGAGAGAAAATAAGAAAAAAAAAAAATGAAATACGAAAAAAATTGTGTGTTGGTTGGAGTGGAAGTGGGGTACTAAAGTATTTTACCTTTAGAATAGATTATTATTTTTACTATCTACAAATAATATGTAGTTCTTCATTTTTCGTCCTTTTTCACTTCTTCTTACTTGTTCAACAAACTTTTGTCTCTTACAAAAACAAAAAAAAAACAACAGAAGAATTGTTCTTCTTCTGCTGCTGTTGTTGTTTTTTTTTCTTCTCCACCATCATAATTAAATTATTCTCTCTAATAATGATGATGATTTTTAAATATTTATTTCAATGAACATAATTAAAGAGAGAGAGAAAGAGAGAAGTGATAGATAGAAAAATTCTTTAAAATATGCTAATCCTCTCACTCATTTATATTCATAAAAAGGACGAAAAAATTGAAATCTGTGTAAATGTATATAAGTAGAGATAGAGAAAGCGTTAATTTCAACGGATTATTTAATTGAAAAACTTCCTTTCTAATATTTATAATAATCAGATGAAAATGATTTAATTATGGCTTTTCTTCTTCTTCTTCTTTTTCTTTCTTTCTATTTTTCTTTTTCTTTAAATTTAAAATATTGAATTAAATTGCATTCTTGATTAAAAAATAAAATGGAAAATACAAAAAAAAACAGAGGGAAAATAGGGAAAAATATTCAAGTAAATTACTTTTCACTTTGTCCGTCTTTTATCTTCTTTTTTTTTTGTTATTATTTTCTATCTCTGTCTCTCTTTCTTTCCTTTTTCCTTTCTGTTTTTCTTAGTCATTTACGACACTTTTCTATTATAAGGAAGGAAAATTATGAAAGGAAAAAAAAAATAATAATAATAATAATAAAAAAAAGAACTTGAATATTTACAATTTTTTTCTTCCATTTTCTTTCTTTTTCTTTCTTACATTTTTCCCCAAATTCACTTCACTCTTCTCTATCATCCACCAACGTCGTTATAATATAATATAAAGTTGTTATTTTTCTGTAATTAAAATTAAAATATATTTTAATTCGTCTAAGTTTGTGGTTTTTTGATAAGACAACCGGGTGTGATGGGCGGATGGTAGATATGCAAATTAGAATTTCGGGAAGAGGGACATTTTTTTTTCCTTCATATTTTATTCTTCTTCTTCTTGTTCTTATTTTTTTTTTTTTTTTGCCTTGATGGTGAATTAAGTCGTTTTTGCTGCTTAAAGAAAGTAAAAGAGAAAAAAAATAAATGTACAACAAAAACAAAAAGAAAGAATTTTCTTCGTTCGTTCATTCTTTTTTTTTTTTATTTTTTGGTTTTTGTGGCTGTTTCTTTTCTTTCGTTTTGGTTCTTTTTGGAGGGTGTTCAAGGTAAACTTTTCAGCTGTCACTTTATAATGTTGTTGTTTCTCTGTGGGGGTTGATAAGGTACTGTATACAGTAAGGTATATATTCCAGGGAATGTCTCAAAGAATGAGAAGAAGGAAAAGGGACGAAGTACAAATTTTTTCTTTCTCTATTCTATTGTTGTTGTTGGTTCTTTTTGATTTTAACGTTAAAAGCTTTAACGTTTTTTTTTCTTTTCATTTGGTTGCTGTGTTGTTTTAAAGTGACGTAAACATTAGAATAAAGCGAAAACATGACACTTTTTTTTTCTTTTCTTTTTTTTTTTTGTTACGTTTCATTCCCTTAAGTCAGCTAATCAGAACGTTACTATAAAATTGTGTGTGTGTTGTGTGTCAAGTGCGTTGAAAATTTGTTACTGTTTTTTTTTTTTTTGTTATTTTTAGAAATTAAAATTAAAAATTTATTTATTTATTCTGCGATAGGGTTTGGGGGTGGGGGGGGGGGTGGGTTGTGTGCAATTTAATTAATTTAAAACCAATTATTTCCAATTTATTAATTTCTTTCGATTTCACAATTGAAGTTTAATGAATCTGTCTTCCCATATCTACTCAAATGTTTTGTTTAAATTTATTTTCACTTAACTGAAGTAATTGAAATAAGTAAAAAATTTATTATTAATTGTTTATCAAAAAAAAAAAAATACAAATTAATTGACTGAAATTTGTCAAACATAATTTTCAAAAAAAAATTTCAATTGAAAAATTGATTCTAAATTACCTTATTTTTCTATACTCATAATCTAATCTGAATTAATTTCATATAATTAATATTTTGACATGTTCCATTTTTTCCACTTTCTCTCTCTCTCTCTCTCTCACTCTCCTTCTTCTGTAACATCTTTATGTATTTTATTATTATTTATAAGATTCATTAAAAACATTTTACACTTTATTGCTTTTACTGCACTCAATTAATTAGTTTTCATGTTACATTTTTTCCCCCTTGCCCCCTTCCACTATAATCCAACCGATTTAATAATTAATTTAATTTTTAATAAAGACAGAGAATATTATTACAAAAAGAAGGAAAACGTTTAATATTTAAAACACGAAATTCAATGTAAAAGGGAATTTAATGAGATACAATCAACAATATTACCAAAAAAAAAAAAATGATTCGGTCTATTCATTTATATTTTATTATTTAATAATTCTTATTAAATCGTTTTTGTTTTTTTTTTTTTTGTTCATTAATGATCTTTTTTTTTATAAAAAGAATAAAAAAAAAACTTTTAAATTTTGATTTTTATTAAATCATTTATGTTGTCATGCTGTGGCTGACTGGCATCTATTTCATTAATAGAAAGAATATTAATTTAGATTTTAATCAAAATTGTACTTTAGATGAATGAACACAAGAAAATATTTATAAGTATAAAAAAAAAATGAATTTTATGTAAGAATGAAAAAGTAACATGGTGAAGGCGTTAAATGGGAACCGATTTAATTCGTTGAAATAATTTCAATTATTCCAGAATAATAAAAACTTTCATAATATTATCTGAATTATTGTTTTCTTTATTAATTTTCTTTTGAAATTATTTTTGTAGACTTTTACGTAGACTTTTACGTAGACTTTTACGTAACTAGTAGGCAAATTGTGTCCATTATTTGATAAAAAATTCAATTTATGGTTCTTTATTGCAAATGCAACAATAAAGAGTTAAATCAAAAACACAAAATGAACACATTTCAATTATTGGTCTTTTTTCGTATCATATAAGAAAAAAAAATCAATTCAGTTTAAAAATTGATTCAATTTGAAATAAAAAAAAATATAAACGACAGGAAAAGAAAAGAAATGAAAGGAGAAAATTTCGAAAAACTTAAATTGAACAAACATTTTAGAAAATTTTTCAATTTTTGTTTTTTGTTCTTCTTAAAATTGTTCTTCTTCTTTCTTCATTTTTGGTTCATTCAATGTATACATTTTTCCTTATTCTTTTCTGCCTTTTTAACCCAATCACAAAAATAAGATATCCTTTGCATAGATTTTCTTCGTCTTCTTCTTCTTCTTCTTCTTCTTCTTCTTATTCTTTCTTTTTGTCCTTTAGATTTTCGTCTTTCTTTTTATTCTTTATTTATTTTATTTATCCTGTGGGGGAGCAACAACAACAACAACTATAACAATAATAACAACAACAACAAGAAAATATATAAAAAGAAAAAAAGAAAAAACGAAAATGGGTTGACCTAACTTTTTGGGACAATAAGAGTTTTCTTTCTTTTCTTCATCCATTTTCTTTATATTTTCTTTCCATATATTTATTTTGTTTTTGTTCGGTTTTTCTTTCTTTTTTTTTTTGTCAAGATAAAATATCAAGGAATATATAAATGTATATTTAACCCTTAAGTGCATATTATATTATATAAAACAGAACTGAATTTAGGGCAATAGAAGGGATTTATTTTTCTTTCATTTTTTTTTTTTTTGCTGTTTTTATTATTTTGAGATGGATTAGTTGATTTAGGGTGAACCAGGGGCAAATAATGTAACATTTTATATAACGTTTTTCTTTCACTTCTACAGAGTCAATATACTTACGATGAAAATGCATTCAACTATAAATAACAATAATCTGTCTTTTGGTTTTTATTATTTAAGTTATTGACAAAGTTTTAATAAAATGTCTATAATAAATTATTTATTAGTGCAGACTTAAGCTTACTTTATTTGTAATAAAAAAAAAAAAAGAAGAAATTGTGGCTGTTCAGCACGCGCATTTCTATGGATTAATCAATTTTTTTCATTAGGATTTATTCTCTAATAATTTTGCAATTAAATCAACTATTAATAAATATGTCAGCTGAATTTATTTAATGTTCGTTACAAATTTTTATTTGATTCTTTCATAATTCATAAAATGATGAGATAAACTTTTAATTGTCTGGTTACTTTCCGTTTTATATGAAATTATAATGTGGTATAACCAATTTAATAATTTTTCGGTATCTTTAGTGAATCATTACAGACACAAAAATAAATAACAAAAAATCTCATCTTAATTATTAAATTTATTTCTATAATTAAAAATAAGAACCAGAAAATTTTAATCATTTTTTCTTTTTTCTTTAAGACAATAATTTTAAATGGGTTGACCACCCCTGGCTTTTTTTTTTTCAGAACAACAATTATAATATTCAATTCAGTTTTTAAGTATAGTTCATTCGCTTCATTTAACTTTAACGCCATGCAGATCAAATTAAAATTTCTAACTGATGTTTCTTCCCCTCTCTATAATTTGATTGCGGTCATATATTTTTTGTGTTCATCTTCTTCAAGACGAAGCCGAAAGGAAGGAACACAAAAAAAAAAAGTTTTTAATCAAAGGAAAGTAAAAATAATAATAATAAAAATAATAAAGGAATGACTAATTTGAATGAAATCTTAAGGCTGTATTCCAACACTTCACATGAACTCTTCTAACGTCAATCATTTAAATCGAGTCGACAGTGAAATATTAAATCAATCACTGATTAGGTTTAGGGAACAAGTGTCGTATTAAATATACACTAATTTTATCATTAAAAGGGCGAAGTACAGTCAAGTAGAGAACATCTCACATCTGGACTGGGCAGATGTCATAATCTTTATGGGGAGATCAATTAAATTTTTGTACAAAATTTTGTGTTGGGAAAGAACCTAAATAGTCGGCACATGCGCGATTATCTTCTTCATGTATTTCTTCAATGTATTTTCTTTTTAAATTTTTAATAAATTAAATGTAAAAATGTTCATACATTTATCATTCTCTTGAATTTCAATTTTTTTTTCTGTGGAAAGAAAAAAAATACATAATGAAAAAGAAAGATAACATTCATGACGATCATCATCATTTTCTATGATTATTATAAAATTCTTGTTGTCCTTTTCTTTCATAAATTTTTTCTTTATCCTTTATTTTCTATTATTACATATTTTATTATTGTGAGAACAACGCGACTATGAAGATAAAGATTTATTCTTCTTTTTCCATTTATATTTTTTTTTTTACCTTCGTCTTCATCCATATTATGTGACTAACAAACACACATTGGTAAAATATGTAGGTAAAAGAGAAAAACCAAAGAAGAAAAAAAAAAGACATTTATTCGTAAAAAGGATATTTATCCCGACCGACAAAAAAAAAAGAGTATAAAATAAAAATGTAATGGATAGAAAAAGATTTTCTAGAAACAGAGAAATACGAATATAAATAAAAAGGAATAAAAATGTAAAATCCTCCAGATACTTGACGATTCTCCTTTTTCCATAAATTTTATTATAGGATCTTTTTTTTTGTATTTATATATTTTATCGTTTCATTTGATTGTTTCTCTTTATATATTTGCGGATTTAGTTATGTGATTTAATGTTTCCAACAATTCCCTTTTTTTTTTTTTGTTTGCAATTCTTTTCAGACAATTTAAATATAATTGGAAATTTTTGGTTCTTATTGGTATTATTTTTTTTTTGTTCTGTATCGATGAGTTAACGCGATTAATAATATTCAATTATTATATACGACAAAAGTTTACTTTTCAAATGACATTTTAAGTCAAAATCAAACGCACGTTTTTATCTTTAAAAATTTTCTCTTATCTGAAGGATTAATTTTGGAAAATGTCTGATTGAATATATTTCTTTTTTGGTATTTTTAATGATTTATCTGAATCCTATAAAACTTTTATTTCATCTCCCTCTCCCTTTTACAACAAAATTCACTTGACTTAATTATATTGATACAATGATAACAATAATGTAATTCTCTTATCTTAACTTTATCTATAAAAAGAACGAGAAGGTATATATTATGTACCTACTTTTATAATCATTGCCTTTTTATATATATTAATCCTTAAAATAGTCCTTATGTGTATAACCACCATAAGTTGTATATTTAGCTATATAAAGTTTATTTGTTCTTCCTTTACACTTACATTTATATGCAATTGACAGTGTTTGATTGTTTTTCTTTTTTCTCTTTCTTTTCTATTTATTTTTTTTTTTTTCACTTTCCTTTTATTCCTTCCATTTATTTATTTCTCTTATTTATTTATGGACAAGATGTCATATGAAGATATTATTAAGTAGATTTTCTCTATAGTGAAACACGAACACAATATCAGAATATACAAATACACACACACACACATCTACAGAACGAACACCTAAATATAACAAAATCAGGACATTAAAAATAGTAGAATTAACGAACATGATCAAATATATGGAGAAAGACTAAACAGACTAAACATTACTGCCTTTTGCTTTTTTTTTGTGTTGTTGTTGTTCTTGTTTTCTTTTCTTTTGGTTTTTCGCATTTTTGTTTATTGTTAAGGATTATAGTTATAAATGTTGTACATGTTACTATGATCTGATAGATTATAGATAATGTAAAAATATATACACAGAGGCATTACATATTTTATACAGAATTGTTTTAGGGGGTTTGTAATCGTCACAACTCTTTACATAAGAATCAAAAAATGTTTGAGTTTTGAGTAAAACTTAAATTTTAAATCAATCAGAAATATTTATACACAAATAAAATTTACTTTGAAAGTTATCGTTATTCATGAAATGGTACAATTTCAATTTCATACAGTTGGAAGTAGAACACAATAATAGCTGATACAATAAATAACTGCAATTGACATTCATATTATATTTTAGATCAGAAAATCAATGAATCAAAATCAGCAGATAATTCAAAAGTAGTTTTATTTTTCAAAATGAAATTACCACACTGAAATTCTTTTGCAGATTATATAAATCACTTCAATATGGTGGCGGTACTGATTTACACCGATTTATTTACAACAAGTAAATATCAACATAAAGGATTTTATATACAATGTGTGGGCATTGACTGATTTAATTAATAATAAACAAGAAGAATTGTTATCTTTCTACATTTATATTATTATTTTTTTTTTCAACAATGACATTTTTATTAAAAATTATTGCATTTTTTTTTCCTTTTTATCAAGCAAAAGAAATCTTAAATAATAAAGAACTAAAGTCAATTTAACTCTTGTTGTATTCGCCCACATACAAATTTTTAATAAAAACTCTTTTTTAAGTTCACTCCCATAATTATATAAAATAGTTAACTACAATTAAAGTTTTATAAATCATTGCAATTTATTCAAACATGAGATTAACGTAATAATTTTTGTAGGTACTCTGTGTGTGTGTTTGTCTTTATTTAGTTCCATTAATGGAATTAGATAAAATTATTGGTTGATGTTCAGTAAGACCATTTACAGAAGTGACTTGACCATTTTTGTATTTTTATAAAATATTGAATAAAATCATAAATAAGTAAATAAATAAATTTCAACATTTTTCTTATACAGAAATTATTATTTTCTTCATATTCTGAGAAAACCAGTTATGTTTACATATTTTATTCATTATTTACTATTATTAATTCGTACATCATGGATTCTTTATAAATTTATTGAAAAACTAGACTATATAATTTAATAGCAAAAAAAAAAATATTCACTAATTTCATAAATGGCATAAAAATGTACAAAAAAAAAAATGTCTATACCAACAACAAAAGAATGATTTACGTCAAAAATTTTAGTCATAATTAATATGAAAGAGTTAAATTTCTTGTTATTTTTCTTTTTCTTTTATTATTATTATTGGTTGAACAATTAACCTTTTAAACTTTTTAAAAATAGAAAAAAATAAAATAAAATAAAATAACAATCATAATTAATTATTTTGTACCTGTGTTGTATTTGTATTTCAATTTTTTATTAAACTCTAGTACATCAACGACTAAGATTATTAGTAACTTAGGAGATCTACTATTTTTGAGGTGGGTTCTGAACCACCTAACATCTGCACATGCATTTAAATTTGATTCGGCGCATTGCGTGCTCTTAAGAAACAATTTTGTACCTACAATCTAATAAAAATCTCAACTGAACATTACCAAACATGTTTAATCCATAAACAAAATAATATCCGATATTGAATATTTTAAATCAAAAAATTGTATTGTAGATTTATTTTGTTTGTTTGTTAAAAAAAAGAACAACAGCAACTAAAAAATTCTTAAAACGTAAAAAACGCATTAATTATGACTGAACATCTGCATTCAGTAAAAAAAAAAAATTGCATTCATTTTATTTCAATTTCTTGTTTCGTTCTAACAGAAACATAAACCAAAAATCTTTAATAAAAACAAGAAAAACTGAACAAAGTTCAAGAAACGCATACAAAGTATTTTTGTAACACGAAAATAAATAACAATAACAATAACAACAACAACAGCAACAGCAACAACAGCAATAACAGCAATAACAATAAAGATACAAAATTTCTTTTGTTTATTTATTTACAGGAAAAATCATTTTCCATAATATATAAAAAAAAATATTATTAATTAAAAATTTCCATATCTTCATAATAAGAATCAATCTTTTTATTTATTCGTCTTCATCTTCATCTTCTTCTTCTTCCTCTTCTTCCTCTTCTTCATCGTCTTCATCGTTTTCTTCTTAAATTTTTATAAGAAATTTTACATTATTATTTTTTTTTTTTTATTAAATTTTTTCTTTTCGTGTTTTTTTTTTTTTTTTGTTATAAATAAATAAATAAAGTCTCTTGTCTTGTCTTTTACGTCTGTTATACTTCAGTTTAGTTATCTTGTTAATAATAATAATAAAAATAAGTACATAAGAGATTATTTTATACCTTTAGACATCGTAATACCAAAATAAATAAATACAACAATGAGAATTGCAATTTATAAATAATAATTCTTAATTCAGTATTCAACAACAACAACAACAACAACAATAACATAGAAATACCAACAACAAAATATTTAATAATAATTTAAAGAAAGAGAAAATAAATGAAGAAAAATTGAAGATTTTCTTTATACAAAATAATAATTTCAATATATCTTTGTGATGTACCCGATTGCAAATCTTTTTTTTTTTAAGCGCACACAAATTCTCTACGAATAAACACTGGAGGGCATCCGGTAGATGAGGATGAAGAAGTAGAAGAAGAAGAAGTTGAGGTAAAGAAACCAAAAAGAAACTAACCAATCTTTTATATGAATATTATCGAAATTGAATATCCAAACAAATTGGTTTTTAAGATGCGCTATATTTGTGTGCGTTTGTATGTTTATTCTTCTTCATCTTCATCTTCTTCATCTTGTTAATCGTTTTTTCGTTGGTTCTTTCTTTTTGCGGCTCATTTTAAAATAAATTAAATTATAGAAGGCTTTGCTAAAACCAAAACAGAGAGAGAGAGAGAGAAAAGAACCAGAAGAAAAAATGAACGATGAGTTTTTTTTTTTTCATCTTGTTTTTAGGAGGATTTAACGATTTATATTTGAACGCGCGGGAAAATAAAAATAAAAGACGGCTGCAATTGCAAAATGTTACAAGCAAAAAAAAAAAACAACAACAACAACAAGAAATTGAAGAGGGCGTTATGACGTTAAGACGTTAAATTAAGAGGTGTTGCTTTTAAAGATTTTGATGGTTTTAATTTAATTTTTTTTCCTTTTTTGCTTCCCTTTTGTATATTATTTTTTTAAGCTAAAATTTATGTAAAAATTTAGCAATTAAATTTACTAAAAATCTAAACTAAGTTAAATTTAAACATTTTACTATTCATAGAAAATCAGAAAATGTTTCGTTTCAGTTAATAAAGTTATTAAAAATTCAATTGAAAATTGTTTTTCGGAAAATCTCACAAAAAATTCTTTGCTATAAAATAAAAAGATTTTTCGTTGCTATAACAATGGCGCCTACTAAAATCGTAAGAAAATAATTGTCAAGTGAATGACAATGACAATGACAACGAAGGTAATCATCGCCTACTCATCAATTGACATCAATTGACGGAAATTATTAAAGATTTTTTGTTTGTTTTTCTCAAAATTTGAAAAATTTCTAAGTATTTAATTCAATTTAATTCATTTTTGTTATAAAAAAACGTCGTTGCTGTTTATTCTTTCTCTCTCTCTCTCTCTCTTTCTCTCTCTCTCTGTGTTTCTCTTTGTGTATGAATAAATTGCTATGAAAAAAAATTATAAAACTTTTTCATGTATGAAATTATCATTAAAACAGAAGAAGAAGATGAAGAAGAAGAAGAAGATAAACCTAAAAAAATAATTATCTGTTTCACGATTATCATAATAATAATTGCGTAACGAAAATAAAATTATATACACAATGTAAGGTTTTACGTTGAAATTTAAGAAGACTCCAACGAAGAATTAATAAGAAGAAAAAAATTAATGTATTAATCAAACAGAGAGAAAAAAAAAAAAGGATTTTTAAGAAAAACAAAAAAAAAAAAACAGATGAAAGAAAAGAAAATATAAAATATTAAACCCAAAAGACTCAATTTACGTCATTAACAATAAACGCTACCTTCTTAAACTTTAACTAAAAGGTCAAAAATGTACAAAAAAAAAAGAAAACAGATGAAAAAAAAATCAATCAACTGAGAAAAAGATTGTCTGATAGGCTTAACCTTATAATATTACCTTAGGGGTCCATTTTAAAATCATACACACATAATAATAAATATGCCACCCAAGTGATGAATATTCTTTTTATTTTGTATATTTTATTTTGCATTTCATTTCTTTTCAATGAATCATCTTGTCCGTTTATTGAAAGAAAAAATTGAACAACAAATTTTTTTCTTTTGATGAAAACATTAAATTTACCAACGTTAATTGTTTCATCAACAATTGTTTTTTTCGTTATTTCAGCTTTTTTTTCGTCTTGTTGTTGTTACCTTTAAACAAAAGTTAATAATAAAGATTTTTTTTTTTGCATTCATATTTTATAATTTATTATTAAGAAAAAAAAAATATAGAAATTTTGGTTTAACATTTATTCGGTCCTGTGAGCAACGAACGTCTTCCTTTAAAAAATATTTTATAACTAAGAAAGAAAGATTGGGTATAATGAAACATTAATAAATTCAATGATTACACAAGAAAACTGATGTATGATGATGGTCAATATTGGTTCTCTTCTTCTATCAACATAAACAAAGCAACAACAACAACAGCAACTCATAAAAAATAAAATATGAAAAAACTAAAAAAAAGTCTTGAAGTATCAAATTACAAATATTCTTTTGTTAACAATATCTTTAGGGATGGTTACGAATGTTTTTTTTTCTCTTTTTGGTTTTATATTTTACAAGAAATTATAATATGTGTGTGTGTGTGTGTGTGTGTGTATAGGTTTTGATGGTTCTGTGATGCATTATAATGGGATTCGTTAGTTTTATTCATTCATTTGTATTTATGGTTTTTTCTTTCTTTTTCTTTTTTAACGTAAATTGGCTTCTGGATTTTACTTTCTTTTTTTTTTCATTCTACAAATTAAATAAAAAAGAAAAGAAAAGAAAAAAACAGAAGGAAGCAAAAGAAAATCATAATTACTTGTCCTTAAAGTAAAACGCAATTTAATCCAATTTTTGGTCTAGCCTTAAGTCGTCACAAAAAATTACAATGTGATTCCCGTAATAAGAAATTTGTATTATTGAGGTCAATGTTATCTTATCATCAAAAATATTTAAACACAAATAATGTTTGTTCATTGAAGGAATGATAAGACCAAACATTTTTGTGCAATAATTTTGGTTAGTACCAGCAAATGTTTTATTTTCAAGAACTTCGACATTCTTTAACCGGAATTCAGTCTGTTATCATATCGCAACCGGATAATGTTTTTTTTTATCTGTTCTTGTTGAAAGTGTAAAGATGAAAAAAAATAAACGCAAAAAAATAAAAATAGAAATTTCATTTCAAAAAATAAAAATAAAAAGGGAAAATAAAAAAAGTTATGTAACTTCCGTCGTCATGGACAGAATGTTTTTTCAGTTTTAAATTTCTTAATTGCATAAATGATTAAAAGAAAAAAAAAACGTAATCAAAACGAAATATTTCTCTTATCGTTTTAAAATAGAAAAGAACGACAACAACAACAACAAGAAAAAAAAACTCACTTGATGCTGGATAATTTCTTTCATAAAAACATCCGCACAAAACAAACGTGGCTTTGTACAAATAATCAACTGTAGAAAAATATTTATAAAAAAATTCTAAGAGTGAACAGAAGAAAATTTCAAAATGCACACAGAAAAAAAGTTCTTTTGAAAATTAATTAATCAAAAATGTCAAATAATTTTATTTTATTAGATAGTTAAGGTTGAGGTCAATGTAGATGTTGAATGTTGAATGATGGAACGATAAGACAGTGATGAACTGATCTTTTCATAATATTCATTTTTAATCCCAAAAGAAATTTGTTGAATTTTTTTTTTTAAATAAATGAATAATTTTTTGATAAATCTTTACAAATTAGACAATTACAAAATCTTTAACAGAAATTAATCAAAGAAAGAATTTATCTGAAATTTTTCAATGTGTTACTTTATTTTGTTAGATATTCTAATAAAATGCAATGAATGAACAGGAACAAATAAAATGTCGGAAGTCAAGCAGAAATTAATTACAATTATCTAAGAAAAATCTTTAAAAGGTTTAAAAACTTAAAGGGATAATTTATTTTGGTTTAATAGAAATTAATTATAACATTGAAATCATTTAGAAACTTCAAATCAATTTTAATCAGTACGAAGTCATTAGATACTATCGCTGGCACTGGCCTAACCAAAATATCTACAATCAATTTCTACAAAAAATAGAAATCAATAAGTCAGCTCTAAATAATTGGATATTTATCATCTTAATATATTTTTTTTTAATCATAAAACCCAAAGACCAAAAAACCAAAAATATGAAATTGAAAATTTTTATTGATGTTTTCTAGTTATTGTTGTTGTTATTGTTGTTTTTATTGTTGTTGTTGTTATTGCTTTTTTTTTTTGTTTTTTAAACGTTTTTAATTTATGAACACAAATTTGACGGTATATAAATTTTTCTATTGGTTCATTGTAAACAAAAAAAAAAAAATTGACCATCATCAAAAAGTATTCTCACCAGGTGATTATATGATTAGTTAGGTAGTTGTTAGTAAAAAAAAAAAATCTAAAAGATTAAAAGGGAACGCGCGGATATAAATAATAATTCTTTTTTTATTAGAGAACAAAAAAAAAAAAAAAAAATAGAGAAAAGGTTAACAAGAAAGAGACGACGCTAAAAGAATGAAGCCACAGTTGATGTTTTTAAGGTAAAAAAAAAAAAATAAATGAAGAAAATAACGAAATAAAAAAAAAAGGGGTATTATTTACTGAAACGATGGATTGCTTGGTACCCATCGAAAGAATGAGGAATACAAGAAAAGAAAAAAAAAAAAAAAAAGGTTAACGTTTAAATAAATTATAGGGTGGTTTTGTTTATAAATTGGTTTATTGATTATGTTCGGTTTTGTTTTGTTTTGTTTTGTTTTTTATTTTTTTATTTTTTATAAGCAGGTGTTCGTTCGTGTTTGGCCATTCTGTAAATAATTAAATTGTTTTTATTTTAAGATCAAAATATAACAACAAACGAAAAATTAAAATTAAAATTTTATACGCTATAAAAAATGGTCAGTCAAAACATTTTTCTACTTGTAAGTCCTTCTTTTTGTTTTTGTTTATGTTTATTTTTTTTTTGTTTTTGTTTGTGTGTAGGTGCGAGAATAAAATCAACCCTTTTAATGTTTTTTTTTTTCTTGTTCATTCAGTACGGTCGTTATTTTATTTTTATTTATAATTTCCCTTATTTTATATTTATTTTTTTCAAACTGTTCGTTCTGTTTTTCTTTGTATACATCTGAAAATTAATTAACACTTTTGGAATTATATGAGATTGTTTTAAGACTTTGTTTAGATTTATTTATTTAAAAAAACATTTTTATGTTTTATTTATTATTTTCTTACAATTTCATCTTTAGAATAATTAAAGTTTCACCATTGAAAAATTATGGTGTTTATTGTCGTTACTCGAAGTCTAGTAAATATCTGGTTACTAGTAAATTTTATAGAATGTCTACTACTGGTCTCTACACTTTGTATTATTTGTGGAATACAAATCGGGTAATAACTAAAATCTGATTGTCAAAATAACTAAAGAAAATTATTCTTTTAGTGAACAATAACTTACAATTTGATTCAACTTCGAACAGATCAGAACTGAAAGCCAAATACAAATCCGAAGTTCTAAAAAATTACAAATAATTTCTGTTTGTTAATTTAAGGTGGAACAGGAACACTTGTTAATATTTTGAACGAATTGATTTCTTTAAATTACTTTTATTTCAGGTTTTCCTTTTCATTGATTTCCATTAATTATTATTCATCTATGTGATTCTATTGGATATATGAATAAATTAACTAAAAAATAGTTAAAATATTCGATTTAAAAATTATTATGATGTTTTAAAATGGATAAAAGAACTTCGGTATATCCCCACTCTCTATAAATTTTATAAACATTTCTATAAAATGTTGAATCATAAATAAACACAAATTGATCATTTATTTTAATAAAAGACAAAAAAGACAAAAAAAAAAAACGAACCTAAATTTAGAAGAAAATATCTGAAATCTTTTATGGTGTAGACTTGTAGAGTGTGTAGACAAGGTGAAAATTTGTTGTCATTCATTTAGTAATGGTATTTTTTTTTTCTTCACTAAATTGATATTTTATTGATTTAAATAAAACAAAAAACAAAAAATATCTAATAAGATACAATCAAAAGATAAAAGATTATTTTTAAAAGGAGTATAAAATCATAATCTCACCTGCTGTGACAATTTTATTTAACCGAAAGATTAGAATAACAACAACAACAACAACAACGATAACGACAAAATATTTTTTTTTCTATTTCATAAGATTTTTAATGATTTATAAGAATCATTTTGAAGAAACAACAACTACAATACTAATGACAATATATTTAATATTTAACTTAACTGAACATCCTGTCAACTCTTATTGTTTTGTTTTTCTTCGTAAAGAATGAAAGAAAGTCACGCGTCATTAGCAATTTGCCGCCTTCCCTTTTTTTTTTTTAATTCGTTTTTGTTTTTGTTTTTTCTTGTATTAAAATTGTAAAAACCGCAAAAAAAAAAAAAAGAAGATTGTTCAGAGATGCACATTTTTATGTTGCAGATTCATCTGTGTTTTTTTTGTTTTTTTTTTTGTTGTTGTTGTTGTTGTAATATTCTTTAATTTTAGGTTGACTCGCAGGAAGATAAATATTTGTGGTTTTGATATTTTGTTGTGGCACAAGATGCCTGCAATAACAAAAAAAAACAAACAAAAACAAAAGTTTATATTTTCTTAATAGAGAATCGCGTAAATCAATTTCTATTATTTTCGACGGACGAACGGAAAGATTATTGTTTTCTTTTTCCATTTTTTTTGTCTTTTTTTTTTTTGGTTTTATTTTTTATAAATAATTTTTGTTGTTGTTTTC
The DNA here is from genome assembly GCA_963082725.1 of Pedicia rivosa. Lineage (NCBI taxonomy): Eukaryota > Metazoa > Arthropoda > Insecta > Diptera > Pediciidae > Pedicia > Pedicia rivosa. The sequence continues at coordinate 5,634,430 of OY720152.1, forward strand.
TAGTCTCTGATAATTTATCGTTAACAAATATACTAACTGCGGTTTTTCTTACTCATCCTTTATACTTCTAATATAGAATTTCTTCTATTTGACTTTAGTTTTATATTCTTTCTTTATTTTTGATTTATTTCATTCGTGTTGTAACAACGTCAATGTGTTTTTTTCTTTTGAAAATATTTGTTGTTTTCAATATTCTGCGTCTCTTCGTTCCCCCTTTACCATCTTTTTATATATTTTTTACTTAAGTTTCATTTTATATTTATTTTTTTAATGCTTCTTCCCTTTTGTGTCACTTTTTTTTTCTTTTTTTCTTTTTAAATCAATTGAACAACATACAAAATATTGTCTTTTTAACTCCATTAGCATAAAATATTATTTATTAGTGTATTTTGATGATGATGATGTTGATGATGATCATAATGTTAGATAACTTCCATATCTTTATGTGTGTATGTGTGTATGTTGCTGTGTGTGATGGTTGTAATAATAATCATATTTTTTTTTTTATTTCAAAAAAATCTATCTTGACACAACTCATCTGGAATTTTAATGCATTTTTTTCCCTTGTATTTTTGTTGTTGTTTCTTTTGTTTTTCTTTTGGTTTAAAAAAAGAAAAGAAAAAGGGAAGTTCTTTTTGATTATCTTACATTATTCGATAGAAGACATCAGTTGACTATACATTTAGTTTCTTTTGATTTTAAATTCAATTTTGGGGTTTTTTTTTTTATTCAGTTGATTGTTTGTATGGATTAAAAGAAATTGATATTCCAGAGAGACATATCTTTTGATTAATCGGTTGGTGGTCATATATGAGAAAGTGTGGATTGGATTTCAAATATTTCTTGAATATCAAATGGAATAATTTTAATATCTTAATTCTTTTACATCAGAGAATGTAAACATGTTTCCATTAATATATTTATTAGAAAAAATGTTAATTGATTTGATCTGAGAAATTTAATAAATAACTGCCAATTTATTGTCTCGTCTTAATTTTTGTCTCTTCCTTAATTTAACATTTTTTCATATTTCTATTTTAAAAAATATAAGAAAAGCTTACAATTGTCCATAATAAAATACAAGTTTCAAATATAAACTTAAAGTCTTAAAGTAAATTTAATAAATAGACTTTCGATGTCTAGTCAATACATTTTCAGACATTAATTTTTTTTTCCACTCCTTCTTCTAAAATACAAAAAAGTAGAACATTGAATTCTTAAGTCTCTTCTCTTTCTCTGTTTGAACGCGAGTAGAGTACATTTTTTTCTTCTTTTCTTATTATTATTATTTTTTTAACCCAATTGTATAAAGTCTGTATATTTCCACTCATAGTGATATTTTAATTTTCTTGTTTCTTTCATATGCTTCCCGTATAATACCGACTCAAACTAACCCCACCCACAACCCACAAAAATTTAGCCTTCGCTGTATGTGTGTGAGACAGAAAATACTCTGCACGAAAAGATCAATTTTTTGATTATAGATTTTTTTTCTATTTTCCTATTTTTCTATTTTTTTTTCTTCTTCTTTTTCTTCTTCTTTTCTATTTTTTTTTTCATTTTTCTTTCAAACCTGAAGTATTTTCTTTCATTCTCCTTTCTTTTCTTGTCTACCTTTTACGTTGGAAAATATTTGTAACAAGAAGAAGAAGAAAACTGTCGACTGTTAAAATACCAAAAAAGAAAAAAAAGAAACAGAAAAACCTTTAAAAAATATTTAGGTCATTTATAATACACACACACACACACACCCACAATCATACACACATTTAGACTGCACACACATCCAAACCACCAATTTTTAACGTTTACCTTAGCACACTCGATTTTTCTTATTTTTTCTGTTTTTCTTTTATTTTTCTACAACAAAAAAAAAATTATAACACAAAATGTACGTGGAACAAAATAATAAGATACATTTTATTGTTATAATTTTCAGTTCCTATAATTGTCTATAGATATTTTCTCTTATAGTTAGCAAGTTACACACACACACACATTGTTGTTGCCTTACACACAAAATATTATAAGAAAAAATAAAATCGAATATTAAGAGAATATTATTTAATCGTTTATTATGATAAAAGAGGAGTGGGGGAAAAAAAAGGAAAAAACACGCTGGGACATCTTCAATTTAAACGAATAATTCATCGATTTTTATTGCTGGTTGGCTAATGTTGAATTGTGTGTTGTTGGTTGTTATGGATTTCTAATCGAATATTTAATAAAAATCTGAAAATAGAAAAGAAAAGAAGAAAGAGGATACAAAAGAAAATTGAGTGTGACCATGCTGAGGAATTAATGTGATTTATGTATTGTGGAAAATAGTAGAGTTCTCTTAGTCTTTGATTTCTTTTTGATTTTCTCTATAGAATAAATTTATATTGAAAAAGAAAACCAGTAACAAAAGCGTCTGAAATTTATATTGAAGTGAATAAAATGGAATTTTATAATTGAAATTTTTATCAATGATCACATATTAGTGTTAAGACATTTTCTTCTAAATGTTAAAGTCACACAACATTTTAATAAAATGTTAATTCATTAAGTCGATGACGTAATAATAAAAAAAAAGACTTCATTCTAAACGCACGCGCGTTCAACTCAAATTATTTAACGAAGACATTATTTCTAAAGAAAAATTAATTAGACAATAACAAAAGTGAGCACATATGAAATTATTACATAAAAACATTTTGCTTTTGTTTCTCTTAATTAAAAATAAATTAAAAAAAATAAATCTAATGAGTTGAAAAGGTTAATTTAATAGACAAATTTATAAGAATAACAACAATAATAAAAATACCATTGAACCTTTTACCCTTTTTTTCTCTCTCAGAAAAAAAAAACGTATTTTTTTTTTCTTCTTTCCACTTACAAAAATGTGTATAATAAGAAAGAATCAAAATGAAAAGAAGAAGAACAAATGGTAGACAAACAACAACAATAATAAGAATAAGACAAAAAAAAATATATAAAGGGAAAAAAAATGTTTATTTTTCTGGTTATAAGAGGAATTCCCCAGTTGTTTTTTGTTTTGTAAATCCCAACAACAATAATAATAACAAGAAGAAGAAGAAGAAGAAGAAGTAGAAAATAGGAATAAAGAGGAAAATACTATAGAATTAGATGCCAAATAAATTCATCTTAGGCATTTACACATGTCGGCCATATTTCATTCAAGTTTCTTTCTTTTATTTTCCTCTTTCTTCTGCTTCTGCTTCTTTCTTTTTTTTTTTTGTTTTTGTTTTTCTGTTTGTCTTATTTTTGGTAGCATAGAAAAATTCTCAACCAATTTTACCTTTTGTTTTGTTTTTTTTTTTCTGTTTTCACCCAACACAAACTAAACTCAACTAAAACTATAAGAAGAAATTTTTTAGTTTTTGTCTATGGAATGAAAAGAATCTTCTTAAGGAAAATAGGAAATAACTATAAAGATTTTGTGAAAGGGGTAAAAGAGTGAGTTGAAATAAGATGATTATTTTGAAATAAAATAGAATATCTCTTAATGTTTTTCTTGTTTCAATTCTTTATCTATTCCTTTTTATGTTACAGGAAAAAGATTATTCTATATCTTTGTATCGACCAATATAATTTAAAAGTAAATCCACCTTTGACTTTATTCTAATCTTTTTCATTTATTCCTATGTTGTTGTTATTTCTTTTCTCGTCTAAGATTTGATTTATTCTGGTTTTCTTTTTTTGAATAATAATTTATAATCCTAATGCACAATTGTGATTGTTTTTAAATTATTCAGGTCATAGTTCTTTATTGTGATCATTTTTAAATCACTTTAGTTTAGAGAGATAATTTTCAATATTCTATTTTGGTAATTTTTCAATCGATTTGGAAGTCATATCACAAGACTACCATCAATGGTAGGAGGAATAAAATAAGGTTTTTAACGTAACAGTTGAATTTTTTTTTTACAATTTTAGGAAATATTTTATTTTCTCGTTAAAAATTATTAGTCAGAACTCACAAAACATTTGTTATTGTTGTTTTGTTAAAGAAAATCTTTTTCTAAAAATATAAAAAAGAAAAAAAACAGAAGAAAATCTTTAATTAAAAAAGAAAAAAAAAATCCTGTTTTATTTTTGGCACAAAAAAAAAATAAATAGAGAGAAAAATGTAGATGGAAAAATCACTTTTCTAATCTTTTTAGTAATATAGCTCAATGTATGGGTAACCTCTGACTTTGTGTCTATATCCTTGAACTGACACAATGTTTCTATAATACTGGTACCTTGTATTTTTCTTATATCCTTTCTATATACGTTAGTTTTATTTACTTTTTTTTTTCTCTTTCTTGATTTTCCTTGATTTAAGATTAAATAAGGAAAGCTTACAAATCGCCTTTTTGGTTGATTTTCTTTCGTTCTTTTCTTTCGTTTGAATTTTATATATTTTATTACGTTTCCATTCTTCTCTCGGATGCAATCGAATTTATTTTGAAAGAAAATCAATAAAAGAAGAATGTACAAGTTGATTTGGTGAAAAAGAAAATAAAGAAAAAAAAAATGTTCCAATAGATGTTTTTTTTTTTCTGTTTGATGTGTTTACTTTGATCTTTGAATGTGCTACAAGAATGAATGGGAAATATAAGAAAATCAGTATGAAAACCCTTCGATAATGCGATATATATATAATTTTTTTTGTTTTAGACGAAAATTCAAAAACATTTTATTATTGAATGACCAAAGGAGAAAATCCTTTTACGATTTAAAATTTTCTATTTTTCCCCATTAATTAAGACTTGACTTTTTCCATTCACGTATGACACAAAACACCCCCATTTAATATTTTTATTACTGTTGATGATTATCCTTTGACAAAATTAAAATTTTCATTTGTCATACAGGGAAAGAACTAGGATAAATAAAGGACAAGAAATAAATCCTATTAGTGGAAAAAAAGAAAAAAAAATATTTTCTTTTATTTATTTAATTAAAAAAAAAAAATTTAATTCTTTTTTTTTTTTTTTTTTGCAAAATAAAGAAGAAAAAAAAAACAAAATCTGGTTGAAAAAAGAAAAATAAGAAAAAAGAGAATAAAAAGAATAAAAAGAATAAAAAAAAAAGGAAAGCAATCTAAAATGACTTTTAAACCCAATTATAATCCATTGACACTCTAACAGATGTCACTGACGTTTCACAATAAATAAAATGAGCTTAACTAAATTAACTATAAAATGTTGAAGATCCAAGAAGAATAAAAAGAAGAAGAAGAAGAAGAAGAAGAAAACTATAAAAAAAAGATAAAAATGAAAAAGTGGTAGTTATAAAGTGAACGGTAAAATTTATTTTAAAGAAATCGTCTTAAAAATTTAATAAAATTTAATTTATTTTTCATTCTTTCGTCTTCATTTTGTATCATTTGAATTTTTCATTTAAAATTTCTATTCTCTCTCTAGAATGTAAATGACGCTGTGGAAGAGTGACAACACACTCGAGTTTTTCTCAATACGGTCCCGGGTTCCAAACCTAATAAAAATATATTTCATCAATGTTGGTTTGTTCATGATTTCAGTCCGTTTGTGAAATTTGTGTGAAAATCAGTTCATGATGTACTTACAATTGATGTAAGTTTTATTCATTTAAATTTGTTTATTTCGGTTTGATTTTATTTGACTTTAATCTTGGACACTGATACCAAAGTGATTTTCTTCCCCTTTGCTATTCAATTATTAAAATTTCACCATTCCTTAAACACGCAAAAGAATTTTTGTTTTGCTGAAATCAAGCAAAAGAATAAAATATTCTGTTGACTTTCTCTTATTATTTTTGTTATTCTTTAAGCAAACAGAAAAGTGAAATTTAAAAGAAAAAAGAAAAAGAAAACTGAAAAATAACATCTTTTGTATAAATTCTATTTTTCTATTTGTGTTTCAACAAATTATTATTTTCTCTTTAGTAAAATATTGAATAAAATTGAAGTCTAAGATGTAAGACGTATAAAAAGTCATATAAAAGATTATCCGTATTATGATACGACATTTTCCTCTTCTTCTTCTTCATCCTCTATTTAATTTTTGTATTTTTTTTTTGCTTGCAAGTCAAGTTAAAGTTGGTAAATTAAGTTAAAGTTTTCTCTTTTCCTTCATTTTATTTACCTTGAATGAAAAATATTTAAATAAAATAATAAAATATTATACTGTTGATGATTTTTATTCTGGCATCAATTTTTTTTTCTTTTTTAACCAAAGCGAAAACTAAAGAAGAAGAAGAAGAAGAAGACGAAGAAGAGGAAAAAAATTACATTGAATTAGGAGAAGATTTTCCTTTTCTACCTTTCGTCCTTTCCATTCTGATTTTGATGATGAGAAAAAAAAAGTAGGTGTTTGAAAATTAAATCTTTTTTTTTTATCTTTTCATCAAACCAATTTTTTTTTTTTACTTTCTTCCTTTTTTTTCTCCTTATTATTTTCATGGAAAATTGAGATATTTGATATTTTCCTTCTGGAAAACGGATTTTATGTAAATTCTCTTCGTTTCTTTATTTTTTCTTTTTCCTTTTATTTTTACGTTTTATTTTTTTATTTTTTTTGTTCGATGAAAGAATCAAAATGATGAATGAATGAAATTGATTGCACGATGTTCATTCAAAATGAATTATATTTAAGAAAATGTGTGTATGTGTGTGTATGTATGTGTGTAGGTATTGGTTGAAAAGGTGAGTGTATATCTAATGCAGGATCTAAATAAAGGAAGTCAAATGATGACGTTGAAGAAGAATAAATTAAATCGTAAATCAAGAAAGGAAGAACAGGATTCAAATATTGAAAAAAAAAGAACAAACAGGGAAGAAAAATAAGGATGATGACAACAAATCATTGAATATTTTAAAACGAAAAGAACAAAAAAAAGAAGCGCAATGATTTTTGTTTTTTCTTTGTACAAAAACAAAATCCAGAAAAACACAAAAAAAAATTGTGTGTGTGTGTGTGTGTATGTGTAAATCCATATAAATACAGAATTCGTTTGTAAAACAAAAAATGTGTATCCACCCGCTGTAACACCATACTCCAAACTCATATTGAACTTCATTTTATTTTTTTTTATTTTTTTACTCATCACCCAACAATTTCCTCATCCTTCAATCATCACCACTGCGTGTCTTCATGCGTGTTTTGTGTATTCAAAATGTCAATAAATAACATATTCATTCGCGTGTATTTCCTCCTATATAACTCAAACCCACTGGAAAATTTTTTTCTCTGTTATTCTTCTCTGTTTTTCCCTCATACCAACAGACAAACAATCAAACAATAAAAAAAAAATCCTTCGCGTTTATTTCCTTGTTTTCTTTTCTTTTTTTTTTTCTTTTTTGTTATTATTTTTGCTGTCTTTAAATAAAAAAGGATTTTCGTTTTTCTTCCTTTTTTTTGTTTTTGTTTTTTTTTTTTTGAATTTTTTTCTTCCCCGTTTTTTTTTTTTTTTACTTTTCTTTTTATTTATTTTTGTAAACAAATCTTTTAGCATAATATAGAGCTTAATGCAATCAAGTTTGCAAATATCCTTCGTTGTTGTTATTTTTTTTTTTGTTGTGTTAAAATCCTTCATTTTTACGGTCGCCTCTTTTTTTCCGTTTCTTTATTATTATTTTTTTTTTGCTCTTGTTCTTGTCTCCAAAACGGCAATGTAGATTATTTACTCAAGTACATGAGCACATTATAACAATAGAATATTTATCATTACTCCTTTAAAGTCCTTTAATGAATACTTAAAAAAAAAAAATTCTCTCATTCAAAACAATTTAAAAAAAAAAACCAAAGAAATGACTTTATTCAGACAAAGTGAAGTAAAAACCAGCGAAACCAATTTCTTTGAATTTTTCCGAAAGAGAAAATAACAAAGAAATATGCTAATTGAAAATTAATAATAATTCAAAAGATGACACGTGAATTATTATTTAAGTAATTTGTATTTTATAATTTTTTCTTCGCGTTTACTTAGAAATTTCATCGTTAGAAAATAAATTACAGGTTTATTCACTCATCCTTATAATGTCACGTTTGTTTTTTTATATGTAGGTATATCCAATATTTTCATCATAAATTGATTTCTTAATAAAGAAATAAATACATAATAAGTTTCTCTTTCCATTAAATATTATTTTCATTTTACCCCAGTGCATTACCCCGTAAACAAACATCCTTTAACCCCCTTCTACCTACTCCAAAAAAAATCCTTATTTTTCAACATTTGTACACGTTTCTTCCCTAATATTTTCTTATACAATTTACCTGTACTCCTTTAACATTTATCAATTCACTGTAGTATTGTCTCTTTCTCACTTAAATAATAAAGGAATAAAAATATTTCATAATAACAATAACAATAACAACAACAGCATCAAAAATTCAATCAATAAATGTACGTTCATCTTCGAAAGAAAATTATTATAAGGATGATGATGATGATGATGATTTGGTTTAACTCGCATTCAAGAATATAAATAAAATGCAATATAATCCATTTGTATAATTTCATTGGTTACACACAACGAAAAATCCATTACTTGTTGTTATGTATTGTTGTAATTTTACATTATTTTTCTTTTTGTTTCGTCCTTTAACATTGTTTTGTCTTTCACACATTATTCTACTTTAAGGGACATTACAAAGAAAAAAAAAATACGTAACATAATTTTTGTGCCTCTTCTTTAACACCCAAAAGAATGAATGGAAAGGAACAAAAGTGAATAAAAAAAAGTAAGAAGAAGAAGAATAACATAAAGAAGAAAATGTGAAAAAATAAGAGGAAAATTTGTATTAAGAAGAAGAAAAAGGAAAATACAGAATACAACAACAATAAGTAGAAAAATGTAAGAGAAAAAGCAGGAAGAAACATCTCAATAAATATCACATGAATACATACAAACACAATTACTTTATAACAGTGCTGAGTTAAGGAACTTTTAAGGATCCAAACGAAGTGCGGGGATCACCTAAAATTCTGCACAAATTTCTTAATAAATTTTTCATGATTTTACTCGTTTTTTCTTTCAATTTTAGAGCACTAAACTTGTATTTCTGACTCTTTCGTTGAAGAATTTGCAGAGTTATAATTTTCTTTTAATTTTCGTAATATTGCTGAGGAAGTTGGATTTAGAGTACTAAGTATTTTTGTTTCGTTCTTGAATCAATACAAAACTTTAAGTCTTTAAAAAACCATATTTTAATTTGTTGTTCTTTTTGCGTGGACTGACACTTCTGGCCAACCCATGAATGCCACTCTGTTTATTATATATATGAATGTAGTTTTAATGTTTTCTATAGACTGATATATGTACTTTTATATAAATAGATGGAGATGAAGAACACACACACACACATACGCACATAAGCATGCATACATCTATATATAACAACTTTGTTACAACATTCCCTTATATTTCGTTTTTCTTTTTCATTCTTTTGTTTTTTTTTTGTTTGTTTCTAAAGATGTTTTTCCGGAGTGATGAGAGAGATACTATATATGGGTTGGTGTGTGTGTGTGTGTGTGTGGAGTTATATAGTATACGGGGTAAAGGGATGGATGGTATTATTAGAGAGAGAGAAAGAAAGAAGAATGAAAGGAAAGAGAGTTTTGTTGCTAAAACATTTGTTTTAACGTAATGCTTTGGTGCCACCCGTATTACATAACAACACCCATATTTTTTTTTGTGTAAGAAGAATATTTTTTGTTTCTGGATTGTAATGTTAGTGTATACGAAATCTTACTTACCACCCCCATACCTTCCACCACTCATGACCTTATTCCTAAGGAAGTTGGAACTCAAGGGAAACAAAAATATTATAGACTTTGAATGATTTTTTTTTGTTTCGCTTGTCTTTCCCTTTTTTCTTTTCTTTTTCACATTAAAAAGCTTTTGTTTCAATATTATTTTTCTCGCAACAACGGCGAAAAAATAAATTTCATAAAAAAAATTTCCTTGTTTCTAAGACAAAATAAAAGTATTGTGTTTCGGTTCTTTATTCATCTTCTAAAATTTTATGTACAACGATTCATAAATCAAGGGCTGTTTAAGAAACGGTTCAAGGTCAAAGAAAATTCCTTAACAAAATTCTCTATATTTTTTATAAATGTCTAATATTTTGCATTCGACTTCTAACTAAAATCTAAACGCTTCCTTATTCACTCATTTCAATATATTGAAATTTAGCATCTGTTTGCCAAATCTTGTAAATTCCAAATAGAAGCAAAATTGTCAAAAAATGGAGAAAAAATTTTCTAGAATAAAAGAAACTCACACATCAGCCATTATAATAGTTTCTGAAAATTCCGATACGCATCGCTATTAAAAGGAAAAGAAGAAAAACAGAAAAAGACAAACATTTAATCTTAATAAGACAAAAAAAAAACAAAACGAAGAAATAACAGAAAGTAAGAAGAAAACTAAATTAAATGTTTTTCCGACCATTTTTACTGACCGTTTTTCTGACATTTATACAAAATTATTGTGCAATTAATACGAAAAAAGTTTTCTAAATTCATTTCTTTAAGAAAAACTTTAGATCTTTATTATTATTTTTTTATTTTTCTTCATCTTTTGCCTTCTCATTTTTCTTTCCTTTCTTTTCTTTCGTTCTTTCATTTTTGTCTTGGTCTAAATGACAATCCAAAAAGAACAAAAAAAAAGAAAACGAAACGTATTAACTTTCTTAAACATTTTTCTTTATTATTCTAAACGTTCATTTGTTAAATAGCAAAGAAATATTCGTTATTAGTGAATAATAATAATAAAAAAGAAAAGTTAGAAGTTAAAATGGTTAAAACAGAAGAAGAAAATAATAATAATAATATTTTCTTCTGATAAAAGGTTTTACCATTTTCAAAAAAAAAAAAAAAAAAAAAATAATAGAAAGAAAAATTGAGAGACCAAAAAACAAAAGTTTTCTTTTCATGGCGCCTTTAATACTTTCTATTTTTTTTTCTTTATCCATTCTTTGCCTTAACTTAACTATTAAATGGATGACGTCATTCAATACAGACATACACACAAATTATATAATGTGAAAATGTATAAATAAAATAAATGGAAAATGCAAAAATATAAATTTCCGTTGGGTTTCTTATCAGAAAAATACAATCGTCTTTAACCTTGGATAAAAATCTAAGAATAATGTTACATAGAAAATGGGCGAAAAAACAAAATATTATTTTATTGTTGGAAAAATAAAGAAAATTATGTAGTTTCTATATTTTCTATTGAAATTTCCTATATATGAAAACTTTTAGAAGAAGAGTTTTGCTTTTAAACACAATCACTTAATTAATCCTTTGAAGTTGATTCTCTGTAATATTTTCTGAACGAAAATATTTCAGTGTCCAATTTAAGATAAAATAATTTTCATTTACTTTGAAAAATATAAAGTTGAAACAATTTTAATAAAAAGTTTAACATTTTTGAAAAGTCATAGAAGACTTTTCTCTATTAAAATAAAATGAAAATGTTTTTTCTTTAAAAATAAATATGTCAGTGGCGGAACATTTAAAATTTTTAACAATTAGAAAATTTGAATTTTAAATTTAGGGAAAATCATAACATTTTGACTTAATGAAATTCAATTGGGCTGAAAATTAATTGATCCTTGAGGGACAGTGAAGGTGCTGAACTGCTTCTTGAGATTCAGCTGCTATTGATCCCTTAATGAATTAACATACACTTTAAATTTTTGTGAAATCCCACTGTAATTGGATACCATTCTTCACTGGTTTTATTTGAGTATTATAGTTTTTCCTTCTCTATATATAAGTTGGACGTTACATAATATAAATTACATAACATTCCTTCACATAAGTATGTGTATGCATTTGTGTGTGTGTGTGTGTGTGTTTGTATGTCGAGTTATGTGCTAAATAAATAGAAAATGTGAACAAAACAATATTGTATAAAATGGTAAGGGAGCTTTTTGGTTTTTAATCATTTATAACAAAAAAAAAAAGAAAGAAGTTCAACGATGAACTGAACTAAAGGTAACAAAAAAAAAAAAAATAAAGAAAATTAACAACAACAAAAACAACATACAATAGTTAATCTGATAACGCGATTCTCCTTTATTATAATACAATTGTATTATTTTATGTAAAACAAAAAGTTGGTATGTACTTTAGACATTATAACTATTTATTCTATACTACAATATAACTAAATTTTTGTCTTGTACAAATAATTTTGTTTTTTAGGTCAAAATTATCCCATTTAATAATAAATACATGAAAATTACATAATATTCTCTTTGTTTCTCTTTCACTTCCTCTGTTTCTCTCTAACTCTCTCTCTCTCTCTCTCTCTCTGTCTCTCATAATATTATATATTTAAAGATTAAAATACATTTTAGCTCTTTCGTCCATCATTGTGTATAAATACTCATTCTTCCAACCAAATTTCACTTTAATTTTCAAACAAATTTTCTTCCCTTATGAGATCCGAAACATAATAATTAATTGTCTTTACATGTTTTTATTTTATTTTGACATTACTTTACTAAAATCTAACAATTTTTCTTTAACAAAATAAGAAGAAGATTTTTTTTTCCTATTCTTACTGCACTCTGCCTTTTGATAAATAATAATAATAATAATATTGACCTTTTTGATTTATATTTATTTAAGATAAAATGAGAATTGTATAAGATACATTGTAAATAAGACATGCGGGAATAAGAAATAAAGAAAAGAAACAAGACAAAAGACAATTTGACATTTTTCTATGAAAACTACAAATATACAGATTTAATACAACAATATTGACTTTTCATTAGTTTAGTCTTCAGTTCATTTACAATTACTTCAACATCATGTTTCTTGTTTCTTGCTGTTGTTGTTGTATAAACAATGAAAAACTATATTTATTTTTCACCACTATTAGTTTTTACCTCTTCTTCCTTCTTTCTATACCATCATATAATTTAGTTCTATTTTTTTTTTTCCTCTCCTGTCATTTTATCCTTATACAATATTCTCTTTCCCTATTTATTTTTATAACTACATATTCTTGAATTCTCTATTATATAATTTTCCTCCTTTCATCTAATACAAAATACGAATCTTTTTATCTGGTTTTGACCAAACATACACACACACACACACACACATACTCAAGCGTAAATGTAAAGAATAGGAAACTAAAGATTGTCCCCTTTTCTTTTTTTTTTTTTTTTGAAGAAAAGAAACTCTGACAGTAAAAAAGGAAGAAGAAGAAGAAGAAGAAGAAGAAAAAAATAAAATGTATAAAGCTTGAGAAAAACTCGTCAGCCCCTATAAAAGTTACAATAGTCCTAATCACCTGCGAGATTCACCAAAAACTAACCACCCAACAAAAAAAAAAAAAGAAGAAAATAAAAGGAAAAGAAAAGTTCTTACCCCGTGCCCCCCGAACATCAGTCCAAGATGGGTTGTACATAATAATAGTATATAGGCGCGTAAAAATACACAGAAAAAAAAATTTTTAGTAAATTTCACTAGATAGTGGAAGCATCACTGTTGTACTCTACACCAACATAAATTGGCAACATTGGGAAAACTTTTTGTATTTGAGAGAAATTTTGTCATCATCCTCTAATTTTAGAATTTTCATAATCTGTTTAATATTTTAAATTTAGAAGAAGAATTAATTATAATTCAATTACTATTATTGGATTCTATTAGATTAATGGGTTTCTTTGGTTTTACGTTCACATAACTATTTCTTTGTACTTATCTTTTAAGATTTTCATATTCAAAAAGTTAGTTGCGGTTTTTCTTATACAATTTTTTTTTTTTTTTTGTTCTTTATGGTTTTTGTTTTGTTTCGTTTTTTTTTGCCGTGTGAAGTAAGTTTTTCTTCAACATATTATTTTATATGTGAAAACTGCTAAACAAAAACACAAAAGAAAAATGTATTTTATTTTTTGTTTTTGTTTTTTTGTTGGTTGTCTACCCTAAAAAGAAGTTGGTACATGTCGCATCCTTAAAATGTTAGTCAAAAAATATATCTATACATGAATTTTCACTGCCTCTTTTACTTTCCTTGATGCGTTAAGATATTTTTTATTCTTATATATGTTTGTGTGTATGTGTGTGTGTGTATGTGTGTGTGTGTGGGTATGCATATATATTCGTATGTGTAATCTTTCATGTAATTTTATTTCCAGAGAAAGAAGAAAGAAAGAATGAAAGAAGAAAAAAAAAAGACAGAAAAGAGAAATAAAAGTTAATTTATTAAGAAACTTACACTTTTGAATATATGCGAAGGATAATGGCTTTTATTTTACTTTCTTTTCTTTTCTTTTCTTTTCTTTCCTTCTTTTTTTTTTTTGGTTTATTTTCTTTTACTTTTTCTTTTTTCTTTTTCTTTTTTCTTTCTATACTTTTTTTTTTTCTTGAGGATACGACAACCATGGGAACAAAAACGTGTGACGTCTTTCTTTCTTATATACTTATGTTATGTATTTATGTTTATGTACCTTCGTATTATATACTCAACTCATACATTATGTGATATGTGTTTTATTGAAAAGGGTTTCTTCTTCTTCTTCTTCTTCTTCTTCTTCTTCTTCTTCTTCTTCTTCTTCTTCTTCTTCTTCTTCTTCTTCTTCTTCTTCTTCTTCTTCTTCTTATTCATCTTGTTCTTTTTTTTTTTTTTTTGCCTTCGATTTTCATCTTTTGGTTACTTTTGGGTCGATGAACGCAAATATTTGATCAAAAGTTCTTCGGTTTTTTTTTTTAAATAAAAAAGTCAGAAAAAATTATATAAAATAAAAAGTTGAAAGGGATAACCTTCTTAATCTAGTGGAAGGAAAGGATATGGAGCAAAAAAAAAAAAAAAAAAATAGGGTGGATACTGAATAGTTTTCTATACTTATATTTGTCTTCCCCTGCATATGAAGGTTAACTTAAATTCTTTTAACTCATTCGAATATGTATTTGAGGTTTGGAATTTTTTTTTTCTTATGTTTTGTTATGACTATTCTTCTATGGCATTTTTTATTTCTTTCAAAATGTTGTCAAACAAAATAAGTAACAAAAAAAACAAAAAAAAATGACTTTGATTCCATACCAACGAAACATGTTTGAGACAAATGAAAAAGGGATAATCTAAGAAAAGACACAATAAACTTTTAAAATTCTTTAACTTTATAAAGAGTTGTTTTTTTTTCTTGTTCCTTTTTGTTTGATGATAACAAAAAAAAGGAGATTCCAAAAGAATATTAACTTAGAATATTCTTAGGGTTAAAAATTCCATAATGTCTAGGATTTGTTACTTGACATCCACACAACTAAAAAACTCTTTATATAATCCATTAATTGTATCGATACTAAATTCTGATAATCTCTATAAATGCATCATAACAACACATACACAGACACACACACATAATCTTTCTTTCATTTATTTCGTCATCAAAAAAAGAAAAATATTAACGCAAAAAAAAAACCTGTAGAAATCTGTATTTTATTGCTTCAATTTTCATCACAAATACTAAACATACACACACACACACACTCATACATCCAGATATCTACTCACCTCAAAAAAAAAAAATCTATAAATATCACGTTAATAAACATCCCAGGTGAAAATTTTCACCTCTATATTTTTTTCTTCTCTGTGTTCAAAATATAAACGCAGAAAAATAACAACAACAACCAACAAAAAAAAAGTCACGTCGCAAATGAAATTCAATGAATTATTATTTTGTAGCCTCAAAAAGTAAAAAAGTAAAAAATAGCAAAAAAAAAAAAAAGAGAGCGAGAGGAAAACTTGTGAAAATTTAACGCGTAACGTTACGTTAAGTATACGTTAGTCGGTTTACGTTTTATTTAGAAAGAAACTTTACAAAAAAAAAAAAAAAAAATAAAGTAGATGAATATGAAAAATGATCGTGTATCAATCTTTCGTGATACAAATTATAATCGAAAAAAAAAAAAAAAGGAAAAAATTCTATTCAATATTATTATTTCTTATCAATAGACATACATACAGATACACAAAATACACACACACACACACACACACAGGTGTATAAAAAAAACGCAACCACTCACGTAGGCACACATTTACATTTTTTTTGATGTAAAAATAAAAAAAAAAAAAATGTAAGAAGAAAAATGAAAGGAGAAAAAAAAAATACAATTTTCAATTTTTTTTGACATGATGACGATGTGGGTGAAGAGTGTGAAGTTTGAAGATAGTAAAAGAAAAATATAGAAGAACACAGTATAAAAAGAAGAAGTAGAAATAAAGGAAAAAAAAAAATTGACGCAGAGATTTTCATTCGAGTACCGGATTTAGTGGCGCACAACGAACGAACGAAATCTAACGTTAAACATACATACAAACAAGTCAAACCCACCTACAAATTTATCCACCTTCGTACCTCATCACCCAATTATTTTTTCTCTGTATAGAGGTACAAGATAAGATAATCTTCATTGATTTGAAATTTTCTTATTTTTTTCTTCTTTTTTTTTTCTTCCTTCAAACATTTTTTTTTTTTTTTATTTCATAAGATGAGATCGCAAATGTGTTTATTTCGCATCATCGAGTGAATTATATGGATTTAATGTTGACTTAGATGAGAAAGATGAAGGAAAATATGATGGCAGAAAAAGAGAAGAAGAAGAAGAAATAGAAGTAAAAGATGATGATGAAGAAAAATGATAAAGAAAATATAAGAAGATGGAGTATGAGGTTGATGACTCCATTTTTAAGTCAGACAAATTAGGATTTTTTTTTTTTTAGTTGAGGTAGCTATTTTTTTCTTTATTTTCTTCTTCTCCTTTTTGTTCTTATCTAAAAAAATGACAATAAACTTTTCATTTTGTGCGTTCTTTGATGGAATTATTTGAAAAAATAAATTAAAAATTCAATTTTATTTTGTCATCAAAATTATTTCCTTTATTAGAATCAGTCTAAAATATGAAAACAAAAGAATGAAAAGATTGAAGCTGTTTATGTTAACCTCAAACCAAATTTTTCATATTTTTGCCTTATGGATGCCTAAAATTAAAATTATGCAGACTCTTGGCGTTGAATTTATCATTTTTTTATTACATACAAGGGAAATGAACCTAACGTTAAAACAAAAATATAATATCCATATTATTTATACGATTTTGATCCAATAGGGGTTTTATCCATCGAAATTTCTTGTTCCAAATATACATACAAATAAATAGAAAAAGGGAAAGAAATTATAATAACACAACAATTCAAAGTGTAGTGGTGGGATTTAACAGAGGAAAGGTAGAAAATTTTGATTGGAAAAAAATCTTCAACCTAAAAATTATATATTTGCGCCTACCAACGGTTCTGAATTATTAATTAGACGTTTTCTTCTTCTTTTGTTATGTTTTGTTATTGTTGTTTGCTTTGATATAAATACATACAACGAAAATAATATGTTTGCTTTGCGTGTTTTATTTTATGTTGCATGAACGTCACAAAAGTGAAAGAAAAACTATTTTTTTAAATAAAAATCAAACTTTTGTTTTTATCATACTGAGATTATTTATGTATTTTTCTTTTTGCTGTTTGTTAAGATTAAATTCATACTGACATTTTAACCAAAATGTGACCAGACTGAACGTGTCTAAAAAAAATAGTGAATTCTCTAATCTTTATAATTAGATTTTCTTCCATCGTATATAGTTTTTGTTCTCCATTTTGTAAGAAGAAAGAAGGAAGTAGATGAAAAACAAAATAAAAGTAAATTGAATTAATTGTATCTTGTATTATTATCTTTATTCTTCTTCCGATAAGAAAACATTATTTATAGTTTTATTTGAATTATTAATAAGTTTTGTAAGAAGAATATAGAATAATAAATTTATTGAAATAATTAAAGTTAAAATAAACAAAATACAAAATTTATTTCTAAATAAAAATACATAATGGATCTAGAAAATCTTGTTGAAAATTCATTGAATTTATTAATTGAAGGTTAAACAATAAAAAGTTAAATTTTATATTCAAGTATACTGATCTGATTTTCACTTTTCTAATTGATATTCATATTTTTCTGCTTATATAAATTTTCACTTTAGATTCAAGAAAAGTAAAAGTAAAAGTAGAAAAACAATTGAAAGAGAATAAGTTGAATTTGTTATGGATTCATTTAGAATAATGATAGGATGAAGAGATTTATTCAGTATAAAAATATACATGTCTCACTCTCTCTCTCTCTCTCTCTCTCTCTCTCTCTCTATCACTCTCTCTTACTCTTTGGTAGTATATAAATTGCATAAAACCAAAAGATTGAGTGTAAAATATTAAAATATGCCGCCCCAGCAACACAGAGTTTATTTTAAAATTTAACCAAAAGCTAAATGAAAATCTAACAAGAAAAACAAAATTTAATTGGTATTTTTAGGGGTGAAGTTTCTTTTTTTTTGGGTGAAAATATTTTAATGATGTGAATATAAAAATGTCACATCTGTTGAGAAAAAACACCAAAAACTCTGTATATTTTTGTGTGCCTATGACAAACGTTGTTTAATATAAAGAATCTTAAGTGGACCCAATCTAATTTCACCCAGTCGCATATTATACAAATATACACAAGGACATAAGTAATTATTTCTATATAAAAATTCACTGAAGCCTATAATTAAGAGGTTAAATCATTTCGACTTTATTATACAAGACCAGTCATAATAACCCTTGTTGGCTCACTTTAGTTTAGTCTGACCTGACCTAAAACTTTCATTTTCATTTACTTTTCTCATTTTTTTTTTCTTTCCATTTTTTTTTTTTTGGATTCTAATTAATTACACACACACACACACACACAAGCACCCATACACACAGTATTAGGTAAATATTACATAATATTATTTATTATATTTTTATATTAAAAAAAAAAATAATAAACGAAAGAAAACAGAAAACGAAGTCGGGAAAAAAAATCCCCTAATTAATCAGCTTAAACCATTTTATATTTTATTTTTTTCTTTCTCCTATTTTTTTTTTTACTATAATCAATATGTGATATTCTATATCAAAATTACATCCCTTGAGACACACTATAATATGTAATATATAAATCCATCTTACACACACACACACATACACTTGCATATATTCACATATTAACAAGAATAACAATAAGAGAATATATCTCACCCTTCACTTTATTAGAGTATTATTATTACACAATCATTTCTAAATATAAAAAGATGAGAACACAATTCTACACACAACATCTCTTTCATATTAATCTCCTTTTTATAATGAAGTACAAATTCCAATTTTTATATTTTTCTTGGCTTCCAGCTAAGCAACCAAAAAAATCATGAGATTTGTGTGTAAATGATATCGCATATCATCTGATATTGAATGTGAGTTTATTTAGGATCTTTTCTCTCTCTCTCTCTCTAATTTGTACTTGCAAATTTTAAGGATTATAAATTTAGAGACAAAATAGTATTTACGAGTAGTAGGCTAACAAAAAATTAATTTAAATTTTGTTTACTGATTAATTTTATTTTTATTTACAAAATATAAAATTAGTTTTGTCTGGGCCAAGGACGAATAAAAGTGCCTGTGAATATTTTAATTTGGTGTTATATCATTTTCATCAAAACTTTCTAAAAATAGGCCAAGGTGGTCTCTCGTTGGTAATTTAAATTTTAATTGCGGGATTTACTATGGTACAAGCAAGAGAATAAATTTTAAGGTAACTAGAAAATTGCTTCAATTTTCTGTTTTCAAAATTTCACATTTTCACTTTATTAAAAAAATAGGATACGTGAGAGGAGAATGTACAGAAATAAATCCATTGATTATTATGTGACATATCGCACATAATAGACATCCAACCCCTCAAAAAAAAAAATAACCACCCTAAAAATAATCATCTCTATTGAGTCACAAAACATATAAATTTATCATAATCAATTTTTCAGTTTGCTCTTGATTCGATTTAATCGAAATATATAAATCAGAATTTTTCTAAAATCGAAAAAAAAGATAGTTTTAGGTCACGTGACTTTTCTATTGAAAAATTTAACATTTTCAGAAATCAAATAAGAAGTGAGAGAAAAAAAAAACATAACCCAACACACACACACACACACACATATAGAATATTTTTGTGACATAACGACGTTACGACTATTCGTTATCATCCGTGTTATCGTATATTTTTCTTCTTCCTCTTCTTTCATATAGATTCCTTTTTTTTATCCTTGTAAAGAGGACAAAAATTGATATTTTCTAAAAATAAATTTCAATTTGTGGAATTTTTCTTCTTCAATTCAATGAAAAGAAAGGAAAAAAATATATATAATGGAAAATAGATCGGCTGGTTTTTTTCATATTTTATTACAGTACAAGTGTGTGTGTGTGTGTGAGTGTATGCTTGCGGACATGCGTGTGTTTGTGTATGTTAAATTGGAATTATGCTTTTATATAAAATAATAATAAGATATACACAATATCACCAAAATCAGGATGATAAATGATTTATTTTAAGGATGAGTAGAGGAAATTCGGTTTGAGTTAAGAAATGAATGAAAAAAAAAAAAGAATTGTTCGTTGCTGTTGTTGCTGGATGGGATGAAGAGATTTATTGGTTTCTTTTGTTATAAAAAATACTTTTCCTCTTTTTTTTTTTTTTTTGGGTAGATTTTCTATTTTGTTATTGTTGTAAATATTATACGTTAATGTAAACTATCTGCACACGTCGTTGTCAATGAGAATATTTCGTGTTTTTATATAAATCTCGTTTATCTAAATTAATGTGATATTTTCATCAAGATTTTTTTTTTTTCTAATAATTTAATTTTGAATATTTATGGAGGACATAAATTTGTTCAATATGATTTTAAGGTTTATACATCAGAAGGGATTTATATTTATGTACAATAATTCTAATCAGATTAGAAAATTTCAACAATATTACACAATGACTTCTCACAGATTAAATACAGAATTCATTAAATATTCAATATGATGGATTTTATATGAATTCAATATTGGGATCTCTCGACATTCAACACACTCCCACATACACACACATACAGGCACAGACACAGACGTAATACAAAAAGCAGTAATAAAAAATTGGAAGTAAAATTAAAATATTTATTTTTATCAAATCGCCAGTTTATAAATCAAAAAAGGCCCAACCCAAATCGTGAAACTTATATTTAGATTTTTCATCGTTTTTCTTTTTTTTTATTCTCAACACAACAATTTTTCCTTAATTTACTTTATTAGTTTATTTCACAACAACTTGAAAAATTATTTTGGTCTGAATTTTAATGGAGAAAAAAATAAATAAAATCAGGGAAAAATAAAAAAAAAAGATAAAAAAAATAACGCACACACACACACAAAATTAAATTGAAGTGAATTAGGGGTGGGCAACACTTGAGATCGTATGATTGTAAAATGAATGTAAAAGAATGAAAGTAAAAATTATTTCTCACTGTATTAATACAGACAGAAATAAATATCAGATTATAAATTTTTCAGAGTGAAATGATTTCATTACTATCGTAATTTACTATGATTGTATTTGGACACCCATATATCCCATTCACCCCAATATTCATCACACACACACACACATACATTCATGTATGAATTCTGTTTATCTCTGAAAATAAAATTATTCTCGCATTTTTCCCTTATAAATATAATAATACAGGAAGAAGAATCTTCCAGAAAAATAGATACAAATAAAATATAATTTCATTTTAAAACATAAATAATTTATAAGGGAAAAGAAGAAAAAAAATCGGTTTTTGCACAAAATTTTTTGCTCAGTGACAAATTTTTTATTTTACTTTTTCCTATTTTTCCTTATTTTCTTTTTTTGTTTTTCATCTATTTTCGTATATTTTTTTTTCTTTTGCTTCCATTTTATGGATTATTAAACAATATTCCAATAACTTAATTTTTTTGTTTTCTGTTTTCTTTGATATTGGTCACAGTTTTCTACGTTCAATTCAAGCGCTTACCAAAAAAAAAAAAAAGAAACAAACAAGAAGTTATATTTTCATCAAACCGATAAAAGATAAAATAATAACAACAACAATAACAACTAAATAAAAGAAAAACAAAACGAGGAAGAAGAAGAAGTCGAAAAGAATAAGGAGAAAATTCAATAAAATAAAATAAATGAAAAAAAAAAGAAAAAGTAAAAAATGTTGAGGGAAAAATGAGGAAGAAAAATCATTATCGATCCGTCTAACAGTACGTCTTATATGCGTCTTTATCCATTGAAAGATACAGAGAAGATAATATTATACGGTTAGAGATATACAAAAAAAAAGGATATTTTATCCTCAAAATGTAATCATTATTATCATTATTGGATATATACTTACTTTGATGGATTCAGTTCAAATAGAAAACAAATTTATGCTTGAACGATCAAAGACAAAAAACAAAAAAAAAAAAATATATATAAAAATAAAAGAGAAAATAAAACACGAAGAAAAGAAAATGAAAAAAAAGTAGAAGAAAAGAAAGTTCCCTTTGAACGATAAATGTCCACGTGATGTCATCCAAGACGTAAAAAAAAAAATATATATATATTTATTTATCCGCTTCTTCTCTATAAGATTGGTCTATAAAGTGTATTAAATTTAATGGGTATAAAAGTTGACAACAGAAAGAGATAGACGATAGTAGAGTGAGAGAATAAAAAAAAAAAAAAGACAATTTAACATTATGAAATGAAAATGGAAAATCGGTTGTTGTATTTTTTTTTTATTATTGAGAAAAAAAGCAAAAAAAGCGAAAAAAGAAGAAATCGATTGAAAAGGAAAAAAAAAATTATTTATGGTGAAAAAAAAAAAGGTAAAAACGGGAAAAAGAGGAAAAACGGTAAAATGAGGAAAAAGGTAAAAAAAGGAAAGAAGAAAAAAATAATTAATTTCATTCGTTCGTTTTTCTTTCTTTCTTTCTTTTTTTTTTTTTTTGTTGGTTAACTTATTTTTATTATTCCTCCTGGGACAACCAAATGAAAAGTAAATTGGTATGAGACGGATATCGGGACAAATATCAGTGGAAGGAACCTATAAAAAAAAAAATATATATAATACAACAACAATAAAAATATAAAATAAAAAGGAAAGTTTTAATTAAGCTTAACTTTTTTTTTTCTTCTCTTTTCTTTTCAATTTATTTTATAAAAACAAAACTTACAAGCAATGATCACAATCAGAATCCTAGCCAAACAAAATAGCGTATACAAGAATAATAACAACTTAAGAATAAAACAAAAAACCTGCTCAACTGATGGGCGGTTTAGTGGTTTTTCATTTCTTTTCTTTTCTATTTTTATTTGTATTCTCAACGTACTTCTTAGACTCTTTCCTTCCTTATTCCATCATATAAATTTTTTTTGTTGTTTTTATCTGAATGCTATAAAAACTTGCAATTAAATTACAGGAAAAGAAAGGAAAAAAGAAACCAGTAAAACATGCTTGTTTACCTCCACTTCTGTTTCTTTTTCTTTGGTTCATATCAAATAAAAATATAGAAAGAAGTTCAGGACGCGAAAACGAGTGCCGCATCCTATATATTTTTGTTGTTCCTGTTTTTGTTTTTGTTTTTGGTTTGTGTTTTTTAATATCAATCGTTCACGGAGCTATAAAAATCCGTTTTTCTTTTTATTTCATTTTATGATGTTTCTTTACGTGTTTTTCCCTTTTTTTTTTTTTTGGATCTTGCTCCCCATTTCCATTTTCTTCGATTTCAATTTTTATTCGAATTTTTTTTTTTGTTGCTGCTGATATTTGTTTATTTGTTCATTTGTTATTTTTACTTGTTTCTGTTTTTTTTTATAGCTTGCATTTTGTTTTGTTTTTCTCCCATAAAATTCACCAGTTTTCCATTCCCAGAAATAATTTCTATATTAATCTTTACATCTTTTTAAATCTACAATATTGAATCTCAAGCCTCTCACTATTCCAATTTATTTCATTTTAATTTTCTATTATACATTTTTTTTTATCGCATAATTCCTCCATTATTATTGTTGTTGTCAAATAATATAAAACTCTATTAACTCATATATATGGAGGGCGGGTTTTGTTGGTGAGGTAGGAGATGAAGAAAATCACCCGTCATTAAATTATCAAAATGTCACGTGTCCTCCACGTGTATATTGTCCAATATTATTATTTTACTGATTATATTAAGAGATCTTTATCCAACAACAAAAAAACTAAACTCGTAGAAGCAGCAGCAGCAGTTGTGTGTTTGTGTTGCATATTTTTGTTCTTGTAATTTATAAATTAAGATTTTTAAACAAGTGAAAGAGAGTCTCTCATGAGACTTAAATTATGTCAAATTGTTCTTCAACATTTTTTTTTTTTCACTTTTTGGTTGCCTGCCGCCTCTTCATCATATGGCCAAAAAAAAAAACACAAACGAAAAATGTTATAAAATGAAACAAACTTCAGAAAAAAAAAACCAACAAAAAATAAAGATGGAAAAACCCCCAGGATTAAATAAAAATATATGAGAGAATGAAATGGAAAATTCTATGGAAATGAGAGAAAAGAAAGAGACAGAAGAAAAGTAAAAACCTAAAAATAGAAGGTGACAAAAAATAACATCAGGAACGAACACAGCTGATTTGTATCGATCGTTTTTCTTGATGAAAAATTGTTTTATATAAATATATTTTATCTGTACAAAAGATAGGATGATAATGGGTGGATGGTACTGCTGGTTAGTGGGTGGTGTTAGGATTCTGTATAATGGTTTGAATATATGAACATGTGTGTGTGTGTGTGTGTGTGTGTGTATGAATGCGGAAATAGGGTAGATATATAAGAGATATGATGCTTAGGTATAAATCGTGTGCAAGATTTTTGTTTTTTTTTTGTATAAATGTGAAACATTTAATGAAAGTCTTGATTATATATACGAAGGAAGAGTGTGTTAAAGGTACATCTGGCTACATTTAATTTATTAAAATTATATTATTGAAGTTTTGTTCTTAATTTTTTTTTTTCTTTTTACCTAAAATTCTAATGAATAAAATATAATCAGATTTTTAAGAGTATGAAGAAATCTGTGAAATAATTAGAGAATTATTTATTGTATTATTTTATTATAGGGCAAACAAATTTTTACAGTCATAATCCTTATTATCAAATATAATATGTATGAGATTATAATTTTGAATGGCTAATACTGGACGTTGATTAAAATATCTTTTGTTTTAAAAGAATCTTTAAACTTTCATTTATTGTTATGAATCAGAATCACAATTCAAGTCATTAATATCAAAGTTTTCTTTAATGAAAAGTTTCACCCCCTCCTTTAAAGATGTAAATTATTATTTTGAAGTAAATTCTCCCCTTTAGTTATACAATCATTAATTTACTATAAATTTAACAATCTTTTGTCGAGTAATAATCTTTAAAACTAACAAATTTTTTTTATTCAATTGGTCATTTTATAAAGGTTTGTTTCATTAATACAACAACATATTCTATGTAGGTATAAATATTATATATGGGAAAAAGATTAAATTGAATTTGACATTATTATGTAGATATGATAGAATATTGAAAGGAATTAATTCACCATGTTTATATATATTACATAATATGGAAAAAGCATTTTCATTTATTTAGACACAAAATACAAAATCTGAGTAATATATAGACGACAAAGTATATTATATTATATAGAGAAATAGATATAACGAAAAACAATTGAATTTTGATATACATAAGCTTATATACGATGAACGTAGATATATATATATATATATATATACCTATAGAAATTTATATACTGTAAATGTGTGTATATAACAATAGCAACAACAATATTACTGTATAAAATTTACATAAATCTTTATTCCATATAAATGTACATATAATATGCGTTTGTTGGGGTGTTAAATGCAAATGAATATGATCAGCTGTCTTTTAGATTACACTCAAGCTTTACATTAATAAAATATACATAAAATGAATTGATTTTATTTTTTATATTGTTGTTATTGTTTTCTTTTGCGGACATTTAATTATTATTTAGAAATACACTTTTGATTATTATTTATCAAGTTAGAATAGATTTTTTTTATTAAAAGATTTCAATTATACCTAATGTTAGAATTTTCTCACGAACATTTTAAATTTAATTTATAGAATTAAATTACCCTTTGGCTTTAGCATCAATACTTATACTGAGTGTACTTATTCTAAATATTCATTCTTATCAAAATAAAAAAATAAAACAAAAACAGTAAAGTCAATTGTATTATTAGAGGATAAAATCGGATGCGATGGAAAAATTCAATAAAATAATGAAGTAATTTTGGCCACTTCCTGTAGTTTAATTTTAAATTCTTTCAAAGAGAAAAAGAGATGAACCCTATTTGTGTCTCATTTTCTAAAAAAGAAAATACAAAAAAAATTGGTGAAATCATAAAAGTCTTCTAAATACTTAAAAACATACGAATTGGTCGATTAAACCATTTTCTTTTTCACAACGAGCCAAAAAAAAAAAAATATTCGTCCTCATTTCTTCCCTTGTTTTCTCCTACTTGTTTTTTTTTTTTTTGGTTTTTTGTAAAAAAAAATAAATCAATAAAATTGAGAAAACCAATAAATATGTAATTACCGAAAAAGGAAAAAAACAACAACAACAACAACAACAGGAATAACGAGAAAATAAAGAATATTATATAGAAAATTGGGTCACTGCTGCTGTTCCTGCTGTTTTTGCAAAACATTTTTATATTTCTGATGATGGTTTTATTTTTATTCACTCCCTTATTATTTAATAGCAATAACAACAACAATTGTAAATAATATAACAACAATAAACTAACTAACAACGAAACACAGTAATAAACCAACAACAATATATTGTTATACAAACGACCTAAGGGAAATCTATAGAAAAAAATTAATTTTCTAAATAATAATAATTTTTTTTTTCTTCCACCTCATTCACTTTCTTTCAATCTTACCCATACTATACACTACACACACATACACACAAAGAAAAACCTCCCAAATGCTCCTCTTTTCTTAAACCATTCATTATCGCATTGTTAAAGTTAAACTTCTTTATCCCTAAGAATCAATAAAATATAATTATCGCCTTGACACAAAATATGTACATACATACACACACACACACACACACACTATGTATAGAACAACATGTATACACACACAGAAACAGTGAAAATACATCCATAAAATATTATTATTATGAAAAAGAAAAACAAAACACAAAAGAAAAAAAAAACAAAAAATATGAAAAATATTCTTATATTTTATTCTTTCTTTCTTTCTTTCATTTCAGGTAAGAGCCATAACATCATTTTATTAGATTTTCACCTGTTTTTTCTTCTTATTATCATTTTTGTTCTCGCTCTCTCTTACTAACACTATCTGACAAGAGAGAAGAAAGAGAATATAAAATATTGTACGTAAGTAATTTTTTATATTTATATTTTTTTTTTCTTCTCTTTCTACATTTTCTTTCTTTATATATTTTTTTTTTCTTCTCCTTACGTTATGGTTTTAGGATGTTAGATGATGAAGAAGAATATAAGAAAATTGTTTAAGAAGAAGTAGAAAATGAATGAAGATGAAGAAGAAAAATATGTCAATATTATATTTTTCTTTCTTTCTTCTTCTTCTTCTTCATCTTTTCTTCAAGCCTAAAGAAGAATATTGTTCGACCTAGAAAAATATTATATAGAGTAAATTTTCATTTGAAAATTCCCAAGTGCGTTAAAACTAAGAAAAGAAAAAAAAAAATAGAAAATAAACGGATGGAATAGAATGAGACAAAAAATATTTTTATTTCAGTTTTTCCGTCTTGTGGATTTTTTTTTTCTTCTTTTTATTCTTTTCATTGATTTTTTTTTTCTCTTATTTTCTTTTTTGGTTGTTGTTGTATGTGTAACCAATATGGTTGAGATTATATTCTCTTCAACTTCTTATTTTTCGTCTTCCTTTTCTTCTTCTTCTTCTTCTTCCTGATTTTTCATCGAAGTCGTCGTAGTCGTCGTTGTCGTCGTCGACATCATCGTCAACTTAGGTCGTCGTCGTTGCCGTCGTCATTTTTCTTGTTTACTTATTTTACTTTGGTTCATTTGAAATTTATATAAGTTAAGGTTGTGTTTCGTTTTTTTTTTTATTCTTTTCTTTTTTTGTGAGAGATTGTTTGTGAAATGGAAAATAAGGAAAACAGAAAAAAAAAACAAAAAAACAAACAGGAAGTTAAATTGAAAAGAAAATAATCAATTTCATCTAATTTTTTTCTCTTCGTGCAATAAATATTTTTTTGTTTTGACTTTTGTTTTGTCTAAATTAAAGTCTAACGTAAAACCCAAAATTTAATTATTAAAAATAAATTTAGAGCTGTGTTGTAACACACCAATCAGAAATCTTCGTACGCGAATTGTTAAACTTTTCCGCTCTGAATTATTTTAAAGAATTCTTGCATGAATTCTGAAAATATTAAAAAAATTTCATTAAAGCAAAAAAAAGACAAACAAATTTAAAGAGTTCATTTTTAGTCCTTTAAAAAATTTAAACAAAAAATTCAGCGAAAATAAATTATTGAAAAAAAAATTAAATATAAAATTGAAATGAAAACAAAAATTTCTCACACGAAAATTTAATTTTTGTTTTTTCATTCAACTGAAACTAAATTGAAATTTTCAACTGCACACATACACACACATGAACACACACGCACATATTACACACAAACGGAATACAATTCATTTCAGTGTTTGGATAATAAAAGAGAAAACAAAAAATAACACTCCCATAGGACAAGAGGGGAGCTGTTCGAAAATGAAAGAAAAATTCTTGTGTTTTTTTTTTTCCTTTTTGGAAATTATTACAAAAAAAAAAAGAAAATGAAAATGAAAATGAAAAATAAGAAGAAAAATCATTATTTTCGATGAATTCAAACATGAACAATATTTTTTCAACAAACAAGGGTATACACACACACACATGCACACACACACACACAGAGAATTGAGGGAAAATCAAGAAAAGCAAAAAAACAAAAAAATGAAAAATGAAATGAAAAGATGGAGGAAAGAAAAGCCCCGATGACACAATTTAATTGAAACCTTGTTGATATTTGACATTGACATAACAAGAAACAATTTTTTTTTTCTTCTCTCTTTCTTTTCATTCTTTCATTCTTTCGTTTTTCTTTTATTGTTAGATTGGACCAATTTTTTTCTGATACTTTTTTTTTTTTGGGTTTTCCCCTGTAACTTCTTCGTCTATTTATCGATTCGATTTTTACTTCTTCAATTTGACCTTTTCGATTTGTCGATTTGAAGCCAAAAACGTAAGAAAAAGGAGAAGATAGAAAAAATAACGTAGAAAAAAAAAGCGAAGAAAATTGGGAGGAAAAATGTGGAAAACACGAGAGAGAGCTTCAAGCAAGAAGAAGAAGAAAAAAAAGTAAATATATTTTCGTGAAGAACGTGTATGAATATAATTGATATTGTGAGATGAAAAACGATTGAGTTTTTTTTCTTCTTTTTATTCGAACAGAAGAAGAAGAAGCAGTCGAAGAAAGAAGGAAGGAAGGAAAAAAAGAATTACATAAGAGAATCGTAACAGAAAATCAAAATCAAAATTACACAAGTATATAAGAGGGACAAAATCTGTCTGTGTGTGTGTGTGTGTGTGTGTCTGAGAGAAAGAGATAGAGAGAATAATCGAAGAATGAAAATTAAATTAAAATTTCGTTCAAGAAGTTGTTTGGGATCAACGAAAATCAATAATTTAATTCATTTTATGTGAATCGTTTTATTTATTTTCTGCTGGTTTTCTTTCTTTTGTTTTGTTTTTTTTTTTTTTTTGGGAAAGTTAAAACTTTTCTAAATTTAATTAATTTTAGTTTTTTATTAGATTTTTCCTAAATGGGAAAATTTCTAAATAGAAAAATCAAAATTCAAAATTAAATTTTATTGAAATTAAAATGGTCAAGTTTATTGATTAATTTCGGATTATTTTTAATAAAATGGAATTTTCCCAATTTAACTGAAAAACAGAAGGGTTAAACTTTTGTTCTTTGATTATTTTTTTTCATCGAAACAATTAAATGAAATTGTTTCATTATTTAACAAAATTTTCAATTTTTTCCCCAATATTTTTAATGATGAAATTCTGAAATAATCAGATTAAAAGGATATCGTCGTTGTGATAAAATGAAGGAGTTTACAAGAATTGCAAATAGGATTAATTTGAGTCAATAGAAAATCATTTGGTATGAGTGCCGTAGTTCAAATCTCGTCGTAGTAATGAGTTTCAGTACATTATAATTGTACAGTCGATGCCTTACACAGAGTTAGGAGGTGATGCAAGACACGTTACAAATTAAGAAAAAGTCTTTTAATATTAAAAAGTGTTGAACTAAAGTTCATATAGACAATAATTTAATTTCAGAAATTACATAATTTTGTCTTCATCGTTTTATTCTTAATAATTTTCATCGAAACCCTTATCAAAGAGAAAATTTTACAAAAATATATAAAAAAAAAATAATGAAAACTCACTGAAAGTTCATTCAAATCACATCAATAATAAAAAGTTTTTCCTCAAGGATATTAAAATATTTAAAAGAAAATTGTTGTAAGTAATTGGTATTGTATGGTTATCGTTTTATTATCGTCACTAATCAATCATAAAATAAAAAGTTTCTCTATATTTGAATTAAATTTTAAGAAATTGAAGAAATCTTATTTTTGGATTCTCTCATAGTCAGATTTTTAATTTGTGTAATGTTGAATCGATGAAATTATTTTTAGAAATTTTGTATCCTGAATATTAATTCCCCTTTTTAATAAAAAAAGAAAATAATTTAGTATAAACAGAAGAATAAAATCAATTGATTTATTTAAATAATTATACAATTTTTGTTGATACAACCATTTTTCTCTCTTTCACTTTCTCTCTCTCTCTCTCCCTCTCTTTCTCTCTCTTTCGGTAAATAACAGGAAATAAGGAAAAACAGTTGACTTTTATACTTCATCCAACACTAAACATTTTTATTGAAGGCAAAGAAAAGAAAAAAATAAATGATTCTGTATATTTTTCATATGTCAATCTTTAAGTCTTTCATCGTCATCATCATCGTCGTCATATTATTATTTTATACCAGAGAAAAAAGAAGAAAAGTTTAAGAAAACATTCAACTAAATTTACAAATTTTGATGTTTGTTCAAAGGGAAAAAAGAAAAAGGGGAGCGAAGAGAGAGAAGAAAAAAAATCTTTTTTGATTATTTTTAGTAATGTTTGCACAGACACACATACACACACACACACACATAGGCATATATAAGACCGCATATATACGTACACGTGTTTCTAATCAGATATTTGCGTGAACATATGAAAACACGGTTTATTTACACATCTTATGGTTATGACTTTCCAATTGGATTTTTCCGCATAAACAAATGCAAATATATATTTTTATTTTTTATTTAAGAAAAATGAAGAAGAAGAAAAAGAATAAAATTGAAAAGAAAGAAAAGGAAATTGTTTGACTTGAATTCTAAAAATAAATTGATTGAATTATAAAAATGTGTGTACGAATATTCATAATAAATGAAGTAAATTTAATTTTTTTTTATTTTATTTCTTGTGTCTTTATTTTAAACAAAATTATGGATTCTTTTTTTTTTTTGTATTAAATCTGTTTAAACATAAAAATAATATTATTAAGAACAGACGCACATTTTGACATCGTGTGTTGTCTTTGCGTTTATATTTTTTTTTTCTGAAGAAATTATTTCATTTTGATTATTTGGAAAATGTGAATTTTTTTATAATTAAATATTTTCTTTAAATAAATTTCCATCGAAATAGACGGCGGGGTCAAAGTATTAGGTTATAATAGTTCTATTACGTAACGTGACTAATTAACAATTTATTTTTTTTAAACTAAAGTTATTTCTAGATACACGATGTCAGACTATTATAGCATGTCAGATAAATAAGCAATTATTTTAACTCGCAAGAATTTTAACTCACAACCCCAATATTGTGAAGAATTCAAGTGTGTTTCCAGTTTATATTCTGGTATGACAATAATAGGGTTAAATAGGAAAAAAAATAATACAGTATTGCAACTTCAATGCACTTCACTGAATATAAACAGATAAGGAGTAAATTATAAAATATTCCAGTCACTAACATTTAACCTTTAATGTTCATTTTCACTTACCTTCTGTACAGTTTTCTTTTTCTTTTTTTTTTTGAACCAAAATAATAATATGTTAACGTACACGCTTATCTGTAATCATAATTTACAGGGGATGTACGCGGGAGAGAAGAAAAAAAATCCCATTTTGTCATTAACAATTAAACGGACAATGTGTGTGTGTGTTTTTTTTTCTTTCCATGAATAAATTATGAATTAGTTGTTGTAATGTAATTGATAGAAAATAATTCATGTACATTTTCTTGCAAAATAATTAATTTTCATAATTTGTAGAATTTCATAGATTTTTCCATACAACAATTTTTCTATAAATTATTATTATGTTTGTCTCATTTTCACAATCATACACACACACACACCTCTTTCATTTTACTTTCACAAATATTGACATGACATTTATATGAAATTAAGTTAACTTCACTTTATAACTTACAACTTGTTAATAAACTTTTCTTCATCTTTTTCTATAATGGAAAATTGCATACATGCAAAGGAAATATAAAAAAGAAGAAGAAGAAGAAGAAGAAGAAGTAGAAGTAGAAGAAAGATGAAAATGTAATAAAATTTCATCATCCCTTATTTTATTTTACTTTATTCTTGTTTAAAAATACAACTTTTCTTCTTTCCAACAAATGAATTGATATTTTTCTCTCTTATTTTTATTGAATGGAAAATAAAATAGGAAGAAGAAAAGGGAAAAACATTTTAGGCTCAATTCGAAAGTATTTTGTAAGTTCTTGTAAGGATAACTTTATGATTGAATCGGTCAACAGGGTTCTGATTCATTTTCCATTCATATTTCAAAAAAAAAAGTGAGAGTTTCGAACAGGACCTGAACCCTACGTTTTCAAACTTTCTTTTTGACAAAAAGTGAAATGGAAGGATGGTTAATTGTGTGGTCCAGCTTCTGATCGTATTGAATTGGAAAGAGGAAAAGTTTTACTTTTTAGTTGTTTTTTTTCTTTCTTTCAATTCCAGAAGAATTATTTTAGATTTTTTATTTTTTTTTTCATTACTTTTTATTTTTTTTTTATCTAATTAGAGTTAACTAAATTATATTTATTAGGAAAAGAAAGAAAAACGTATAGAATAAAAAAACAAAAAAAAAACAAAACGTAAACGAAGAGAAAATTAAAGAAAAAGAGAAAAAAAATGTTCTTGAATTATTTTTTTGTACAAATGAAATTAAAAGTAAAAAAAAAACTTCCTGATGGAAGTTCCTAATTATAAAAACGGAACTTCAATATATATTTTTTAAAGGTAGGAAAAAAACAGATAGGAAAACAGAAACGTCTTTCTGGTTATAAAAAGAAACTAACGAAGAAAATGGTGAATTTTTTTTAGAATTTTACCGTCTTTCATATTATTGACTAAGTCACAATATTTTAGAAAATGTCTGTTAGATGTTATAGTCACCAAAATATTCTATACTACTTTAATCGAAAAAATGTCAATAACCAAATTATATTATTTGACAAATATTACGTCATAATTTATAAGACGACAAACTGACAATATATTTTTTACTATATAATTTACACGGTACTACTAACTTTTACTTTATATTAAAGGAAAAACAACAATAACAAAATTGTATTTTCTAATATCTTCTATAACTTGCGTGCATCCTTAACAAAAGGAAAGAAAGAAAAAAAAAAAAACAAGAGCCATATAATAACAACAGCCATAACAATCTGTAAACATGACAGACGTCAACAAATAAAATTTCAAATATAAAAATTTAAATATAGAAAATATTCACGCCAAATATTATTCGATTAGAAGAATTGAAAAAAAAAAAAAGACAAAAAAATGAAATAATAACAACAACAAAAAAATTATACAAATTGAAGAGGATGAATAGAATTTTCTTTTTTTTTTGTTTTTACAATTTCCAATATTTTCATTTTATTCTTTTATTATTTGTTATTGTAAATATAGAGAAATTTGCTGATTCTTTCCTTTATTTTTCATTCTAGAATTTTATGAAAAAAAAAAAAGTACAAAATAGAAAATAGAAAATATGTTTCATTCCATTCTCACTCTTATTTCCATTCAATATAAAAATTTTCTTTTTTCCTCTACTGAATATATTTTTTCCAATATTTTCTCATATGAATCGAAAATTGTATGGATTTTTTTTTTTTTTTCTTAAATAAAGTAAAATATAAAATGCATCTGGGAAATATTATTACAGTGACAAGAGAAGAAGAGAAAAAAAAAAGAGACAAGTAGCAAAAAATATGTTGAAAAGTAAACCAAACATAACATATCATCGCAAAAAACAACAACAACAACAACAACCACAACAACAACATCATAGAAAAACATCGAATCTAATAAATACATTGGTGTAACTTTAAAGTGATAGAAAATCCATTGCTTGCATGTTATTTTGTTGTTCTTGTAGTTGTTGTTCTTGTTGTTATTATTTTGTGTCATAATATATCTTTATCATATCACATTTGATATCATATTCATACATCTTCGTGTTGTATTTTCTTCTTATCCATCACCCCACCAACCCTCCTTGTAACCAATGTTTTTTTTTTTCATTTTTACTTCTTCTTTATTTGGATATCAGGGATTGAATATTCAAGATAATATTATAAAAGACAAAAATATAGAAGAATATGTAAAGATGAAAATATATTGAAGAATGTGCTATGATGATATTTGAGATGATACTCCCTCTGATGTTAAGAAGATAATAAGAAATCATGTAATATTTCTTATTTTACAGATTCAATTTTTTTTTTTCGTTGAAGTGATGAGGGGATAAAAGTTTTTCCAAAAAGAATATTTTTCTTTATTGTTTATTAGATCAACAAACAAAAAAAAAACACAACACACACACACACAAGAAGATAGTTTTCGTTTTATATTTCTTTCAACTAAAATAATTAAATTATGACTTTTGTTCTCTTTTAATTTGATTGTTGATGTTATGATCGTGATCATGATTTTGATCACTATAATTTAATTTCAGTTCAATCAATTAACAAATATACAGGATGAATAATATTTAAGGAAAACTGTAACAATCTTCAATTCAATTAATTCTAAAAAAGGAAATTCGTCATGCCCCTGTTTTTTTTTTGTTTCTTTAATATAAATATTTTTCCATAATTTTCGACATTGGAACAATATTTTTCATCTTGAATAAAATAAGAGAAAATAACAAATTGTAAACTTTAGTGTTTAAAAAAAAACATTGTGATAAGAATATGATGTTTTATGCAAAGCTGAAGGAAGAAATGGGATATATTGAGTGACGAAAAAAAATATATAGACAGAATGGAAACCAGGAAGAGTTAGAAGACGATAGTGTGATATTCTGTTAGTATTCATCTTATATTTTTTAGACGATTTGTAGTATGTTTACTCTTTTACTACTTTATGTTTAACAAAAAAAAGAAGAAGAAGAAGTTATTGTTGTTCAGACAAGTGTTGCGACTTGCTTTACTCTCTGTATTTGTGTGTGTGTGTGTGGATGTAGTGACATGATATGAATTTTCGTTGTCTTCTATGTTCTTCTGCTTCGTTTTTTTTTGTGTGTGTGTGTGCCTTTTCTTTTTTGGATTTTATTTTATGGTTCATATGTCGCGTATTTTATTTTATTTATAATGCAATGTCGTACAACCAACCAATGAACCAACAACATTGAAAATCTAAAAGAAACGTGAACTAGAATATATTTTTTATCGAGTGAATCGAGTGATAATAAATTTTAAATAAATACATAGTGGTTTTGGATTACCTCATCTCTCTTATAAAATACCATGATCCCCCAAAAACTCCTTCAAGAGTATAATGCCCAGAATTCTACATACAATAAAATAAAAGATAAAAATAAAGAATAACTTCCGGTTTTCTTATGTTTTTTTTTTTTGGTACATAAAATAAATGGGTTTTTGTCCTGCTTTAAAGTTCGATTGATTTTGTCCCAAAAATATATAATATTTTATAAAGTGAATTAAATTAAATATTTAAATGGTTACATCACAAAGAAGAATGACTAAGAAAAAAAGAACAGAAAGTATTTATAAGAAGCAAATACTGGATTGAAAGTCAAACAAAAAAATAAATTAGAAGATTTTGTCGTTGAATTTGATGCGTTCCTTTTTTTTCGAGTCTAGAAGTGAATTGGAATTTTTTATTATTTTTCATTTCAGTTTAAATTTAATTAAATTTCTTAAATTACAGAAATGAAATCTGAGGCTTCTGTCAAATATTATTAGAGTGCATTATTTTATCTGTGGGCTTAATTTATACTGGAATGACTTTTAAAATACAAAAATGTAACATCGAAATAATTTTCTGACCATTCACAATATTTAATTTTCAATTGTCACAAAGAAAAATATCTTTTTTTTTGTTTAAAATAAAAAATCAACAAAATAAAAAGTAATTTAATAATCACAAATGTCAAATTTCTTTATGATTCTTTTGTCTTAAAAATTTTCTAATAACATTCATTGTCTTTTGTTTTTCTTTCTACACAGCAAATTTTCAATAATCTATAAATACGTTAATATTTTATTATAAACATCTACAAAATGTCAGAATAATTATGTACACACATCCTCAATTATAAAATTATAAATTCTTCATAGTTTACACATTAATTACAGTGGATGTTATAAAATTCACAATTTCTTTATAATCGCTGATTTATCTTAAATAAAAACCACATAAAATATAGTAAGAGTTTTATAGGAAAACCAAAAGAGATTTTATAACATTAGAGAGTAGAACATTAACGTTTATATAAATTAATTAACACACTTTTATTCTAGTCTATATCGTTGTCTAGATTTTAATTTCTCATGTAACACCCAATACTTTATTTCACACATTTTTATATAACAAAAAATTACGTAAATCACAAATATTTACATGATTATAAAAACCAATATTTATCTGTCGACGTTTTTACATAAAACGTAGAGAAGAAAAAAAAAAGCCACAGGAAAAACATAAAATTCTGTTTATAAAATTCTATCGTAGTCTTTCGTTCCATCTGATCTGCGTTGTTAATGGACATAATAAAACGATTAAATGTTATTTTTGGCTTCTTATTCCATCAATAAAATAATGACTTTTTGGCCACAACAATTTTCACATTAAAAAATAAAGAAAAAAAATACAGAATCAAATTTAACTTCTGTATTTTGCGCTTACCCCATTTATAGAGAAGAAACAACACACTGCGTTTGCCGTTTTATTATTTTATTTAATTGAAAATAATTATATGATTTTGTGTTTATTTTATTTATATTTGTTAAATGAAATGGGATAATAAAGTGTTAGACGAAAATATGATAATGATGCCTCCTTTTGTTGAAATCATATAATTATTTTTGTATTTTGTTGAGTGAAAAACCTTGGAATAAAAATTAATATAAAAATTATGGGTTATGGATGTGGAATCTACATTATTTAAAATCTTGTAACAAAATACAAATACATATGTAATTATTAAGAAACATTTTTCACGAGATTCATTAATTTTCCATGTAATAAGAAAATATATGGGGAAATAATAAAATATGAGAGAAAATGAAATTTTTGTAAGATTTATAAAGAAAAATACAAATCTAAAAATAGTTTGAAAGATAAAGAATTGAAATAAATCAAATATTGCCTTTCTTTTTATTGTTTATTGATTATTGGCAATCTAAAATAAATTTTACTGTCAAAAATTAATTATCACGAAAAATAACAATTTCTTATATTTAAAGAGCACCAGAAGCTAAAAATGTTTCTGTTTTGTTTTTTTCTTTTCTTTAAAAGAAACAAAAAAAATGGAATCAATTTCTTAAAATCAATGGATTACATTTATTTATTTCCTCATATTTTCACCAGATGTTTTTACTTCTTAATATAAAGATAAACACAAACATACTGAACTTAATCATCAGCATCCTTTATTGATCTTGACATAAAGAAAATAATAAATCATAAAAAAAAAATAAAAACAAAATTGAAAAGTATTCTGCTTGCTTACTGTTTTTTTTTTTTTTTTTTACTTTTCAATCAGTGAAAATTGACTCTTTATCGTTACCACAGGTGTTCTAATCATTCGCACGTCTTAACACATTTTAATAAAAATAATCTTAGATTTTTAAATTTTTTGTTTTTTTAAATGAAAAATAGAAATTATTGTATGTAAGAGAAATTTTGACAGTCAATAATTTATTGTCTATTTTTATTCTCTGATATTTTTCCAAGGAAAATTTAAATTAATTCTGACATTCATGCTTCTCACACCAACTATTATCGTAGAAAAAAAATTCAATCGCTTTCCCCTATTTTTTTACATCAATTCCTTTTTAATACTTTAATACTTTACCACCTCGTCCTTCCTCTTTCTGATTCCTTATTATTTATTCCCTATACCTGATTCATTATTACTAACTCGTTACTCCTTATTTGATAGATTTTTATGAATTTATAGTGTCTGGCATAGTTTCTTTCCTAATCTATTAATTATAATCATCAATATTAATAATATAATTTGACTCAAAAAGGAACCAAAAAAATACAAAACAAAACACAAAAAAAGGAAAGAAAGGAAAATGTTAAATTCTGTAAAGAAAAGGAAAAAAAAAACGAACTAATATTATTGAAAGAATAAAAGACGAATAAATACACAAAAGGCGAGGCATTTTTTTGGTTTATTACGTAGAAGAAAAAAAATAATATAAAGAAGTGGAACACGCAATCATAATTTATTTCATAATAATAATAAATAAACGTAAAATATTCTTTACTCTTTCTCTTTCTACTTACTGCTTTATGTCTTATACATCCTACGTCCGTAACGTCTTACCTTCTCTCATATGTTGGTTCTTCTTCTTCTTTTTGTTTTATATTTTTGTATATTCTTTGTTTTTTTTCCCCATCATCTTCATCTTCATCTTTCTCATTTTCATTTTCATTTTCATTTTCTTTCGTTCAATATTTTGTTGTAATATTGAATTACAGTAAAAGATGATTGCATTGAAGGAAATGCCATATGTGTCCATACGGGCCTATTGTCTCAATAAATATTAAAACAAAAAAGAAATGTTTTAAGATTGTTTCTCTTTGTTTGTGTGTGTATTGTGTGTACTATGTTCTTGTCTTTTGTTTTAAATTTTTCTTATATATTTTTTATAGGATCAGTTACGGTTAACAACAACAAATAATATTGTTTATTATTATTGTTTATTATTAGGTATAAAGTTTTTTTTTCTTTTTTATATTCTTAAAGATTCTGTTATAAATTATTTTTAGAGAAAAGTAATCAGGGCCGTTGTTTATTTTAATCAAATTTTCATTCAAATATTAAACCAATCTTAACTTGTGGAATTTGTAATTTTTCAATCTTTTACTATTGGATCCTCCACAATTATTGAACAATTATTGTTCTGTGGCAGGATTAAAGAGCTTCATGAAAATCCGGATTTTTCCAAATACTCTTAAATGGCGGTATTCAGCTCTGCCTACAAACTTCTTTTTTTTTAATAATAATAACAATATAGAAAAATATTCTCTATGTTTCAATTTTTTTACGTTTTTATGTGACGTCATAATAATTTTGTTAAAAGAAAACGAAAAGTTGAAGGAACAAAAAAGAAAAAAAGGGTTTAACGGTACAAAGCACCAATATTGGTTTTCTTATTTAGTTATTATTATTATTATTATTAGTAGAAAAAAAATGTCTGTGTTTCATTTAAGAAATAAATACATTTTAGTATTTTACGTATATTCCTTACCAACACGGAAACGTCAACAGTTTAGCCTTGTTAAAAAACAAAATATTCTAAAACACAACAAGTTTTTTTTTTTTTTTTGTTTTAAATTATGAAAAGTTTTCTCTGATGTAAATTTCCCTTCTTTTAAATACTTTTACATTATTCAACTTTTGTAAATGTCAAAATAATATTAAAAGAATCAGACTTAAGGATACCTTTAAAGTGCATTATTTAAATGGGTCTTATTACCAAAATTAGAATTTTCTTTTTTGTTTAAATGGATTTCTACATACAAACACACACATAATACAAAGGAAGAAAGAATAATGCTAAATGGTGAAGGATGACGAGAGAGAGAGTGAAAGGGGGATCGACATGAATTACATGTTAAATAATGTCTAAAACTTAATCAATTCGCATATAGTAAATTCATACATTTAATCAAAATGACAATCAGACTTTAATCCTTTATAAATAACTCATTCCATTACAAATTTTCATCGTCATATAAATTATATACACTTATTTTTTTTTTCTATATTTTGTTAGAAAGAAAAACTTCCCTGTTAAATTCAACTTTTAAAAACCCCTTTTTTTTATTACATAAGATAGATTTTATTTTCATTTACTTCTCATTTATCACTTTAGTCAGTCGTATTTATATAAATTTTCTTTTTCACTTTTTATTCGCTTCAATACAATTTTTATTCATTTCTTTATAAATTTTCTACTTTTTACACCCCAACAAAAATTTCACTATATTCCTTATATTAATTGATCCTTTTCCCTTTTTGTACAATTCTTTCCCCATTCACTTTTATTATTTTTAATAAATTTGTATATGAAATTACGAAAATTGTAAACATTTATACATTTTATGCATATTCTTTGTACTATTTAGTCCTTTGAATCAATTTTAAGGATATTTTACATTTTTAATTAACCATTAAAAATTGTACGATTGAATGAGTTTGTTCATGTATATTAATTTAAATACTTTGATCTGTGAGCAGAGGTGGTCACTTATGTAGGGTTATTTTGAGATTTTATTCAAAACTCTTTGGAAAATTATATTTTATATTTAAAGGAAGGATAAATCATGAATCAATCAAATTTCTTTTTCGTTATACAAAAAAAAATTCAAATATCCTAAGTAATCACCGCAGATCTAATTTTTTTTCGTTTATATGAAAAGAAGGATTGAAGAATTTTTCATCAACACAAAATTACCGAAAGGAAAATTCAATAAAATATTATTTATGAATAATGAAAAGAATTTAATTTTATTGATGAAAATATAGAAATCCTTCTTATTGTTATTTAAGGATATTTTTTTTTGTTGTTGATAAGAAGAAAAACCCAAGAATCTAATAAAATATAGAAAATATCATCACAAATAATTATTTATATTGGGAACGAAGAATCAAAAGAAGTAAAGCCACAAGCGTAGAAAGAAAAACGAGAGACATGCAAAAAAAAATTCTATTTAAGGAAAATATTTCTTATATGAAAAAAAGGAAAAAAGAGAAAAAGGGAAAAAAAATGACAAAAAAACATTATAAAATAAAAAGTCATCCATCAATTCACTATGACAATATTAAAAGCATAACCGACCGTGCTTATGGTACTACTCATACCATTTAATATTGTAAAACATCCACACAATTTTTATCCCTTTCCCTTTTCTTTTTATCCATCCACCTTTAACCATTTTATCCTTATATACATCCTTATCCTCCAAACCCATCCTCACACCAACAATACTCATTTTTTCTTTCTTTCATTTCGTCCCCAATAGACGTTATATGATGATGAAGTTTAAACGTATAAAACACATATGCAAACGAATATATTATTATTTTTTTTTCATTCTCCATATGTGGAATATGGATATTTACCATCATCCACATATTATTCCTCTCTCTCTCTCTCTCTCTCCCTTTCTCATTCTTTCTTTCTCTTTTACACAACAATAGAGAACAAAATTATATGTTCTCTTTTTTACCCTTTCACTATGGGTTTTTCTCCCTTTCAGTGTGGCGCGTGGAGGGAGTGGAAAAAAAATCTTTAAAATTACATAAATCCAAAAAAAAATATTTGAAAAATTTTCTTCTTTTTCTTTTCTTTTCTCGTCTTCTTCTTCTTTACAATAATAATCGTTATTTATTGCATTTTTAATATGCAACGAAAGGAAAATAATAATAATAAAATATAGACTTTATAGAAAATATAGAAGGAATATAAGGAATAATATAAGGAGTGAAGTATAGAAAAGAAGAACGTCATAGTGAGGGGTATTTTTTTGTTGTTCTTCTTTCTTTTTTTTTTGGAAAAATATAGAAAATTTTAAGAAGAAGAAATTTTGTGTAGAAAATATGTATAAAGAAGAAACGTAAAGAATGACAGTGTGTGTGTGTATGTGTGTAGAAGTTTGTGATGGTGACAAAAATTTTGTTGTGTGTTGTTGTTTTTTTTTTGTTATAAAATCTAATATTACTGTTTGATTTATTGGCCTAATTCATATTCTTCCATTTTTTTTTTCCTTTTGCATTATTTTATTTTGTCATGTAAGAGGACTGAAAGGAGAAAAAAAAAAACTTAAATATATGAATGCGGAAGATGAAGAATGGATTTTACTTTTCTCCTTCTCTTCTATGTTTGCTTTTTTTTTTTTCGTTACACGGTGAAGAAGGCATTGAATCAACATTTTTTTTATTGCTATTTTCCTGTTCTTCTGTTGAAGGAAATCAAGAATTATTAAGAATATTAGATTATAGGCGCTGGATATTTTATATGGAAATTTTTATCGTTTCCAGTAATATCCATTTGTACATATCCATTTTTTTTCCAATAAATCGGAAATGCCATTATTTTCTTTTGGTTCTGTTTTTGACCAAATTAAAAATTAAAATTCTATTTTATTATTTTCAAATAAATTGTTTTTGGTTTTCGTTGTCATTGTTGTTATCCTGATCTTGACTTTTTACCATTTGGTCACCTTTTTTTACCTCGTTAAAGGATAATTGATGTCTTTACATTTTGTCCTTCGGGATAGATAGAGAGAGATAGATAGATAAAATGATTCTAAAACAAAAATATTTAAATATAAAAAAAAATCTCTTTTTTCCCTTCCTTCAACTCTTTCTTCAGTTTTTCTTTCTGTCTTGAAATTTTATCCTAATTCAGTAGACTAACGAATTGTCTTTACCTAGATCTCGTCAACCACATGACAAAACTCTTTCGAAATACAAAAGACAAGACAAGAAAAAAAAAATCCAACCCAATCGATTTTCATTAATTTTCTTTTTTTCGTTTTTTCGGTTTTTTTGCGTTTTTCCCCATTTTCTTTTCTGCTTCTTTTTTTTTCGTTTGGTTTATTTTAGTTTTGCTAAGAGAAAAAAAAAATATTCTTCTCCAACGAGAAACCAATCGGAGAAGGAAAAAAGAAGAAAATAGGATATTGACACTTTTCGAAGAAAAACCCATTTGATTTATCTAACCTTTTTTCCTTCTATTTTTTTTTCCTTTTCTTTTCTTTATGCTGAAGTATCCTTCGCTCCCTGCGCCCAAGTTTCCTTTTCTAGTATTTTTTTTTTTGTTCTTTGTTTTTGGTTCTTTCTTTCTATTTTCTAACAAACAAAGATTCTAAATTACGACAATAAACACAAATTGTCTTATTGATAACAATCCAAAATGATGAGAATAGAACAGAAATGGGTGGAAGCTCATGGGAGAAGACAGAAAATAAATAAAAATAAATAAAATAAGAAAATCTTAAGTTATTTTATTTGGTTAACTCTACATATAGAACATACTATACGACTAATTTTCAAAATTAGAAAATTATTTTCATAAGAGAAAATTTCTACCGAATAACAACAACAAAAAATAACATCAAAATGAAGACCAAAAAAAAAGAGACAGGAAGAAATATAAAATGAAAGAAGATAGAAAATGTTGGTGTGTTTTCAAAGGAAAATGTGGGGGGAAAAAATGTAAGAAAGAAATAAGGATTATAATTTTCTAATGTTTATCCTTATTTGATAATTAATTAATTAAATCTAAATATAAAGATAGATTAACTCATATTATATTTTATATCCTTCCGAATCCTTACATGTAGTTGTTTTCTTTTTTTGTATTCAGCAAAATTATTATTCTTCCATCTTTATGTGTTTTTTTTTTGTATTCAGCAAAATTTCATTTCCCTATCTCATCCTTTTCGCCTTTATATTCTTCTTTTACTTGTTCTTGAGCTGCGAGTGACAAAAGGTTTAATAAAATATTTCTCCTTCTTTTCCTTTTTTTTTCTTTTTCTTTTTCTTTTTCTTTTTCATTTTTTTTTTTTTTTTGTTAAGAAAATGCAAT
Organism: Pedicia rivosa; assembly: GCA_963082725.1. Classification (NCBI taxonomy): domain Eukaryota; kingdom Metazoa; phylum Arthropoda; class Insecta; order Diptera; family Pediciidae; genus Pedicia; species Pedicia rivosa. The sequence goes on from OY720152.1 coordinate 5,678,734, forward strand.
TTATATTAATTTTGCGTATTATTATTTATTTATTTTTCATTTTTTTTCATACACGAAACAGACAAAAAGCCACACCAAAAAAAAGAAAAAATATCAGGAACATATGCACACACACACACACACACACATATTTCACATGTGTCATTTTAAAGGAGTTAAAATATCTCCCATGAATATGATTCCTTTTTTATTTTGTGGTTACAAAGGAGTACAATCAACTCTTGGTTTTTTTCCCCATTTAATAACATACGACATTATTATAATGAGAATATATATTATTCCTCTTCCTTATTTTACTCTATTTGTGGAAGTGTGTGTGTGTGTCTTTACGTATTAAAGATGATGATTTGAGTTGTCAGTCATCAGGACAATCCACCTGCTTCTTCTTATATTATACAGTGAAAAAAAAATGCTTGTATTGTTTGTATCCTTATATTCCATTCCTAAGTATAAATGTTTTTGTTGTGTGTATATGTGACTTGTCTAAATTGTCTTTTATTATATAAATATCTAAGCTAGATGATGATATTTTTGTTGTTGTTGTTGTATATTATCATTATGGGATGATATAAATGTGTTCTGTACTATATGTGTGTGTGTGTGATTGTGTATATTCATATGTTTTTGAGATATCAAAATTTTATCTCTTAGATCATTTTAGCTTTTGTATGTAGAAAGTATAAAATGAGAAAAGATTTTTGTATGTTTTAACATTGGTCGTTTTTTGACAAACCCCAGAGGGTGTCATTTATATACATATTGTATATTATATACATGTAATTGTATATATGTTTATGTATATGTATACAAATTCATTTGATCATCCATCATCTGTTATGTCACTTAATGTATATATGGGTTCAAAAGAGTGCCTTCAACTATATGGATGGATATGGATATAAACTTAGAGATTTATACTATTATAGATGAATAGAGATGATCACATCTTATGGTCAGGGTCGTATCACACTTTACATAGTATATTTATGGTTCAATGGTCACCATTATACATTTAACCATAATAAATATCTAAACAAATATACGTATTCATATTTGTGGAAAATCTTAGAAAATTAAAACCTTTATTAAATAATGTCAAAAAATATAAATATTGTGAAAGAAACTTTTTTTTTGTTGAATAACAATAGAGAAGATGACAAAATTCTTATCAGTGAAAAATATTTAACCACCAAAAGACAACAACAAGAACAACAAAAAATAAATGAAAAAAAAAAATTTAAGAACTCGCTTCAATTTCCCTTTAAAGATATTTTTTGATGATATTTCTGTGAACTAAATTGAACACAAAACTGAACACACAAAATATTATTTATTGTGTCACACCAGACGACTACTAACCTTACCAGTATTTCTTTTATTCTTTTCTGAGTCTAGTCAACTGTATCATACTCTTTTATTTTGTATTTTTAAGATTGGGCAAAATTGCGAATAAATATTGTAGAAAATGATGCCATGATTGTAAATTGGGTATACACACACACACACACACACTTACTAGGCTATGTACTAAACAAACATAAATCAGTTATAGTTGAACAAACAATGTGTAAATAATAACATAAATAATAATATTTCTTTCGTTTTTATTTTCTTTTCATTTTTTTCCCTTTTTTTTTTCTTTCTTTTTTTGTTCACTGTACTAAAATTATGATTATTATTATTATTATTGTGTACCAATAAATTATATGTTTTTCCACCCATAATACCCCTTTTTGTCTTCTACACACATACACACACACACACAAAGTTATACACACATTGTACCTTCAGTAATGCCATGTCACATAACCAATATTACAATAGCAGTACAACAATAGACACAAAACATGACAAGAAACTAAAAAGGACTTTTACAATAATGCATAATTTTGATTGATTTACAAACTATAAAAGGGATTCTGTAAGAGAAAGAGAAAGAGAGAAACAGAAAGATAGAGAGACTATAAGTGACTTTTGGTAAAATTCCGATTATTTTGCTGAAGCAATTCTACAGTTTTTGCTTCTATTTTATTGGGTTTTACTTGTTTGAAATTGCCTCCTAACAACTAAATAAGTTCAATGTCACAAAATTAACTATCTTTTTAGAGAAACAAATAAAATCGAAAGGTGACAACTAAGTACAATAACAACAACAAAAAAAACCTACACACACGTCAATTTTCCATTAACAACTTTCATCATTATTTTTCTATGACTTTTGAAATTCCACGAGAGCGAACGAAAAAAACTGTCTCGCACAGGAAAAAAAAAGTTCAAAAAACTTGTGTTTGCAGAAAAAAACAAAAAAATCCTGTAGAAAAGAAAGGAATAAAGTGAAAATTTAGAATGGCAAAAAAAAGGGGCAACAACAAAATAGTAAAAGTAAGGAAAAATAATGTACAGAACAGGCGAAGAAAAAACAAACTAAGTACAGAGAAAAATCGATTCCATCCAGACTCATTTAATTTAAATTTTACAATTTTTATCTTAAAACTTTTCCTTTTTTTTTCAACTTTCCCCGGTTTTTTCCTCTTTTTTTTTAAATTTTGTTTGCGGATAATCAACGCGTGTAACCCAATCCGAATACTCAACTCCCACTCTTAAATACACCCACAGATAAAATCCCGATAAACTGTGATGATGAGACAAATACAAACACAAAAAGGATGAAAGGAACAAAAACGTAAAAAGTAAAAAAAAATATGTACCTTGAAAAGAAAATTAAACCAATAATCCACATAACCATCCTTATCGTCATCGTCGTCTTATTCTGTCTTTTGCCTTGAAAAAAAAAATTAAAACAGAGAAAAAAAGAAAACTTGAAATTTTCAATTTTCTTCCTTCGTTTCTTTTTTGTTTCTAAAAATAGATGGAACCACATGCGTTATCTAATAACAAAAACAATTTATGACGCACATGAAGTCGTTGGCACTTGCGGAAAAATGAGCAAAGCAGAATAAACTAGACAATTATTTCTGGATGATTTTTCATATTTTAAATAAAGAATATCAATGTGACCTGACACTTTTCCAATATTCATTCAAACAGAATATTTTCTTTTCTCTTCTTGACTTTTTCTTCCAAGATTTTTCTCTTCAATGTTTTCTTTTTTTTTTTTTTTTGCAAACCCAGAACAAAAACATAGACAATCGGAGCAGGAAAAGCTATCACATTTTCTTTTAACAGAATTGTGTGTATGTGTTTGAGCATATGTGTGCCTGTGCATACGTGTGTAAAGGTAAATATTTTAAGGTTTATTTCCTCTTTATAGAATATGAACGAATGATCTAGAAAAATATTTGTATGGTGAAAAGTTTTGGGTGAAGACCGAGAATAAAGCAGAAAAGAAAACGAAATATGTAAAAAGAGGACGAAGAAGGAGGAAAATTGTGAATTAAATATTCATGAAGAAAATTGAAGATTATATTCTGTCTGTCTGTATGTGTGTGTGTGTTTTTTTTTTGTTATTTGAAAGAAAACTCAAAGAAGAAAAAGAAGAAAAAAAAATAGACGCTTCTAATTAGAATTTGATTTTCAGTGCCAGATTGAATTTATACTTAATTTTTAATTTTATCGTTTTTCCAGCGTGGTTTTCTGTACGTTTCATAATTTTTTTTTTGTGTGTGCGTGTATATATATATTTTTATGTCTAACAGAATAAAATCATGATTATATTGAAGATAAAATTTCTAATGAAATTTAATAAGAAAATTGATTTTTCAAAATTAAATTTAGAAAAGTAAGAAAAATTTTTAAACGAAAAAAAAAAAACAAATGTTGTTACGCAAGAAATTTTGATACCAAGAAAGTTAAGAGATTTCTGAAATTTTGTTCCCCTTCGTTGATCAGGAAAAAAAAATAATCTCTCAACATTTTCAATAATTTATCTAATCCTTAATCCCGCATATCCTCTATTACTTCTCCGTCTCCAAAAAAAAAAAAAAAATACCCAACGAAACTCATGCAATAGAAGAAGAAGAATAAGAAAAGCCAGGAGACCACATAAATGAAAAGAGAGAGAGAGAGAGAGAGAGAGAGAGAAAAGTACATATATAGAGAGAAAAAAAAGGAATAACTTTTCTTTTCTTATTTTTTTAATGTAAATAATTTCATTCCTAATAAACATTTATTGATTCAATTTTCCACTTGATGCGCACAATAAATTTTTGTTGTTGCTGTTATTATTATTATTATTATTGTTGTTGTTGTTGCTGCTGTTCTGATGTTCTTTTATTTCTTGATACAAAACATATATTTATTATACAATTCGTGCATATATATTTTATTATAACAATACATTTGAAATTGTTATTTTTGGTTGAAAGAGAAGAATCATGATGGTGCCGGTAGATGATGGTGGTGACGGTATACGCGTTTTTATTTTTATTTTTTCGTTTCAGTTTTTTTTATTTAAAAAAAAAATATACATATATTTTATTGGTAAGAGAAATGATGAGGTACCGTATGGTTGAATGAATATATTTTATTTCCTAACATCTTAGATCCTTTTTCTTTTTCTTTTTTTTTTATTGAAATAATTTGTTGTTTTTTTATTTTTGAAGGATGTTAGGAAAAGTTACAATTTTAAAATACTTTCCACTCATTATTTTCATCAGTTGAATTATTTTAGAGAATTTTCCGATGATTAATAATTGGAAAATATAATTTTAAGGATCAAATAAAATTCAATTGACTCTAAATGGGAAGCTCAATGTGTAAGTACGGTAGAACCGATGCGTAATTGGATACTCGGATAATCGACCTGCTTTAAAATTAAATCGAATTTTATTGAATAGTTTTGGCGTAATTTAAAGTAAACTCTATTACATAATTGGTCCTATTTAACGGGGTTTTATAAAAGAAAAAAAACTCACACACATACACACATAAATTATTCGAAAAATTAAACTTTTTCTATGTAACTGAAAATTCAAAAATAATTGAAGTGGAAAATCGAGAAAGGAACGAATCTCATCAATATATTACGGGGATTGCGTCCTTTCGATACGATTAAACGATAACTCAAATAAAAGAAGAGAGAAAAGAAAATCGTAACTTTTTTTCTTTTTTTTTAATTCAGCGTAAGAAAGAAAATTTAAATTTTCAATGTTTAAAAAAAAAGTGTCCTTTGGTCCGTGAAATTAAAAAGAAAAGAAGAAAATAAAAAATGGTGGAAAAATGGGTATCCTCTATACAAGCATCCCTTGTATATTTTAATCCTGTCTTCCTTTTTTTTTTTGTATAAAATTTATTATATTCTTTCGATGAGATGACATCCCTGAGAGTATTTGCGCAACAACAACAACAACAATAACAACAACAGAAACACCAACAAATAAAAAAGTATAAAACGAATAAAGCTAAACAGAAAAGTAATTTTTGAAGAAAATCGACAAAAGGATGACGGTATAGAATGATGGGAGTTGGAGGTGGTTTTTTTTTTTAAATTTTGTTTTTTTTTACAGGGTGAGAGCAAAGGATGGTTTTAAAAAATGCATTGGGCATGAGATTGATTTTTGTTTTCTATTCTTTTCTTCTGTTTCTCTTCATTTTTATTTTTAAACTGCTTTTGACAATAAAATATAAATTTTCTAGTCTGATCTGATTTGACAAGAAGAAAACAAGAAAATAAAAATTGGGAAAATATTTTTTGTATTGAAGTGGGTGACACGGAGGTTAAACAAAAAAAAAATATCTCAAAATTTTTATATTTTATTTGATTTTGATTTTGATTTCTGATCGATTTTCTTCTTTCTTTCTTTTTTTTCTTGCTTTTTATTTTTCAGTCTCGTCTATAAAATAAATGAGATCAAATGTAATTTATTTTATTTTTATTTTTTGCCTCATCGAATTCACCTGCTGCGTCTGTATAATATTATTGTTTTGTCCTCTCTTTTATAAACCCTTCCCTTTAATTTTCCTTTTCCTTTTATTTTTTGATATCTCTTCCACAATATATTCCACTTCATTTCAATCCACTTCTTATATATTTTTTTTTTACCTTTCAACCTTCAACAATAACACTCACATATTCCCAAATAGAAGAAGAAGATGAATAAGAAAAAAAAGGAATCCAATTTCACGTCGACGGCACCTTTTTTTTTTTTTTTGTAAATCTTTTTTCAACCCCAAAATGAAAAAGAAAACCCCCTACCATTTCTCCCTAAAACCCCAACAAGCGTTCTACAATAAAACGACATAATATATAACGACAGTATGTCTGTTTGTCTGTCTGTCACTAATTTTAAACACACAAAAAGTATTGTATACACACACACATACACACACACACAGCAAACACACATACGAAAATAAGAAGTCATGTAAGGTTTTTGTTTTTGCACCATATGTTTCACGTATATAAATCTCTGATTGTTTCTTGATTACAATCGTCCTTGCAATGTCTGGATGAAATTGTCATTTTACATATTATTATTATTTTTCCTCAAACACAAAAAAAATGTTATTCCCGTTTTTCCATAGAATTTTCCTTTTATTAAAAAAAAAAGAAGAATGAAATGAAAACAAAAAATAAACAAACACACACACACACACACACACAATACAACTCATTTTTTATTCGTTTGTTTCTTCTTTTTTTTTTTGCAATTTTACGAATTTCAGAAATTATTTTGTTGTTTTGTTACATTTTTGACTTTGAAATATAAATTTTTTTTTGGTTATTTTTAATCCTTAAAAAAATGAATGATGCAACAATAAAAAAGGGAATACAAATAAAGGAGGAAGGAGAGACAAGGACAAAATAAAAATAAGCGCAGGCAACAAGGATACAACTCTTTTAATATGAAAATCCTCTTGGGGATTTTTTTTTTGTCTTAAATCAACAAAATATTTACGTATGAAATTTCCTTAGTCACCACAATCCTTTCCTTTCCTTTCCTTTTTTTTTTTTTTTGTTGCCAACAATATAAAAAATATATAAATAAAATCCTTTTTTAATGATCCATCCATCCTTTTTCTCTTAGTGTGTGTGTTATGTTGAAGCTATAAAGTTATATATTTTTAATGCCATTTTTGCAATGTCCTTATTTTACTCTTTGGTGGGGAAATTTTCGCAATCCCCTCACACCACCACACTTTTCTCCATCTAATCATTGTTTCTTGTCCTAATTATTGTTGTATTTTATTTTATTTGTCATTTTTGTTGTATGGATTGTGATTAATATTTGTCTCGTTTCATCCTCAATTATCTAATTAATTAATTAGCCTTTAGTACAAGTTTATATAGACTCTGTTATTATATCCTTAAATTGATCCTTTCTTTATTATTATTGTTATTTTAGTATAAAGAAATGAGTGTGTCTTTGCTGAAACCAATTTGATGAAAAAAATATAAACATAAAATGGAAAAACCTTTTAATTTTGTAGAAAGAAAAAAAATCAAGATTCACGTTTAACTTCAATAAATTTTCTAAATCACATAAAATGGGTGATAATTTTTGAAGGATCTTCTCAATACAGCTACCTCTTTTTGTCTCTCTCTCTCTCTCTCTCTCTCTCTCTCTCTCTTTCATAAAATATCTTTTTATAAAAATCCTTTCTTTTTTATTTTTTACATAAAATAAAATACAAACGAATTTCAAACAATTTTCAAACTCATTCTAGAACATTTTTAAGGTTATTTCTTTCTCTCTATATGTTTAGCTTGCTTCTTTTTTTTTTCTTTTTGTTTGGGTGGTTATTTGAGGTGGTAGATATATAGCTTTATTGTTGATGGTTTTGGTTTTTGGTTTTGAATTGAGTATTATATAAGTATTGGTAGGTAAAATTGAAGTATATAGAAAAGAGAGTCTAGCTAGCAGCTAGTTAATCAGATCAGCGTTCAGGGGTGCGTAAAAAGGTCCTCTACGGTTGGATAGCTATATGTTTCTTCATTCTTTTCAGTATTTTTTTTCTTTCTTTCTTTCTTTCTTTTTGAATATCACCAACCTCAGTAAATAATTTATACATACCTAAATACATACCTACACACGTTTATAGAAACAGTGTTGGCTTTCGTGTATTTTTTTTTCTTCTTCTTTTCACTGCTAAAAGTTTCACGTTTGAGAAATTTTTTGTGAAACGACTTTTAACCCCTTTTAAAATTTATTACTGATTTAAATGAACATAATTTAAGTCAGAAAGTTTTTACAGTTTATTATAAATTTTAAATTGAAGAAAAACAAAAATCAATCGAATTCTTCAATTAAAAAGGGGAAAATATCAAGTGACTAACTAAAGATCTCTTTGTTTTTTGGATAATGAAAACCGACACTGTATATCTGTGGCTAAATAAAATATAATACAACACACGTATCATATTCCATCTATACTAGATAGGCATACAACAATATTTTATAGACGATACCTAGATGGATTCCTGTAACAAAAAAAAACTTTATATATTTCGTTCTTCATCTTTTTATTTTTTATAAAGATACAAAAGTTTCGATTACCCAAAAAAAAAAAAACATTTTTTAGAGAAGAAAGAATGAGAAAGACAATATAGAGTGTAATAAAGTAAAGTAAGAGAGAAAGAAAAAAATTGACATTTTAATAAAAATCGATAAAGCAGAGTGACATGTGCGATGAACATTTTTTGGTTTTTTTTTTCTTTCTGTCGATGATGAGAACAAAAAAAAAAAATTAAAACGAAGAAAAAAATTCTCAGAAGTAAAAGAACGAAGAAGACGATGATGATGAAGAAGAAAAAAAAATCATTTTTCATTGTGATGTGTGATTTCATCTGATCATTGATGACATCTAAATTGTCTTTTAAGAAAAAAAAATTATATTCCCAACACCCTAAATTTTCCTTCTTTTTTTTTTCTTTTATGTAGGGAAAACGATCCATTTCTAAAGGTTATTTTCATTTGAATTTTTCTTACTAATTTCAGTATGGGAAATTTTTTTTTTTTGCTGTGCTGTGATGGCATACAATCTTCTGTTGACCCTGATGGATGTTGAATTTCACGAAAATTTTAAGTGACTCTGAAATTATTTTTGCTTCCATCTTGTTTTCTTCTCGGTTGTTCTAAATTAAAATTCATTTAATATTATTATGAAAAATTAGCAACAGTCAATTAATTAACGTAAACTGCGACAATAATAATTTGTTTTAACTTTTTTAAGAAATCTTTTAACCAGCAAAAAAAAAGACTAAACTAAATTGGAAAATGCATTAAATAAAATGCATTAAGAAACAATGAAAAGGCGCCATACATATTACATTGAAATAATAGAAGAACCGTGATGTTTCTTCACAATAAAATAAAACAACAACAACAAAACAGGGTTTTTTTTTTCTTGCATACCATATGAATTAATATAAAGTAAGTTCGCAAAACGGCGGCGGTAAAAGATCAAGTAGAAGAATATAATAAGAAAAGAAAAAAACTGATTGAACTTTATAGGCAAAAAAGAAACAAGAATTTCTTTGCATCACAAAACGTCCATTATGAGATTTTTATAAAGTGTAAAAATTGTTTCTTTTATTATTCGTTCTTTTTTAAACAGCGATTAGATTAGTCGGTAATGTTTAATGGTATATAATGCAAAACAAAACATTGTGAACAGCATCTTCAGAGTACTTACATCGTGAAATCGCACAAACCACTTAATTTTTTTTTTATATTGTTTCTGTTGTTGTTGTTGTATTTTGCATCAATCAATTTTCTTTTGTTGCTATTTTTTTGGTGATGGTGTTACTTAATGTATTTCTATGTGTGTGTGTGTGTGTGTGTATTGTATATGTAACTCAACAATTTAATGATCATCCTCATCATCTTTTAATAAAACTTTAACCTTTTTGTTTCGTCTATAAGATAATATGATTATTACAATGATGAGGATCTTGTACTTGTCTAAGGAGAAAGAAAAAAAAAACTATAACTACATAAAAGTCTATACAATAGAAAATTGTTTTACATTGTCGATTATTATTAACTTTTGTTGTTGTTGTTATTCTTATAATATTATTATTTGATTGATTAAATTGGCATCGACTACAAATTTTTGCATTCTAACTTTTATTATTTCTCTTTCGATTTTCACTTCTCATTATAAACATTTTAATAAAAAGTATGAAAAGTGTTAAATGTTAATACTTAATAAGTAGGTAATAAGTAATAAAAAATAATTTATTAAAATAAAAGGAACGATTTAAATTCTTTAAAGAATAATAAGAAGACAGAGAAAAAAAAAGTGTAGGTTGTTGTGTGTTTTTTTTTTTTTTGTTCTTGTTCTTGTGTAAGAAAGAAAAGAATTAACACAAGAAGAAGAATGAAAAGAAAAAGTAACAGGCATCACGATATTTATTTTTGTTGTTATATGTAAAAGAAGAAGAAGAAAAAAAAAAAAGAATAACCATAATACAATAATTTAACGTGACCGGATCGAATTATAAGAAGAACAAAAAGTAAAATTAATATTTAAAAAAAAAAAAAAACGCGCGCTCACACACACATACACGCATTAGTTAAACATATGAAACGTTTTTATTCTTTTAAAGAAGAATAAAAAGAATATTTAAGAGAAGAAAGAAAAAAAAAAAAACAAACCGACAATAAAAAGGTGGTAATATGATCAAGCATCAAGTGAAGGTGTCAGGTAGAAAAAGACGTTTGTTCTTTTTCGTTTCGCTTTATTCTTCATTTTTATTCTATCAACATTTTTATTGTAAACGATTGATGTTGAACTAAATTGTTAATCTTTTCTTATTGTGAACAAAATATCTATACATCTTTTTCATCATCATCATCATCACCATCATCATCACCATTATTTTTATTACCATCATATTTGTATTATTATGCATTTTTATAATGATTACACAAAAAAAAAATAACCTACACTTTTTGTAAGTTTCTTTTTGTTTTTCATTTATTTCAAAGATTTTTTATATTATTTTAAGATGATGAACGTACATTGATGCTGTTTAGTTTTTTTTTTTATTGAAAATTCAATGAGATAAGATAATTTATTATCATTTTTTATATGTAGAAAAATATTTTACTTCATCATAAATGAAAACATTTTTAGTTTTTTTTCGTTTTTTATTTATTTATTGTTTTTTTTTTCAATGTTCCATCTACAGAATATAAAATTTTTTATTTCTCCAGAATATTTGAAAAGATTAAAGGAATTTTATAAAGAAAAAAAAAAATATAAAAATATTAATTTATGTAGAAAATTATGATTAGGGTAAAGTGTTTATATTTATCGACATCATATGAATAGTTTTACTTTTTGTTGTTATTGAATGTTACATACAAATTACAAATATTATACGTTATTGTTGTTGTTTTAATATAATTGTCATCTTGTGTTGAACATCTAATCGTCTGTAATTTCATATCATTATTTTTAAAAAATAATGTTGTAACAAATATCTAGAAAAATTGCATCATAATATAATCAACAATGAATATATGATTGGAGGTTAAGGTGAAGATAGATTAAGTGTCTATTATACAATTTATTTTGAAATATGAAAGAAATTTATTGTTGTATAGTTGTTGTTGTTGTTTAAATTTATTTAATAATTTTGATTTAATCAAAAGGCGTTTAAATTGATTTTGATAAATTATAGTTACATGGGTGTAAAGTTTAAACCCCCCAACTTTAATCCATTTTTTGAATGGTAATTTATTTTTGGAACTTTCTTTAAAATTTTTAAACGTGAATAAACTTCAATTACAAGTACCCCACTACTTCCCTTTTGCACTTAATAAATTACTTCCTATATTATGTGGTAACCGCATGTCCAATACGATCATTAGAGGTAATCACATCTTTTCATTTAATTCTTTTCCATACGAAATGTATTATTCCTTTTGTTACGTTTTGATTAATTAACATTTTATGAAGACCAACAAATGAACAGAAACAACAAAAAAAAAAAAGAAACTATAAAGAAAAGTTAAAAGATTCTCATTAAAGATTATAAAATTCAACTACAAAATATATACGACTGGCTAATTATCGTGCCTTCACCACCCACACATTATTACACAACATACAGAACAGATTTACATAAGACTGACAATTACAAACGCAAAAAAAATTAAGAGAAATAAACCAACACATAAACCGACCATCCTTTAATATACAATTTTATTTCATAATTTTCACTTTAGAATAATAACAAACAATCATTAAACAATCACTTTAACTTGTGTTTTGCATAAATTTAAATCTTATTTATTTTCTTTTCTTTTTTTCTGTATTTTTTTTTTTTTTTTATGAAGAGAAAAAGAGATTTTTTTTTTGTTAAAGAAAAGAAGTCTTGTGTTTATCTTTATTTGTTATGCTTCTTTTTTTTTTGTTTTAACTATTTTCTTCACCTTTTATTTTGTTTTGTTTTTTTTGTCTTTAGTTAACAAATATTTATTTAAAATTATTGAAATAAAATGCAATTCAAATATTAAAGAATTTTTTTTTTTTCTTTTAATTTTTGACGAGAATTCAGAAGAACCCATCATAAATATAAGTAATAAACGGTACTAAAACACAAGACTAAAACATTATGACTTTAAGAAAAAAGAAAAAAAATACATCAACGTGTGAGGTCGTCTTTAATGCATCTTTTTTTTCTTCTTCTTCTTACTTTTTTTTTGCTTTAAATTTTTCTTCTTCTCTGTACATTCTCTTAACGTTCCATCAGTCTTCATCTTGTATGGATAATTAATTGAAATCGTTTTTTTATTGTAGTTGTTTACTGTTGTTGTTACTGTTTGTTTATAAAAAAAAAAACAAAAGAAAATAGAATCTTTGTAATTAAAAAAATATTATGACTTTAATTGACTTTATTGGTCGTTCAATTTATTTATTTATTTTTTTCCCTTTCTGATTAACTTTCACAAATTATCGAGTCCATAAATTATATAAATTTAAAATAAATTTGCATATTTTCTTTTGTTTTATCATAAAATATTGTATATTGTGTGTGTGTGTCTGAAGATGGCCTTATTTGAGGGTAGGCGAATGGATTTTTTTCGTATATAGAGACAGATAGTGTATAATATTTGTGTGAAGGGGATGATGTGTCTGAGCTTGACTCACAATGTCTGAGATTTTTTTTCTTCTTCACCAGGCCAGACATAAAATGTTATGGACAGATTAATTATCACGTCATTGTTTTTATAAAAAACTGTTTGTTTTATTTTGATCGAATTTTAATTTTTTTTTCTTTACTGATTTAACTTTAAAGAAAAAATAAAATGAAAATTTTATTCAATTAATTTAATTTTCTTTAAATTCAATTTAAGTTTACTTCAAAAGAAGAAAATGATTTGTAATTGAACATGCATAATATTCATTGTATCAAGTAACATTATCTAAATCTAAATTATTTAAATTCGAATAAAAATATTTCCTAATCTAACAACAACAACAACAACAACAACAACATTTTAAAAAGATCTTCTTAAGATGCAATGAAATTTGATATTTTGATTAGAAGTTTTATATTCGTGTTTTTTTTTCCTTTTTGATTATTTTTAATGAAAACAAAAAGAAAAAAATAAGAAAGTTAAATAATACGGGTGGCGTACCCAATCAAATAATCATTTTGAAAGATTTTTCTTTGATATCAGATATTTTAATATGTGTCGTATTTTTTTTTTTTTTTAAATGTGCCTTTAAAGTCCTCTTTATATGATGATGATGATGATGATGATGAGATGATGATGGTGATGATAGTAATCACAAAAAATGAACAAACAACAAAAAATTGTTGTTTATCCAAAAATATAAGAAAAATAACTTTGACTAAAAATATAAATAGTCTGTGACATTAACATCCGTCAAATTAAGACATGTGTGTCGTCGTCTTCATTGTGTCATCATTAACAGAAAAAAAACAAAAATTATTCCCGTCTCTCTTGTCTCTATACCACGGTCAAATTTCGCATTTCATTCTTATCATCTTTTTTATTCATTTCATGTGCGTTACTGAAATCTGTATGAAATGTTTTGGATTTTTCTTTTCACACAGGAAGTTGTTTTTATTCATCAAAATAAAAAAAAAGAAACATAAAACAAAAATGAAGAAGAAGAAGAAGAAGAAAAAAAAATAATCAACCGATTTTTGTTTCTTTAAACAAAACCAAAAGCAAATCCACTGTCTCTTTGTTATCATTAATTACGATAGTTATTGTAATTCTTGTCATAATCAATTATATCCTAATAAAAATTGAATTAAAAATTAGAACAGAAAGAAACTAAAAAAAACTAAAAAAAAACTAAAAAAAATGGCACACCAAGCATCAATTTTTATGTCTAACTCTCACATGTGTTCCATATTTTATAGTTTCTATTATTTACTATAACTTGTAAATAATAATAATAAAAAAAAAAAAAATATTTCTTAACCAGAGGACAATAATAAAATCTTTTAAAATGACATAAATACAAGATGACACTTTGGTTACTTATAGAGAGAAAGAAATAAAACATGAAAGATAATTTTCTTGTCTATAAATAAATAAATATTTTATTTTTCTTCTTTTTCTTCTTTTTCTATACTTATAATAAATTGTTGTTGTACAATATTTCTATCTCTGTCATACTCTTCATACTCTATTCATAAGGTTTATTAAGATTTCGTAATATAATATTATTACATATAATGGTGAATGTTATTCTAGTTAACTAAACTATTATTTGTCACATAAATATTGTTCACAATTATTTCATATAAAATTGAAATAAAAATCAAATAGAAAAGTTAATTAAATAAAATAATTAAAATGTGTAAAAGTAGAATAATTTAATAAGATTATTTGTTATTGGATTATGAAATAAACAGTGACGTTACCAATTAATTCTAATTTTATATAATCAAAGGTCAAACAGGATCAATAATTTGGTGTAGAAATAACAATTATAAAGTCTCAAGAAGTGATGGAAAGTTGAAGGAGAATTTATAAATTAAAATTTTTAACATCCTTGAATATTTTCATAATTCGACATTGATTCATGAAATTGGGTAGAAAATTTTTTGGAATCGATTGTGTTTTTTTACAAAAAAGTTCTTTCCCAGAAAATGTTAGGATTTTTTTGTTTTCTGAAGGAAAACCGACAATTTTCCTTGTTGACATTTTTGTTTTTATATAAAAGAAAAATTGTGTTAAATTGTCATACGCTTTTTTAAATGTTGAAACACGTATTGTATAAGCTTTCTATAAATTTCAAAACTAGAAATGACCATAAAACTTATAACAGCTGACTTTTACTTGTCCTTTCAAGTTTTCTTCAAACAGAAAATGCCACCCTATGAATATGTACAGAATTTTCCATCACTCCACTGGTTTTACATTTATATAGAATAAGAGAGAATAGCAGCTGGTTATGTCAAGGCAAAAAGAAAATGGAAAAAAAAGAAGGCAACAACAGGAAAAATAGAAAAACGAAAAAACTTTTCTTTCCATGTTAAAGAGAGTATCGTGTTAGTTTATCCATTTGGCAAAATGCCATAATAAAATAAATAAAAAAATAAAACACAAAATAATTTAACAATAAAATAAACTAAAAAAAAAAAAAAATTATTTTAATGTCCTTAAAAAAATTTCTTTCTCTTTCTTATATGTGTGTTTGTGAAGAGTACACACGACTCATTTTAAAAACATTTATTTTTTCATTCAATTCCTTATTCAATTATTTTTATAGCAATTTTTAATTATTTTATAAACGCGCTTTAACATGTGAACAAGTGAACAAGTGAACAAGTGAACAAGTGAACAAGTGAATTCAATGAATTCAGATTATATGTAGACACATTGACGTATAAGAAAATATCTAATTATTTAAAACAATAACAACTAAAAAGCAACAACAGCAACGATTACAATAATAAATAAAAAAAACGCAAAATGAGAATAAATTTTATTTTTGAAGTAAAAGATAAAAAAAAAAAAGGTGAAAGGAGGAAAAAGTTGAAAGGAGGAAAAAAAAAGGAAGAAAGTAAGAAAGAAAGGGTTAATTTGTGTCTGTCAACACCGTCGACAATAAACTATACTTTAAATATATATTTGTCATGAAAAGGTAATTATATAAATACCTTCTAATATAATTCATATTATATTCCAAAAAAAAAAAAGAAAAAAGAAAAAAGAAGAAGAAGAAGAAAAGGAAAACTAACAAAAAATAAATAATAGAAATTTCTATTTTGTGTTTATGTGTGTGTGTGTGTGTACGATCCATTATAAATTTATTCTTGTGTATTTTATTATTTTCTTCACCTTCTAAAAATTCTTTATTATTATTAAGTATTATTTTTATACAAAAATAGAAGAAGAATTCGATAAAATTGAGTTACAAACACACACACACATATATATATATGTACTTAAGCTTCACATACACACCCACACACACACACACACATATGTAGTGGAATTTTCTGATATCAATCATATAATATAAAATGACCGTGACATTCATTCATAATTTATTTATACACAAGTTTCTGTTTCTGTTTCTGTTTTTTTTTTCTGTCGCATTGACACGTTATCGTCGTTACTTCGTTTTTTTTTTTTTTGGTGTGCTGGGTGTTGTTGTTATAATTTTCTTTTTTTTTTTTTGTATATTTTGATTATTATTGTCATCGTTTTGATTGAAGTTGAACACACGAAAAGACATACACACACACACACAAGTATATTATTTTTTTGATGTCTTTACCAAAATCAATTCTTCGAGTACAAAAGTAATATTCGGTTACATGGTTTAAGTTTTTTTTTAGGTTGTTGTTTTGTTTTGTTTTGTTTTTTTTTTTTTTCTTTTTGTTCTTTTTGGTGATACGGTGATGACAACACTTAAGACGAATATTAATAATATATATTATAGGTGTTGAAATTAACCGTGTACGCGCGCGTCCTAATAAAAAATGTAAATGAAATTACAAATTTAGGAATAAACTAAAATGTCCCATTGTTTTCATTCAATTGTTTCTATTTTTAGGCTTTACGGTCAGAGTGTCATAAATATTGAAAAAATAATGAATTGTATTTTATGTTTGAAAATGGAGAACAACAACAAAAAAGAAAAGAAAAAGATTAACATTTCCTTTATCTGAAAAGCTTCCTATCATTTTTAATTTCTCTCTAAAAACATTTTTACGCTTCACATCCATATAAACGAAAGGTTATTCACAGTGTTTTGACCTTTTGCTTGATTAAAGAAATTTAGGAAATGGTATATAAAGGTAGCATAATGACAAACAATGTTTTCTGATTGGTAAATACATGGAAACAATGTAAACTGTTAAAGATTTTAATGAATCCTAAGACAATAATAATACAATTAAGATAAATTTCTTTTTAATAGAAAAATCTTATCACTTCTTAGATAATGTCTACAAATATTGTCTCGTGTGATTTTCAAATAAATAAGAAAATAGGAATGACAATAAATATTACGATGAACATTGTACATTACCGACCTAAGATCCTGTTTATTTTCTTTTAGAGTTTTAGACGATTAAGATTTGTCCTTATCTAATAATTTTTTCTTCTTCTCCTCGTATATTTTCATTATAATTTTTTGTTTCTTTCGTTGAAAATCGATACATGGAAAAAAGAATAAAATAAACACAAAATTGTTTATTTTTATTTAAACAATTAATGATTCTGTAGCTGTACCAACCTATAAAAGTCAGAATAATATCTTTGTTTGCTTGTTTTGTTGGTTTATTTCATTGGTTTGTTCTGATGTTGAAGTTAGTTTTATTCATTTATATTTTTGATGACGGTATTGCTGATGATTATGATGATACTGCTGATGATGATTATGACAACCATTTTAAAAGATATAAAAAGAAGAGAACAATTTATATGAATATAACTTAACCTTAAGAAAAGTAAAAATGTAAGATGATCTTTGTGTATCCTACGTTGTTTTTGTTTTTGTCTTACTGTAAGAAGATTCAACATTTTCTTAAGTTTTTAAGTAAAAGTATAAAAGAGAAAAGAATATAAAAATAAAAGTAACAGAAGAGAAATAGAAAAGAAACAAATAATAAACAGAAGTAATAATAATAAAATATTTAACACAATATAACGTTGCGTTTATTATTATTATTCACTTGATACATTTCCTTCCTTTTCTTTTTTCTTTTTTCTTGTTTTTGTTTTTGTTTTTTCTTTGTGTATCAACAAAAAAAAAAAAAAGAAGAAATCATCAGAAATAAAGAAACACCAGAAAAGAAATGAAAGAAGGTTGATTAAATATTTGACTTTCTTATATTATGGACTTTTATAATATTTACTGTCTGTTCGAGCGTTTATTTTAGGATGTATGCGAGTTCTTTATTTTTTTTTTTTCTTGTTGCTGTTATTTTTTTTTTTTTTTTTGTACTTTTTTCACGTTTTTCCTCACTTGACTTTGTCTAAAAGAAAGAAAAAATGGATGGCAGAAAGGCAGGTGTTAAAAGTAAATATAATAAAGTTTATTTTACTTTAGCTCATTGTTTCTTTTTCTCTCTCTATCTCTCTCTCTCTCACTCTGTGTGTGTGAATGTGTATTTAATTAGTATGTACTTATGTTGATTATGATGATGACGATGATAATAATGATGATGATAGAATCCAATTCAAATACCTGTATTATTCAACCGGAAGTTTTTATTCAGTTTTTTTTTTTTTATTTTTTAGTCTTTAGAATAAATCATTAATTTTTATTCTTCATTCTAAAATTGGAATTGTTTTAATAATTATTATATTCTATAATAATCACTAAGGTCAACCAATTTCCGTGAACAATTAAAAAATAATCGATTGATAACCAAAAAGAAAAAATATTATTTGTTGAATTTTGAGGAAATTAAAAATTTAAAAAGTTATTTTTAAATTTTTTTACGTTTGAAAATTCTGAACGTGGGATTTGTTTGGTGGAAAAATATTAATTCCATGTTATTTACCTCTACAAAAAATAAAATAAAATCAGTTATTTATTTGGATTGTTCTGGTACAAAATTCCATCAATAGATCTCTGACATTGAACTCTCACAATCATTCTTGTAAGGATTTCACAAAAACAATTAAACTTTACTGATTCCGGGTTTTAATTATTTTAAATGCAAGGATTTACTTGACTCCATGATGACTCATGACACAAATGGCAATTCTAATTATCATCATTAGAGTAAAATATTATCTTTTAAACAATTTAAAAAAAAAAGAATAGAAAGTTTTGTGAAAATTGAACAAGAGGAAGAATACAATTCCTTTTTTTTTTGTCTTTATAATTTTTCATTATTATTGTTTACTTTTGTTATAAATCAAAGTTTTCTCTATTATGACGAAAGAAGAAGAAGAAGAAGAAGAAGAAACTGTTAAACCATCAGATAATATTACTTGTACTACCGACTTAATTTCACTTCATTCTTTTTAACTTTAAGAAAACAGAGAGAGAGAGAGAAAACAAAACCAACAAGAAGAAAAATGTGGACGAAGGAAAAATAAAACAGTTTTCTTCTTCTTCTTCTTCTTCTTTTTTTTTTGTTTCCTTAATCTTTTCAAAAGATAAACACTATTAAAAGTAAGAATGAAAGAAGAAAAAAATGTATGAAATGCGATCTGTGAATTTTTTTTTGTGTTTTACAATTTATACATCGCTCAAGAGAAAAATATGGGAAAATGTGGAAAATAAATAGAAGAACGATGATTCAACTTTTCTTCTGTTTTTTTTTTTTTCTATAGAAAAGAAAATATATTTTTTTCTTTTATTTAAATTGAAAATTTACATAAATATTTAATAATTTTCTATTTTCTATTGTTGTTTTTGTTTCTTTATTTCCAGGTGAGTTTCACTTCTTAATCGTATGCGGCCTGATTATTTTCCGTTTTTTTTTTAAAGAAAGTTAAATAAAAACAAATGAAAAATAAATAAATAAATAAATTGTGGATGAATTATTAACTGATGACCTTCAAAAATTCTAAAATTCTAAAGAAGAAAGAAAAACAAAAGAAAAACAAAACAAAACAAAGCAACATAAAAGGTTAGATTTAACATAAAAATAAAATTCTATAAAAGAAAAAAAAAAAAAATGAAAAATTTAACAATTTTAGAAATTCAAAGAAAGAAAAACAAAAGAGAAAAATTATTATTTTTGTATTCATATTTATTGAGTGACATATTCGTAAACGTTAGATAACCAAATGAATTGAATAAAGTTAAACAGTACAATTAAGTATTGGGAAATTTTCATTTGAAAAATAAGAGACACTGAAAAATAAAAGTTAATATGACTGAACACGACAATTATTATTTCTCTTTCCATCCAAAAAAAAAAAACAAATTTTCCCTCCTCAGTTTCCTATTATTTAAATATCCAAAGAAAAACAAAAAAAGAAGGAAAAACGTTCAGAGTCTAGTATACATTTATCACTTTTCAAAACTTCATTTAATTACATGACAAATGTCAATCAGATAAAACGCGGGTTGAAAGAAAGAAAGAAAGAAAAAGAAAATTTCTGAAAAATATTAATGGAACGTATTTTAATATTTTCATAATTATTATTTGCTATAAAAAGAAAAAGTGAAGCCGGGGCTGCATTATTAATTCTTTATTAATTTTTTATAGCAAATTAAATGAAAATTTTATTAAAAAAAAACAAAAAAAAAGTTGTAACAAACGAAATTTCTTCGTGTTCTTGAACTGACAAATAATAATTTTTTATTTTATGTTCATCAATTCATACCGTATCGAGAACAGAATATTATTGTTTTTTATTCATATGTGTATGTATGTGTGTGTGTGTGTGTAGAACCATTCATATGTGTGTGTGTGTGTGTGTGTGTGTAGAACCGTTTATAAATTTATTTTAATTTTTTTTTTTTTTTGACTTAAACTTTGCAACAAATTTTTCATAAGATGTAATTATTTGATTAAGAGATTATTCTACCTTCAAAAGGTATATAGTTACTGTGGTTGTTCTTGTACATTTGTTACAGTGAACGATGTCGTTTTTTTTTTGTGTGTTCATTGTTGTTGTTATTGTTTAGTCTCAGATGATTTATGACCACAAACGATATTTACGTATAGTTTTGTTGCAAAGGAAAATTCATTTGCAAAAAAAAAAAAAAACATAACAACAACAACAACAAATTAAAAAAGTAGGAACAACCAAAAATTTGTTCTTCTTAAATTCACAAAAAAAAAAATAAAGAAGAAGGAAACAAAAAAACACAAACATAAAAAAATAATTTTTAATGGAAATGAATAATGAATTACGTGAAGTTGTATTATGATGATGTGTTCAACTGTACAACTTTTTTTTTTTTTG
This sequence comes from Pedicia rivosa, assembly GCA_963082725.1. NCBI lineage: Eukaryota > Metazoa > Arthropoda > Insecta > Diptera > Pediciidae > Pedicia > Pedicia rivosa. The sequence goes on from OY720152.1 coordinate 5,700,021, forward strand.
TTTCCTATTAAAAAAAAATCTACAAACGAACGAACATTAAATTCTATATAGTAGAATCCTTCCTCCTACCCTTCCAACCCACATCCAAACCCATTAATGATGATAGGTCTTTAACTTTCAGTTTATCGCACCACGTTTTATATCGATCTATTCTTAACTGTAATTAAATTAAATTAAATTAAATTAAAAAAAATAATAATAATAATAAAAACAACATAGAAATGAAAGACAGAAAGAGACACAAAAAGAAAGACAGAAAGAGTGTGAAAGAGAGACAGAGAGAGAATAGAATAGAAAAAAAAAATTAATCAAAATAATAATTTATTAATTTTTTTTGTTTTTTTTTTTGTTTCCATAATCTTTCCTTTGGGGCTTAATTACAAATTGCACGCATATATGTTTTTATAGAATTTAATTGAACAACGATGGAGAAACGCGTGAGATAGCAAAATTTAATATTTTTTCTTGTTTTCCCTTTTTTTCCTTTTTCTCTTTTTCTCTTTTTTTCTTTTTTTGTTTCTTTATAAAAATTGTGATTTATTGAAAGTAAATTTTTTTCGTTTTCTCTCTCACTCTGTCTCTGGCTGTGTGTGTGTAGGAGTGTATTTTTTTTTTCTTTTTGGATCATCCAACTGTCTGCGTGTAAATGTATTTGTGTTGTGTGTGTGTGTGTGTGTAGATACGCGAAAAAAGAAACTATATTTTATTAATACTGAAAAAAGGATTTCTGTTGGGAGTGGAGACGCCGCATATTTTTATTTTGTTTTCAACTTTTTCTTTTCTTCTTCTTCTTCTTTTTTTTTCTTTACTTTTTTTTTTTTTGTATTTTGACTAAACTAAACACGCATCTTAGTTTTCAAAAGAATATTCTTCTACAAAAACAAAGCGAAAAAAAAAATGTTTACTCTGAAACAAAAGACAGAAAGAGAGAGAGAGAGAGAGAGAGAGAGAAAACTGGGTTTGAATAAAATATAAAATTCATTCCTTTAAAAAAAAAAACGTTTTCATGTCTAAAAGTAAAAAACTAATAAGAAAAATTTCAATTATTTTGTATTTGGATAATTAACGTGTTTCTAATTAAGTTCTTTATGTATTTATTTGTAAGGAAAAATAAAAACGGGGGAAATTTAAAGGATTGGGAATACCAAGGATCGCGTTTTTCCTTTCTTGTTTTTTTTTTCTGTTATTAAGGGAAAGTCTTTAGAACGCCTTCAAATATATTATTGTAACCATCTAACTCACTCTATTCAACTCTATTTAAATTTTTTATCAAGTTACTTCATTTGACTTCCTTTCAATATTCCATTGTCTAATAAATTATGTAAGTTACTTCAGAATATAATTTTTGTATTAGATTTTTGGTTAGGGAAATTTTAACTTTAATCTTCCCGTTTCCCTAAAAAGTGCCAATACTTATTTTTTTTCTTGTCCAAGATCATTACACTACGAAACTTATAATTTTATGGGATTATTTAAAGATTTATACGTTGCCAGAAAATAAAAAAATCTCATTTGTTTTTTTTTTTGCATGATTTCAAAATGAAGAATTAATTGGTCGTAACAATAATAATTTTTACTGGTGTGTAAACTTATTCTTAAATCATTTGTTTTAATCAATAATTTATTAAATTCATGGTAATTTTTTTCTTGTTGTTGTTTTTGTTGTTGTTGTTGTTGTACAAGCATAAAAGGAAAATTCCAGAAACTGCAATAATAAATCTAATGAATATTTATAGAATTCATAAAAGATTTAATTAAATTAAATTCTCTTAGAATTAATTTAAATCACAGATTTATAGATTTATAGAGAATTTGTATGACATAATTTTTTCCTAAATTCAATACAAATTTAATAGCACGTGTCAGATAGTGGAACAAAAATATTCATTAACTTCAAAATATTTTCCAGTGACATAATTTTTTCTTAGAATTAATTCTATAATCTTAAATAATATACAATAAAATTGAATCGCAACCAGAATGACAACAGTAAAGTTATGAATATTTTTCTTCAATAATTCTAAAGTAAAATAATAATTTTCTTCTTTATAAAATTTGTTTCACATTTTTCTCTTTTTTCTTTTCCCTCCCAGACACAAAGAATGTAAGCCTCTTATAATGGACTATGAGAAACAAATTATGAAGGCAACATTGGTGAAAAATATAAAGTATTAAAAATGGTTGAAGAAAAACAAACCAAACAAAAAAATAAAATTTCTATCTTGAAAATTAATTTATGATCCTCATACTTTCTTTTTACGTTTAGTTTCTTTCATTCTTTCTTTCTTTCATTTCTGTCTCGATCCACTGAAATTTTTCCAACCTGCATAAAGTCGGTATAATATTGTTATTCTTCAGCCGCATAAAACTATTGATTCCATTGTTGTTGTTTTTCGTTATTTTTTTTTTTACATTTCATCCTTTTTGTTTTTCTTTTGGTTTTGTCTCTGTAAAATAAACACAACAACAACAACTACAAAAATAACAACAACAATGAAAAGAAAAACAGCAAAAAGGACGAATAAAACAAGAAAATAGATATAAAATGGAGAGAGCGAAAGAGATAGAGAGAAAGAAAGTGAAGGAGAGAAATAAATAAAATACGGGAATCTGGAAACAGAACAAACCCTTAGGATACAAAAATGAGAAGAAAAAAAAAAATCAAAAATGAAAAACAGACGAACATGAATATTATAGGGTTGACCGAAAGGAAATAGACAGAGACAGAGATTGTAATATTACGAGAGTTACAAAGATGAATTTAATGCAACATAAAATATCTCTTTTAAAATCGATTTAAATGTTTAAATTCTCTCCTGTTTCTTTTACATAACAAAACTAAGAATATTTGTGTTCAACCCTGAAGTAGGTCAGTTCCCCAGTTAAATAACATTTTATACTCTCTTCTTCTTCTTCTTCTGTTTTTTTTTTTTCATTTAAACGAAGGGTGATAGTGGGTGGTCTGTGAGGTGCCTTTTTTTAAATTTGTATTCGTACCAACGACTCAGAAGGATAATAAGGTAACACGCACACACAATCAACTTTTCACAAAAAAAAAAAAAAAAAAAAAGAAACAGAAAGAAAGAAAGAAAACTTCTTGTTCTATATTTATTTATATGAAAAAAAAAAAAGGAAGTAGAAATTTTCCGTTTTTCTGTTTTCAAACCAAACCAAACTGAGACGATGAAATAAACAACAACAACATATAAAAAAAGTGTAAAGAAAAATCGAAATGAAAATGAAAAAAAAAAAAACAAAAAAAAAAAAAAAGGATGAAGGAAGAAAAATTTGGAAACAAAAATTGAAGGGTTTGAGTTTTTTTTTTTTTTTTGTTATTTTATTTCCTCTTCTCACCGGCATTTTTCTTTCCTGTTTTTTCTTTTCCCTTTTTGCTTCAATAATGAATCTCAATGATGCAATTTAAAAAAAGAAAAGAAAAAGTAGTCACCTCTTTTCACTTCTTCAATCCCATCTCGATACAATTGTTTCATTTTTTCTTTTCTCTTTTTTAAAGTATCGTCTTAAAGAAAACAAAAACAAAAATCAATTCAATTCAATTGCACTTGAATAATGTAGGTAGGCAGACTTAGTTTTTTTTTTCCTCCTTTTTCATAAGATAATCACGCACATATGAACGAGTGTACTGCATGTGTGCATGTGAGTATATGAGTGTGTGCGTATTATGTACTTCACTTGACACGATCTATAAATTTAATCGAAAAAATACAAGAAAAAAAAAACAGAAAAAAAAAACACGAAAATCGAGAGTCTCATGTGGCTTTTTAAAGAAGCAAAAAAATTACATAATACCTTTTCACCTTTATAACCTTAAATAATGTCAGTAGCTCACCTTTTTCACATAGCCTCACACAAAGTGACGCACAAACCCACATACATACATTATTAATAAAACATAAAATAATTGTGACAATTAAAGATTTTAATCAGATATTTTATACTTGATGCATTTTAATTACCGCACACGAACATCACGTTTGTTACAACAACTTTTAAAGAGTCAATGACGTCAACGACCCTTGTTCAACAAAATAATATAAGCGTATTACGTTGGTGTTATTTATTTTTAAATAATTAAGTTTTTGATTTTATCAAAACTCCAAGAATTTGTCTAAACTTTTGCATATGTTTACCATAATTATTAAGAATTTTTCAATAAGATAATTAAAATTGTTGTTAGATTTTGACAAACATGAATACAAGAAAAGCTCTCAGTGCAAGATTTTTAAGAGTGCTTTAAAAATAATCTTTAGATTGAATTTTACAAATCGGTTCAACGAAAAAGTGTAAATTGAAAGTACCGATAAAATTTAGTCACGTCAAAAAAATACATTGTTCAACTCATTTGACGTTATGGGAAGAAAAATATAACATAAAACTGTAACTTCATTTCAAACGCGGTAATCAACTATACCACATGAACTTTTTCTATATGTTCATATTTTATTAACTAATACATTTATGTCTACAAAATTAAGTATGTACTTACAAACGATTATTAGGTATAGTAAATATTTAATTACTTTAAAAATGTATGTAATTATAAAATTATTGACGGATTTATTATTATTATTATTAGACATTTAAGGCACGATGATGGTTAAATGTATATAAAATAAAAAAGTGGACAAAAATATTCTCGTACTTATATGTACTTAGGGTATAAAATAGAGATAGAGAGAGATGGTGAGAGTATCAGAATTATAGAGACAGAAATATAATATAATGGAGAGAAAAAATAATGTTTGCCCTGAAGTAAGTAATAAACGCGACTTTATAAATATAAATAATAATAATAATAATAATAATAATAATAATAATACAACAGAAACAAAATCATAATACACCCACTACATACACAAACAAAGAAAACAATAACCTATCCTTATATATGCATACACACATAACATAACATACCACACACACACACACATATATGATTATTGTAAATACCAATTTATAATTTATTTACAAATTGCGTGACATTCGTATGTTTGTTTATTCGCACGCATACATGTGTGAATACACGTGTGTGTTTGTTGTATGTGGCGGCATTTGTATATATTTTCTGTCTTTTTCTTCTTTATACTTTTTCCAAAAAAAAAAAAAAGAAAGAAGGAAACACACACAATATATCCTGACGTATATAAAGTAAAGGAATGTGTGTTTGGTAAACAAATGTTTTACCATAAATTATTATATTTATATTATATTATGGTAGAATTTTTTTTTTTTCCCTTTTGTTTTTGGTATATTTTTTTCTCTTGTTTTGTTGTGCTTTTAAAAAAGGGGGTGGTGTAATGGTTTTTTTGGGTTGTGTATTATTTTTGTTTTTTTTTTTGTTTTGGTTGTTTTTCATTTTTGTTTAATATGTGAGATTTAAGGGTGTTGTTCTTTTTTCTTTAGAGACAGAGACAGAGAGAGAAAGAGAGTGAGATAGATAGATATTTACAAACATTTATTATATATTTATGATTAAAGGTTTTATGTTGATTTAGTATATAAGGTTTTTTTTATATGGTCTTATTATATATTATGGCATGTATGTATTATGTAAGTTCATGTAGGTATATAATTTATTTAAAAAAAAAATTTAACAAACAAAAGTATGAACCAAAAATACAGAAATGAAATTGAATGAAACAAAGGAACAATTTAGGGACTTTATTTGTTTTTTTTTTTTTTTATGTTGTCACAATATTTAGAATAGGTAAATCTATGTTTTGTTTCTCAATCATTTGTTTATTCTTATTTAATAATGTTTTACCATAAAGTATCATAAAGAAACGAGATCAAAAGGTCAATTCTTCTAATGCTATCATATCGCGTGTCCATGATAAATGGCAAAATAAGAAAATTTAGTCATAACCAGAACGAAAATACATTTTGAAAAAGAATTTTGCCATTTAGAATAGAAAAAATTTCCTCATTAGGTGTGGAAGTTGAAATTAAGAATTTAAGGACGAATATTTTTTAATAATTTATAGAATAACATTTCACATTAAATTTTACTCTTTTTATCACCACTTACTTCACAATGCATCTGAAACCTTTTCAACACAACTTTTGTAACTTTAAAATATAATTTTACTTATATTCAAAATTCTGTACAACAATATAAATTTATCTAAACCAATAATTCAAAATGAAAAGGGATAAATCTTTTTGTAGATTTTCTCTTTACCTACACACACACACACACATACATATAATAATAGTAACAACAACAGAAATTGTCGACATTATGATCTCTGTCAGAAATAATATGTATAAATATGTGTGTAGTATGTACAGGAGTACAGAAGAAAATTGATTTAAGGTCAAAAGACGTTTTTATGATGATAATAAATAATTTATTATAGATCCTTTTTGGGTTCGTTGGTCCTCACTTTTTTCTCTAAAAAAAAACTAAAACCGAAGAAGAAGAAGAAGAAAACGAAAAACTCATAAAATGAAAAGGAAAAACGAAAACATTTTTCAATTTAAACTCTTTAAAATGTAAAGGTAAAAATTTCATATTGAAATATATAAATACACATAACAAACTTAAATGCTTTAAAGTTTAATAATTAATGTAAACTCAGGGGTCGTTTCATTTGTCATTTATACACAAATACACATACTCACACACACACTCACACACATACACACACACAAATACACACACGTATAAATGTACAAAGATATAAATCGATTTTAATATTTGACATTAAAATTAAAGTCTGTCTGTAGAAAATGGTAGATAATTATATGGAATATTGCTGCAGGCAAAATGGACAAAAAAAAAGAAAAAACAATTTTTTTTATATATAAAATCGTATAAAATTAAACAAGTAAATAATTTATAATGAAAATAATATTCGTTTTACTCCTAACATTTTCCTAAATATGTTTGTTGCTAACTTGGATTATTACAAACATTTTCATTAACGAAAATAAGCCGAATGTAGATACTTCAATAAAAGTACTTTAAAATTTTATGTCGTAATTGTAGAAATTTTCTGATAATTTAAATAATTATATTTAAGTTTCATTGATATAATATAATTTTGCTAAACTCTATTAAACATTGAATAGCACTTTAAAATAATGAGGATAAAAATATTAAGAAAATTTAGTCATTTTTGTGTGTGTGTGTGTTTTTTTTTCTTCTTTTTATCCTTTTTTTTTCTTTCCCACAATAAAAATAAAATAAATTCAAAAATTTAATCAATAAATTTCAAAAAGAAAAGTTTAAAGTATCATTTAAGCGCTTATATTATATCAGTTTCAATGGTTGATTTAAATCGATTTAAAGCGAGTGAGAAAGAGACAGAGTCAGAGTGTCTGGTAAAAGAGTGTGTGAGAGAGAGAGAGGGAGGAAAATACGAAAAAACTTTTTTTTATACGAAAAATAATTCGTATATACTGAATTCTTTTTTTTTTCTTTTCCATTATCCGTTTTCTATTAAGATCCACCTTTTTTTCTTTTTTTTTTTATTCCAAACATCGACCATTAAATTGGTAAAGTTGGGGAAAGAAAATAAAAAAAATATAACTTCCAATAATCTCCCCAGAAAAAAAATAAAATAAAATCACATCTAAAAATGTCACAAAAATTGTTCCACGACATATGCTCTGACTTATTTTATGATAGAATTATCAGCCCTTTTTTTTTTCTTTTTACTGAATTCTCTTTCTTCTTTATATTTATTTTTAAGATGGAAATAACATTTGAACCAGAGACAATTACCCACTTTTTAAAGTGGAAAAATCGAACAAAAGCATAATTATTTTTTTTAAATGTTTTTTTGAATTCAAAACATTTTAACGAGTTTTTTTTCTTTTGTATTCTTGAATTGTTCTTGATCCTTAATGTTGAATTTTATAGGAATTTCAGTAGAGTATGTTTGTAACGGGGTGATAGAATATAGTAGGTGAATTTAACTAAGTCAACTTAAGACAATCTGAAGGTGAAATGTTTTTCATGAGAAACTTTAATGATTTTTCGACAAACTCAACTCACTGCCAAGCATAATATTTTGTGTTATTCACGTTATTGTTGCCATCGCTTAAACTCTTCATAATCATAAGGATTTAGTTTTAGTTTCATGTTTCCGACAAATGAGTTATTATTGAAAACTACAACGCAATGAATATTCATCTAAGAATTTTCCATTATTAAATTAAATTCTTATTAAAAAAAAAAATACATAAATTAAAAGTTATTTTTGTTTTAATTTTCTCATTTCTGATATTTCACCAAATTAGTCTATGCACCCTACACAAAACGTATTCCACCCATTTCTCTATAAACAAAATATAAATCAGAGAAATATTTTTCAAGAATAAAATCAGCAGTAAAACTTTAGTTTTTTTTTAAAAAAAAAAAATAAAAATAAAAGAATAAATCAATAATCGAATATTGGATGATTAATTACAACTGCAATCTATGGGGGGCACACCCATTACATGATTGTTTAAATATAAACACACCCGTTTACCCGTAGATATTTTAATCGGTATAGAAAAGGGATTGTTGAACATATGAAAATGATTCATTGTGTTTTCACTTTTGAAAAAACTTTATTATAAAATGCATCCATCAAAATGAATAACACAACAACACATACACGAATTTTTAAATCTGTATATATGAAATGGAATGAAAAAAAAATAAAAACAAAATTGAAAATTGAAAATTGTTTCATTTACTAACATTATGGGAAACATATGTTTTCATGGAAATAGAAAAAAAAAAAACAACGACAATCGATTAATTTTAAATTGTTCATTTGACTTGATCTGACATCTGGATTCTGATTTTCTTTTTCCTGTATTTATTTCGTTCTTTCTCTCTTGTACTTTTTGTCACAATTAACAACAACAAAAAATGTATGCAGTAAAAATGAAAAAAAAAAACTGTTGTTTGTTTGTTCTTAAAAATTTATTCGGACTGAATTGACATTCGTTAATTTTTTTTATTCCTTCTCTTTTCCATATTTTCTCATTTTAGGTTTTATTTGTTTATTTTCTACGCCTTTTCAGGGGGTGGGCCAAACCCCATTTTTTCTATTGAACATAACACAATATTTCGGGGAAAAAAAAAGAAAAATCTAACATTTTTCTTCTTCTTATGTTGTTATCGTTGTTTTATTTATTGGGAAAGGGCAGGAGGTTTGGATGATGATGAAGAGAAAGGACTTTTTTTGGGGGTGTTTTAGGGGTAGAATTGTTCTCAATTCTCTATTCATTCTATTCTATTCTTTTTCTTCTTCCTCTATATAAATATATATTTTTCTTTTGGAGACATTAAATAAATGAGCTGACTGAAGTGAAAATCTTTCAGCTTTAGCTAAAATGTCTGCACATTCCCATAGTAAAAAAAAAAAAAACGAACGACAATAACAACAACAACAATAACCGGAGTAAAGTAGAAAAAAAAAATTCTTATATCATTTTTTTCTCTCCCGTTTTTTTCCCCATTTTCTTCGTCTACGTCGAGAAAAAAAAAACCGAAAATGAAAGGAAAGAATGAAAAAAAAAATGACAGAAGAGAAAAAAATCCAGAGCAAAAAGAAGAAAGGAAGAAAGAAAAAAAAAACAAAGTAGAAAATTTGTAATTTGTTTCAAGCCTTTGCGAATCTTTGAACCGCGTATTTACATAGACAGGCCATTAATATTGCTCAAGGGTGCGTCTCGTCAACCATCCCTCTACCACCATTATACCTCCTCATTTTTTTTCTCCTTTTTTATTTTCTTTTACAATTCACCCACAACATACCTACCACCCACTTATTCTCATTCCTATTTATATACAACAACTACTCACCAGAGGACGTGTATTGACTTGTCTCACAGTGTTAAAAATTTACGCAAAAATAGAAAACAAAAATTAGTTTGTTAAGGGGAGAAAAAAAAATGTAACCCTTTTCATTGTGATAAAAGGTGATTGACCTTTAATAAGAGTCAAGTGTAAGAATTGTGGGTTAGTAAGAAGAAAATTGAGGATTATATTATACAGATGCAACCATTTACTTCTGGTTTCTGTTATTTCAGTTAACTTTTACTTTCTTTAAGACTATTGTCCTGAATTTTAGTTTTATCGATTTAATTCCAAAACCACATTTTAGAAAATTAAGGAGAATACAACCAAACAGTGTACTATATTTTTTCCCTTGAAATACTATCTTTGATGTTCGAAAAGGAAAATTAGGATGAAAAACGGAACAAATTTTTTCTCGACACAAAGAGATGAATAAAGAGAATGAGAGAGTAAGAGAGAGAGGAAAAGAGATGAGAAAGAGGAAGAAAAAAGGAGTGCGAAATACTTTCTTTTTATTTATTTTTTTTTTGTGCATGAATCCAAATTTCGATAATTCAAAACGCTCGAAGCCCTTTTGAATTAGAGAAAAATTTATTATTCGGCTTTTCTTCTTTTATTTATTTATTTTCGTTTTCTTTCTATTTTTTCTTTTTTTTCTTCATCGCGTATTTTATATTATATTTTTTCCCCTCTTCTTCCCTACTCCGCCCATTATACCATTCCTCACCTAACATTATTCTACTGTGTTGGGTGTGTTCGCGCGCGCTGATTGATTGACAAGGAGAAGAAAATGTGTATTTAAAATGAGTTAATGCCTTATGTACATGCAGAAAAATATGTATGGCTATATGTGTGCATTGTATATACAAACATTATGTATGTATGTATGTATGTATGTATGTTTGTATATAGCGAGACGTTTATAGGATTTTTTTTTTTTGTATTTTGAAATGAAAACAACCCACAGAAATATATAATAAATAAACAGGATCTAAACAGAAAATATGTATGCATGGAAATTGTTACAAATATAATTTTCTTCATTTTGTTGTGGCAAAAAAAGAAAGCAGCAAAAAAGTAGAAGAAGAAGAAGAAAAGCGAACGATGAGAATTGGGAAAAACAAATTAAGCGGAATAAAAAAAAAGCGGAAGGAATGACGAACTATATTTTTCGTTGATTCAAATCAAGAATCCAAAAAAACAAATACACACACACACACACACACACACACACACACACACACACACACACACACACACACACACACACACACACACACACACACACACACACACACACACACACACACACACACACACACACACACACACACACACACACACACACACACACACACACACACACACACACACACACACACACACACACACACACACACACACACACACACACACACACACACACACACACACACACACACACACACACACACACACACACACACACACACACACACACACACACACACACACACACACACACACACACACATACACATTGAAAATAGAAAATCGTTCATTAACTTGATAAAGATCACCAATTTTTGTATAATAAAAATAAAGACCATCCTCGTTTTTTTTTCCCTTTTCTTTCGTTTTTTTTTCCACATTTTTTTTTTTTTTTTGGATTCAAAGCAAATCTATCAGAGACACGATTTGATCTTGACACATTTTCTTTTTATGCTTGTGTTCTTTTTTTCTTTTTCTGCGACAAAATATTCACACACACACACACACACGCACACAAATAATAAACATACACACACATAAACTATGAAAAGTATAAAAAGTATATGGATTAAGGCTAAGGGATTTTAACTGTAGTCGTTCATAAGACGTATAAGACATTTTCTTCTACTCAGCTGTCATCTTGGTATACAAGATTTACAAGAAACTAAACAGAAAAAAAAATACACACACACACACACTGACATAGTATAAGTGTGAGAGAGGAATAGTATGAAGACATAAAAAAAAATGTATTAGAAAAGAAAAGTGAGAGGGAAAAGGAAAAGGAAAAAAAAAATAAACATAATACCTACCCCCCCACGGATATAAAATAAACGGGCGCAAAAAAGAAAAAACGTAAAACCCCTAAAACCAAGTCCATCCATCAAAATGTAAAGTTCTTACGTAGTAGATGGATTTTTAATTCTTGTTAAAGTGTCAGAGTGAGTGTCGTACGGATTAGATCTTTTGGTTAAGATAAAAAAAAAAAAATAGAAGGAAAATAACGAAAAAAAAACAGAAAGAAAACAGAAATCGCATAAAACATCATTTTGAATTGGACATTTTTATAACTTCAGGAAATAAAAAAAAAAATACAAAAAGAATATTTTATAATATTTTTTTTTGTTTTTTCTAAATAGGAAAAAAAAAATAAAAAGAAAAAAAAGGAAAGGATTTTCTATTTCAAAGGACAAAACAGTTTTTTTTATTTTTCTCTGGGTTTTTTTTTTTTTTTTGATGAATCTTTTGAAGGAGAACCTTTTGTGTCGTTTAATTTTAAAAGTTACGTTAAAATTAAAAAAAAAAAATGAAATAAAAATAGATGAAAGCAACAAAAAAAAAAAAAAGGATTAAGACGTCAAGAATTACGCATTTTTTATTTGAAAAAAAAAACAAAAAATTTTTTATGATTCTCGATTTTGTTTTGTAACATTTTCCTTTTTTTTTTAAACGATTTTCTCACATAATTTTTACTTATTTTCCTTATTCTTTTTTTTTTGGCAAAGCCTTACGAATGTGTTTTTCATCAGCAAAAGAAAGAAGTAAAATCCGTTATCAGGTTTCAATTTATAATAAACAGACTTTTAGAATTTAATTTTTTTTTTGTCTCGTTTCAAGAAAAAAAAAACGAATTTTTGTTTTTTGTTTGTATTCATTCTGTTTAAATTTTCCAAGAATCTTTTTTTTATTGTGGAATTAATGGAATTTCAATGGAATAAATGAGTTCTTTAAATTCCACAGAAAATAATTTCAAATGTTTTCAATTTTTACAAATTAATTAAAATTAAATTATTTGTGTACAATATTCTGAGTGTTGAAAAAAAACAAATCATTATGCACTCCATGGATTAATTGTTAAACTCAATTTTCAATGAACCCTTGACTGAACCCTTTAAAAATATGTAAATTCTAAAAGTACTCTTTGCTTAACGTAAAAAAAAAAAAACTCTTTTCAAATGAATTGATCAAAATCCTGTTTTTTTTCCATTTTGTCCATTTTCTCAATGCCTTTAGGAAAATATTTAAATTTAAATATACATTTCTCTTGCCAAAAATTCAATTGAGTTTCGATGCAATTTTCAACAACAGAATAAAACTAAAATTTGGACAAAATAAAGAAAAAAAAAAGGGGGACAATATAATTTATATAAAAAAAAAAACACACACACAAAAAGAAAAATCTAAACTAAAAAGGGATGTTTTTCTTTCATTTTCCTTTCTTTCTTTTTTCTTCCCCCGTCATCAAATACCTCTTTATATAGCCTACCTACCCACATAAACATAGAGAGAGAGAGAGAGAGAGAGGGAGAGACAGTGAGCATAGTAGAATAACACAAATAGAGATAAAATTGGTTATAGATTGTCTGATTGATCGAATTTGAATATACGATTTAAATGAAAAAGAGTTTTCTTTCGTACGTCGTCTTTCTTCTTATAATTCAAAAAAAAAAAAAATAGGAAATAAAGAAAATAAAGGAAAGAAAAAGGGGGAAAATTTTCATAAGAAGAAGAGAAAGAAAAAAAAATACAAAACCTAACGTAAGTAAGTTTAGTTAGATACAAATGCAAGTCTTATTTTATTTTTAGATCTTCTGTAGTTTTTTTTCTTCTTAAACCTAAGGAACAATAACAACAACAACAACTAGAGTGGGGTAGTAATTCGGGTTGTATTTATACTGATTGAATGGTTTGAGGAAGACAAGGGACTTCAAAGTCATTCAAGTCCATTCTACATAAATTCAAAAAAAAAAAATGGTGTTAAGGGTATTCAGACCATTTTCTATAATCTTTATACTTTGATAATATCAATGAATGAGACAATTTTTCCCTTTATTCATTCCTTCGACTCTCTTATATAGATTTTTGTTTTTTTTTTTGCTGGGATTACCTAAATTCAGTGAAAAACACAATTTTTTTTGTTTCTTTTTGTCATTTCTACTTTTGTGTTTATGGACGGAAACGAAGAAGCCGTATACATTGAAGAATAAAAATACGATTTACCTTCTGTACTTTTTACTTTATTTTTTCTATTTACGTTTTCATTTTTTAAAGGTGAACATTTTTTTTTGTACCAACACGTAAAAGGTGCAGCATTCCGATAGTGACGCTTTTTTTTCTATCTTTTAACTTTTCGTTAAATTAAAACAACTCAACTCAACTATAAATAATTGAATATTTGTCTTTTTCTTTCTACGTTTTAAGTTTTGTTTTAAAAAAATTTCTAACAAAAAAAAAAAAAAAACGAACGAACGAACGAATAATCTTACGATGACGATTAACAAGAGAAATATAAAATTGATCTGTCATATTTCTACCTGAATAAAACTCTTAATAAAAATTTATTTTAGTTTCATAATCGTTTCTTTAAAGAATTTATAAAAAATACGGCAATAAATAAGATATAAAAATATCAAGATAAAATCATAGGAGAGACAAAGAAAGATGAAGAAAGACAAAAGAAACAACAACAACAACAACAAAAACTAAAGCAAACATTTTGCTTTAAAACTGTCAAGACTTTTGATTGTTTTTGGTTAAGAAGAAAAAAGGCAAAAACAATACAAAAAAAAAATGAAAGCTAAGAAACAAAAAAAAAAGACATATGGCCGCCTACTGATTCAATGTGAGTTTAAAACAAGAAAAAAAATAATTTGAATTAAATCGAGTATTATTGTACACAAGTGCATGAATTATTAGTTAGATGGCATGGCGTCTTTACACGGCAGGCGGGCGGTAAAATTTTTTTTAATACCAGATGAACGAGTCACGTATTTTTTTTTTTTTTTTTGATATCGTGTCGTGAATTCATAGATGCTTATTTACTGATATAACTTCTTATATAATTTTTAATCTCTTTTTTACGTAACTTACGTAAATTTATGAATAGCCAAAAGACTTTAAAACTGATTATTTGTACTTATGAGATCAATGATCAATATAAGATGATTTTCTGTAAAAATCTGCAATCACAACATTTTACTTTAACTCTTGTTACTCTTGTAACTTTTGTTAAATTGATACACAATTCATAAATGCCCATATAAAATCTGAAGCTATGGAATTTATTATAAAAAATTTACTTTTATAATTTTTCCAACTAAATGTTGGTGTACACATTTTACACTTTTTTATTCCGATAGTTTTGTATTCCAAAATAATTTCAATTTATTTTTAGCAATGAAATTAAATGATCGAGGTTTTTTTTTAAAATCAAAAATCAGTAATAGAAACATTGTTGATAAAATAATCTGCATTAAATCAAATTAAAACTGGGAAAATTCCCAAATATTTACCCAAAAACAACACAACGGGAAATTAAATTTTTTTTCTTTTATTAGAAATTTTTAATGTTTAATTATTTTTTTTGTTTCAAAAAATAAAAAGAAACTAAAAAAAATCATTCGTAACCATAAAAATCTAATGGATTTTCCATTAAAATTTTAGTTAATGTAAATACTCGTCGTAGTTGATAACAAATACGTATAGAACAATGAGTTTTCTTTTAGAAAATCAATACACATTTTGCATTAGAATTCAAATAGAAAATGAAAATAAATTCTCCAAAAAGAAATCTTCAAATCTGTAATTATTTTGTGACCTTAAAAGGATTCTATAGCGTGAAAATGGTGACAATCCGTCCATATGGGAGCACTCACCTAAGAAATTTTAATTAATAAAAAAAGAAGATGTCTCATTAAAAATTGCATTTAAAGCTTAAAAAGCTCAAAAATCTAGAAATTTGAAAGTAATTCATTTTGGAGCGTGATAAATTTTCAGATTGACGTCATAGAAAATGGTGTGTTGAAATATTTTAAGAAATTACAGTCACTATGAATGTCATTCATTACTTCCCATATATGAATTCTCAAATTGAAGATTACATTTTTGAATTGAAAATCTTAAAATTAAAAAATTTTAATTGATGAAATTCTATTTTTCAATTCAAATAGAAAATCAAATCAATTAATCTTTGTAATCTTTTGATTGTACAAATTAAATGTAAAATTGAGGTAACAATTTCAACAATAGAAGAAACCGAATAAAGAATCAATAAATTTATATGTAATAAGGAATAATTCCCTAAACATTCTATATTTTTTCCACTTGCTTTAAATCAATTTTTCTGTTATAGAAAATTTTCCCATTTTTAGTTTTAAAAGTCAATAATTTTTCACTTATTGAAAAGGATAAATGAAAAGGATTTTTTACTAATTTTGAATATTTGTAAATTTCAAATATATTTTCAATATGAGATTTTAGAATGTTTATGGAATGATACGTGACAGTTAGATAGGATGGTTTGGTTGGTGGTATGATGACGTGTGTTGTTACATTTTCATAATTTATAGAAAAGATTTGTATGAAATTTTCAATTGATATTTTTCCATTCTCATGATGAGTGTTTTTAAGGGTGTTTATTTTATTTAGGTGGGTAAAAGGCAAGAGTACAAAATAATTTCTATTGTATAACATAAAATTTGACAAGAGTGGATAACTTTAATAGGTTGTTAAAACTGACAATAATATTCAAGTAATATTGAAGTCATGTTGTGATGACATAACGCATTTTAATACACGAATATCAATTATTTTATATTTTCATTCTATTTGAGAACTTCCTACATTTTTATGTTTCATATTTTAAGGGTCAAAAAAAAAATCCAATTTTTATTTTGTGTAGAGAAATAATTGGTCTTAATGAATGATCGTACGTCTGATATACAAAACCTAAGGGAATTAACAAACAGAAGTTTTTCTACAGCATAATAATAATAAAAACTGAATCAATTGAAAAATTCTGCTTTCAATTTGGTATTGAACAGTTTTTCTTTTTCCTTTATTATTTAATAACAGATTTCATTTATTTATATAAATTTTGGGTGTGTCAATTTAATAGAAGACAAACGCACGCATTTCATTTTCATTTTCATTTTAAATCGACATAATCGTCAACATTCCGATCATATGTTTATAAAAATTGATAGAAAATAATTTGACAAACGTATACCGGTCTTAACGATAATTCATTTTTGGACCTCATACAGTGTTTCTTTTTAGTTGACGTTTCGGTACTTTTTTAACACACACAACAACAACAACAACACACACACACAATCACACACACTTATACAAAATAAAACAGATTCCATTTCGATATTCTTGATTGAATATCAAATAACTTTCTTTTATTTCTCATCAAAAGAAAAGAAAAAAAAAATTGTCATAAAATACAAAATAAGAAAGAAAGAAGAAAGAAAAACAACACCAACAACAACAAATACTCACGAATCTCATGCTGGCATTTATTTTTGAAAAAAATAAAAATAAATAAAATAGAAATAAAAATAAAGAAACAATCAAAATGAAATTCATATGTCATAAAAAAGAGTGACAGATTTTATTGAATTTTAATGTATAATAAATACATGAAAAGCGTGTGTCTATTTCACCTAAAATAAATAAATTTTCTATATGTTTGTGTGTGCCTGTGTGTGTGTGTGTCGGTGTGGGTGTGTGACCTAAAAGGTAAAGTTTATCTTCTGTAACTTTGACTCTATACTTCAGGCAGAATGAAGTTTTTTTTCTTTTGAGTTTTAAAGGAAAGAGAAATTTTATTTATGCAAAAAAATGCATAATTTAATTTAGAAATATGCTTCCATTGTCTCCTCCACTGTCTCCTCCAGTTTATGCACCCAACAAAACATATTATTAGACATCAGAAAAAAAATAAATATTAGAAAATTTATAGAGATTGATTATTTTTTGTTGTCATTGACAGAAGAGTGATATGTGTGGTTTACTCCTATTTTGCACGCGTACGTTGGTCGGTACATCTGCACACCCAAATACACACACGCACCGATATTCTATTGAGATTGACAGGAAACAATAAAGAAAAAATAGGAAATCTCTTTGTTTCAATATAAATTTTCTTTCTTGTCGTCATCTTAAAGGATGAAGGAACGTACTTTACGTGTATTACCTATATGTCAGAATATGTGTGTATTCGTGTGATTAGACGATGTGAAAATTCTCATCTTATATTTGTCATTTACCATTTTCTATTATAATTTTTAACTAAAACCAAAAATTCTATTTTATTGATTTTTATTGATTTTATTTGAAGATTTTTTCTTTTGAACTTTAAAAACTAATTTATTTTATTATTTCTCTCTCTCTCTCGCTCTCTCTCTCTACACACTGGTTTTTATATTTTATTATTGAGTTAATTTGTTTTTCTATTTCATGTGAATTTTATTTTAATGAAAAAATCGACAAAAAAAAAATTGTTTTTAATTACAAAACAGAAAACAACAACAAAATATAATAAAGGATCAAAAAAAAAAACGCAGGAGGGAAAAAGAAAAAAAAATAGAGAGAGAGAGAGAGAAAAAAGAGGAAAATTCAATTAAACAAAAAATTATTTTTTAGTCCTTTATTAAATTTATCTTTGTGATTGTTGTTGTTGCTGTTATTTTTTTTAGCTTTTTCCAAAAAACAAAAAAAGCCAGAAAAAGTATAAAAAATATAGTTAATGGAAAAATATTGTGTGTGAATTACAAACAACAACAACAACAAATAACAAACAAACAAAAAAGGAACAAAAAATGAAAAAAAAAACAAACTCGATAGTCTCTTAAAATTTATTAGCAACAACAACAACAAAAATAATCCCAAAAAAAAAATAACGCAAAAAAAAAAAAATAATTAAATTAAAAAAATATAGAAAAAGCAGCAGAAGCAACAACAACAACAACAACGACAACAACAAATATTCAATTTTGGGAAAAATTAAAGGGGTGGGGGTGAGAAATGTTATTTTCCAGTGCTGCTGAAAAAATTAATACAATTTTATATTTCATTATTTCGGTTGAGCTTCAATTTTTTTGTTTTTTGTTTTTCTGTTTTTATTTTTGGTCGATAATAAATAATTCAAAGCGCGCTCGAATGAAAATAAAAAATGTTTGAACTTTTTTTTTTTTTTTTTGCATCGCACCCCAACCAACTCACCATATTTTTTACCAAAAATTTTTTCATTTCATTCCACACACACGGGAGTTTTTTTTTGGTTGGGCAAAGAAACTGTATCGTTTTGAATTCAAAAATTTAATTTAATTAATTTCGATTTATTTTATGGAAGAAAAATGAAAATCTTTATTAATTAGGAAGGGGGTGGGATAGGTGGTGGAATGGGTAAATATTAGGGGATATAATGTGAAAAACACAGATTTTTAGGTAATGAAACTTTTAAGGAACAGATTGTTAAAAGAAATTCTAAATATTATTGAGATTTGATGAGGAATCATTTAACTCTAAGTGTTTTCCACATAAAACACAAAATTTATCTTTTCGATTTTTTTTATATCCTCAAGAGCAGGCGACATTTTCTTCTACTACGTGATATTCTTTCTCTTTCTCTTTTCGTTTCTTTCATTTTTTTCGTTTTAAAGGACGAATAAAAATATAATCTTTTTTTTTTTTTTTTTCCAAAAAAAAATAAAAGAGAATCGAAAAATTTTAAAACAAATTTAAAAGAAGAAGAAAAAAAAATGAAAAATCTACGACAGTAAAATACATTTGTTTTCCGGTAGTTATGCTATTGTTGTTGTTGTTGTTGTTGTTATTATTGTTGTTATAAACGAGAGATGAATGTTTATAGCACGACGATAAAAAAAAAAAATTTTAAAGTTTATTATAAATTTTTCCATTCGCATAAACCAAACCAAACCAAACCAAAATCAAATCAATATTATTGAGAAAATATCCTCCATATAAAAATAATATCCTGTCTCACACTTTCTATCATTCTCTCTCTCTCTCTTTCTCTGTCTATAAATTTAACGTATACAGAGGATTTATTATTTTGTGTATACGATTCAGAGTCTGACGTCACGAACATCAAATTTTTAGTCGGGTTACATTAAATATTTTTATGCAATAAAATTTTTTTTTTTAAAAAAATCTAAGTACAAAAGAAATAAAGTCAATTGTAATTCAATATTTTTCCTATAAAAAAAAAAATGCCGGACTCAAACATAGTTCAGTTATTTTCTTAATACAAAAGTGAACGTCTGATCATATAACTTTAATGGTTTATTTGGTTATCCTTATCATCTGGTAAAAGCGTTTTTACCACCAATATCTTTCTCTGCGCTTAAAGACGAAGACCACAAAATTTATATAAATAAAATAAAAAGGCACACACACACACACACATTAATTTTACATTGGCTTTTGGCTTTGAGTTTATTCATAAATAATTCAAGAATATATTCCATAGCCAAAAAAAAAAAAGAAAAAGGAAAAATAATCTGAAGTGATAATGTGTGGAACAGAGACAGAACGAGTAATATTTTATCAAACACGCGTCTTTATAACATTATTTTTATTACAAAATGCATTTCATTTTTGTTTTTTTTTTTTGTTTTTTTCGCTCCCATTTTTGGGTTCTTTCTGGAGAAATGCCCGAAACGTATCATTTATTTATTGCAATATGTTTGATGGTTTTAAGATTTTATCACAGATAAAAAAAACCAAAAGTAAGAAGAAGAAAGATTTTTGTTGCATCATTGGAATTTTTTTTTTTTTTATTTCAATAGATTCAACTTGAATATTTGAGTTTAGCTGCATTTTATCTTCTATTGGTTTTTATTTTACTTTTTTTTTTTGACCAATGAAATATTAATGAGATGAAATATTTATTATTCCGTTTTTACTTCTTTTAAAAGAGAAAGAAAAAAAGGTTTTATTTATTGGTTTTTAGTGAAATAATTCAGAAGAATAAATTTAAATATCGGCCATTTTTTTCTGTATTTTGCTTTTTGCTTTTTGTTTCACATTTCAAAATTTCACAAAATCAGCTGATTTACAGAATGAAACAAAAAATGAATAATTAAATTTATTTTATTAAAATGAATTTTTTATTTAGATTTTTGCTGATATTTTAGAAATGATTAGACGTCAGCTTTAAGCTTACAATTTTAATGAAGAAAAGATTTTTTTATTAAAAAAATCTTAATCGTTTTAACTAAATTTTCATTCTTGATGTTTCTTAAGAATATTTTCTTATAAAGAAAAGTTTATCGTATGAGACGATTAATTTTCCAATAATTAGAATTATATTATAATATATAAAAAACCTTTCAAATGTTCTTCTATTCGTTATTTGCATCCTTTTTTTTTTCTTTCTTTCTTCAAATTCTTAAAACATTTTTTTCTTTACTAACTGATTCTTGTCGTACAACAACAGTAGACATTTCACAAAAATTTCTATAAAATATATAAAAGATAGAGAAAGTGAGATAGATGATAAATGTGAAAGAGTAAGGTACTAGGTACAGGGTATGAGAAATATTTTACCATTTAATAATTTATACGAAAAATTTCTCTAGCCCTTTAATCAAATTAGAAAATCTATAAAGCGAATAAACGTAAGACGTTATATATTTTAAGGATTTTGAACATAAAATAAAATAAAATAAAAAAAATGGAAAATGGTTGTGTAAGGACGTAGGGTAGGAAAGGGTGGATGTGAAAGAAAGGGAGAAAATATTTATATAATTTAAGGTAAAATGAGTTTTAAGGGGCAAAAGGAAGAAAAAAAAAAAAAATGTTTCTAAAATCGTGAATCTTCAAATTTTGGTAGATTTTATATTATGAATTTTGTATAACTGTACAAAGTCAGCATAATTTAAGACCAATAAATTATATCAGTGTTTTTTTTTTCTATTTATATATTTTGAAGACTTATATTCCTGATCAGATCAGATCAGAATGAATCTTTATTAGAATTTGTAAATATTTTACAGTGTTCGAATGTACTGAACGCCATTCTGGTACAGTATTTTATGTGTGTTCGTAAAATAAATCCTTTAGAGAAATCTATGAACGTTTAATACGATTTTTCACTGAATTTTAAATCTTTTGATGTTATTTTTTTTTTCCTTTTCTTTACTGAGAAAATAAATAACAAAAATAGAAAAAGAAGAAGAAGAAGAAGAAGAACGTAAGACCTAATCCTAAATTAAATTTTAGATTATTTAACGATGTGAATTGAAATAATTCGTTGCTTTACTTGAAAAAAAAAAAACCCCCTTTTTATTTTTTCTATTGAAAATTTTGGTTTTATTATTTCTGTGGAAACTGTGAAAACTAACAAATGAAAATACTAATAGTGAATCATGCCAAATATTTTTGTTTAATTCATCTTCAATGAAATTAATAGAATATCATTAAATTCCTTTTATTGGAAATGCGCGGGGCGGGGGGGAGTGGTAGGGAAAAAATATAATTAGAAAATTCGATAAATTCAGTTTTTTTTTTTCTCATTTGTTTTTCAATAATTTCTAACAATAAAGAAAAACGAGAAAATAATAGAATTTTATTCAAATTGATTTAATTAGAAAAATTTCTCTAAGTAATTTTTCTTTCATTTTCATCAATTCAAAGAAAAAAAAAAAACAAAAAAAAAAAACAAATAGAAAATTGAAAGAAAAATTGAATTGATAATTTTTTTTTTTTTTATTCTTGTTTCTTAATTAAAAATAAATAAAGAAATTTTATTGGGAAATTATTTAATGGAAAGAATTTATTATTAAATTAAAGATGGTTACCAATTTATTTATTGGGAAGAAATAGAAAATAATGTGGTAATAATGAAGAAGTGGATCTCGCGAGAGGATCACAAATTACATTCCGTTAGAAAAATTAATAATTATAATAACAATAACAACAACAAGAATAACAACAGTAACAACAACAACAACAAAAAAAAATAAAGTGGTCACTAATGACTTTGACAATTAATAAAAGAAGAAGAAGAAGAACTAAGAAGAAGAAGAAGAAAATCAAATCATAATTTATCTTCATTGGTCTCAATCTAGAAAATCAACCTCATCGAACTCATACCATCACTCACTACCACACTCCGTCACCACTTCTTCCTTCTACCACACTCCACCTTCTAAAACTCATCATCATGAAGAAAAAAAAGAAAAAAAAAAGTCACTAATTGAAAAATTCAACCAAACCACCACCCACAAGATTTTTTTATTATTTTCCTTCTTTTTTTTTTTTTCTCCACCCCATTCGAATACACATTTTTATTCATATCTCTCTCTCTCTGTCTCTTTCTCTCTCTCTTTCTCTTTCTCTTATATTCCCCCTTTCTCTTTCTTTCACTCTATTGAATTACGGTTAGAAAATATCTTTGGAGATAAATGTAGGAAATAAGAATTATTATTGGAAAATAATAATAATAATAATAATAATATTTCTACACCAGAGATAGGAAAGATGTTGGACGGGGGGGGGGGGGGGGGGGGGGGGGAGATGGTAGAAATATAAATATATAAGAGAAAGAAATGAAGAAAACCTGTATGATAGAATGAAGGAAATTTTAGAAATTTTTTCTTGAATTATATAACGAACAAAAATAGAAAAAGAAAAAGAAGAAGAAGAATAAGATGATGGAATAAGAGAAAATAATAATAATGGGTAGACAGTGTGAGTGAGATAGAGATAGCGGTATTTTAGGTCTTATATTTCAACAAACTCATTAAGATATATTGAAAGATATATTTCTAAATTGATTCATGGGGATGTTTTCATAATTTCTTCTTCTTCCTTTTCTTCTTTTTCTTTTTCTATTTTTGGCATTTTTTTCCGTTAAAATATTCTAAAAAAAAATTTTTAAATTGTGAAAAAGAAAAGAACAGAAAATAATTAGGGTGGTTGGATTTTGTTGATAGGGAACAGTGGGGGGGAAAAATTAATGAATTTAATTTATTTATTTTTTCTCTCGTCAATATTTTCAACAATTTTCTTTTAAAATATTTTTCTTCGGTCAATTCAATATTCTTTTTCGAAATCTTTTTAGTCTTCGTCAGTTTAGGAATTATTGAAAAATTTGGAAAATTTTAGTTGGATTCAAGGGGAAAGTTGTGGAATAGTTGACAGTCTTGATGAGGAATTTTAGAAAAAATATTAACGAATTTATTTTTGGCTACATACGAACTTGAGATTTGGACACACTCGTGAATCAAGAGTACTAAAGACTTGGCCCCCAAAAAAGAGGATATTCAATGTTGGGAATTTTTTTTGTAAGCAAATTCTCTAATAATTTTCTTTTTCGAGTGAAATATTATATTCAGAATAATCTATTCTATATTTTGTTGTAAACCATTTCTGTTCCATTTTCTCTCTCTCTCTCTCTCTCTTTTTCTAAGCTATAAGTTCAACTCTTCGTTTCTAATATTATAAAACCTTTTCATATGAAATGAATGGGTGAAAAGAATTATTTTTCGAGTTATATATTAGAAGATATATTTCTCTATATATCCATAGACACCAATAAACATTAAAATAGAGGGCGAAAGTTTATATATTATGTGTATGTGTCTGTGTGTGTGTGTGTATGAGAGAGAGAGAGAGATAGTTAGAGTAACGTAAATTACTTTTTCGAAAAGTTTATGAATAGTTTTAGTTATGACCAAAAAGTTTTACGATTTATATTATGAATCCTACACACACATACACACATACAGCATAAATACACCCACACACACATGAACGTATAATTTTTAAAAAGGATTTACACATTTGTGAATGTGTGTATATATTTCAAATAGTAAGAGACAACAATATATACACACACACAGTCACATCCACACACACACATACACAAACATGTGACAGAAGAAAAGTTGAAAATATTCAACTTACAGTAATATAATTTTGGTTTTGTAATGTCGTATAAGGAAAATCTATATGACTGGAAAATGTACAAATGAGTTTTTCTTTTCTCTCTGGCTTTTTAATTTTTTTGTTTTGTTTTTATCTTTTCACAATAATTCTCCATACATTGCGATTAATGAGAGGCGAAAAATTAGAATAGGTCCATCCAAATCTGAACAAATAAAAGATGGAAAAGCTATTTTTATTCTTCTTCTTCTTCTTCTTCATTTATTTTTGTTTGTCTGTTTATTTATTTTCTGGATTTTCTATTTTGTCTTTTTCGTTTTGTTTCCTTTTTTTGTATTTTCTTTTTTACTTTTTGAAAAGTTTTGGAAGAATTTTTTTTATTTATTGTTTTTGGTTTTGTTTATTTTTGATTTTGTTTGTATTTTTTTTTTTGTTTTGAATCGTGGAAAATTTATTTATGCAATCAAAGCAAAAAATGGAAAAATGGAAAAAACGGAAAAACAGAAAATATAGGAAGACGGCATTTTCTATTTATCAGAAGTTATTTTTTGATGATTTCTGTGCTTAGAATTAATTAAATTGACTTTTTTCATTTGAATTTATTCGATTCTGCACTTTTTTTTATTTATTTCTCATTTACGAAAATGACGCATTATGGAAATTTAGTTAAACTCACACACACACACACACACACACACACACATATATATATTCACTGTTATTGGTTTTTCTTGGTGAATTCAAATTCGAATTTATGAATTTGAAGAAAAACAGGAAAATTGTATTAAAAAAAAAATTCTTTAAAAAGTCAAGACGAAAAAAAAATCGTTCATTTTATTTTCTAAAAGAAAATCAAATCAAATCAAATCAATCATTTGATTGATTGATAAATAAACACAATTTATTTTCATTTTATAAAAAAAAAAAAAGAAGGAAAAAAAAAGGAAAAGGAAAACTTTTTTTTTTTTTGTCTAAACAGGAAAAACGTAATCAATAAAGCCCAAAATAAAAAGCCTTTTCGAAAAATAAAAAAAAGAAAAAAAATATGAAAGGAAAAAGAGAAAAGTGAACAGAAAACTTTTCTAATAAAATTATTTTGGGTTTTTGCTTCGTCGTTTATTTTTATTTTTTTTTTATTTGGAAGCAAAATAATTTCACAAAGTTCCCAAATTTTAAAGTTGAGCAAAAATTCCGTAACATAAAAAAGAAAAAATAGAAACAAAAACTCAAAACCAAAAAATTTTATTTCGGAAAAAAAAAACAAGCCGGAAAATGTTGCAACCAAAAACAAACATTCAGTCAGACATTTAGAAATCCATCAAAAAAAAGGAATCCTTAATTGTTGTTTTTTTTTTTTTTTTTTCATAAAAGAAAACACCAAAAACCAAATCCCCTTCATCCTTCCCGCTAACCCCTCATTCAGTATTCCCGCAATAACGTTTGCCTCTTTTAATTTTTTTTGCATTTTATTCTCTCGACCCAAAATGAAAAACGAAACGAAACCAAAACATCTTCTATTCATCAAAACCACCACGAGAAATTCAGAATTTTTCACGATCAAACAGATGATGATGAAAATGATGAAAAACTTAATCAAATGAGATAAATCTGTGGTTTTCTATTTTCTATTTTCCGAACATTTATTTTTTTTTTTTTATTAAAAATTTCATAATAAAGATTTTTTTTTTGTTTTCCTTTCACATAAAACACTTTATGGGTCGTCTCACTGTGTCTGTGTGTGTGTGTGTGTGTAATTATTTTCGTTAGTAAAAAAACCAAATTTTATGCATCAAGAGAGAACGGCAACAACAACAACAATTAAATTAAAATTAAATTTAGTCAAGTGAAAAATACAAAAAAAAAAAAAAAAAAAAACAAAATTCAGGAAAAACGAAGAAAGGAAATTTTTTTTTTTTAAAAAAAATGCACAATAAAAAAGTTTTATTTGATTTGGTTTCGTTTTTTATTCTAATTTCAGTTTATTGTGTGTTTTTTTGTGTGTCTGTGTCTGTGTGTGTGTGTGTTTGTGTGTGTGTGGTATTAATTGGACCCTTTTATGGGATGAATAAAATTGAAATGGAAAATTATTAAATAATAAAAGTGAATTTTATAGAAAATTTATTAATTCTATTTTTTTTTTTCTGAATTGTAAAAAATTATATATATGTAATTCTAAGGGTTGTTGTTTTAGTTGTAGTTGTTGTTTTATTTGTTGTTATTGTTTTACTCATTGTTGTTGTTGTTGTTGTTGTTGTTGTTGTTGTGTTGTTGTTATTGTTGTTGCTGTTTTGTTATCCTACTTCAAAAATACGTTAAAATTTTCATTAAAGTTTTCTAGTGTTTATTTTCAATTTTACTTTGATGTTTGATCATAGAAGTATGTGTGTGTGTGTGTGTGTTTGTGTGTGTATGTAATTTTATAATATTATGATGTGCAATTAAATATTTTAATTAAATATTGGTTGAAGTGGTTTTCTTTTTCGTTTTTCTATTTTGTCTTTGTGGTAATGAATTTTATTGAGGAAAAAATTGCTAATTCGTGTCGATACAAAAAAATTTTAGTAATTTACTTTTGAATGATTTCAGTCCTTCAGGACAGCGTTCCTTAAGCAATTCGATTCCAAACCGACAATACAAAATAATAGATTAATTTTTAAATAAGAGAAATTCCACGTCATCTCCTCTGCATCATCTTTTCCATGGTCCTGTTTAAATTGACTGTACGACCAAATTCACTATGTGCGATGTGAAAAAATAGGAAAACTAAATATTTGAACTAGAACCTCGGAAATCACGTGATATCAACGAATAAAATTGACTAATTTTATCGAATTGTTAGAAATTACAAAGAAGCAAAATAAATTTATACAAAAACAGTAAAAAAAAAGGATGTAGAGAAAAAATTATCACACAAATCTTTTGTTCAACTTCAGGATAAATAAAATATTAAAAGTTGCTTTCTGCACTTAACCTCAAACACAAATATTGTAATTTTACACGATAAGATGAATATTTATAAATCGTTGAATTAAATAAAAAAAAATTATAACACCAATTTAAAAACGTTTCTTTTTCTTCCTTTGCATTCGGATACGCCATCTTAATTTTAATGTCAAGTTTCACGAATATTATTTTTAGACAGAAATTTTACCATTCACTCTATATGTCTCTCTCTCTCTCTCTCTCTCTCTATATTCATTTGATATATAAATTTTCTCTTTCACTCTTTCAGTTAGAACTTATGATTGCTTTAGAATGTTACATGAAATCGGACATTTTTGTTTTAAGTATTTTTTCTTTTGGTACGAATAAATTAAGCACACACACACACACACACACAAACATACACAAACACGTATTCTCACAAACACAAAAGGTATTATTTTCATCTAAATAAATTCTAATTAAATCAAAATATTAAAGTTTTACACGCGAATGCACAATAATGGTTTCTTTAACTACAATTTCGACCTTCACAAATCGATAAGCAAAACCTTATTTATTTTTTTTTTCTTTTTCCTTTACATTTTATGCTTAAATTTATTTTCTTACGAATAATCTTTTTAAGTATACTTGCCGTTGTGTTGTTGGCAGTTTTTTTTTTGTTTTGTTTTGTTTTTTGTTTTGCTGTCGTGTCGCATGTCAAAATAATGGGAATCAACCATTTTTTTTTTTCTTTTCTTGGTTCAACGAAAATATTAAAATATTTAATTATATATTTTTTTTTTCTTCCACCAACCATCGTCCTTTCCCTATTCTTACCTTTAGATTTAAATTATGTTTGTTTTCATTATTTGTTGTTTTTTTTTAAGATGACAATAAAAAATTTATTGCCTCTTTTTACCTTTTTTCCTTAAAGAACGCAAAATATATTATGTAAGAAAACAGAAAACATTTTATATTATTGTAAATTTTTAATGTCAATTTTTCCTTCAAAAATATATAAAAAAAAAATACAAAAAAATGTTACAAGAAGAACTAAAATGGAATGAAATGAATAATAAGAACAAAATCTTAAAATCCGCTTTTAAATTTCATTCATTTTCTTTCTTCTACGATTCCCACTTTTTTTTTTGTTTTCTTGTTTTCTTGTTATCGCTCTTCCTATTCGTCCTTCCAATGTATTTTGTGTTTAACTTTTTTTTTTGGTTTTTTCTTATTTTGTTTCCCTTTTCCGCGATTAAAGAACTTAACTTTGTGATGGAAGTTAAAAGACTTTTTTGTACAATTCAATAAAATGACGTTGAAGTACTTTAGTATCAGCTTTGCTTCATAATCTTACAATATTTTCCGTGTTCATTCATTTTTCTTTCATTTTTTGTCAGTTCCTTATTTATTTATAAAATTATTTCTTTCTATTTTTTTTTTGTTTTGCTTCGCTTTTCCTGTTGGTGGAAAAAAAACTGTTTTGTTTTCTTTTTTTTAAAAACTAAAATATTGATGAGAGAAATTTAAGAAAAAAAAAAGAAAATAAAAAGAAGAAACACAGAATATATTTTATTTTCTTATAAGTATATCTAGAAAGTGGAAGATTGTGTTTTTTTTCCTCCCTCTCCTCTTCACTCCTCTTATTATAAAAATCGTAAGCACTTATTCGTATATTTACAAGAGAGTATGTAGAAAGTTTCTGTATTAAACAAGCAACAAACGAAAAGAAGAAAAAAAATGGCATTCACATTTTCACTTATATTTACACTCAAACATACATACACACACACACACACACATACATTATACTTAAGTATTTTAAAGTATAATAAAGAAAGAACGACGAAAAAGTAGAGTAAGAAGAAAAAGAAAAAAAATTAAGTAAAACCTCGGAGAATAAAAAACAGCTTTTTGTATAAGCTTACATTAAATTTATTCGGATTTTCTTTTCGTTTGAATGAAATAAATATGAAGGCATGTTTTTCTCTTTTCTCACTATCTATCTCTCTCTGACTACTAATATTCTATTCAAAGATTTACAGACTAACTTTATACTTTTAACAGAGAGAACAGAGAAAATAAAAGGGATGTTTCATTCGTTTTTCAGTTTTCTTTTCTTTTTCTTTTTCTTTTTCTTTTTCTTATAAGAAGAAAAATAAAATAAAAAGGAAATAAGTAAAGAAAAAGATCCAGGCATTTTATTTGCTTTAAATAATAAATAAAACGGAAAAAAATGTTGTGAATTTAAATACAACACGAATGGCAAAGAGAATGAGAGAGAGAGAGAGAGAGAGAGAGAGAGAGAGAGAGAGAGAGAAGAAAGCGAGAGAGAGTTAAGATGAAAACAAAGAAAAATATTTTGAATATGTGAAATGCACCGAAAATTGCATGAAGTTCTTATAGTTTTTTTTTTTCTACTTGAATTTTCTATTCATAAAATATGAATTTAGAATTTTCTTCCGGACGATACAGTCGGTTGTGGTTGCAGTTTTCTAATGAATAATTTAATTGGATTGCAATTGGAATATGTATTGGGAAATAAATGATTTGATTTTCGCTTGAATGAATATTTGTATTCTTTTGTTTTTATTAAAAGTCAGATGTTCAGAGATTTTCTTTAGTTCTTAATTTTGTATCCGTTTATTTTCTGAAAATCGAGCAAATCTTTATTAATTTTAAAAGTGGTCAGATATTTCTTTGTACTGATCCTCCGTTAGGGGATTGTCTGATATTGGGACTAATTAAAAACTTGTCTAGTAATCTTGTCAAGTACTCGTCTTCAATACAAAATTACAACAAAAAAAGAAGATATTTTCTGAATTATTTCTCTGAAAATTAAATCAAATTAAAAGTCTTTATATTTACAAATTCACTGAAACATCTTATCTTTTCTCTTCAGACAAATTGAATGCGCATTTTTTTTTTATGATTATTATAAATAAGGTTGAGTCACCAAAAAGGAAAGAAAATGTGTACGCATAATAAAGAAAATGTTAAAATTACCATTAAAAGTCTAAACATGTTGGCAAAGTGAAGAATGTTTATGCACCAAATGACTCGTTACCCTCTTCCTTTATTTTTCATTCAATGATTATCATCAACAACACAACATTATTATTATTATTAAAGCAAAATGATACAAATCATCCCTTTTATATTTTCTTAAATCACCACAAAATAACAATTTTTTTTACTATCGCATCATTCGTTTATTGCCTAAAAATGCAAAATTTTATTGAATACCGAAAACAAAAAATGGCGCCACATTGTTTGGTTAAATTTGATTTCTTTATATTATTTGGGCAAAAAAAAATAAAAAAATAGGTTCCTTTATCTTTTATTATGATGCAGAATATGAATAATAAAGCAATCTTTAATTCTTCTCATTCCCCCTTCACATTTTCTATATTTATTTATTTTTTTTATTTTTTTATCTTTTTCTTTAAAATTTTTCCCATACTTTCTTCGTTTTTTTTTTTTTATTGTTTATTGAGGACAATATTCTTATCAAAATGTATAAAATATATTATTATTGTAAATGATCGTGAAACAATAATAACAAACAATATAAAAGAAAAATAATATTATAATAAAACGGAAATGATACTTAAATGAAAATTTATTGGTATACTTAATGTAATCAATCAGGTTCTAAGAAAATTAAACATACGCGCGACATTTAAGATAAATTTTCTTTCTTTTCAACTATCTCTCTCTCTCTCCTCTTACACATATACCTTAAATATATGTGTGTGTGTGTGTGTGTGTATGTTTTTATGTAATGGAATTTTCAAAGATTTCCATCATTTAAAATATTCATAATAAAAATAAATTGGCGTAAATTCCTTTTACTTATAAATTAATGACCAACATCTGATGAATAGTTTTTCTTTATGGATTTTCCTTTGATATTTAATATTGGTTTTTTTTTTTGGTCAAAAGTATTCCGTCATTTTTTAAAACGAAATCAGAATAATGTGAAGGTCAACCAAATATTGTGTTGTGTGTTTTTGTGTGTGTGTGTAAAATGTAATAATAATTACATTGTTACGTGTCATCTATTATTTTCCGGTGTACCTCAACTAAAAAAGAAATTTGTCTTTTTTCCCCTATACAGAAATGACGACACTTGTTTTTTTTTTAGATATTTATTGGTGCGATTACATATTTATGAATTCTCAATATATGAATCAAGCCAAACAATAAAATAAACGCACACACACACACGCAGGCTTAATAATAAAATATTGAAAATTTTCCACTTTTATTTCCCTTTTTTCATATTCCTTTTATATGATCCAAATAATTTTATTCTGATCAGAAAAAAAGGGCAATAAAACTGCTAGATATTTAATAGTGAAATGTACAAATTTGTTCAGTGCCTAGTCTACCTTACTCATTCGCATTCGCCCTCAGTTTGTTGCGTTCACTAACTCACGCATATTCACACTCACCATTTTTGGAACTCACATATTTATCTAGGCACTGATTAATCTATCAAAACAGTAAAAAAAAAAAAGATCATTTATGTTCACGCCAAAATGCGTTTTGTATTCTACTCACAAACTTTCATATTTTCATTTATTATGTGTGTGTGTGTGTGGGGGGGGTTGTTGTTGGGTGTTGGAAAAAATTGAATAATACAAATGTCAAACAATATAAAATAAATGTAGTAGAAAAATACTAGATTATAGTCTAGTGAGAAGTGAGAGAGAAAATAAAGAGAATTATGATTATTAATAATAATTATTGTTGTTGTTTACAATAATATTATATTTATATAGACATTTTATTACTTTGTTAAATGTTTATTCCCATTCCTTTTGTTCATTCACCCCCTTGAGGTGTTTGTCATTGTCACAATATAGAATGAATGGGACAGTATTGCCCCACGGGTACTATCAGTATAATATTTATCGATTAATCAATTATTACTTATTTAATAATTTTTTCCCCTCTATCCGCCACCGCCTTAATCAGATTATAAAAAAATGCAATCAGACTTTTTTTTTATTTTTTCTGAACTGAATGGAATTAAATTTATATTTTCAATTAGAAATTAACGATTGTGCGAAATTTTCTATAAACATTAATGTGAATATTCGTTTTGTCTGCGTGATGTGTTGGATACGATTTCTGTCTAAGAAAAAACAACTGTCTACACACATCTTTATGCTTCTTAAGAAGTAATTTTGTTTTTATTCGATTATTGTGAAAATAATCAAAACAATTTATTATATATTTTTTTCTTATAGAAATAAGAAACGCTCAGACAGTCTATAATTTCAGACATGATATTCACATTTAACAATTTTACACGATTAATCGAAAAAAAAATTTCCATTTACAGTAAACAACCAAAAAAAAAAATAGACTAATGTTTAATAAACTCAAGTCATTTTAATGTCTAGTCTTTGAAACGTATTAGAATAATATAAAAGAGTCTGAATAAATTATATTTTCCAACAATTTAACATCATTTTCTATTAAAAAGTAGAGCTAGGTATATACGGTAACTAAATTTAATACTTATGAGAAACGTCTTTTAATAAAATCAATCGCTGAGTTTTAAGTAAAAAAAAAAACCAAATCACATAACTTTTTGCTTATTCACATTATATCAGTCTCTTATTTTTAACCTCAACAATGACAAACATCAATTGTCAATAGTCAGTCAATATTAAAAAAAAACTTTTAAGACTTTTCACAATAACAACAACCACCAACAACAACAAAAGTTAAAATAAAGAATCGGGGAAAAATTCAATTTATCGTAAAAGAAAAATAAGTAAAAATTAAAAAAAAAAAAAGGAAAAAAAAAAACTGTCACTATAAAATTAAATTTTCCATTCATATGAAGGCACAAAGCAAATCTAAATAACAAAATATAAAACATTAAAAATAAAAACATACAATTCATCTTTATTTTTCACGAATAAATAAAATAAAAAATTATTTAGAAAAATGTTACTTAGATTAGCAAATAGATTGAAAATCAATATCCTTGACATCATTTTACCCAGTCCCCATTATTCTAATGTAAAAAGGTTTCGTTTTTCTTTTTCTATTTTCCTCTCTAACACCACCACAATCATCCTTATGATGCCACCCCACATACTACCAGACACAACAACAACAACTATATAGACCGCCATTTATTTTTTGTGTAATAATTCAGTGAATTTGTGGCACATTAATTTTTTTTTTTTCTTCTTTCCTTTTGCGTTTTTCTTTTTGGTTGCGTTTACGTTGCGTTTACCGTACTTCTCTCGATTTGCTATTTTTTTTCTTCTTCGTCTTCTTCTTACCTTTGTCAGTACCTATGCGAAGAAAAAGGAAAAATCAAGGGAAAAAAAAAAAGAATATACGTTTGAACGGTAAGACGAAGAAAATTCTTTTACATGAATAAAATATAATTTATACTGATGCGTTTCTTCAATGTTTGGTTTAAGAATTTTACGATTGCTTTCGATTTAAGTAAATTGGCAGATAAATATTAAGATATAAAATGGAAACCGATATTTTTCATCTATTTTCTATTTTGTCAATTATTTATAAATTCCTCTTTTTTTCCCCACCCCCCTTTAATATTTATTTTATTTTACTTTTGTTAAAAAAAAACAAAAAAAAACGATGAGAAAATCGTTTCCGATCAGAAAAATTATTATTGTTACATTTTAATGTTTTTTCTTTTCTTCTTCTTCTTCTTCTTCATTTTTTTTTTTTGGATTTTGATTTTCTGTATTTTCTTGTGTATTTTATTGTTATTTTTATGTATTTTTCATATGTAATATTTTTTTTATTCCCTTCATTTGTTCCCTGGAAAGAAGAAGAAGAAAATATAAAATACATAAAAGATTTTCTTAACTAAATTTATATTGAAGAAACCATAAAAACTGTTTAGGTATGTCAAGCCAAGAACATTATATTCTGTGTCTCCCTTTCATTTCTCCTTTTTTTTTTGTCCTTCTTTTTTTTTTTTTACATAAAAACCACATATAGAGAGGGAAACAAACAATAAAAACTGAAATAGAAAATTTGATTTTAATGTTAATCCAGATTTTTGTTTTTCTTTTAGTTTTCTCTGTTTCTTTTTTCTTCTTTTTTTTTTGTTTTGGGTAATTTAGCCCTTTCATTATACGAACTTTTTTCATTTTAAGCAGATGTATGATTTCTTTATTTTTAAACATGATTTTAGGTAGGAGACAGTTTTTCTTGTTGTTGTTGTTGTTTGGATTTAGTTAGATACAGGATGATTATTTTATGTTAATTATTATCCTTTTTAAAGGGGTTCCCTTGTTAAAGAAAATATTATGGGATTTTAGGAAAGACTATAAAATGTTTAAATAAAATTAAAATTCAGAAGTTTTAATTTCTAAACAAATATTTGTCTTTCGACATTCATCTCCTTTGGTTTGATTACACGATTTTTTTTTTTTTTAAATAAATTAATTGTTTCAATTATGGGAGACAAACAAAAAAGTCTACACAATGAAAATGTTAAGTTTTATATGAATTATTTTCACATCAATAAATTCATTCTCGTTAGAATTACAATGCAAACAAAAAAAATTTATTTCCTTTAATTAAAAATTGATTCATTTTTAAATCAATGCTGTAAAAAAATGCAAAAACAAAAAGAATAAAACGAAAAAAATTAACATAACAATTAAAATAATTTTATTTCAAATAATTTACAAACGTGAATAATCACAAATTAATTTCATAATGAACCGCAAAACAATTATTTGTTCTGTTATGAACGTACAGTAGTGAATTATTATTATGCTGATGGGAATTTTTTTAATTTTTTAATTTTTATTGTAGAGGGAAAATGTATAAAAAGTATAAAAAGACAAATAGAAAATTTTTATATAAAATATTCATTGAAACTTTACATTACATTTATTTTATTGTAACTTTAAATTCAAATAATATTTTGTAATTTTTTTCTCATTTAAAATAATAAAATAAATTGCACTTAAATTAACTTTAAACTTTTCTTTTCTTTTCTTTTTTAGGTAAGACGATAGAAACATCTTCTTCTGTTTATTTTTTCTTGTTCATCATTCTTTTCTGGTATGAAGAGAAATTAGAAATAAATTCCATATTTTTTCGAAGAAGTAAAGGAAATATTTATAGGTAAAAATAACGGAAAAACAAAAGAATATTTCCCCACGGTCAAGGTAAAAATGAAAAAACCAAACAACAATCTTCTTTAGCTTTATCATCTTTTACTTATTTTTCTTTTTTTTTGTGTTTTATTCTTATTAAGATGAAAAATTCAATGTTGGTTT
Organism: Pedicia rivosa; assembly: GCA_963082725.1. Lineage (NCBI taxonomy): Eukaryota > Metazoa > Arthropoda > Insecta > Diptera > Pediciidae > Pedicia > Pedicia rivosa. The sequence goes on from OY720152.1 coordinate 5,736,021, forward strand.
TTTTTTTTGGCTGTGTGTTTGTGGTGGCGTTGTGAAAATATTAAAAGAAGAACGTAAAGAATATCAGAGATAGAAACTTTTAGATTTCAAAAAGAACAAGATGAAGTTTTAGATGGAATAGAAATGAAGAGGTTGAAAAATTATAAAACGATGACTTTGAATCACGCGATAAAAAAAAAAATACCAAACCGTCTGAAATAAAAGATAGTTAAATCCCTAATGGTGAATGGGAATAAGGGAGAAAGGAATAAAATATTTATAATAAGAAACGAAACAAAAATATAATAATATAAAATATATTCTGCGTTCATCTTTCAAACACACGATTCAGACAGATGATTAATCTTAAGATAAACAACAACAAGTTGAGAAAAAAATATACTTTAAAAGTCGCCCACAGGACTCATTAATTTATTATTACATTTTTTTTTTTTTTTGTTTATTTCTTCTCTTGTTATATTTTTTCTTTCACCCCCTCACTCCACACAAACTTTTTTTTGTTGTTTAAATATCGAAATAAATATTGTGAAACAATTCACTCATCACTGTAATTAATTTATTTTTTTGTGAAAAGAAATAACAACAACAACAACAACTACAACGAATCAATTTATTTTCTAAACCAAAAGAAAGAAGAAAAAAAAATAGTCACATATTGCATTCTTAACTGCGTACTTTTGGTTTGAGTATCCTAATTCTTCAATTTCCTCATCTCTTATAATAATATTTCAGCCAACTTCTTCTTTTATTATCTGATATTTATGTAAGAGAAAATTCTTATATAGAATCGTTATTTAATGTGTCATTAAAATCACATAAAATTTAGCTACATATATCTGTCAATACACACATACTCTCTTCCACCCCTCTTCTATATAAACTAATGTATGTAATTTTATAAGGATTATTACAGAAGAGACATTTTTTTTTTTCCATTTCTTTATTTTTTTTTTTTCTAAAAATAAAATAATAATAATTCATTTTGTGATTATAAAATAAAATATTGAATATTTCTAAGAAGATGAAATAATTTCTAAGACGTTGATAATAATTTTATGTTTAAGATGAAAATGGATAATTGACATGCTGGGATGGGGAATGGGTTACAGGAAAAAAACTTCCATCAATGTTTTATTTAATGGTTTTCTACGAATTCCATTCAACTTAAACTAAGCTTAAATTCATTTATTCAGCAGTACCATTGTTACTTACGCTAAATAAGGATTTACATTTACTTTCATCAGTTCAATTCAAAAGATTTTTTAATCAAAATAATTTTGTTTAAAAAGTAGAAATTTTGATGTACACGTGTGTTGATCTTAGACTGTAGCAGACGTCATTAAGAATTAATAAGAAAAATTATATAATTTTTAGAATCAAACGCATACAAAATAAGAATTTTCAAAGGATTTACATTTTTTTGTTTTTTCATTCTGCCAAACCTGAAAAATTTCAGCGAATTCAAATTCCTTTTTTTAACCAAAAAAAAAAAAATAATTTTATTTTTGAAACGAAAGGTAGAAAAGAAAGAAAGAAAAATGAAAATCAAATTGATTTTTACCAAATATTATTATTTTTTCATCATTCTTCATTTTTCCACATTTCCACTCATTTTATTTTTTCCTCATTTTCCTTCTACATAATTTTCCACATAAGAACCAAAAATTTAATATTATTGCCATTAATTCGTATAATATAAATTTTCCTTCTTTTTTTTTTTTTATTACCAACCAAACCCATCATATTGACGTCTCTCCTACAATACACACACACACATATATATATATATTCTCTTCCTATCGTTGTCGTCGTTTAGAAAAAGTAGAAGAAGAAGAAGAAGAAAATGGTAAAGAAAAAAAAAAAATTAACATAAAAACAACATTAGCTTTGTAATATATTATTTTTTCTATATAAATAAAAATAATATCCTTTTTCTTTCATGTCTCTCTCTCTCTCTCTCTTTCACTCTCTCGCGCTTATTTCCCATTTTGCCACTTTTCTGTCTTGATACGAGGAAAAAAAAGAAGAAAGAACTTATTTGGTGTTGTTGTTATTTTATTGACACACAAGAAACAAAGTTAAGTTAAAAAGGAGTGAAAATCGAAAAAAAAAAAGGAACGAACGTCAAATAACAATAATAATGTTAGGTTAATTATCAACAATAACAACAATAGAAATATAGCAACAACAAAATTTAAATTAACTTTTTGCACGACAAATAAAAATAATATGAATTATGTTGTGTTTTTTTTTGTTCTCCTGTATTTTTCTTATGGATAATTTAATCAAAAGGAAAAAAAACAAGCTCCTCAACTAAAAATAAAATTAGAAAATTCATTAAACAAAAAAAAAAAAATAAAAATATTAAATAGGAAAAGTCAGTCACAGGAAATTAAATGTCTCTCTTGTTGCTTTCTTATTTATTTTTTTTTTTCCCCTTCTTTCTCTGTAATGAATTATTTTAATTTTTTCGCTACACTTTTGTTTTCATCCAATGAAACAAAAGAAATCAAATTTTCCTACATGAAGGGAGTTATATTTCTGGGACCAAAATGATTCCTTTAAGAAATTATTAAAATAAATTTTCATAAGTTTCAAAATCCAAATTTTCCTAAATATCTGCATCGTTTTAGTTGATTTCCGACAATTTTGTAGTTATTTTTTTGCTCCTTCTTTTCCTTTGTTAAGGAAATGTCAAAAAAAAAATATACAAAGTTAAATTTCCTTTTCTTTGATATAAAATTAAAATATACATAATAATGTTGTGGTGTTTATTGATTTCTTTATTCCCCACTCCCTTTTTTTCTGTTCTGCTCCTATTTAAAAACAGCAGGACATTAAATTAAATAATCAGAAAAATGAAAGGATTGTAATGAAGGTGCAAAAAAATTCCCTACTATATATATATCCAAGTCCGTTGTATGTCGTATTAAATAGTGTCCGGAAACTTGACCACAAAAAAAAAACAAAAAAAAAAACAAGGAAAAACAGGCAACAACAACAAAAAAGAAAACCTGGAGAAAGAAGAAAAAATATAAACATCAAAAGAATAAAAAGTTAAAATGAGAAAATTTACGGAAATTACATAAACATGAAGACATGTCTTGACTTGTAATTTATTTCATTTTCATTAACTTTTTACGCAATACATATACACACGCACACATATGCAATACAAATACAAACATACAATAAATAAAATTGACAATTATAATAATAATAATAACAACAAAATTTACAAAGAAGAAAGTTTCAAATTTCTTTCTCTTTTTTTTTCTCTCTCTCTCTCTCTCTCTTTCTCTTTCTCTCACTTTGAATTATAATAAAAGCCTAGAGTTTTCTATACATTTTCTGTATTTAGTTTCCTGTACTTTGAGTCAAATTCTTCTTTCCATTATTTTTTCATATATTTATTATAATAAATAAATACATGTTGTATATGGTCTACTCTACACTCTAACTAATATAATGGGAGTACAGTAAAGAAAAAAAATACACTGACTATTTCCTTATAATCCTTTGACATTAATATATAGCCATACAGATTCATATTATACTGTACTGTGTACGCACACAAACATTAGATAAAATATGGCATACGTTCAAAAATTGTCAGTAATATAATAATATGTTGTTTAAAAGAAAAATAAGAAGAGACAATTCCTTTTTTCTTCCTTTGTAATTTTTATGATTTTTATTATTTATTTTTTCCTTCATTGTAGAAAATTATATGAAAATTAGCATTTGATATGAAATGAAGAAAAAGGGATATAAAGAATAAGTGGAATCTCATAGTTTTAATATTTGCTTGTCGTATTCCAAAAGAAAATTTTAAATAAAAAAAAAAAAAAGAATGGGAAGAAGAAAGAAAGAAATTAAATGAAATGGAACGAATGGATAACTTTTTTTTTTGTGTCAAACGACTCAAGAATATATTTAACTTGACTGGAATTGCTTCTTTTTTTTTCTACGTTGTAGAGAAAGAAAATATTAAATAATTTTATTGCCAAATTTAAAACTCATTTTTGGAGAAAAATATAATAAAATAATGTATATAGAATAGAATGCAGAAGTGCATCACATACACACACACACATAGTGATATCGTACACACACGTTTATACTGCAGTGAAAAAAAAAATAGAATATAATAATAAGTTCGAATATATATGTTCTTTGCGGACTGGTCGCGTATGTCTAGACACGTTAAATTTATAAAAAAAAAAAAACATGGAAGTTATGAAAAATCATAAATCCTCGAATTCCACCCCTTCAAACCCCTTAACATATTTTTATTTTTTTTTTTCTCCACTATGCAGTAAAAATATGCTGCATTTTTTTTTTTGAAGTTTTATCAAAATAAGATAACACACCGGAATCAGAAGAGTAGCAGTAACGATTTAATTCAATTTTAACAAATCGATAAATATTTCTTTCGTCCATTTATTTCTTTATGAAAGAAAATCAAATTTTTAGTTTAATTTAATACGTCGTCTTAACAGTCCTTCCTATGTGTATCACGTGACAAGTTCATAAAGTTTACAGGAAAATCTATAAGATTTTTCACTTCAATATTAAAATTGTGTTTTGTGTGTTTTTCGTCTTCATCTTTTTTTTTTTTTTTCGTTTATTTTAATTAAATTTAAACGCGTTTACATAAATCCTTTAATAATTTTTTGTTTTACACCTTAAAACTATATTTTCCCATCCTTATTCCGTCTTTTATATATATTTTCTTTTCATTCTAATTCTAAATAATCTACTTCTTTACTATCGCACTATAAAACCTGATTTTCTTCTTTCACTCATTCTTACATCTTATAATCTTAACTTGTTTTCTGGTAGGTGAACTACCACTTAATATTTATGGTAACACGTTTCATTGTATGACTGAAGGTAAAAAAAAAAAAAGGTGTCTCCAGAGAATTTATCATATTATACTTTTAACCAAAGCATATAAGAATACTGTACTATTCCAATCTTATATACAAAAATATATTACAGCAGCTTAGATACAGTGAGATGGTTATGCTGTTGTTGTTTTCACTATTTTTGTTAGATTTTTCTTTCACCGAAATCTAGTAAATTTTTAGGGACGATATAAAATGGAAATCATTTCTATTTTTTTTTGTTTTCACCATTTTTCTTTCCTTTGTTTATCTTCTTCTTCTTATTCTTCTTTTGATTGAAAATAGAAATAGAATTTTTTTATAAAATTTATTATTATCTACGAAAAAATATGACAAGACAAAAATGATGAAATTAAATTATTCTTATAAAGGTAAAAATGAAGAATTTTTCTTAAATTTGTTGATTTGTATAAACTGAAGAATATGTTTTTTGACATTCGTTTTTGTTTTTCCTTTTATTGACACAAAACAGAATTTTTGTTTAAAAATTTCACTTCATTAATGAAATTGTACAATCTGCAATGAACTAAATTCATTCTATAAAATTAAACAGAAACTTTATATAATCGATTAATTATTATTTCACTACACGAAGAATTTCTATTAAAAATTAAAATAATAAATTCTCAATTATTTTGTGTTTGGCTTTTGTTTTCTTTTCTTTTCATTTTTTTTTTGTATGAATATTCAAATGGGGGGAAAATAGAAATCAAAATAAAACACAGACGAAATTATATTTAAATCTCTTATAATTCCACATTGTTTGGCAGTCAGTGGTTATGATACCAAAACACAAAAACAAAAACAAAAACGAATAAACGAATAAACGAATAAAGAATGAATGAAAATGGGAAGAAAAAAAATTAAATTAAATTAATAATAATAATATTTCTCAAAACCGTTGAGGAGACGACAACAACACCAACAATAATAATAAACACCCAAACCAAAAATTTACCAACAAAACTCCAATAAAATTTATTCAATTTGAATACAAAAATATGAACATTTTTCTTCTCTTTTTCATCATTTTCTCTCTTCACTTTGTGGAATTTTCTACTTTGCCATGAACTAAAAATGTAAAACTCACACCAAACGTCTCCAATGAAAACATTGAAAAAAACCAAAAACAAAATATGTAAATATTTAAATTATAGAATTTAGTTTTTTTTTTTGGTTGTTTTGTTTTATTTTTTAGTTTCCTTTCAAATATAAAAAATAATTTAATTATGCTGAAAATTATTAGCTGATGCATTTTTGAATGGCTTTTAGCTGAATTTATTAAAACAAAAAAAATTTTGTATAATTAAAAAAATAACAATGAAATAATAGAGCTTGATGTAAAATTCTAAATCTTAGTCCTTTTGTTTCCTTTTAACTTTTACCTTTTGTCCTTTAAATCTTTTAACTTTTATTATTTTTTGTGTTCTCTATTCAACCAATTTCTTTATAATTATTTTCTATTTTCTATTTTCAGTTTTCGATTTAAAAAAAAATAACAAACAATTTTCTTTTCTTTTTATTCCAATTTTAATTTATAGAAAAAAAATTACAACTCAAGAAAAACTTGTGTAAAAATTTTCTGCTTTTCATTTCATTTTACTTTCTGCTTTTCATTCTACTTGTTTGTAATTGTGATTAGAGATTATTATTATTTTTTTCTTCCAAATATTTAAGTAAAAATTTAAGTAATTAGAATGGAAAGAAAGAAAATAAGAAAATAGGAAAAGAAAATGTGAAAATTAATCGCATTTAATGATTAATAAATTCTCTTAAAATTTGGTTTTTTTTTTTCTTTTAATTTTATTCTTCAACTAATTAAAGTTACCGTTACACTATCAACAATTCCATCAAATTTATTTTTAATGAGACATTTTTCGTTACTTATCATAAATTAAAATAAAATAAAATCAATGACAAAATTACCACAAAAAAATATAAATTGCATCAAATCAATTAAAATCTGATGAAAATTGTTGTTACAGTAACGGACAAACTTAATAGAAGATTTTTCTTAAAAATATTTAATTCTTTTTTTTTTTTTTTTGCCAGAAGAATTAATTTTTTTATTCTACCAAAAAAGAAAAACAAAACCAATAATCTGCCTTATTATTATTTTAAAACTTAAATATGAATAAATACCAAAAACTAATAAAAAATAATAAAAAACATTTGTGGGCGTTAGTTTTGAACGGGTTTTGGTGTCCATTTTAACGAAATCCAATTGAAACCGTCCAAAACTGAGGCTCGCATTTGTAGCTGCTCAGCAAACAAACAATAAAAGTGCAAATTTGACTGAAGAAAAGAAAAAGAAAAAAAAACAAAAACAAAAGACAAAGAAAACAAATAAAGAAACAAACAAACAAACAAAAATCAAAAATCAAAAAAACAAAAAAAAGGAAGAAGGAACAATTTAATAACAAAAAAAAAACAAATAATAATTAAAAAAAATTAATTAATAAATTAATTTAAAAACAAAAAAACAATAACAATGGAATGAGAAACAACAATTACAAAATTATTAAAACACAATTATTTACCATGAACATTATTTTGTTTTAGCAACAAAAAAAAAATTATTCCAAAATGAAAAATAGAAAAACAAAAATTTATTATTCCAAATCAACATTTTTCTTTTTTTTTTTTTGGTTGGTTGGCACAACAAAAGAGGAAAAATCATAAATTAACGTTTTATTTTTTTTTTTTTCTGTTTTCTGTTTTGATTTCATTTAATTTAATTTCATTTTTATTTTCTTTCATTACATGTTGTGTTTTTTTTTTTTTTTTTGTTTTTCCACTTAACTTACTAAACTTGGAAAATCCAAACAACAATAAAAACTACAATTATAATTATTAGAACAAACAAACAATAAACAATTACAGAAAAAACAACAAAAATAAGGGAAAAATATTTTTGTTGTTTGAATTTTATTTTTTTTTATTCAATTTATTACATTAATTTTTTTTGTTTTTGTTTTTGTTTTTGAATGCAATTAAATATAATTGCAAATTGGATACATTAGACACATCAGTTAACTACATAGAATTAAAATTATATCTATTAAAACAAAAGAAACAAAAAGACAACAGAGTCTACTAAAAAAGCAAAAAAACAAAACAAAACAAAAGAAAAGAAAAGTAAACAAATGAACAGAATTTTTATTTTAATTTATTTTTTTTCTATTTTACTTTAATTATTTTTAACAAATAATAATTATTATTAATTAATTAATTTTTTAATCAATAAAAACAATAAACAACAAAACAAAAGAAAATAAAGAAGACAAGAAAACACTCAATAATTTTACCCACTTAATTAATTAAAATAATTCTTAAAAATATTTATATTTTTAAATTTATGTAAAACCAACAAAACGTAACAAACAAAACAAAAATAAATTATTAAATAAATATAAAAATTGTGTGAATTCCCCATTTTATTAAAAAAGTTTTAAATAGTGAAAGTGAAAAACGTTCATGTTTTGTTTTTATAATGTCATTCCGGTCTCTCCCGGCCCAGTAAACAAGTTGTTTTTTTTATTTAAAATTCGTTTGACAATCTAGTGAAATCGTCGATAATTAAATTAACGTCTGACGTTCATATGAAACGTCAATAATCCAGTTCATTCATGTAAGTTGTTAGAAACAAAAAAAAAAAAGAAAATATAAAACATGAAACAATTTTATATAATTATTAATGAAAAAAGAAAAACAAAGACAAAATCTAAACGCACATTGATAAATTAATTAAGAAACAGAAAATAAGAAAATAAATTTTCAAATCTGGAAAATCGCAACAAAAACATAAAAATTTCTTTAAATGAAAAATGGAATAACTAAATTCTCATTCAAATTTTTTTTAATTAAACTTTATAAATTAATAAATAAATAAAATTGGACAATGTGCGTGAAAATAAAATAAATTTTTTACTTTATTATATTTTTTTTTATTTTGGAATGAAAATAAAACAAAAATGAATCTTTAAAGACTTTTTTTTTTTTTATAATTTCAATAAAATAAATAAAAGTTAGAAGGGCATGCACATGCAAATGTTTTAATTTTTCTCTAGAAGATGACCAATAAAATTGTTTAAAAAACAAAATAAAGAAAGAAATTGGATTAAGAAAAAAAAAAAAAACAGAAAAATAAAAAGTAAACAAACGAAAATGAACAAAAAAAGAAAACTGTTGGTCTCTTCCGAAAAAATATTTCTAGATTTTTTTTTTTCTTTGTGTTTTACAATTCTTTACTCTAAATGTTGCCTCTTGTGAGTGTCTTAGATTTTTTTTTTTTTTTTTGTAAATAAATTAATAAGATTAATAATAATTATAAGAAAATAATGTAATAATTAAATAAATTACAGTTGAGTAGACTATGCTGAACGTATTGTCAAATATATTCAGAGTCGGAATGGAAAACGTATCGAATTTTTAAAATTCTCTTCTATTTATCAACAGCACGGCACCACTGTAATTTATTTAATTCCTTCATATTTGTATTTGTACTTTTTTTTTTTGTTTCTTTATAGAACGTCGCCATTTCTTTTTAGTTTTGATTTTATTATTTTTCTTTTATTTTTGTTTAATGATTCGTAATAAACCAAGAACAAGAACAAAATAAATATAATATAAAAATGCTTCATTTGTTTACTTCATTTTCTTTATTTATATTTGTTTTTATTCATTTTGTTTTTGATTTCTTTTTCCTTTTCTTTTTTTCTTTTTCTTTTTTTTTTGTCATCGTAGAAAGAAAACTTTAAGAAAACAAAAAAACTAAAACTTTCTTTTCATTCAATTAAATTGTCTTATGGAAGAAAAAAAATATGAAACAAAAAAATATTTTCAATTGACTGAAATGAAAAATCTACAAACAACAACAAAATCAAAATTTTTTATGCAAACAAAAGAAAAGAGTAAAACTTTCTTGTTGTTCCACTCTTCTTTTTCCTTATGAAGGAATAATTTTTCATGTTTGTAACTTTATTTTGTTATTAAAATGAAAATAAATGGTTACTGTTTTGTTGTTGTAATTTTTTTTATGGACAACTTAACTTCTACAATTGCACATTTTCTACAATTTTTTTTTTTTTTGCTTCCTTTATGTGAAAGATAAACTACCTACATTTTTTTAGTGTAGTCTATTATTTTCATTATTTTCTCTGTATTTTAGAAACTGACAACTGATCCAACCAAATGCAAAAAAAAGGAAATCTTCTCAACTATTTTTTTGTAATTTATTTGAAATTGTTTGTGCCTACTATGGCGTCTCCACTGGGCTTCTAAATTGCAAATTATTTACTTGCTATTTTTGTTTCATCATACAAAATAATTTGTACACATAAATATTCCTATCTCCCTCTTTCTTTCTTACTCTGTAAATAAAATAAAACTTTTTAAATTTTAGAAAATTTATATTAGAGATTTTTAAGTTCATTACAAAACAAACTACAAAAACTAATTTAAAGTAATTTTTTTTTTTAGGTTTTTTAATCTTTCAATTTTACTTTTTTTTTATTTTGCTTTCTCCTTAATTTTTGCAAAATTTATAATAAAATATTAAAATATATGGGATTGAGATATTTACAAAGTAAACTATATGCTCACTTTTAAACTAAAACTTAACTTATTAATTACATATAAATCAATATAATAATAATTATACTGTAAATGCTGAGTATGGGGAAGATGATGAAGAATTATGATGATGATGAATCCTTATAAAATATATTCAAGTTTATTTAAAAGATTTATCTATGGTAACTGAATGTTTATACAAAAATTATATATAACGTACTTCCTCTCTCATTCTCTCTCTTTCTCTCTGTTTTTCAAACTCTCTTGAAAAACTGTTAACTTAAATAAAATTAATGAAAACTTGTTATAACATAAAGTCAAAGTCAAACTCATCTTATTCTATATATACGGTTACATCTTATTTGTATTACTCATCTACTTTATATAATTATTGTTGCCATCATCAACGTAGTCATAGTCATCATCCAGAAATAGTAATAAGTTCCTAGTTTTGAATTTAAGTTTATATTATTTTATATTTAAATAAGGAAATGTTTACCTTAATTTAGATGAGTAGTGAAAAAGCCAAACGAAAAAAAAAATACACTTGAAAAAGTGAAAGACGAAGAATAAATCTTATAACTTTTATAGAATCTGAAAAGTTTTTATTTTTTGAAATTTTATAAGAAATTAGAAATGGAGGAAAATGAGTAAATTCGTGAAGGACTCTTTCAATTAATGACTTTTTTTTTTTTTTTAATTTAATTTTTTTTTTATTTTGTCTCTTTTGCATCATCATCATAATCATCAAAATAATCATAATAATAATTTAACATTTTCAACAATGGATTTATTAAAAGGAATCATCTTTATTTCTTAGATAAAATAATCCTGAATAAACCACAAAATGTGAAACAAGACAATGATAGGAGAAATAAATAAATAAGAAAAATGAAGAAAAAGAAAAAAAAAAAAAGCAACAGAGAAACAGGACAGTCGAAAAATTATTACAATTTAACGCGACCATTCTTCATCCCTTATTATGTTATATTTAAGAAAATCCTAGAATTTAATCAAACACAATTCTCTTCATTTTAATTTTATTTCATTTTCACAATCTCACCCCATTTTTTTTTTCTATTTTCTTCATTATTTTTTCTTTCTCTCTCTCTCTCTCTCTCTCCGTCTTTTGGCAATCCCTTTATAACCACCGAATATATTTTTATATACCCAACCCATATTTTGTGTTAGAGGATGAGTAAAGAAAAACGGAAAAGAAAATTAAGAGGCGAATATTTTCTTTTTCTTATAAGGCATTTATATCGCACGAATTTCATATCTTTCAGTTGTTATTAAATTAATCCTTCCACCTTTTAATATCACCGTTTTTTCCCATCTTTCCCTTTCCTTTGTTTCTTGTTTTTTTTTTCTGTGTGGTTTTTCATGTCTGCTGGGTAACTAAAGAATATACGTTCATTAACATTATACGTTATATGATATGCGTTATGGATATGGATGAATTTCTAACCTCCATATGAACTCACCTTACGTTAAACCACACAAAATACACACACCCACCCATACGCACATTTTATTTTATTTACCGAACATTTTCTTTTATTTTTATTTGTTTTTTTTTTCTACTTCTATTTCGTTTTAATTAACGATAGTGCGGAAAGGATGAGTTAAAGTAAGTCTGGAACATTAGAACAGAAATCGTGCTTACAGTTTTTATGTCAATCAATATTTCCCTTTTGGTCGTCTTGTATTTTACTACAATTTTTGTGTCTACATATATACACACATCAACAAGCTCCAACCATCTTTATAAAACATGATCATCATCATTGTCATCATTATCATTATCATTATCATCATCATCATTATCATCATCGTCGTCAGCGTTAGTCTTTACGATAGCAACAAATTTTTCGATTAAAACAAATCACTCCTGTTTTTAATGTTATTATAAATTTTGATTATTTTAATAAATAGAAAGAGAGAAGAAGAGAGACAGAGAGAGAAAGTGAAAGGGAGAAAAAGAAGATAAATATGGAAATAAAGACAGAAAACCAGAGGGACTAATCTCATAAAAAAAAAAAAAACAAAGTTAGTAATAAGAAAAGATTTCCACTCCTTTTTTTTATAACAAATAATTTTCTTCTTCGTTACTTTTATATACATTCCACCCCCATATCGCTGTTTATTTTTGTCTTCTTCTTCTTCTTCTTCTTCTTTCTTTTTAATGGAGCATCCCTTTTAAAGTCCTGTTTAATGGTCACAAACGAGTGAATTTTAATATCCGCTATCAGTCCCGGGACCTTTAACAGGAATATTATAAAGGAATGAACGATGCAAGGGAAATGAAAAAAATATAATAATGTCAATCTATGTCTCCTACCATTTCTCACACCCACGAACTTATATTCTTCTTTATCAAGATTTTTAATAACGCATTTTTTTTAATAAATGCGCACAGTAAATTGATCAGAAAATGGAAAAAAAAGAACTTCTTATCATCTAAGGGTTTGCATATAAATATAAATAAAGATTTATTTGACAGAGATAAATAATTGAAAGAAGTTGATTTCGGTCCTCTTCTTATTTTTCTTTAGCAAAAAAAAAAAAGAGAGGAAAATTCAGTTTTTTCGTTTATCGCGTTTATACTTTGGTTCACCCTGTCTAAGCTCTCTCTATTTCTGTCTCTTCCTTGTAGGCATCGTCTTTATATTTTTGTTTGCTTTTCAATTCCATTTTTTTTTCTAAATTGAAAATTCTAAAGTGGCGAATAGAAAATGTCAAAAGGTAAGAAACAAAAATATAAGGGAAGAGAAAAGAAAATTACAAAATGGAAATTAATTTTCAAACATTTGACCTGTTTCTATTTTTTTTTTTTCGTTTCATTTTTGCTTTGCGCCCAACATTAAAAGTGGGTTAATTGAATTTCATTTAGGAAAGAATCATTACACCACATATAAAAACTTGGAAACCAAAAGAGACAACCAAATAGCATACACACACATACAGTCAAACTTAAGCACCCGAAAGAAATAAGGGATGAAAGAGAAAATGAAAAAAAAAATGATAAAAAAGAAAAAGAAAGAAAAAAAAATTTATAAATGATTTTTTCGCGATGAAGTTAATTAAAGCGTTTTGATAAGGATTATCATTATATTTTGTGATATCACGTGGGTCTTCTTTTTCATTTCTTTTTTTCGCTATATCCGGCGTCATCAAAACACAAGAGAGAATAGGAGAGTCAGAGAGAGAGAGAGAGAGAGAGAGAGAGAGTGAAGAAATTTTTTTGTTTATGGTTTGACGTGAGGATTTGAATTTAATTTTTTTTTTTTTTTTTGGTATATGATGATAAGGAATTCATGGTGGTTTTTCATTAAGAGACAACCCCACCCACTTTTCTCAATTTCAATTATTTTTTTTCCTTTTCATTTTTTTTTTAGCTTGCTTCTTCCTTACTCCAACTTCTTCTTTCTTTCTGTTTTTTTTTTTTTTATTTGGGTATTTTTTGTGTGCGGTAAACAACGAACGAAGGCTAATGATGCAGGTTTTGTCGTTGTCGATACTGTTTTATATTTGTATTTGTAATTGTGTGTGTATTCGTATATTATATATTATCCTGATGATTTTTGGGACTATTAAACGAAGTTAATTTCGGATATGACAGGAAATCCTTTTGTGATAGCTATTAATTGGAACTAATGAGAATGGGAATTGTTACAAAAGTGGTTTGAGGTTTGATAATGCGGTATATTGTATATAAGAATATAAGAGCAGTGGGGGAAGATTTACAGTAGTGGTATAAGATTATATATACGGGTTGTAGAAATATATAGAATTCCTCAAGGGAAATAATATAATTATCCCATCCATGAAATTTCAAAAGTTCGAAAGGGATCAATTTATCCTTTTTTCCGGTGTTAGACATGCGGTGTTTATTTTATTTAGGTGAAAAATAAAATTGATTTTTACATAGAATCTAATCCGTTGCGTAGTATTCGTTGCTTAGATTCATAAAATGTTTGACGCTAAAAAGAAATTCTAATTTAAAGACGCTTTCTTGAATTTGTTGTTTAATAAAACGTTCAAATATAAATTGGGAACAATTTTAATAATTTCCTTAAATTAAAGTAAAATCGTTTTTCAATTATTTGCTTCATAATTTTTCGCCCACAGGAAATCATAAAACTTTGTTTTTTTTGTTGGTACCATTGATTAGGATGTAGGATTTTGTACATTCTATAGAAACAGTTAAATTGTTTTAAGTGCAGTCGGGCTAATGGAAAAGGTCAACAAAAAAAAATTGATCATTATTTTCGCTTTTTCTTTTATTTTTCTTTTTTTTTTTAATGACTTCAATTCGGCAAACCCTTCTTTTGGATGATAAAGAATATTCTTTTTATATAAAATGTGAAGTCTTTCTTCTTCTTATCTGTTTCCTCCCCCATTTCACAAATGGTTTAATTTCTTTCTACTATGAAAGAAAAGAAAATCCAAAAAGTAAAAGAGAAATTGTAGGATAAGAAAATAAGAAAAGAAACGCAGATTCCAGTTCATTATTAGAAATAAAAAAGGGGGCAAGAAGAAAAAAAAAAAGGGATTGACTTATAATACAATCGTATCCATACATACACACACCCACACATACACACACACACACATATATATACTGAAGAGAACGAGAAGAAACAACTTATGCGAACAAAATACAAAAAAAAAAAAAACGGAAAAACGAAAATCCTTAATTAACTTCTTTTATTTTTCTTTAAGAGAAAATTGAAAATTTAATAAAAACAAAAAAGAGGAAAATTCCCAATTAATAATTGGAAAAAAAAACCATTTTGAAAACAAATCGTCCAAATTTATTCAAGTATAGAACTTCAAATTTCAAGAGTATAGATCCAGCTGAAACTTTGATATTTTTATGATTTTTTTAAATAATGGAAAAAGTAAAATGTGTGTGAGTGTGTGTGTGTATGTGTATTTGATTTAAGAAAAAGAAAATCCAATAAGAAAATTATTAAACATAAAAAAAAGGGGTGATTCCCAGTACCGCAGCAACAGAAGAATAGAAAAAAACTGGTTAATGGTATGGAATGAGAAGGGTTTTTTAGGTTTATGCAAAAAGAAAAAGAAAAAAATTCCAAAGAAAATCGTATCGAGAAAAAGAATAAGAATGAAAACCTTTTTCTTTTTTTTTTTGCATGTAAAAGAAGAAGTTCACCACGGTTTGAACTATTCTAAGGATTGTAAATTTTCTCTTTTCTTCAAATATAATATTTATTTATAATTTATTATAAAAGAAAACTAAAAAAAAAAAAAAAACTCTGACTGGAAACTTCTAACCAATCTATTATTGTATGTATGTTTGTATGTATATATGTGTGTGTGTGTGTGTGTGCGTATATGATTTCTGAAGAGTTGTTTTTCTTTTCTTCAAATATTTATTAAAAGATAAAAGGAATGAGTACAATTATTATTGCTTACATAATATACCAAACAGTCATCCTTTATACATAGGCAACAGAGAACAAGAAATTTTAAAGGATTCTTCCTATAAACACACACACACACACACGTATATATACAAAAATAATAAAGGAAATAAAAGGGATAGGGGGTAGAGCGTATCTCATTAGTCGTTCGTAAATTTTCATGATTCTAACAAATTTTGTATTTCGTTTTATTTTGTCTCTGTTGCACGTTCAAGAATTTATATATTTGTTTTTTTCTTTTCTCAACTAAATGGAAAATGGGCAAAGAACAACAGCGTTTGACAAGAAATTGATATCAAAAAAAATATATATAAACGGAATAAGAGAGATGAGAGAGATTCTCTTTTTTTTTTTTTGTATAATTTAAAAGAAAAAAATAAAAATATAGAAAAAGAATTTTCAATTTTCATATGAAAATTTCCAAATTATTTCCCAGAATATAAAATGAGAGAATAATATTTCAACTTTTTTTATTATATACAATTTTTCTACATAATAATTTTTGCTTTAAACAATGAAATTTTAATAAAGAGATTTTTTCTCTCTCTCTCTCTCTCTGAAGAAAATATTGATTTCCTATAAAATAAATAAATAATAAATGCAGAGAAAATATTAGAATGTTCTAAATTTGTTTCTATTTTTAATTTCACTAAAGATGTTCTGACTGATTGAAAAGGTTATGTCTGATTCTAATGCAATTTATATTTAGATTCTGATAAAAATTTCATTAAACACAAAAAAGAATTTTTCTTAAATTTTACACCTTAACTTTTCTAAAAGATTCCTGTTGATCACACCCACTCAATGCATTCTTATAAATATTCAACATTCTTTATAATAATGATTTCTTGGTCATCATTAAATATTGTATAGAATGACTTGTGGGGTGAATCAATTGAATCACATATAATTAAATTTATTTGAATTCCATAAATTTTCGTATATTTTTTATTAAAATTTTACAACAAACAGAGAGAGAGAGAGAGACAGAAAAATATTGTGGAAACTCCCACACACCTAATTTTCACTATAAAATTTTAATAAAAAAAATGTTGTTTCTATCAATTTCCCCCCGTTCATATCCTTTTGTGTTATTCCAACATGTTAGGTTTTTCTAAATCGTTTAAAAAATTAATTATTAAATCAATCAAGAGTTGATGTGTGTGATTTTATTTATAGAAACAAAAAAGAAATGAAAATTTAATTAAACACATTTTTTATGGCATCATTTAATCGAAAGTTTATAGTTAGAATATCTAGTTACGTAATATTTAAGCAATTTATCTTCTTATCCATTATTATTATCTAAACTAAAGGTACCTTACCTATAGACAAATTTTAACTAATTTAATTAAAGAAATTCCAATTTTTTTAACTCTTTCCATGTTTCTCCAATACCAATACAAATCACAAAATACAAAACATAATAAATTTGTTAACTTGTTAGAAATAAAACATTAAATGAAAATCTCACTGATATTATTTTAGAGTACTTGCATTTTTACCATTCAAATATAGTCACATAGAAAGAGATAGAGGAAGATACGAAGAGTAGAAAGAGAGAATCATACTTCACCATATAGTTATTAACTTTTCATTCATATTAAATAGGAAAATTTTAATTAAAATATTAATTTAATTTTAAGACTAAAAATATTAAATAACAAAAATATTGTGTCTGTGAAGGGGTAGAAAAATGTATATATTTTTTTTCTGTTAAAGGTGAAAATAAAATATTGTCGATTATAGTCAGATCATATAAATTTTCAGACTGTTTCTGTTTCTGTTTCGGTTACGTTTCGCTTCTTTTTTTTTAATAGCCTTGCAATAATCATTGAATTGCTAATAACATTTTCGGCTGCATTGCGTATTATAATAATGACTATTATAAATTATTCTGTGTATCATTGTGTGTGTGTATGTCTCCTTCTATTTAGCTTTAGTAAATATTCCATTAAACTCCCTTTCTCTCTCTCTGACCAACAACTACAATTATACTGGATATAAATTATAAAAAATATTAACATAGAAATTGCTTTATAAATTCTGTAATAAAAAAAAATGTATTAGAAAATAATGAACTGAATAATAATTTATAAATTTTGATAATTAAAATTATTTATAAAAAATTAATTTTAATTATGAAACAACAACAATAATAAAAAACATGGCCAAAAATTATAGGATTTAGTAATTTGATAGGGTTAGTCATGGCTTTAGTATTATTGTGAACAGATTGGTCTCTTATCCATTGACCAAATAATTACCACGATTCAATACAACCATAAAAATAAAGTTTTAAATTTAAACTCACCATTTGGTCAGTTTTAGTTAATAAAATTCCGAAATATAGAAATGAAAGAAAAATAGAAAATAAAAAGACACAACACTTTTGGTCCAGTGAATTTTGAAAATCAAATATTTTTGCCAAAAATATCTTTCAGTAAACTTTCGAACAATAAATATCAATTAAAAATTGACGAAAAAAGATTCAATTGGTTAGATAGGAACAACATTTTCTGGTCTCCACACACTCACACACACACATAGGTACACGCCAGCAACCACACATCACATAGTGAAAAAATGAGATAAACCAGTAAAGAAAATTCAATATTTGGGGCAAAGTAAACGAAAGAAAAATGTTGTTGCTCGTGGACTCAAAAAAAAAAGACAAAAATATTCTTCTAAGAAAAACAAACTAATAAAAAAAGCAGGAAAAAAGTCAGAAAAAACAGAAGCAAAACCGAAAGAAATAAATGAAGGAGACGAAGAAGAAGAATATAAAAGATTGACTCAATAATAAACAACCAAAAAAAAACCATCACTTCAAAACCTGAGTTAAAGCTCAAAATGAAATCCATAAAAAAAAAGAAGAAGTAAACAAGAAGAAACAAACAAACGGATAGAAAATACATACGAATAAAACGAAATATATTTATAGCAGCCAACCAACAAAAATAAGCACAAAAAAAGAAGAAGAAGAGGCAACAACAACAACGAAAAAAAAATGTAGGAGCTTTTATTTGGTACATCGATCGATTCAGCTTTTTGAAATGAAGTCATCAATTTGATTTGGTTTTAGGATTACAAACGATTTGTTATAAGTTTGTTTGTTTTGTTGGGACTTAATTTCGTTTTTTTCCCCCCCTTCGTTCTCTTCACCAACTTCATCTGCTACTGTTCTTTCCCATTTTTCTTTTCCTTCTTCTCCTTATTCTTTTATATATACATCTTTCACATCTTCTTCTTCAAAGATTAGAAATTGAAATGCTTAATTCTGAGTTGTTAAGATTGTATTGGCAAAAGAATAAAGAGAACGACGACGACAACATATATTTTATTGAAGATTTTTATTTTCTTATTTTCTCTTATATTCTGTCTATGTGTGTGTGTGTGTGTGTGTGTGTGTGTGTGGGCTTAATCTTCAATTTTTTAAAGAAAGAATAATATAAAACCTACACACAATTTTTTTTTTTCATTTTATCCTACTTTTTATCCTATAGA
The DNA here is from genome assembly GCA_963082725.1 of Pedicia rivosa. Taxonomy (NCBI): domain Eukaryota; kingdom Metazoa; phylum Arthropoda; class Insecta; order Diptera; family Pediciidae; genus Pedicia; species Pedicia rivosa. The sequence goes on from OY720152.1 coordinate 5,755,462, forward strand.
AAAAAAGGAAGTCAATTTAAATCGTTCCATTATAATAAAAAATCGATTATTTACAAATATGTTCAAATCGATTATTTTCTATTTAAATTATTTTCATTCAAATTAAATATTCACATTAATTTTTCAATTGACAAATAAAAAATGTAATCCATTAAATTGTTGTACCAAAAAAAAAAAAAAGAAATCTTCAACATTGAAATTCTTCAACAATTAATTAATTAATTAATTTTCTCATCTGAAAGGGAATTTTTGTTCCAAGAAAAAAAACTTAAAAAATTAAACAAAAATGTATTCACTAGAGAATTACTTATAATCTAGAATATGTGTGTGGCTGTGTGTGTGTGTGTGTCTGACTAATAAGAATAAAAGGAAGAAAATTGTGAAAAAGTTTTATTTTATGGAATATTCAGGAAAAACAAAAAAAAAAAAACTAAAATGAAAGCTTTTCGACAACAACAAAAACAAAAAAAAAACAAACAATAAACGTAAAAATAAAAATGGAAACTTTTCGTTTTCCACTTTAATTCTCTTTCCGAAAAAATATTTCAAGTTCATTTGATGAAGTTTTCATAACAACAACAAAAAAAAAATTGTATGCTTTTATAGTTGGGTATGTAATTATTTATATATGTATGTGTGTGTGTGTGTGTGTGTGTTATAATCCATGGATGAGGTTTGTTAACTCTAACAGAAAAGAAAAGAAAAAAAAGGCGAAAAGAGAAGAGAAAAAAAAAATTGTAAAACTTAATAATGGATTTAATTTTGTTTTTGTTTTTGTTTTTTTTCTGCTGTTTTGTTATTTAAAGTTTCTTCCATATTTTTTAACGACAACTTTTGCATAACAACGAACGGATATTATATATTTTCTACCACCCACTCCGTCACACCCCCTTCGTTTATTGTCTTTTAGCCGAAAGCACATATAGAAGTTTATACTAATTCAGAGTAAGTTGATGTCAACTACAGTACTTTCAGTAATCCAATAAAAAAAAAAAAATTCAACAACAAATTATTGTGTTGTAGATTTCTACTTTATCAATATTGTACATTTTTATATTTTCATTTTTCTGAAAACGGGGGAAAAATAAAATTGAATTTTTTTTTTGTTTATCATTTTAGGAATAAAGAAGAAAATATTTACGATGATGAAAATCAAAATTAAGTTTTTTTTTTTTTTGTTTATTTATTCAAAAGTGGAATGAACTTGTTTTGTTGTTTTTCTTTTTTCTTTTTTGTTTTCTATCCAAAAAATTTTCACAATGAATTGAAATTATTTAGCTGACACAGCAAAAATTTTACTTTATACAAATTTACAATTATAAAATGAAAATGAAAATAAAAATGTAGAGAAGGATATTTTATGAATATCTACTGATACTGATAAAAAGGTTGAATGCCCGACCTGACCTTATTTTTTTTTTATTAAAGAATATAATTATTATCATCGCAGTTCACAGATAAAGGAAAAATTAAATAAAGGAACCAAAAAAAACAAGAATCCCTTTAAAAGCACACTAAAAAAAAGTTTCCCCTTTATTATTGTTTCTTTTTTTGTATTTACATTTTGTCCGGTCCTTTTTTTTTATAGATTTTCCCATTCTGAATGAATTCCGTATTTTGTTCCTTATTTTTTTTTCTAATTTTTCCACAAATTTGTTTTAATTTTAAAATTTTCCAAACAAAAATTATTGATTTTTTTCTTTCGTTTTTCAATAAAATAAAAAAAAAAGTCAAAACATTTTTCTCCAATACATAATTTTCCAATCGAACATTTTGTGTTGCTTCACCCACACTAAATTCTCTCTAAATTTCTCTCGTTTTGATCGAAAGAAGAAAACTCGGGGAATGAAGAGTATTAAATGAACGGGTACACATAGCCTTACACACACACACACACACACACACACACACACACACACACACACACACACACACACACACACACACACACATACACACACACACACACACACACACACACACACACACACACAAACACATTTAGAGAGTAAATACACAAGGACAAGAGAAGCTTTTCATTTCCATTTTTTCTTTTTTCTTTTTTTTTTTTGGTGAAAAGTCTAAAAACTAAAAAAAAAAAGAAAAGAAGGAAAAATAAAATTGAGCACAAAAATTCTGATGTTTTGGCGTGCGTGTAGAATAAGGGGATGAGAAGAATATGGAAGGATCGGTAGGTCGAGTCGACTAACAAATACTTATATTTAGTTATGTATGTTTCTGTGTATGTATGTGTATACGTCTGTGTATGTGTGTGTGTGTATGTGTTCTGTGTATATGTACGCCTGTATGTGTTGTTGGAAAAATTTGAGGAAATAGGTCGAAAGTTTATTTTTTTTTTTTTTAAATCGAAGGGGAGCAGCATATCCTGACATGATAAATGAAGTGGTCGCTTTTTGTTAACTTCATAAAATACAGGAAAAATACAGAGAAATAGAAAATACATGCGTATAGACGCAATATAGATTTTTCCCAAAAAAAAATAAAAAAAAAGGGAAGCACGCGGGGAGAGAGATTTTTAAAGGGAGAAAAAATATAAAATAAAAAATTTCTATACAGAATGGGAATTCTTTTATTCGTCACTTTAAGAGAGAAAGAGAGAGATATCTATATTTTTTAGTTAACGTTAATAAAAGAATGAAAAGAAAAAAAAAAAACGGAAAATCAAAGAAGAAAAAATTTTTTTCGGGTAATTTTGTTTATTAAAAAAAAAAAAAATAAGAAGAAAAACCGGACAGAGAAAAAAAATATTTTAAGAAGAGTGCGACACCAGTATAAGAAGAGCAGCATACACAAACTGATTTATTGTATTAATTTAGTTTATTTGTAAATTACGTTTTCTTTTCATTTTTTATTTTTTTTTTTTATGGTTTGCCTAACTTGTTGTGGTTATTTTGTTGTTGTTGACGCTAATGTTGTTGGTGTTGTTTTGATTACAGTTTAGAAGAAAAAAAATGATTGATTGAAAATAAAAAGTTTCTTCTCACTCTACTCTTTGTATTTTTTTGTCTTCTATAATTAAGATATCAAAATTCAATTGTTTCTTCTTCATCATATTTTTTTTTTGTTTCTTTTATTTCTTGTTGTTGTTTGTTGCTTATTTGCTGTTATTGTTATCTCACTAATTTCTGCAAAAAACGAACACACACACACACATACACAAAGAAGTGTTTTAATTTTGTTAAGAGAAAAAATTATTGAGACATAAGAGAAAAGAAATGATGGCCTTTTGGTACTCTTCATTACGTTCATGTCTAAATTTAGAATTAAGTATTTTGTTTGAAACAATTAAAAAAAACCAAACACAGATAAAAAGATGAAGAACAAATAGAAGTGGATAATATGGAGAAGTGTAGGTACCTATCGAGAAGAAACAGAAAAATTAAAAAGATAAAAAGAAAAGGTAAAAGTTCAAAAGACTTTGACGAGGTCAGGTTTCTTTTTATGCGATTCTCTTTATACTCGTCAATTCTTTATAATAATTTCATTTTGTCTTAATTTGCGGCTGGTTTATTTTTAAATTAAATTTTGGTGTGTTTTTTTTTCTCTTCTCTTTTTCTTCTTTCGGTATTTTTTTGATTTTCTTGACCGTTAATTATATGATCGCATGAAACAAGAAGAAGAAGAAAAAGATGAATACACAAAAAAAAAAAATTGAATGTGTCAAATTTTTGGGCATAAAGAAAAAAGATATATCTTTCATAAAACCTTCCTCAATCGTAACTGACTTATTACCGTATGTACTTAAGTCTAAACAACTACAAAAACAACAACAACAACAACAACTCTAACAAAAAAAAGTGTGAAGAAAATTACTCATTAAAATGTGTTTAATAATTTCTTTCACACAAAAATATTCACGTGAGAATTTTTTAACTGGGAACTTTTTATATTTTGTGAAAATAACGGAAAATGATAAAATTAAAATTGACATTTATCAAGTAATTTACGTGAATTTGTATCAGGTAGAATTACTAAAATTACTTGAATATCACTGAAGTTTTTTATGGAATTAATGAATTTTATTTTATTTCAATTTGAAATCAAACTGAATTATTTTCTTCTGATTTTACCACATAGAAACAGAAACCAATTCTGTCGCACCTTTTGTTTAGAACAAAGATTATATTGAAATTGTTCCTCAATACAAAGAAAAATCTATTTTTTTCCGTTGTCGAACAATGAATGGATAAAAAATTCAAAACTATACATTTTAGTTAAATTTCTTTCACTACTTATAAAAGGACTTTAATCGTTTACGTGAACATAAAAAAAAAAACTAAATGTTTTTACCTTTTTTACAAACTAAACATTAGATTGAAGTCACGTCGTGATTCCATTATTATAAATAACCCTATGTAACAAACGAAAAAAAATAAATGTAAAGAAAGAAAATTCTTTTCACAGAAAAAAAAAAGACGACAGACCGAGAATGAGTGAGTGAAGGACTTGGGGGAGGAAAAATATGCTCCAGAAAAATGAAGAAAGTTAATCTCTAAATAAAATATTATGCTTTTCGTTTCTTTTTCTCTCTCTCTCTCTCTCGTTCTGTTTTCTCATTACATTAAACACTTTTTTCCTTCTTTTTGCATCAAATAGTTTAGGAAAAGAAAAATTCTCTTTTTGAAGAGTAAAAAGATATTCCAATTAAGAAAAGTAAAGGAAAAAACGAAGAGGCAAAATAATAACAAAAACAACAATAACAACAACAAAGAATACATCTAATTGTTTACTCAACTAATGGTATTTTCTTTAATAACAAATTTAAAACACTAATAATATAATCTAATGTTGTGGTTTGTTCCCATTAAAGATTAACGTTATAAATGTTGTCAATGTCAAATTTCCTAATAATAACAGAAAATAGACAATTTCCTTTTGGACTACTTAAGTTTTCTTTTGTTTATTTAATTTGTTATGTTGTATTTTTTTTTTTCTTATTTAATTTATTTCCTTAAGAAACATTTGGCAACTTTCTTAGAATCTCTTTTAAATTGTCGTATAACAAAATTTTATTTAGTTTTTGCTTTATTAAGAAATTATGTGAAAATCAATTCGATTAGTAAATCTGAGTTTAATGTTTTCTTACATCAGTTAGTTGAAAATTTTGTATCATATGAATTCTTTTGTATTTCTTTAATGCAAATTATTTCTTTTCATCTTTTAACATTTTTTCCATTTCTTGTTAAAATCTCAAATTTCTATAAACTAAATGTAAAATGTTGAAACATAAAAGTTAGGATGAGGTGAGGAAAAAATGCATTTCTCTTTTAGTGTATCTCTTTGGTGGATTTTATTTTGTCTATTTTATCAGAATTTTCAATGATCAAAAAGAAAAACTAAAAGATATTTTTATACAGGAAACTGTTTGACAATATTATAAATTCTAGATAATACAACAATTGTCCCAGAACATTTATGTTTAAGTTTTTTAAATTCTTTAAATTCATAAATGAAAAATAACAAAAATAATATTTTGTTATTTGTTACTTTTTTTTTGTAACAAAAAAAATATCAAATAGAAAAGAAATGAAGAAATTTTACACCTAAAATAAGTGTTAATGGTTTTAGTCGACATTTCGTTGCTTTTAAAATTTTCTTTATGTCAATATTATTTAATAGTTCAAAGGTGAAATCCCGGCGATTCTCTAAGTGATATTAGTTATATCCCATGTAGTAATTCTCACGAGAGACGTCTTTTTAAATTAATTGAAAAATAAAATGTCAGTATGGAATGATCAGAGTTAAGTGCTGGAGAATAAAAAGACAGAGTTCTATTTTTGGTTGATTGACGTTATGAATTTAACCCAACTGTTGTAGTACTTTGACTTTTAGTTATTTAAAAAACAGTCTCTGGTAATTTGGCCCCTTCAATACAAAGTATGTGTAAAAAATTATATTATCAAATCTTTTGTATATTGACTGATTGACCAAAATAATTTATAGACGTCTACCCCACAAAACTAGAAAATTGAAAGAAACAAATTAAAAATTTACAAGTAAAAACAATCGCTTTGTTACTTCTGACTTCCTTTAGAAACCATCGACGTCAACATTCTTTTATATTTTCTGTACACAAACCAACCATCAACAACAAAGAAAACAAGAAATGTATACACAAAAGTCGCGTCTGTATATTTTCACAATTTTTATGAAAGGATACTATAAAATTCTATTCAAGATTTTTTTTCCAGACTTTTACTGTTTGTAAAAATGTTTTACGTTCATTTACGTTAAACAATTTTATTATTTCTCAGAATGGTAACACATCATCCCTTATTTGGTTATTATTTTTATCTTTCTTCTTATTTCTGAAAATTGATTTTTAATATATAAATACGACTCTGCCATATGATTGTCTGTCAAAATATAAAGATTTTCACTTTTATTTTAATGAGACAAACAGAGGTCAACGTAAAAAAATTATAATAAATGACAAAAAAATGTCTATAGATTCTTGTCTTTTGAACAACAACACAAAAGAATTACATATCTGAAATTCTATTTAATGAAAAAACTAAATGAGAATTCTTCTTCTTCTTCTTCTTTTTTACTTCATCTCAAAATGCATTCTGTATATTTAGATTTTTCTTTCAATTACTTTATAACGTTAAACAAAACATGAAAAAAAAAATAATATACGAATCGGGAATAAATATGGGATAGAAATATTAAAGAATAACAACAATAACAATAGTAAAAGATTTTATGTGTGTGTGTGTGTATGTGTTGATGTTTACGTATAGTTAAAAGTTGTTCATGTTACTATATGTATGTGTGTGTGTGTGTGTGTTATAGGATGTTAAAAAAGCTCATTTTCAGATTATAAATATTATCGTTTACATTTTACAAGATTATATATAATAATAATAATGTTTATGTTTTATTATATATGTGTGTGTGTGTATGAAGGGTTGTTTGTTTCTGTATGTGTGTGTGTGTGTGTATATATTGTTATAATAATAAACGCATTAAAATCTATATCTCTCTTGTATTTCTATAATAATGCACGCCAAAAAAAAAAAAATAAAAAATACAAAACGCGAGAATTTATATAATTTCCCTATAATTTTACAACATTTATTGTATGTATGTATTTATGTATGTATTAACATAAACATTGCTATATAATATATTTTTATGGCAAAATAAAAAAGAAAAAATCGTATTGTATGAAGATTATAATGTTATGCGGTGTAAAAATGTAAAAATGTTAAAAAAAAAAAATACGCTCGCGTACAACATAAGTACGATAATGTTTTTCCTATTGCCTCTGGGTCAAAATTTAATTGAATTTTTTTTTTTTTCATTCTTATACTTTCTTATAATACTTCTCATATGTTTACACACATACACACACATGTGAATTGAAACTGCCAAATTCCCTTATATAACACCAAAAGAAAATACACAAATTGCTTTCAATTTTTATTATCGCAAGCTCGATTCTCTTTTCTTATAAATTTCTTCTTCCTTTTTTTTTTTTTTCATTTTCTTTCGAAGATTTGGGGGGAGGAAACAACGGTGTATAGAAGAATATTTTTATCACCATCGAGTACCACATTTTTTTTTCTTCTCCTTTTGTTTCATTTTTTTTTTGTTTTACCTTCTTCTGTGCTTCATTATTCAATTTATTCTGTTTTTATTTTCTCTTGTAAATTCTTGCAATAAAAATTAGTAAATATTACAAAAAAAAAAAACTTAGAAAACATTAAAACTGAAGTTTATAGTTAGAAAGGAGATTTTATTGTTTTTCTTTTAAATTTTATTACTTTAACAACAAAACACAAAATAAAAAATAAACAACGCAAGAAAAAAAACAACAACAACAACAACAACATTGAATAAATGAAGTAAAATAAAATCGGTACTGTAGAAGTGAAGGTATACATTTTATTGCTGCTACTTCTTCTCCTTTTTTCTTCTCCTTTTTTCTTTTTTTTTTTTTTTTTGAAAGAAAATAAAAATTACTTAAAGAAAATATTATTGGTGTTGGGTTATAAATCAGAACAACAATAAACAATAAGAAACAATAGAGAACTTTTTCTACTAAACAGAGAAAAAGAAAGAAAAGGAAATGAAAGGAAAAATCTAAGAAAATGAAAACATTGTTGTACTTCATAATAATATAAAATGTACTTGTAACGTATAAAACATTTGTGTGTGTGTGTATGTATGTGTGTGTGTGTGTGTTAGTGTTTTGTTTTAGTGGCAATGTATTTTGTAAGAAAAAAGTTGAGAAACTTATTAATTGCAAGTAATAAAAAATTATAGAAACTGAATGATAATAGTAAATGACTTTCGTTTCTTTGGTAAAATTTTATTTAATGTATTTTTTATTTTTCTGTAAACGTAAAACTGAAATAATAAAATGGAAAAAATAACAATCACATAGATAAAAGGTACAAACAGTTTCATTAAGTTTATTTATTTTCTTTTTGTCCGAAAAGAAAAAGAAGTAAAATTCTTTAAAAATTCCAAAATTTTAATTTTAATTTTTTCTACAATAAAATATTTTAACTAAAAAAATAAGATTCTTAGTTAGCTTCCCTTAGATTGTTAGATTATATTTTAGGAAAATGGTGAGACTAATGAGTGAAAGAGGGGAGGAAATAAATTTGTTATTTATTTTTGTAAATAATTAGGGGATGTTTGGGTGGTAAAAATGCATTGAAAGCCACAGTTGGATTTTGGTATTTTTATTGATCAAAAAAAAAAAAGAAAAAAAGAAAAGGGAAGGGAAAGAAGAAGTATGAGGCGAGACAAATCGTGCAACTAAATCATATCATGTTTTATATTGCATTATGATAAAAAATTTCCGTAATTAATTTTCTTGAGTTTGGAGATTATTTTTATATTTTCCCCCACAATTTTTCCTCTTCTTTTTTTTTGCTCTGTTGTTGTTACATTTTTTTGTTTTTCATCCTTTTTTGCCTTCTCTTGATGTGAGTAAATGTTGTGTGTTGGTCGATTTTTGTTTTTATTGTATTTGTCGGTGTTCGTTCATTCGTTATCCATGTACTATATATTGTGGGTGGTTTTTTTTTTTATTTGTAGGTGGCTATATTTATATATGTATGTATGCATGTATGTATATTTTCTATATGGTTGTTTGGTTTGATGGTTAATTGTGTTCAAACGGAGTTATTGTATTGTGAAGATTTAGACCTTTTTTTTTTCTTCTTCTTTCATTCTTTCTCTGATTAATGAGATTACGAATTATATTTTTGGGTCTATTTATATATATATATATATAGATTAGACAAGAGAAAGGGATAATGCATTATGAATTTGTATTGTGTGTATTTTATTGTTATTTTCATTCTTTCTAGAATATTTTATTATTGTAATTGTTGTTATTATTATTTAGTTTTTATTTTGGTTCTATCAAAAATTCTAGTAAATTAAGTCATTGATTTCTTGCATAAAATATATAGACGTAAAGAATAAATCATTTCCAATAATTAATCAAAGTTCTGTGAAAAAAAAAAAAAACACAGTAAATTAAGTTGGTAGTGTCAATTGAAGTAGAATATATTGTTAGAACACGTATCTAATTGTTCTTATAGGAAATTTATTTAATGAAGCAAAATATTTATTTATTAGTGAAATTTATAAGAAAATACAAAATTATCTAATATTTTTATTAAAATTTTAATAAACTTTTCTGATTTCATAAAGTATTGGATTTCCTCTTTAGTTTTTCTTTCATTTCCTATACAATAATAAAACTTCTGACTAAACACAAAAATATCGAAATTATGCTAAAGTTTTTTTTTTTTTTTGGCTAAATTAGGCCAAAATTGGAATTCAAATAAAATGAAATGAAGAAAAGTATTGCGATCATCAAAAACCAAAAAGAAAATATGAAAAAAGGAAATCTAAAATATAGAATGAAAAAAAAATGAAAATCTTGCAGAATATACAAACCATCCACTTTTACCCCTCATATCTACCTCCCGCATTCCCCGAAAAAAAAGAAGAAAAAAATCCATCATAGGTTATTAGCAACATTTATCCTTTTTAATATTGGTGGCCCCAGTTGGTATATTTTTCTATATAAATTCCCTTTTTCCTTTTTCCATTTTTTTTCTTTACAAAAAAAAAAAAAAAAAACTTTATCATCTCTCATCCTTCAAAATTCATTTTCTCTGAACAAGAAAAAATATCCTAGAGTTTATCCTATCCGAGAGAGTATTTCCATTTAAATGAATTTTCTATTTTTTTTTTTTCTCTTTCTTTCTTTTTTTTTTTTGTTGGTTAAAAGGCAAATTTTTTTTTTTTTTTTTTGCACATTTTGAAATATATTTTCATATAAAATAGCTCTTAACGTCGTGTGTGTGTGTATGTGTGTGTATGTAGAAAGGTGGTGTGTGTAAAGAGGAGGCAGTAAATGGTGAAGACAAAAATTGGTTGGGGCTATTCAATAGCTCAGTCCACAAAATATGTACAAAACAAAAATGCACATTTTAACCCTTGTCATGTCTAATATCAATTTTTATAAATAAATTTTAACCCCGGACACAACACACATACACACACACACACAGACACAGAGAGAAACATACACGCATGTAGAGACAAACATTACAAAGTATCTATCTAAATGGACATAAATCATAATATTTGTGGGAAATTCAAATCATTTTTTATAAGAAAGAAGGAAAAGAAAAAAAAAATATATAAATAAATAAAGAATAAGAAGAAGAAGAAGAAGGAGAAGAAGAAATAAAAAGAAAAAAAAAATCTAAATAAATGGATTTATGTCAACACTTTTTGGTGTATTTTACCTTTCTTATATATTTTATACCAACCTAAATAATAGAAAAAAATTGGGTCTACTCAAACATACACACACACACACATACATCCACACTCATACACATATTGACAAATTTTCTATAAAATATACGAATGAAAATGTAAAGAAAAGGACCAATTCAATTCAATACTTGAAATACTAACAATCAACACTATAACACAATCTTGACTGTCAACACTGAATACCAACAACAACAACAATAACCATAATAGCAACAACATCCCAAAAGGGATAAAAATTACCAAAGAAAGAAGGATAACCTGTTTTTCTTTTTTATAAAAATTCAATTTTTTTTTTTTAAGGGAAAACGATTTATTCCACTTTTCTTTTTCTTGGACCACATTTGCTTGTTGTTTTTTTTTATTTTTTTTATTTTATTGTATAAAAATGTGTACATCGTGAAAATATTTTATTTGTTTTAATATTTTTTAAGACTTATCGTCTGAATCAATCATCTCTACCTCTCCTGTTTCTCTTCTTCGTCCTCCTTTCCTTATATTATTTTTATCGCATCTTTTAAAAAGGAAAAATAAAATACAATAAATCGGGGAAAAATATTTAGATTTTTTTGTTCCTTCGATTTATTGAAGAAAAAGCCAAAAGAAAAAAAAATACACCTCTCCACTCGTCTTCATCTTTTTGTTTTTATTATTTTTTGGGTCTGGAAAGAAAATGCTTTAATAAAGATCAAGAAGAAGAAAATTGGCTTTAGAAATTCTTCAGGTTTTTTTTTTTTGTTTTGTTTTATTTTTTCAAATTGATCTTTTAAATTCAAGGCTTGTCTTTTTAATAGTCGATCCATAAAAATAACCAGTCGCCTCCATCACAAACACAATTGAGGATATTTTTTTTTTTGGTGAATTCTGTAAAAAACAAAAAAATTTAAATATCGAAAAATCATAAAATGAAAAAAAAAAACAAAAACAAAACAATGAGAGAGGAGAGAAAATATGGAATAATTTCTTTAAAAATACAATAAATAAAAAGCCACCAAAATAACGTAAAATAAAAAAACCCATCCTAAATATTATGAAAATTTCGGTCGATGAGAAAAAAAAAAGTAAAAAGGAGCTGGAGAAATGGATGTGGGTTTTTTTTTTATCCCTTGTTCGGCAAATTCAAAATAAGGGTTACAATATAAATCGCTTGAATAAATTTGCGGACGCAAACATTGCGTGTTAGAATTTCTCTGGTTATATAAATGAAGCAAAAAAAAAAAAATGTATTTATATAAAATGAGACGGAAATATACACAAATTCTTTATTCGTCTTGACAGGGAGAAATAAAAAGAAATAGAGAAATATATTCTTCTCATCCTGTTCAAGTTCTTTATCCTGTTTATATAAAGGTTTCTTTCACCCTCCACAACAACTTACCCGCTTATTTCTGAATCAAACCCTTCAATGTTTATGTGTCGTCGTCTACAGAACGTCATCTTTTGTTGACGGTCAAATCCTGTGCAATAAATTTTATTACTCACCATTTTACTACTCTCGTATTTATATAGTTAAAGAACAACGTTATGCGGTTATTTATATTTACAATATAATAATAGAAAAAAGAAAAGCTAAGTGAAAAGCTATAATATATTTTCCATGTTTGTTTTCCATATCGTCGTTACTTTCTCATACCATTTATAAAAATGGATTCATTTCACTTCTTTACAAACGTACGAAAGAAAAATAACCCATTCCTTATTTTTAAAAATTGTTCATTTTTTCTTTGCCTTTTTTCACTTTGATTTCATTTTGTGTATATATGTGTGTGTGTGTGCATGTACGTAAATGTTTTCTATTTTTTTTTCTTTACGATTTTACAGACGAAAGTTTAAAAAAAAAACTTCTCCTTCTTTTCTTTTTTCTTTTTATTGTCAATTTTGAGGGATTTATCGTAAAAGTTTGGAGACGTCTGATGGCGGGCCAAATTGACTATTTTTTTTCTCTTTTTCTTTCCAACTTGGGATTTCTTTTTTTTAAGGAAAAAATAAAATTCATATATTTCTTCAATCTACTTCTAAATAATACTTTCAACTTTTATTTCCTTATTTTCGTTTCTTTTTCCTGCTTTTCCTTTGAATCAATTTTTAAACTTTTTCAAAAGGAATATTATTTTTTCTTATTCTTAATAAACGCAGTGCGCAAATGATTCACGAATTTCACTAAAGAATAACCATTATTAAACTTTCAATAAGTGGCCACCTGAGTGACAGTAATTAGACAAAAGGAAAGTTAACTTGATCACCACTGTATACGGGTGAAAACTTTTGAATATTTTGGTGACCATTTTATTGAGGTTCTACTGCAATTTTCTATTTTAATTAAAATTATCACTTTAAAAAAAATTAGAAAATCTTACCAAAAAGATAAAAAGGAAATTAAATTAAATTAAAATAAAACATAGAAAAACGTAGAATATTCTTCAGAATTATACACAGACGTGAATGAAGAAGAAGTAAAGAAGAACGATAATAATATCAACAAAGAGCACAAGTTACCATAGTTATATGTCACCCAAAAATATACAAGGTCTAAGTAGAATTAATTAAATTAGCACATGTGTGTACATATACATACATAAGCATATAACACATACACACACATGCACATATATATATATCCATTGAATATTTAACCAGGGACACCAAAATCTATGGAAGGAAAATTGTTACATTTACAATTACACTTTAACTAAATTTATGTGAAAGGTATGAGGGAATATTATACATGTACATACATATATACATATATATATTTGAGGTAAAAGTTGTTGAGACACTTTTATCCATAAACATATTCTAAATACACACATACAAGCACACACACACACACACATATAAGTTACCTATCTGCCGTATAGAACAACACAGAATAATATATATAAATAAACCAAACAATTTTCCCGTATACAGAGAGTATTATATTATAAAATATTTTCCAAAACTTACATAATGAAAAGCCAGTGTCTAAATTAGGATATAAAATTTAACTATTATGTATCTACACAGGAATAATATTGCTTGCGGTGAAAAACTATAGAAAACTGAATGATAAAAAGTTAAAATAAAAGAATTAAGTTTTTTTTCTTACTTTATTTTTAATTAATTTTTAATAAAAAACAAACGATAATTTTTTAATGGTTTTGTAATTTTTGTGCATTAATGATTTTATATATATATATTTTTTTTAGTTTTAAAAATATTTAGATGAACATTTTGGTTAGGGAAAAGCATAGAATTAAAAAAATAATGTCACATTTATTTTATGTTCTTGTTGGATGATTAAATTCTATATAAAGAAATATCGAACTTCATCAATTATAATCTTTATGTAATTTCACCTAAATTAATTTTTGTATTCTAAGGGGGACAATAAAATACAACACTGGTTTTGTTATAAACTTGTATCCTCTATATATTGTATCATTTAACTAGAAAACATTTTAGGTATACTAGACACTGTAAACAGTATTATTATATTGCATTCGGTTCACTCATGTGTTAAAGCTTCGTTAAACAAAATTACATATTCAACGTCATCAAATTTATGACATTTTCAATTCACTAACAAAAATTTATATTATTAAATGGGAAAATTATTGTAAATTTTATTCGTAACAAATTTTATGTTTTAATAAGGACAAAATTGAAGAGATTGATAATTGAAATCATTTATGAGAGAAACCCCAATTAAATTAATTATTGAATATCATTAATTATTTTTTACGTATAAGTAAATTTTAGATATTAATGCGTTAAGGTGAGGACACAAAACAATTAAATATTTTTCAATCAAGAATTTATGAAAATTGTCTAAAAACAAAATTTGCAAAAATTTTACTTTTGTATTTTAAATTTTCTTTAATTCCAAATTTTATTTCATTTTTTTACTTAAAGTTTTTTTTTTTTGGTTTAAATGGATGTGTTTGAAAATATATTCGTGCACATGTATGCGTGGGTGTTTATGAAGAAAAATGCGAATTACCATCGTGAATCTTTCTAATGCAAGAAACGTTTAAAAACAATTCCTTCATAAATTAGTGGGTAAGTGAAAAAAAGGTATTTGCTATAAAAATCAATTTATCCTGAAAAAAAAGTTCTGCCTTTAAAAATCTTTGCAAAAAAAATCTTTATTTTCTACATTTTTGTTCTCATCTTAGTTAAGGTTTTGTATTTTGTTTTTTGGTTATTGGCATGTTACAAATACAACAACATCAACTATGAGCAACCAAAAAGTCAGAATGTACAAACATATTTACGTGACATATTAACCTTTAACAAACACAACCTAATACACCTCCAACCCAAAGAAATAAAAAAAGGACCCCCGCATATCACACTAACACTTGGAAAACAGAACATAAACAGTCATAGTTCAACCATTATCTAAACATCTACAAAGTTTTCTTTTTTTGGTAAACCACAAATTTTACTTTCTAGAAAATTTTACCTTCTTTCTCTTTCACACTCTCTTTCTCTTTCTTATTTCTCATTTATATATTCTCACTTTCAATATTAATGGTATACAGTCTTATACCTTCTTCCTTCTACTGTAACACTAACGTTCCTTCTAAACATCCCTTACCATCAGCCCCCAAAAATAAATTCAGAATTTCTTGATTTTTGTTTGGTTCAATGATGTGTGATTTGTTGTTTGGGTGTAAAAATTGAAGGAAAAAATAAAAAAAAGTAAATAAATAAAGTTGACTTTATATTGGTTTTTTTCTTCTTCTTTTATATATTTGATACACACACACACACACACACACACATACATGCCTATACATAAGCAGACACCAATATATAAACTGATGTGCTTTGAAACTAAACTCAATATAATATGCGTGCGTATAATATTTTGCTGTATTCAACGTACTGAATGTTTCTGTTTTTTTTTTTCCTCCTGGCATCTTTTTTTTTTATTCACCCTACCATTATTTTTATTATCTATCTTTAAAGGATGAATCCTCTTTCCCTGGATCAGAACTATGCACACACTGATTCAGTATGACGATTAGGTGAAGAGTAGATGGGTATGGGGGGTGTTATATAGGTATGCTGTACGTATCTAATGTAATTTGCTACGTGAATAAAAATGCATTTGTTACTTTCCTTCCAGTTATTTTCGTTTTTTTCGTGTTTAGGAATTTTCTTCTACGTGAATTGTTGTTGTTTCATTTTTTGTTTGATGCTGCTAAGAAAAAAAAAAAGAATGCAGTAATACATTGACTATGACTATGTAACATTGTTAAGAGTGGGAGAGTTGACTTATCTAATCTTTTCCCACATTTTGATCTAAAAGTCATCAATTTATACGCAAGCAAAAAAAAAAAAGCTTTAAGTTGCTTCGTTTACATACAAAAGTCAAGTAAATAGATAGATCTGTGTGTGTGTGCGTGTATGGAACGTGAGTGATAATAGATTAGCATATTTGTGACTATTCAGATTTTTTGTTTTTTTTTTGATTTAGAAAAATCTTCTGTGATTTTATATTGAGTATTTTTCTTCGACATTTTGATTTTTGACTAAACGCATTTCTGTCGATTTCAATATTTTTTTTTCACAATTTCAATTTATTTTTAAATTAATTTTATTTAAAATTTACGATTTTGTAATTTTTTTTCTCTTTTTACATTTTCGTTTAATGAACTTTTCTACGTTGTTTCAGTCAATTCATCAACTTCACACACACACACTCTCTCTCATTATATAATAAAATTAATTTCACCTTTTGTGCATGTGTGTGTGTGTGTGTGTGTGTGTGGATTGGTTGTTCAGACTTTATCAAATCATGATCATCCCTTATAATTTTATATCTTTGATAAATAATATTTTCATAAATAAGTTCAATATAAGAAGAAGAAAAAAGAAGAAGAAGAAGAAGAATAAAAAAAGAAAAAAAAAACTAAAAATATGAAAAGGAAAATAAAAACGAAAATCAGTAAAGTGTAGGTAGAAAAGGATGTGTCTGTGTATATGTTTGTATAGTGTGTAAGATGAGTGAGACGAGAAAGATTACGTACGTTTGCGGATATATTACAAAACTAAAAGAAAAATTATGAATTCAGTACGCATAGAATTCAGAAGTTACCAATTCAATCGCAATAAAAATCGTGTTAATTAATTAAATTTATTGATTCATGCTTTATGTGTTTTATTTTTATGTGTGCTAGGGTGTGTGTGTGTGTGTGTGTGTATGAAAGAGAGACAGAGATAGGATTGTGAAGGGTATGGAGAGAATAAAGTATATCTTACCTCTGTCGGCGGAAGAGTTTAGTTAGTGGGTTGTAATAAATGTGGGTGGAATAATAAAATAAAAAATGTTTTATGTGTATGTGTGTGTGTGTGTGTGTATAGGATTCGTGGTGATGAGGTAAATGTAGAAAATTGGTTGGTTAATCTGTTTGTATTTTTATTCATTCAATTTTTATTTCAATATCAAATAAAAGATAAAGACACAACAACAACAACAACAAAAAACAAACCAATTTCTTTACTCGCTAAAAATTTTCAACTTCTTAAAGACAATTTTATTTTATTTTATTTTCTTTCTCTTTTTTTTTTTTTATTTTATTTTGTTTTCCTTCTTTTATTTATATTTTATTTTTATTCAACCTTCTGATTTAAATTTAGATTAATTTCCAGTGCGAGTATAATCAAGGGTGGAGGTTAGAAGGATCTTTAATCTTATGCGACTTTGACACGCGACTCAATACATTTTCTTTTTCTTCTGTTTTAACGTTTTATGTTTTATTTTTCCCTTTTTCTTTTTTCTTTTTTTTTTTTCGTTTATTATTTTTGTCTTTATTTTTTTTTTTTACTTTTTCCTTCACAGATAATCGTTTTGATAGCACAAAAGTGTGATAAGTGGATAATGAAGTATTAAGTTAATAAAGGTAGTAATTTATAGTATTTTTCTTCTTCATCTTTCTCATACCCCACTACACGCTTGTATATTTTCCTTATACCAAATATATATTTTATTATTAAAGTTGGTTGGTTTTTAAAGGTTATTTATTATCGGGTTTATTTTCGTTTCATTCTGTACATTTTGTTGTTGTTGTTGTTGTTGTTGTTGTTGTTTCTTCTTTGTTGTGCGATTTTCATTGCGATTAAAATCGACTTCTTTTTTTTTTTTTTAGCTTTTATTTAGAAAGACAACAACAACAACAACAATAAAACAGAAGAAGAAAGTTAAAGAAGAAAACGATGAAGGAAAGTTAAACTTTCTTTTTTTTTTTTATATCTTCCATTTTATATTCTATACGGAAGTCATAATTTTACTGATTTTTGTCTTTGTGTTATGGCTCGAGGGAGTTTTTTTTTTTCTTCTATGTTACTGTTTGTAAGTGTGTGTGCGTATGCGTGTGTATATATGTGTGTATATGTGTGTGTGTGCATGTGCAAAATTTCCAACTTTTTCTTCTATGTTTTTGTGTTTTTTGTTTTTCCTTCTAGATTTTTCTTTTTTTGTCTTCTTCTTCCTTTTTCTTGACTTTTTTTTTTTTTGAGCTTGACTTGGGGATGTCTAAATTTAGAGATATTGGATATATAATAATAATAATATCGAGGGGACTTTTTTCTTCTTCTTCTTCTTCTTCTTCATTTTTCATCTCCTATTCTCCTTTTTTCTTATTTTTTCTTCTTATTTTTAAGTGGATTTGAAAATCAATTTTTTGGAAGAAATTCGATTATTGATTTAATGTCGTTTTCAATTTTGTTCAATATTTTTTTTTTTTTTTTTTGTTATTTTCTTTTAGAATTTTAGACGAAAAAAATAATGTTGGAAAATTCTTCTCGTTTAAAGAAAGCAAAACAGAGGAAAAAACGACAAAACAAAACAAAAAAGAAAAAGAAAAAAAAGGACAAACAGAAAAGTTGAACTTTTTCTTGTCTTATTTGTTGTTCTTGTTGTTGTTATTGCTGTTGTGCTTGTTGTGATTGTTCAGAATAAAATTGAATCAAATAAAACAAAAACAACAAAAAAAAAATAGACTAAATTTTAGAATTTAGAAAAAAAAAGAAGAAGAAGAAGAAGAAGAAGGAAAAAAATAAACTCAATCGATTATTCATGCAACGAAACAATTCAATTTTATGATCGAAGGACAATGGTGTTTTTTTTTCTTCTTTGTTAATTTTTTTTTTTTTTTGTATGAAATAAAATTAAATTAAAAATGTTTTTTAATCCTGTAAAATGTTGATTCATTTTCTGGTTGGAAATTATTGTTTCTTAATTTTATTTTTAAAAATTTTTAAATTAAAAATTTCTTATTTTAAAAAATTCGTAAATTATTAAATTCATTTAAAGATTGGAGGAAAGAAAAATATTCTAATGATGCTGCATAGTTTCACAGTTTAATTACTAACTAATAATTTGCCAACTCCATAAATAAATTAAATTGATATAAAAAAAAAAGAAGCAAAACACAAAAATCCATTAAATTATGTAATTACTTTTAGCTTTTATATTGAATGAATTATTTGATAAAATATTAGCCTATGATAATTATGTACCAGTATATAAAAAATGTACCCAACTCTAGCCTACAATAATTCTGTATCAAATCAACTAACTTCAACCTCAATAAACTTTAATAAGGATTCAGTGTGAATATTTTTCAATAATCCTAACAGAACAGAATGAATGAAAAAAAAAAAAAATAGCTGGAAAACACGATGAAAAGAGAATTTTTTTTCTAGCAGCAACGTTAAAAAGAACAAAATACACACACACACACACACACACATACAAACATACACGTACAATTTTTTTTTTATATAAATTTAATTATTTTGGTTTTTTTTTTTCTGTTTTTATTGCCATTTTTATTCTGTTTTTTTGTTGCATAAAAATAAATTACAAAATATTGTGTGTGTGTGTGTGTATTTTTTTTTATAACAGAGAAAAATAATTGAATACATATTTTGAATTATTTGCAACATATGCATACACACACACACAGAGAACAAAAAATAATTAATAAATATATAAAATGAATTTAGGTAGAAAATAATGCAATATCAGGTCATTACTTTATTGCACATATGCAATAATTAACGTTTTTTTTCTCTTCGTGCCTATGTTATGTATGTGTGTATGTGTGTATCCACTATGTGTGTGTGTGTGTGTGTGTGTGTGTATGTGTACCTACTTCAATTTTTGTTTGATTTTATTTTATAGCAAATAATAATTATATAATATAATTTGTGATGCCATTAGTTGTGTTTCTCCCTCTTCTCGTTCACTTTCCTTCTTTCTCTTTCTGTCTCTTTCTCTTTCTGTCTCTTTCTCTATATGTGCATAAATGTTATAGCAAAAGAGTTAATTAATGGCATTAATTTAAAATACTGTATTTGCTTCTTGCTGCTTTTTTTTTGTTTTTTGTTGTTTTGTCGCTTTTCACTAAAATGGAAACAAAAACAAAAGAAGAGAAAGGAAAAAACAAAAATTTGTTTGCTTCAAAAAATGAGTCGTTTTCCACTTTTTTTTTTTTTGGTTGTTAAAATTCTATTAATTCTTGAAAACAACCAAAAATAAAAATGAAGCATAAAATAAATCAATACTTTGTATAATTGGATAAATTATATGAATTTTTTAGCATTAAATAAAAAGAAAACTTACAACTTAAGAAGCTTTCACATGATTTTACGCCAACTTATTGGAAATTATGTCGGTGGCATAAATTGATTTTTAGGTAGGAACAAAAATTTATTGAAGGAAAATTGTATTTATAGAATTTCTGTTGGGGTTACATTTTAGAGTGATTAGAACTTCCACAACTTTCGCCATTTTAAGTGGGTTCAGAACTATCTCCCATCTGCATATGGGGATTTAAAGACTCAGCGCATTGATTTAAGGATGGCGATATTTCTATGAATACATCCACTGAAAACCATTATTCTTAAATAGAAAATTTCTATATTAAATTATATTAAATTATACTAAAGATGAATATTGATGAATATTAAAATATATTTAAATTTTGCACCGTAATGAATTTAAATTGATTTAAATCATTAGTAAATTTTCATCATTAATCAAAAATACAAAAAAAAAAAAAAAAGAATTGAAATAAAAGAAAATTTTAAATTAAAGAAAAAAAAACATTTCCATAGTTTAATCATTCAAATTTCTACCCACCAACCCAACCCGTTTCAACTCTATTATTAAAATATGTTCCTATATAAAATGTTGATGTAAATTTTATAAACAAATGACAGTTATCGCATACTCATGTTTTATTTTTCTCATTCTGCCTTAGTCCATTATTTTATTATAGGATGGTTGCTATAAAAAAAAAATGAAACAATTATGGCACGTGGTACCCTTTTTTTTCTTGTTTTTCTGCTGATATTTATTTATTATTTGAGTTGAGTAAAAATATTGTATTATTATTATATTTTTGTATTTGGTTGACTGGGATTGAATTTTTATTTTTATAGCGCCTGAAATTCGATTGATTATAGAGAGAAAATTAATTGAATTTTAATCGGAGGACACACCCTGGAATTATAACTTTGGCTACCTTTTTTTTTTTGTCCTATATGTGAAGTTATGTGGATGTGTGTGTGTGTGTGTATTTCTGCTCATTTCAATTGGGGCTTTTTTTTCAGATTCAACAAAGTTCATTATCGTTTTTTTTTTGTTACATTTTATATGGTTTCCACTGATTATAGGATTTTGGTAATTTATTATATTCGAATTGTGTCTATGGGTGAGGGGGGAAAAACTGACTTTTGTAACTTTTTCTATATGTGTGTGTGTGAAGGAAGTTTTTTTTTTTGTTCTTCAGAATGTTAAAAAAAAAAGTTTAACTTTGTCCTCATGTATAGACACTTTTTGTGAATTCAGTTTCTTAAAGGACTTAACGAAAACTTAACTTTTTTTTCTCTCTCTCATGGCTTGAGATTCTTCTACATTTATTTTGCTTTTTATAAAATAAATTCATTAAAATTTTTATTAAACAAATTTAATGTAAAATTTAAGAATAAAAAACTCTTACAATTCAGTAGACATATTTCACATTATAAGTTACATTTTTATAGGATTTTCTTTAATGAAAAAAAAAACAATAATAATTTTCTCTAAAATTCAATACAACAACAACTCTTTAAATTATTCGTGTTCTTCCACACACATTCATTATATATTTGAATAGAATTTTTTTTTCATCCAACTATAATCACTAGACGAAGAAAAAAAAAACAAGAGAAGAAGTAAAGTACTCCATTCAAACTAAACAAAATAATGTCGCACTTGAATAATAAAAACTTTTTATCGTCGTTAAAGTTCTAAATTCTTCTTCTTCATCTATTTTTTTTTTTTTTTTTTTTCTGTAATTTTATTTGTCTTTCACTTTTATATATTTTGAGACTATGATGAAAAATGTGATGAGAGATGAGAGGCATCATTTCATATAAAAAATGTCTATATATGAAAGAAGTAGAAGAAATAAGAACAGAATAGTTTATCGCGTAAAATTTTATAGTGTTTTTAGAATGGACAAAATGGATTATATGTAAAAAGAACAAAAAAAAAAAAGTTTTTTTGTTCAATTGCTTGAACACAGAAATACAATTAGGGAGCATTCCTTTAACCATCTCTAACATTTCTTCTTCAACAAAATAAAAAAAAAGAAGAAAGAAAGCCCCAAAAATCCATATAATATATTAGTACAGAGTACAGACTATTTCTGTATAAATAAAAATAAAAATAAAAATATTGCTCCATCATCATCATCAACAACATCGCATCTCATCCATGTACATTCAGTCTATATTTTATTTCTTTTCTTTTCATGTTTTCTTCCTCTTCATTTTTTTTTTTCTTTTCTTGTTTTATTAGATTTTGTTCTTTGGCGGTCAGTCATTCGAAGATTTTTCCGAGGGGGAATTTTTTTTTCTTTCTTTCTTTCATTCTTTCATTTGTTGATTTTGGATAGAAGTTATGTAGTAGGTTCTTTCACTTATAAAGACATTTAAACATTTATTCTGATGTTTGTCCATCATATATTTATGATATCCTGATTCAGTAAAAAAGGACACATTTAACAGATTATATTATGATAAAATGAAAATAAAAATGGGGGATCGAAAGTCAATTATTCTAAATAAAAACTTTCAATGATGTAATTTTTGTTAAATTATTAAAGAAGAAGTAGAAAAAAAAAATTATCTATATAGAATAATTTAATGATAAATCAAATAAATGGATTCACTTCGAATGTGTTTTAGTTCACAGTAGGTTACATCCTGTTCTCAATGGCAATCAACAAATTATATAGGTTCTTGTTGAAAACAGTAAATTTATTTAATGTAAAAATATTAAATGACTTCTTTTTTTTTTTCATTTATTTCATGTTCACATTTTATAGCATAAAATATGTGGCAGATTGAAAGTTTTTCCATAAAATTTTTACATTAATGATGAACATCTAAAAATTCAAAAATATCATCCCCATAAAATACATTAGAATAAAGAAGAAGAAGAAGATGTACTAGAAGTACCTGCATAAAGAATTAATTTATATTATGAAAAAATATTCTTCTTGAGTTGATTTAACTTTTATAATAAAATTGTAATATTCTCCATTAAAATCACAAACCAAATTTCTTTACTCAATATTTTTTTTTTTTTTGGGTGTGAGGGACGAGCTTGAACAAAAAACTTTTTAATAACGCTGTACCTTTTTATTATTATCTCAATTCCAAACTCCTTTTCCTTTCCCATAACTCAATCATAAACAATTTTCATTTTTATGATTTTTTATCCTGATGGTAAAACAACGTTCTGCAATTTTTTTTCTTCTTTTTATTCTTTCTGATGTTTGAAGAGTTTCGATTTTTCTTTCAGTTGTTTTTTTTTTTTTCTAAATTTTTATTTGTGTTTTCTATTCAATAAAATAATTTTTAAAATAGAATTTCCTTTCATTTCACGTCTTCTGCTGATACATCCAACAGCTTCTTTTTTTTACGTTTTTATTACATACAATTAGGGCATATTTTTACACACAACACATCTGTTCTTGCCGTTACCATTAATTACCAAGAGTAATAACAATAACTTGATGGCTCTTTTTTTCATTCAATCTATCTCACTCTCTCTCTCTTTCGATTTTCTTATCGTCACTTCCAGTGTGTTTCGTAAAAGAACCATCGAAAAATAAAGAAGAAGGAGAAACACAGAGAAGAAAAAGAAGAAAATTAAAGTCTCGGATAGGTAAAGAAATATATTTTATATTATATAATTTTATGAACTCATTCATTTGATGATTCTCATCCTTAAACATTCATTTCCTTATATACTTATAAAATATATAAACTCACACCATCATCTTACACTCTATATTTTTATTCTTATTATTTCGTATTATATGGAAAAAATATTTTTACCGCGTCGACCGCATAATAAATTCTATAAAATTTATAACATTTCATTCATCATCCTCTCATCCACCCTAACATAATAATATATATCTTCTTTACACTCTTAGAAAAGAAAACAATAATACAAGACAGGAAAAAATGTTTAAACCAAAAAAAAAAACAAGAATTAAATTTTAAAGTAATTTTAAACAAGAAAAAAAATCTGAAGACTTTCCATCAAATTTTTTTATTGGAAGAAATTTGAAAGGATTGTTACAATATGATTTTCATAATAAATTTTAATGGAAATAGAATTTTAACTTATTAAAAATTGAAGTGATCCTCCGGAAAATATTATTTGTTGATATTAAAAAAAACTTGTACTTACATATAAAAATCTGGCTATAATTTTTATAGAAAGAAAATTTTAATGAGACAATTTTCCATACTTGAAATATTTAGCATTAACTACATTTTATAATAAGTTTGAATTAAAGTTACTTTCATTCCATCAAAAGTCTGCAACCAAAAAAAGTTTCTTTAAAATTATGAGAAAATTGTTATTTTTTATTTATTTTTGTTACGTCGTACCATGCATAAACAGTGACAGTGTCCCTTGAATATCTGTAGACTATTTCCATCTTTTATTTTTTTTTTTTTTTGCTATAAGTTAAGGGTGAGATATGTATACTGATCCAATTCTATTCTAACCAAACTCTTCTCTATATATATTTATATACTCCGTTTATTATTGTTTCCGTTTAGTAATTCTTTTTCCCTGGTGTTCATCTTTTACTGAAGTGTCATTCTTGAAAATGAAAAAAAAAAAAAAGAAACAAAAGAAAAAAAATAAACAAAACAAAACAAACTCCCCAACACAAACCCAACTAACTAACGCCAACAACAACAATTCACCTAAAATGAAAAAGAAAAAAAAAAACTCTCACTTTCATTTTGTAGTTTATGTTTGTAATGACGGAAGTCATATAATTCGGACAATCCCATGGGTAAAATTTTTAGTGTATGGGATTCTGGTCCCTATAAAGAAAATTACATTTTATATTCCTTTTTTTTTTTTACTCTGGGTTATGGGTTTATTTTTCTTTCTCTCTTTTTTTTTTTTGCTTTTTTTGTTTTTTGTTTTTGGTGTGCGTATTTTTTATGTCCCAGAGTTGAATCAGAGATTCACATAATTTTGATTTTTATGAATTTAAATGGAATTTATCAATTTTTAATTTCTTTGTGATATTTTTCACATAAGAATAATTTTTATTAGAAATTTCCGAAGCCAATTATTAAGTCAGTTTATTGTTGAATTTATTTTTTTAATCCATTTATTTAGAATCACCGTGTAAATTGTGTCATTGATTGTAGTCCCCTAATAAATTAAGGTGTTGAAAGTTATAAATTTTTCAGAGAAAAAAAAAAACTATCTAAAATATTTAATGTTGTTATGGGTCTTTAATCTAATTCATTCAATGGATATTTAAAATTTAGGGTCCTTTTATACAATGAAATATGTTGCAGTCCTTATAGACAGCTGCATAAAATATTCTAGAAAATTAAACAATCAAATCGACTCCAATTTCAATGTCAACGATCACTAGAATATTACCGCACTCTATTATTCTATTCATTTTTTTTTTTTTGTTCCAGAAGTTTTCGTAAATAATATTCTGTTTTAGTCCAGGATTCAGTAAAAAAATACAAAAAAATCCAATATTGTCAATTTATATTCTTATTCAATTGTCAAAGAAAAATTATGTGTAAAATATAAATAGACGATGATTATTGTTGATCTCCTTTTTTTCATCTTATATAAACAAAAACAAAAAAAAAAAAGAGTAAAATCCCTTAATCCTTCACTGAATCTATTTCTCAACACCATATCCTATGTATATATATTTTCGTCTTGTTATACGTTTTGAATAATGCGGTTTTATTTATATATAAAAAAAAAAAAAAGAGGAAGAAGAAGAAGAAGAAAAAAATAAAATAAAATAAAAAGGACACAAAATAATATTAAGTTGTTGTGTCTGGAAGGGATATTTTAGGTATGCAAATTGGATAACATAAAATTATCTCGCAATGTCGTATATTTTTATATAACTTTCTCTTTCTATTTTTATACCTACATACCTTACTCTTTCTATTTATTTTTTTTCTCTCTCTTATTTTTATGAGACAACAAAATAAACTGACAATAAATTACTCAAAAAGTACCATCGTCAGAATTTAATTATGGTAAAGAAATATTAAAATATTTTCCACCACTTTTCTTCAACAGAAACATGAACATGAACAAAAAAATAAAGGAAAAAGAAAAACCACATATTTATTAATATTTGTGCGTGTATGTATGTCCATTTGTGTATATGTGTGTGTGTGTGTGTGTAGATGGTTGTGTATAACATTATTAAACAATTTATATGCATACAAAACTATTGCTAAAGTTTCTATCTGACTATAATTTATAGTTGGTAAAAGAAGAAGGGACCTTATTGTAAAATTTATAAGTTTTAATAGAAAAATGAAGAACTATAAGGCATGTAAGAAAAGTAAGAAGAATAAGTAAGAAGAATATTATGAAAATAAAGAAAAAAAAGTAGATGTATTAGAATGGAAAATGAATTTTGATCAAGATAAGGGCAAAAAGTCAAAAAGTTGTTGTTTTTTTTTCTTCTTAGAAAATTTTATAATGAAAATATAAAATATTAGAGAATTGTATTAAAGGGAATATGTAGAAAAACAAAAAACTTCTCTATATATAGACTAAAGTGAATTTAAATAATAAGAAAGAGGAGAATATTCTTCATCATCTTGTTCTTCTTCTTCTTCTTCTTTTTCATCTATAATATAAAGAAAAACATTCTTGTGGCACTCTTTATACATCTAAATATATAAAATAGAAAACTTTAACTTTATAAATTACGAACTTTATTAATTGTTTTCCTAACTTTTTACTTCTTCTTCTTCTTCTTCTTCTTGTTTTTCTTTATTTTTCTTCATTTCTTTTTTGCTTTAAATTAATATTTATATATTTTTTTTTCTGTTTATAAAAATTTCCTTTTTTTTTTTTTAACAAATTAATTTTTTATTAAACCAATTTTCTTCGTCCTGTTTTTTTTTCTTCTTCTTATCCTTATACATTTTCGATTTGATTTTTCTTATGCATCTTAAGGATAATTGATTTGCTTTCTTTTTCCTTTCTCTCTGGATGGAATTACTTTTTTCCTAGTTTGATTTTAATTCCTTTGTTTTATTTTTATTTTTAGTTGTTGTTGTTGTTCTTGTTCTTGCGGGTTTCATTGGCGAAAAGAAATTCTATTACAATAAATAAGTTATAAAACCAAAAATAAAAAAAACACGAAACGTTCACGAATGAAAATAAATTAGTCACTTGAGGTATCAACACAGACAAGAAGAAAACTGAATATAAAAAGAGAGCAAAAAAAAAACAAAAAACAAACAGAAACTCAATTACCTCTGGAGACAATAATTTATGTACCAAAATCCACTTCTTCTACTGCTTCTTACTTCTTCCAATTTTCCTTTTTTCTTACCTTCAACGTAGATATATTTTATAGTTTCGCAATGTTTGCAAAACTCTTCAGTATATTATTCTGTTGTCTTGTCCTTTTATAGTTGTATGGTTGTTTTTTTTTCTACCCATTTTCCATCTTCAAGTTTCCAAAAAAAAATTGTTGAATTTTTGTTAAGATAATTTTTATTTCTTCCTTAAATTAACAAAAAAAAAATTTAATTTATTGTGTTTTTACCTTTTGTCCACTCTTGTAATTTTATTTAGAACTTTAAAGTCCGATAACTTTAAAGTCCGATACTAAAATAAAACAGACAATAAGAAAAAAAAAACAAAATGAAGAATTATGTTTAACGTAAAACAGAAATTACTGATTGGAATAAATTATTAAATTAGCAATTTTAAAGCAATTCTACAATTTATAATTTTCTTCAGAGAAAAAGTTTAAACAATTTAAAACTAAATAAAAAAAACATTATTCCAAAAAAAAGAGAGTTGAAAGTGGGAGGAGACAGAGAGAGAGAGAGAGAGAGAGCGAAAGGGAGAATAAACATTTTTTTTTTCTTCATTCCACGAAATAATAAAAAATCCAAAGCACGTTCATACATGAATTTATTATCATTTAAAAAGCTTATATTATGTATGAAAGCTCAGAATTGGATACTTATAAAACATCAACATCAACAACAGCAACAACAGCAACAACAACAATAACAAAATCAAACATAGCGTAACGTAACGTGAACGCGTCAGAATACATAAAGAGAGTAAAAGAATGAAAGAAAGAGAGAGAGAGACAGAAAGAGGGAGAGAGAGAGTAGAAGTAAATTTTATTCAGAAAATTGTTTTTTTTTGTTCTATTTTTTTTTTTTTTATGTTATTTCTCGTCTAGAAAAGAAAATGAGGAAAAGTGATGGGAGTTTTATAGTTAATAAGGAAATGACACAAGTACACCATCCGGCATAACGATATTTATATAAGTGAAAAAATATTTAAACACAGAATTCTATAAAAAGCACATAAAAGCTTTACACACATACACACACACACACACACAAATAAACATAAATACACACAAATACACAAACATAACAAATAGCAGTAGCATATTTAACTTAAAAATATTTCAACATATTTTCCAATTCTAAAAATAGAAATTTTGCTACAAAGTTTAAAATTTTTTAAAGTGTTTTCTTTAATAAAATATAAAAAAGAGATCGCATCAGTCGCATCATAATCTCGTCTATTTGATTTTTCATTCGTTTTCAAGTTTTTTTTTTCTTTTTTTTTTTCCTCTATATTTTGTTTCCTTTTGTGTCTGTCCATTTCATCACTTTACTCTTCACTTTACTCCTTTCATTTCCCAAACAATCTGAAATGTTTTCTTTATACTTTTTCTGTGTATTTTATGTGTTTTTCCTCTTTTCATTTTCTTTTCTTTTCTTTTCTTTTTTTTCTTTTCATTTTCTATTGAAGAGAACTGTTTTTCTTGAACATTTCCATTTCCGGTCACTCTTTTGGAATTTTCTATTTAATATAATATAAAAGAGAATGACGTGGAAGAAAGGGAACGGGTGAAAAGAAGAAAGAAAGGAAGAAGAAAAATGAGAAAAAAACGATTTTTGAAAGAAAGGATGAAAAAAAAAAAACAGAAGCAAATAAAATAAGTTAACTTTTTTATAAACATAAATGAATGAATGAAAGAAATTTTTGTACAGAGTTTTTCTTATTTTTCTTTCTAAATTGAATGGAGAAGAAAAAAAAGAAGCTTGGAAAAAAAAAAAATAAACACGAAAGAAAATTACATTTTTTTGCTGTTTCTCTCATTTTGTGTTTTTTTTTTTATTTTGAAAGGAAAAAAAAAATTGAACTTCCAACTTTAATCAAGCAAAACGAAAGAAAAAGAAAAACGGGTAAAATTGAAATGAAAAATCCATTTAATAAATCATTAAAGGGGTTTTTCTTTTCTAATGAAAATATTCTAAAAGTCACGTGACTTAAATACAATCAAACCAAATGAACTCTAACAGGCAATTACGTTAAAATTTTAAAATGTTCCATTTTTTTTTGAATTATTCTTTAGGTACGAGAATTTTTTTCCATTTATATTTTCCACGTGACTTAAGTTAATTTTTGTTTATCAAATCAATCAACAAATTAGAATCAATTAAAAAAGAAATACCTTTACCAAATGAAAGAAGTTAATTTGTTGAAGTCCATTTTATATGATTTTCGTGTCGTGTCGTAATGAAACAAAAAAAGAAAAAGAAAAAGATTTCCATCAAAGTAAAAGAAAGCTTATAAATAGAAAACAAATTATTTCCCCTTTACTTCTTTCTTTTTTTTTTTTTGTATATTTATAAGCTTCAGGGTATATCAACTTCATCAGCAATCATCATCATCATCATCATCATCACCATTATAATCATTAAAAGAGTTTTCTTTCAATCATTTATTCATTATTTAAAGGAATAAAATTATACAAAAAAAAAACCAAAAAAAGAGGAAAGAAAAATGGAAAATTAATTAATCAAAAAAAAGAAAATCAATTTTCAATTGTAAATCTCAATCTCTATTAATATTGTGTGTGTGTATGTGTGCGTGTGTGTATATGGATGGAGTATGAGTGTACATTTATGTGTGTGCTTTTATTAAAAATGATGTTTTTTTTTTTTTTTTTGTAAAACGAGAGTACTGCAATTATAGATGTCAGCATAAAAAAGCGAAGAAAAAAAAAATGATTTAAATTGATGATTGTATTGTAGCTCGGTGTGTTCTGACCAGGGGCAATTAATGTACATTTCAATTGTTCAGTTTCTTTTTTCTTTTTTTTAAATTTCTATTACAATGTTATTATTAGTATTATGCAAAAATCGTGATGATAATGATGATGATGATGATGATCATGATGATCATGATGTTGGTTGGCGATGCAAATGCGCACATAACTAAAAAGAAAGGGGGATGATTTCCCTCTTTAAATAATATTCTTTTTTAGAAAAAAAGATTTTAATTAAAAAAAAAGAAAACGTTGCTAAAAAGAAAGAGAAGAGTGTGTGTGCGAGAGAGCGAGAATAAAAAATGTAAATTGGTTTGTGTCCATGATTTGAAACTCATCTAAATATTTAATTGCGTGAACTGAATAATATTTTTTTGGGTTCGATTTATTTTTCTTTCTTTAACAAAAAAAAAGTCGGTATGAATAAGGGTTGAAAATTGTTATTAATGTGACCTTCAATTTGATAAATTGATGCTTGTCTTTTTCGTACACAAATTGTTTGATGGTCAAAATGCAACAGCCAATTCCCCTCTATTTTTTCTCTTTAAATTCCAAATAAATTATTTTCAATCCTCAACAAAAAAAAAAAAAGCGTCACGATTTAAAATTAAAATAAATAGAATTTTGTTGTTATTGCAGAAAATACAATCATTCCGATATGACTTTAAATGTAACATTTTCAATAAGAAACTCTGTCATTAATTCTATTCGTTGTTGTTGTAATTTTTTAGTCAACCAGAATGAGAGGGTGGAAGAGTTTGATTCGATGACCATCTGTATATGCATTAACCCCTTTTTTTTGTTTGTATGTTATTTCATTAAATTCATTTTTCCCATTCAGGAAATTTTGTATCTCCCATCAAGAATCCGCCTTTCGTTAAGTTTTCAGTATAGAAAAGTGGCCTCATTATATAAAATAATATTATTCTAGAAGTGAAGAGACGATTGTATCCGTTTAGCGTGTGATTTCCGTTTAGGACAGTTTCCGGTTATTTTAATTTTGTTGCGCATTGTAAAAGTTAAGAATTATTATTTGTTGAAAATACAATTTTTTAGAGATTTCTAAATTGTTGGTACTGCTGACTGAACACTTTTCCTTTTTTTATTATTATTTTCTTCTTCCATTTTTTTTTTTAACAACAACAAATAGACAAGCAAAATGGTGAAACGTAGTATGGGTGACTTTAAACAATGGAATGATTCTTTTAATGTTGTTGTTATTTTTATTAAACAAAAAAAAAAAATAAGGAAGAAAAAGGCAAAAGAAAAATATGAGAAATAATTTTCGAAATTATGTTTTAGAAAGATGCTAAAGGCAAAATGAAAATAAAACACAAAAACAATAACAAAAAAAAAAATAGGAAGAAAGAAAGAACTTTCCTTCTGTATCTAATATTATTAACACAATTTATCTCTGTTGTTGGATGGAATGTCGTCATCAAGAAAAGAAAAAGAAGAAGAAAAAGAAAAAGGAGAAGAAAACGAATGTGTAAGAAAAATATATAATATTCAAAAGTTTCCATTTTCCTTCTTTTCATTTTTCTTTTTCTTTTGGTTTATTTAATTTTTTTTTCTTTCATATTTTGTGTCGCATCGTTGATCTGAATAATTTTTTTTTTTTTTTGCGTGAAAGTGCGAAAGAGAAACGAGCCGTCCAAATACAACAAAAAATGAACACTCACACACACTTTCTCAGAATTTTTCTTTGTTCTTCATTCTTTCTTTTTTCTTATAAATTATTTTATTTTCACTTTTCACTTTTTACTAATAAAAAAAAAAAAATTTTTCCTTAAAATTTTTCCACAATATTTTCCGTCACCAAAAATTATAATAATAATAAATAATTTATTCAATGACGTGAGTTTTAGTGAAACTTTTTAACCTTTTCAATTTTTTTTTTTCAATTTTTCCCCATTTTTTTTTTCTCGAGGGTTTTTTTTTTCCTTCTGAATTTTTCAGTTTTCGCTTTTTTGTTGTTTTTGTTGTTTTTGTTTTTAGTTGGTTGTTTTTTAATATACGATTCACATGATAATTTTATCCAATTTACCCTTCACATATAAACCATACCAACGATATATATTTTATTTTAAACGGGAAAAATATTTTCCATTGTATTTAAGAAAATATAAATAACATGAAAATAATTTCCGACTTCCCCTATTTTATACTCTGTGTTCTTCTTTTTCTTCTGCTTGTTGTTGTTGTTCTGTTTTTCCTTTCCTTTTTGTTTTTTTATTTTTTAGTTTATAATTTTCCTTCAATTTGTTATGTTTTTTTTTTTTGTTTTTAGCGTGAAAAATCGTTTTCATCTCCCCCCCGCCCCTCATGTCAAAAAATAAAACAACAACAAAAAATGTGTTTTTAACACGTAATCCATGTGTGTGTGTGTATGTTGTGTGTGTGCGATGTTAGCGCGAGTTTTGGTTTTAAGTTTTTTCTTTTGTTTCTTTCCAAAAACGAATCTTAAATTACATGAAATTGTGCTTGATGTATTTGTGTGTGTGTGTGTGTGTGTGTGTGTGTGTGTGTATGGTTATTTGCATGTCGCGCTCAAAAAGATTGGTAAACTTCGATTGGAATTTAATAACAATCTTTATATAGGTACCCGTCTCTCACAATAATCAACCATCATTCCTATATTTTATTTTTTTTTTTCAATTATTTTTAATTTCCTCACCCAATTCACCCTTCCCGTAATTATAATTCATAGAATGTATGATGAACTTGTATAGTATTATGTTCAATATTATTTTCAATTTTCGGTGAATTTAAACACGATGAATTTTCAAAAAAAAAAAACAACAAAAGTTGAAAATAAAGAATGAAACAATATTTTTTCAATTTTCTGTTTAATTTTTCTTTTTTTCCATTTTTTCTGTTTCGATGAAAAAAAACTTTATAATAAATAATAAAAACCGATTTAATTACAATAAAATAAAGTTTTAAAATAAATTTTAAGGGTTTGGGTTCGGGATAAAATATAGGAAAAAAAAAATTCTTTTCATTTTACAAACCCCTTAAAAATAATTATGTTTATAGATAAAATAGAGTAGGAGGACAGTGTCGGATTAAATAATAGATCGGATTAAAAGGGACTTAAAACAAGTTTGTTTTTTTTTTCTTTCGTCTTTTGTATTATAAATGGAACAGAAAATGATAGTGGGAGTTAAGAAATGTTAAAGACGATTATCTTCATCTTGTTCTACTTTTCTTTCCACTTTTATATTTATTTGTTGTTAGGTTTTTTTTTTCTTTTTTCATCAAATTATTATTATTTAAATGAAGCTTTAAAAATTAATCAAGAAAAAATAAAAATGAGAGAAAATTTAAACAAACTTTATGTTTCATAATTAGATTTAAGCAGATCAATTTAATCCTATATTATTTGATAACAAATAAATACAATTAAATCTAAGATTCCTTTCGAATAGAAAAATGACTGGAAATTATTTTTAGATTCTATTGATTCAATTATGATACTTTTGTGTGAACAGATTATGTAAGTTGAAAGAATGAAATAAAATCAGAGAAATTTCATATTCAATGATAAATAAAGTGTTCAATGGAAAATAAAGCAGCAATTACAGAATATTGCACCAATTGCTCTCTCCTTCATACAAATTCCAGTTTGAATTCAAAAATGAAATTGTCTTGTAATAATAAACGGACATTGAACATAATGGATTAATGCATTACATAAAATCGAGGAATAATTACCTAGTTGAGTCTAATTCAATACTGACTATTTTTTTTTTTCCGTATTTTCAAAATTTAATAAAATAAAATATAAATGGATAAACAGACATCAAATAACAACACCAACAAATAAAAATAGTATAATGTACTTGTAGGTATGAACCAAACATATCCTGGATGGGTTACCATTAAACAAATTTTATTTTTATTTTTGTACATATTGCATCTGGTTCTATGGTCACAATTATACATAAATTGTCTATAAATAAATTAAGTGTAAAAGGGTTGTGAGAGGGGTGGAATGTGAGAAATGAGAGAGTTACAATTTTACTATATATTATTAATTTAACAGACACACATTTTGTAGATTGGATAATTTTTTTGGCTATTCCGCCCGTAATTACATTTAATCGATTTATCTATTTGATTAATTTGTGGCTTTTTGATGGAACAATTTTTTTTTTTAGTATGTTTTATTTCGATTCATTTGCTGTTTTTTTTTTTTTGTGATTCAAAGTGAGGGGATGATTATTTTTTTTGGACAGTCATATTAAAGGTTTTTCAGTTTGTAATTTTTATTTTGTGGACATACTTTTTATACTTTTATTCCTGCCTCATCAGTGATCCAATAGAATTGCTTCCTAGTTTTTATTTCAATTGATTTTATTTTTGTGTTTAAATCAACTTCACTTTCTCCATAGTTTTGTTTGAGATTTCGCTATATTGAGAATTTTTCGTTACTTTGTTACACATAATAATATTTTGTAAAATTTCACGTTTTTTTATATTGTAGAATAATTGACATAATTCACAACAACAAATAATCAAAAGTTTCATATTTCACTTTTAAGTTGGCTCTGCTCTGGAATCTTTTTAAAATAATTAGAAATTAATTTAAATTGTGCTAATAAATATTTTTTTTATTTTTAAACGAAAATACCGGAAATCCATCAAAACAATGAGGTAGTGAAAAAATAATGCAAATAGGTACCTTTAATTTATTCATCATTAAAAATGTTAAAATCAAATTAAATCAAATGAAAATTAGAACACAACAATAAAAAACGAAAGAAAAAATCAAAATGATAGGAAAAATTATAATAATGAATTTTCATCTTATAATCCTCTCTTGATATTGATCTTTTTACCTTTTATATGGTGGGTTGGTAGGGGTGGTGGGGGGGGCAGATATTTTATATACCAAAATCTTATAATCTCTCATAAAAAAATCACTCAATCAAAAAAAAAATTGAAACCGAAAAAAAAAACACCAAAACTCCTTCCGTTAAAAATATTAAATTAATTTGACGTCATCGATAAAAATTTAACCAAAAAAGTAAAACGAAAGAAACAGAAGAAAACAGAAGATGAAGAAAATATAAATTCAATCATCAACTAAACCGCACATAAAGCAGAAAAAAAAAAATAGAAAAAGGAAAAATAAATTGAAAGAGAAAAACAAAAGGATGGAAAGAGAGAGAGAGAGATAGAGAGAATATATAACAATAAAATTTTTGATCAGAACGTAAATTATTTATGGATTTTTTTTTGTCTAATAAAGAATTTTCAAAAACAAAAAAAATATAATAGAAGTTAAATGCTGTGCGAAGGAACAGAAAAATCTACTTTGTCCATGACAATAATTTTACTTCTCCCTTTTACCCGCACCAACACTTTTTACCAGTTCATCTTTTTCTTCTTTTTAACTGTATCGTTAATAAAAAAAGAAATTGTCCTTCCTTTTATCTTTCTCTTTGCTTACTCCTTGAAAAATGTTTTCTAAAAGATTTGCAAAATGAATGAAAAGTGCTTGTGGCCACACAATTTTCTTCGCTATATTTATATAATTTTTGTTTTTTTTTAAAAGAACGATAGAGAGAGAGAGAGAGAGAGAGATAGGAAAAAGCCATAAACAGAAATATGAAAGAGACAGTGAATAGAAAGAAAGATGACATCTTCTTATTATAAGTTTTGTGTGCACAGTTTGCAATATTTTTGAAAATTTTCTCTTTTATATAAATTATTTAAGAAAAGAAAAATGAAATGAAAAAAAAAGGAAAATTGTATTTATAAGTGTGTGTGTGTGTGTGTGTGTGTGTCTGTAAATATAAATTCATAAATTATTTCTTTCTTGCCTTTTTCCATTCTTTCTTTCTTCTTTTATCTTCAACATTTTTCTTTTTTCTTTTTTCTTTTCTTTTCTTTTCTTGAAAGAAAAATGCACTTTTAAGTAAAAGATATGAATTTTCATTTTACGACGTATAGAGGTAGTTAATTATGATGACACAAAAATGTGAAAGAAAAAAAAAAAGTTAGAGAGAAAAATATGAAAATGGAAAGAGCAGAGAAGTAAAACGAAAAAAATACATAAACACAGAAATTAAATCTGAAAGCTAAAAAGACAGAAAAAATAAAGAAGAAAAAAGGAATACTAAAAGGAAAAAAGAAAAAGAAAAAAAAAAATTGACATAAATCGTGTTCTGACTTTTATAATAAATAAATAAATAAAATATAAAAAAAAAATCTGAACACGCACGAAACAGAGCGTTTTGTACCTTTTTCTGTTATATTTTTATCCCCTGCGTTTCTGTTTTTCATTTTATTCCATTTTCGTTTCTAGTTTTACTTTTTTTTTATCTTTCCTTTTTTTTTTGTTCTTTCTCTTTTCTTTTCTTTTTCGTTCAAATGAACGGAAGACCGAAAACCATTCCCAAATGACTAATAAAACTCAAATAAACCGACAAAAGTATCCAATTTCATTCTTTATCTATAAATTCTCGGTTCCTTAAAAATATTCTTTTTTTTTCCGATCAAACAAATAAAACTTGTAAAATTCTTCTTACTTAGCAAAAGAAAAATATGATTCATTTTTTTCCCCAATTTAAAATTCGAAACACTAAAATTTAGATTATTTCGATTCTTCTTTTATTTTTTCAAGAAAAACAAACTCAATAAAAAAAATGAGTGAAATTTGAGTGGAATTCACATAAAAATTGTTTACAAAAATTGATAATCATTTTTGTTCCTCCATATTTCACATACAAGACAAGTGAAGTTTCCTCCTATAATTTTTTTCGATTTTTGAATAGAAGTCAGGAGAAGAAGGATGAAGAATTTAAAGAATTGTTCAATTATTTTATGATTATTTTTTAGGAAAATAATAAGATGAAACAACATAAAACTTATCTTAAATTATTATTCACATTTTTTTTATTTATTTTATTTTTATTCTGGCATAATAAAAAGAGAGAAAAAAAAAATCTGATTAGATAGAAAATTTTAGAGAACAGAAGAATATGAAGTCCATTAAATAATTCAGTTTATTTTAAGTTTTGATTTTTATGAATTGATTTAGTGAACAAATTAT
The DNA here is from genome assembly GCA_963082725.1 of Pedicia rivosa. Lineage (NCBI taxonomy): Eukaryota > Metazoa > Arthropoda > Insecta > Diptera > Pediciidae > Pedicia > Pedicia rivosa. The sequence goes on from OY720152.1 coordinate 5,793,046, forward strand.
CGGATGGAAAAAAATAAACTTTCGTGTTGATTATTTGACCATAAATATATTTATAAAAATGGATTTTCATTAAAGATTTCTTGTATCTGGATCTGTTTGAATATTCGTCTGAAATACAACATTCCCATTATATCTCTCAGACGATTCTACAATTAAAATTTTGTTCTAATAAATGCATAGAGTTTTTTTTTTCTTTTAAAGTTGAGCTACTGATAATAACTATCAGAACAAGTCCTTGTAAAAATATTGAAGAGTTCCTTTGTGAATTAAAACCACTTTTATTTGGAACTTGAAGAAAAAACTTATTTTTATCGTAAAAACTTTATAAATTTATAAATAAAGTAAATCAACAGGATAATCTTAAATGCATATAAAACTTATATAAACTTATAAAAATGTTTTGTTACAAAAACCAGACAATATAATGTTGGACGTAAACTATTCGTTTAACATTTTTTTTTCCCATAAATAAAAAGATTACAAAAAGCAACAACAACAGAATATTTTTATTTTTATCTTAAATCTTTCATTTTCATCTATAAAAATAAATCCATCTATCCATCGGTTGATAGTATTTTTTTTTTCTAAAAACATCCATTAACGTATCATCGTATCAACATCTAGTTGCATTGATCACATCAATACAATACAAATGAAAGCAAAACTACAAAAAGATATAAAAACATTTTTACTTTCTACTTCTTGAGTTTATTTTCTTCTTTTTATTTATTTCTTTTTGCACATTCTAAAATCTCATCGAAATCTGATCCTTTTTCTTTCATTTTCATTATTATAAGAATACAACAAGCGACATTAAAAATCCCAAATAAAATTTATATACAATAAACATCGATTTACAAACATGCACACATAATGCAGACAAACAAAAATCAAACAAAAATGGAATAATATTTGTTATAAACTGTTTTCTAAGAAATATTCTTCTATCCTTACCAATTTCTTACATTTCATTACGTTTCCATTTTTATTTCCATTTTCATTTTTATTTTCATTTTTATTTCATTTTGATCAAAATCTTTCTCAATACTTTTTCGTAAATTTCTTTCAATTTCTTTCAACCAAAAATAAAAAAAAAAAAGGAATAACAAAAATAAAGGACAAAAATACGTCACTAAATGGACAAAAAATACAAAATTGTATACAAAATATTTGTGTTGGTAAATTTACTTTGTGTTTATTGTAAAAAAAAAAATTGAAATAATCAAAAGGACAATAGAGAGAGAAAAAAAAACAAATAATACAAGGATATGATATTTACCCAATTGTTTTGTTTTGTTTTGTGTTTTTCGTTTTCTGTAGAAATAAAATAAAATGATTTTTTTGTAAGTAAAGTTAAATGATTTTGTTTAATGATAAAAGATTGTTCTTTATAATCTCTTTGGTGTATGAAACTGCAATGAACAACAGCACCAATAAAAATGACGACATGAATAAGAACAAAACAATTATTGTTATCTGATAAAAATAAAGATGAATAAGTTTTATCTGAAGAAAGAAGATATTGATAAATATGAAATGTATTATTTGTAAATAAATAAACTGTCTGTGTCTGTGTGTGTAGGAGTGTTTGATATTTTTTTAGGTGCTAAATAAATAAATATTTACAATATATTAGAATAAATTTAAACAGACTTTAGACCTTTACTCTTTTTATGTTTAGAAGTTATGTACATACAGCCATACAACAGACACACATACAAATTCTCTAATCACACATTGAATAGAGGTAAAAATAGCGTACATGCCAAGACCTCAAAGCCAACATAACACTTTGTTGAAATACTCTGACTGAGGTATAGACAGCACACACATGAAAATTACTCATCTACAATTACAACAAAACATACTTTATTATCTCATATTCTTGTTTGTCTATACAAACAATATTGATTACTTTCTTTTCTCACTTCGTACTTAAATTATTATTTACATATTTTCTTAAAAATAAGAAAAGTCTCTGTAAAATAATGGATAAATTTGATCATCTTTTCATCATACAAATTCAATCTTAATCTTACAAAAATATTTGTGTTAAATGATAAGAAAATCTATACAAACATAAAATGTAGATGATATAATTGCAAGTTAAATTTAAGATCAACATCTTTTTAATATATGACAATCCCTTGTCATTTTTATAAAAGATAAGAACAAAATTATTAACCAAAAAATAAGAAGAATGATTTTATCTTCATAGAGAAAAAAATGTCAATCATCTTTATTTTATTAGAAAAATAAAGAAGTATTTAAGGGAAAATATTGTAGATGAAAGAAAACAAAAATTAAATAATAGTGGAATTTATATTTCAAAACATTTCAAATGAATCAAAATTATTGATTTATTTCATTAAATAAAAAATACAGTTTCCACGAGAAGCAAAAGGAAAGCAATAAAAAAATATCAATTTCTTGTGAAAGATAAGAATTTTTTATTTTATCTTTAAAATAGTCACACACACACAAATACTTATTCAAGAATGGGATAGAATAGTCGATATTTTGTCTCTTTCTCTAAAATCTTTAATTCTAAAAATATCAAAAAAAATATAATATTAATTTCTTTCTCAGAATTGAAACTAAAATTGAAAACATCTTGTGCTAAAGATATTATTGTTATTATTATTTTATATTATTGAAGGGAAATAACGTTGTAATCTGATCCTTTTTTCTTTTCTTTTTTATTATTATTGTTGTTGAAGAAATTGATAGAAAAAAATCACATTTTTTTTTTCAAAGGAAAAGAAAAAAAAAACAAATGATTTGCATTAATAAAAATTTATTATTCCGGATTCTATAAAAAAAAAAAAAATTTAAATTAAATATTGCAACCCTCTGTTGCGTTTATATCCCTCTCATTTGGATAATTTCTGTATAGCATAAGTAACACCCTCTTTCTTTCTGCCCGTACTATTTTTTTTTTTCTGTACATCCTTTGTAATAAAATGAAATCTGATCGTCAATCTGATCGTGTTGCTGTTGTTGTTATTGTGTTCAATCATTGAACTTTAAAATGTGTTAAAATATATAAAGATTGTATATAAAATAAATAGGTATTGAAGAATTAAATTAAATTGTGTCGCCTTTACAGACGATACAAATATCCAAGTCAATTTCAGTCATAACCATATGCTACGCTACAAATTATTAAAGGTGCAATAATTTAATTTTTTTTTTCCTTATAGAGAGGACAATATCCTTTATTATAAAACAGAAGAGGCCATTAGCCTGTTTGTTTTATGTAGATTACATTTTTTTTTTTAAATGTAATTGAGACAATTTCTGTCTAAAGAGTTTCCTTTTTTAACTTTAACATTTTTTTGTTTCGCATTTATTTAACGCGCCTGAATAAAGGTCAATCAACTATTGGTTTTGGTGTGCGTTTAGTGATTTCGGTTCTTTTTTTTTAATATTTTGGTTCTTCTAAACATAATTTATTCCCAACAACAAAAAAAAAACCGAAGGATATTGTAACAATTTCCGGACCAGTCTGTTATCGAAATGACTTTCTTCTTTTTTTTTTTTTTTGATAATTTAAATTCAAGCGTGATTAAAGAATTTGTTAGTAAAATGAAAGTGGTTTTTATCAGGCAAACACGCTAAGTGATTATCTTTTATCTCAATATTAATTCTACTAAATTCAACCTTTAAAATCAATATTAAAATAAGAACAAAAAAAAAAAGAAGTATTTTTAAAGTCTCAAAGTCACACACACACACACACATTTACAAACCGAGAAAAAAACTCCACAGTAAGAAATATTTAACAAAACCGAAAAAGAAAAAAAATAGATGAAAAGTCTAAAATTTATATTCTAAAACCCAGGAAACTTTCTTGACTTTTTGAAATATTAAAATCTTTATTCAGCAAATTTAATTTGTATGTCTAATGTCATCGCATGTTATATAATTTTACGGGGATTTCTGGTGGTTGTTTAGAAATGAACGATGGGTGGTTTTTTTTTTTTTTTTCTTTATGGTAGAAAATGTTTTTTCGTGGTAATAGTGGTGGTGGTTTTTAATGTCATGAACGATACAGCTGTCAACCTATTGAAATTTATTAAGACGATGGTTATATTCTGTATAATACGTATGTTGCTATTATAATATTTACTGACTTTATGTGTGTGTGTATTTTTTTTTTTTGTCTTCTAATACTTTACTTTACGTAGGTAAGGATGGAATAACAGAAGGATGTGAATAATATTATATGATTGAATCAATTTTTTTTTCTTACTTGTTAAAGTTTCTACATTTATTTATTTGTATACAGAAAGGTTTTTTTCTAGTTTCATAAACAAGGAAAAAATTGTCCTTGGTTTACAATTGCTGGATAATATTTTTCCCAGCAGCAAAGAAAAATTGAAAAACGCCAAAAAATAAAAGCGTGTTACTTCCCTTATTTTTTTAATGAACTTATCCAAGATTTTTATCAAAATACAAAAAAAAAAAAGAGAATAAAATATAAACATCTCTCATCCCATACTACAATTTTTCATTTTTCCCCCTTTTTTCCATTCCATTCCATTCTCATACCAAGTACAGAAAAAAAAAAAAAAGAAAAAGTCTGACATTTTTAAACATAAATTTTCCCTTGGAATTAAATTAACAAGTGCCCACATGCATGACGATTAAGTCCTTGATATATCGCACCGTTTATTTAATCGTTGAGATAAACATAGAGAAAAAGAAACAGAAATATATATATTCTATTTTATAGGATTAAATATGATAGAAAATAGAAAAATGTAGTAAAAAATTCAAAACAGGAAAATAATTCGAAGTGTGGAAAGCAAAGAAAAAAATGAATTAAAAAATGTTTTTGAAAATAATTTTTGGTTGTGTCGTTGTCACAAATGAAAAAATGGTTTTCCAGTAAAAATTCATAATTATGAATAGAAAATTCATAATATTTTGTTGTTGTCACCAAAATTATATAGATTCTTTCTGAACTCTTTTCTCATTCTCTTTATTTCGCTTTCATCTCTGTTACAAAACACAAACTGACCTTCCGACTTTGATAATAGATAGCCCCATAAATCATTATGTCCAAAATGAAAAGGATACACACACAAACACATATACATCTGAACATTTCTTTTATTTATATATTTAAAGAGTTTGTCGTCCTTTTTTTCCTGATCCTCCTGATGATGGTTTTTGGAACCTTAATAAATACACATACAAGACCAAAACTGAAAGTGTGTCTGCATCTTCAAATGTATTATGGGTGTTCGTGTGTGTGTGTGTGTGTGTGTGCATGTTTGTATGAGTTTGTACTTATTTGAGTGGTGCGTTACGATTAGATTAAATATAACACACGTATATAAACGAGTGTGTGTATGTGTGTGTGTGTAGAATATAAATAGAAAATGGAAAAACAAACTGGAAAAGAATGGAAGATAACTTCTTTTTTTTTTGCGTTTTTTTTCGTTCTTTCCTTTTCTTCTTATAGAAAGATAACTTTTTTCTTTTTGTTTTTGGGTGCGTTTTATGCAAATATACAAACCTACCTATATAAACTCTTGAGAAAGATATCTTGTCTCTGTAGAAACTAATACATAAGAGACGATGATAAACAAAAGGGACACACATCCTCTTGTCTCGACTTTTGAATAAGAAAACAAAACGTAAACTTTTTCCTTATTTTTTGTTTTGTTTTATAAAACAATGCTGCGGTAATATTATGAATTTATACAACGAAAAATATATTTATCCATATCTACTGTTTGTGTTTTCTTTCCTTGGACTTAAAAGAAACGAAACGAAACGAAAATAAATTATAAGAAGAAGAAAAGAAAGCAAAACAAAAAAAAAAGGAAATATATTAAATATGTTGTCTCGTCTACAAATCAAACATTAATCATATCAAACAACAAACAATATTCTTAAAAACAAAATAAAAACAGAAAATAGTTTTAGACACGATAAAGAGAAATGATTTTGTCCTACCTTAGAGAGCCTCCAATAATAATATACCTTCATATTACTTACTATTTCTGATTTCACACTCTGATATTATTAATTTATGATATTTTTATTAAAATAATATTAAATCGTTTAATTCAAAAAAAAAAAAAATTCACACAGATAAAGTAACAACAACAAACATGTTTCTTTCACAAAAACAAAAAAGAAAATTCGTACATTATTTTCTATATTTTAATTAATGTTTGTTGTAACCACAAATAAATATAAAGTACAGACATAAATACAAACATACAGATACATATAATCAGACACATTAATGTCCTCCTAAATTATATGATAAGTCTAATGAAATTCCTTACATATTTCTATATACCTAACAACAAAGTCCCAGCTCTATCTTCTCAACTAAAACTCCATGCCCCAGAAAAAAATAAACAAAAAGCTACACAGCTTTCTTAATAGCAACCAACAACAACAATAACAACAACCTAATAGCACAAATAGAAAGACAAGCTTTTCATGTAAAATTTAATTATTTATTTTCTATCAAAAAATATTATAACGTAATTAACACAATCCCAATTAATAAAAACCTAGACAGCAAGAATGAATTAACACGCAAACCTTTAAAATTCTATATTATAATATAACCCTCAAAAAAAAAAAATAAAAATACACACACACACACAATCCCCATAACCACACAAAACCCACTACCACCCATCCTTAAAATCCCATCACCATACTCTAAACTCATTCCTTTCGTAACCAGATCATTTTGTTTTTGCTTTTTTTAGAAACGATGGATTGAGACATACACACACACTCGCACACACACACACATATATTTGATATGGTAAACACAGAATATTTTAGCAGACAAACACAAAGAAAACTCACAAAAAAAAAAATTCAAAAAAAAAAAGTAAAACACAAAAAAGAAGAAAACTTTTAAATATTTAATGTGAATTAAGAGTTTTTTTTTTATTTCTGCTTCAATTTCAAAGGATAAATATCTGGTTGAAAAATGTGCTCTTCTTCTATTTATAATTGGAATGCATTTTTATTTATATTAACAATGGAATAGGAACTTAGTATGTGAGACATATGGATGCAATTATTATCAGAAAAAACTAAGAAATTTCCGGAAATATTGCAGACTTCCCATTCGATTATAATCTTTTTTTGCATTATCCTTTTTTTGTTTTTTTTTTTGCTTTTGGTGTTTTTAAATAAATATAAAAGAAATTATAAAAGTTCCATTGTTGAAAATAAATCTAAAGACTTTTCTTTTTATTAAAATTAAATCAATTTTATCGGTTTAAACTTTTATTGGATGTTCCATGGTCCTTTATTGCATGACCCATGGTCTTTTATTGGATGATCCTTTTATATAATTTTTTTCCTATTCGTACTTTTCATTTGACAAAAATAAAACTCACTGACGACTAAATGTCATCATTATCTATTCATTTTTATATTTTACTTACATCAAGTAAAATATTTTTCTATAAAAAAAAAGTCATATCGTCCGTTCGGAGAATTGTCAGTCAATTAGAAAAGTTGTTTTGAAAGGTTTTTCTCGTTTTTCTCGTTTATTTCGCTATTGAAAATCTCTTATGGAAAAAATTAGATTATAATATACGATGACTCATGACTGAATAATGGTAAAACTTGAATTTCAATAGCAGCCAACTTTTATTTATTTGAAATTTTCCTAAAAATTTATCTTTGACTGAATCGAAAAAGTAACAAAAAAAAAACTAAAATTGTTTTAAAAACAGAAAAAATTCCATTGCTCAAATTATCCACAAAGAAAATATTTTCTATTTAAAGTTACAACATCACGCATACAGTCTACATTCTACATCCTTCTCTTATATAATTTTCATTGTTGTTGTTTTATCTTTTTTTATTTTTGTTGTAAAGATTCGCGCACTCGCGCATAATATTTATGATTATCGCATATTATAAATTTATAAACATAAAGAATAAATCAAGAAAACGTAAAGTAAGAAAATAAAAAAAGGTTTGCTTCAGGCAACACGTCGCGTCCCCTTAAATCACATTATTTATCAGAATCGTGAAATCAGTAATATATGTTTCTTATATGCAAAATTATTTATATTCTTGTATTTTAGTGGGTGTCAAAGGAGATTGAAGATTCTGTACTTTCCTGTTTTTTTATTTTTTTATTATAGATTATCACAGCGTGTGACGTGTGTGTATAATATATGTGTGTGTGTAGGTTGGCTATAATGTGTGTGTGGGCATTTATTTGACAAAAGTTTTCATTTTGATTTGGTTTTTTTTTTCTTGGTCTTCTGAATTGTCTCATTTCATCCTTGTCCAATTTAAACATGTAAGGTTTTTATTTTTGCCTTTTTTCTGTCTTTATTCGTTTATAATGATTTTTATCTGTTTTGTAATTTGTCTTGTGCCTTTTTTTTGTTTTCTTCTAACATTTTTAAGATTTACAAAAAATATTAATCAAATAAGATTAAAAAAATTTCTTTCCGATTTATTGTAGAAGAGAATTCAATGAAATATTTTTGTTGTTCTTTAATTCTCTTCATTCCATTGGATTCTACATTTTTATTCCACGTTTTTTTATAAATCCTCCCTCTTGTAATGTATTTAACAGACCATATACATTTTCATTACACAACAAAAAAATAATGGACTATGTTTGATTATAAAACTCCCCTAACATTATCCAACCTCCCCCTTATGCTCCCTTATTCATTTTCTAACTGGACAGGAAACAAACACAAAATAATGATAAAAACTTCATGAAAAACTCAATTTTTCCCACCTTAATTACAATCAGTTAATTTTCCTATACTCTGTTTGTCTTTCTTCCCTTTTTCTTCCATTTACAAACGATTGATCGACATTAAGAACAAGTCATATTCTGACTGAAAGTCAGTTGATGTTTCTACTTCAAAAAAAAAAAAAAGAAAAAACAAAAAAAGAAAAAAGAAGAAGAAAAGAAACACGAAAATTAGAAAATAAAATATAGAAATGGAAGAGGGATCGTATAATACTGGCTAGAAGAAATCCATCAATTGAAAAGGGTTAAAGTTGATTATATAAAATGCATGTCCTGAATTTCATATGGATAAATATAATTTATTTGAGTTTCTATATTATTTTCTCTCTTCTGTGTAAATGGTGTGATAGAATATAGTGATACATAAATTTAGTAATTTAACCAAACTAAAAGGGATTGAACAGCAAGAAGAAAAATAAATAGGAGATGAAAATCCATAAATAGAAAAAGGGGCTAATTTGGCATGAACTAATTTTCTCTCTCTCTCTCTTTACAAATTCGTATTTTATGTTTTTTTTTTCTTTCCTATTTATAAATTTCAACTCAATACATCATCACATCATGATTTGTGTATAGTAAATTATAATGCAATTTACAATGTTAAATTGGTATAGCCAGTCAAATAGATCATCATTGTATAGATTCCTTTTTTTCTCCTCCACTATAAAAATATATACGAGTCATTTGGAAAGTTGTAAGTTTAATTGGAAATGAAATAAAAATGATATTAATCGATTTTATTTCTATTGAACTTCTATCACTGTCTCTTTCTATTTATCAAGGTTTTTTCATTTTGCTTTTTTTACATTTTGTTTTTTTTTTTATGCAAGAATGAAAATTTGATTTTCTTCGTATTTTCTATAATTTTCTACAGAAATTTTGCTGTATCATCATTCATGTTGATGATCATGATTATGTTGATGATGATAATGATTATTGATATAAATTTTGTATTAAAAAAAAAAGAAAAATATAAAATTATCGTTTCATGTAAAATTGAATTGGAAAAACTTGAAAAAAAAAAATTAAATCATCAATTAAAAAAAATGAAAATGAAAATTCAAAACCGAACAGAAAAAATAATTTCAAAGAATTCTCGTCTTTTGTTTATTTTAAATGAACTCAAGTGTTACCTCACTTATCATGATCTAAATAAATCATAAATTTTTTATTTTGCCCAGATTTTTTAATGAAGTATTTTTGTAATTACAAGGATTATAAAAGTCAGTAAGAAGGATCTTCTAAACACAAAAAAAATAATTTCTTTTTTTATAGAAAGAAACACATCAAAGACATTTTTATTTCTCTTGTTATTTGAAATAATTTTCAACATATATTTTGTTATTTTTTTCTTGTCTATTTTATTTTCTATTTTATTTTATTTTAATTAATTAACAAATCTTCCACCAGCATGCTTCTAATCACTTAAACGGAAAATCCGTTTCTTTTTTTTTCTTCATTCATTCATTCATTCATTCATTCATTCTGTGTATACGTATAAGTGTGTTGGTATATTTATTTATGTTTATGTTTGTGTGTGTGTGTGTATTGAAGATAAAAAAAAAATTAAATGGAAGAAAATTTTATAGAGAATAAAACCAACCCTTACAAAATGGGGTTAGATAGGTATTTCTGTATGGTCGGTAAGGTATTATACTAAATATAAAAGGATAAAATCCCATCATCATCATCATCATCATCATGATCATCATCATAATAATAATCATCATCAAAATCATCGATATAACATCCGTTCTTTGACCCTTTCGACTATCCATTATATACGTATTTATTATAGATTTTCAACTTTTCCCCTATTTTCATCTTTCTTTCTTTCTCTTTTTTTTAAAACCTATTTCCCAACCATATATTTTAATGATAATAAATTGATGACCTCATCCTATTATATTATTTTGTATTATGAACAAAACTAAAATCATTATCATATCACATATCCACATGTCAGATTCTGTATTTAGGTACAAAACCCCATACAAAATAAAATCCATAAATGACAATATGAATTAATCCAAATAGAACCGAAAAGGACTCTAACCAACAATCCCTAAAATTTTATTCTATTTCTTCTTCATTTTTATTCTTGAATGGATTACTTACCTATACGTACAGAACTAAATGAACAAAAATCCTTATAACATTGTCAACAAATGAATACGATATAAAAAATTATTGTCTAAAAAAAGAAAAAAAAAACAAATATCCTTTGAAAATCCTTTTTATATTTTATTTATATGTTTTTTTCTTCGTCTTTGGTTTATCCTATCAAATTATCGATTTTATTATAAAAATAGAAGAATGATATTAAAATGATTAAATTGTTGTAAGTTTACGATTAACTTTTATACATAAAAAAAAATTCTATTCATCATCAAAAATAAAATCGAACAGAAGAAAGTGCATTAAGTAAAAGTGTATAACACAACCCTTTATAAAGATTTATTTATTGGGGGATTGGTCTTCTTCAATATATCTCTCTTTTCTAAATGGATGATTACTAAAAGATATCTTTAATTTTTATTATCGACATTCAAAAAGGGGATTTATTTTATGTTTATGCATTTTATCTATAAATTATGTCTTACTGTTTAACCAGACAACCAATGTAGACAGCAATCTAAGACAGATATTTTCTATAATTCACATTCTACGCAAAATAAATTTTGTCGAGTTTAAGAAAAAAGGTAGAAGGGCACACACGGATCTATCATTTCGTTTTAACAAGAAGAGGTGTATTATTAATTTAATGTTGTGCTGTTGCCAACATATTTTCATTTGATATTTACATTTTATTACATAAAATAAAATAAAATAATAAGGATGAACAGACTTTTATTTTAATCCTTTTTATCAACAAAATAACACAAATACATTTAATTATACGTAATTTATTTTTATTAATTTAATTGAAAAAAACTGAATGTGTATCCTTTAAATTTTAAACGCACATCTAGACGTATAAATTTATAAATAGAAAATATTGTAGACTTTAGATTACAAATAATATAGAATGTGTAGATTATAATAAACAAAAAAAAAAATGTGTAGACTGTCGACTGTTGTAGACTGTAGACATATTATAAAAAAGTAATAAAATTAAATACCTTGATTTTATTACATGGATATTTATGACTTTTAAATATTCTGTCTATATAATCATCATCATATTAAATATGTCATCGAATTTTACCATTTTTTTCTTTCTTTCTCTACTCTAAATTTATCTTCTCCTTTTTATTTTTGTGAAATTTTGTTTATAAATTAAATGAAAATAAAAGGGATTTATTATTGAAGTCTGAATATATTTTCTATTCTGTAAATGAAATAAAATATTGTTAAATCAAAAGAAAGTCAAAGCTTAAACCAGCTCTTTCTGTTTATTTTTTCAAAATGAAAATAAAATAAAAAAAAGCTTCATTTTTTCTACAATTTTAAACACAAATTAATTTAAAACCTAAATCTCAAAGTATGTGAATTGTGTGTCGTGAATATGTTGATAGATTTAATTGAAAATTTGTTGGTACCTTTGGTGATGATGTCTCAGTATATTTATAATTTTATTTCTACAAAAAAATAATTGTCTATCATAAGAGGTAATGGAAAGTAAACGTTTTATATAAATAGGAACAATAAGTCTGGATCGAAAAATAAAAGAAAATTGGAAAATATTTGAAATTAGAAAATGATGAACAAAGAATGAAATTCAATTTGTATTTTTATACAAAACGTTAATTCTTCGACTTTTTTTTTTTTTGTTAATTTTTAAGAACATAAATTTTACACGTTGGTATTTAATTATTCGTTACTTCAACGTTCCTACCAAAAGTTTCCATGTACTTTTTTCTTCATATAATTTGATTTCACATAAAACTAAAAACTTTTTAATCAGACAGTCTTATTAGAAACGGTGCTAATGTAAATTTTTTCTAAAAGTCTTGAATATTGATTTATCTACACATTTCTATCACGATGCACAAAGTTTATTTATGAAGCGTGAGAGAGACAGACAGTGCCAGAGAGAGAGAGAGAGAGAGAGATATTTATATTTTTTTTTATGACAATTCTGAAAATATTATATTCTTCATCGTCTTCCTCCTCTTTTTATGGATTTCATTTCTTTTGGTTTTTTTTTTTTTGGCACAAAATTACGTCACGTCATACATTTATTACAACATTTGAGTGTAATAAGTTGTCGACTCTTGTCTTTTTTTTATACACGTAAAAAGTAGAAAATGAAGAAGAGGCAGAAGAAGATGTTATGTTACATTGACTGCATTCAATGGATAAGACTAGAAATATAAATATTTTTTTTAAAGAACGGGGAAAAAAATAAATAGGGGAGTGAAGATTTTTTGACAAGAAAAAAATTATTATGAAATTCAGTTCGCAAAATATTTGATTTAATTCTTTCATTCATTTTCTTGTTTTCTTCCTTTTTTTCGTTCAATTGTTTGCCGCCTGTTCCTGTAAATATTCTCCTTACACTTGTTTCAACATATTTCTGATTGTAATTTTTTTCTCCTATAAATACAAAAAAAAAATTGGATTAAATCAAATCAATACACCAAAACGGATATCATGTCATAACCTAAACAACTTTTTACATTTCTACTTTTCTATAATGTTCCCTCAATTTTTTGTTGTTCTGTTTCTATACTTTTGATCCCATACAAAAAATGAAAACGTTTAATAAATTATTGATTATTATAAATATATAATCGGGGTAATGCCATCATAATAAAGTTATACAATAATAAAAAAAATATATACATAAAGTCCAATACAGGATAAAAGAAAGATAGGAAAAATTATATTATTAAGCTTAATTTTTCCTATCTTTATATTTTTTTTTTCTATTATTTATGAAATTGATATTTAAACATTTCTGATTGTGTTTAATGATAGTTATTGTAATAATTGTAATGATTCTAATATTTACCTTATCATATACCCTACGTAGACAATTTTCAAATTATATAGTTTTAGTTTTAGTTTGATTAAATAACACAATGTAAAACATAAACACAACGCTTTCCATATTATTATTGTGTAAAAAAAAAAAAGAACTGAAATAATTCTGTCACATTGAATTTAATCGAATTTTTCATTTATTTGTTGGAAATTACAAAAATCGAATTTTGTTGCATTGTGAAAAAACGTTGAAAATTGTAAAATCAAGTTGATATCTTATGCAAGAGGATTAAGTTTGTATGGAAGCAGGTCAATTGAAATGATTTCAGAATTTTCAGTTTGAGAATTTTCTAAGAATTAAAAATTTGACCAAACACAAATTTATTATTGACTGAATTTCCTTTGAACCAAAACATTTTTATTAAATAATAATTTTATTCGTCCTTTACAATTTATAATTGAAAATTATTTATAAATTACTAACGCCAAAAAATGCTTACGTTTTTTATTCTGTTTTTTTGTTTTTTGTTTTTTGGTTAAAAACCAATATTATAATTTTCAACTTCAACTTAAATTGTTATATAATTTTCCGTTTTTCCATTTTTCCATTTTTCCATTCTAACATTTTGAGTTTGTTTTTTTTTTTGTGAAAACGATAAAAATTCAGTGAATTGAAACGGAAAAAAAAATAAAATATAAAATAAAATAAATCGCGTGCTTTTTAAATCGTGTTCAAATGTTTATAGCTTTTAATTATATTTTTGTTTCTGTTTGTTATTGTTGTTGTTGTTGTTGTTGTTGTTATTTCAACTTTAATTACTGCAGTTATGGCAGTGCGATTTTCTTCTTTTCATTGTTTTATTTAAATTCTGTTTTTTTGTTGTTTTTGTTTTTGTTGTTTTTGTTTTTCTTTGTTTTGGGTTGTGAATCTTTTTCTTTTTTTCTGTTATTTTTGGAATTCAATATTTATTTTTTTTTTCTAAAATAAAAAAAAAAAACGCAATAAATTTTCTTGTTTTTATGTCGTTTTCTATTTTCTTTCGCTACGCACAAAAATTATAAATCTAACAAAAACAACAACAACAACAACAACAACACAAATTTTACTTTTGAAAAATGACACAAAAATTGTTTTCTTTTCAATAAAAAAGAAAAAAAAAAAAAATTGACGAATAAAAAAAAGGGAAATTAAAACAAAAAAAAAAACAAAAACTCTTAAAAAAACATTAAAAAATGTTTTATGTTGAAAAATGGCAAAATATACATAATTTAAAGAGAAACCAACAAAATATAAAAAAAATGAACAACAGAAAAAAAAATAAAAAATAAATAAATAAAAGAAGACAATAAAAATTTATTGACGCGTCATGACCTTTGTTAGAATAAAATCAAACTTTTTTTTCTACTGCTGTTGCTCCTGTTTTTATTGAAAGAAATGAAGAAGAAGAAGAAGAAGAAGAAGAAGAAGAAGAAGAAGAAGAAGAAGAAGAAGAAGAAGAAGAAGAAGAAGAAGAAGAAGAAGAAGAAGAAGAAGAAGAAGAAGAAGAAGAAGAAGAAGAAGAAGAAGAAGAAGAAGCGCTTCCATATTTATAAAGGCGCACACACTTTTAAAGAACACAATAATAATCTAAAAAGCTCTAAATATTTAATTAAAAATAAAAGGAAAAAAAAAATATAAATAGAAAAAATCAAAAAAAAAAAGAAAAAATGGGAAATCTGTTTGTTTTTGTTTTTGTTTTTGTTTCCGTTTTTATATTTAAAATTTTATGTCACAAAAGAGAATGAAATTTTTTTTTGGGGGGAAAATTTGGTTTGATTGATAGAAATCTTCAATTTTCTATTTTATGTTATATTTTTGTTTTTATTTTTGATGGAAAGAGAAAATAATATTTTTATTGCCCATAAATCCATAAATCAGACAATCGTTACTGATTTTTAATAAAAGAGAAAATTTTATATTTTTTTATGCTGAAGTTTTTTTTAGTCTGCAGTTAAGAAAGTTAAATTAAAAACAAAAATTCCTACATATCCTTATTTAACTTACTGCTTACCTTACCAACTCCTTTTTATTACAGTTTATTATTATAAGCGTTTATTACAGTTGGCAGCAAATAAGTCTCACCATGGTTGGATTTTTTTTTTTTTTTGGGGAGGTTCTTTGGACTTTCGTGTAATTAATTGACAAATAAAACAAATAAAAAATTGTATTTTTAGATTCTTTTTTTTTTTTAGCTAAGATTTTATTAACAATTTTTTATTAACTTTTTTCTTTTTTTCTTTTTTAGGTGAGTTTTCAACTTTCAACCAATGAAAATATTCATTAAATTCAAAAATTAATTTTGTGAATTTTTACTGTTGGAAGTAAGTAAGTAAGAAAATTTGAAATAAGTGTGTCAGTGTGTGTGTGTGAAATATTGTAACGTTAGGAAATGATTTTTTTTTTCTTCGTCCTTCTTTATATACGACACCAACCTTCATTTATTGAGGTGGAGTTATTCCATATAATATTCCTTGAACTCCTGTCATACGTTTTTTTTTCTGTTCTGTCGACACATTCTTTTATTTTATTATTTTCACGTGAAATCAAAATCCTTTTTTCTTTTTTTTTCCCTTTTTTTCTCCCTCTGTTCTGATGAAATATAAACAAAAAAAAAAAACGAAAGTAGTAAATAAATAAATATCATATAAATCAAACATGAATCTGCTTTCTATACAGAAAAAAAAAAAAAAAGAATGAAAGGAAAAACGAGAGAGAATTCGTTCAATTCCCTTAAAAAAAAAAAAAAATAACACCAAAGAAGAAAAAAATAAAAAAAGGAAAAAAAAAAAATGGGAAAACCCTCTCAAGAATTTTACAAGAAACAACCCCATCAAGAGGTACCGTAGAGAAAGAGCGAGAGAACAGGAGAGATATAAAGAATGAACTCAAAATAAAGGGAAAATTCATCAGAATGATGTGAGGTCGTAAACCTATTTACAACCGATCTTGTTCTTACAAAAAAAAAAAAAAAAACGTAAGAAGAAGAAGAAGAATAATAACATAAAACTCTAATCATATTTTTATTATTATATTTTTCCTCTTCTTTCTCTTCTTCCTCTTCATCATCTTTTTGTTTTTCATGTTTTTCCTCTTTTTCTCTTATATGATCGAAATTATTTTTGAAGCCCAAAAAACAAGAAGAGAAATTGTAGTAGAAGAAAATATATTAAGGAAAAACAAAAACAAAAAAAAAATATAGAACATAAAATGTGCGTACTCAAGTCAATTCAGTTCTTTGCACCTCATCACTTTTTTTTCTTTCTTTTCTTTTTCTTCTACCTCTTCCATACCATTTTCATCTTCTCCCTATACTTCTTACACCATAATAATTTAGTGTATATTTTTCTATCTATAATAATAAGAAATATAATAAAAAACTCTCATCTCATCATAATAATATGGCAGAAGAAAAAAAATGTTCTATGTGTATGAGTGAAAGAGGAAAGATGTTCCAATTTTTTTTTTTCTTTACTCTTTTTACTCTTTTTACACCTTTTTACGCTGTTTTTTTTTTTTTGTGTGTGTGTGTGTGTGTGCTTTCTTTTTTTTTTATCCCTTCATCTAAAACATCTGTGATACTCCTTGTATTTATATGCTTATGATTCTGATATGTCATATTCGTGCCTAGAATATGTCACTAAAATTAAACTCAACTTTGTATATATTTATATCTCATAATAACTTTTGAAGGGTATACCTATGTGTGGCTGTGTAATGTATAAGATGATATAAGGTGAAGTATATCTGTGATATTCTTATCAAGTCAGTCATTTTTCTCTTTTTTCTATCTTAAGATTTTTACCATTTTTATTAGATTTTTCTTTTTACTAAAAGCATGCAAATTAAATAGTTTTTTTGCAATTATTTACATTCGTTCCCTTTATTTTAAACCAATGATCAACCTGCTTAAGATTACGGTACATCGATTGAAAGTCACTGCCCTAAGCAATATTAAAACATAACCAAGTCTTTCATCCTTAACAGAAGATTATTGTTAGTCGAGAAAAAAAAAAGTCAATTAAAATTCCTATTTTCTAATTTGTTTAGCTAAAAAAATTAAAGGAATATTGTTTTGTTTTAGGTTCTCTTAGAGAACAACAGAAAATACATTCTTGTTCTTTAAGTCATAGCTCATAGTGTTGTCTTAAGGTTCCATTTATTTTTCTACAAAATAACAAACATGTCAAATTGTTGTCGTGACGTCATCTTAAAATACTCAATTCTATCTAATGTAACTATAACTATATTGTATCTGGTTGTGTGTGTGTGTGTGTGTATAATATAGTCTCTATATACAGTATAGTGTTGTACAATGTCACTGACGTTATATTTATTACCTTCAACTATATCCCATGACACCGATTATGTAACATCTCTGGTATAGCACATAAGAAGGATTATAGAAAGATACTTCTACTGTTTTTAGATGTACCTATTTATGTGTATATGTATGCGCGCCCATATTGCTGATCTTTTATTTTACACAAACAAAATATTTTTTATAAGAAATTTTTATATAAGAAAGATGATATTTTAGTGATCATATGATTTTACATTTCTTATCTTTCTTATACTTTAGGTAATAGTGAATTCTTATATTCACTAGGTATAAAAGTGGGGGAAGAGATTTGGGAAGGTCAAGGAACATTCAAGTTTAAAGTAAAATAACAATAACAAAAATCGTATTTATTACGAAATTAAAGCGTAAAATATGAAAGACATTCATTCGTCACTTTAACCGCAGGTGAAAATTTCCGCAGTGTTTTGTGAATCATCATTTAATGTGCGTTTATGTGACAGATGTGACACGTCCTTTTTCTCTATAATATGTATAATGCTGGATTATGCTTTAGACGCTTCATTATATTTATGTATTTTTATCAAGAAAAAGACAAATTTGATCCTCTTTCTATCCCTTTCATTTTTTGTTGTCCTATATATTCATTTTATTTTCGTAAATAAATATGCGTGCGTATTTTTTTGCGTTGTCTTTAAAGACGAAAAAGAAGAAGATAAAACAAAATGTACGACGACGGTGAAAACACGAACAGAATATTCTATAAAGAGGAAGGAGGTCAACTCACACCCACATCCGTCTTAATTTTGTTTCGTTCATATTTTTTTTGTTTTTTTTTACAACACCCAATTGGAATGAACTCTAATCGTTTCAATTTAAGAGGCGAATCCTTTGGGTCATATAAAAAACTATATAATATTTTTCTGCTTCTTCTTTTTCTTCTTCATTTTTTTCCTATTTTTCTTTTTTTTCTGTTTTTCTTTTTATTACTTTCAGTTGTAAAAACAAAGAAAAAGTGAGAAAGCGATATATTGTGTGCGTCTCATTTTATTATATTTTATAGAATTTTTGTTTGTTCGTTTTTTTCGGTTTTTATTTTTTCTTTATTTTATTATTTACAAATACAACCAAAAGCACAACAAAAAACATTGATTTTGCTGTTAAAACAGAAAAAGAAACAAAACAAAAAAAAAAGCGAGGAACAAAAAAAAAAGATATAAAATAATTTGATGTTCTGTAATGTGTGTTACGGGCAATCTATGTGATGAATGGAGGTGGAAGCGTAAATAGATAGAATATGGGAACATTATTTGCGTTGCTTATAATTTCATTCATTGAAAATATTTAAGAAGAAAAATGAATTGAACTTGTTCCTTCTTGATAAAGTTTCTCAGTGTCATAGACAATTTATGTTCACTCTATGTCTCTCTCCTTCTCTCTCTCTCACACACACACACACACTATCAAATGACACGAGTTCATTTTAATCGTGAAATGCATTTACATCCTGACAAATAATCCAGCTAGAAATAGTTCATTCTTCAATTAATATTAATTCATAAAATGCAATTATTTATTTTGAAAAAAAAAAAAAAACAAAATGAATGAACTTTTATTTGATAATTTTAATTAAATGATTTTCATTAAAATAAAAATCTTCACTTCTTTTTATATTCAACATAAAACGATTTCAAATCAAAAAGGGAAATTTTTTTTATTAAAAACAACAAGAAATGAAATGTAAAAGAAAAATTGGAAAAATATTAATTAAAATTCAATTAAATAACTTTTTAATTGAATTAAATTAATTTACCATTGAAATATAAAATATGATTAATAGTTTTTATGTGTGTGTGTGTGTGTGTGTGTTTAATCTACTATACATCACATTAATTTCAAACAACAAATAGAAAAAGAAAATCTCATTTGCTATTCAAAAAAAAAAAAAAAAAACAGCAACAGCAACAGCAACAACAACAGCAACAGCAACAACAGCAACAGCAACAAAAGCGAAATAAAAAAAAAAAAACAATTAATAATATTTTAAAACTCATCAAATAAAAATGCATAATCATCAACATTATAATCATCAACATAATCATCGTTATCTATAATTCTATACACGTTTATAATTATTATTACAATATTTTTCAATCAATTTCCCTTTTATAGCAAAAAGGAAAAAAAAAATATAGAGAAAATTATTTAAAATAAACTTTTATAGAATTTTCCAACATTTTTGTGTTTTTGTTTGAATTCAACGTTTTTTTTTTTTTTGTTTTGCTTCCCTTTTTTTTCGTATGTGATGGACAGGAACAAATAATGGGGTTAAATTAAATAGATTTCAAAAAAATTTGTGTTTTTTATTGAACAAACAAATAAAATAATGAACAACAACAACACACGAAGAAAAAAAATAGAAGAAAAATGCAAAATAAAAATTAATTCACGAGAATCAAAAACAAAAAATTATTTTCATGCGATTTTTTTTTAAACGTTTAATGATTTGATTGTTGGTTGCAGTTCCTATAGATAAAAGTGAATTTCTTCAGTAGTCCGTCGTTCCTTTTTAAATCTTTTAACTTTAACTTGGATTTCATTTAAATTTTCTTCATCAGTAATCATCCTCAGTAAAATTCTAAACGAACATTAAATACCGACCACAATTAACGTGAAAACTTTAAAGTTTATGATTTCAATTCTAAGTAAAAATTTATAAAGAAAACCATAAAACAAAATTTCATTATTTCACGGATGAAACAGGATTTTTTTTTTTTACATTGAAATTCCTGAAGGTGAAGAAAAAAAGAAAATATTGACGTAACATTTTTTTTTTTTTGGCAAAAAAAAAATTCACACGCACGAAAAAAAAAAGAAAGAAAATTAAAATCAAATTTAAAAATAAAATAATGTTCCTTGAACTTTATGACGTCACATTAAGATGAATTTTTATTGGAGATTCTTCTTTTCTTTTCTTATTTTCACTGTTTTTATTCGTTACGTTCTTTTCTTATATAAAATATAAGTAGGGGTAGGTTTTTGTTTTCATTGTGGGGTATGAGTAGGTATGAGTAGGTATGTAGTACCTTTACCCAGATTTATATTATCCTTTTATTAGTATTATATTATATAGTGAAAAATGTATACACGCGCTACCCATTAATACATTTAATGTGACTTTGATCATAAATTTAGGACACCTTTTGAATTTTACCTTTTATATATAAAAACATAAAACACTTCTTCTTATTCCTTTTCTCTCTTTCTCTCTCTCTCTCTCACTCTCTCACTACAATATCACCTTATCCTTTATTTCATTTTACTTTTCTTTTCTTTTCTTTGTTTTCTTTTTTTTTTCATCTTAGTCATCTTATGTATTATTTTTATTTTCTTTCTCTTAAAGATCGATCGATTCAAAGTAAAAACATCTTATTAAAATTTCTTCTATCATTATTATTATTATTATTATTATTATTCTCTCTGTCATTATCCTTGGTATCTACCCTACCACCACCTGCCTACCTATCCACGCTCTCTACCTAACCCCACATAAAAAGGATTTTATTAATTATAATTTTATCACAAAATAAGAAATCATAAATATTCTATACGACAAAATATATTTTCACATTCAGCAATTTCTTTCATAATTTTTGAAGAAATTCAAAAACAAAAAGAAAAATTGTATTTTAAAGAATTCATTCGTTTGTTCATCCGACAGACGATTAATAACAGTAGAAGAGTCCTATAAATACAACAAATATACACACACACACACTCATACACATTCACACATATAAAATTAAAGAATGTCTCATATATATATTTTTTCGACAACATTGGATTGGATAACAATAATTATTGTCCTTGAAAAATAAGATCAAAAATTTTCTGAAAAAGAAATTATTTTGAAAGAAAAAAAAAGAAAAGAAAATAATGGAAAAAAAATATTGTTGATGTTTCTACGTCATCGTGAATTTAAGTGTCTTGGGAGGAAAAATATATAAATATGATTCTTTTTTTTTTTTTGCCTTATTCTTCCTATACGTTTTTTTGGGTTTTGAGTTTTGGGATTTTCTTTTCCAATTTTTCTTGCAATAAGATATGATATTTTTTTCTTCTCTTGTGTATTTTTCATTGTGGTTGTTCTTCTTCTTATTATTATTGTTGGCTCACTCTTTTACCAGACATTTTTCTCACAAAACAATTTTCAAATAATATACAACTTTCATCATTCGACAATACAGCATCAGCAGCCTTACTTGTACATACACGTAGATACATATTTTTCGTTATATGCCGGATTTATAAAGTTAAACTTGAAACACTCGAATTTTTAACGAGAAAGGTAACGTTTCGATTTATAAAAAGAATTTTTATTCAAAGAGAGAGAGAGATAGAGAGAGAGAGAGAGAGAAAGCGTATATAGAAGATGATGAAGGTCTTTTGTATAAGTCAAGTTCTGTTTTTTTTTTCTTCATACTTTCTGTTTATATAGAAAAAAAAAATACAACATGGCAGAAAAAAAAAACCAGGTAATAATAGAAATTTTTAGATACAGGAGAGTTTTTCCCTTCACAATTTTCAATACTCACAATTTTCTTTTAATCTTTTCAATTAATTTTTTCTGTTTCTTTTCTTTTGATTAATTGGAAATTTATTTATTAAATCAATTGTTTAGCTTTTGTCAAACGTTAAATTAATCGAATGTCAATTCCAATTTGTTTTTAAGGAAGTCTGTGTGGAATTTCGATTTTGTTGTATTGAACTGATTCTGTAAAAAGTTAAAAACATTTTCTCAACCCAACAATTTTCTTCCAATTTTTCCATCCGGAATTATTCCTGCTGTAGAAAAATGCAGAAATGAAGACGAAACAAAAACAACAACAAAAAAACAAATTAAAGTAAAATTACAAAAAATTTCCGTTTTCTTAACAAAATGCAACATTCCGTTTCTCATGGAATCTTCTTGCATTCATTCTGTTTTGATTCTTTCAATTAGACACTCTTTTTACATTGACTAATTACAATTTATTGTTGAAACATTGTTGAGGAAGAAAATCTTCAAATGAGAAAATCTTTAAAAAGTAAAGAGAAAGAAAATAAACAACAAGAAAAACTTTTAAAATCAAACGAAAAAAACAAAAAAAAAATCAATTAAAGAATTTCTTTTGAAATAGGAAAAAAAAAAACAAAAGTAATCCGCATTTTCCTCTTTCCTATTATATTTTATTATCCTGCACCTTTTCGTTTGTCTTGTGCAATTTTCTTTCTTTTCATGATACAAGTCAAAAGAAACAAAAAAAAAAACAAAACAAGACAAGAAAAACAAAAGAATAAAATTACTATCGGAATTGTGTTCAATATTACCTTTTAATGTCTTAAAACAATCCTTTTCATTTATCCTTCTATTTTATATATATTTTTTTTAATTGAATCGACGTCATGATTATATACGATAAAATATAGCCAAAGAATTTCTTTTATAATTGTTGTTGCAACAATAGAAGGACGTAAATGAAAGAATGAAAATAGAAGGATAAAGGATCACTGTTAGTCAGTCATTATTTATACCGTTTGAAAGAATGAACAATTGATATGAAAGGAAAATTCTTTTGTGAATTTTATGTCTTCTCTTTTTTCTTTTTTTTTTGTAATTTTCTCATTTTCTTTCGTTTTGCATTAAAAAAATTTAAAATTCTTTCTTTGCATTTTCTGTTTTTTTCCTGTTCCTTCCTTATTTTCATTTATCAGTGAAATTAAATAAAAATGTAAAAAAAAAATAAAATAATGAACGAATAGAAAATACTAATTATTTTCAACATCAGAAAGAAAGAATGATAATTCCAATAGTTGCTGGAATTGCAGTGTCCTTTATTATTTTTTTTTTTTTTACAGAGAAAGTAAAAAAGGACGATTTGTAAGAATTAATGTTTAAAATCTAATTAATTTCAAGTGAATTCTTTTCTATTTTAGTTAGTTCCTTCTTCTTTTTTTCTTTGCTCTCCTTTCTGTTTTTCACCAGTGCTCACCAATCTGTGCTAACATTTTTTCTTTAAAGACAAAAAATAAAAATAATCAGAGAGACGCAAAATGAATGAATGAAGAAGTAGAAAAAAAAAATCTCAACCAGAGGAAATGAAAGAAAGAAGGAAAAATTGTGTAGGATAAAAAAAAAATATGAAAAAGCCAAAGAAAGAAATTAGATTATTTACGTACAAGAAGCAAAAAGAATTCTAAACAATGTCATCTTTTTTTTTTTTGTCAACCAAAAACAACAACAACAACAGACTAACTCCAACAAAAAGAAAAGTATAACGGAGGAAATCAACGCCAAGAGGAAGAAAAAGAAAAGTACAAAAAAAAAAACTTGTTTTTCAAAAAATATAAAAAAATAATTGAATTTTAGCTTGAGGAACAAAATGGGGAAAAGAAACAAAAAGAAAAGGAGTTTTCTTCACCGAAAAGAAAAAAAAAAACCGAAAACCGAAAAGACAAAACATGTTAAAAAAACAAAAAAAGAAAAATTGCCAATGTCCTTGTGAAAGTCCTTAAGATTTCTCTCTCACTCTTATCCAACTTTTGTTTCATTTTATTATTTTTTCGTGGTTGCCAAAAAATCGTCAAGAAATGAAAAAAAAAAAACAAAAGAAGAATAAAAAAAAAGTTCGAAGGTGAAAGTCATTTTTTAATAGGGAACAATTTAGGTTCGGTGTATAAGATGAAAAACATAAAGACAAAAAAAGAGAAACAGTTTTCAATCTAGCGATAGATTTATACGATGAAAAAGGACAAAAAGAAAAAAAACACATAACAACAACAACAACAACAAATACAATCAATCGCATCAGAAAGCATAGAGAAATTTAATTTAAAATCATGAAACATTAGTTTGTCTCTTGTTTTCATATGAAAAAAAAGGCAAATATTAAGGACTTAGAAAAAGGACTCTACAGTTTTTTATTGTTGTTGCTGTTGTTGTTTCTATTTTAATTTAACTATTTTAATTCGGTTAAAGGTACACATCCAAAATGCGAGATGACAAGAACAACAACAACAACAAAATTGTAAATTTTAGACAAGAGAATTTTATGCAAATGACTTTTTGTCTTTCTTCCTCTACTTTTTTTCTGTGTTGTCCCTTTTTCTCTATTTGTTGCTTTTTTTTGCGTCTCTACTGAGTTTTTCTTCGTACGTACAAATATATTTTCCAGCTACAAAAATTGTACTACTGCTTTTTGTAGTTTAGAAATAAATAAATGTGTCGCAATGTTACGTTCTATGTGTGTGTACACGTTATGCTGTGTGTGTGTATGTGTATAATATAAAACACAGACATAAATAAAAATTTATTTTCCGTGTACTAATTGTGCTAATAAAATTCAAAATACACAAATTTCAAGTACGTTGTGTAGATATATAAATTTTTCACAATAGGGATCAAGGATCAAGGGGTACCCAATTTAAATTAAATTCCATCTAAACTTTTTCGCTTAGGTTTTTTTTATTTATACATTTTTTTATTTTTGGTTTTTCTATCGTAATTTTCTTCTTATTTTCTATCTCGTTTTTTTTTTACCTGGTAATATGTAATCCCTCCTCCTACACTCTTTCAACGTCACATTATCTTTTTGCTGCTTCTAAAACATTTTAAATCGAACAGAGAAAAAAAAAACCGCGTTCTAGAATTTAATGAAAATAAAAAAAAATATCTATAAAAATAGAATCAATCAATAATCTGGATCTACCAATTTATATAAAATACAATTCATTCCACCATCCTTTTTTTATATATATGTATACGTATCCATCCTTATACCTTACTCCCCTTTATTTATCTATACTAACTACCTTCTACCCTTATTTATCTTTTTATAAAATGTACGCACTGGAATTTGGAATTTCTTTAATTTTCTTTCAAACGTAAAGAATAATACTATGGAGGAGGAAACAGACAAAAAAAAATTTGTAGAAAAAGAATGAAATAAATAAAAAGAAAAAAAAATCCTTTTTAAAAAGAAAAAATTGGAATCATTTAATCAAAGATTGATAGCATGAGTTAATCTTCAATAAGAAAAAGAAATTTTATTCTGACGATTTAAAAAAAAAAAAAAACAAAATTTGTCAACTGAAATATTTTGAATAAACGCTTTAAAAAATAGCGAAAGCTCCCAATTGATGTTCACCTAGATATGGTCACTTTAAAGTTTAAATGGTGACCGCTTTTTTTTTTTTTATTTAGAAAATTTAATTAAAACACAATAAATTCTACATGAATAATTTGGATTGTGAATCAACTAAATGGAAATGTGGTGCATACCCGCCAAAGATTTATTCATCTCCCTTATTAAAAAAATACCAATATTTTTAGTTTGTATTTTAAGACTTTTTCCAAATATCGACAAGAGCAAAAAAAAAAAAAAAAGGGAAAGATAAAATTCAACATTGGTTTATTTGTTAAAAATTTAAGCAACAACAAAAAAACCAATCACAATGTCCCTTTTTTTATATCAAATTTTTATTTTTCAATTGATCCTTGAGGCTATAAATTAATAGCCAATCGTAAATCGACTTTCCTGTTCATTCTCTATATAAAAACGTACAACAACAACAACAACAACAACAAGTAGAAAAAGAAACTTTTAAACAAAAAAATAAACCAACTTCTCTCATTTTTTTTGGTTCCTTTATCTTGCAACAACAAGAAAAGAAAAAGGAAAAACCAAAAACATTTTTTTTTAACAAAGAAGAAGTAGAAAAGAAAAAAAAGAAACGACTGAAGTGAAAATATCAGTGACATTCATTTAACCTTTGAAGTTTAGAGATTAAGATAAGAAGATGGAAAAAATAAATCAATAATTAATTTTAAAATATTCTATTAAACAAAATTATTCATTTTACTTTACGAAAATTTTATCCATAATTAAATTCAGATTCACACACATCACTCTACCATCCAATACACCCATCCATCACCTTTCTTAATACGAGTTCTGATATTACGAATATAATTACATAAAGACAATATTACATAGCTAGACTTCTTCCAAAAATTACCCATCCCTCTATTATTCCTTAAATTTTAAAGCTTTCCTTTTCTCAACTTTGATTGACGCAACGTTGTTGAAGTGTTCCTTCCAATCACCATATTAAGACACCAGTTTTCAATAGAATAAGGTTCAGTGTAAACCAAACTAAAAAAATTAAAGAGAGGAACTACAAGTTCACCTAATTTTCTTTTAAATAATGAAAATTTTTACATTTTCTCCATACGTTTAATTCTTATTTTATATTTTATTTTAAATTGATAAAAAATACATATTAACGTATTGTATATAAATTACTATACCACATACTACCATTACCACTACCACTACCACTCTAGCAATAAAGACATTTATTATATACCTACTACTTTAGTTATATACATTTATATATATATAAATAAATATAAACACTTTAAAATGTTCAGAGCCCCATATTAATATTAAGTAGTTAAAATTTATATATTTTTCCACAAGAATAAACATTTTTCCTTCCTTCAATATTCTGTTCAGTATTAAAACAGTTTTTCTTAACTTTTCTCTTTCTCTCTTTTTTCTTTTACACATTATATTATTATATCAAGATGAAAATTATGTGCAATATAAACATACATACACAGACACACACATAGTAAAATAATAAGAAAAGATTCAGAACCCTTTTTTTTTCTTCTTCTTCTTTAAAGTAAACAGTTTTACATTCCAGTGAGTGCCGCAGTAGGCTTAATATAATCCCTGCTTAAGATTTGATAATTAAAGTCTTATAAATTCCAGTTTTTCTTTTCGCCAACAATTTTTGTTTTTTCCTTCATTCTATACCATCGCTCCCCCATTTATACTTTCTCTGTACTATAAATTATTTTCACAACTCATACCCAGATTTTCTTATTCTCTTTCTCTTTCCTGTCATTTTTTTTTCTTGCTCTTCCTAACAAACGATGGATTTTTCAAACAAATTTATTTTCTTACATTCTTCGTAATTTTTTGTTTTATTCTTCTTCTTTTATTTTACTTTTACTTTTATTTTTTTCTTTTCTTTCAAGACGAAAACATTTTCAATGACTTTTCTTTATGCAATTTCAACTTTTTTAAGACTTTCTTTTCGTCTCGTTTTTTATATATTTTCTCTCTCTCTCTTATTTTTAATTTTAATTTTAATCAAGTTTATTATTATTTGCGATCGTAATTTTATAATCTTGTTAAATAATATCCTTTCATTCATATACATTTTAAAGATTTCTATTTTCTGTTTTTTTATTTTTTGTTTGCTTCTTAATGTAAAGAAAAAAAAAAATTAAATTAATTTACGAAAGAGAAATATTTATAAGTAGAAGAAAAAAACCAACAGACAGACAGACAGTAAGTAGTAACAAGAAGACTTATGATTCCTTCAGCAAAGTAATAAGTGAATTTTATGTTTCTGTTTTTTGTTTTTTTGTTGGTCAAGTTTTTTATTCTATAGCAGCGGAAAAAAAACACAGCATAGAGACACACATACAGAGTCAGACATAGTTGTTTAAAGTAATAAATAAATAAATACAGAAAAAAAGGAGATTTTCTCAAATCTTTCAACTTATAAAAGTCTCAAGTGGACTTTTTTTTTTTTCTGTCCTTAAGTCTAGAAAATAAATTTGTTGTTATTTTTACTGATGACGACATTTTGTTGTGAATATTTGTGGATGACTTTTGTGTTTGTGTTGAGTTTAAGTATAGGCAATTGGAGAAAAAGCTAGACAACATTGCGATTGAATATGGGCACACCAAAAGACATAGTCTAGTCCTTGTGTCAGAGACAAAGTTTTAAGACAAAATGGTAAAATAGGGATCTACACAACCTCTAAATTTTATTTGTTTGTTTTTTTCTACTTTTTACAAAATAAACAATAGAAATAAAAAATACGAAGTACCTACGATTATGTAAGAAGAACGTAAGACGAAATTAGAAAGTGGAAGAAAAAAATCTATGATTAAATCTATTGTATTATTTGGACGTTGAAAGATGTGAAGAAATGGAATAAAATACAAAGTCAGAAAGAGCGTAGTGAATTCATCTTAAAATAAATAAAAATATATTCGTCTGGTTTTTTTCTCCTACATTTTTTTGTCTTTTGTTTTTCTTGTTGTTTTTGGTACGTGATCAACTTTATACATTTCTTACTTTATATATATATATTTTTCTTGATCATTTTAATCCTAAACTCAAGACGAAAAGAAACAATAATATAAAATTTTTTAGATATTTTTCAAGTCGTTTTTACTCAATCAACTTGGCAATTGTTTAAATTGCTCGCTCTTTTTTTTTGTTTTTTTGTTTTTTTTTTCTTATTATAAAGTTTTTAGAAATTTTGTTTGTTTGAAGTTTTTATTTTCTTAGAAATTTTCTACTTTATATTGTCTATTACAAAATATACTAAGAAAATATATAAAATGTATTGAAAGTGTAATAACAACGATGCAATTTATTTTTTTTCTATGAAATAATTTATTTGTTTTTTCATTGCTTTTCATAACCGTTTTCTATTTTTAATTGCAAAGAAATTAAATTATTATTTGAAAAAAAAGAAACGGAAATATGAATTTGAATTGAATGTTTATTAAAAATTTAAATATAAAATCTAAAGGGGAAAGATAAAATTTGCATATTTTTAATAGAAGGGAAATAAAAATTCAAGAGGTCAACATGACCTCATCATAAGCTGGTACGTTATTCTTAAACGACAACTTCAACTTGTTTAGACTTCATTTTTTTTTTCTGACTAATTTATAATAAAATATTAAAAGATTTTGTATTTAAAAAAAAAGAAGATTATTTGCATATTTCTTACACACACACACACACTCATGCACATGTTTGCCAATACAGGGAGAAACTAATTTGAATACATAAATAAATATAAATTGGAATAAATATAAGAAAATATATAAGGATAAGGACTACCACAATGATCCCATGTGTAATTCTCATTTATTGTTGTCTATAGAATAACGTGAATATTATTATTACTTTGTTACAAGTACAGTAAACTATATGTAAATTATAATAAAGAGTTTCTTATATATTATCATTACCTTGGAATCAAAGAAAAACAAGGAATAAATTATAAAATTGGCTTGATAAGAAAATATATACATTACAGACTTACATAATAAATATAACCCCTTTTTACCTATATTGGAGTCCCTCCATTTATAAACTATAACATTTTTGCTTTATTTTATTTTAACCCTTTCAATCTTTTTTTTTTTTTTTGTTCATTTAACAAAAAGAAACTTAAATAAAAGAAGAAAAGAAAAACAATACAAAAAAATAACATTGTATTATGTTGTTTAGAATGAAAGCAAGAAAATTTCCCCCTATTTTCTATTGGTGCTTTTTTTTTTCTTTTTTTGCGTACAAAAAAAAAACATTTTCAAATTGCTATTTAAATTTAGCAATGAAGAAAAATAAAGCAAAATTAGAATAAAAAAAACTAAAGTGCGTCAAAAAAGCAACAAATAAATAAAATCAGAAATAAAAAAGAAAGAGAACGATGTGGATTAAGATAAAAAGGTTAGAAGAATGAATTACACTACAGTATAGAGAAACCATCCTAAATTTTTAAAAAAACATTGTCTATAATAAAATGTAATTTAGGAGGGGATACATGGAACAGGAATGAGAAGGAGTATAGTCAACACTTAGTCAACCAATAACAAAAGGAATAGGAAGAAGAAAAGAAATACACAAAATGCAGTAATAAATTTCGATCGTTTATTTATATGGAATAAAAAGTTCAAAAAGTATTCAAATGAAACTTTGAATTTCCAATTAGAAACTTTCCCAATGAAAATGAAAAAAAAAGAAGAAGTTTTAATTTTATAAAAAAGGAAAAAGAAAACGGGCATCCGTTTATAAAAGTCAAAATCTATGATCAAATCAGCAGGACAGTTCATTTATAACAAATATACACACGATGACCGTACTTGACCCCTTTTTTGTTATAAAGTTGCGTGTTTCTTGTAATTTTTTCTCTCTACGTATTTTTTTTTTTTTTTTTGCTTAAATCTAAGCGCACGCGTTTTATTTGAATAAAAAACAATAAGCCAAAAATATATTCAGAAATTCAAATAAATTGAAAAAAAAAACGAAATAAAAGGATAATATTCAAAGTGAAGATAACGTATAATTATTCTTGATAAGATAAGATAACAAAAGAGTCAAAAAAAAAATATAGAAAATTCAGTTCATTCGCATAACGATTACGATTACTCACCGATCTTCTTAGTCTGTCCCCCATTTTTTTTTTTAATGTTTAAAATAAAATGTGTGTTTGCCTGAAACAATGATAAAAATCTAATTGTGTGACAATGAACAATATTTCCTAAAATGAAACTAATTTAAGTTGAGTAAATGTTAAACGTTTATTACTTATTTTCTTGGTCCCTTTTAAACTTTTTGCTGTTTGTAACGTAATCAACATAAACTTGAAGCTATATAAATGCATGCCTTAAAATGTTAAATTATGGCCGGTCTAATTCAATCACTCAGAATTGAACTTTGACATTTTATTGTTCAGTCAATATGATTGATCGTAATTTGTGTAAAATAATGCAAACATATTTTTTGTCCTGGTACCTAGACATCCACTCATACTAATAAAATCTCAGATTTAACACCAAAGAAAATAACGTCAAATTAAAAACTATTAAAAATAAAAAGCGATTATTTCAATTATTCCACCCCTGATTTTTCTTCTTTTTTTTTTTTTTTTTTGTTTCAACTCATTTGAATCAGTGAAAGAACAATAATTTCTTTTACTTTACTTTTGTACAGTTTTTTTTTTTTTTTTGTTTATTTCTTCTTCTTCCATTTAAGAAATGTAAATGGAACTTAACAATGATGTTTTGTTAAGTCAGTCAAATAAAATAAGGGGGATTATCCTTTTTTTGTTTTCTTTTCTATTCTTTCTTTTATTTTTTGTTTCGGATTTGTTTAAATTTTAATTTAAAATTATTTTATACAATTTTTTTGTTTCTTTCTTTCGTCGAAAATTTAAAAGTTAAAATAAATGCAAAAAAAAAAAAAGTATAAATAAAATACGGAAAGTTTTTTAAATAAATTCTTATTCGTCTTTTTTCAATTTTTTTTTTCTTTATTGTTGTTGTTGTTCTTTTGTTTTTGTTTTGCATCGAAATTCGATGATTTTACGATTTTTAAGGATTTTTTTTAAAAGCGCCTTGTTTCTTATACATCCCCTCCCACCACTTTCTTTAAATAAACAAACTGAAACTTTTCTTCTTTTTATAAATAAATCTAAATTGAAACTTCGTCTTTTTTTTCCTCTAGTCTTCCTTATGTTGTTGTTTTCTAAGGCCCATAATTTTTAACTAACGTAGATAAACACAATATGATTTTAATGTAAATTGTTAAACATAAATTCTTTTGTTTTATTGAAATTTAGTGAAGTAATTATGGCCCTTAATCAATTCAATTTAATCTTCTCTTGAATAATAAGAATCTTTTTTTTATTTCAATAAAAAGAATAAATTAATTTTTGTCCACTTTTATATAAAGTCTATAAAAAAAAACCCTTCAAGAAATCATGGAAACAAAAATTATCAACGTATAGAAATCAACAGTATTTTAATTACAAGTTACAATACAGCAAAGAAAATACTAAATTAAAAATAAGGAAAAATTGAAAATGAAAATAATTTTCAACCAAAGAAATAATAAGAAACAACCCCCATAATTATTTCGGGTTTTCACCCATTAAAATATCAATCCATTTTTATTTTTATTTTCTGTTATTTTTTTTTGTTTTAGGCATTTTTTCCTAATAATTTCCATAATTTCCATAATTTAACATGAAAAATAAAAATATGATTATTATTATTATGAAATGGAAAATGAACGCCTTTAGTTCCTACTTCTGCACCTTCTTACTTCTCCTTTCTTCATTATTTTCATCTCCTTATTTATAACAAAAAATATTCAAAACGCATTTTTAAAAATAAATTGAACAACCCTCCCCACCATTCGCTTTAATATGAGGACACATTGTGTGTGTGTATATATGTGTGTGTAGTAGGTGAATTATAAAAATCTAAAAGGTAAAAGTCAACATTTAAACACACATACACACATAGTCCATGTAGACCTCCTCAATGACAATGAAAAAGAAAAAAAAATGTAGGAACCGGGACACCAAAATGAATAAAATATTGAATTCACTACACAAAAGTTGCACAAGAATTGTTGTTGTTATTTTACTCCTTCACAAAATAAAATATAAAAAAATAAAGCAACAACGATAATAATAAGGAACGTACTTCACTTCACTTCGCGCTTTTTTCTTTTTTTTTTTTTTATAAATAAATTTCATTTTATATATTCAATGAGACTTTTGACTTGGGGAATGAAGTACCAAAAGAAACGAAATGAATAAAAATAATAATTATTATAAGACAACTTTAGTAACTTCCATTCCAACCCATCCAGCCCCAGACATACAATATTATAATGTGAGACTGTGGAGACTGAGGAGACCATCCCCATTTTTATTTATTCTCTGTTCCATTATTTTTCTTAAAAAAATAAATTTTCGTTTATTTCTTTTCGGTTCGTTTTTTTTTTTGGCTTTGTGTGTGTGCGTTTTTTTTTTTAACTTTTGGTACGCGCGAGGGATCACAATTTATTTATTTATGAAAATATTATTTAATATATATTTTTGTCTGTTGCGCCCTGTAATTATTATTGTTGTCTTCTTCATCTTTATGTGTGTGTGTGTTTTTTGTTATTGTTGTTGTTGTTGCTTTCTGGTTTCTTCCTCTTAATACAAAATAAATAAGAAATGTTTATATTTATTATAAAAAAAAAAAATGAAAGAACGAAGAAATATAAAGAATAAGAAATGAATATATGAATTCGTAATTTAATATACAATAAACGACAATTGTCTCATATATTCACATATTAAATTGGAAATGAAAAATAAAAGAAAGGATAATAATAGGGAGGTTTCTTCATCTTCTCTTTTTTGTGATTCTTCAAAAAAAATTCTTGTTTGTCCTTTTGAAATCAATTTTATGCCCACATGACACACGACTCTTGTAGAATCTTTTTATTTTAATCGATTTTTATGAATTCAACGTACCAAACATTGAGAAAAAAAAAAATTGTTGGCATTACTTACGAAACTCCAACGCAAATTCCATTAAAGGTTTACTAATTATTAATTTTTTATTTAAATTGTTTGATCAGGACAGAGTTTAATGAAAGAGATTATCTTGTGGATTTTTCATGATAATTTATTTTGAATCACAACCCAAAGAAAAAAAAAAGTCTCATAATTGAAAAACACTAAGAGACGTTTTAGATTTACACTATTGTTGAACGCGTTACACTATTTATATTCCATCACGCTATTTGTACGTGACGTCACTCTCAAGACGTTGCGGTTATGAAAATTAATTAATTAATTATACAATTTGGTTTTTTTTTTACTAAAAAAAAAAAAGAGTCTAAGAAGAAGAAAGATGATTATCAAGATCAAGAAGATTTAGGCCAGACAAAATACACGATAATTATGGTTCTTTAAGCATTTCGTGTCTTTTATGATTAAATAAGAAAGAGGAGGAAAAAAAAAACACAATTTTTTTTTTGTTTGTTTTGACAATAAAATTAAGAAGAAGAATAAAGTAGAAGACGGTCGGTCGAGTCGGTCTTCTCTGAGAGAAGAAAAAAAAAGACATGAGAATAACAATAACAACAAACATATAACAATAATACAATACAAAAAAATAAGAAGAACAAAAAAAAAATGGAATTGTGGATGCAGACAAAAAAAAAACGTGTGAGGTATTCTGTAATGATACGTTAATGGGTGTCAAGAAGGTTGAAATAATAAATATTTAAGGTATTTAAGTCATTTGTATATATAATCATTTTAAAAAGAATTAAATAAGAAAAAATAAAATGTTTACCGTACTCATAAATTATTCGTTATTCTAATCTTGATGTTATCATGACCACAATATTTAGTTTCGCGAAAATTCGTCTGGACTTTTTTTGGTAAAAGAAAAAAGGTTGTGTTTTATAATCTTAAAATTTCTACTTAGATTAAATTGGTGTCCTTTAAATACCTTTGAAAAATCCCCTGGTATATTCTAAAATTCTCATAAATTTGTCCCTTTTTATTGTCTCCTCTTTTTTTCTTTTTCTTTTTGCTGTTTCTTTTGACTCTTTAATTCTTTTTAACTTTTTTGCCGACTCACATTTACCTTCCATTCTTATGTTCTTCTTAACAAAACAGTAAAATACATAACAAGAATACCATACCTTGTTTAGAGATATGCTCATATATAATCTGTACACACATTTTTATTCTTTTATATAAACGTCTAAAAGTTTCAGAAAAATTGTATAATATTTAAGACGCTTCACTGGTAGTTGCTGTTTGTTTCTTGGTTGGTTATAGTCTCTGGCAAAAGGTAATATTTTTGTTTTGTATAATATTAGCAGTATTTTGTAAATTAATGATTTAACGATGAGAATGAGAATGCCCAGAAGAATTTTTTTTTACAAACAAGAAAAGGTAGAAAAGCTGAGAAAATAAAATGAATCTGATTAGATTCAGAATCAGGTCAAAACTATAAATATCTTCAATAAATGGAAAATAAAATGAGAAAAAGTGTAAAACAAAGTGAAAGAAAATAAAAGTATAATTTATTGGAATCAATTTATAAACTACTTCGATCTCTTAATTATATTTAAACAAACCCCTTATTTCTTAAACCTTTTAACAAGCCATAAAGAGATCCCAATAAATACCTATGGCGTTGACCCTTTTTATTCCCATTTTTTTTTCCTTCTAATAAATAATTTTCCAATTATCAGTTGTTGGTTCCTTTTCTCTTTTTACTTAATTTTCAAAACAAAATTTTAACTTTAAAATAAATAATAAATAAATGGAATGAAAATGAAAAAGGAAAAAAAAGAAACGAAACGAAAGGATAATGCACGTTAATTGTTTTAACATCTTAAATTTAATTGTGTCGTTAAGAACTTTAGTTTAAATTTATATTATTTAAATAAAGGATTTTATAGGAATTTCCTTTTTAGCATTTATATTCGTTGTAATGCACCTTTCAACCTCTTCACCTTCTCATCATCCATTATTTATGAATTATTAATTTCAAATATATTTTCCACCCTTTTGTTTTTATTGCATTTTATTTCTGTGTTTTTCCTTTTTAATTTAATTTATTTGGAAGAGAAAATATTTTTTTTGATTACAAAAATTTATAGGAAATTTAAGAAATGGAAAGAAGAAACCCCACTTGAATATATAACGATGAAATCATTATTTTATTTTCCTTTTCAATTTTGAATTTATATTTTGTTCTCAAAATAATATTCGATTATTTATGAATATTTACGACTTTTTGTTTCATCCGGAGTTTTATATTTATTCTGTATTTAATATTTTCCATAATTAGAAGAAAATATGAAAGTATAGAGAAAAGGACAAAAATATTTCTATAAAGATGCAAATATTGATAAAATAGTAAAATTTTGTTTATAACAATACAATAAGAAGACTTTCGTATTATACAATAAAATGTCATCGGTCAAGTTTTTCTTCTTGTTTCTTTTTGTTTTGGTTAAATAAAAAATTTATATTTCCGTGTAATAAATCTTGGGTGATATTTTTCTTTCTTTTTTTTTGTTTGTATAAATAAGAATATAAAAAGTGGAATCAGACCCAGAATTCATGTAAATTGTATCGAATTTAATACAAAACTAAAAGACCAAAGACTGATAAATATATCGATCCTTTTTTTACTTCTCATCCGGCATACTTAATATATTTCCTTTTTTTTCTCTTCTTCCTTTGTTATTCTAAAAAGAACCCCACAACTTCTAATACCCTACATTTCATTATGTGTTTATGTATAAACGTATTTCCATCTTTTGTTTTTTTTTGTGATTTTTTTCACTCCCAACATCGTCTTTATAACGTCAATGTCTATGTGTTTTTTTTTTGCTATCTTTCTTTTTATATGTAAAAAAAAAATATCCCAGACACTGTCGAGTATTATATTTTATATGAAGAGAATAATATATAAAACGCGATGATAAAATATCCCTTTTTTTTTCTTCTCTATACTGTTTGCCTGTTTTCAAGTACTGTATCACTCAATGTGCCGGAGACTTTTTCTCTTATCAGTATTAGTCTCCACCAAACTTCCTCACCAACAAAAAAAAATAGAACCACCCCATAATAATTATGATCTATCTACACGTTTATCTTCTACTTGAAACACCTTCACATCACCATACCTCTCTATACCATGCCTTTCTATATCCTATTCATAAATGACGGCGCTAAAAAACAATAGAATGTACATGTATGTTGATTTTAGGTTAGGTAATAATATCCTATGAATTTTACCTTTGTATAGAAATAAAAGGAAGTCTAGGTACACGAAGAACAGGCAGAAGAATAGAAAAGTATATAGAAAAATAAAAAGGGGAGAATCGTGAACACTTTTATAAAGTGCGTGAATAATGAAAAACTTTATAATATAAGTGACCCCAAGAGAGAATCGTATACTCAGACTAGAATACTCCATTTTATTTTATTTATTGTCATTTTATAAATAAAGCTGACATAGTTTTCCTTTACCTTTTAATCACAAACTTTCCAATCCGCTTAAATCAAAGCTTAGATTTTTCCCAAATTTCTCACCAAAAATATTTTAATATTTCTTATTCGCCCTCTTTCATTTTTTTTTGACCAATTTCTTTGATGATTTATGCGATAAAAAATACACACATACACACGCTCATATAATTCTCAATTTAACCCAAAAAAAAAAAAAAATACACTAAATGAAAAAAATACCAATAAACATAAAAGAAGAATGGAATTATATTATTATTATTATCCACCCATAAAAGGAATAATCAACTTATAATCTACTATAGGTAGATATGTTTTATGTCAAGTAAAATTTCCTTAATTTTCAATAGGACTATAAATATTCTATTGTTCGGGTCCCAAAAAAAAAAAAAAAAAATACCAATAACAACCAAGAAAGAAAAAAGCCACAGAAACATAAAAAATTGTTCGCGATTGTTAAAAGACGATTTTTATTTATTTTCATTTTTTAACATAATAATAATAACAACAACAATAATAACAATAGAAGAAGACGACAATAAAAACAAAATACTATAATGTAGGTACCAATACACTTACATAATAAATAATCATGTATAGTATTACAAATACAATCACAGTAATCATAATAATGATCACAATAATCGCAATAATAAAGAAAATGAAATAAGGAAATAGAAAAAGTCCTTGGTAAAAATCATATTCACCCACACCAACATTAATATTTTCTGTTCTATTTATAGTATTTGTGTGTATTGGTAGATTACCGTCTCATGCCTTATATAAATTATGTTTTTTTTTCTGCAGACATTACCTTTGGTTTTATCAGTTTTTATGGTAATACATTTTATGCGGTTGCCGCGGCTTCTTTAAGTGCAGCCAATTTTTTTTTTCTCTTCTTATTCGTACTTATTTCTTACATTGTTTTCTTATACAATACAAAAAAAAGTATACAAAAAGAAAAAGACAGAAAGAAGAACAACAGAACATAAACAAAAGTTCACCAAGAAATTCTGTATGAGACGAAACATTTTATTCTTCTTCTTCTTCAATTTGTTTGTTGTTTTTTTTTCCCCTTCTTGTGACACTTTATTTTATACTTTAGCCGTTAGACGTAGGCACACATATAGTTAATCTAATGAAGAAAAACTAGAATATTTTATAAATGACATTAAATTATTGTTATTAATATGAATAATATTGCAGTAACAACAAAACAATTTATTAACATTACCTACAATATTGTTTATTGCACACATTGTTGTTACTTTTTACTGCAAAAATCTACATTTGTAAATGGCAAAAAAAAACTCCCAAAAACAACAATAGAAAAGAGTGATAGATAACTTTGTGTTTATACTTAGGTGTGTGTTGTTGTGTGTGTGTGTGTGTGTGTGTGTGTGTGTGTATATTGTATTCTGATTCATATTTTCAACTCAACATAAAATACTTTGTAAACGTATAGGTTTCATTATGGGAATATTCTTGTTGTTAGTGTTGTTGTTTATTGTTGTTGGTGTTGCTATATTGGATTGCGTTTGCTATTTTGGACTTACATATATTATAAAATTGATATCGTCACGCAATATTTAGTTCAACAAACGAAAGACAAAAAATAAAAATTCAATTTTTTTTTTTCTCTCTATGAAGGAAATTCTTCAATTTTTTTTGTTGTTTTTTTTTTCGGGAAATGACAAGAATGAAAAATTATTCTTTTGTTTTGATAAAAACAGAAAGGAAAAAAATAATATAGAATTTTATGGAAATTTCTATTTTCTATGGTTTTTCTTTTTATTCAATAAAACTGAAAGGGGAAAAGAAACAACAACAACAACAACAACAAAAACAACAAAAAAATGGAATGAAATTAAGTGTCTGATGCAGCAAAATATATAAATTTTTTTTGGGTCTGCTGTAATAAAACTAAATATATGCAAATTGGACATAAGTTTGACAGTTTTTTGTTGTTGTTGTTGTTGTTGGGCCATTGTTTTTTTTCTTTTTTTTTTGTTTTTATTCGATTACCGCGCCTCTATTATTTTTATTACTATTTTTTTTTTTTTTTGCTGTTTGGTAAGTTTTTGTTTTAATTAGACAAGCTAGAAAAAAAGGGTCGATTTTTACATCTTATTCATTAAACTATAAATAAAATTGTTAAGTAGATGTTTTGTACGAATTTCACCCATTTAATTTATTCAATATTTAATTTTTCTTACTTTATTTTTCTTTTCTTTTTTCTTTCATAATTATGAATCAACTTTCATTGTACAAAAAATTTAACATGATTTTATAAGTATTTGAAGAGGCTCTTTTTATTTATGAATTAATCAGATTTCAGAAGACTTTTAGTGGAAAATTTACAACAGCAAATAATTAG
This sequence comes from Pedicia rivosa, assembly GCA_963082725.1. Taxonomy (NCBI): domain Eukaryota; kingdom Metazoa; phylum Arthropoda; class Insecta; order Diptera; family Pediciidae; genus Pedicia; species Pedicia rivosa. The sequence goes on from OY720152.1 coordinate 5,833,182, forward strand.
TGATATTTAGAAAAATTTGAAGAAATTTGTGAATTATGCTTTTAATTTCTATGAATTTCTTTACAAATTGTTGAATTGATAGGTGCAAGGTGGTTCAAAACTTACCATCTAAAACTAATTTTTGCTCATCTCCGTCTCGCATATTTACCGCCTATATGAGAAAAGGGAAGTTTAAGAAAAATTCACTTGATGCTGTTCAAGTACAAAATAAAAAAAAAAATAGGTAATAACAATTTATAGAAATTCCTTCATTCAAATGATTGACAATAGTAATCTTATGTCTGTGTCTGTACCTACTTTCATATAATATCCCAATGTTTCATTTGTTACTTTTATATTTTTGTTTGTATACAAAAGAAAAAAACTAAATAAATAAATAAAATGTAAAAGAAGAAATAAAAATAATATATAAAACCCTTATGTACTTATAGAGATGTGTTACCACTTAATTTAGATCGTTAATTAATTCGTTATTTTCACATTATAAATTCATTTTATTTAGTTGTTTATATACAACATTATATTCATATATAACAGCAAAAGAGATATAAAAATCACACACACACACACACACCCACACACATGTAATAATATAAAACATTGAATGTGTATAACATTAGCGCGGTTGCGTTAAAAATGATTCAATCAGAAAACATGTTTCAAAGGGAATCCATATAATAAATGGAAATGAAACAAACAAAAAAAAAAAAATAAATACTACTTACAGTGTTGAATTTCTAAGAATTTATTTAATTTGTAAGAAATATTTATGCATTTTGGTTAATTCATTTGCAATATTTTACTTTAATTTAATGTTGTATGAGAAAATTATTTTACAATTTCTTTGAATTTTATCTTTTTGTGTGTTTCTATAATTTCAAAGGAAAATTCCTTGAATGTCACTAAACATTTTAATCAAACTAAAATAAGAATATATGAAGATTTGTAAATATCTTTCTAATTTTCTATTTTCCCAGTAATAACATCAAAATAAAACCAAAAAATTATTCAGTACGTCTCTGCGTTTTTATTACCTAATTATAACCCAGTTTCATATTTTTCTTTACTTAAGATTATATTCGTCGATACGATAAAGACGACACATTAATACGAATATTACATATTATGTGTTGTTGTTTCTTTCTCTCATTCTGCTTTTCTTTTTCTTTTTTTTTTTTTATTTGTCTTTTATATAGAATATTTATTTACCTAATTTTTTCATTGAATTTTTTTTTTTGTCTCCCTGTTTTTCTCAATTTACTTGTTCTTCTTCTTTTTCTTCCTCTTCATTTTCTTTTTTGTTGTTGTTGTTTGTTAAACACACTGTTTTTTATCGTATATATATATATATAATTCTCACTCATTCTCAATAATTTTCTTTCTGATTTCTCTTACATCAAAGAGTAACGTATACGTAGGAAAATCATTTTAGATAATAAAATTTATGAATTTAAGAGTTTTAAGGATCAAACATATTCTAATTTCATTTATGTATAATATGAATATTCTACATAAAAAAAAGACGAAGAGTTTGGAAAAAAAAAGACGAAAGAATTTATTTTCTCTTATTTTTTTTTTCTTTCTTACAAATAAGAGACGTGAAAATATATTTAAAGAGCAGAGCTGAGGTCGATGGGGATCAGACTAAAGAAAAACAAAAAAATACAAGCAAGTAGGAATGAGGGGGGGGGTTGATGAGACGAATGAAGAAAGTTGTATAAAGTTACACCAAGCGGATGAAAATCCTTGATTGAGGTTTTATTTTTCGTTTCTATTATTTTCCTTTTTTTTTCCTTTCCTAAATTTTTCTTCTGTGTGTGTGTGTTTTTTTTTTGTTTCTGTCTAAATTTTTTGAATTCTTTAAAAAATAAGAATTAATAAGATTTAATGAGATTCACTAATTGCTTTTGGTTTGTATAATTTATTTATTTACTTTTTTTTTTCTCTTCGCTTGTTTTTCACAACAAAATAAAAAAATATGAAAAAACCGAAAACAAAAACAAAAACAAAAAAAAAAAAGAAAAAGTTTTTTTTTTTAGAAAAACAACAACAAAAAACAAAAAAGGTGGAAGATTTAAAATTTTCTTTGACACCCCACATATTTTAAGTCGATATATGTATGTGTAATAATACGCTTGAATGTTTTTCTCTGTGTTTTCTATGTGTGTGTGTGTGTGTGTGTACGTGTATTAGATTATTACAGTATATTAAACGCAAGAAAAAAAAAAAAATAGGAAGAAAAATAAAATTAGAAAATGTTTTTCATTTATATAAGATTATAAAACGCGTACGTTGATTAGATTTTCTTACCCTAAATATGTACATACACACACAAACACAAACATTTATATAGACGCAAACAGTGTAAGAGTGAGATAGAAAGAACGTACAGAATAACCACCTTTGATTATTTAATATAAAATCTAATAAAATTGTTCTTTAATATAAGTTGTGTATAATAAAAAAGGAAAGAGAAATAATAATACTCAATTATAGTCACTATCAAATGTACATACACATGCACACACACACATACATACATGCATTTAGATATAAATAAAAAAGAAAAAAAATAGTAGAAGCAAAAAAAAAAAAAAAAGAATGAAAGAAACTTTTCTAATTTCCACACCTGATCCTTATCATTTCCTTTTAACTTCTTACCCCAATTTTGGTCATATCGAAATGACCTCTAACACAAAAACCACAAAACATATATACATACCTTACATACACACCCATACCCACACACCCACACTCATACACACATGTATATAAAGACATTAATTTAATGTCTCTTATTTCCAATGTTATATTTTGGTATTTAGTTTCTTGGTTGACTTCTTATAATCAACATCGTATATCTTAGTTTCTGACGTCTATAAGGACATTTTCTTATACTTTAGAAAAAAAAAATATATATACATGTATTAAGTGAAAGGGTTGAAAAATAGATGGATAACCTCAAACTTTACTTCTAAATACTAATAAAATAATAGGGAATGGGTGGAGGTTTTTTTTTTTTTATAAACTAGCCTTGTATCATGTTCTTACATTATTTTGTGTTGGATTAATGTGGTTTATAATGAGATGAATTGAACTGTATATACTACACCACTATACTAGAAGGGATGATGATAATTATGATTATAGTTTGATGATAATAATGATAATGATATTGCACTATATTTTGTTCTATAAATATTTTTCACACCATTTCTTTTTTGAAGATACAAAAAAAAAAAAATACTGTCCATTCATATAATCTGAAAATCTGTCCATTTATATTACATGTCTACTCGTACATACTGTACATGACAATGATATTTATATAGAATAGAAAATCTTGTCCGTATTGTCCTTTTTGACTTTATCCTGTTATCATTTACAGACAGAAATTCAAATTAAATTATAAGTTTAGTAAAAAATTCATTGATATTAATTGAATTTAAAGTTTTTCTTCTGCATTATTTGTTACAGAGAGACAGCAACATCTATTCAAATTTTTTTTTCTGAATCATTTTCATTAATTTCATTGAAGAATTAGGGAAATATAATTTGGTAATGAGACTCCCATAAAAATTGTAACTGAAAATATTTATTTATTCAAAGTAACTCCTAACTCCATCTCACCAATAACGTTACTGCAATGTTATTCCATGATTCTTGATGATAATTATTTGAATAAGATTATTTTCTTAAGAATTCTTTAATATCGTCCCATAGAATGTATGCGGAGGAACAAATTTGGAGAAAGTTAAAAATTGGTAAACGTGGAAAATTATCTAAAATTTATACAAAAAAATTATTATTGTTAACATTTTTCTATTGTCGGGTTTTTAAATGATGGAATAAAACCGATGAAATTTGAACTGAAAAAATGAAAAATTCATTTGGGATTTTTTTTTCTGTAAAAAAAAAACCAAGAATAAAATCAATTAACATTATTATTCTTTAACTTGTTTATTTACTGTTGTTGTTGCTGTTGCTTGGGGAAGGAGATATTTCCTTTTTGGGCAATAATTCCAACCCATCGCAAATAAAATTAAACTTCCATCCTAAATTTTCTTTCGTAAATTATAAAATATTTTAATACATTATTCAAAAGCTGTTTTGTATGGCAACAACAAAACGTAAAAATATACTCATAAATTTCACTTCAATTGAAATGAATAAATATAAAATTGTCAAAAAAAGTATAAAACGATAAAGCCTTTTAACAACCAATGCATCTTAATAATAAAAATGCATTAAAATATTTCATTCGTTTCTTTCTTTATAAAGAATGTCAATGTCACTGGGTTTTTCTTTTTCTTTCTTTTTATAAAAAAAAAATGGAAAGTGATGATGTAATTATTATTATTGAGTTGTCACATTATTTTTATACCAAAAAAACGAAAGAAAAATAAGTTTAAAAGAGAGAAAGACAGAGAGAGAGAGAGGGAGAGAGAGAGAGTAGATGTCTAATTTTATGTTGTTTGATTTTAATTTCAATGTCGTCGTTGATGTCATCGTTGTTCATTGTCATTACTGTGTTCACCCCTCTTTCCATTTTAGCTTTATACACCCAAATTGACTTCCACTGATTCTTTTTTTGTGTTTTGTTGTTTTTTCTTTCTTGTTTTTTTTTTTTTATTCGGTTTAAACGATTCCAACTCTTTATTATGTTTTTTCTTCTTCTTCAATTTCTTAACTTTTTTTTTTCTTTCTTTTCTTCTTTATGTTGGTTTTGAGACCATTATAATTTTATGATTGTTATTGTAATTCTTTAAAAGAAATTAGCTTCATGGTTACCATGTGTCTATTGAATAAGATTTATGAGGTACGGGAGAGATGACGACTTATATGTGAAGACAAAAATAAAAGAAGAAAAAAAAAAACGAAAATATTTGTATAGATGGAAGGAAGAATAAAGAATAAAATTTAAGAAAGATGACAAGAAATACTAAAAAAAAAAAAAAAAAACGGATCAAATGGATGTCTAAATATTAATGGATTTCATCTTCTTCTTTTTTCTTTTTTTTTTAATTGTTTTTCATGTTTTTCTTATATATTTTTTTTAATGTGGTGTCTTTCTTAAGTTGTTATATGAGTACATTTTATATGTCTCCAACTTGGTGTCTGGTTGTTGCGTGTGTTTTATATGTGTGTGCTTTTTTTTTTTCTAAGAATGAAAAGTATTTAAATGGCGTGAAGTAAATGCAATTTTATGTTAAATTAATTCTTTTAATGAAAGATTTATGATATTATCATAAATTATTGGGTTTTTCTTTTTTTAAAAAAAAAAAAAAAAAAGTTAAATACTGAAAATTGTGAAAAGAAATTTCAATAATTTTCTATTTTTAACAAAAAAACAGAAAAAAGAACGAAACAACTTCAATGATTAATCTAATAATTTTTTTTTCTTCTTTTTATTTTCAGGTGAGAGAAAAAAGAAATCATTTAATATTAGGAAAAAAAAAATACAGGAAGAAAAAAAAAACGGTAAATTTGATGCTGAGTCAGGATGTTTTGTGAGCTACTTATATTTATACAAGATACAATTTATTTTTGTTGTATTATTATTATTTTTTTTTTTTTATTTAAATTTAAAGTACAAAAAATAAAAACAGAAATTCTCTTACCAGTCATGGTCCTTGGTGTATTTATAAAGGATCACGCATTATTCTCTAAAGGTTTTTTTTTTTGTGGACGCATTAAGATTTATTACAAGATTTCTTTTAGTCTAATTTCTTTTCTATACTTTTTTTTTATTCTTTCTTGATGGATTTTTGAAATTTTCCTTAAATTTCTTCCTTTTTTCATAAAGAGAAAATATGGAAAATTACTTTAAAAGATTTTTCTTTGCATGGAAAATCTTTACAGAATTTAATCTGCGTGAATAGATTTTGACCCGTTTTTTTTCTTCTTCTTTCTTTATTTGGCCCACTAAACCGAATATATTCAGTTCACACGTTACCAAAAAAAGTTTTGCCATCCAGTGGACCAAAATTTTTCATGTTAGTTAAAATATCTTTTATAAATCTGTATAACAGATGTAACTTCTGTAACTTATGTTTTTATTACAGTTTATAAAATTCATATTCCAACTTATTACATAAACATAAAATAATAATTCATTAAAATAAAATCACGCTTGAGAAAATCATTAAATTGACACAAAATTTCATAATAATTATGAACAAAACGGAAAAGAAACTCATTACAATCGGTTAAACTTTCATTATAAAGTTTAGCATATTTTTATTTTAAAAAATTTTCTTACACACACACACACATACAGCACACAGTACACAAATGTTCAAATGAAAGAACAAAAATAAAAAATGACAATCAATAAAATTCTTCTTCTACAAATTAAACTAAAATCCATTACACACCAAAAATTCTTCATTTTCTTTTTTAAAATATTCTTTTGTTATTCAAATACAAAAATTCTCTTTTCTTTCTATAACAACTAAAGAAAACTAACTAACTAACTAACTAACTAAATAACGAAAAAAAAAAACATTTTATTTAAAAAATAAAGAAAAGAATTTTAAGAGCGAGAAAAAAAAAGTGTAAACTAAAAATAATACAAAATATATTTTTAATCTCATTTAAATAATCCAAAAATTGTTCAAGAGCATTCACCCCTTAACAGATTATTTGGAAATGGGAAGAAAGAGAAAGAATTCAATATGAAAATTGCAAGCGACAATAATTTTATAAATTTAAAATTGAAAGAAAAAAAAAAAAAGGAAGAAGAAGAATAAGTGAGAAGAAAAAATAAACTTGAAATTGAACAATAAGAAGTAAGCGAATCAGGAAATACGTTAATTGGAAAGGATTTATACGGTTCAAAAAATATTTTATGTATGCAGGAAATTGTTCTTTATACACTAATTTAGATTACTAATAATGAAACATGCTTTCTATTGTTGAATTCATTTCATTGTAAATTAACATAAAATTATGTCTTTTGTATGAAAAATTTCAATTGTAAATTTCAAATATATTTCAAAAAATAATTTCTTTTATCATTCATGACGTTAGTCATTGTGATGATAACTGAAGCTAATTAACTATAAAAATGTTTCTATTCAGATAAAACAATTATAAAAAATTGCACAAATAAATTTCATAAATTTCAAATAAATTTCACGTAATGAAAAAATTCTCTTCATTAAATTATTATTTTTTTTCCTTTCAATATAATGATGTTGTTCATGACAATCATTATAATGATGATGATGATGATTGTCTGGTGGACATAAACGGTGCGGGTGAAAAACTTTGACATTAATGAATGTATAAATAATTGTCACACGAAAAACGTTTTTTCTTTTCTGTCTCTCGCTCTCTATTTTGTTTGTGTCTTCTTTAACAAAGTAATCTAGTCACGAAACCCACGTCGAATTTTTTTTTCTCGAAAAATAACAAAAAAAAAAAAATCCGAATACCAAAAAAAAAAAAGGAGTGGCTTTCCTTACGTATTTAAATGTGTCAATTCCTTTATGTTTATATTAATGACAATTATGAAATCTTTTATAAACATTTTTATTAAAAACAACACTACCAAAGAAATACAACAACATGAAAATAAAAGGACCCCCAAGTCATATACGATTGGATTATTTTAAAACTATTAAAACCAAATTATATTTGTCGTCTATATTTTATAAATCCTGCATAATTTTTATTTTATAACTTTTTCCTTTTTTTGTTTTTGTTTAATTGTTATCCCTTTTTACTATTTTTTTTGTTCATTTTTTATGTTGTTGTTATTGTTGTTGTTTTTAATCCCTTATTTATGATCCCAATTCTCACAATTTATTGATATTCTAGAATCTAGATGAACAGAGTTGAAATGAAATTATAATTCTTGAATTGTGTTTAAAAATAAAGACTCGTGCAATTTTAACTTACGGAATTTTTTCGAAATAAAAACGGTTCATAGGTTATACACAAAAGCAGATAAATTGGTTAAGTTTATTCATATCAGCTAATTCGTACTTTTTCATTATTTCCATCGACATCTGGATTTCAAGTTAAATAATTTCTAATCGTAATTATTATTTCAAATCCTTTAAGTACAGCGATACCCCTAAATACATCACTGTATTTTCTATACATATTATATATTATGTAGAGAGAGAGAGAGAGAGATAAAACGAGAGAAAGAGAAAAGACAACAACAATGAGAAATTTATTGAAATTATATTTTAATATCAGAAGCAAAAAAAAAAAAAAAATATACGAGAGAAAAAAAAAGAACTTAGCAATTTATGAGTTCACAATATGCACTTTACGAGAACGGGGTTGAAATTAAATTAAATTTAGTGCGACAATTTAAAAATTAAAATTAAAAATGGTGGTCACAAAAATTGATGAATTTATAAACAACAACAACAAAATGGGAACGTATGGAAGTTTTTTTTTTCCAGACCATTTCAGTATTTTCAGTTCAGTATTTTCAGTCTTCCTATGACTTGTACCATATTTATTTATTTATTACATATTTTTATATTTTATATTTTATATTTTATAATGTCCAAAAAGAGTGAATAAAAATAATGGGGCAAAAAAATACAGTACAGTCAAAAAACAAAAAATAATAACATTAAAGAATAATGATAATAATAATAATTGTAATATTTTATCATTCCATGGTCACTTTTTTCGTTTTGTTCATTTTTTTTTTTATTATTATAATAAATGAACATTTATTGGGCTACTATTTTTTTATTTCATTTCTTTTTTTCGGGTACGTGGTTTGGTTTGGTTAATTTTTTTTTTTACTGTCCAATGGTTTGTACGGGTTTTTTTTTTTTTGTTTAGTTACTGGCATTATAAACTATATACCCTTTTTTCCTTCTTCCCACTCTTTGTACCGTTTTTGGTTTTTTTTTTTATCGTTCAAAGCTTCGTTAATTTTTATATATGACCAAAACGAGTCGATTATAAAATATTTTAGATTTAATGTGAATAAACTATGTTCATTTTTTTTTTGGTTATGAAATTGATTGAAATTTATTCATTGGACACGAGAATGGAACGAATGAGAATATGGTGCAAAATTTGTGATGTGTGTCTTGATTGCTAAAAATCGATTTAAATTTGATTTCATTTAAGGTCATAGATCATTTTTTTATATTTTTCTTTTGTTCAGTAAAAAAATAATCAAACGAATAAAATAATTGTCAATTATACAATAAAAACCTTTTGACCTCTTTTTTTTATTCTTTCATACATCTAACCCGTTGAAAGCAAAGTAAATCGGATAATTGCATGATAACATAAATAGTTCAGATCGATCAAAATAGAAAGAAATTTTTGGTTCGCGACACAACAAAAAAAGGTCATAATTCAAGAAATATTTTCTATAAATAAATAAACAAGCAAAAAATTCAAGACATTTGTAGTTCTGCTCAGGCGGCCTTTTTTTTATACATTTTACGGAAATCATTAAATATTAATACAAACCATAATAATATACGATCCATAATCGAATGACATATAAATAAATACACACACACACACACGCATTTTTTTATACATAGATAATAAATTGAAATTGGCGAACAACAAACAATATTAACAGACACACAAGAATCATAATCTTCAACATCATATTTGTAAAGAAAGAAAATAAAAACCAACAGAATCTGCAGATGGAAGAGACTTACAACAACAATAATAATAATAAAAATAGCGAGTCGCGACATCATCAAACAAGTTATCCCGTTCTTTTAACAAAAAACACAAAAAAAAAAAAAAAACAAAAATGAAACGAAAGAAGAAATGTGTAGTTTGGTGTGTCTTATGACATACCTTGCTTTTGCCTTATGAATCGTGAGCGTACTCACAAGCGAAAGTTGTTTTTATGTTGTTGTTGTTGTTGTTGGTATTTTTGTTTTTCTTATTGCCATTTTTTTTAATGTTCTTATTGTTGCTTTTTTTTTTTATGAAACGAAAAAAAAATACATATAAAATAAAAATAAATTGGCGACAAGATATCACTCAATTATAGCCAATATTATACAATAAAGAATTAGTTTTGGATGACTGAATAAAATATCTCACATTATAAATTGTCTCTTTTTTATTATAACATAATATGGACACTCGACAGACACGCGACACTTTTGGGTAATTTGTCGTATTCGGTACAAAATTATTTCCGCTTTTCTTTCAATATTTTTTTGCTGTTGTCTCTAAATTGGCAAAAAAGGAAATAAAATGCGTACAGCAACAAAAAAAAAAGACAAAACTTTTTTTTTTTTTAATTGTCTTCTTTTTTTTTCTATGATCTCTTGACACACACACACACACATAATTATCTTTTATAAGAGAAGGGATACAATAATAAACCAGTAACAGGGGGAGGATGTTAGCCTACTATATATACTGTAAAGCACATTATAAAATTTTCTAGGGTGAGAGAGTTTTTTTTTTGTAACTAAAAGAAAAGGGGTCGTTAACAAAAAACAGAGCAAAAAGAGAATGAATACGAAAAGCCGTTCATGAGAATTTCATTTTGAACGCAAAAAAAAAGAAGAAGAAGAAGAATAACTCTATTCATTCTTTTATTTATAACCAACCCAGCCAACGAAACCCTTCCACCATTTCCATATTCCATATACAGTCACACACGAGAAACATTCCTACATTCATATACTTTCTGCTACTCCCATATATTTTTACAAATTATCCATTATCCATTTTTCTTTTTATTTTACCACAAAATATAACTCTTTTTTTTTCTCCTGGTCTTCCATTTACAAAAAACAATATTGCGCGCATATAAAATTAATTAAATTAAAATATAAAAATTTATACAAAGACCAGACCCATATTTTTATTTATTAAGAAAATATTGTAATTATTTAATATTATTTTAAAATTGATAATAACAAAAATATAATTTATATAAGAAACAATTTTCTTTTTTTTTTTTTTCATTCTTTCGTTAAAAAGAAAACGGTTGAGTTAAATAAAATAAAATGATAAAGAGACAGATCAGATGAATAGAGTAGATTGAAGATCAGAGTTTAACAAAAAACCAAAATGAAAAGATTAAATAATTATAATTAATTTCAATTGTTCAATTAAAGTTGATTATTTATTAAATAATTATATTTTTATTTAATTCGATGATTTTCTCAACGGAATCAATGATTGAATAAATAGATGAAGAATAAGAAGAAGAAGAACAAGTAGAAAAAGATTATAGAACAGTGGTGTACAAAATATCGCGTATAAAATAAATTTCGGTATGGGATATCATTATTTTCTGTTTATTCCACCCTTCTTTGTGTGACCTAAAAGTAAAAAAAATAAATAAATGTATATATGAGGACAAAATGATTCATTATAAATGGAGTATAAAAAATTGCGAAAAAATTTTTTTTTTGTTCATACATATTATTAAAATGTCAAATATGGGGAAGGAAATTATTCTTCTTTTCTTTTTTATTAAAAAAAAAAAAAATATGAAAAGACAAAATTTGACATGCGATCAATTCAATAATAATACGATTTGTTGATTGTAATTGGTTAAACACAATTGCATGTTCGTTAAAAGTTTTTATTTCTCTCTCTCTCTCTCTCTTTCATTCTTGAATATTAAATATTGATATTAAAATCTGTATTGAGGTTTTCACTGTTTTATTATTCAAAATGTAAGTTCATTTCATTTTTTTTCTGTTTCTGTTTTTTTTTTTTTTAGGTTATTTTATTAAATTATTAAAGTAAAGTCTCCCTTGTTTTACAGTAAACTTAAAATTAGTACATTTTCATATTTTATGTATAATTTGTGGAAGAAGGGGAATATTTGTGAATAATATTCGTAAATTGTTTAGATTTATAGTATTGCTATGGAAATTCTCTAATTATAAAAATTATGAAGAAATCATTCCTTTTTATTCTTCTCAGTAATTATTTGAATTTCATAATGAAGTCATTCTTTATGATTTTTTCCAGTAACTAAATCAATTTTCCTCATCCTCAATTTCAATCTCATCCTGTTAAAAATTTACTTCTGTTAGAAATTGTTCGACCTTGCCCAAACCAATTAATATTTTAGAGTTTTTTTTTTTTTTTTGTTTGGAACGCCACTGAACAAAATTAAAAAGTTAGAAACAGAAAGAAAAAAATCAAATCTCATTCCTCTTATTTCTTTATTATTTTATTGATGTTTTTTTTCTTTCTCCCAAACTCTGTGTATGAATTTAATTTCATTCGTAGGTATAGATTTTATTGAATTGATGAAGATTATTATTATCGATTAATGACGAAATGTCTACATAAATAAAAAAAAAAAAAAAAAATAGAGGTTATTGAAAAGTATTTGATTGAATTTTTGTAAATAAAAAAAAAACAACAATCGGCTTATGAGGTTTTTTTGTCTATTTTATCTTTTTTGTTTTTTGTTTTTGTTTTTTTTTTTTTGTTATTAAATTTGATTGACTTATTAATAAATATGATTGACTTTAAATTGGCGATCACATTTTTCCCTATACTTCTGTATATTCAATTGATTAATAAAAAAAAAATGTTATTTTAAGTGAATTGTGGAAAATTTTAATAATTTTTTGATTTTATTAACAAACATTTGTCATAATCTCTTTTTTTCTATAATTCTAGAATATTTTCTAATGAAAATAAAAAGGTGGTATGAGAAAATAGAGATTTATAGTATGAATATTATTATTATTTTGATTTTGTTGACAACAAAATATTTTTGTTATCCTATTTCCTATATATCGTCTACACTCTACATGCAGCATGTAAATATATATATATATATAAATTTTCATCTTTCATCTAATATAAGTCTGAGCACGCAAATTATAGAATTTAATTGCCAATCATAATTCATCTCTCTAGTCATATAAACTTTAAAATTACATAGTTTCTGATGTCAACTTTAACTTTATATATAATAAATAGTGTACAAAATAATAATATCTATATGACCATACATATAACATACAATATAGCATATAACAAAATGTTAGATGTTAATTGTCTATATGACAAAATGTAGTTTTAAGTCACTTTTGGATAATAAGGGACTTTTAATTATAACAGAACAAAAAAAAAATGTACGTAAATAAATACAACAGAAAAAAAAGCCTTTTCTTTATTTCCAAATTTAAAGAAATTAATTTACGGAGAGAAACTTTTCTATAAGGATTCTTCAAGACAGCACTCAATTTAAATTAAAAACAAAATTTAAAAAAAAAACAACAACAACAACAACAAAAAAACAAAATAGAAATAATTAAATCTTATAACTTTTTTTTTCCATTCTTTCTAAGGATTCAATTTATTTTTATTTTTGTTGTTGTTCTATGCTTTCATTATTATTTTATTTTTGTGTTAACAACAGAGAGAGAGAGAGAGAAAGAAAAAAGAGAAAGAGAGTGTAAGCGAAAAAAAAAATTGAAATAGACAAATACAGAAAACCTAATTAAAGTTTAATCTCATCTCATTTAAAAGTCGTTTCACGTCTGATATATTTTCTAAATAAGCCATTTCCGATCTCGATAAATGGATACATATATACATACCTACATATATACAGAAAAAAAAAACATAGATAAATAGATATACTCATTCATATAATATAACAGCATCCATCTCTGACCAATCAACTTGATTTTAATGGACCCATATTCACCATTCTATCCTATCTACTTTAATAGTATCACCACCCAAAAAAAAAAAAAAGAAAGCCACCTTCCCACTCTCAAACCCTTTATTCTGTAGAGAGTATTATATAGACATACTCAATGGTTATACAGATATAATTCGAACCTATATACAGATAAACTCACTTTCAACTCTTCAAAAAAAAAACCCCCCCTATTTCAATTTATCCCAGTTATAAATTAGAATTGATGGCATGGATACTAAATGGGTTGAAGAGATGCCTATATTTTCAAACTAGATTTTAATGTAACATCATTTCAAGGATTGGTGATTTAACTTTATATAAAATATCGATTTTAAATTTGGTCTCCTTTTTTGTTCTACCCCCCTTCAGCTCACACATAAAAACACATTTATATGGTACTTTTGTGTGTATTGATTAAGGACTTTATATACATACGACAATTTTACCAAACAAAAAAAAAGTTTATATATTCACTGAAGAGTCATCATCATATCGTCAATATAAAAATTCAATCAATATCAAAATTAAACTCTCATAAAAAAAAAAAAACCGAAATTAAACAACAAACAAAAATCATTTTCAAAATAATAAAAAAAGAAAAAAAATGTGCACCAATTCAAACATAGAAAAAAAATAGAAAGGGAAAAAAATTTGCATTTTATAATTTATGAACAAAATTTTAATATTTGTCTTCCTCTTAATGGAAATGACCATCAAAAAAATAATGTATATTCGTAAATCGTAATACAGCATCTACTAAATGCTCATTCATTCTGGTATATATTTTTTTTTTTTTCAGTTCATTAATGCTCTTCAAATTTTAAGTTTAAACTAAATTAAAAATTTAATGTAAACACATCTGCGTTATACATGATATGAACAATATATGCGTGTGGCAATTCTATATTCCGTATATTATATATTATTTTATCTGCACTGGACTTAACAAAACACTTTATTTTATAATAAAAAAAAATTTAAATGTTTAAATAAAGGAAAGTGAAAGGGGAAGTGAAGAGAACGCATTAAAATGCAAAAATGTAAATAAACTCCAAAAATTAATTCATTATTTTATTTTCAAGTTAACTGAAAATAAAGTTGAGTGGATACCATTTGCTATCAGCATAGGATTCTCAAGTTTCTTCTTTATTTTTCATAAAAATCTCATTCCTTCTTTTTGTTTTTTCTTCTTTTTTTTTTTTTTTGTCCTTTAATTAAAATATTTTTTAAAGCCTGTCAAATTTTGTTACAAAACAAATTTTTTTTTACTTTTCTGCTATTAGATTTCTCAGTATAAATTACGTTCAGAATTTTTATAAAAAGGAAATCAAGGGAAAAAAAAGGGGAAAAAAATTGTTCAATTTCAAGAAATTAAAATATTTCAAACAATTGCAAAAATATCTACATTTTCTGTGATTCCTGTTTATTTTAAAAGGACTCATTTACATGTTTTAATTTTTATTTTACTTTTAAATATTCTGTTAAAATTATTTTTCAATTATATGGAAAATGAAACAAAAGACAAAAAAAAATAAATAGAAAAGCTGAGACATCTGATATCTGCGATAATATCAGTTCGTTTGTCTATTATTATTTTTTCATCGTCCTAATAACAAAAATGTCATATATTTTTCTTTTTCTTTTAATAATACAAAATTGAACTGAGTGTAGGCGTATAGTATTTATTTTGATAATGACAGCTGTCAAACCAAATATGAAAAGAGAGAAAAATTAATATGTGAAAAATTTGTTCAAATGCAAAATTATAAAATGCATTTTGTAAGTGAAGCGAATAGTAGGACTGACTGTAACTGTCACTGTTCCCTGTCATCATTCTGTCAAAAGAAATGGAAAAATAATAAAAGAAAGATTTTCATTTCTATATTTTTCAAACAATCAGAAGAATTCCTTTATTGCAATAATTTTCTTTTTTATTAAAATAATTATTTATTTAGATTTTATGGAAATTCTGTTGAAGCTTTTTGATATTATGATTGTACAAATTTTTAATATGTCATTGATAATGAATTCAATTTTTGGATAATAATGATAATTAATACATATTAACATAAAATCTACTCTCGTAAAATGAGACAAAAATATAAACCTCAGACAATTGAATTTATAATTTTCAATATTTTAAATCCATATTTTTTTTTTTTTATAAATTTACAACAAAATTCCCCGAATAATAAATAACTTTAAAATAATCATCACTTGTCTATATAATATTCTTAGTGTTAAATTTATATTGTATTTATGTTAACTTTAACAATAATAGAAAACTAAAGATTGTTAAAATAACAAAAAAAAAAAAAAAAATGTGTAGTAAAAATAACAACACAGTGAAATGACTTTAAAATTGTTGATAAACACAATATAATAGTTTGAATAGAAGCTTAAATCAACATACACAGACATACACAGACAATCATGATAATAATAATATTCTGCATATTATTTTGTATAGATGTATGTGTAATGAGTATCTATATACAGTGATGTATTTCTATTTGGTTTTACATTAAATAAACAAGAAACAATATTTAAATATGTAAATTAATATTTTGAAAAAAAGATTTCTTCTTATTCCTATTTTATTTTTTATTTATTATTTTTCAGTTTACTTTTTGTTTTTGTTTTTTTTGTCTTTTTTACTAAAATGTAAAACGATAGAAAAAGAATGGGATAGAGGAGAAGAAATATATAAAACACAAAACACCCGCGCTCGTACACAACGTACAATATTAAAATACAGGGAAGACAAAAAAGAAAAAAAAGAAAAAAAAGGGTTAAAAAAAAAGTTCGTTCTGAACTATATAGAAACATATGTCTTATGTACATACTCAACTCCTCCCTTCATCCTCTATATATATATATATACAAATATAATGCACACACACAACACATACACATAAAATTATTTGATTACGTTCATGCATTCATACATAAGTAACACACAACAGCATCCATCCCTTCATCTTTTCATTCTGAAGATCTTCTCTTGATAATATAAAATCTATATACAATTCAAAAGTCTGTTTTTGTTGTATGAAGAAAAAAAAAAAAACATGTGTTTGCATTAAACGCATAGTTTGATTGAGCGCAAAAGATTTGAACAACAACAAAGCATAGCAGCAACAACAACAACAACAACAACAAAACTTGTAAAAATGAAAAGACAGAAATTTGCTGAATATTAATTAAATATCCTTTTTTTTTCTAATTTTTTTGTTCATTATTTCTACTAAATCACGATAAGAATTAAAAAATAAGGAGTTCCATAGTTACCCTCCTAACCCTTTTAAAAATTGTTGTTATTATTATTATTATTATTTTTTTTGTGCAAGGATTGTTAATTATTATGATTATTTTAATATATTTTACATTACATGTATGCGCATACAGTTTTTTTTTTTGTTTGTTTGTTTTCATCATTTCACGTTTACTGCAAATAAAAATGTGTGAGAAACGATAAAAAAAAAAAAGGGTTAAGTTAAGTATAAGATTTTAATAATAATATAGGAAAGAAAAAAAAGGGTTTAATAAAGTTGAGGATACTCATCCAATAAAAGGATTAACGAAGTGTAAAGATAGGAAGATCTTTAAAACCAATTGAAAAAAAAAAAATTTATGAGTTTCACATAAATGCATTTTGTTTTAAGTGTTATGATATCACTAAATGCAGACGTAAATATATATACACACACACACATACACACACACACACTTTACTTAACATGAATTTAAATTGTTATTGTTATTATTATTATTGGTGCTTTGTTTTATTGAAGATCAAAACATACACAACAGTGTATTAATGTCAATCGGTGACAAGATACACGGGGGTTACAATTTTGTTAAAGAAGGAATTATATAATTAATTTATGCAAACTCATATAAAATAATATGAACAAATATACACACACACACATACACACAATTACACATGTATGCATGTATATAAACCAACGAGAAGTATAAACAAAAAAAAAAAAAACATATTATAATTATTTAATGAGATTAGACAAGGTTAAAAATGAACCAGATTTTATTTTGATCACATGGGAGAATTTAATTTAAGAGACACACCTAATTTTCACCTAGGTAATAATAAATCAAGGTATATCTGTATTCAATGGACGAGATAGTGGATCAAATGTAAGGGCGTACAAATTAGTATGAACTCTGAACAAAAAAAAGAAGAATTTAACTGCGGGAATTATTAATTTGAAAATGGCAACTCAAATCTATATCTTAAAGCTTAAATTTTATTTAAAATAATCCAGAAAATGTGTCACAACGTTTTATCAAAACAGACAATACTATTGGCACACTAGTGGCACACTTAGAACATTCTTAAAAACCACTCGGACATAAATTAACTATTCATTTGTTTGATTTTCACTTGTGTATGGTTAATTTCGCAATAATTTCGTGTTAATATGAAAAATTAAACAATAAACAAAAAAAAAAATAATATGGAATAAATTCATTTTGTACGAAAAAATAGAATTCGCTTGTTGTTATTGTTGTTTTTATATTTTAATCCCTTGAGTCAAATGATCTGAATATAATTTAAATTAACAGTCACACACACACACACACACATACACACACACACACATGCACACATATTAATTTATAAACACACACATACGCCATAGTTCATGCCATATATTTGAGTGAATGAACCCTATTCCGAAATTTTTTATTTATATGTGCATGTATGTGCGTGCGTGTGTGTGTGTGTGTGTTACTTTTTTTTAACTGTTTTATTTCGGGTTGGGGATTTAATAATTATTTATAACCCAATATTAATTTCTTTAACTCAACTCAACATTTAACACAATATATTTATTTTTTATGTTTTTTAACCCGAGCGCATTTATTAAATCAAACAGAGAAAAAAAAAAAAGAAGAAGAAAATATTAAAACTGAATAAAATTCAATCAATAAATAATCCAATTTTAATTTTGTCTATAATTCTCTCTTTCATATTTTTTTTTTTAATAGACGTTACCTTTACCTTCCTTTTCTTTTTTTTTTTTTTCATCATCTGTTCTCCTCTTAATTCCAATCCCATATATTTTAATCCGATTTCGAATATTTGATTTTTTTCTTTCTCTTTCTTTCTCTTTTTTTTTTTTACTTTATATTTGATCTGACTGACGACACGTCATATTATTACATCAAACCAAAATATTTTTACGTATATCGACATATTGTCGATTTTTGTTTTGTTTGATTTTTTTTTGTTTTTGTTTAAAAATAAAAATTATAATCATCTCTTTGAAGGCTGTTTATTACGGGACTATGAAAAAGATCTTCAATATATAGAAAATAATTCTCTATTGAAGATTTATATAAAAAATTGAGAAGAAGAAGAAGAAGAAAAAATAAGTATATTGATTAACGATGACACCACTCGAAAGGATTTTCATAAAAAGTAAGATGAATATAAATTGATGTTTGATTTTAAGTTGAAATTTTTACACATAAGAGAAAAATAATCGATTGATTTTTAAATTTTAAAGAAGAAACAAACAAACAAAATTCAACAGCTGGTCAATTTCAAAACACAAAAACTTTTGTGGGGTTATTTTTTTTTTTTTTTTGTCTTTCTGCCTTTTGTGATTCTTTCTGTTTCACATTTTTGCATAACAGAAAAAATAAATAAATTATTATTTAAATATTGACCAAAAAATTTCCATTTTTTATTTGCCTTCTTTTTTTTTTATGAACAATTTTTTTTTTAAATGAAACAAAAAAAAAATAATTAAGCGAAATTTTTATTAAAAATTACAAATAATTCTTTTTCTGTTTGCTCCGGGATAATGTTTTATTTGTGAATTTTTTGACAAATTATATTTTTGTTGTTGTTGTTGTTGTTGTTGTCAAACGTGCTTCATTGAACAGACATAAAAAAATATTATTTTTTTTTTTAGTTTATTAATTTTTTATTAATTAATTCAATACAATTTGTTTATTTTAATTGTCAATTGTCCTTGTTGTGATTTATCTCTAATAAAAATTTATGATTTAAAATCAAACAGAATTCTCAATTGTACCAATGAGCGAACCATCCATTCTGCATATCAGAATCTCACAACGAATCAAATCAATAATCTTATGTAATCAGAATGTTTCTTGGATTACGGTGGAATAGTTTCACAAGACCAACTACAGTTCACAAGAAACATTCTGATTACATGAGATTTAAATAAAGGACTAAGTTTTGACAATTATTACATAATTTAAAAACATATTACATAAACATAAAATCAATAATCTTCAGAGTTGAAAAATATCTTCAGGAATTGTGTGAAATATTTTTGAAAGTTAATTGTAGTAAAAATTACAAAAATATTGTTTAACCTTTCTGTAAAAGGATGAAGATGAAATTATGGATAAAAAGAGACTTTTCGGAACTCTTTAAGTTCCAAACACCCAACCATAAATCAATTAAAAATTTATTGAAAATTCAAGAAATTTAACAAGAATAGAATCATATTATTATGAAATTATTTTCATAAATCATCAAATTTGTTATTAATAAATAAATCAAAAAAAAAGAAACAACAAAAAAAAAAAAATACAAACCTCAAGAAGAAAAAAAAAACGAAACAACCAAAAAAAACAAAAATAAAACTTTTGACCGTCGAATAACATTTTTTTAATTTGTGTGTTTTTTTTTCTAACCAGAAACTCAATTTTTTCACATTCTATTTTTTTTTTTTTTTTAGATCAATTTAATCACGTCTTCTTCTTCTTCTTCTTCACCTTCTTCTTCTTTTTCTTCTTCTTATTTTTTTTTAAATTTTAAAGCATTAATTTTTTATTATTTTATGTTATCTGTATCTGTATCCGTATCCGCATCCGTATATCTGCCTATATACAACTGTTGGTGTATATGTTTGTGTGTGTGTGTGTGTGTGTGTTAATTATTTAAAAAAAAAAGTTTAAAAAAGTCAAGTCAACCATATATGTCATGTATGTATATATATAAAATGAAGTCCTTTAAATTGTATTCAAATATAATTATATGTTTTATTTAATTCAAAAGGAGAAATTAACAAAATAATAAAAAAAAACAACAACAACAACAACAACAACAACAACAACAACAACAACAACAACAACAACAACAACAACAACAACAACAACAACAACAACAACAACAACAACAACAACGCAGAAAACATTTTTCTCCACATATTCATATTTGATGAGAAAAGTTTTCATTTTATTTTGGATGGAAAGTTTTTCCACTTTTTTTTCTTCACCCTTTCCCCCATCTCCTTTATTATTTTATATATGTGTGTGTGTGTGTGTGTGTGTGTGTGTGTGTGTGTGTGTGTGTGTGTGTGTGTGTGTGTGTGTGTGTGTGTGTGTGTGTGTGTGTGTGTGTGTGTGTGTGTGTGTGTGTGTGTGTGTGTGTGTGTGTGTGTGTGTGTGTGTGTGTGTGTGTGTGTGTGTGTGTGTGTGTGTGTGTGTGTGTGTGTGTGTGTGTGTGTGTGTGTGTGTGTGTGTGTGTGTGTGTGTGTGTGTGTGTGTGTGTGTGTGTGTGTGTGTGTTTGTATATTTTATACACATCACAATAATTTGTAACAGAAAATCCAAAATTGTTTAAAAAAAAAAAACAAAAATCTTTTTCAATATTTTTGATTTTTATTTTTGGTGAGAATTTTCTGTTTTCTATTCCAAACCAAAAAAAAAAGAAAAACTTTTATTTTTAGTATTTTATATTTGAGTTTTGGTATTTCGACACAAAAAAAAAAAAAGTTTTTGTTTTTGAAAAAAGAATTTTCATAAAAAAAAAAAAAATTATGCGTGAAATCATTTTTTTTGTTTTTTTTTGTTTAGAAATTTATTCGAAAAGAAAAAGGAAAACTAAATTTATAATAATAAAAAAAAATTTATAAATAATATCGATGATGATCATATGTGGAATAATACACGTAACATTAAATATAATCCCAAGAATGGTTCTTGAATTGTGGTGGAATAGTTTCACAATATAATTATAAAGTTTTTATTCTTCTTCTTCTTTTTTTTTTTCTATATATAATATTTTAAATGACTCAATTAAGTATTGTACTTTAAATTTATAATATAGAAAACAAAAAATATATATTTACGTACGATTAAAAGTTCAACAAAAAAAAAAAAACGATGACGATTTACTTTTAGTACCAACCCACAGATTTAATTCACTATATAAACTAAAATATTCTATATACAGAGAAAGAAACACGGTTATAACGAACTTCACTTATCTTTCGGTTATAACGAACTTTTCTGTAGGTCCCGTTTTAATTTGTATCTTGGCAATGATTCGGTTATAACGATCTTTCGGTTATAACGAACTTTTTTTTTGGTCCCTTGAAGTTCGTTATAACCGAGTTTCACTGTACGTTGTTTGACATTCAATATCAGTATTTAACTGAATTATAAATTATGAAATGTGTCATAGATAACTTTTTATATTATAATGTAAAAATTGTAATAATTAATGCATAATAGTTAGCTCGTGTAAATAATTAATAATAATTAAATATTATTGATTCTGTTAATTAATCGATAAATTATTGTATATTATACAGACCAAATTCTTTATAAATTTCTTATAAAATAATTCAAAAGGAGAAACATGACTAAACTTTCTGTTAAAGAATATAAAGTGTAACTATTTCTCGTTTACATTAATAAAATAATAAAAAAAAAAATAATGTAAAATAATTGAACGATAAATGTTTAATGCAAAACTCATATAAAAACTAAAGTTGTGTCAATTACTAATATATGTACATATATTATCGATAAATTTTCTATAATTATATTGTAATTTATATTGATGGTGGTAGAATAATTTATAATATTAAAGAATAAAGAATATTGTCTGATCTTATCGAATATTATATGTTTGCCTTCCGGTAAGGAAATATTTACCGGCCGTAAGACGTGCTTGTAATCTATATTATTAAACATCAATTTCTTTTTTATTCCTTTACTAAAATTTCCTTTTTCTTAAAGAAATATAAAAACCAAACAAAATTCTCTGATAACTTAAATAAGGGATTATTTACTGGAATCGATACAATGAAACTGTTTGTGTTTATAAAATCAATTAAAATAAATAAAATCTGTATCTTCTTTAATTATGTGCAACCCAAAAACAATTACTTATCTTACAGTACAGACTGCACTAAGACGAACATGTAAGTAACCCCTCATTGATTGAATTAAATTTTTTTTTTTAATTGTTATCACAAACATAGACACACACACACACAGTCACATGAATAGAAACAGTAGAATATCGACCTAACTCCCTTATAATTTCTATCAATAAAGAAACTATTTTTCACATCATCCGTAATACCTAAAACTCATACCACTGTTATGGGAATAACAAATAATCGACCTGTCAGAATTAAATCTCGATTAACATTTGATTCACATATAACAGATATAAATGACCTTCTTTTCTTTACTTCAATCAATATATACATTTTTTTTTTATATATAATCGTCTTTGTTCGACCGATCCCTAGTGATTATATTTATATGAAAATGAAAATGAAAATTCATATAAAAGGAAACACTTACTTCAAGTCACGTTCAATTGTTCTTTTAAATTAAAAAAAAAAAAAATTATGTATTATAAATAATTGGCAAAGAAAAAAAAAAAAATTGTAACAAAAACGAAAAGAAATTTTCACCATTAATATATTATTGAGTAAGAAATTTCCTATCATTCTTTTTCTCTCTCTCTCTCTCTTTCTCTTTCATTCGTATACGTTCTTTTATACAATTCATTGAATGCTGACACACCCCAAACTAATAGAACTTGAATACAGAAGAAAAACAAAACAAAAAAAAAAAAAATTGCCCAAAAATAAATCGAAGTAAATTTATGTTATTTTCTTTCTTCTTTGTTTCTTGTTAGTTCCTCTCTCGCTTTTACTCACTAAACATGTTATATTATTATTATTTTGTATGGAAAACAAAAAAAAAAAAATATACCATAGAAACCATCAACATCATTCCATCAATTTATCCATCCATCCATCTATCCATCCAAACCAACAAAACTTACCTACTACTGTGCTACCATAGAGAAAATTCACATAAGAAAAACATGAAGGAAGGAAGAAATTGGATTTTTTTTTTCTCTTCTCTTCACCCCCCAGTTCTTATACATATTTTCCTTTTTCTTTTTTTTTGTTGTTGATCGAATTTCAAAAAAAAAAAATCCAAACAGCAACTAATTTGTCAAATCATCATCAATCAGTGAAAATGTTGAATATACGATTACTGTGCCTCTCTCTCTCACTCTCTTTTTTTACAATCACCCCTAAAAAAATATTAAATAAAAAGTAAGATTATTTATAGCATATGCATTATCATTAGCATCCCAATATTTTTCAATTTATTATTTGAAAATAAACAAATGAACGCAATATAGAAAGAAAAAGTGTCCGCAAAGGGAAAAATAGAATAATTTATATACAAAAGGAAAAACAGAAACATGCAATTTCATCTTAAATAATTACGTTATATTGATTAAATTGAACTAAAAATATTAATTATTCCTAGAAGTGAATCGCAATCAAAGGTTTTGCGAAGTTAATCTTCGGATGATGCAAATCATTTATCATAAGTTAGTAGAAGAACTTTACTCGTGTAGTTGAATATTACGAATTGTTGCCCTTCAATAAAAATATGAAGACACGACAATTCGTCCAAAATTTAAAAAAAACTGATTCAGAATAATCTTTTTAGACTAAAATGCAAAGCAATGTAGAACTCCCCAGAACATTTGTTTGGAACATACAATTCTAATTACCAAAAAAAAAAAAATAATCTAAGAAAAAAATATTCAAGAAGAGAAAAAAAAAATAAAGCATTCAGTGTTTAATTTTCACGCTTCTACCGTATTAACGAAGATTCCTCATCATCATCATCATCATCATCATAGTCAAGATCTTGATGTGTTTCTTTTTTTTTAATTCATAAACTTGTTTTCTATTGAATCAATAAATAGAAAATAATAATAAAAATTTTTGTGCTCACTCATTACGAGATTGTTTTTTTGTTCCTTCTCTCTCTCTCTAGATTTCTATTAACAGAGTTCTTTGGTCTCTTTTAAACTATGTTTTAATAACAAGAATTTTTTCTTTGGAAGATTTCTTTAGTTACGGAATAAAGTTATTCAAAAAATCAGAAAAAAAAGAAACAAATAAAAAGCAACAAACATTGTTGGATTGAAATAGAAACAAAAAAAAAATAGAGTGGTCACAATTCAAAATATTTTAGACAGCAAAATAAAATATGTAAACATACAATGAAATCAAAGACACCTCCTCTTCATAGTCACCTTAAATAGAATATTTATACCTCCTCTTTCTAATCACATTTTTTTTCTCTCTTTTAATTCCTATTGTTGTTAAATAAAAATTCATTCAAATTATCTCTAAACATCCAGTTAAAGTTCAAAGAGTCAAAATACACAAAAAAAAAAATATGTGTCATTCTTAAGATAACAACTTAAACTTGCTTACACTTAACAACACACTGTTTATATTTTAAAAATGTTGTACGGTACAACTTGTACCTTTAGTAATTCAATTATAAAGAAAACCCGATTGTAGGTAACTTTAAAGGTCTAAAATATTACATTTCATTTGTTTTTATGTTTATTTTTAATTCAAGTGAACTTTGGTTTTTTTGTTTATTCACAATTTATACACAATTCAATTAAATAAAACAGAGAAATTTTTTCTCAATATTATTTGTTTGTACATATTTTTTTCAAATGTAAAACATTTTTTTTCTCATCTGATATCATCTGACATAATTCTAATTTTTATAGGACAAGAAGGGTACAGTGTTTTAATCATCTAAAAAAAAATATTGTTAAACAGAACAGCATGATTTGTTGCATTGAAACAAAATATTGTAAATTTAAAATTAAAAGAACTCACGCCAATATTAATACAGTTAGTTTGACCCTATATCTAGCAAGCGTTCTCAATCACCAATATTTGTAGTCATTGTTAGAATGTTGAAAAACCTTTGTCCAGTTTTTAATATTTGGTCATAATTGCATTTTTCAAATACCAAACTTCTCAGAAAGAGGAAGCAACTAATAAGTTTTTAGTTCATTCTCTTACAATTCACTCTTTAATAGACAATTTCCTACGGTAGACATTTTTTCGATCAAACTAAATATTGTTTTAAATTTCCACGACATTTTTCTAGACGAAATGAATCAGTTTTTGTTTGTTTGTTTTTTATTTTTACCTTTATTGATTTGTTGAAAATTAAGATAATCTTTATTAGAAAAATATTTGTTTATGTCTACGTTCTGAAATTTATTTTCAAATTATAAAATAAGGTAAACAGAGTAAAGAAAAATATAATTAATTCACTAATAATGAAAACTCTTTATATTGTTTATATTTACGTAATCACTACAAAAATTATCTTAATTTTAAAACAATAATAATGACAATAACAACAAAAGCAACTATATAAAAATTAATGATGACGATTTAGATATCGATTACATTAGTTAAACAACTTCCCACGGAATATTATTCGTTCTTCTTCTTCTTCTTTTTCCTTTCTGCTAATAAAACATTCAATTAAATTTATTTTACAATAATTAAATTAATTTCTTATTTTTCTTTCTTTTTTTTTTTTTCTTATTTTAAGATTTTTTTGTTTGTTCCAAACAAGAGAAAATATCGAAATGAAAATTAATCATTTTGCACACGAAGCAAATAAAATGTGTAGGAGTTTCTTCGTCTTCTTTTCTTTTTTTTTATGTATAATAAAATTTAATATAATATTATTCCCTTAAGGGCTATGAGTTAATGCATCTAAAAGCAGAATGAACACAAGAAACAGAAAAAAAAAACTAATAATAATAATCATAAATTCATACATAAAATAAAAAATAAAACCTGTGCATATGTGAATTCACTTCTCTTTGTTACTTATTTACAACAACAATGTATTGAATTAAAACAAAAACAAAAATAAATGGAAAATGTATTTTCCATTTCATAATAAAAACTCCTGTCGTTAATACAGGCAAATATGGTTGTCAGTCATTTTCAATTTATCATGAAATATTTTTTCAGATTAGGTTTTAAGTTTCTGCTTTTAATTTAATTTTGATTAAAATTATTTGATTTTTTTTTTTTTAATTTTGGACCAACACACAAACTGCAGCAAAATATTTTTAATATAAATTTGTTTTGCCAGTAGATCTTCTCTCTAGTAGATCGACATTTGTATATATACGTACGGGTAATATATCTTCATTAACCACTACCCATTACCTATTACCCATTATTTATTATAAATCCATATTATTCATAATATATTTTTGCAACATACATTATTACAGTTAAAAATAATTATACAGGTAGAATAGGTACATCACGCTAAATTGTTTTTAAATCGTTGATTACATATTTTTTCATCTAAACAAAAAAGTAAAAACAAAAAACAAAAAAAAAAACAGAACCAAACAAAACAACAACAGCAACAACAACAACATTGAAATGTTACAAATACAAAAAAAAAAAATAAACGATTTTATACAATTTTTTTCTATCCAACAATTTTCTTTATACAAAAAAAAAATAAATACAATAACAAATATATTAATTCTTTCATCTTATATTGTTGTTTTTGTTGTTAGAAACCAAAAAAAAAAAAAAAACATTTTTTCTTTCTTTCATTCGTAAAGAAACTTTGATTATAATCCAACGAAACAAAAAAAAAAAACGCTCCCATTTGGCTAATGACAACATTTCTTTATTTTTTTTGTTTCTCTGTTTATTTGTTTGTTTGTTTGTTTGTTTGTTTTTTTGTGTGTACATATATGTGTGTGTGTGTTGCATTTCTTGTATAAAGGTAAAATAATCATTCTAATATATAATTATTTATTTTCTGTATTTAATGATTCTAAGAAATAATAAAATATA
Source organism: Pedicia rivosa (assembly GCA_963082725.1). Classification (NCBI taxonomy): domain Eukaryota; kingdom Metazoa; phylum Arthropoda; class Insecta; order Diptera; family Pediciidae; genus Pedicia; species Pedicia rivosa. The sequence continues at coordinate 5,860,848 of OY720152.1, forward strand.
CCAACAACAAAAACCTACTGCTTAACTAATGTAACGTTACTGATTTCAGTTAATTGATAAACCTCCAATGGTTGCAATAATTTCTTATTTTTTTCTTCCTTCATCTTATATTTTTTTTATTTTTGTTTCTTTATTTAAATATTTATTTTATTTTGTTCTTATTTTGTACTCATTTTTTTTTGCTTGTTCTGTAATAAAGGAGTTCTTGTTTTTCTTTTTTAAAGTTTCTTCTGTATTTGCTTATGTTTTTATTCCGAAAAGATTCTTTATTTTTTCTTTCTATTGTTATTTTTTTTTTTTTATTGTCTATTCATTTGAAAGTTTTGTTTTGTTTTTTTTTCTTGCTAAGACTCAAGACAGAATAGTGTAGGGGGTTAACCACCATATATAAGATGAACAGATTCATCTTATATATTTAATTCAATGTAAATTTAATTTATATACAAAATTATTAAGAATTTCTTGTTGAAAAACGATTTGCAAAAAAGAAAAAAAAATATTAAAAATAAAAAATAGAATTTTGAAAATTTAATTGAAAAAATATTCACAGAAAATAATATTAAGATTTTTGGTTCTCTAAACTAAGAAATTTAACTCTTTTTCAAAAGAAAATTGTATTTGGTTATTTTCCTCGTTTTAAAACCGTAAAAATAATTTCACCAAGAAAATGTTGTTTAAAACGAGAATATGAGAAGAAATTAATTAAAAAACCCAGAAATAGGAATATTCTTCAAAAATTCGTTCCCATCGTTTCCTTTCCTCCCTCAGATAATATTTCAAAATTAAACCGCACAAAAATTATAATCCTTTTCAATTTAAAACACAAGTTGAAAATAAAAAAAAAAATCAGTGAGTGTTAAACTCATTTAAATCGTGTTCTTTTGATCCCTAATTTATCAAACCCTTTTCTTTCTGTTGTTGTTGTTGTTGTTGTTTTTTTTCACTCCTCACACATAATTAATTCAATTCCTTATGCATATAAAGAATTCAATTAAATATTATTCAAATTGGTCCTCTGTTAAAACATAGATAATAATAGAAAAAAAAACATTGAACAATAAATAGATAATGTTATAGCCAAAAAAAAAAAGAAAACTCTTTTAACCGTGACGCACGCAATCTTCATAATATAATTCTTGTTTTCTTTTAGCCAAGCCTTAAGCCATAGTCCACGTAGCACGATTTTATTTCATTTTATTATTTTTACTTATTTTTGTACCTATTTTATTTGTCAGTCAGAATATTATGTCTTTTTTTTTTTATTGTTTATTATTTTATTTTGTCTTGTCAAATCAACTCAATGTTTTGTTTCTCATAAAATAAAAAAAAAAACAATTGTCTTCACTGATCTGATCTTTTGATGCTGAATTACTGAACAACATAAAAACAGAAAAAACAGAAAAAACAAACAAACAAACAAACAAACAACTAAATAGGAAAAAGAAAAATTGTTTAATGTGGGTGAGAAAATCTGTATTTTATTCACGCTTTCTCAAACATTTTATTAAATTATTTAATGCAATTGACAAGTTTTTATATTTTTCCTATTCTTTTTTTTTTATTTAAGGTTATTTTTGTTAGTTAGGTTGGGATGTTTATGGAATAATAAAGGGTTAAGTTGACTTTCGTTGTGGCTGGTTAAATTAACTTCCATGTCTCATAATTATTATCATAATAAACATTCTAACAAACATCATCATAAAGGACATTGAAAAGAGAGATAAAAAAAGAGATGCAAACATGTTTGAAAATTGTTCACAACATTTTTTTAGATTATGAAAATGTAGAATCCCTATTTCTTGTGATGTGGTCGTATGTTTGTGTGTGTGTATGTGGGTGGAACCAAAAAATATTTATTCAAAGTTTCACTGTTTTTTGGTCTTGTGAACAATTTTTTTGCAAACACATTTTGTCAAATGTCTTCCTTCTACGTATATACTCTGTGTTCATCAGGGAACGACATAATGATGATAATGAAAACAAAATAAAAAGGAAAAAAATATTATATACATAAAAATTGGGGATAGTTAATATAACTGTGTGTGTGTGTGTGTGGGTGTGTGTATAGGCCATGTATTATAGCAATGACAAACATTTTCATAATATTCATTTTCACCAAATAAATAATCATAATATTAGTTTATTTTCTTCTGTTACCATTTTTCCCATTTTCTGTGTGATAAAACAGGCAAAGATAAAATATAAATTCACTCACCCACACACACACACATACACAGAGTATTACATAAATAGTTATCATTTAATGCTGGCGGCCTTTTATTTAAGTTAATTCAAAAGTTTCACTGTGCTTAATAATACCTCTCCTTAATCATTCTCTCTCTGTCTCTCTGTTCGTTCTCATTTTTTCTTTTTTTTTCTCTTTCCGGGCAGAGAGAAAATTTTCATATTATTATTATTATTATTATGGTGAAATTTTCTGAATTTTTTTTCTTGCCAAAAGGGATGCACGTGAGACGACATAATTATTTCAATTTAATATTTTAATTTAGTCAGACAGACAAATAGACATAGAAATACAGACACACCGTACAGTCATATGTATAATAATAAATATAATTTGATTTTGTTATCATCTTCATTTTTGTTATTATTATTATTTTTTTTTATTTATGAAAATTGCTTAAGGGTTAGTTCGTTGTTATTCCCCGATCCCTATGCAGAAAACACGTAAAAACATTTTTACATAATTTTTCCATCACCATCACTTAATTTAGTTCTCTTCGTTTTTTTTTTTTTTTTAATTTTAACCTTCATTTATTTTCATATTAATGACTTGACAAAAAGGATGATGTGGAAACGAAGAACTGGTGATGGCCATTATTATTAATATCCGATATTTAATTAAATTTAATAGTTTTATGCTATTCCATTGAAAGGGGTAAATCTCCCTTAAGATCGAATTCTTAAATTAGAATTAACAAAAATTCTTACAATGTAACCGCAGTATTGTGTGAAGTCATTATCCAATCTTAGACGCTAATAAATTAAAGAGAATTTCTTAAAATATTCAAGTGCAACTCTCGTTTTAATTGGGATTTCCTATAAAATCGTAAAGTTTGTCTCATTTAATAATTAGTCACAATTACACCATTTTAATCTTTCATTAATCATACTGACAATTGTAATATTTTATTCTCTTTGTTCTGAATAGAATCTCTGTGCTAAGAATAAAAGAATATTTTTAATAAAATCATAGAAACAAACAAAAACGAATTCTAAAGTTTATCGTTTTACTTTTTTTTAAAAAAAACAACTAAATCTTACCAATTTAAAGCCTTCAGTAATAGAAGGTAATAATAAAATGCCTTTTGTGTTTTAACAAAAAAAAAAATATGAAAAAAAAATTAAGATGAAGATGAAGCGCAAAGATGAGACGTGACTTTTTTTTAATACATTTAATGTTACATTTCCTTCCAATTTTTTCAAATAAAAAAAGATAAAACAAACATTGTCTATATTTTTTTTTTATGATGAATTTATCGAAATGATAAAAAAAAAAGAAACTTGAATTTTTTCAAAGTTGAAATTTCCCTGTTTTGATGTTCTTTGTATTATAGAATTTTTTCTTTTTAATATTCCAATAATACTTTGAGTACAATTTCTCTCACTCTCTTGTTAAATTGTTTGCCATTGTATTGTTTTTGTTATTTTATGTCTCTTGTCTTGTTGGACAAAATCATCCATCACATATATAGATTTTTTTTTTCTCTTACTTAAGTTGGTCAATAAATGAAAGAAAATAAGAAACAAACAAAAAAAGTTGATGAATTGTCATTTTTTTCATCTTCTTCTTCTTCCTCTTTTCATTTATTTTGTTCTTCTTCAACTTGTTAAAAGTACCTTTTTTTTCTGTAGTTTAACTGATGTCTCTTGTGTCTTGTGTCTTGTGTCTGTGACCATGGCGACAAAATATTTATTATATGATTTAAGGATCGTTCTCAGGTAGCAATATTATATCATTTAGCAATAATTTCTGACAGGACATTAAAAAGTCGACAAAAAAAAAAGTCAAGTCATTTTTTAAAATTCTTCTGTACCTTTTATTTATAAGTATTTTTTTTTTTTGAAGACATTTATGAGTTTCTATTTTCTGTTTCAAAAATGCATCAAATTTCAAAATTAAATCAAATAATAAAGAGAAGAAAGAAAAAGGTCAAAACAAAACAACAACAAATATACGTAGGAAAATAGAAAATAAATTGTGAGTTTTGTCCGAAAACATAAAAATAAAAATTTATTATGAAACCATTTGACTTAACAAGGACATAGTGATGACACTCTCCTCTTTTGTGCCATATGGCAAAAATATTTTAGTTAATTTTTTTTTCTCCCAACAAAAAGAAAGAATTAAAAAAGGATATTCTAATAATGTAATTAAAAACAAACAAAAGGTCTAAAAAAAACCCCATATTAGGACAATGTATAATGATAATAATTAGAATAAATTAACCATATGATATGACACAATCATATAGAAAAAATAAAAGCATCTTTTTAAATGACTAAACCCTTATTGCATAACTACACTCAACAAAAATTTATAAGGGACATTTATTCCCTTTTTTATAAAATAATAATTATCTTTTATTTTTGGTTTTATTTTTTTGAAGGTCACTCTTGTACTTATAAATTATATTGTTTAATCGTTCATTGAATAGTCAAAATTAATACAAAATTTACACACTCTAAATGCCAACAGCAAAATTCTTGTGTACGGTCGATTAATATGTTTAATACATAAAATATTTGGTCAGAGTTGTATTTATGCTACCGCAATAGAATTTTATTTTATAAAGAAGAATATTATTGTGCCCTTAATTTATGTTCAAAGAATAGAAAATGTATAGAAAGGTATTTATAATTTGAAAATGTCTTTTAAGAAACATACAAATAATTTGATTAAATAATAACTTTCCGTCAATAAGAATCGATTTCAATTGAATATATTTCTATTATGAAGGTAAATCGTACCCTAATTACAGTATGAACTAAATAAAAATTTGTACATAAATTCGATATTGCATTACATTTAACAATCCGTGCCGTTCTGTCTCGGTTTATATATAGATGTAGATGTAAGGTATACTGTATACCTATAATATATCGTACATTTTATACTCTACTGATATGATATTTTATGCTATACACCAGGCAATGACCAAAACCAATGAATAAAATATTAGTTATATAGAAAGATAGATATATAAAATTTAGACCACGTGCAATATTTCACAATTTGCATTATTCATCATATAATGCGAATATATATGGTCTGGCACTATAAATAGTGAAACAGTAAAATAGATAGAGAGAGAGAAAGTCTTTTGATGTTGTCCAATTTATTGATTTATAACAAATTACCTAACATAACATACTGACTGGATATAGGTATCATAAATTTCTATCTATTTATGTGTTTCAATTTTTGACAGGATTATAAACTCAACATTCTATAAAAACCCTTTAGTTCTTAATTGAATGTTTCCAATTGAAAATATTTTCTTGTCTAATAAAATGAATAAAAATCATAATCAAAAGTTTATGAAACTCTGGGTCTCATTAATGTCAAGAAGGAAGTGCATAGACTGTATGTGTGTGTCTGTAGGTGGCTTGTATTATTGTCAAAGTCAAACTAGTTCATAATAATAATAATAGAAAGGTATTAAAATGACTAATCAAATCAGATTTAATGAGTAACAATTTTACATTGCAAATTCCATTTTTTTTTGGTGTGACGTCATCAGTCTTACATAAGAAAAAATACTGCGTGATAATTTGGAAACTGAAGAGAATGTTTAATATGTTGTATTAGTCAAAAACGAAAAATTAATGTTATGATATGTTTGTCTGACTATTTGTCTGAAAGTCTGTCGGTACTCGTATGCCGTATCCTCCTCTTGCGCGTCCATAAATCTTTAAAATTTATTCTTTTTCAAATAAACAAACAAAAAAAAAAAGCGCATCGTATACCAATTTTCAAAATATAAATTAAATTTAAAAGTCAATTTTAAACTTATATTCTTTGAAAGAAATAAAAAGGCAACAAAACTACAAATAAAACTAAGAAGTAAAAGAAGAAGAATTCATAAGAATACAGAAATTATGAACAAAATATACGAACCAACAAATATATATATTTGGATGAAGAAAAAACAAATTTCAATTCATGAAAACAAAAACTTAACTTTATATTATTTTCTAATGTTTGAACAAATATTTGAAAATTGTATAAGAAATTGACCCGTACTTTGCACAGCTTCTCAATTGTAAATATACATATACACACACAAACATCTCTTAAAAAATAGCTAATCGGATTTGACATTGTCTTTCAATATTAAACACAGAACTAACAACAACAGAAAATCGCGTGACTCAACTTTTTCAATTTTTTATTGTACGTATTTTTTTTTTGTTTTATTGGATTCCCTTTTTGCTTTTTGTAGGGATTACAGAAACAACAATTTTAGTACATAAAAAAATATATCTTAAGATTGAGAGTCACTATTTTTTTACCTGATGATTTCTATGTTGTTGTTATTATTTTTTTTTTTACTCTTTTTGGATTTAAGAAGAAAAAACAAAACACACACATTCACACACATACAGAAAATCGAAAAGAGATCGGCCTTTTAAGATAAACATATATATATATAGACTGTAGGTGGGCACCCTTTTAGTGAAAGAAGGATCACATATTATCAAGTTTTGCTTACTTCTCTTTTAACTTTTTAAGAAAAGTAAAGAAGACAAAAAAAAAACACAAAATAGCAACAACAAAATTGAAAATCTCCTTTGAATTTTACTGTTCGATATATCTGAACTTCCCAAAAACAAATCCATAGCCAGACAACTGAATATAAATTTAGATGGTTGCATTTACTTAAACTTTATTGTTATTCAATCTTAGGCTGTTTCTAAAATGAAACTCTAGACATTTGATATTTTTAAATATTTTTCCCTTATTTTTCTCTGCATCATCTTACTAAGCCTCTTGACAAAAAATTATTCTAAGATGTTAATCAATATTGAGTATTTTGAAATAAAGTAGGCAGAGTATCGTGATATAACATTGGAAATTATTTTGGAAACAGCCTTAAAGAAACATTAAAAATTTGAGAAGAAAACCGCCTACACACAAATAAAACCAAAGAAGAAAAAAAAAAAAGACATCTTTAAATTTCTTGAACGTATTTCTTACGACTTATATAGATTCTTTGGCGTTTCACTACAGTCTTATGTCTACATACAATATTTTTGTATAAAATAATAATAATAATGATCAGTTTTGATCGTTTATTTATTTAAAAAGAAGAAAACAAAAACATAAAAATTATTCAATGTAACTTCTTTCTTCTCACTTTTCTTTTATATTTATATTTTTTTTTTTCTTCTTGTTTTCTTTTGGTTGGTCCTTGTTTTTTTTTTTTCTTTCTTTATTCTTCTTAATGTTGGATATTCTGTTGTTCCTTTATGTTTGTTTGTTGATGTTCACTATTTTTTTTCGGTGCCCTTTTTTATATTCTGTTTAGCGTGGTTTATTTATGGTATTTTATGTAGTTTTATTTTTCCAAATGGGGTGATATACTGTTGTCCAGTCAATTGTGTCGTATGCCGATGTTTCTTACATCTTACATCTTACATTTTTTTTCTTTCGTATTGGTCATTCTTTTCTGTCTCCTTTCAAATTTTTTTTTTTGTTATTCAAATGGAACTTCAAAGAATTATTGTGAAATGTGTTGTGTTGATTCATTTAATTGGAATGGGATTATATTTTTTTATTACAAATTTCTACTTACATTTTTTTTTTTATGATGTGAAAATCAGATTATCTGAAATGAATAATAACAAGTTAATATTCACATTAAATAACTCTGAAATTAAAATCAAAAGAAATTAAAAAAAAATTATTAAAAAAATCAAAAATTTTATGTATTTTTTTTTGCGATCGCACCAACAACAGGCGATAAATATTTTGTGGTTTTCTTTTTTTCTTTTTTTTTATATTCATAAATTATTTGTTTTTAAATAAAATGACAAATGATTTAGGGTCGACTTTTATTATAATAATCGGAATTCTTGTATTTTTTTATATGGGTGTGTGTGTGTGTGTGTACGTTTTGTGTATAAATTAAAAGAATCATTCCATGTAAATGCGTCGAATGATGATCTTGTTTTAATGACCATTCGAGGAAGGTTTCCGTTTTGATCGACCCAAAACGAAAAACTGTTTTTTTTTTTTATTTTGAAAGACACGACAGATGGATGTGTCGAGTCGGAATGTGAATGGTAAAATGGTAAAAATGGTCAAATGGTAGGTAAATGGTGAAAAGTGTTTTTTGTTGTTGTTGTTGTTGTTTTGTTTAAATAAAATGTGGACGGTTCTTTTTATGATGATTAACTGATTATACTGAGAATTTGTGTACATTCAATAATGAGATCATAACATTGAAATGAAACAATAATAGAAAATATTATGAATTTTCATTAAACAGAAGGTGACAAACCACCTGGACTTATTTTAATCAAACAAATATAAGATCAAAATTATTGATTAGAAAATTACCGAAATAATTTATAAACAAAATTTAGGGATGCAGAAAAATACAAGAACAACAATGTTCCAGTTTTCTTCTTTATCTTTTTTTTTTTCTGTCAATGATTAGAAATTTTCAATATAGTCAAAGATTATAATCTGACATCCATATTATTATTCCATTGAATTAGAAAATTCTTTACAATATTTTACTTCTTTTGATGCAAAAAAAAAAAAAAAAAATGAACAAATGAACAAATGGAACATTCAAGAATTAAAAGATCGGCAAACAATATGAAATAATCGAAGGGTTTTTTTTTTGTTGATGGTATTGTTGCTGTAGGACCAGCACATTAGTAAAGGAGAAATCGGATAAAAATAGAGGAACAAAATATCTTTAACAAAAAAAAACTGAATGTTTAACAAAATATACAACAATTGTAATACGCCGAGATTAGTTTTTGTACAAAGATACCGATTTAACAAAACAAATTTTCTGTTCTCATCTTTTTGTTCCATATTTACCTTTTATTTTTCTTTTTTTTTTTTTGTTCCTTTTTACAAGCGAAAAGAATTTCTTAGGTTTTAAAAAATCATTCAAGTGAATATTCTTTTTCTCTATATTTTGTCATTCATAAATAAAAAAAATAGATATTTTCTTTTTTAATAAATTTATGCCTTCTGTTTCTTTTATTTTGTATTTTTGTTGGGTAAATCAAAACTCTGACTCTCGACAGAATCCAAAAAAAGAACATCGAAAAGTACAAATTATTATAATTGGAATGGAATTGAAGTTATAAGAGAGAACACAAATTAAAACACTTTATTCTTTAAGAAGAAGAAGAAGAAGAAGAAGAAGAAGAAGAATAAGAAGAAGAAAAAGATGAATAAGAAGAAGAGGAAGAGAAATAAGCATTAAATTAAAATAAAATGATGTAGGAAGAAACAAATCTTTCATCTTGACAGTGTCAGGATTTTTAAAAATGACAAAAAATTGAGTGTTGTTGTTGTTGTATCTTTTTTAATTTTTGCTCTTATATTTTTTTTTTTGTTTCTGAAGATCATTTAAAGAGATCAAATCAACAAATAAGTCATCGTGTGTGGTTTTGTTTTTAAGTTCATCTGTCTCTCTTTCTCTCTCGCTCTATGATGGTTTGCTCTTGATTCATTTAAAAAATTGACAATTTTTTTATTATTTGAAAAGTAAAGAAATTCGTATAAACAGTCAAAAGAATATTAACTGAGAAACACATGTCTTGTGATGATAAGACACCAAAAAAAAAAAAACACATGTCCCTTTCTATTCTCCCTTATTTTATTTTATCTCCTTTTCTCTCTAATAATTCTATTTTACTTAGTGTCTTCTTCCTTTCTGTTTTACATGGTTGCTGTATCAAGGGATAACAAGAAAAATCCTGTTTTAATTCTATTTCTATTGCCTGATGGACTCTCTTGTTTATGTTACCATTATAAATACACAAAGACACACACTGGTATATATTTCCAACCCCTCAATAACGTCAATGGTCGACAATTTGTAATTTGATCTTTAGGTTTAAGTTTACTAACACAAGCAGGGTTAAAATATTGGTTAGAATTAAATTATTTGACTTTGTATAAGTTTGGTTCCTATTTTGTTCTACAATTACTGTATGATGTAATAGAGTTCTTTAGGAAAATCAAATGCAAACAACTTACACTTACACCAACTGCTCGCTTTTGTGAATGTAAGCTTTATATCTGGAACTGATTTTTTTTTCTCAATTGAAGTTTCACTGCGGCACTCTTGTTGTTGTAAGTTTTTTTTTCTGTTTCCTACAATTTTTTTCCTAAACCAAAATCATCATAAAAATCTCATACTAGTTTTTTTTTTGTTATCAAAACGAAAGAAGGCAATTAAAAAATTATTAATAAAAACATTACTCATATTTATGTTCTTTGTTGTTGTTGTATTTCTAAGAGAATATTAAATTGTATTTTGTATAATTTATTTATTTGTTTTTAAATAGCGCGGTTTTGTTATGATGTTCCATAGTTCGGATACGGAATGCCATTAAAACATTTAACTTTTTGTGTTGATTTTTTTTTTTATTTTGGGGCATTTTTTTTTTTTTTTTTTTTTGAAGGCAGTGATCTTATGATGATGATGAGGTTATCGATTTTCAATATTTGTGAGAGAGTGTTTTTTTTTTTTTTATTATTATAAAATGATCTCACTACAATTTATCATTTATTTTTTTTTTTTTTTGTATTAAAGAAAATTTATGTCAGTTGATGAATTTTATCTTCCGCTTTTATTTTTTTTTTTTTTATTTTCTCATTTCAATTTTTTTTTTTTTTTTCAATTTTTCAATTTTTCGTCTTTCATCTTTCAATGTATTTTTTTTGAGCATCGTCTTATGTTATTTTGTATAGAAGAATTACACTAGATCTATCTAAAATAAAATTAATGATTTTCTGTTAGATCCATCCAGATCCACATTGACTGACTGATGATGAGAAAAAAAAAATGTTTGTATGTTTCTTTTATCAAAGACACAAAAGCCATTGAGGAAAAGAAAAAAAATTATCTAAATTGATTTTTTTGTTTTTTTTTTTTCTATATAAAAGAATATTCACGCCCATTTTCTTTCGTTTTAAACTAATTGGTTCGAGTGCATTTTTTTTCTCTCTAGGTTTCGTTAAAAGATGTGATATTTAATGCATTTCATTAGACACATCATAATTTTTTGTATCCCATTTTCATTCAAGTTCCACTTCTACAATGGAAATATTCTTTTATACTTTAAATTTAAAACAATCTTATCAACACTTATGCACTTGGAATTTTTATGTTTTTTTTTTTTTTTTTTTTCAAAATGTTTTAATATTTTTTTTGAAAAAAAAAAAAAAACACAAACAACGAGAAATTTTAAGAGCAAGTTTTCAAGTTTTTTAGTTTTTTTTTTTTTTATGAATTTTTAAAAGTGAAGTGAGTCGTCTTGTTATTAAATAATATAAAAGATTATGTTTTTCCATAAACACACAAAAACACACACACACATAATATGAATGTGATTAGTTTTTTTTTTAAGACGTCATCGTCTAATCATAGAATTCATTCAACCTAGAATATAAGCAACCACACCATAACCATTCCTCTTAAACTCGTTACACTTTACTATATGTCGACGTCACTATAATACACTCAATTTATATTTGATTAGTATTTGTGGGATTAAGGTGATTGAGATGAAGAACGGTATGGAATAGAGTTAAATAGTAATATACGTCGAGTCAATGACAGTATTTAATTTATAGTAAAGTTAACCGATTATATCGATTGTACAAAAATTTTTATATGATGAAATCTGCGCTCATCATTTGATCCTCTTCAGATTAAAAAAAAAGCAACAAAAAAAAAACGCATCACCTGGCGCCAAATCAATTATCCCCTTCATATTTTTTTTCTTTTTTGTTCACATTTATAAATAATTTAATTTTCGAAATATATTTAGATGAAATAGTATAGAAGCAGCTTTAGACAAAAATTATAATCCTTCTTTATCCGAATATATCCCAACAACAACAACAACCGTAAAAATCAGTCTTTTGAACTTGATTTTAATTTATATTTTTATTTTTTCTTTCACTTTATTCTCCTTTAATATTCTTCTTCTTCTTCTTTTATTCCCTCTTTCTCTCACTTTATTTATTTCTTCTATAATTTCATTAGAAGAACCAGACTATTCAACACAAAAAAAAAAACTGCAACAACAACACCACTTGAAAACTCATAACTAAAAAGTTAAAAGAAGCAAAGAAAAAAATAAAAACATGAACCCTAACAAAAAAAAAAAACAACGAACATGAGAAAGAAAAAAAGTACTGGAATCCATAAAAATTATTAAACCATTCATAACCTCCTCAACCTAAAAAGAAAAAAAAATATTTTTTCTCGTCTCTCACAACAATATCCTTTTTCTCTCACTTTTTCTTTTTTTCCTTCTTTAATCCTTGATAAATTTTCAAACAGAAAAATTTATGGCATTTTTATTTTTATTCTCGAGTGAAAAAATATAAACCAGAAGAAAATAATTATATAATAAGTTATCCAGGCGATTTGAAGTTTTTGATGTTTAGATGAAAAAAAAAAAAACGAAAGAAAACTGGAAATGTTAAAAAAAATGTGAAAGGTTATTCGAAACCTCAATAAATTCTTCAATGCCAATTATACAAAATAATCACAAAAGTAAAAATTATTGTGTTGTCACAAAGAGAAAAAAAAAATTGAGGAAAATAAATTGAAAATGATTTTTTAATAATTTTATTAAATTATTGGTAAAAATTTTAAATGAAAAATTGATTAAAACAAATAAAGGAAAAATATTTCAAATGTGTCATATCACATGTCATATCATTCGCAATTTACCAAATCATTTGCTCAAAACGGTCCAATTGATTTCAAAATCTGCAGTAAATTAAAATAATTAATTGAATATTGAAACGAAACCATAACACACTGTATTAGTACTAAGAACTTCATATTTAAGTCACATCATCTCAATCTGCGTTTAATCACTCACCACCTCTTATTTATTTTATTTCCAACAAAGAAATTATTGAAGAAGAAAAAAAGATATAAAAGAATGAACAAACACTTTAATATTTTCCATTTTTATTTCTATTTTGAAACAACAACAAAAATAATGAATTTTTGTCTCATCATAAATCTTTTGAAGAAATAAAGAAAATATAGAATAAGAATTTTGTCTTTAAAGAAGAAAGAAAGAAAAACAGAACAAAAAAATATATACTTTCTTTATTAAGGAGATATATTGTGTATGTGTTGTGTGTGTGTGTATGTGTGTGTATGATTATTATTATTATAATTATTTTTGGCTACATTTTTTCTATATACATTATTTCAAGATCTTTTCATTTTAAACATACACATCCGATACAAGAGAAGAATAATAAATAATAAAAAGTTTGTTAAGAAATTTGTTTACAACGAATCATCTACAAAATGCATCATTATTTAAAAATAGTAACTTCTATTATTTTTAGTTTGTTATTATTATCTTTATAAAAGTCATTCATAATTTATAATTACTATTTACACTTAAAAAACTACTAATTCTTAATATTTACTTATAGACGATTAACATATTATTAGTTTGGTTAGGTTAAGACACCATTTTTCATAAGTTGACTAAAGTAAAAAATGTGTTAAAAAAAATGGGGCGTTTTAAAAATACAACAACAAATGGTACAGTGTTTTTTTTTTCTTCATTCTTTAAATTAAATCTTCACTAATTAATTGAACCTTCAAAGCTAGATTCAGGTAAAGCCGAATATACTTTTTACACCGAATAAATAATTGAAAATTTAGCGAAAATCAAATTTAGACTGAAAACGACTGGATGAATTTTTTTTTAAATTTTTATTACATGAAAATATGGCTTAAGACAAATAATCTTTTTAGAAAAACTTTTGTCACATTAAACAATTAAGGAAAAGACATAAAACTACTTGCAACCCCTCTTGAAATAATTTCCATTTCAATAATTTCAAAACTTAAAAAGGTTGTTTATAAAGTAAGAAGGGTGGAAGAAGTGTGTGGGTTTAAGTTAAAATATAAAAGAAAAGTTATTCATTATAGAAAAGATAAATCATTGTCAATTTTGTATAATTGATCAATAAAATTGACCCTTTTAAAATAATAGAAAAGGTCATTCTTCTTCCTATTCTTATTATTGTTAAAGGAGTGGAAAAATACTTATGTGCCTGTGTGGTCCTTAAATGTAAATCTTCACTTTCATTTAAGAAACCTTCTTCACATCATTATGGTAATATTCATTATTTATGATTTTGTTATTATTTTTTCTCTCCACTGAAGTATACACATACACACATACACACAGATAAAAGACCGCACAAACAATAATCCCAGAATAAAACAACAATAATCTTAAAGGAATTACACACATCATTCCTATTCTACTTTAAATTCGTTTATTTTCGATTTTAAGAAAAGAAATAAAAATGAAACTAAAAATCACCCCTATGGTGAGGCGCACCATCGTTTCATGTTTTACGTCATCCCTTAAAAATAATTTAAAATCAATTTGTTTTCTTTTTTTTTTTTCTTATGTTATTTTATTCAAATATATTAAAAGAAAATAATCCTTCGTCTTGAACAAAAAGAAAAACACTTTAATAGAAAAGAAGATGAGTGGAATTGGAGAAAAAAGGGAAAACGTCAAAAATGTAAGGGCAAGTAGTAGAATGGAGTAAAATTCAATTAATATACACAATAAAAATTCATAATAATCAATATAAGAAAATGTTATTTTAGAAGAAAATTGGATATGAAAATTTTTAACTATGTGAAATAATGAATCCATTTAACCTTTTCATATCTTCTCGTTCGTATTTTTATAAATACCTTCTTAACATCTTTACCATTTTACTTTCTTATACCTATTATTAAAAACTATATAAATATTTTTAATCCTTGTCTTTATCCTTATTCCTTACTAATAATAATCCTTATCTTATTGTAAAAAAAAAAAAAAAATCTTTTCTTATATTCAAACCTTTTCTGTATAAGATAGATTGTCACCCTTAGTTATCTTCACACGATTCAAACATGCAACATACTCTACTACATACTATATAGTATAACACTATGGCTTCAAACACAAACACAAACACATCTATATACAAATACACAATGGAGTTTTAACAAACACATATGAAGGGATAAAAAATATTCGTTGTTTCTTCATCTTATGTTTTTTAAAATGAAGAAGAAGAAGAAGAACGACTGAAAAAACTTAAAACTCCTTAGGGGTTTAGATTTTACAGTTAACACTTGAGGATTTTCATTGTATAAAAATATCCTTGTTCTTCTTCTTTTTCTTCTTCTACAATCTTGTAGTCGTCGTTTTTTTCTTTTTTTTTGTATAATAACGTCTTTGAATTTAAGTATGTGTGTGTGTGTGTGTATGTGCGTTTTCTATGCGTGTGTTTGTATTTGTGTTATGGATGGCGGATGGTTTTTGATTTTTACTATTTGATAGAAAAAAATGTTTTACTCTTCTAAAGTTTTCAGTATTTTTCAGTTAGAAAATAACAACAACAACAACAACAACAAAATTTATACAAGACAACAGATGAAGAAATAGGTTTAAAGGAGATGTTAGACTGTGTAGGTGGGTGCAGGAGGGTAAAAAGGGCAACACACAAAATCTCATTCGTATGATGTACAATATTTTTAGTGAATTTTCATTTTAGGTTTTCTGTTTCATTCGAGATTTCATTTTTGTCGTTTTGCATTTTGGCCTCAAAAAAGTTAAGTTTTTAAGGGTGAAAACAAGAAGTAGTTGTTGTTGTTGCTGATACCGAAGGAGGATACGATAAAGTAAAGTAGGGGATGGAAAAAAATTAGATACGGATGGTAGTACACTGTGTGTGTGTGTATTTGGGTATGTGCGTGTGTTTATGTGTGTGTGTGTGTGTGTGGATACGTAAAATGTATGTAGAACAGATGATTTTTTTTATTCAAAATAAGAGAGAGAAAATATGTAGTTCTTCATTCGGTTTCTATTCTCCATTGTTATTGCTATAAAAATCTACACATACATATTTTCCAGCATAATAATTCTTTTTTTCATTTGATTTACGAATAAAATATGTTTGGGTCCAATATGCTGCTGAAGTCTGCTATACTTGCATGATAATTAAAAAAATGTTAAAAACTCTGTATAATATTCTATTCCTTCATTAATTCACTCATATTGACTCCCTCTCAGCCTCTCACTATCTTCCTTTCTGTGACAACATACTACACCAAATGCCCATATTCATGCCCAATAAAGCAACAAAAATAAACGAAAAAAAAAGAAGACGAAGTCTATAATAATAAATGCAAAAGAGATGAAGAAGAAAAAAAAAACGCACAAACATAACACACGCATACATGCAACAAAGCACAGCCACATAGACAGACGTTTATATTTATCAAAACTAAGTTCAAATATTTTTGTTAGTGTACATGTGTGTGCTGTTGATTTTTATTGTTGTTATTGTTGTTGTTGTTGTTTGGTTGCTTTTTCTGGTGATCAGTTGTTGTTATTGTTATTTTAAATGTTGTTGTAACTGAACGAATGAACGAATGAAATGAAAGAGGAAAAATCATATTCTTTTTTTTTTTCATAGTAGAGTTGAGTAGTGTAGTTTAGTTGGTATCGTGACTCCAAGTGGAGAACACGTTAAAACCGCGCGCAATCTTTATTTTTTTTTTATTTAGATTATTGCTTTATTTCTTATTACAAAAAAATATAAACATAGATCCTCCGATATTGGTGGGATATACGTAAAAAAATTTTGAATTAACAAAAAAAAAATATGGACTATTTTTTATTGTTCCAAATGAAAACGTAAAAAAAAAAAAAGGTGAACCCGTGCAAAACAAAAAACGGATAAAAAATTTGGGAAAGCTTCGCGGAAAAAATTGTGTGTTTTCATTTAAAGAGAACCACAAAAAAATGTTTAGTGATTTGTTTTTGGTTAATTTTTGAAAGGAAATTAACTAAGTACGTTTGGAATAAAAAAAAAGTGAAATTGATTTTCTTCAAAAAAAATTTTTCTATAAAAGAAAATTTTTAAAGAAAAGAAGGAAAAATAAAAGTGTTGTTCTGTTTGGTGATTATTTTTTTTTTTTTTTTGTTTTTTTGTGAATTTTCTTCTTTTGTCTTCTACTTATCCGTAATCATAAGAAGAAAAATGAAGAAGAAAAATTATTATTTAATTATTTTGTGATTTTGTGTTTTTCTTTGATTCCCATAATTTTTTTTTTTTTGTGGTGTATTTTTTTTTTCTCTGTTTCTTCTTTTATTCAATTTATTTGTTGATTTTGTGTTTGAGGAAAAAAAAAAAGGAAAATAAGAAACCAGAGAAAAAAAAATCTCGGTACCTAAAAAAAACAAAACAAAACAAAACAAATTCAAAAGAATTTCTATGAAAAAGAATGAATTTTTTACGCAAAAGAAAAAATGACGATGAATAAGAGGAAGAAGAAGAACGAATCAAATCAAATAAAAAAAAAACAGCAACAACAACAACAACAAAATACAAAATGTGAAGTAAATTTATAATTTATACTTTTTACTGACTAACATTACTTAACTTAATTCACATATGGATAACTGGACGTGTTTGTTTTTACTTCTATATTTTGTGTTTTGATTGAAGTCAAATCAAACGGAAATGAATACTTTTTTTTTTTTTTGTTTTGTTTTTATTTAAGATTTTTGTTCTTTAAGAAATTTTTAGATAACAAAAAATTTTATTTGTTCACATTAAATTATTTTCAATCATCATCAGAAATTATAAACGAAAAAATCTTTAATGTATAGAACGATGCTGATCTGAGACAACCGGAAATTGTCAAAGTATTAAAATAAAAAATTAAAGTCAAATTTTCATCCCTTTTTTTCCCCATAAAATGAAATTAATTATAAATTCCAATTACAATTTTTTGTTTTTTTTTTTCATTTCGTTTAATAAAAGACACAAAAAAGAAAAACGTAAAAATGAATCCTTTTAGTCACACCAACAATACAACAACAAACCAATAATAACAGTAAACTGACTGAACACCATATAAAGGAGGAATTAACTTTTAAAGGATTTGAAAGAATAAAAACATTATAATAAATGTGATGTTTCCTACTTCTACTTACTTTTTTTTTTCTTTCTCTCTCCTTAATCTTGTTAAAGGCAAAAATCCATTTAAAATTAAAATTTAAACAATCTTTTTTTTTTTGTTCTCTCACTTTACTGAATTTAGTTTTTAGTGGTGCTTTTGTTGCTTTTCGGTGTTAGCTGTTGTTATGTGGTTTGCCGGTATTGTTGCATATATAGAAGTTTAATCTTTAATAATTTCCCTTCTGATACGGTGCAGTACTTTAAAATACTAAACATTTAATAAATGCGACTCAGTTTTTTTTATTTGTTGTTGTTGTTGTTGTTGGTGTTGTTGTTGTTATGATTATCAAATTAAATTCAAACAAAAATAACAACTTATGCGGTCAGTGTTGATAAAACAGAATCTAAGAATAACAACAATAATATAATATATATTGGAAAGAGACAGAGAGTGTGTGAGAGAGAGAGTGAGAAATATTCATATTTTTTTTTATCCGGATGTCGGATATCCTTTTTGAACGTACAAAAAAATATAATTTTTTTCTGATTTCTTCTTCTTCGACTTTATTCATTTTTTTCTATTTGGATTTAAATTCTTCGTTTGATAATTTATAGAATTTTCCGTTTTACGTTTTAAAATCAGAAAAAAAAAAAAAGAAAAGCGAATGGTGCAAAAATATAATGAATTTGTAAACGATGATTGTTTTTTTTTTGTTTTGGGAAATTCCTTATGACACAAAGAGTGAAAACACTGAAAGTGTGAAAGAGAGAAAAAACCATCAAAATAAATTCCTTTAATTTAACTTCAACCAAAAATACAAAAAAAAACGTCATAATTCATTGCGCATATTTTTATACCTTTCAAAAATTCATTACACTCACACACCGCCCCTCTCCAACCCCTATATCACCGTCTATCCTGTGGCGAGTATTGGGTGGTTGACGGTAGAAAAAAATAAAATAAAAATAAAATTATCTGCCCGCCAACCCTCACGGTTAAGTTCAGTTTTCCATCCTTAAAAAAAGTCAAATCAAATGAAAATAAAAATGAAAAAGATGAACGGGAATGGAAAAGGAATATAGGGGAAAAGGAATATCTGTGTCAGTGTGTTAGATTCTTCTTTTTTTCTTTTTTTTTATCTAAATCGAATAGATTTTATTCTGAATTATTTATCAGATTTTTTATTTTCTGTTTTTTTTTTGGTTACTTTCGTAGCACAAACAAAAAAGGAGTAGATTTTTTTTTTAAAGAACAAAAAGGAGTAGCAGGATTCTAACAAATATTTTCAAAGACAGAAGGAAAAATGAAAAGAAAATAATTAAAGTGTGTAACGACAACAACAAATGAACAAAAAAAAAATTTGGAATTGATGAAAAATTGAAAAGAAAAATGAATTAATTTTAAGTGAAAATGTGTTGGACTTTTTTCTTTATTTTCTTTTTAATGGATAAAAATTTAACTTCAAAAAAAAAGTTTAGTTGTTACGATAAAAAGAAAAACTGAGACAAACATTTTCATTTCCGTGTTTTTCATTGTTTTTTTTTTTTTTTGTTTTTGTTTTTTGTTAATTTTAATTTGACTTTTCTTTAATTTAAAGAAAAATCTCTTTTTAAGAGAAAAACAAAAGAACAAAACCACAAAGTTCAATAAGTGATTAAAAGGAAATTAAATTATTTCCACAAGTGCATGTGTCGATTATTGAAGTTTTTTTTCATCTTCAATGTTTTTTTTTTCTGTTTTCTATTTTATTTCTGGTGAAACAAAAATGTTAAAATTGTGGAAAAAACGGTGAAAAATGTGAAAACAGAGAGAGAGAGAGAAAAACAAAATGAAAATGTTATCAAAAGGAATTTTATAAAATTTTAAAAGGAAAAAATAATCAAAGGACGATTCTTTTTTTTTTTCATTAGAACAAACAAACAAAAACCAAACACACACACATTTTTTTTTTGTTTTATTAAAAAAAAAATCAAAAGAAAAGTTACAAACTTATTTATAAATAAGTTCAAAGAAAAAGTTAAGTTAAAAGTTAGAGAAGTGCAATAAAAATGAGTTCATATGAATTTGATACAACAATGGAATGTAGAGATAATGGAGTACTTTGTGGTGTTGTCAGAGGAAGAGGTTAACATTATTTTCTATTTATTATTTTCCTACAAAATTCTACAAGATTCTAGAAGTTATTAGTGATGGATATTTTTTATTTTGGATTCAATTTTGAATTCAATAGGAAGAAAGTTCGTTACGTAAAATAACAAAAAATGATATTTTACATTTTGAACTTTGTCTATACTTGTAGTTCTTAGTTTATTAAGAAATGATTGAATGAACATTAATTTTTAGTTAATAAATTATTACTTCTGGACTTATCTTCAATTTAACTTTGGTAAAGTTTAATGGAGGGTTTTCTGCATTTTTGACAAAATATTTATTTAGTCAAGTCTTGTTATTTTTTTGAATTTTCTGTATTTTGGTTTGAAACAAAATTGACACGTTCTGTCTTTCATTACAAAAGAACCAAAATCATAATTCCTCCGTTAAAAGGTTAAATATTTTAGTTAACCAAAAAATTAAAAAATATTT
This sequence comes from Pedicia rivosa, assembly GCA_963082725.1. Lineage (NCBI taxonomy): Eukaryota > Metazoa > Arthropoda > Insecta > Diptera > Pediciidae > Pedicia > Pedicia rivosa. The sequence goes on from OY720152.1 coordinate 5,881,685, forward strand.
ACCAAAAGAACTAAACATATTTTAGTACAACAAGTACAAAAGTACAAAATTATTTTTTTATGCATGCCCATGTCATGCCATGCAGTGAAAGATATTTGAAAAAAAAAAAAAAAGTGCCGCTCCCAAATAAATCAAAAATGTTTTAATAAAAAAAATATTCTAAACTTTAAACCAAAAAAAAATAAAAATATGATTGGAACTTTTCTTCTTCTTCTTCTATTTTTTTTTCTCTCTTGTTCCAATCATTTGAAATCTTCACGTAGAATTTTTCTGAACATCATTTTTTGTTTTGTACAAAAATAATAAAGTTTGTAGGGTTCTTCTTCTTCTTCTTTTTATTATTATTATTATTATTATTATTATTATTTTTTAACAAGACAAACGATAACCTTTGACCACTATAAAACACCACATCACATTAAAATCATGACTTTTATAGAAAAGAAAAGAGAAAACAAAAATCTTTCTCTCTTTCTCCAGTTTAAAAAAAAACAAAAAAAATGAAAAATTTTACATTTTGAAATTTTTTTATATAAAAAAAAACAAAAACAAAACAAAATCGAAAGAATATTCTATAAAATTTAAAGAAAAAAATGAGAGACAAATTGAAATTTGATAGAGAGAAGAGAGATAGAGAGAGATTAGAAATAGAATTAGAAATATTTGGTGTTGTTGTTGTTGTTGTTGTTGTAGAGGAATGACTCGTCAGGATCAAATATTATAAAATGAAAAGGTCAAGATATTTTAACGCCTTCAAATATTTGTTGTTTTTGTTGTTGTTGTTGTTGTTGTTATTTTTTTGTCTATTTTCTATTTTCTAATTTTTTTTTTCTCTTCTTCAAATTTATCTATTTTTTATATTTTTTTTATTAGAAAAGAATATTCACTCGAGTTAAGGAAATTTTTCATACAATTCATTTTTTGTGTTCCTACTTTTTTTTTCTTTCGTTAAATTCTTATTCAACTTTTTGTTGTTGTTGTTGTTGTTGTTGTTGTTTTCTTAAACTTTTAATCAAAGTAAAAGATTGAAGAGTGAAGAGAAAACAAAAAACAACTCATCTTTCATTTGAAAATTTTAAAAGATGAATAGAAGAAGAAGAAGAAGAAAAAAAAACACACACACACAAGGAATGAATTCTTTTCGTCAATTTATTTTAATTAAAAAAAAAAAAAAAAACTAACAACAACTAACAATAACAACAACAACAACAATTAAAGTTAAGTTAAGAAAATTTTGTAATTGAAGAAGAATAAATTAAAATTACAATTTATTAATCGAATACCTCCTGGTGTTACACCGTTTTATACATTTTACACTTTTTTCTACAATTACAATTTATTATTTGATCGATTTTATACTTCATCATCATCATCATCCTCATCCTCATCATCCGTATAATCATCATTAACATTTAACTTACAATCATCAGTTATTTATTATGATTTAATGGACAAACATTTATCTGAAATTAAAAGAAAAAAAAAATATTAAATTAGAATAAAACAGAAATATTTGTAAAGAGAAAAGTTCATGCTAAAAATAAAATAATTTTGAATTCAGAACAAAAAACTTTAATTGGAAATTTTTTCGTTTTTATTTAAGAAAAAAAAAATTAATACAATAACAACAACAATAACAACAACAACAACAACAACAGCAATAATATAAATTGAAATTAACAGAAAAAGAGAAAAACAGAAGTAAATGAAGTAAAAAAAAAAAGAAATTGCAAAAGTAAAAAGTTAAAATGAGAAGAAGAAGAAGAAGAAGAAGAGAGAAAAAAAAACTCTATAAAGAATTTCATTTATTATTTTTCTATGGAAAATTGTAAGAGAAGAAAGCAAAAAAAAAAAAAACAACTAGAAAGAAAAACAGAAAGAAAGAATTTTTCCCCATTACAGTAATGAACTGGATGGCATTGCACCTAGTCAGCATATAATTTATTTTAGCTTCTTTTCTTTTTTTTTTATGTTTAAGGAAAATTTTGTACAATTTTGAAATGAAACATCTGTGTGCATAGAAAGAAAAAAAAAAGTGAATAGTGAAAAAAGAAAAACCCAACAAACACGAAAATTACTAAAAAGAAAAAAAAAATCTAGCTACCAGCAAAAAAATATATTTTCAAAATGAAAAGTTGGAATGAAAGGATGAAAAAAAAAACACTTGGTTATTATTTTAGTTTTTTCATTGAAAATTTGTTTTTTATTTTTTTTCAATTAAAAATGTTTGCTTCCATTTTGAATTCGTTTTCAACTAACTTCACATTAAATGAATGAATGATGAAGATGATTCTGGTAAAATAATTTTATTCAATTTTAGAAATAAAAATCAAATTTAACAGACTCTGTTGCTTTAAAGTTTTGTTTTTTTTTTTTTATTCCTATATAAAATCTCAGTAATTATTTTTTCAATATTTTAGTGAAGAGAATTCCCGTGAATTTCTGTTTCTATTTGAAATCCATTTTGTACAGAAACTGTTTAGAAATAATTAAATTATAATTAAGTTTTTTCTTCATTCTTCAACAAAAAAAAAAAAAACAACAGAATGTTCTTCTGGTTTGTTTATTTCTTTTGTCCGTGAATGAAATATTAATTCGGTATAATTTCATCATTCATACAAACCGTCGATGTGAAATTTTAATTGAAATGCAACACTTTTGATTCTACATTTTTTTTGTTTTTGGTTTGTTCATGGGAAGACAAAAGAATAAAAACAAATTGATGAAGACAACTACAAAAATAAAATACGAATCAGTCAAAAGTGGGAATTCCAGAAAATTCTGATTAAAATTATTCGTGAAATAATTTTAATGAATTCAATTAGAATAATTTGGATCGGATGAATCACTGTCGAAATTTCTTTTAATTTTCCTTAACTTCATTTAGGCTTTTAGACTGGAAGTCACAAGTTGGATCAGAATTAATTTGACTGATGTGTAGTGTACCAAAGTTTGTGTATTTATAACCATGTTCCTGATCAGATCAATTATCAGTGATAAATTTCTACAACATGACAATAATTTAAAATTATTTGATTACAGTTTGAATTCAATCCTATCATTATTTTGTGGGCTTTATGACAAGTTATTCACCTCATATAATAATGTAGTATTATTACACGTACTTAATTAGGTATGTCGCGTTTTATTTTATTTTTCTCGCGTTCTTTTTTCTTCATTTTTTCTCAATTTCATTTTTTCATTCTTCACTTTTTTTGTTTTGTTTTGTTGACTTTTAATGTTTTTTTTTATTTGTTTCTTGTACGAAATCTTTTTCTTTCGACAATTTTTGATGCGTTTTTTTTTTCTCTTGACGCTTACATTTTTTCCATTCTTTTCTTGAAAATCATTAAAATTCTTTTCTATTTTTCTTTCACACAAAAAATACCAAAAAAAAAAGACATAATTCAGTTGTTTTTGATTTTCTATTTGAAACAAAACATCTAATAAAAAGTAATTATTGTTTGTGTTTTGTGTTATGAACTTTACTTTTAGAACTTCATTAACTTTCATTCCATCCGTCCCTTTCACTCTTTTTTTTCACCAGATTTTAATCTTATACTTCTTCTTTAATCATTTGATTTAAACTCTTCCTGTCGTTAGTTTGTCTTATGTTGAATTATGTCTTCATTATTTCATGATTTTTGACCATAAAACTACAAGTGACGGCCTTGTACTCGTATACTTCGTTCATCAAAATCCATATTTAATTATTCAGACTCTCCAAATTTGTACAAATATTTTCCATTGCCATAAAAAAGTTGATAGAAATTCATTGAAACAAATATTGTCTTTTATTTTAATCCATAAAATCTTTCACTTTTGTAGTTTTTTTTGTTTTTGGATATTTTGTGGGCGCATAACATCCGTATACTCACATTATCCGTCGTGATCATAATTGTTGTGTAATATTTTCTAAAAGCCACCCAAAAAAAAAATGAATATATTTGTTTTAGATATTTAATTCAACTTCAAATAATTGAATCATAATTACAACAGATTTCTTTTTATTTCTCTTATTCAATGGTTCATTATTCTTGGTCAAAAATTAAATATAAATAATTTATGTAATAATCAGACCTCTCTCTGGTCTAGTGAGCTGTCCAAAACAGTTCATATAAATATAAATCCAACACAAATACAAGAAACAAATCTTAATCTTTCTAAAAGAAACAAAACAACAACAACAACAATAACAACGAACAAAAACAAAAATAACATTAAAACCAACAACAAAAGACACGACGACGGCGGCGATCGAAGAAACAAATAAACTAAACTTTTATCTTATTTGGAAAAAAAGAACATTTTTTTTTTTATATTTTGAATTTTTGAACGTTTTTCTTTTGTTGTTATTTCACTGTAAATGTATTACGTTGTAGTGAGGTTTAGATTCGTTGTAACGTAGATATATCTAAAAATGTGATCAATCAGTTTTTTTTTAAACAAAAAAAAAAAGAAAAAAAGAAACCAACCAACCAACAACAAAAATATGTGCAACATGACATTTGGTACATGAGAATCAATTGTCGCTTGTAAAGATCCCGTCAAATGATATTATTATTATTATATTTTTGTTTTCTTCGGCACTTTTTTTTTTTTGTCTTTTTGTTTCGATTATTTTTCCCTCCCATGGGGTTTCCTTCTTTTTTTCACTGTCTCCTATCTCTGTCTTACTTGAATTTTAGTTTTAGTTCTGACATTGAAATTTTATTCTTTGATATCGGTGATTGTCAACCTTTTTCCAATTCTAGTTATTAAGTTCTGAATTAACTTTTGTATAAATGATTTTTAATGGCCACGTCATTGGCCAATGGTCATTGGTTAATAGAAAGTAATTTCTCATTTCTGATTACCAGAAATACTATCCAACGAAAGAAACACAATATTTAAGTTATTTGATTGAAATTATGGAGATGCCCAATATTTTTGATGACGATGTCATTTGAATGACATTCCCATCTAATTATTTCATATTTCAACGCATTTAAATTCTTTCATTTATATAATTCTGATGTCATCAAACTGTGTGAATTTCTGTTTATATAGCACTGATGCAATTAAATTATTGTTCTTTGAGAAATCTACAATCCAAATTATATTTTTTTTTCTTTATAATTCACAGTTTTGTTGATGTTCCTTTGTTGTCAAATGTGATCATTATTTTTTTTTTTTTGTGTTTTATCTAAAAACAACTGAAAATGTACTTTTCATTTAAATAAAAAAAATATTTAGAATACAAAAGACGTGATCCTTTGTCTTCTTTAAAATCCATAAAAATTATATCAGTAAGTATACAGAATAGTTTAGTTGGATTCACAGTTAAAGTTAATTCAAATTTTTTTTTTATTTGATAAATTTAAAAAATAACAACAAGACATTCGTCATACTTTAGTTTTTTATTGTTTGATTTTTTTTATCGACTAATTCTATTTCTCTCTCTCTTTTTCTATCACTCTTTCTCCTTCCATCACTTATTATTTATTTAAAATGATTTCTTAATATGCGTTAAATAAGTAACTTATATTTTTTGCACGCACATTTAAAATAGAAATTAAATTATAAAAACAAAACAAAACAAAAAACAAAAAAACAAAAGAAAATCACAAGTAAAAAAACGTATTTTTATGACAAATATTTAATTCATTATAAATGTAATTTATGAACCACACACATAGGTCATGGCCCTCATTAAAATATCTAAACTATAAAGACTTTAAATGAGTCACTCTACTAATTACTTTACGTTTTTAATATTTTATTAGAAATAATTCGTGTGGATTAACCGATTTTATTCGGGTTGAATAATTAAAAAAAATCTTAGACTTATTATTGCATTATTTACAATTAGCAACTGATTTTAAAAAAAATTTTAAACCTCGGATTGGACAAATATCTACGTTGCAGAGATTCCGTCATTAAATTTCTTTTATTAATTTTGCTTATTAAAAAACTGAAACTACAAATGTAATCCTAAGTTTAAACGTAAACTTAAAGACAAAAAGTGTTCTAGTTGTAAACCCCTGATAATGAAAATTCACTAACAAAAATATAGAGATCATAATAATAATATACAATTTTTTTTTTTCTCTCTTTTCTATTTCTAAATTCTAAAGTCTCTTTTATAACTTTAACAAAGTTAAGTCATCCATCCATCCATCCATATGATAAATAAATACAAATAAAAAAATATTCAATGTTCAAGTGTCAAAAAATTATGATTGAATACATGAATTCATTAACATTAATATATTTCTTAAATCTAACTGAAATTCTATTTTCATAAAAATTTTCAGTTGATTCATTTAAACAAAATAATAATAAACCAAAAAAAAAAAAAATTTAACCCCATTGAATAATTTATATTCAGAAAACGCACATTAACTCCAATTTTCAATTTAAATCAGTCAGTTTGAAGGGGATCATCTAAAATTTTGTATACCAAAAGATCAGAAATAATGAAATGCATCAACCTAAAAATAGAAATCAATCTTGTTGTATGTCACCTTTTTGTGTTTTTTTTTCTCTCTCTCTTCTTATGCGATGATTATGAACCCATGCCCAGATCCTTTCTTTTGGAGTAATTTTTTTTTTCTCAGTTGCAAGTTAATCAAAAAAAAAAAAAAAACAACAAAAACTAAAACCGCTTGGCAGATGTCGTTCACATATTATATTTAAAGAATGAATCAAACCATATAGAAGTGGCATAATAAATCATTTTTTACGCATAAATTGTCTTGACCTTAAATAAAAAAAAAAAAAGAAACAAAACCAACAAGAATTTAAAAACTAAACAACAAAAAAAAAAAAAAAGGAACAACAACAACCAAAAAGAAAAGATCTGATTTAAATGACTAAACACTAAACATACCTTTTTGATATTAATTCTACACACACACACACACAAACACACACAAACACATTGGTCACATTGGGAGATAGAAAGAGAGTTAGTATAGGATGAAAAGCAAAGAAACATTTATCTAGTCTAGAATTTCTAGAAAAAATATTAAATTTAAATTTGAAAATTAAAATGCGTGTCTCATCCATAAAAAAAATCAATAAACAAAAGAAATAAGACAATTTTTCAATTCATTTCCTTATGAAAAGATAGAAGAGAAAAAAAGCACATACACATACACACACACAATTCTATTTCATGCATGAAATTTTTTGGAAAGAGAAACAACAAAAACAAAAAAAAAAGTAGAAAAATGTAGAAGAGAAAAATTTAACAATAACAACAAAATGAATTGTTATAACAGAAAAGATGAATTAATTGAACTTTTGTCCAAACAAAAATGATGATGGGTTTTTTTTTTCTTCTTGTTATTGTTATTATTGTTGTTGTTATTCTATTCTATTTTTCTATTTGTACTAAAAAGTTAAAGAATCCGGATAATAATAAATTAAACTGAACTAAACACTAAAAACTCAAAGTTAAGAATAAAATAGGAAAAAATAAAAATACGTTGCTCGATTTAAAATGTAAGAAGATGAAAAAAAAAGACGATGAAGAATAAGAAAAATTCTATTGTGAAGATCAATTTAGATTTGTTTTTTTTTTCTTTTTCATTCTTCTTCTGCTTTAGCTTACTTTTTTTTTTATTTTTATATTTGAACGGCTTGAATTCAGTCTTGAATCTTAAATGGTTTGTGAATTGTATAGGATGGGTATGTGTGTGTGTGTATGTTTGTTTGTTTAAAAATAAAAGAAAAATGATTTAAAAAATACAACAAAAAAATTCTCATTCAATTTTGTATTATTTTTGTTCGTTTCTATTTAAAATTTCTCTTCATTGGAATTTTCTTTATTTCCGAAAGGAAGGAAAAATCTTTGAAAACAAAATTAGTGGATTTGTCTCCAAATAATCAATTTTTGAAATTCGTAGAAAACTGAAAAATGTTTCTCAAAAATTTATCGAGATCAATAAACGAAATCTGTTATAATTATGACAACAAGAGAAAGAAGAAGAAAAATCATTCAACCTCTTTAGTTCAAACATCAAAATCATTTTTAAAACAACAAAAAAAATTTAAAAAAAAAAAACAAACGAAAAATTTTGTATTATTTTTTTTCTTCCATGATTTGTATCTGGAGTGAATTTGTAACATGAGTACTAACCACTGGATACTGATTATTGTTCTTGTTCATCAGTTCATCTTATATTCAACATCTTGAAAATATTATTAAGTTGTTTAAAGAAACAGAAAAAAAAAAAATACAATCAAAAATATAAGATCGCCATTTAGTTTGTATTTATTTTGTTTTGTTGTTTTTGACCATCGTTAAAAAAAATTATAATGTTCAATTTACAGATTGTTACTTTTAGATTAAATTCATTTAATTATACTTTTAGTAAAAATATAAATAATTAATAAATGGAAAATATTAAATTCAACGAAGAAAAAAAAAATAAAGAAAAGAAACGAAACGAAAAAATGTAGCATGTGGATTCTGGTAGAATATTTGATGTAAAATAAGGTTTGACCATTGTTTTTGATTGGTCAACCATGTAGAATAATATAATTGATATTTCTATTTGACTGAATTGTGGGTTGAGATCTGAGTACAGAGTCACCTTTTTTTTAAATAAAAATCAATTGTCTAAGTCTTTAGTCTTTAGACGTCTGAAAGTCCAAATATTTATATCTCGTTATTATAAAATAAAGTTATGAAAAGTTAGCTTAGAAAAAAGTTGGCAATTAAAGTTAAAAGAAGTTAAAAAATTATAAATAAAGAAAAAAAAAACCAAATCGTTTAATCTTAATTCAAAATAAATGAAAATCATAACTTTCCGATGAAAAACGGATGACAAACTGACTAATGATTTCCATTTTTAAATCTTTAATTTTCATTAATGGCAAAAAAAAAAAATTATAAGAAAAACTTCTCCATTCTCGCATCCCCAAATAAAAGGAGAACAGAAAATAAAATATAATAAGAAATAATTTTTTAACTCCCACATCATCATCCAATAACGATGATTATAACGATGATGATGATGATGATGATGATGTTGTTGTTGATGACGACGATGATGAGAAAATTTTCTATAAAAGAAAAGAAAAGATTTAATTAGTCGATAAGATTTTCCCTTCATAAAAAAAAATTAAAAGAAAAGAAAAGAAAAAATATTACAAGGGACAAAAATAACAAGAGAGTACAAAGTTTTTCTTTCTTCTTCTTCTTTCCCTTCTTTTTTTTTTTTTGTTTCTGATGATTGAAAATTTTCTTCATTTTACCAATTTTCTTCACAACTTCTTCTTCTTCTTTTTATTCTTATTCTTCATCTTTTCTTATCCTTCCGAATGAACAAAAGGATTACTCTTAATAAAATACAATTTAATCCATTTTATAAACAAAATTAAACCAAGGGATAGGACAAAACTGTCAATTTTCATTAATTCAATATAAAATTATATTTTCTTATACACAAAAGGAAGAAATAGATTATGAGGTGAGGTGTAAGGGAGAAATGTATATGGGAAAGAGAATCAACAGAATAATATAAGATCATCGTTCATCAATTTATTTACTCTTTCCTGTCTGGATGTCGTCGTACCATGAAAATGAATCCAAAAAACAAAAAAAAAGGGATAAGATTCTGTTGCAAACAAGAAAAAAATGAAATTTAAAACTTTCTTTATTTAAACAAAAAAAAAAAATGTCTTTAAGAAAAAATAAAGGGTTTCTTTCTTTTTTCTTCATTCTCCTTATCCTTTCAATTTCTTTTCTTTCGTCTATAACCCAGATGGGATGGTGATGACGATGACGATGATTATGACAATAAGGACGAATAAAAAGATTTTTTATAGGACAAAAATCTTTCATCATATCCTCTGTGATTTTGATGATACAATTTTTTTTTTCTGTTTTATAAATGTAAGTTGTCTCCTCCTCGTCTTTCTTCATCTCACCAATATCTTCTTATTCTTTGCATTAGTTTTCCAAAGGTATTATGTCACACACACAGACAAACACAAACCCTTGTTAGAATAGAAATTCCTTTCTTTCGTTCTTTATTCTCGCACAGGATTTGTGTATTTTTTGACTAAAATTCTTAGTTAAAAAAAAAAGAAAAGGATTTTATTCTAAATATGTGTGTGTGGGTTTGTGTATGTGTGTGTAGGAAACAAACCGTTTTATATCTTCTTTACATAGATTAACTACGTTACTTCCTTTTTTGTATAATATTTTTTTGTCCTTCCATCCCGTGTATTGTTAACGAAACTAACTACTTATCTAACTGCGTTAAAAGGAAATTATAAAAATTCACAATAGGAGGGTTAGTAATGTTTTTGGTAATTGTCTCTTGTGATAGAGGAGCAGAATCTTTTTTTATTCTTTAGTCAAAGATTTTATACCAATGTGATGATATTTTTATAAAAGTTTCAACATCTAAAATTTTGTCTTTCTATGTGTTGTGTTCTTACGTTCTTATAAAATAAAGACAAACCTAACTATAATACAGAGTATTGTAGAAAAGGGTTTCCTTTCCTTTTTATCCTTTTCTTTTTTTTCTTTTGGGGTAAAAGGTAAAAATTTTCTCTCTTTTTATCCACAACAGACATTTTGAGGTTTTTCGTTGAATTGACAGATTTTGATATAATACAAAAGAAAAGAAGAAAATAAGGGTAGTTCTCTCTTATATAATATTAGAGTTGATTTGTCACGTTGTGATTGGGGTTAAATGAATCTAAATAGCGTTATATTTATATAATAATAAAAAGGTGGCATAAGAAAATGGTGGAAGATGAAAACTGATGTGTTTCCTTATAGAGAACTATAAAAATTTAAAGTGAAAAGAGAAATTTTCCCTATTTAAAGGTAACAAATTGTTACACATACAAAAGAGAAAATTAGCTGTCAAATTTTACAAAATGTTTATCAATTATCTAGTAGAGTAAACTAGTCTAGTTTATAATGTAGTCTAGTCAACGAAAAATTTCTTCTTTGTTTTTTTTTTTCCCATTATGTATTTATTTTTTTTGCTGACAATCTGACATTTTGACACACGCGTTTAGAATTATATTTTAAAATGCTGAAGCGTGCAAAATATTATTTCTATAATGTAAATAAAATGTTTGTATATAGAATTTTAAAGGGTCTTGTTTGTTGTATTTATTTAAGCTTTACAACTATCTTCAATTCGTTATTTATTAGTTTTCTGTAATTGAAATAATATCTGTCAAATTATTTAACTGAAATCAAATTTTTTTGTTTGTGTAACAGATTAATTTATCATTTAAATTGGGGATGATTTCCATTTGTTAATCTTTAATCACATTTGATATTATTGAAATTAATTGAGATAATTTAATGACCAATGATCCGTGTTTCTCTAACTTAATTTTACAGTTTCCAAATAATCCTTAAATTCTTTCCTTCCTTTTTGCTAATCATCATTTGCACATCTGAATTCGAACCAAAATTCATTCATCTTCTTCGTTGTCAAATATTTTATAAAAGAACCTATGTAATTTGTATATGTGTATGTGTGTGTGTGTGGTGTCTTTTTTTTATTCGTTTTTATAATTCATTCGTTTTTGATTGTAGGGAAATTAAATATTAAATTCCCACCTTTTTTCCCTCCCCCCCACTTTACTCTTCCCTCTTAACATCTCTAAATAATACCATTATGATTATTATATATTATTTTGATTTTTATATAACCTCATCAACACTCCATCTCAATGGAAAGGAATAAAAAACATATATGTACACACAAATATTCTCTATATGTGAAAATTAACAACTCACAACTCACAAAAAAAAAAGAAAACTCCCATCAGTGTTACAACAACAGTGTACAACAACAACAACAACAAATGAGCGAAAACAAAAAATTGATTTATTACATTAAAAATATAATTTTTTTTTTGTTTTTAAAGAATAATTTGTCCATCTTAATGATTATTCAAATAATAAAAAATAAATTGTTAGACTTTAGTAAAATTTTTATAATTTCATATTAAATTCTATATACCTACAGTTCATCATCTACTTTTTTTGTTCTTCCTGTTCTTTTGTACGAATAATATTTCTGTTGCCACTCATCAAAACAACAAAACTATAAAAAAAAGAATCGTATAAAAATTCAAACGCAAACAAACATTTTTCTTCAATTTGTTTTTATTTTATTTTTTTTGTTTTGTACTGTCGGCCTCTTATTTATTTGTATCATCTTATCTACAATTTCTTCTTCCTTGTCTTCTTCTTCTTCTTTTTATTCTTTTTAACTATCATCAAGAGTAACTATCATCATTTCTATATAAGAATAAAACATTTATAATAAACTCGCGTGTGTATGATTTATGAAATTCATTAAATTAACTAAAACTTAACAACAACAATAAAGATGAAAAAAGAAACAAAAAAAGAGGAAGAACAAATAAGATTGGAATAGAAGAAGAAAAAAAAAATTAAATAACAGAAAAGACTGAAAGGAAATTATTCTTATTCGCTTCAATATTATTTTAAGTATTTTGTTGGCTATATAAGGTAGGCTTCTTGATTTTATTTTCTCAAGAAAAATTTTCTAACTTAAATCTTGATAAATAAATATAAGAAGAAAAAAAAAACAACAAGTCCGAACCATTTTTTATTGTTGTTTGTGGTTTGTTTTTTTTTTCTTATTTTTTGCTTTGCCGCCTTCTAAAAAATTAAGTGTTTATAAGAAAAGGAATTTCTACAATTGTTACATCGTGTGTGTGTGCCTGTGTGTATGCTTGTGTGTGTGTGTAAATTTTATATAATTATTGCAATTTAGAATAAAGTCATTAATTTTAAAATCACTGTCTTACAACCATCTAATTTATAAGTACGAAAAATCTAATTTTATGTGTTGAGAGTTTTTTTTTTTTTGTTCTTTCTTTCATTCTTAATTTAAGATCGCAATTTTTCGGTAATGTGTTTATGGAATCAACAATCATCACCATATAAATTTCTGTCCATTCTTAACATTCTTAACGTCTATTGTCTTAAATATTCACACACATAATGGGGACAACTTTATCAAAATATCTAGGAAATTCCTTTAAATTAAATTCATATAAGAAATAAAGTAGTCAACTGTACTTAAAGGACTTTAAGAGAATTTTTGTTACCGAAAACAACCAAAACACAATCACACACACACACACATGTAATTTAAGAACACATTAAACGTAAGAGCATAACAGCAATAAATAAAAAAAAAACACAACCTTTCATAAGAAATTCATTTCTAATCGGGTACCCATTCATTTGACACCTGACACCTTTGTCAATGGTCAGAAAAAATTTTTCGTATTGCGGGGTCTCTTCCCCTTTCTTCTAACAACCTCATTCAGCTCTTACTCTTTAAACAAACAAAATGAAATGAAATGAAATGAAATGAAAAAGAAAATAGTGACCAAATTGTCTAATAAGAAGATAAATGATGGAAATATTTTTTTTTTTAGCTTTGTCACCCTTTTTGATGAAATCCTTTAGATAAAAAAGTTGAACGAAAAAAAAAAATAATAATAATAATAAAAGAAAAACGAAATTAAATATTTTTTTTTCCTTTTTCTTTTTCTTCTTCTTTTTCATCTCTTTTCTCTTTTTTCTTTTCTCATTTTTGTGACAATTTAGTAGATTCTTATTTTATATTATTTTTTTATTAAGTTTATAAATGGAAGCGTTCTTTGAAAGGTTTCTTTGTTGCCTATTTTGTTGTTATTGTTGTTGTTATTCTTGGACAGCAGCAGAGGAAAGAATTTTATCTGATTGAATTTTTTGTGGCACAAGAAAGTTTTTTTTTTTTTTTGATTTTGTCTCTTCTTCATATTTTTTATTTCTTGAACTTCTTGGACTCACAAGAGTCATCACATAAGAGAGATGATCCAGAGTATTTTTGTTGTTGTTGTTGTTGTTGTTTCTTATTGAAGAGGGATCTCATAAGTTTTTTATTTTTTATTTCATAGATATTTTTTTTTATTGATGTTAAAGTGTTTTTTCTGTCCAATTTTTGATGTGTCTGCCTGTGTGTGTGTAGCACAGTAGCATTTTTCTATTCACTCTTTTTTTTTTTATTCATAGATTTTTTAATGAGATTTTTATTTTTCTCTCTCCAGAATTTATATTGAAATTAATTTAATTGGAATTTCTTCTGTTTTTGTTTTATGAGTGTGGGATTTTTGTTGCATTTTTTATCAACTAAATCTTTCTCTTTCTCTCAATTCTTCAATTTCTGGAAGACTCAAGATTAAAATAATAAATAGTAAAGAGCTTTTTGTTTTTGTTTCCAGTCATTCATTTCTCGTTTTAGACTTTTATCATTTAGAAGAAAATTAAAATCATTTCTTTATTTTTTTATCTTATTGAGACAAAAAAAAATTGTACTTTATATTCTAAGAAATTATTATTGAAAATAATAAATAATAAATAAATGAAATGAAATGATTGATTAATGAGTGATTTTTTTTATTCTTTAAAACAAAAACAAAAAATAAGAATAAATGTATAAAAGATGAGTGGGCCGAAATCGTGATATCCGATTAAAAAGCGTGAGCTCCAGATATTAAATTATATTTTATTATTATTTTCTATCTTTCCTGTTTCATTCTGTCTCTCAACTACATTATTTTTTTTCCCTATACCAACAACAAACTAAAAAAAAAAAGCCAAACAGAAAGCTAAAAATGCATTAATAACGCATAACGAATAAGAAATGAATATACAACTGAATGACCATATTAAAGTGTCTTGATTCAATTTTATTATATGTAAATGGAATCAAAAAGAATCGACCCGTTTTATTCTTAGTCGTCTTATATTATGTTGTGTTTAAGTGCATCAATAGGTGACTTTTCTTAATTTTTTCTTTTAAAACCATTTTTTATGATCACATATTACTTTTTTTTTTTCCCCGTTGATTTCTAAAATGTCTTCATTAATTCAATCGTTTTGGATTACACGCATCCACATATCCATACAAACACATACACACACAAACACACACACTCTGGCACTTGTATCAATTAAAGTGACATACACACTTAATTAATATTTTGTTCGTTTCATTTCAAAGCGACAAAAAGTGTAGGACAAAAAAAAAACAAAAACAAAATACGGATGACTGATTCAATTCTCTCATTCAATACTAAGAGTGATGATTGGCTCTTAAGAGTTCGAACCTCTTATAAATTATTTTAAAATTTTACTTGTTGAGATTTATTTTATGTTTTTTTTTTCTCCTCTTTCTTTATTTTAGTTTATTTTATTGATTTGGAAATTAAAACCACTCATTAACGGACGTCATAAATAAATAAAAATAAAAGAAACAAGAATGAAAAACACATATTGAATAATAATCAATAACATTAAGTGTGAATTTTATTCATCTATGCGCGTAAGTAGGTACACTTGATCATTTTAGTTTTTATTTTTTTCTCTTGTTCATTCATTCAGTTTTTTTCTTTCTGTTATTGGTCAGTTCACTTTAATTTATTTTTACATCTTATATTCATCAAAACATAGAAAAAAAGGAAGAGGTAAAACATGCGTTGTAATCGTATAATACAAAACTAAACAGACTAAACTAAACTCTAATAAAATATCAACAACAACAATCTTGTGCTTGAACAAATTTTTATTATGAATTAAGATTTCTTTTATATTTCTACTCACTTGTCTAATTCAATTAATCAGTAAAATCAAAATGCGTATTAAGGAAAGTAAAATCTGATTGTTATTTTTCCTTTTATTTATTTGTTTTTCATTTTTTTCCCCTTCATTTTCTATTTAGATTTGAAGTTACATAAAAATCTAATATTTTGTTTTTATCATTGGTAAATTATATACGTAGAGTTTATATAAAGAGACATAAAAATTGTTTGTTTATTGAACTGAATATAAAGACATGATATTAGGTAACTAATAAAAATAATAATAATAATAATAATATCTATCTATCGACTTAAATTAAAGTGTAGGTTTTTATATTTAAGTTATAGGACGTCCTATAATATAGAGAAATTACGATTGAATACACAAAATATATAAATTGTTTGTGTATGTGTATAAAGCCAGTGACCACTATTCTGTCCTGGTAGATTTTACAATTCATAATAATAAAAAAAAAATTAATGCGTGAACACAGAAAATGTTTTTTTAATTACAGGCCGGTTTTCACTTATCTTTTTTTTTTTCTCAAATTTTAAAGTCTATTCAAATGCAATTAAAATGTGTAAGTAATTTGTTTAGAGAGAGAGTTCAATGGAATATTTATCTATTGGAATATTTTAAGGGGATTAATTAAGCAAATCCTACTATTTAATGAGATGTTTTGTAAGAATTCAACTACATAACTTAAATAAAGTAAGTCAGCGATCTTCTACGTTATAGTCCAAGAATTCATGCACCATATGATGCTAATTTTAAATCGGGAATATTTCAGTAAGACTCCACTGATATTCCATACTATAGAAAATAATTTGTATTCGGATAATAAATATGGCTTATTCATGATTTTATTAGAATTAACACACCAACATATTTACGTACAGTGTACCGAACATACATTAAATTAGATTACTTTAAATTATGTTATGTATATATTTATCAATATAAAATGTTAAATGTAACAAATTAAATTAATGTTGTAATGTTTTCAATATGTACTTCTGGTATATTTGAAACAAAAATTTATATAAAATGTCACCTCTAAAAAAAAATAAACAAGAAGAAGAACGAAAAATACGCATATGTAGGAAACAGACAGAAAATTTCCCACATAGAATTTTACTTTTACAATGACGAGTTTCATTCTATACCAATTTACTTTATACGATCAACTCGTCTATGCGCAATTCATTCGTCTTATTTTGTCCATTTAATTTTCTTACCAGATTTTCTTGTGATTCTTTGAAAGTGTATGTGTGTGTGTGTGTATGTGTTTATTTATTTATACCTAAAAAATATATCAATGTTTGATTACGTCACACCATATAATAAACGGAATGGATGGCGACAAATTTAATCTTTTGAATAAAATATATTATACATTTTCCACCTACTCCGACCGACCCTTGTATTTTCCACTATTCTCACTCCATTAAACGGAAACACATACACATAATATAAAATAACAATACAGATAAATATTGGCTCCCCCTAAATCCTAAATGTCATTGAATATCTTTAAAAAAAAAAAGTAGAAAAAAAAGGAAAGAAAAATCTATTTCTTTTGTTTTTCTTTATATTTTTTGGTGATAAGAAAATTATTTTCGTATATAAAAAGTGAATCTCTCTATATAGAGTTAAAAAGCACTTTAGTCAGAGTGTTTATAGTTCCTTTGGTTTTGTTGTTGTTGTTGTTGTTGTTTTTGATTTGGTCAAAAAGATGTCATTTTTATGGTACAATCTTATAGCATTTTTTTTTTGTTGTTTCTTTTTCTTTCATTTTTATTTATATTTTTATTGAAGTCTTTCCTTTTTTTTTTTCTACTGAAAACATATAAATACTTCAAACTTGACCATTTATATAGGCTCTATAGTTAATTGGTAAATATATAGATTAGAATCTTTTCATATAAATTTAACTGTCTACCTTTTAAAGAGTGAAGACAACTAGAATTTTTATATTTTTATTTATTTTATATAGAAAAATAAATGACCCCACTTATGGTACAATGATTATTTTTAAACACGTTTAATTTTTATTTAATCACATTTTTATATTTAATTTTGTAAGTGTTGAAATGTTCAACATACAATAATATTTTATCGTCATAAGCTTTCACCTAAAAATCACTCATAATATTGAGGAGTTTCTCCTTCATATAAATATAATTTCCATTTTATAATAATTTAATTCTGTAGCGTTGAGATCATTAAAGAAATTCAAGTTTTTCAAACTACATGAAGAGAAGAAATAAAATTCATATGTGAAAATTGTATTTCACCATCAGATGGATACAATTTTAACTCAACAAAAAAAAAACACTCAGCACAACGATTTAAATTTTTTTCCTTTTTTTTTCCAATTTTTCTTTTTGTTTCGTTCATTTTTAAAATGCAGAAGTTTTTATAATTTCTCATAAATTTTACATTTAATTTGACACTTTTAGCTGTTCGTTTTTTTTGCAACTGCACATTTTCTTTCTTAAAGATTATTTTGTTTTTTGTTTTAGCGTAAAGCCTTACTGTAGGCAGGTGCTATAAGAAAAAAAACACAGAAAAAAGAAAAAAATAAGAAGAGAAGTAAAAAAAATACGGTCAAATTGATGAGTTTGTTGATTATTATTAAAGTTGATGATGATGATGATGATGAGGAAGAATAAATAATTAAATACAATGACTTTGCCTTAAATGATTCTTTTGTTTTTCTTTTGTTTATTTATTTGTTGTTTATTAGAAGAAGAACAAAAAAAAAACAATAAATTTAATTTCTTCTGTTGGTTCTGCTCTAAATGAACCAAAGAAAAAAGAAGAAAAAACAATAAACAGAAAGAAAGAAAGAACGATAAAACTTAAAAGATGATCTTAAAAACTACTTTATAATTTATAATTCTTTAATAGGTAACAAGAAAAACAAAAAAAAAAAAATGAAAGAAAAATATACGGTTAGATCGGAATGCCCTCGTTCAGTGGTGTGTTTTTTTTTTGTATTCTTCTAAAAATATTATAAAATCAAGAAGCTACAAAAGAAATGAACACAAAATAGTAATAATAAGAACAACAACAATAATAATAATAACAACAGAGTATATTATTATTAATATCATTATTTTATTGTTGTTGTTAGAGTTTTTCTTTACTATAATAAGTTAACTTATAGAAAGATGATAATCCAAAATTATTTTTTTCTCTAAATAATATTTAATATCGTATCAATTTAGTTCCGCTACAGCCCTCATATATCTACGATTTCTTAGTTAATGTTACATTATATATAATGCCTCTGCATGCCGATTAATATTCCTTTTAATTAATCTACCAATCATTCACGCACTCCATTTTTTATGTTTTGTTTTTTTATTTTTCTTTCTTTCTTTCTTTCTTTCATTTCACAAAAAAAATTTCTTCATTCCTTTTACACATTTGTTTCTTTTTGATTTGAAAAGAAAAATGTATGTATGTACATTGACTTACTTAAGAATATTAATAATAATTTTTTCTTTCATATAATCTTCTTCTATTTAATAATTATCTCTATCTCTCTCACACACTGACTTTGTATGCCTCATCATCTTAATCATCATCATCTGATTTTGATATGAAACTTTTATTTTATTTATATTTATATTTATATTTAATTTTTTGTGTTAAGTTTCTTCTTCTTTTGTGTCGAAATTCCAAAATGAAAGAATAAAATTAAAAGAAATAAAATATTTCATAAAAAAAAAACCATCTGTATGATTAATTAAAATTAATATTCAAGAAAAACAAAAACAAAACCAACCTAAATTTATTCTTTTACTTAAAATTATTATTCAGTCATATAAGAAGAGTAAAAATTTATATTTATTTCTAAACTTAAATTTGTGACTAAGAAGAAATAAAAAAAGAGGCAACTGCTTTATTCATTAAAATGTATCTTCATTAAAATCATTTACATACAATTTACAAATCATCTTCATGTATCTAAGATCTTAAATTACATTTTGATTAATACTTAGAGTAAATGGATATGCAAGTGAATTTCAATTGAAAATTATATACAACAGTTTAAAGGGAATATTATTGTTTTGATTTTTGTTCACAAATATTCTTTGGGAACATGATTAGAATGCATATGAACTTAATTCTTCATAGATTTTCCCAAGGACAAGTATAGAATAATTAAATTACAATGTCTTTAAGAATCAGTTTATTCATGCTATCGTGTTTATCTCAAGTCAATATCAAACGCAAAACTATAATTCCATTTATAACAACATCGTACGCCTATAAACTTAGAGCAAGATTTTTGTTCACATATATTCATAAAATTCAAATTCAACTCAAATAACAATAACAACAACACAAACAAACAAACAAAATTTCTGAGTGTCCAATGATTTTATTAGTTCTTCTAAACTCCTCTATTAAATCATCTCTACTCTTTGAATTAAAAAAAATATATAATGAAGTTGATTACTTACCATTAGATGTCTGTTTATTATTAAAAGTTGACTTAAATTACACGACTCTTTAATTTTTGATTCTTGATTCTTAACAATAAAATAAAAAAAAACGAATAAAATGCTAATAGAATCAATTAAAAAAATGATATTAAAAGAAAAAAAACATACACACAACAACAATACCAATAGCAACAACAAAAAAAAAATACAACAGTAGAAATGAACAGTGAAGAATAAATTTAACAAACAGACTTAAGTTAAGTCACTTTAAAATTTAATAATAACATTAAAAAAGAATATCAACATAAAATGAAGAAGTAATGCTTTTAACATTTTCAATATCATCATCACCAATCATCATCAACAATCATCATCAACAATCATCATCATCATCATCATTATATTTTTATTTTATTTTAATGTTTTTTTAATGTGATGACAGATAGACATAGACAAAGGCACATAGAGTTTGTGTGTGTCTATGCACAAAAATCTATGACCAAAAAATTAAAGTACAGAAATAATAGTCTGGTATTTCTGTTTTCTTTTTTGTTCTCGTGAGAATTAAACAGAAAAAATAGAATTACTTTATTATTAATCCAGATGACTTATTTCTAATAATAATTATTTTATTTGACTTTAAGAAGATAAATGATAAACATTAAATTCTTCTTACCCCATCCAATATTCCTTAGTTTGACCCTGGATTTAACTAAAAAAAAATATGTTAACTTTTTAAAAACGTGATCTAGACTTGATTTTATTTATTTATTTAAAAAAAAAAAACTTCAAATCGCTTCAAATCATTCGTTTCTTTTTTGTTTTTCTTTCTAGTTCGTCGCCTTTTTTTCAAAAAGTTTTAGATTTTTATATTTTGTATTTCGAGTACGGTTTTTTTTTTGGTCGGCCCCACTTGAATTTAATTTATGGTCCTTCTAACTGAAGTTCTTACAGTCTCCATTCATCTCTTTCTCTCACTCTTCTTGTAGAACAGCCGAATACCCGTATAATTTTATGTATGTGGTTTTTTTTTTTCTTTTTCGTTCGTTATTTATGAAATTCAATTTAATGGACAAAATATATTCTATTCTAAACTCACTTTTTCTTTAACACTCTTCAAATATTTTAAATTTAATGCAGAGAAAAGATGAAATGAAAATAAAAAAAAATATGCAAGATGAAGTAAGAAAGAAGACGAAGAAGAAGATGAAGTAAAAATATTTATGCAAAATTATGGATTGTCGATGATCCTCTTGAAATGACAAAATATTATATATTATATATTTTTTTCTCTTAAGGATTAGAGGAAAAAAAGAATATGTAGAAAGATACGAGAAAAACCTTTTAACAGTAACTACAACAATAACAGCAACAACAAAACCTATTCACATCCGTTTTTTTTTCATCTGGTTGTTATTGTTGTTGTCAGGGCAGCAAACTAAAAATATATAGGACACATTTTTTTGGTCTTTTCATTTATATTTTTCGTTGTTTTATTTTGTTCTGGGTTCTCTGAAATGAAGAAAAAAATAAAGATTACTTAATTGATTTTTTTTTTGTTTTGACAATTTTTTTAACCTTTTAATAAAAATATAGGAAAACATCAACAACAACAGCAACAATGGCAAAGGGTCTTCCTTCCACTAAAAGATAATATTAACATATTTATGCTTTGTCATTTTTTTAATTTGTTATATTTTTCTATGGTCGTTTCTTTAAATTTGGTCAAATAAATTTAAGAAAAATAGAAGGCAACTCAATAGAGAGAACCACAACAATAGAAAACAATTTAACATTTTCCTTTTGACGGCTGGACATTTATGACCAGTTAATTTCTTTATATTATTTTGACTAAAAGTCTTTTTTGTGTTATGGGCAATAAAAAAAAATTGTCTTTTGTTTGTTGTCCATCAAATTTCTTCCGTCTTCTTCGTGCACACTTTTTTTTTTTTTTAATAAAGTTTAAATTAAATTCAAGACACAACACAACAAAACAAAAAATGTAAAACAAAACACAACAAAAAAAAAAGTCATTGCCCATTTAAAAGACTATATTTCGTTGATTGTCTTTCCCAATTTTTTTTTATTCTACTTTTTTTTTCTTTCTTCTTGAACTTCTGCTATTGTCCATCCGACCATAAAATTATGATTACTTTTTTGTGTGTGTTTGTTTTTTTTTTTTTTTTTAAATTAAGAATAAAAAAAAGAGAAGAAAAGTCGCGCATTAAATTAACAGAAAAAAATAAAAACAAAACCAAAACTAAAGTAAAGTAAACTTAAAAAAAAAAACAAAAACAGGAATAAATGGAAAACACCAAAAAATAGACAAAATAACCGTGAAAAAAAAATGTGTCTGTACTTTGTTATCCCCTTTTGTATTCTGTCTTCATTATTTGGAAGTAACTGTCATAATTGAATCCGTTCTTCTTCTTCTTTTTTTGGTTCGATTAAAACATACATCACCGTGTGATAATTACTTTATTAGAAGTGATTTTTTTTATTTTGAGTTTTTCAGTTTTTTATTCTCTGATTTTAGAAGGAGAAAAAAATATAATTAAAGAAAAAAAATAGAGAAAAAAAAATAAAGAATTGAATAAAATAAGCGACAAAAAAATCATCTCATTAACTGTAAAGAAAATGTTATTAGCTGCCAGAAAAAGACAAGATTTTATCGTTATTGATCGGTATGATATTTTCTTCTTTCTTCTCTTGTTTATTTATTTATTGGTTTAACCAAAAATAAAAAAAAAAAAGAAGCCGCATCTTAAAGCTTCGTTCACAATCAATATTCTTCTATTAATTCTTTCAATTTTATTCTAAGATGAATGAGAAGAGGATCATTTCGTAGGTAGACTTTTATGAGTGTATTTCCGTCTTAGTTGCCTAAAATATTTTCATATATTTAAAACCGTCAGCTTAGTAAACAAATAAATTCCCTCGAGGTTAAAATAATTTTGACATCTGCACCATTTCTGTGAAAGATTTTTCACAATGTTTTTGGTCAAAATTCTCTTCACTAATTAAATTTGTTAAAATCCGGAAATTTCCTTTGCTTGGTTGCCATTAAATATTATAATTATCTTATTTTGTCCGTTTTACTTTATGAATTTCACAATACTGTGAAACACCCTTAAGGCACTAGCATAGAAGTAACAAAACCATATATGACTTTATAAACATTAAAAAAAAAAAAACACACAAAATAAATCTTGCCTTGAAAATTTTTGTTGTTGTTATTGTTGTTGTTTTCTCCGTTTAAAAAGAACAAAATACCTACACGCACACACATATGAATTTTAAATGAGATTTTGATCATTAACATATGTAAATAAGATCTAGAGCGATCGTACATGAATATAGAATAGAAATAGTTAGAAGTTATTCACAACAAAAGACAACAACAACAACAACAAAAAAAAACCAAAAATTAAATAATAAGAAAGATATGCGTGCACACAGAAAACATACAACCTAACAAATCTTATATACGGGCTTAAAGGAAGTAAGCAATGCATGTTTTTTTAAAGAAATTTTCTAAATAAAAAACCCAAAAAAAAAAAAAAAATACACTCATGACAGTATATGTGTGTGCGTGTTATGCAGAGGGTAAAGAGAGATGACGATGTAGAAGTGACATATTTCATTAACCGATGTTTTTAGAAAAGAAAAAATAAATAAATATAAAATTGTTGCTTTTTAGAGAAATTTTTGGTGTTGTTGTTACTTTCGGTTATTTTTCTTCTTTTAAACGGATCTATTAATAAAAATGGTAATCGTTATGTTCTCGTTCAGGATACCTACCCAAAATTGATGTGTTATTAAAAGTGATTGATGGAATTTCGTTTTAGTTTTTTTTCTCTTTATCATCATCATCTTCATCATCACCATCATCATCATCATCACCATCATCATCATCATCATCACCATGATGATCAGATATTACTCTCTCCAACTTTTGCTCTCCCTCTCTCTCTCTCTCTCTCTCTCTGTATAATTTTATTTGTTACTTTTTTTTTTGTTTAATAAAATATTGAAAAGAAGTTCACGAGAATTTATTTTTTTTATGTTATTTTTTAATTAATTAGTTTTTATTCAACGCAAAAGAAAAAAAAAATAACAACAACAACATATAAAGAAGATGAACTTTTCTTTTGTTT
Organism: Pedicia rivosa; assembly: GCA_963082725.1. NCBI lineage: Eukaryota > Metazoa > Arthropoda > Insecta > Diptera > Pediciidae > Pedicia > Pedicia rivosa. The sequence goes on from OY720152.1 coordinate 5,905,936, forward strand.
TTGTTGTTTTGTTTGTTGTTGTTATTTTTTTCGGTATTTTTATTCCTTCAGTTTAGTAAATTAATGTTAATGGTGTTTGATTTGGGTGAGTTGGTGCTTAGTGGGTTGAATGAATTTTTTTTTTCCTTATGTTTTTTGTTGTTCTTCTTCTTTTCTTATAAAATATTTTGTTGGTTTGTTTAGTTGTTTCTTGTATTTTTATTAAAATGCAGGAAGAAATAGGTGAAAACTTGTTTGTTTGAATTTTCAAAAAAATAAATAAATAAATACAATTTGAAGGTTTTTAGTTCTCACGGATTATAAATTAAGGTTATATTTTTTTTGTTTGTTGTATTTTTTTTTTTCATCCTCTAGTCTAAAGTAAAACAAAAAGTAAAGAAATATTTATTTCTTAATAATCTTCTTATTCGTCTTTTGCATAATCGTCTTTTATAATTTTTTTTTTTTTTTGCTTATTTCTTATACGTGTTTTTTGTTTCTTTATTCTGCAAACACTTTTTAATTGTATTATATGGTTTTTCCTTGTCACAAAATAACCCACGCAAGTTCACCAACAAGTTCACCATCCTACACGCAAAAAAACACAAAAACAAAAAAAAAAACACAACTGTAAAAATAAAAGATTTTGCAAAAGAAAAAGAAAAAAGAAAAAAGAAAAGAAATTAAATTAAAGAAAAAGATACGAAAGAACAAATTCTAACAATATTATAATGGTTCTATTAAAAAAAAAAAGAGTATTGTGTATGGGTGTAGCCTTATGTGTGTGTGTGTGTGTAGTGCTCAATAATAATAATAATATAACAATAAAAGTAAACTAAAGTACCCAACAAAAAACCAACAACAACAACAACAACAACATAAAAATGGGAAACATAACCTCAATAACATCTAATATTAATAAAATCTGTCTAATGTCTTTTTCTTCTGAACTTTGTGTGTGTGTGTGTATGTTCGAGTGGTGTGGAATAATAGAAATGGATGGGAACGCGTTTAAGAAGGATTTTTTTTTTTACACAGTTAAAAAAAAATTATTCTAATGGGGAGTTTATTTTTGATTCTTTTAAGTGGCTGATGGAATAATCTTTAAACTTTTCTCAGTTAACGAACACTAGACAGACGATAGAAAGATCAAAGCTACAGAAAAAGGATTTTAATATAAAGCCAATCAAAATTGCGGTTTCCCTTTCATTTTTAATTCGTTGATTTTGGTCTTATTCTTCCTCTTAATTTTTTTTTATGCAATCTCATCTTTATTTATTTTTATTTCCGTGTTGTCGTCGGCGTACCGCTAAAAATCAATCGGATACAATAAACTAAAGAAACATTTTAGACCGTGTATATAGCAACAATATAAGTAAAATCTTGTTTGTTTTTTTTTTGTATGCGCTTGTATTTGTGTATGATAAAAAAAAACCACTCAAAAAACCATTTTTTTTTATGGTCCCATCTCTAAATTAGCACCATTATATTTTTCCCTTAACTTATTTTGTTTATGACGATCTCTTTCTTTTTTCGTTCCGTTTTTTTTTTTTTTTTGTTCATTCCTTTTTTAAGAGAAAATATTTGTTGTTTAATAATTTCATCAGATCGTTCACTGGGTTTTATTTTCAACGAATTGTTGATATAAAAATGGACAATAAACAATAAAAATAAACATTGTAATCCTTCTTTTCGTTTACGTTAAATTCAAGTGGTTGTATATAACGATATACTGATTTAATATACAAAATAAAATACGTATTACATTGCGATAACACAGTAATTTATATAAATTGAGGTTAGGGTGGATTTTTTTTTTCATGAATAGAAAAAAATTGTTTGAACATTTATTTTGTTGCCCTTTTTTGTTTTATTTTTTCGCACTTTGATCCTTATTTTTTTGTTGCTATTGTTATGATCTTATCACTTTTAGAAGCAAAAAAAAGATCGATCATAACATTTGTAGTAAAAAAATCGACGCCAAATTGTCGAGACAACCATTTTCAATTTTAAAATCCAAAAAAAAAAATGTTTTTTTTTATTTTAATATTTTTACTCGTGACCATTTGTCCATCCTGTACAATTGACTGTCTCGACTTAAAACTTCAATCTTTTGTCCTTTTTTTTTAAAGTGAAATTTTCATTACTCATAAAAAAAATACACTAACACAAATTGGTTACAACAATTGAGACGAGTCGACTTAACGATGACTTTGTCACGGTGTACAATTTTTTTTTTCCTGTTTTTCTGTTTTCTTATGTTATTATAGAAGGTTTATTGTTTTTGATTTTCCTTTTCACATGAGTACCACACACACACATACACAATCAGATTTCTTTTCTCTTATCGTAAGAGAATATTATTGTTCGTTTAGTTATTCATTCGGTGTCTTTAATGATAGGGATTGAAGTTGCATCGTAATTCAATTTCAATTTTTTTATATTTTTATTCTTTTCTGTTTTGTTTTTTATTTGTTGTTTTCTGTTTTAAATTTATTTGATTTTTATTACTCATCCGGCTACAAGGTGTACTCACTCACAGATATTGTTCATTACAAAAAAGAAACAACTTCTTTTTTTTGTTAAAAGAATGAACGAATAAAAAAAAAGAACTGAAATATTGAAGGCGAATGAATTAAATAAGAAGAAATAAATAATTCTCATGCGCCAAATGGGTGTGTGTGTGTGTATATATATGTTTGAATATGTAAAGGCCCCGAAGGATGTAATAATAGACAACAACAACAGTAATATAATATAAAATAATGTAAGAAAGAAGTTCAGTAAAAGTTATTTAATATTAATTTCATTTTTACTCTTGACCTTTTTTTTTGTTTTTCTTTTTGCTGCATAGAATTTAAGGTTCTTCTTTTTTTGTTGTTGTTGTTGTTGTTGTTGTCGTTGTTGTCGTTAGTATAAATAGTTTATTATTTTTGTGTCTTAAAAAAAACAATACAACAAGACAAAAAAAAGAAGTCGAGTCCCTAATAATGGTGACAATTTTTTATCCCACACTCCTTCTTTGAAATTTTTGTTTCCTTATTCTCTGAAAAATGTTTATAATAAATCTCTTATGATTGACATTTTACGAATTTTCTGTTTTATATTAGCTGCTGGAATGATGCGTTAATATTCTCATATTTCTTCTTTATTTATTTAGAAATAATATTTTTTTGATTATTAAAATTTAATAATAACTTTTTTTTTTATTTGTTACAGGCTGTCTCCTGGACGGAGTCCCGCCTTCGGCACCCCCTGATGTGCCCCCTCGAAATCCAACAATGAATCGAATGAATGGTCGTGTTACCGGCAATCCCACAGATTTGGGTGTCGAATTTGAACCATCCTGTTTAGTAAGAACACCATCAGGAAACGTATACATTCCTAGTGGAAATTTAAGTAAGTTTTATATTTTTTCCAAAAAAAAAATTAATGTTACGTGGGGATAATATTTATAATGGACCTATACAGATAGTTGAAATTCTTTTGTTTAATATTATAATGTCTGTTCAATTGACAAATTATATATAATGTAGAAATTTTCAATTGCTTTATCTAATAAAGTCTTCATTAATTGAACAATATTGAAATATCTAACTATTATAATGTACACGCATATTTATGCATAAATTTAACATACACGTTTGATGATCAATTTAATTGATGACATGCAACAATTATTATTAATTATAATCTAATCTATGTAGGTACCTCTAATATTAATTTCAAAATAATTTACATCTACAAAAGCGTATTTTATTTTATATAATCGATTATTATGTTATATCAATTTAATTGAATTTTAATTAAATTATAAAAACAGAAACAAAAGAAAAATGTGTATGTGACCGATTTCACTTTTATCAACGTTCGTTGTTTTTTTCTTCAAACAAAAATTTTTACAAAAAAAAAAAAAAACAGAATGAAAAAAAAAGGGTGCGTCATACATTTACAAATAAAAGTTTGTTATAAAATACCCCCGTGTATGTAAAATAATATCCGGTAAAAGTGTGTGGTCCTACAGAACCACTTTTATGTTAACCGAATCGTTAAAATAAAACAACAACAACAAAAAATCCTTTCCATTCTCTCAATAAAGTAGAGAAAAATAAAAATAAAACTAAAACTAAAAGAAATCACTTCAAAAATCACTCTGGGTAATATAATATGGTAGATGGAGAAACCTTTACACAGTAATAAAAAAAAATTAAAAATTTCTAAAATAAAAGAAACTCTTGTCCAAAATGAAGAAGGAAAAAAATTCTATTAAAAAATAAAACTATGAAAATTTAGGGTCAGAAAGTCTTATTTATGTTTTTAACGTTCTTAAGCTAAAAGGCTTAAGCTTTACAGTATTTTTTTTTTCTTATTTTGTAATTAGTCGTTCACTGTTTTTAAGATTAGGAAATTCTTATTTTATTCTTTAAATTAAATTAAAAACTTGTTGTAAAAACTATAAAATTTCAATAGTAAAGGATACCAACAATTTTTTCCCTATATAGTTAAAATGGACATCCTGGCCCAATGATTCAATATTTTAATATTTACCGGGGTCTAGGGCAAGTGTTAAAATATAAAGTTGGTTATACCACAACGAATGTTTCGTTATTATTTTGTGCAAAAACTTTAAACGAATTTGATTGTAATTCTTTAATAAACATCAATAACACAATCGATTGATTGATTTTATGACTACATTTCATAAAACAAAGTTGTTCATAAATTATATACTTACTTATAATAATAATGCAAAAAAATAAGAAGACGAAGCATAAATAAATCAATAAACCAAAAACCACCGACAAAACATTAACAGAAAATAAAAAATAACTACAAATTGATGGTTACTGTTTCTGATTCGCATATTAATGTCTTGCACTTTTCTTCTTTTTTTTTCTTTTGGCTTAATGCATTAGTGAAGTATTCCTCTCTTATTACACATTTAGTCCAGAGTGGGAGTAACTTTTAAAATCTTAGTCCATAGTGGGAATATTCCAACTTTTGAGACTTTTGTCCAAAGTGGAAATTTTTTCAACTAATAAAGTAAAAAATCTAAAATGTAGAGAAAGGACATAAAATAAAAGAATAAATGATTTTTTAATCTTAGACTCGCACAATAATTTTTCATATTAAAGAAAAATACATATTCCTCTCTTATTACATTGTCTGCGAAAACCACAGAAACCATAATTTAATCTTTACTTAAAAAATAAAAACATAATTTAAATGAAAAAGAAAAGAAGAATGCTAAAAAAAAATAAATCAAAAATATAATTAATTTAACCGCATATTTTCATGATCATATTTCTTAACATTCAACTGCAATTATTTCCATAATCGCAGCTACTGCGCGATTCATTCTTTTCTTTCTTTCTGTCTTTCTTTCTTTCTTTAAATTTTTTAAGATTAGAATCTGTATTTCATTTTTAACCAGATTTAATATATAAGGAGTGTAAGATAGACAAGAAATGTATGAATATTGTAAGAATGTGAAAAAGAAAAATTCTATTGCACAAATTATAAAACTAATTTGCATATTATTTATTAAATTACCATAAAAGTATAAGTGGCTAGTTAGGATGCGATAGAATGAGAAGTTGTTTGTGGTAATAATAACATAAACCAAACAATTAAAAAGAGTTTTATTACAGAAAAACGTCCTTTTTTTTATAGTTTCTTATAAGGAGCTTTTTACTAATTTGTTTTTATGATCATAAAAGGCGTTAATTTGTAAGGATTCTTTTATGGAATTTAAAAAAAAAAAGTTGTGCTCGTTAAAGAAAATAAACTTTTAAAGTGAATGGGTTTGAATGAATTTTTTTTTTTGTAGATGCAATTCAAGTAGATTACAACAATTTTTCGTTAAGATTGTATTTTTATAAATTGGTCAGGACAATTGCTTCTTCTATGCTTGTGACCCAAATAGTTTTGTATTTTGTAACACGCGGTTTTTTCTCGTCTTAATTTTTGAGTTTAATTTCAATTTAAAATTTTACGTTTAGTGATTGATGATTATTTTATTTAATTAATTAATTCAAATGACTAAACAAACACTTAAGAAACTGTATAGAAAATTATAATGAATACGCGTGCATATTGCGTAATTCCGTCTAAAGATTGTCTTCTATTTATTTTTTTCTTTCTTTTTATGTCAAATTTCATTAATTTTAATTTGGCGTCTTTTATTTTTGTTCCATTTTCTTCATTTAAGAAATTAAATTATAAAATTAAAATTTCATCTTTAAATATTTTTTTTTTCTTGTTTCTGTATTTGTTGTTGTTCCTGTAAATTTTCTTTTTATAGAAGAGACATACACACACACACACACACACACACAGTTTATTTTATTTGAATAAAATATGGTACATGCACTGTCTTCTTATGTTTGGATCGCGTAACGAAAATTTGTTACGGTCCATTTCCTGGATGTCAAATGAATTTGTTTTTTTTTTTAAAAAACTCCTTCTTTTCTGGTCTGTTTAATCTATGGCAATTATTTTGATTATAAACGAACGAACGAGAAAAAAAAATTCCCCAAAAAAACTAAATTTAATTTAATGAAATTATGAAAATTCTGAAAAAGTATAAAAAAACGAATAACAACAGCATGAAAATTATGAAATCTTTTAATATTTGTTGTTATATTGTTGTCGAATGATAAGCTTCTGTTTAACCGGATCATAAAATATTTAGAGAAATTACACAGTGTGATTTCATTGGATGGTTTATAATCTGGAACTTTAACAACAGCAACAAAAAAAAAAATGAAATGTTATCAGTGTTCTTTGTTTTCTTTTCTCTTCTGAATTTCAGTTCGTTTTTTTTTTTTTTTTCTTTTTTTGGAAATTCTTAAATCTCAAATTTCCGTCTTCAAAACAGAAGAAAAAAAAAACAATAGAACTGAATTTTCAAAAGAGAAAAAAAAATTGTTTTAAATCAATTGATGTTTTTTTTTTCATCTTTCTTTCAATCTGTATTCTTCCTTTTCTTTTTTGTTTCTTTCGTTTAGTTGTTGGAACCCATAAAGATCAGAGTTCAAATGGCATCGTCTGTAAATCACAAGAATGAAACATAAACATTTTTATTCATATTTTTTTCCCTTTATTTATTTTTTTGTTTTGTTCTTTTTTTTTTCAATAAACTGAAGATAAATTCCCGATAAAATTCTAACTTTTTTTTTCATTCTTCCAAAAATAAATTCAAAAAAATATTATTATTTTTCTTGAATTTAAATTTAAAATTGAAATTTTTCAAATTTGTTACGGGCTGACTGTAACCTAGGATCATCATCATCAAGATACTTTTTTTTTTTTAAATAAGAGATTCATTTTTGATGAGGAATATAATATATTAAAGATTATAGAATAAAATATATAAAACAGAAAGAATAATGATGAACTCAATCACAAAAACAAACAATAAACAACTAACTTCACGGTTTAATTTTTTTTTATTTCAGTTTCCTTTTTCGTTGTTCTAAAGACACAAAAAAAAACCCTTATTATTATTTTGAAATTAGATCGTTTTTATGAATCTTTATGGTATACTATAAGGTAGGGGGAGAGCAAAAATGATCTGTTCTCCTTCTTCGTCCACTTCCCATCTACAAGTTTAATTGAATTTAAATAAAGAAAAAAAAATTGATTGTCGGCTTTTTTCTAAAAATTGCAATTATCATTTATACGTTGCTTGTTAAGATTGAAGGGTACCTAAGGAACAAGGAATTTTTATTTGTTTTATCTCAACCCACCTTCAAGTGTTTCTATACGTTCTTTATTTTTATTGATCGTACTTTCATTCATTTTTAAATAAATTTCAAAATAATTATCAATGAAAATAATGAAGAAATGAAAGAAAGAGATAAAGATTTAATTCATATCTTTTATCGATTTAGAAGAATATCCGAGTGGCAATAAAGATGTACGGGAAGAAGCAATTGAAAATCTTAATATAAATAATATCCACTTAAGTATAAAAATAGAAAAAAAACAAGGGGTTAGAATTTTTAATATCCTGTGAAATGTTTCCTGATGCGACTTGATTTTAATAAATTAAAATTTCTTTAATTAAATTTTGAAATTATTTTGGACTAGAATTGTCTTTATCAAAAAGAAAATGTATCTGCTGATTTATGTTTGACAAAATTTTGTGTTAAAATTGTAATTGGAAATTTCACAATTCGCACGGTGTAATTTTATTTAAATTTTAAAACTTACAATGGGATTTATTTAGAAGTTAGAACCAAATTGAAAGAGAAACTGGTACTTTCTCTTACTACTACAATCAATTTAGTGACACAAAAATACCCACGTATGTAGGTACCACGTATATTCATAATCATGTTTTATGCTCGTCCATTTACAAAAGTTGTTCATGGTTTATAATCACAAAACAATTTTGACTATTTTTTTTTGTATGTCTTCTATTAGCTTGGTGTGACAAATTATGTTTTTTGAACATGCTTCTTTTTTTTTATAGAAAAACATAAAAAATATGTAATAAAATTAACGCAGAGGAAAAAATTTAAACGATAAACGGAAGTTCTTATCCAACTGATCAAAACTAAAATTTTACTCATTTTGCAATGTCATCATCATCACAATTGTTTCATAGAATTACCTTCAATGTTCAAGGTAATTTAATTACTATGAGAATTCATTTGATATTTGAATAGGAATCTAAAAAAATTAAGGCAATAAACAAAATTTTAGAGACGAAAAAAATTAGCCTTAAATTACTTTGCTAAAAAAAAAAGTCAAATATTCCTTTATACAATAATTTTGTCTCGAAATTAACCCATAAAATTTCAGGTAAATACTTAGGACTTTTGAACCCAATTATCGAAATCATTAAACCTTCATTTTGTATTTAAATTTATTAATTATAAATTTGTTTTTTTTTTTCTTTCAATTATTTTTTGCCAAATTTTTGGGTCAACAACAAAAAAGACTTTCCTTAAAAATTCATTATTTAAAGATCGTTGGTAAATATTTTATAATGAGTTTCGTTCCGTCTAAAGACGTTTATAATGAATAAGAATAAGTCGGAAGTAAGACCTTGAACAATTCATATTAAGTATCGTCTTTTCTTATAGAAAAATAAAATTTAGATAAATCATTTTCTTGTGCATAGACAAAAGCACACATAAAATTTAATTGGAATTTATATTTCATTGTTTAGGTTTATTTTTTCTTCTAAGATTTTAATTTTATCTCGGATATGAAAAATTGTATCTCTTAATCGTTTACAATTTAAATTCTTTCAAGGCTATTCAATGAATATTATACATTTAATTACATTTATTTATAAAGATGATTGGCTTGAATCACGCACTTAGGTATTGCTTAAGCATGAACATCCAATTATAAACTAAATATGAAGTTAAAATCATTTAATAGGACCACCCGTTCATTTGATATTTAGAAAATTTTCAACTAAAATCATTCCATTCCATTTTTTTGCAGTCACCTTAAAAAATATATATATAATGTGGTCACATTGTGGTGGTCCCCTAACAGGAGGTTATCTATATTAATATTTTAAGAGTTTTAAAAATGAGCGAATTAAGATTAAGATTAAGATGACGAAAAAACGAAGAGGAAAAAAAAATTAAATAAAATTAATTTAATTTAAATTGAATCTGTAAAGATGGTGCGGATTGTGAAATAGAATTATTTATATATATATATATTTTTTTTTTGTCGGTTTTGTTGATTTAGATTACAATGAAGTCAATTGAGTGTTTTTTTTGTAAGCGAGCATTATTTTTTTTTATTTTTTGTTATTATTGTTTTGTTGTTGCTCTGTGTTGTTCTTTTTTATTTTGTATTTGTATTTCGCCTTAATTGACGCGAATTATTGCGCGAATTCTGTTATGTTTCATTTTGGTGGGGGTCCGTGTGATGGTTGTTGTTATTTTTTGATTTTATTTTTGATTGATTTGATTTCTTCTAGCAAGAGAGAAGACTACTTTTATTTGTGTTTTTTATTTCTTGTATCTATTAAATTGCCTGTGTATAATTTAGCTATTTACTGGTGGGTTTTTGTTTTAATCTTAATGTTTTAGAATTAGGAACGTCTATATGTAATTCTTTGTATTTCTAAAGTTCTTTTGATTTGATTCAAAAAAAAAAACCACATTTAAATAAAAAATTGGTTCACTCTTTTTTTTTCTCTTCTTCAATTTTTGATTTAAAAATATTTAACGTTCGTTCAATAAAGTTTTTTCGATTTTCTTGTATTGATATTTATTTTGTTTTCTAAATTGATAAAGGACACGTGTCAAAAAAATATTAGATTATTTTATTCAATGTAAGAATCAATAATTTTCATGAATTTTAATTGATTGAATTGATTTATTTTTTTAAACGAATAATCAAGTTCAAGGATTCATGTGAGAAAAAAAAATAATTTCCTTCGTCTTAATATTCTAATAAATTAGTGTAATCAATCAATTTATTGCTTAGGTTATTTCATTATATCACAATCAATTCAAGTTGATACAATCTGTCAAATATATATATAAGAATTACTTTTCTTCTAAATGTTTTCAATTTCAATTAAATTCATTATATGAAGAAAAAAAAAATGAAAAGGGACAAACACTGTCAGTATAATGTCTTGTGTCTTTCATCACTTTTTTTTTTATTATTCTCTCAAAACAAATCATTTTTGCTGCTTATTTATAGTTGACGACATTTTTATAGGAAAGAACAAAAAAAAAAAAAACTTTAATCAGAACAATTACAACTCCATTAAAACTCTCATCTCTCTCATACATACTTATATAAAAAACCATCATCATCATCATCATCATCATCGTCATTCAGGAAAACAAAACTAAAACATAAGCAAAAAAAAAAAACAAAAAAGCAGAAGCAACCTCACCCTACTTTAGATTTGATCATAACTTCACTTTTCTTCTTCTTCTTCGTCGTCCTTTTTTTCTAAAGTCTAGTACCATCATCTAAGTGAGACAATTCAATTTAAATCATCTCGCGACAAAATTCTAACGTTTCAAAAACACTTGATAAAAATATTACATACATACACACACACACACACACACACACACACACACACACTTTATCATTATTTTTCTATATTTTTCATTTTTTCATCTTATTTTATTTTCATACAACTTCTTTTTTGTTATTTGCGCATTTCAGGCATTTTCTTTCCTCACAATATACATTTTGTTTTTTGTTTTTTTTTTGTTCTTTTACGACATTAAATTAAATTATTATTATTTTGTTTTGTTACAACAGCGAAATAGAAAGACAGAGAAAGACAGAGAGAGACAAAGATTTTCTTTCTTTTTTTTTGTAAGGGAAAATATTATATGAGAAAATTATTTATATTTTTTTAAAGAATAAGGAGATGAACCAAGGGGAAAAAAATTATTTTCCATTTTCCTAACAATATGTGTTGTATAATACAAGTTTGTATGTCAAAGGCATACATTCTAAAAAAATATACGTATATATAGGAAACGTTACGTACTTATACGCTATAAATGTATATGTACTTGTCTTACGTACTTAACGTTTCATAGTTTCATAATAATAATAATAATACAAAGGAAAAACGCGTGAATATTTTGAATTGTATATAATACGAAAAATATTTTTCTCTCTTAAAACTCTAACGTAATAATAATAATAATAAAAATGTCGCACCCATAAGTATATAGCTACGATACGATACGTTATTTATAAGAAAATCGTATAAATATCTAATTGCATTTGAAAATTAATTAATTTATGGTTTTTGATATTCTTCATAAAATTATTATTATTATTTATTTTAAAATATAAAATGTTTGTTACTTAATTACAATTACAAGTAAAAGGAGGATGGTACAGATGTTATATATAAAATAACATCGAAGGACTCAATATTATTATTTTAGTTAATAACGATAAATATCTGAATATACGAAGAGTACGTAAGAGTCTCCTTATTTTTTTCTGGGTAATAAAACAAATTAAAGACAACAATCATCCATCTTCTATTTTACAAAATAATTTATTTTCTCTGAAAGAAAAGAAAAAACCAAATTGAGCAGAGTGAAAGTAAAGAGTGGAAAATCTTCATAATTAGTAATTTAGTTGTTTTTTCTCCTTTTTTTTTTGTATTTTATTTTTTTTAATAAAGAAAATTTATTTCTTTATTTTTAAAACAAAATTGCAAAATAAAGAAAATAAAGATGAATTATTCTGTATTTGAATGTTATTTTATTATCATACTTCGTAACATAAAATATACAACAAAACGATATAAGAAATATCAACACAACAACAAAATTTTGTATATAACCAATTTTAGTATTATGATGTCTAGAAAATTCAATTATTTATTCTTGAAAAGATCTGCATAACTAATTTTAATGTAACAAACAGTTTTGTTATAATGCTCTAAATAAATATATAAATTGAATAATTTATTTATATGTAATATAAAAGACATAGAGACTATAATATACAATATATGTATAGTTTTCTCAAACTTAGGGTCCTTTGACACCGTTTTCATTATATTAGTTCAATGGAATAATGTTTTTTTTTCTTTGTTTTTGGTAAAATCAGTAACCAAATGAAATTTTCCAAACTAGGTTATATTATATTTTATCATATACATACATAATATAATGTCTCGATCGAATTTATCTTTAATTCCCTTAATGCATTGTAACTAAACTACCCCCAAAAATTTTAACATGATTGGTGAATATCCATATCATCCCACAATTTAATCTAAATAAAAAAAAAAACATATGTCTCCCATTCTCACTTCCTCCCTTTATTATTATCAGATTTAACAAATTAATAATATAAAATATTGATTGACATAATTTTGCTCATCATAAATTTACGTTACGATAATAATTTATCCATACAATATCTTTTATCCATATTATTAAGTTGTATTTATCATGTGTCTGTTATAAAGACGTTTCTTTTAATTACTTCCTCTTGTATAGAGGAGGTTCTTTTTTGTTGTTGTTGTTTTTTCATTTTAGAATAAATCCTAGTCATTTATCGCTCATTATAATACTATAGGATATATTTTGATAAAATATTATCAAAACATAAAAGGAAAAATATAAAATGAAAAAGTTCATCTCATACTTTCTTAAAGTTTCTGGCCTCCCCCCTCCCCTCCCTCCGTCTTTCATCATCAAAAAATGTATATCTTATTTCTCTTCAATGTTATTGCTCTAGTATGGTCATCCTCATCATAATATTATTAAAATTTTATTCCAAAATTACTAAATGGCGGACTTATGACCTAATTCTTTAAAAACAAAAAATCATCATTATAATATAAAATTATTATACAGCTACACTCACACATAGACAATTTGTTTTTTTTTTTTGCTTTTTGTTTTTGTTTGGAGTCACAATTTAAATATGATAGTGTATAATAATCCATCTCCATCCAACCATCTAACCATCTAACCATCCATATATTTATAAATATTGCGATATATAGTTTATAGTTTACTCTATATTAGTGATGGGAAATTTATATGGTTTGTCTGTCTATCATTTTTTTTTATTTTTTTATATATACATAAATATATTATTTCATATTTCATATATTTCGACCTTCATCTTATATTACATAAATATGTATAAAGATATTAAATATACATATATAAAATCTGTATATACATTGTGAGATTTTGTATTTATGGCACCATCTATGAATTTATAAATTTTCTTACTAAAAATTCAATTGTTATTATTTTGGAGTGAAGCGAGTTAGGAGTTAGGCGATTGGTCATATGTAAACTTTTTCTGGATCTGTCAAAAATATTTTAAATGAAGTTTAGTTAATATTCTTATGAAATAAAACCGAAATTATTTTAAATCTAACTACAAGCATCTGAAATATATTTTATCGTTTAATAAATTAATAATAAAATCTATTCGATATCATCATCATTTGATCAAATTAAGAATCTTTAAATCTAAATCACGAAATTACTATTAAGAAATTGATCTCTTTTTTTATGGTAAATTATTAATATTGTTATTTTAACAATACAAATAATTGTTATATGTACCATTATAATATTCCAGACAACAAAATAATAATAAGTTTTTACGATATATTTATGATAGAATTTATTCATCAAATAAAATCAACAAATTTTATGACAAAATAATAATAATAATAATAATAATTATTTTAAAATGTTAGAAAATTAACTAGAAAACCATGGTAATATTGTTAAGGATTTTCTTATTCATCTATATAGTCACTCTCTATAGAATATTATAAAGAGAATAATATAAAATATAATTGGTTTGAGTAAAGTGATAAGAGTATGAGATAAATATTTTGACTAAAAGATACAATTTCTAATTATTTTCAAATATTGAAAATTTTTTCAGAAAATTAACCAAATAAATAAATAATACAAAATAACAAGAGTCAAATTGTATTTCTAAAAATAAGATAAATTATTTTTTCTGTTTTTTTGGGTGAGTTTACTTTTTCTATAGAATATAAAAGGGGAATTTTTATTGTGTGTTGTTGGATGGTAATTGGGTGAAATGAGTATCATTGTCATATAAAAAAAAAAAAACGAATAATTGAAAATTTTTAAAATAACAACAACAACAACAACAACAAAATAATGAAAGAAGAAAAACTTTTATTTTCTAAAAATAAAATTTTATCATTTTCAACAGAATTTTTTTTTATTAAAATAAACGTTTTTCTGTTTTAACAATTTCTTTCCTCCTTTTCTTTTCTTTCTAATTATTTTCAATCAAATAATTTAATATAATTTTCATTTGTTTTTCAAAAAAGCGACAAATATTTTCTATAAAAGACACAACGAAAAAAAAATAAAAAAAAAAACAAACAGAAAGAAGTTGAAAAATTAAAATAAAATAAAAGAAAAGAAAATAAAAGAAAGGGAAGAAATGAAAAGAAAGAATGAAGAATAAAGAAGAAGAAGATGGAAAAAAATAAGAAAGAAAAATGAAAATTCAACAAAATTTTAATTGCTTTTAAATGTTTTTCTTCTATAAAATGTTTATGTTTTCATTTTAATTTTCCTTACATATTTTTTTTTTCTTCTTCTTCTTTCTTTTCTTCTAATTGTTTTTCATTTTATTCATGACTGACGATGATGATGATAATGTTGATGATGATGATTATTATTATGATGATGATGACTTTTATAATATACTTAATATTAAATTTTCTTATTAAATATTTTTGTATTTTGTAGATTCCTCTTTTTCTCTCGATCTTACTCTCTCTCTCTCTCTCTCTCTCTCTCTCACACACACTCTCTTTTTTCTCGTTTCATTTTAATTTTATTTTTGTGCTTGTGACAAAACATTGAATAATTTTC
This sequence comes from Pedicia rivosa, assembly GCA_963082725.1. Taxonomy (NCBI): domain Eukaryota; kingdom Metazoa; phylum Arthropoda; class Insecta; order Diptera; family Pediciidae; genus Pedicia; species Pedicia rivosa. The sequence continues at coordinate 5,921,292 of OY720152.1, forward strand.
GTAAAAGTAAAAAGATTTTTTTGCTTTTTCCCCGTTTTTTTTTTTCAATTTTTTGAAAAGGTTCTGCCTCTGATTATTTTTAATGTAAGAAGAAAAGAAAAGTCAATTAAATTTTATATAATTATAATTATAATTACGTATTAGGTAATATTTTCTTATAGAAATTTCTACGTATATTGTTATTATTAATTTATTAATAAAAAAAAAAGTTTCTTTAAATAGACACAAAAAAAAAAGAACTAAAGACAAATTTATGAATTGATAAAATTGAATTTATTTTTATGTAAAGCCAACTATGAGAAATTATTTATATAAAGAAAGATAAAGATAAAAGAGAGAGAGAGACAAGAGTGAGATAGAAGCAAATATTAAAGAAAATAAAGAAAAACAGAGTTCATTTATGGTTTAGTTTAATGCTTGTAATACTTGATAGGTTAGAAGAAATAAATACCCACCTCCTTACTCATATTTCACCAATACATATACATCTGAACTTTCATCCTCCTTTATGTACTTATACATATATGTAACAACAACAAATACCGCCCTCTATAGGTTATACTGAAACTTAATCAACTGTTAAATTATTCATTCATAACCTTACTTTTACTTCTAAATAATATAATTAATCATTAGCAAGTTTAAAAAAAAATTATTGTTCTTGTTTATTTGTATCGTACATATTTTGTTGTAATAGCAAATTAGTTAAACTGTACCACTGATTTTCATCTGGCAAAAATTATGCAGATTTTCTACAAAACAAAAGTTCTTCTTCTTCTGTGTGTGTGTGTTGTTGTGTGTGCATAGGTTAATTGTTCTGTTCTATAACAACTTATATGTATTTAAATTAATTTGATTTATTATTTGCCAATTACCTAAGCATTGTAGAAAATCGTAGGTTTACATAAAATTAACTTCATCTTAAACAAAAAAAAAACAAAAAATCTGTCCTCTTTTTGAAAATAAATATTAACGCTTTTCATCTTAAAATTCAATTAAAACCTTAATATCAAGTTACTACCTATACTTTACCTCATTTATTTAAAATGGTTAAATTGATTCATTCAAACAAAAATATAACCTAAATATTTATTATTAATAATTATTTTTATATATTTTTTTGCTTTACGGAAACGGAAATGTTAAACATAAGAAATTATAGTTTAGAATTATGGAAAGAAAATAACGTTATTCAGTTAACCTAGTTTTTCTATATAATTTTAGTTATTTTCTATAAGAAAATTTCTTTTGTTTTATAAAATAATATCAAAAGGTCAATCATTAAATAATATAAATCAGTCAGTGATGGTAAAACTAATGCACAAGAGACGGAATTATGAAATTTTTACTAAGTAATTTTCTAAGTTTTAAACATGAAAATTGTCTGAACAGTTTTGATTCGGAGAATCTTTAAGGTTTAGAATTTCAGAATAAACAAAATTACTCTAGTATTATTGTTCCAGTTCGCTGTCTCTAATATATTAAAGAAAATCATATCAAAATTGGCATTCCATTTTTTTATTTCTCTTATTTTCGCAGAAAATAAAGAATTCTTTATAAAAATAAATATAAGAACCGTATACTGTGGGTTATCTTTAAGTTATTTCTCTAAAATAAGATTATAAAAAAAAGAAATAAATTATAGAACAAGTCACGATATTATAAAAATTGTTATTTCAAGAAGTCACAAAACCGATTAAATATTTTATAAAATAGAATAAGATTCATTGTAATAATGAATGTTTAGGTTAAGACCTTAACTTTTTTTTTAATCTATGAATATAATTGAAGAATTTCATAATGAAGAAAAAAAAATTATAACAACGTGAATGTTCTGATATAAATATTTTATAATGAAAGAAAATATTGTTGATACAAAGATAATAGAAGAAGCATATAAATAATTGGCATTATGCCGTCAATTTCCGTGTGATTAACAAATAAATTATTTTATAATCATTTGTAAAATATTCTAATCTGTTTAACACATTTTCTTTTTTCGGTATCCCAAAAAAAAAATATGATAAATAAATAAATAAACAATTGATTAATTAATTAATTTGTAGAAATAAAAAGCCAATTATGAAAAATTTTAACAATTTATTTAATTGAATTAAACTCACCAAAATAATGAACGATTAATAATTGATTAATAGAATACGATTACAGGGATTATTAAACCAAACAAAATATTTTTTTTACAAATACCTTTTTTTATATTGTTGCTCCAATTTTCTGTTGCTTGTTTGTTTTTTTTTTGTTTTTGGTTATTTTATTTCTGATTCTGATTCTAAAAATAAAATTGAACAACAGATTTTAACCATGAAAAATGACACAAGCAATTAATAACCAAGAAAAAATTCATAAGAAATAAGAATTTTATTAATCTAAATTAAAATTGGTAATAATAATTAGAGGAATAATAAATTATTAAAATACGTTAGAGGAAGACGCTGAGCTTAAAAATAATTCTTTCATATTTAGTTTAACTAAAATATAAAACTATATAGGTTAAAGTTTAATTAGATTCAACAAATGATTAATTATAACCGTTAAACAATTGTAGAGAAATATTTGAGAAATTTTTTTTTTTTTTCATTTTGAATATTTGAAGAAATATAATCGTAAAAGATGAAAGCAAAGTAGCCTAATTATTTATGATAATTAAATACAAATAGGAATTAATTTAATTTAAAATTTGAAATGCGGCTACCTGAACAATTGTGTTGATGACGTCAGATAATGTCTATTTTGTATAATTATTATAAAATGTTATTTTTTTAATGATCTTAATTCATCATTTAAATATGTTTCTAAAGAATTATTAAAAAGAGGGAATTATTTCAGTACCAGACTATGACATAACTTTAGTTTTGGCATTTTAACATTTTTGTTTTTCTTTATTTGTTATTTTCCAACCAATCAGAAATTTATAATCGGTAAATTTGTTCTGGTTTATGATTGTCGGGAACAACCTTATTGTGTTTATTATTATTTGTTTTGTTGTTGCTGTTGTTGTTATTGTTATACATAATTTATTTAAATTATCTCATAATACTTAAATTACAAATATTTTAAAACCATTAATGTTCAAAATAAATAACCATAAAAAAGACAACATCAAAAATTTACAATAATTATTCATTAATTTATATTAAAAAAAAATTAAAATAACAAAAAACAATATTTTATTATTATTTTAATTAAATTACAATAAATTGGATAAAAGAAAAAGTGTGAAAGGGGTACAATTATCGCAGATGCCTTTCCTAAGTGTAGACTGTTGTACGTTTCCGTTAACTAGTAAACTGAAATGGCGAAGGTCACGGGATAGACTTTTAAAAAAAAAACTACATAAATTATGTAATCCTTGAAAATTACCAAACATAATTGACTAATACATTTGCTATTATAACCATATATTTAAGTGTAGAAAATAAATTTAGACTGAATAGAAGTTTTGATACGGTTAAATTGTCTGTATATAAAAATTTACGTGTTACAGAATGTTTCCATCGAATGGGAAATTTTATATATTTTTTTTTTTTTATTTTTCATTCGTTAATATTATAAAGAACAACAACAACGATGTTCATATATACACAAAAAAAAAGGGTTAAATGATTTTTATATTGAAATTTATTACATTTCATTTTTCACCTTTTTTTTTTTTTTACTTTTAGTGCTAATCGAATAAACCTTGGTACAATTAATCCTCAATTTGTTACAGATACGCATATAATACTTAAATAAAAAAAAAAGCCCTCCCTTCTTGTAAGTCCCTTTTTTTTATAGAAATCCTTTTACATTTATTGTTGTTTTTTTTTTAACTTATTTCTTGATGAAGAGGTTTGCAAAAATGAATCAAGAGAAAAATGTAAAAAGAAAAATTAGTTATTCTTAAAAATTGTGGGCAATCAAACAAAAAGAATCTAGAAAGACCTTGAGACTATCGTTATAAAAAAAAAAAAGGTTCTGTGTTGCTTTTTTTGTTTTAACATTTTTTTGTTGTTGTTGAATGTTTTTTTTTTTTTTGTTTTTGTTTTTATTTTTGGGATAACGAACGTTACGCCCAACGGGCTAATTACTGATAATTTATCATATTTTTTTTTTGTTCTTTCGTGTTTGTTCTTTTTCTTTTTTGGATCTCTTGTCCTTCTCAGTTTTGAGAACTGAAACAAAATTTAGAGTATTTTTTTTTTCTATTTTTGCCTTCTTTTTTTTTTTCTTGTTCCTATCGTCTGTTTCTTTTTGAATTCACCGTCCCTTTTCCACTGTATAAACATTGTCTTCAAAAAAATTATTTCTACTGTATGTATGTGTGTTGCCTTGAGAACCTAATGAAAGTACAAAAAAAGAAGAAGAAAAAGAAGAAGAAGAGGAAGATGGAAAAAAATCAGAATAATGTTTATAAGATGGAGGAAGAAGTTAACAAATTAGCTTCATTTAATTTCAGTCATGTCTGATTTGAAGGAACGTAACAGTGAAAAAAAAAATCTACTGAAAGTTTTCTTCGTTTTTCATATAATTTCTTTTTTTTTTAGTTTTGTTTTTTTTTTTTCTTGTCATTTTTTATTCATTCTTCTTCTTCTGTTTTTTTTTTTTAAACTCTTTTAGACAAATTTATTCCGAAGACAAAACAGATAGAGAAAAAAATAGATTACAATTTTTCTATATAAATGGCTCACATCATACACGTTAGATCGTTTCTGAATTATGTGAAACTAATTTATATTTTTTTACAAAATTCATTTTTTTTTTTTCGTTAAAACTAATTAAGAAATTTATCGTTTTGAATTTTTTCATGTAATATTAAATATAAACAACATGAGTATATTAGAATGATGGTGAATAAAAATAATATAAGGATAGTGTTGGTGTGAATGGCTTACGTTTGTATTGTCCCACCATTAAAATATTGTTTATTTTACATAAACTTATTAAATATGTACAATAAATTTGGTTTTCATTTAAAAGAACAAAAAATTGAAATTTATTAATCAGGGCAACAATTCAACCCAGTCAACTATAAGAAAATGGGTCAAATATCTTCTACCGACTAACTTGAGATGTGAAAAGAACTCAAAATACCTCACAGTTTAATCAATAAATGAAAAAAGAACAAAAATTGTCATAATTAAAATCAACGTAGTACAGTTTATTTTAGTTAAGAATCATTCACTTGAGATGGAAATCTTTTAATAATTTAAATCAAATAAAAAAAATGTCTATTTGATTTTCTCGTAATAAATTATAAAATCACTTTTGTTCTATCCATATTTCTTTTGAAATAACCCTCTCATGTACATAATATTCTCGTATATATATTTTCTATAATATTATAAATATATAATTTTTCAATTCTGTTGGGAAATATTAATACATAAATATATTCTGGGAAAAACTATTTAAACATTTATATAACTTAAGTTCTATAAATTACTTAAAACCGTGTGAAGAAAAATTGGTTGTTGTTGTTATTATTGTTGTTGATTTTCCTTCTGTTTTTTTTTTCTTTCCTTCTGCTTTTTTTTTTTTTTTTTAGTTTAGTTTTAGTTTTAGTTTTCATGTTAAATTTTGATAAGAGATCTTTATATTATACTTTATACTGTTGTTGTAGCTATTTGGTTTGTATCAAAAAAAAAGTCAAACATTGAACCCTAGATATATACAGAAATTGACCTACCCATATAGAGTCTCACCCGCAATACAATTTTTTATCCTTCTCATTCTCATTAGTTTTTCTATTTCTTCTTTTTCTTCTTTGATTATGTTTTCTTTTTTTATTTATTTTAGTACGCTGTTTTTTTTTATATAAAACACAGAAAAATGGGAAAAAAGCTAAAAAAAGAAAAATGGGAACGAAAAAAGTTGGGGTTGGTTGTGTGCTGTGAGTTATCGAGCATGCGCTTTTATAACCTTAATTGGATGGATTCCATATAGTATTTTTTTTTTTTTGGTTGTTATGTATTAAATCACATTCACATAAATATACACAGACATATTCGCTCAAAAAAAAAATAACATAAAAACAAATAAAATAAAAAATAGAAGTTAAATCCCTTTTTTTCCACAAAATAAAACATGAATCCCCCAAAAAAAAAATATTATTTCCAATCCAGATTTATTCTTTTTTATTTGATCACCCCAATAGAATCCTGTCACATTTACTCTCGCTCTCTCTTTTTTCTTTCTCTGTTTATTTTTCTCTCTTATTTTGTTGTATTCTCACAATTATATAAGGACATACGACAGTAGTGCATTTATGTATGTATGAGTTGGATTCTGGATTATATTTCCCGCCGTCACATAAAAAGAGTAAATCTCATTACTAACATGATGAAAGTCACCCTTATAAAAAAAAATTTTTTTTGTTGGGGCTTTTACACACACACACATACCCAATGAAAGTAAGACAGCAAAAAATATGATTTCCATTGAAAAGTTTTACAAAAATGTAAAAATAACAACAATGAAAATTAACAAAAAATCTGTTAATATTTTTTTTCTCATCTACAGGAAACTTTTCCTTGAATTCAATCTTCTAATATTTTTTTATTAAACCACAATTCACGTAGTTTTTTTTTTTTTCTAAAATCTAATTTCCTAAAGGATTTTCCTATTTATTTTCATGTAAAAAAAAATTCAATAAGAATAGCACGGAAATGCAATTTTTCGTTTCCGTTAAAGATTTCCAAACGAAAGAAAAAAATAATATGTTTTTTTATTTAATAAAATTGTGGATATCTGAAACCGCATAAGAGAATTATATAAAATAATTGATTTTAACTAAATAAATAAATTCATATAATGGAAAATGCATTTGGGGTTTGTTGTTGTTAGGTTGTGTTGAGAAGAATAACGTGGAATGATATAGGGGAGGAATAAATATGGGGAATAATGTTTTTATCCTTCTAATTTCTATTAAAATGATGAAATATATCAATCAATATAATCAATCCAATCCAATTTTTACTTTATTTAAACAGAACTAAACAAAAAAATAAAAATAAAAACAAAAATGGAACAAAGAAAAAACATGAAAACACCCAACATACACACAATGAGTATAAAAATATATTTGTAAAATGCATTTTCATAGATTAATATTTTAATGGATAGATTTTTCGATAGATTTTTGAATGGAATTTCTAACTTGAAGTTTTTTAAGTTGTTAGCAAATAAAAGAAATTAATAAAATGAGTCCATTAACGAAATGAGAAAAAAATACAACTAAATTCAATTTCATAGAAAAATTCAGTTGAATGGATTTGTTTAAAATAATTTTGTCATTTTTGTTAAAATTTCGGATTGAAAAGGAAAAAATACACAAAAAATCAACAAATATTGATTTCATGGGATTTTAGTCCACTACAGACTCTTGATGGGTCAGTTCCATTCGATATCTGATGGAATTTCTCTATCATTAGTAGGGAAAATAAAACTTGTATTTTACCACAGAAAGTCTCTTAATATTTATAAAATTATGCCTTTAGGCCACAATATATTTGTGTGTGTGTAAAATGTATATGAATGTAAAATATTATGTTAAAATTATCTAAATTTATTCTTTGTATTATAAAAGATGAAAATATTATATAGTTAATCAGATGAGTTATCTTTTCTTATTGTTAACTTTATTTATTATCTTATAAATTATATGAATAATATTTTCTCTATTATTTTGTCTTCTTCTTTTCTCTTGATCTTTAAATTAAAAGAAAAAATTGCGCATTCGTTGTTATATTATGCGTTTTTATTATAATGCTAAAATCATGTTTCTTCGTTTTTTTTTTTTATTCTCAGTTAAATATATAGGGATAAATGAGTAGAATATTTTGTACTGAAATATGCGTATTTTTTTTGATTCCCCCTTTTTTTTTACTGCAGTTAAAAAATATTGAAATGGAAAATGTTTAATATTAAAATTAAAAAAAATCTCTTTCAAAATGTTATCGTTGTTAGTTTAGTGAAATTATGTGAATGGTTATTTTTAAATCTAAAATACAAAAATTAAGTTGTTCTTATGATAAAGTATAGACAAATATTCCGACAGAATATATTAATGGAGAAATACCAGAGAAGAGATTCCTTTTATAGATGTAACAAGACAATTTGTTATTTTTGTTTACTGTTGTTGTACTTATTAAAAAAGAGGAAGAGAAAACATACATCCAAAAATTTATGTAAATTATTTATTTTTACTGATGATCGAAAGACAACAAAATCTAAAATTAAATAAACGCTAGGTAACTAGTAGGGGACTAGTAAGATAGTGAATTTCAATAGATTACTAGTAAAAACTAGTCGTTGAGTGTGAAATAATCCGATTAATTTATAAGTAATCTTTGGAATCTTTTAGACTTAATGAAAAAAGTTTTAATTTTATATTCTATTAAACCCATGAATGTGCACGTTACTATTGATTTATTAGTTAAATCTTCCACAATTACAGACTTTTGAATTTTGATTTGGCTTAAAATAAAATTAAGAATTAATTTTAAGGTTAGTAAATGTCTCTACGAATAAAATGTAAAATTCTATTGTCATTTAAGGATTTTTATTCCATTAAATGGATAACAATATTTTGTTAATTGAAACTTTTCAACATAATATTTAACTACACAAAATACAATATTCACTTTCAAATTAGGGATTTCATATGGAATTTATAAAATAATGGTTAATTCCAATAAAATAGCATAACTAATTATTACTTTTTTTATTATATTTTCAGATATAAATAAAGGATCACCAATTGATTATAAAAGTGGTTCTGGTTGTTCAACTCCAACAAAGGAGACATTAAAAAGTTACGATAGAAATTGTATGGGTCCCGTATTACCACCACGTAGTGCAATGTGTGGACCACCATCACACCATTATTCAGCACCACTTAATTTTCGTAAAAATTTTACATCAAAATGTACATGGAAATGTACAGCAATTGTTGTATCATTATTTTTTTTGGCTGTGTCAGCAATACTTATATTTATTGCTGGTAAGTAATTTTTTTTATTTTTAAATTAAAATTTTTTTTTTTTATTCTCTCACAAGTTAATTTTTCATTTGCTTGCTTTTTTTATTTTTGGAAAATTATTTCATAATTAATAAATGAAAATAAACAAATCTGAATTTCTTCATAATTACTAAAAAAAAATAGATTGTAATAAAAACCAACGGAGTTTTTTTTTGTAAATTTTCGAGAAATTTTTTAACAGTTAATTTTTTTTAATCCATTTAAAAATGAATATCAAATTTTGTTGTGAAAAAGTAATTAAATAATTTTTCTTTCTTATTTTTCTTCTTAGCAGCAGATGGTATAAGTATATCATCAAAACCATGTTCAGTGTTAGTTGATGAAACTGAAGTATCTGCAGCTAAAAGTACAATATCAGAAACAAATCGCTCATCATCAAATCGACCGAAGCAACCATCGGTACCGTCAACAACATCAACATCCTCGGCAACATCAAATACTGCTGGTAGTAGTGGTGGAGGTAGTGGATCAACTGGAGGTAACATAATTAAACGTAACCGTAGAAATATTAACAATGAATTGCTGTCTCCATCTTTGGATACTTTAATTATCTCGTCGCCTTCTTCTACTACTTCTTCTTCTTCTTCATCTTCTTCATCTTACACTTCTTCTTCTTCTTATGCTGATAATTTATTGCATGATGATAGTTCAACACCGTTAGATGTCTTTGTTTATGATTTACCTTTTAATTTATCACCTTCTCCTCCTATTCCAAAAAATATTAATAATGATGATGATAATGATGATGATTATGGTGATAAATTTATAACAACAACTAATCAATTTGATAATAATAAAAATAATATTGATGATAATAATGATGATGACATTATTTTAGTAAATGATCTATCAGTTAAAACAGATGTGACTAACAATAATGGTGAATTTATAACTAATAAGAATAATATTAATTATTATGGTAAACTAACAACAACAAAAACATTACCAACGGCACAAAATACAAAAACAAAAATTAATGATAAATTTACACCAATTACTGATGGTGTTGTTAATGAGAAAAATTTAATAACAACAACAACACCAACAATAAAATTATTTAAAGAAAATATTGAAAAAAAAAAAGCAAATAATGAAAAATTTACAGAAATACAAAATGATTTTCCAATATTTATTAATTATCCACAAGAAGATAATATTGATATAATCCATTTAAATCATAGTTATTCAGATGATAATGATAAAACAAAAATTATTTATAATAATATTGTTGATGATGATAATTATGAAATTCATCCATTACATGATGATAATGATTATAATGATGATAATAATAGAAATAATATTGATTATAATTTAATGAAAAATGATATTGAAATTTTTTATCCAAAACCAATAATTAATAATAATAATAATAATTTTATTAGTACAACAGAAATTTATCAAATGCATGATTCAGTTACCGCTAATAATAATAATACTTCTAATTTAGTTAATAATAATACAAATAATGTTAGTGAATCGCTTAATAATGAAGATGTTTGGAATGAACCAACAACAGAAACAATAACATCAATGCCAATACCAATATTAATAACACCAATGACTACAACAACACCGACAATAACAACTGATCCAACACAAACAGTTAATGCAACAGCACAACGTATTTTAGTAAATGTTACAATTGCAACAGATAATGGTTATGGTACAAATGCAAATGCTGTTTATATGTTTTATGTTGTTGTACCAAATGGTTTACACGAAACACCAACAACATATGACAACAATAATGCTAATCAAGCAAATAATAATCATAATAATAATAATAATAATAATAATAACAATAATAATAATAACAATAACAATAATAATGATAACAGTAATCATAATAATAATCTTAATAATACTGATGAAAAAATCTCATCAATTGTTGAGGAAAATATTACAACAGATTATAATAATATAAATCCTATATGTCCACCACAATTACCTCCTGCACCTCCTTGTCCTTGTCATTGCAATCAAAATATAAATATTTTAGAAAATTATGAAAATTCTGGTGATGGTCAAGAAAATTATAATTATTTATCAACCACAACACAAACAACAACATTTATTGATGATACAATTGATGATCTGACAACAACATTAGAACCATTAGAATTAATGGATAATAATAATTTAAATACAACAGCAACAACAACAACTAATAATATAAATCATATAGAACAACAAGTAGTTAAATGTCCTGATGTACCACCCATTCTTATCTTAGAAGGTGAGAGATGATTTAATTTAAAAAAAAAAACAGATCGTGTGATGCCACAAGCCAAAAATAAAAATGCAAAATCAAAAGTGCTTATAAAAATTCAATTAAGAAAATCAAATAAAACAAAAAAAAAAAATCAAGCAAACAAACAAGATTAACCAAATAAATAATAATAATTTATAGCATGTTGCTCGCATTTAAGAAAGAAAAAAAAACAACATATAACTAACAACAACAATACTCATAATGGACTAACCAAAATAACTCATCTCTATATAGATAAATTATATAAAATATAATATTAGTAAATTTTAACACAAGAACAAATGGATCATTATTTGTTGTTTTGTTTTTTTTTTTTTTTTGCTAACTAACAACTTTACTAATATTTACCATTTTTTCCCCCGTCGAAAAGTCAAAGAAAGTAGTTGTGGAAATTCAATCCTTGTATATTTTTTTTTTTTAGTTTTCCCTTTCCAATATTTTTTTTTTTTTTAGTTAATTATTTTATTTAGTTATTTTGTTGTGTAAAAAAATTGTCTGTTTTTCTATATTTGGTCAAACAGAAAACATAATAAATTTATGTTGATAAGAAATTTTAAATTAAAATCTCATTTTCTTTACAAGAAAAAAAAAAAAACACAAAAACAGAATGTTTAGTGGGTTGAAATTTACAATGGGTAAATTGTATGAAAAGAAAAAGTGTAGAATGTTTTGTTATAAAATATCTATATTATGTAAAACTCACTCTCCATAATACTGTAGTGTGTGTGTACACTCTACACATACGATCTTCTTTTACAACGTTCAAATGTAATAAACTTTTTAGTTGTTTTAATGGATACTATAAATTTGAGTTTAGTTTTTTTTTTATTATATTCTAAAAGTGGAACATAAAAAATCATTAAAATTGCACAAGTTGACTTGACAAAAAAAAAAAAGTTTTTCACATAATACACTTTTTTATTCTTCTTTTTCTTCTTCTTCTTATTATTATAAGAAATTATTTAGTGAATTCTTTACACCACTTCTGTTACCTTCTTTCTTTAAAAGTATAAATTCACAAAAATGTGAATTAAATAATATAAATTTTCAAAAAGTTAACAAAAGAAAAAAATTTTTTTGTTCAATTTTTGGTAAGAATTTACTGTAGCACAAAATCTGACAATGACTGAAATAGTTTAGTGACAATTATCTTAATATTTTCTTAATAATTCATGAATTTTGTTTCATTTTTAACAACGTGTCTTAAACTATTACTATACAAAATAATCTATAATTGATAACGATTAGCTAATGCAATAATAATAATTCATCTGATAATTTTAATACATTTTATCAAAAGCTTTTTTGTTTTATTCTTTTTTTTTTTTTATCAATTCATTTTATGTTCAACCAAAATAAATGAAATTCATTTTCCATTGCTTCTTTTTTTTTTTGTAAATAATTCAAGCCAAGTCATTTAGATTATATATTTTTTTTATTTGTCTGTGTAATAAAAAAAAAAAGTACCTACCCAACTGTGTAAAAAAAAAAAATACCACCCAACTATATTTTCTGTTATTTTATAAAATGTTGTCAAAAAAAAAAAATTATTCTTTTTTTTTTTTCTCTAACATTTTACAACAACAACAAATAAAATTTAAAACTGAAAAAAAGAAAAAATCAAAAACCAAAAACAAAAACCATTCTTTAGGTGCACGAACATTTCCAGCGAGAAGTTTTCCACCAGATGGTACAACATTTTCACAAATATCATTGGGACAAAAATTATCAAAAGAAATAACACCATATAGTTATTGGAATATGCAATTTTATCAATCGGAACCGGCATATGTTAAATTTGATTATAATATTCCAAGAGGTGCTTCAATTGGTGTCTATGCAAGACGTAATGCATTACCAACACATACACAATATCATTTTAAAGAAGTTTTAAGTGGTTTAAATACAAGAACAACACGTGCATCACAAGTAAGTTTTTTTTTTTTTTGTTTATTAATTAATTTAACAAAATTTTAATTAAAATTCTAACAACAAAAGTGACAAAATCGAACTAGAAAAATCATCAGAATCTCTCGTACAGTATAATCTGAGTTTAGTATTAAAACTTTATTGTCATAATTACTTGAATTAAATTGGAACGCTAATATCAAATTGATGGGACTTAAGATCAAATTATTTTTATTTTTAATAAAAAAAAAACATTGAAAGAAGCAAAAAAAAAACAAAAAAAATATGCATCCATTTTACATTCGATATTTTTGTTTCAATATTTCATCAATTACGAATTTTTATTGCTACAATATTTCTCTATTTAAAATATTTACATCGTTTATCGTTTATTTACATTTTCAGACAAGAGAAAAACTTTAAATAATGCTGCTGTAAATATTTTTTTAACTTTATTTTAATCTTCTCTACATACATTTTATGTTTAAATTCTCAATACTAATTTTTATGTGCAATATTTTCTTTTCATTTTTTCATTTTTTTTTTTTTTTTCAAAAGAGAAATTTTCCATGTAAATGAAATTTTAAATGTTAACAACAACAATTATAAATATTGATACTAAAAATTTAATCAAATATTGACTTAATTTTATTCAAATAGAAGAAGTTTTAAAATCATTATTTCGATATATTTATAAAGTAAATAATAAATAAGAGATAATATTTGTTAAATTGGAACAAATTCATGCGAAATCTGAGAAATATGAAAAGTGATAAGAAATATTATTACATGGTAACTAAGTTCAAAATATCAGATTAGAATTAGAGTCAGAATCATTCTCATTCTACTAAATATTTATATATGAAAGATTTTTGTCATTTTTTCCAATTCTCGTCAGTTTTCTTTGCCATGCAGAATTGTAATTTAATTAAAATCTTCTGCATGCATCGTTGATTGTCCATCATTTTGTTTGGAAAAATTAAATAAAATGTTTATTCAAACTGGTAGCCATTTCATTTTTTTGTATGCTTCACGACTCTCTTAGTTTGTTTTTTTAATTATGTTAACCGTTACATATTTTAAATAAATAAATAAAAAATCCATCATTTTTTAAAGTTTAAAAATCGTTATGGTTAAGACACGTGTAAATACGTCACTGTTAAATGACTTTATAATAATTTTAAGTCATTCCAACATGAATTAACTTAATATAATTCACTTGATACTGTTTTTTTTTTAATGCTGTTTTTTATTTTATAGCAATCTGTAAGTCGTGAAGTAACACGATATATGGATCCTGGTCATTGGTTTATTTCTTTATACAATGATGATGGTGATGAACAAGAAGTTACATTTTATGCTGCTGTTGCTGAAGATATGACACAAAATTGTCCAAATGGATGTTCTGGTAATGGACAATGTTTATTAGGGCATTGTCAATGTAATCCTGGATTTGGTGGTGATGATTGTAGTGAAAGTAAGTTAATTTTATTAATTAATTTTAATTCTTATATAATTGAAAATGTTTTTTTTTTAAATGTTTAGGTGTTTGCCCTGTTCTCTGTTCACAACGTGGTGAATATATAAATGGTGAATGTCAATGTAATCCAGGATGGAAAGGAAAGGAATGTTCATTAAGACATGATGAATGTGAAGTACCTGACTGTAATGGTCATGGTCATTGTGTCAGTGGTAAATGTCAATGTGTACGAGGATATAAAGGAAAATTCTGTGAAGAAGGTAAATTTTTTTTACTATTAATTAATTAACAAACAAACAAATTTAATTTGACTACAATTTTGTTTCATTTTTATTTTATTTTTTCCATTTATTTTTTACTTTTGTTTTTTAATTTCCTATATTTTTTTCAGCTGAATCATATTAAAATACAAACAAAAACAAATAAATACAAACAAACAAAAAAAAAACATAAAAACCATTTATATATTTTTTATACTGTAAATACATTAGTTAATTTATTATTTTTATATTCCTTCCAATTATTATTAGAATTTTATAATATTTTCCTCAATATTTTTAACCATTTTTGTTTTCTATAATGAAAAATGTACTTTTATTATGCAGTTTGCATTAACCAAACAAATTTTTCATCTACTAAATTTTGCTTCTACATTTATTATTCTTTACTCTCTCTCTCTCTCTGTCTCACTCTTTTTTCTTTTTTTTTGCAATATTTTTCATTACACAAATTTATATTATCTTCTCTCATTTATTTCATAATCGAAAAAACACACACACACACAAAATACAAATAATCTTCTTAAGAAAAAGAAGAAAACATAAAGACAAAAAAAATACAGCAGAAAAAAAAATCATTTACATACTTTTTGCACGAAAATTTAATTTTTCTTTTTTTCTATTTACTAAAAACAACAACAAACAATTAAAAATAAATAAACTTAAAAAATGTAAACATTACAATTTAAATATAATTTCTTTTTGGTCTTTTTAGCGATCTTAAATACCTTAATTACTTCTTTCATTTCATTGCCCAAAAATAAACAAAGAACAAAAGATTTAGGAGGAGGGGAAAAAAATGTTAAATAATTGAAATTAATCCAAAATGGTCAAACACATAAATACCATTAAATGGGTCTGAAGTTTTGGATTAATTTTTAATTGTAGAAAAAAAATTTTAAGCTGAAACATTTTCTAAAAAATTAACAACATAAACTTCTTCTATTTGGTCCTTCTTTTTTTTTTTTTTGTCTTTACTCTCAAATATTTATTATTTTCTTTCTAAACATTCTCATTTTTTCAGAGGTTATGCCTCCCTTTAATTATTTACCCATTCTTCTATTACACATTTTTGACCAGATTTGTTAATTTTAATTTTTGTCAAAATTTAATTTAATTGCTTTTTGAACATACAAACAATAAAAAATAAAATTAACATAATTTTCTTTGTTTTTCATTAGTTGATTGTCCACACCCAACATGTTCCGGCCATGGTTTTTGTGCTGAAGGAACGTGTATATGTAAGAAAGGATGGAAAGGACCTGATTGTGCATCAATGGATCAAGATGCATTACAATGTCTTCCTGATTGTTCTGGTCATGGTACCTTTGATCTTGATACACAGACATGTGGCTGTGAAACAAAATGGAGTGGTGATGATTGTTCAAAAGAATTATGTGATTTAGATTGTGGCCAACATGGAAAATGTGTTGGTGAAACATGTACATGTGATGATGGATGGGGTGGTGAATTTTGTAATTCAAAATTGTGTGATGTACGATGTAATGAACATGGACAATGTAAAAATGGTACATGCTTATGTGTTACTGGATGGAATGGAAAACATTGTACTATCGAAGGATGCCCTGCTGCGTTAGTTGAAATTTTCCTTTATACTTTTTTTTTACATTTTTGTTGTAACTTTTAAATTATAAAAATTATAATACTTTCTTGTTCTTTTTATTCAGTTGTTCAAGTCATGGTCAATGTCGTGTTAGTGGTGAAGGACAATGGGAATGTAGATGTTACGAAGAATGGGATGGTGTTGATTGTGGTGTTGCTTTAGAGAAAAATTGTGGTGATAATAAAGACAATGACAAAGGTAAAATTTTAAACTAACAACGTTATATTTTTTTTATGAAATCCAATTTTATTTTCTTGAACAAACAATTTAAATTAATATAATTTTTTCATTGAAGATGGTCTTGTTGATTGTGAAGATCCAGAATGTTGTAGTAGTCATCAATGTAAATCAAGTCAATTATGTGTAGCACCACCAAAACCAATTGATGTACTATTAAGAAAACAGCCACCAGCAATAACAGCATCATTTTTTGAAAGAATGAAATTCCTTATTGATGAAGGTAGTCTGCAAAATTATGCAAAATTAGAGACATTCAATGAAAGGTAAGAATTGTTTATACATATATATTTTTTTTGTTAATATTACGCGTTTAAATAAATAACAAATTTGTGGGATAATAACATTTTTACTATTATTATTTTTTTTTTTTTTTAATTAACAATTTTAATAATAATTGGTGAAAAAAAAAAAACAAAAGAAAAAAATTCATTTTCTTTAAGACAAAAAAAAAGTGTAAATATTTTATAATTTTATTTTTTTTTATTTTTCTTTTATTTTTTTTTTGGGAAGAAAATTTTTTTTAATTGATATTTTTAATATTTTTTTTACTTTTTTTTTTATTGTTGTTTTAAATTTAAAATGGGAGAGTGGGGATAATGAAAAGAGAAAAATAATTAAATTATAATTAAACTATATTTATATGTGAAGGAAAAAAAATATATACTGAAAATAAAATAAATAATAAATTTTGTTGTGCCCCCGTGTACTAATCCTGCTAATTGCCATCTGTTTAAATGTTTCTGCATTATTATAATCATTACTATTATTAATTATATTATAATAAATACCTAAATTACATAAATTAATTAAAATCAAAAAAAAAATATTATTACATTTTATCTAAACTTACTCTAAAAACTATTTTTATTAAAAGAGAAAAAAAAAAACAAACAAAGAAAAAATCTGTTTAAATCCATTTGTTCATTTATTCATTTATTCATTTGTTTATTTATTCATTTATTTATTTATTTATTTATTGAACAAAATAGACAAGTAACGATTTGTTATTATTATTTTCTAACATTAAACTTTTATAACTTTCGATTATTATTTCACATTTTCCATTTTATTTATTTATTTATTATTTTATTCTCTGAATATAAATTCTATTACAAATCAAACATTTCATCAATTCAAAATGTTTTTTTGTTTCTCTTTTTTTTTTTTGGTTAATTAAACGAACACTCAGATTAGGTTTTCAGACAATTATTATTTATTGATTTTATGTTGAAGAGAAAAAAAAAGGATATATTTTGGTTTAATTGTTAATTGTTGATTCAAACATCATTTAATGTCTAATTCATTAAAATATTTTTACCAACTTTTGTTACAAATTTAATTTAAATAATAATTAGATAACGGAGATTAATTAAAAATTTAAACAAGTGCTTGTCAACGATAAATACGCGAGAATTTTTGTATTGAATTCTGTTTATTCTAAATTATGCCATTTTGGAATTTATTCAAAATTGATTTGCTCGTCAATTTATAATAATTATCTTTTGTCACAATTTAAACAATTAATTTAATAATTTAAAGCAAAAATATTATTCCTTTTTTAATATCGAAAACATAATAAAAAAATCAATCTGAATAAAAATAATTTAAACAAAAAAAGGTTCACTTTAAAAAGTTGCTCTTTGTACTTTGAAAATCACAAAACAAATGAATTTTTTTTTTTTTTTGCACCAAAACTAACGTACTTTTATTTTAACTTTTCACTACATTCTATCAATCCTTTAATATTCTGTTTCCTTTATATGTATTTTTTCTATATAAAATAATTTAATACGATATTTAATCTCAATTTGGTAAATCGCCTTAATTAATTAACATAGAAAGAAAAAAACCAAAAACTAATTATCAAATTAATTAAAATTAACAAATTTGTAAACAAAACTAAAAACTGTAAACAAACAAACAAAAAAAAAACATAATAATTTGCTAATCAATTCTAACACGATCATTTGCTTTTTTCTGGTCGAGCAGCGTCTTTTGGAATTATTTCAATGCAAGGTAAGCACTAAAAAAAAAAAAAAAAAAAAAAACAAACAAAAATAATTTCAAGAAGCAAAAAAAAAAAAAAATAATAAGAAATAAAACAAAGAATATCGCTAGGGGGACGTTTTAGTTTTTCAGCGTTTTTTTTTTATATCCTCTTTTTCATTTTATTGTCCCTTTTTTTGACTTTCTTTTATCTTTTGAAAAGAATTAGATGTCGTAAAAGATTGCACGTAAAAAATCTAACATAAAAATTAAGTTAAGGTCAATTTCATTTAATTAATTTACTAACCTCAAAAATAAATAAAAAAGCGTTCAAATGTCATCTGAAGTTTAATTTGTTCACCGCCAGGAGTAACATTGTTGTAACTGTTCAATTTTAAAATAAAAAATGGCGTCATTCTGTTATCAGAACTTTAGAAGAAAAATAATGAAAAACTAAAACATAAACCGTTGTGTGACTATGGAAAAATTTATTAAAATTTAGGCTTCTTTGAAACTAAAAAAAAAATTGTATACAAAATAATTAAGAATTCTAGCTTTTAGTTGTATATATTTGTTTTTGTTTTCTCTCTCTATTAATTATTTTCTTTATGGTTTTTGTTTTTCCTTTCTCTATTATTGTAAAAAAAAGTAAATTTTTTTAAACAAAAACTAACAACTTTTTTTTTTTTTTATATTTAATTTTGGGTTGTATTGTTTTTAATTGTAAAAAAATTGTTTTGTTTTCTTTTTGTTTTGGCATGATCCTAAATATTTCCTTGTTGTCTTATGTGACTTTTATAAAAACAAAAATTCTTCTTCTTTATTTTTTTTTTTTTGTTTTGTCAAAAAATATAGAAAATTTTTTTGTGAAAAAAAAATCATTTTTCTCTTCGGTAAACTTTTTTTTTTTTATAAAGAAAATTTAAAATGACTGTTTTTTTATACAAACAAAATATTTTCTAAAAATACAAAACACAAAATTCACAAAATTTTTCACAATTTTCTATAGGATTTTGACAAAAAAGAAAAAAAAAAAAGAATAAAGGAAAAAAAAAAATGGATAAAAAAGAAAAGAGAAAAAATTTGTGGAAGGAAGAAAACATAAAAAGATTTTCCTTTTTCATATAAGTGAGTTAGAAAGAAGAAAAAAAAAAAAATAGAGAGAAAGAAGTAAAAAGATTTATTTTTTTTTTATCTCTGTGACTTTCAAAAAAAATAAGAAAAATAAAGTTTAAGGAAATTGTGTTTGTGTTTTCTTTTTCCTTTTATTTTTTTGTACTTGTAGAAAAAAGTTTATAAGTTTTTTTTTTTGTTACAAGAAAAAAGAAAAAAAAAAGAAATAAAATCATGTTTTAAGTTACTAATAGAAAAAAATATATTCTTTTCCCTCCTTTTCATTTTCTATATAGCCGTTCAGCTGTATTACGTGGTCGTGTTGTAACATCACTTGGAATGGGTTTAGTAGGTGTTCGTGTTAGTACATCAACACCATTAGAAGGATTTACATTAACCCGCGATGATGGATGGTTTGATTTAATGGTTAATGGTGGTGGTGCAGTTATATTACAATTTGGACGATCACCATTTAGACCACAAACAATTATTGTTCAAGTACCATGGAATGAAGTTGTTATTATAGATACCGTTACAATGTCAACAACTGATTATAAATCAAATAATGGGATTGCACATACATGTTTTTCACATGATTATGACACAATGAAGCCAGTTGTATTGGCAACATGGAAACATGGTTTTCAAGGTGCTTGCCCAGATCGTAGTGCAATACTTGCTGAATCACAAGTGGTGCAAGAATCTTTACAAATACCCGGTACTGGATTGAATTTAGTATATCATAGCTCAAGAGCTGCTGGTTATTTATCAACAATAAAACTTCAATTAACACCAGAATTAGTTCCAACAACATTAACACTCATACATTTAAAAATAACAATTGAAGGAATTTTATTTGAACGAGTCTTTGAAGCTGATCCTGGAATTAAATTTACTTACGCATGGAATCGTCTGAATATTTATAGACAACGTGTTTATGGTGTAACAACTGCTGTTGTTAAAGTTGGTTACCAATATTCTGACTGCAAAGATATTATTTGGGATGTTCAAACAACAAAATTAAGTGGACATGATATGACAATATCAGAAGTTGGTGGCTGGAATTTAGACGTGCATCACAGATATAATTTCCATGAAGGAATTCTCCAAAAAGGTGATGGATTTAATATTTATTTGAAACATAAACCGCGCATTATTTTAACTGCCATGGGTGATGGACATCAAAGACCATTAGATTGTAATGATTGTGATGGTATTGCATCAAAACAAAGACTATTAGCACCAGTAGCTATAACAGCTGGTCCTGATGGTAGCTTATACATTGGTGATTTTAATTATATTCGTAGAATAAAGACAGATGGAACTGTCAATACGGTCGTTAAACTTAATGCAACACGTGTTTCTTATCGTTATCATATGGCTTTAAGCCCACTTGATGGTACATTATTCATTTCCGACCCAGAATCTCATCAAATTATAAAAGTAAGAAATAAGGATGATTTCACGGATCCAGAACATAATTGGGAACCAGTTGTCGGAAGTGGTGAAAGATGCTTACCAGGTGATGAGGCACATTGTGGTGATGGTGCTTTGGCACGTGATGCAAAATTGGCATATCCAAAAGGTATTGCAATTTCATCTGAAAATACACTATATTTTGCTGATGGTACAAATATTCGTATGGTTGATCGTGATGGTATTGTGACAACACTTATTGGTGATCATATGCATAAATCACACTGGAAACCGGTACCGTGTGAGGGTACATTAAAAATTGAAGAAATGCATTTGAGATGGCCAACAGAATTGTCCGTTAATCCACTTGATGATACATTGCATATAATTGACGATCATATGATTTTACGTATGGCGCCAGATGGACGCATTCGTGTTATTGCTGGACGGCCATTACATTGTGCTTCTTCCACATCACCATATGATTCTGAATTAGCTGCGCATGCAACATTAGTAATGCCACAAAGTATTGCATTTGGTCCAACTGGTGATCTTTTTGTTGCTGAAAGTGATTCACAAAGAATTAATCGTATTCGTGTTATTGGGACTGATGGTAAGATTACACCATTTGCTGGGGCCGAATCAAAATGTAATTGCTTAGAAAGAGGTTGTGATTGTTATGAGGCTGAACATTATCTTGCAACAAGTGCGAAATTTAATACAATTTCTGCATTAGCCGTTACACCTGATAATCATGTACATATTGCCGATCAAGCAAATTATCGTATTAGATCAGTTATGTCAAGTATACCAGAAGCAAGTGCTTCAAGGGAATATGAAATTTTTGCACCCGATCAACAAGAAATTTATGTGTTCAATCGTTTTGGTCAACATATTGCTACAAAGAATATTTTAACTGGTGAAACAAGTTACACATTTACCTACAATGTAAATACACCAAATGGAAAATTGAGCACAGTTACAGATGCGTCTGGAAATAAAGTATTCTTATTGAGAGATTATATGGCACAAGTAAATTCTATTGAAAATACGCAAGGACAAAAAAGTCGCTTACGTATGACAAGAATGAAAATGTTACATGAATTAAGTACACCTGATAATTATAATGTAACATTCGAGTATCATGGACCAACTGGTCTTCTAAAAACAAAATTAGATTCAACTGGACGTTCGTATGTTTATAATTATGATGAATTTGGCCGTTTAACATCAGCCGTTACACCTACTGGAAAAGTTATCGATTTAACATTTGATTTAAGTGTTAAAGGTGCAACAATTAAAGTTTCTGAAAATTCACAACAAAGTGTATCAATGTTAATACAAGGAACAAATGTTGTAACACAAGTTGGTGAAGCGGAAACAAAAACATCAATGTTAGCTGATGGTGGTTCAACTAGTATTAGTTCGTGGGGTCATGTCATTGGAATGGATACCATCCCATATAGTATTCTTGCTGAAATTGATCCTGTTCTTGGTGAAAGCTATCCAATTCCAGCTAAACAACGCACTGAAATTGGTGGTGATTCAGCAAATCGTTTTGAATGGCGATACTTCTTACGTCGTCAAGGTAAAGGCAAAAATCAACGACCTGTTGCCCAAGTTGGACGTAAATTACGTGTAAATGGTGATAATGTTTTAACATTAGAATATGATCGGGACACATCATCAGTTGTTATTTTTGCTGATGAAAAAATTGAATTACTCAATGTTACATATGATCGTCAATCTCGTCCTGTTTCATTTAAACCACAATCAGGAGAATATGCAGAAGTTGATTTAAGTTATGATAGATTCGGACGTTTAATATCTTGGAAGTGGCGTGATCTTCAAGAATTATATACATTTGATAGAGCTGGACGTTTAAATGAAATTAAATATGGTGATGGATCATCAATTGTTTATTCTTTCAAAGATATGGTCAGTAGTTTACCACTAAAGGTAACAACACCCAGAAGATCTGATTATTTACTTCAATATGATGATGCTGGTGCATTACAATCATTAACAACACCTAGAGGACATATTCATTCGTTTTCACTTCAAACTTCACTTGGATTCTTCAAATATCAATATTTCTCACCCATTAATCGCCATCCATTTGAAATTCTTTATAATGATGAAGGACAAGTTCTTGCTAAAATTCATCCACACCAATCTGGTAAAGTTGTTATGGTTTACGATACAGCTGGAAGATTAGAAACGATTTTAGCCGGATTATCATCAACTCATTATGCTTATCAAGAAACGACAAGTTTAATAAAAACTGTTGATGTTTTAGAACCAGGTTTTGAACTGAAACGTGAATTTAAATATCATGGTGGAGTATTGAAAGATGAAAAAGTTAAATTTGGTTCCAAGAGTTCATTAGCATCAGCTCATTATAAATATCAGTATGATGGAAATGCACGAATTAGTGGAATTGAAATGAGTATTGATGAAAAAGATTTCCCACTTTTCAAATATAAATATAGTCAAAATTTGGGAACCCTTGAAGCTGTTAGTGATTTAAAAATTACAAGAAATGCTTTTAATCGAACAGTTGTACAGGATTCATCAAAACAATTCTTTGCAATCACAGATTTTGATGATCATGGACGTGTTAAAAGTGTTCTCATCAATATAAAATCATTTGACGTTTTCCGTCTTGAACTTGATTATGATTTAAGAACAAGAATTAAATCACATAAAACAATGATCGGACGTGTAACATCAGTTGATAAAATAACATATAATGCTGATGGTCATGTAATGGAGGTAGCAGGTACAAATAATTGGAAATATTTATATGATGAAAATGGAAATACTGTTGGTATATTAGAACAAGGAGAAAAAACTAATTTAGGATATGATACTGGTGATCGTGTTGTTCAACTTGGTGATCTTGAATTTAATAGTTATGATCCTCGTGGTTATATTGTACGTCGTGGTGAGCAAAAATACCGTTATAACAATCGTGGACAATTAATTCATGCATTTGAAAGAGATAAATTCCAAACATGGTATTTCTATGATGATCGAGCACGTTTAATTGCTTGGCATGACGAAAAGGGTAATGTTACACAATATTATTATGCAAATCCAATGAGTCCAAATTTGGTAACACATATACACTTCCCTAAAATAAGTAAAACATTCCGATTTTTATATGATGATCGTGATATTCTGGTTGCTGTTGAAACTGGTGAACATCGTTATTATGCAGCCACAGATCAAAATGGATCACCATTAGCATTATTTGATATTAATGGAAATATTATAAAAGAAATACGTCGTACACCATTTGGACGTATTATAAAGGATTCAAATCCTGATTTCTTCCTTCCAATTGACTTCCATGGCGGATTAAAAGATCCAAACACAAAATTAATTTATGTTGAAAAACGTTTATATGATCCAACGGTTGGACAATGGATGACACCATATTGGGAACATCTTGCATCAGAAATGAGTTTCCCAACTGATGTCTTTATTTATCGTTTCCATAACAATGATCCAATTAATAGAAAAGAGTCAGTTCGATATATGACTGATCTCAAATCATGGCTTAAACTATTTGGTTTTGATCTTAAGAAAATGCAAGGTTCAAAGTATACAAAGGATATGGTTTATGTACCACAAGTCACAATTAAGAGTCCTCAATTGGCACCTGACTTTGGTGTTATGTCTGGACTTCAATGCATTGTTGATAAGGTGAGTTTCACAGTTGCAACTTTAAGATTTCGTTTTAAAATTTGTAATTTTTGCTAATTTTTTTTTATGTTTTTTCATATTTTTTTAGATTGATGAAAAGTTCTCTGATTTCGGCTTTGTTCCAAAACCATTATTAAAAATGGAACCAAAAACACGCAACCTTCTTCCACGTGTTGCATACAGACGTGGAGTTTTTGGTGAAGGTGTTCTTATATCAAGAATCAGTGGTCGAGCACTTGTTAGTGTCGTGGATGGTGCAAACAGTGTTGTTCAAGATGTGGTCTCATCCGTCTTCAATAATTCATTCTTCCTGGATTTACACTTTAGCATACATGATCAGGATGTTTTCTATTTTGTTAAGGATAATGTACTTAAATTAAGAGATGATACAGAAGAATTAAAACGTCTTGGTGGAATGTTTAATATATCAGCCCATGAAGTAAACGATCATGGTGGTGTTGCTGCTAAAGAATTAAGATTACATGGACCAGATGCCGTTGTCATCATTAAATATGGTGTTGATCCAGAACAAGAACGTCATCGTATACTTAAACATGCACATAAACGTGCTGTTGAAAGAGCATGGGAATTAGAAAAACAATTAGTAGCTGCTGGTTTTCAAGGACGTGGCGAATGGACAGAAGAAGAAAAAGAAGAATTAATATCACATGGTGATGTTGATGGTTGGATTGGTATTGATATTCATAGTATACATAAATATCCACAATTAGCTGATGATCCTGGTAATGTTTCATTTCAAAGAGATTCAAAACGTAAAAGACGAAAGAGTAGTGGACACAGAATTACAAGACAACATCGACATGAATCATGAAATTAATGTAATTAGATTTTTATATTAGTAATTGGAAATTGTGATATATTCAAAAAAAAAAAAACATAAAACATAAAAAAAAAAATGAAATGAAATGAAAAATAAACAAGATGAAAAAACAAAAAAAATAAAAAATAAACAAAACTAATGAAAAAGTTAATAAAAACAAGAAGAAGAAAAAAAAACTATAATTTAATATAAATAATTAATAAATAATAAATAAAGTAACTAATAACTAATAAATAATTAATAATAAATAAACTAAAAGAAAAAATAAGAAATAATAATAATAATAATTAAAAATAGGATTTATTTAATGGACAACAAAAAAAAAAAAAAAGAATTCACATAAGAGAAGAATAAAAAAGCAACAGGCCGAAATATTAACTCAATAAATTATACGTTAAAAATAATGTTGTATATGAAGTTCAAAATAAAATCGGAATGAAACTTAAAGAAATTTCAAAATAATTAACAAAAATAAAAAAATTAACTTAAATAAAAATATCAGATGGGGGAAAAAAAATAAACATTTAATATTTTACTAAACAATAAATAAAAGAATAATTTAAAGAACGTCTCTGAATATTTTTGTATTTTAGAAAGAAAAATGAAAAAAAAAAAAAACTTAAAAAAAAAAAAAAATAAAATAACAAAAAACGAAAAACAAAAAAAAAAAAAAATTAACAGCAAAATGGTGGTTTCCAGAATCTGTTTAACAAAAGTAAAGAAATTAAGTGTTAATTGTGTCATAGTATGTCTCTCCTATATTCGTAATAAATACCACCCACCACCACTCTCATCACCTCATCAATTTAATGTTTGTCAAAACCCTCCCCTTTTTACCCCAGTTAGTCATCACAATTGTGTGTGTTTCTCTATGTTTGTCTCTTTCTCTCTTTCTCTATTTCTAAATTTATTAAAAATAATAAATAGAAAACAAACAAAAAAAAAAATATTATTTATTAAATGTGACGTCATCAGCAATATCATCAAAATCATAAAATCAAAAAAAAAACACACACACACACAGACACACAGAGTTGTATACCGTGAGTGTCCAACAAAAAATACAAAGGAATGAACTGAATCAGTCAATCAAAACAAATTAAAAGAAGAAAACCATCAAACCAACAATGAACAAAAAAAAATAATAATAATAAAATTAAAACAATTCATAAAATTAATATATTTGTGTTGAAAAAACAAAAAAAAAAAACAAAAAACTCTTTTTGTTTTTTTTTTAAAAAATTAAAAATACAACAACAAAAGAAGAAAATTAAATGACAATTTTTTTTTTCAGTGTGTTGTTGTTATTGTTATTGTGTTTTAAAAATTAAGAAAATGTTTTATGTTTTTTTATGTTGTTTTTGTGCATTAAACAAAATGTGGCCATGTGAAACTAGTCGAAGAATAAATTAAATATTTTTTTTTTCATTTCTTCTTTTTCTTTTTCCTTTTTTTTTGGTGCGAGGAGGAAAAAAAAAATGAAATTAATTTTTTTTTTTTTTTTTTTAAGAAAACAAAAAAACACAAGGAAGTAAAGAAAATAAAAGAAAAGAAAATGAACTGAAAGTAACCGATGGTGAAGTGTAAAAGGACAAAGCAAAAAAAAATTAGTTTTGTATTAAAAATAAAAAAAAATAAAAAAATTACACAAAAAAAAAAATGTAAACTTAAAATAAAAAATTAATAAAAAAAAAGGAAAACAAAAAAACAAAAAAAAAAAAATGGTGCCATTTATAAAGTTTAAATTAAAAACAAAAAGGGGAAAGAATGAAAGAATACAAAAGTAAACAAGAATTAATTAATAAAAATAAATAAAGGAAAATAAATAAAGGAAAACAGGAGAAGAGAAGTGAAAGAAAAATTAATTAAAGAAATTAAAATTTGTACAGAATTTTCTTTCCTTCTTTCCTTCGTTTTCTCTCTTTATTCCTGTTTTATTTGCATAAATTTTTTTTTTATACATTTAACGATAATTTCTAATTTTATTTTCTAATTATTGCAAATAAATTAACAGACAAACAAAAAACAAAAAATAAAATATTATTAATTAAAAACTTTAATTATTAAGGCAATTTATGAATAACAAGAAAAAAAAATAAATTTAGTAATTTAATAATTAAATTAAAAATTAAAGCAAATAAAAAAAAAAGAAAAAGGTAAATAAATATTTTTAAGGAAAATAAGAAAAAAAAAACATTAAAAAAAAAAGAAAAACTGAAACGAAAGAAAATTAAAGAAAAACAAAATAAAAGAGAAAGAAAGAAAAAAAAAAAAGCAAATTAATTGATTGTTCAAAAATAATAAACATGAGAAGAGACAAAAAAAAAATGGTAATAAAATAATTAATATAATTTTTAATAAAAAACGATGATGAAGAAGAAGAAGAAGAATTAATAAAAAATAAACAAAATAAAGAAAAACAAATTTATATATTGTAATGTGACAGTAAAATGCAATCAAATATTAGGCCTATTTTTAATTATTATTATTATTATTAATAATAATTATTAATAATTAATTATAAATAAAACATTTAATAAAAAAAAAAAATATTAAAAATAAAGATTAAAAATAATGAAAAATGAAAAAAGAAAAATAGAGAAGAAAATTAATAAAATGGAAAGAAAAAAACCGAAAATTAACTTTTAAAATTTAAAGAAAAAAAATTATAAAAGTACATTAATAAAAATAAAGTAATAAAAATTGTCAGAATGTAAAAAAAAAAAATAAAAAGTATTAAGTTTAATTATTATTCTCAAAATCAAAAAAAATGAAAATAAAGAAAATAAAAATAAAAAGAAATTCTTAAAAAAATAATAGAAAAATTGGGTCAAAAAAACAGAAAAATAAAATATATTGTGATTAGATAGAAATTTTATTTTCTTCATGATGTTTTCTTTCAATTCAGTTCAAAATGTTTGACTTATGATTAAAAAGAAAACAAAAACTTGATTTTTAATGTAAAATTTCACACAATATTATTGCGCAAAATAATTACAATCATTGTATAAAATATTGTACAATAATATTGTGCTTATTTTTTTTTTTAATGTATTTCCAATATTTCTCTTATTTCTGATTTTATTTGTATTTAATCAATTTAGTCATTATATTAACAAAAAGAAAACACAACAATAAGAAGAACAACAGCAAAATAAAAACAATTTATAATCGAAAATAATATAATAGTTCTCTGCATAAAATAAAATAAATATAAACCTAATCAATACTTAAGTTTTTCATTAAAAAAAAATAATTTTTTTGTTCGTTTTTTCATCAATTAAGAATAAAACAGCGTGCAAATACAAGAAGAAAATCATACAAATAAAAAAATAGGGCCTATAGAAAACTTTATTGAATTTAAAATTAAAAATTAAAAATGGTCTAAGCTTTTTGCTAATTGATAATCTCAGACAACAACCCATCAGTAAAAAAAAAAAGTAAATGTAAAATTTATCTCATCCAACAACCATTAGAGAAATTTATTTTTCTCATATTTTTCACCCATTTTGATTTTTGTTTATTGAAAATATCAATATTCCCCTCTCTCTCTCTCATTTTATTTATCCTTACATTATGATTTTACATTTCTCTCTCTCTCACTCTCTCTAATCTCCTTGGCTTCTACAGGGTATAAAATAATAAATTTGTAATTGAAAAACAAAGAAAAAATTAAAAATTTAAATAAAAATAGAAAAAAAAAAAAAAAACTTAAATAGAAAGAAAAATGAAATTTACTAAAAAAAAATAAATAATAAATAAACAAATAAATTAACATTTAAAACAAAAGAAAAAAACGAAAGAATAAAAAAAAAGTGTAAAATTAGAGATTTAAAAATAAATAGAATTTTAACGTAAAATTAAAAAATACAAAAAAATGTGAAAATAAAATTAAGGAAAATCAACAAAACAAAAAAAAAAATAAGTTTCGTTTCTTTTCGTTTTACTAAAAGAAAATTCAATAAAACAAAAACAACTCCAGAAAAAAAAGAACAAAAAACGATCCACCTTTGGTTTCACTCTGTCCACTTTTATTTTTTTTCATTTTTCATTTAAAAAAAGAATTTTTCTGTTTCAATGCGGCAACACAATTAATTTTTTTTTTTTATCAAAAGTTCCATTCCATTCAATTATAAATCAAGTTCAATTACCAATAATTATCGATAAAATTCAATTTAAGCAAATATCTTTGAACGGCTTCAAATTCACCTCTCACCTTTCTCACCAATCTAAAGTCTTGGAATAAAATTCCAAAAAAAAATTCAATTCAATTTCTCTTGGAATTTATCAGCCGAAAAAAAAAAAAAAAACAAAACAAAACAAAACAAAACAAACAAAATTAACCAAAAATTATTCTCACAACAACAACCACGACAACAACAACAACAACAACAACAACAACAAAAATGAAAAAATTAAATCTATTTTTTTTTTTTTTGTTAAATAAAAAATTAAATTAATCAAAAGAAAATAAGAAAAAAAAAAGAAAATTATTATGAATAAGAAGAAAGATGAAAAAGAAGAAGAAGAAGAAGAAGAAAAAAAAAAAAGATAAATGAGAATCAATGAAGTAAAAAAAAAAAACAAAAAAAAAAACAAAAGAACTTTTTTATATATTTTTTTTATTGAAAAGAAAACAAAAAAAAAAAATAAAAAATAATAATTTTAATAGATAAACGTAAATTATGTAAAAACAAAAAGTAAAAGTAAATGTAAAGAATAGAGAAAGGAGAAAGCAGAAATAAAGGAAAGGGAATTAATTTAAATTAAATTAAATTTAATAAAAAAAGAAAAAAGAAAAAAAAAATAATAATAAAATGAAATGAAATTCAAAAAGAATTTTTATAAATATTTTTTTTTGGCACTTTATTTCTATCTAAACGAAAAGAACAAAACCTCCCAAAAGGAATGACGAATAAAATCTGTGTGATTATTTTTCTAATCAGAATTAAATTAAGAAAGAACAAAAAAAAAAAAAAATCAAACACAAATTTTTAAGCAGGAACGATGAAAAGAAATAAACGAGTTCAGTTAGAAAGTTTTTCATGGTATGATGTGTTGGGGGGAGGGGGATGTATGTGTTGGGAAGGTGGATAAAAATATTAAAATTTCAGTAAAAACGTAAAATATTGAAAATCAAAAAAAAATAAATCCACTTCACCATCCCACCACCCCCGCGACTACATTGTCGTTAGAAATAAATTGAATAAAATATTTTTAAGCAAAAACAAAAAAAAGAAGAAATTTGTGAATTGGAGAATAATTGTGAAAAGGATGAAACGTAAAAAGTAAAAGTATAAAAAGTAAAAAAAAAAAATTTAGATGAAAAAAAAAAAGAAAAATTAAAATTTGTAATTAAAAAAACAAAAAAAAAAAATTTAAAATGAATAAAAAACAAAAAAAAATTGTGTAACTTTATAAAACAAAACTATTGACAAGCAATACTTTTTTTTTTTTTTTTGTTTTTTCAACTTAGTCTTCTTCTTCTTCTTTTTTTCCTACTTTTTTTTTTCTTTTCAAAATGAACGTAAATGAAGAAGAAGAAGAAGAAGAAGAAGAAGAAAAAATCTTTTTGTACAAAAAAAAAAAAAATAAATAAAAAAAAAATTAATTAATTAAAAAATTAAAAAAAATGAATAGAAGAATATTTTTGTTGTCAAACTATTTTACATCTTCCTTTAAGATTCTTTCTTTCTGTCTTTTTTATTTTGTTTCTACAATTTTTTTCCATTTGATTTTCTTCCAAAAAAGAAAAAAAAGAAGTAAAATTCGGAGAATGTGGCGTCTCCACTTTCACACATTTATTTCAATTGTTTTTTTGTCATTTTTCTTCAAAATAAAAAAAAAAAAAAAACTGTAATTAAATTTAAAAGAAAAACAAAACAAATATTAAAGATTTTCCAAAATATTAATAGAACGGAAATAGAAAATAATTAAAAAGGAAAAATTGAAATAAATGATGAAAAAATATTCTTTAGAGAAACAAGAGAATACATTTTTTAGTTCATGTTCAAAAATAGAAACAAAGAAAACTCTAGATGAAAAAAAATAATTAAAATTTAATAATTTCTTACTGAAAACAAATTTTTAAATTAAAAGAATTTACAGCGAAAAAGAAAAACGAAAAAATTCAAAATTCAAAATGGCCGGTAAAATGTCTCATCCTGAAACAAAATAAAAATTGATAAATTCCCCGCCATCTATTGGCAAGCATCTGCAATAAAGTTTACTTGTTTGAATCCTTAATTTTAATTTTTAAAAATAATTTCTATTTATTTTTTTTTTTCTTCTTTCTTTATTCAACTTTTTTTCTTTTTTTTTTTGTAAATAAAGAAAAAAAAAAATGAAAAGGGAAAAAAATAAAAACAAAAAGGAAAATTCTATTTTAAATAATTTAAATTTAATTTTATATAATGGGGAAAAAAAAATAAACTATAATTTTTAACCAAAACTTGTAAATAATAAAAGTAAAAAAAAACAAAAAAAAACAAAAAAAAGTAAAAAAAAAAAAGTAAAAATTAAATTAAATTAAAAAAAAAAAAAAAACAACTAATTATGGTTATAAATAAATAAATATATAAACATATAAATATATATTTAGTGATAGATGAAAAAAGTAAACAAAAAAAAAAAAATACAAAAACAAAAATTAAAAAAACAAAAATTTAAAATTAAAGAAAGGAAAATTGTTCAAAAAAATCAAACAAAAAAAAAAAAGTGAAATTTATAATTTTTACCAGACAATGAGAACATGAGAATTATTATAAAGGATTTTTTTTTTTTTAGCAAGAAAAAAATTTGAACTTTTTTTTTTTTTTATTACAAAAAAAAAAGAAAACAAAAATGACGGGAAGGAAGATCTGTATAAAAATAAATAAAAACAAAATAAACATAGAATTGCGTGTAAAGCAAAAAAGAAAAAAAAAAATAATAATAATAAAAATAATAAAATTACCCAATTCCTCTCTGTTAGGAATTAATCTTAACAAAAATAAAAAGAAAATAA
The DNA here is from genome assembly GCA_963082725.1 of Pedicia rivosa. NCBI lineage: Eukaryota > Metazoa > Arthropoda > Insecta > Diptera > Pediciidae > Pedicia > Pedicia rivosa. Next base: position 5,954,210 of record OY720152.1, read on the forward strand.
AAGAAGGGGGTTCATAATTATGATTATTGTATAAAAAAAAAACAAAAAAAAAAACAAAAAAACAAAAAAAAAAATATTATTACTTATGAAATAAAAACAGACACTTATTCAAAAAAAAATTACCCAAAATGTGTTTCCTTTTTTACACGAACAACAAAAACAAAAAACAAATACAACAAATATTTATCTTAAATTTTCTTCCCCCTGAAACTCAAGATTCTTGACTTGTATTATATGAGCAGACACACGGACCAGTACACCATATGTATGTCACACAAGAGACAAATGAACTGTTAGAAAATCAAACGACTACGATTCTTGCTGCTAGAAAAATGATTATAATTTTACATATTCTGGTTCATCAGTAATTATTCACTCTTTGTTGTTATAAAATATTTTTGTGTCCGTGAAAAATTCCAAAAAAATATGTATTTTAATTGTTGTTTCTAATTCTGTGGAGACGCCAAGTATTTTATAGAAGTGGAGCACGCCAAATAAACAAACATTTTAAGAATTTCCCATTCTTTTGGCTTAAATGAAAAGTTTTAGTTACAAATATTTCATTAGTTTATTTATGATTCTAGTTGAGTCATTTGAGATAATAGATAAAATGGTAAGTTTTATAAATTTTAAGGAATATTCTTCTTCTTCACTTTTTGTGTGGTTGACAGCGTACTGTCAAACTGGGGTTTTGTTGGGTTTTTTAATTGAATACAAGTTCACTTATTTATGTTTATTATTATTTTTTTAATGCTTTATTGAGACGCAGGCCGAAAGACAATTTCGATGGAAGGCGCCAAAATTCTTAAGAAGAGAATTCCGTAACAAAGAATCAATATAGTTCACATCATCTTTATGGAATTTAAAATTTTCATTCTGCTAAAGAGAAACAATTAAAATTTTTATCAATTAACATCTTTTTTTTTTCTTGTTTTGAATTTTTAATTCAACGTTAGATAAAATTTCTGTATTTTTCTATTTGTTGTTGTTATAAAAAAATTATTTTAATCAGATCTCAAATACAACAAAATATTCTGGCAATTGTAATAATTTCTGTTTTTTTTTTTCCAACTTCCTTTATACAATTAAAAATAATAATTGATTATTAAAAATATTTGACATCTGTACAAAATTGCTTAAAATTCATTTTGTGTGTACATTTTTTGTTTTGTTTGTGTTAAGTTAAAAAAGATAAACAATAAAATGCATTTAAACGGAAATTATTATAATTTATGCAATTTAATATTTAATCAATGAATCTCATTTTGTGTTAAATATTTTATTGACATAAAGTTAAATTAAAATTATAGAAACTTAAAAACTTAAAATTTTATAATATAAAATTTTAAATAATAATAACAGAAACATATTTTTATTTAAGTTCAGTCAATATTTTCTAACTGAAGTATTGTGTAAAAAATTGTGAATAAAAAGAAAAATGAAATTTTTGTTTCAAATTTTATTTGTATTAATTACAGCAATTATGTGTACTGTAAGTATAATTAATTTAATCATGTAATCAACCATATTTCTGTCACATAATTTTTAACAAAAATTAGAAATTATCATCATTTATCATCATTTGAAAGGAACTTATCATTTGTCATATTGGACATTTATGAGACAAAAATAAACTTAAATATAAAGCTTTAAGTAAAATGCTAGAAAAAAACACTTTAACTTATAATTAAATTGATAAATTCATTATCCCACCTTAAAATGAAACTTCAATTAAAAAAATACACAATAAATCTTTGAACTTCATTTTCACAATTCTCTCACCAAAATGTTCTTTCATTTTATTTTATTCAATCCATCAAATGATTTTGTACAAATATAAATCAATAAATTATTTTCATTATAGAATACACTGGAATTAAGAGTTGATAAACTCGAATGTTATAAACATGATCCAGAAATGTGTCGTGATTTAATTTGTGATCTGCACGATGTTAAAAGAAATATTAGAAGCTTGACTGTTAACTGTTTTATCGAGAAAATCGTAAGAAATGTAACGGTAAAATATTTCAGTTTATCTAAACCATATTGAAAAATATGTTAAACATTTTGTTGAATTATTTTAGGTTAAAGGAATTCTTTATTATAAAAATCCTATTTATAAGAAATTTCTCATTGATGTATCACAAGATTTTTGTGCGTTTATGGAATTTCGTAAAACTTCAAATTTTTTCGATGTTATAATGCCGATTGTTTTGAAACATTCAAATATTAATCATCCTTGTCCATATCAGGTATATTTAATATCAAATGTGTTAGTTCATTTTATTTTAAATATTAAAAATTAATTAAAGGGAAATGTCAGTATAACAAATTTTATATTGGACACGACAATGTTTCCACCCGTTTTTCCTTCTGGAATGTATCGTTTAAATATTGAAGCTATTGAAAATATTGAGAATAAAGTAATTCTAGCCGCACGTATGTATAGTACTATTGGTAATTTTCGTTCAGGATAAAATCATTACAAATTATGTTGAAATGAATATTATAATTGGAATATTTTATGTAAATTAATTTGTATTTATGGAAACAAAAAATAATATAAAAGGGGTTTTAATTATAATCTTCATTTAATTATTATTTATTTTTAATTCCACTTTTATTCATTGGATTTAAATCAGAAGGTTGAATTTAATTCATACAAACTATACCAAAGTCACAACAATTTAAAAAAATTAAACTACCCAAATTTTCTATACTACGTAAATTTTTATTTATACAAACTTCACTTCCTCCAGGAAATATAAAAAAAAATTATTATTAAATCAAATCAAATTCTTACCAATAATTCAGCCCAATTTAAGTAAATCTCTAATAATTAGCTTAATAGTTTATTCAGAATATATAAACTGCAATAATTGTTGTGAAATTCAGTGTAAAATATAAAATAAAATTAATGTATTTCCATTAAAATTCATAAATATAAAAGATATTTTATTTAACCCATCTTAATTTCTATCCCACCTCTAGCTTTTACAGTAAAATAATATTTTATTAATACAATTAAATCATTTTTCTCAAATGTACGAAGATCTATTCTGTATTGTCCTGTTGGTAGAAGTGGAAATGATGTTGTATTCACAGCGAAATCCTTTAAATAAAATTTACCTTTCTAAATCAAAATAAAAATAAAAGAAAAATTTATTGTAATTAAAATAATATTTTCTGTCTGGATTGGAAATTTAATTAATTGTGGAATAAAGGCAACAAGAGGTTATTAGATGCGCGATTTGAAAGTACTTAAAAAATCTTGATCATTCTTATTGAAACAAAATCACAATGTAGACGTTCACCGAATTTAAATAATTAAGGTTAACACAAAATATCTTTGATTAACGTTTTAGGCTAGAAATTTTTGTAATTATTATATTAGCTTGGAATTAAAGTTAGACAATGGATTGCCATCGTCCTTCTGTGTTTTGTTTTTTAAAAAAAATATACAGACCTTAAATGGACAAAGCTGATCAATATTCGTATTATTTTTCATAGTTTCAAACACCATACCCATTAATTTTGACTTAATTTTATCACGTTGAAAATGACAAAAATTTTCATCAATTTCAAGTAAAAATTTTTGATAAACTTGAAATTTATAAAATAATGTCGCTTTTATCTAAAATCAAAATAAAAAGTAACTTTATACAATTTATTGACGAAGAAGAAGAAAAAACAATAATAATATTTAATTTTGTCGCACCTGAATAGAATTACACGTTCTCACAAGTGAACATTCTAAATTAATATATCGTAAATTTCTATTCACAAGACGTAAATTACAAATATAATTTTCACAGTAACTTTTATTATAATCACAAATAACTTTATCAATTATTATATCATAACTTTGCTAAAAAAAAAATAAAACAGAATACAATAATAAATAACGTTAACTTATCATTTAAATTTTTCCTCATTATTAATTAGAAATATTTACCGATTTGATAACAATAATTAAATTATTCATAAAGACAAATAGAAAAAATATTTTGTTAAAATTTTTCATTTTCTGTCTTTGTAATAAATTAGTTGTATTAAATAAATTAAATTATAGAAATAATTAGACACAGCTTGAATATTCGTGATTAATAGACTGTACAAAATGTTTAAAATTTAGATTTTAATTTAAAAATTAATAATTAAATACGGTAAAACAATTATATTTCTACTTCCTCAGTATTTAAAATTTTGGGTAAACAATTATTTACAGATTATTTTATTTTCAACTGAAATTAATTAAATCACATTTCGAATTTATTTTGTAATTATTTTCCCATAAAATTCAAAGTAAATATTTTGAAAATGATTTTATCAAATATTATGAATTCGTAAAGTAATCGATTGGTCGTTCACATTCCATTTCATTACAGAAATATTTAATAATAAAGAATAGACAAAACCAAATTAATTCAATTAAAAAAATAACATTCGATTTATCCATTTTATTAAAGTTAAAACGAGAATTAGGTAATTTGCGCTTATTAACGGGTATTCTATTAACTGTCAGGGTAATATAAATCTACTATTATAATGGAATCCAAACCATTATTTCTATCACGCTGAGGTTTGTGGAGAGTCGAGCGTGTTGAAAATTTAAATGGAAAAATTGAAATAGGTTTAAACATCACCAATATTGATAATGTGAAAATGAATAAAAATATTATTTATAAAGACAATCTTACAAAATCCTTTATAAATAATACTTACTTACTTTATATATTGATTACATCAAATTATATCAGTCACAAAATGCAGTCACATTATTTAAATATTTATTGAAATATAATTTAAGACAAGTTTTAGTTTTTTTTAACATATTCAAATATTACAAATGGAGAAACATTTCATTATTTATCCCATTTTAAGTTCAAAAGCACCTCTAGGCTTAATAGTAAAATAAAGTTGAGTTAATAAAAATTCTTGTGTCTCCTTTATTAAACGTAAATCAATTCTATATTGTCCTGATGGTACAATTGGGAATGATGTTGTATTTATTACAAAATTCTTTAAATAGACTTTTCCCTGTAATAAGAAAAATAAAAATAGATTTTAATAAAAGAAATTAACTAAAGTTAATTCAAAATAAAAGTAATCAGAATAAATACTAACTAACAATGGGCATTCTTGATTTACATTTGAAGAACTATTTAGTGCATCAAAAAGAAAACGCAAAGCTTTGGATTTTATTTTTCCACTTTGAAAATCACAAAAATTTTCAGTAGCGTCAACCAAAAACTTCTGATAAGTTTGGAATTTATGAAATAAAATTCCATTTAACTAAAATTATAAAAAATGTTCAATTAATTCCTTGGAAAAATCTATAATTAAGATATTGGAAGAAACTTATATGTTAAAACTTCTTTATAATTATTGATATTCTCTAACCTCAAAATTGTCCATTGGCTTTTCAAAGAAAGCTTCAAAGTTTACGTATCTCAAATTTCTGTTGATAAGACGAACATTACAAGTTATAATTTCAATGTATTTTGGATCATTCTCACAAATGAGTTTTTCGAATATTAGATCATAAACTTTCTAGAAAATATTTAAATTAGTCCATTAATTGAAATTCTTATTTATATTTTATATTTATTTATAAAAAAAAAAGCTTACAGAGTTTTCAACGAGCCAAATTTTATTTATAATGAAGACTAATAAAAACATTTTATAATAAATTTCCATTTTTTTCCAAATTATTTGAAATCAAATAAATTTTTAAAAATTACCACTTTTTTACACAATTAACAGTTTTTGTATATTAGGAAATATTTATCTTCACCCAATGATGCTTCAAAGTAGAATGCAATTGGAGACAATTTTGAAATACACAAAAATTTAATAAATTAAACATGCATTAACAATTTAAATGGTTGAAATAAATTATTAAAGCTTTGTGGTAGAATTTTCTCATAAATTTTTAGTCATGCACCGTTGACGCTATTCTCAACTCAACCAATTATAATGATTGGAATAATTATTCGTTCGCATTAATTTTAAAACGATAATTAATTTGATATTCGTTCAACAAAACTTATAATGCACATTGTTAAAAAATAACAAAAATGTATAAATAAATAGCAGACAACAATTTTTTTTTGCAGAATATTGAATATTGAATTAAATATAAAATGTTGAGTTGCACGACATTAATGATTCAATCTTTAATCAATAATCACTTTAAATAATTAAGGATGTAAAAATTCGGCATATAAATAAATTTTCCATAATCATTTTCTAAAAAAATATGAAACAATATAAGTTCAGTACCATTCAACAATCATAAATTAGGCCCAAATTTCCTATAACTAAGAATATTTTATTTCCATCGTAGAAATATTATTGAAGAATAAATAAATCCTTTCAACTTTACTTAATTGTTTATCAATATGCACAAATGGAAACCATTTCCAAATATAAATTTTTAAAATATTTTAAATTCAGTTAATTCAAACTGTGAGAATATTTTCACATTGAATAATGTAAGCCAATTAAAACTTCATTTAAATTTTAGTTTTGTTGTATTTTATTTTAAATTGAAATACATTTTGATATGAAACCATAACAGAAATAATTTTCTTTTTATCCCATTAGCAGTTCTACAGCACCTCTAGATTTAACAGTAAAAAAAAGTTCAAGTAATAAAATCTCAAGTTTCTTCTTTTTAAACCGCAAATTAATTTTATATTGTCCTGCAGGTACAATTGGTAGTGATGTTGTATTTATTACCAAATTATATAGATAAATTTGTTCATTCTAAAAGAGAAACATAAATGGATTTTAATAAAATAAATTACGTAAAAATAATTTATGACTAAATGAATCGGAATCAATGCTAACCTTCCATGGGCAATTATGATTTATATTTGAAAAATTATTAATTGCATCAAAAATAATACTCAATGCTTTGGATTTTATTTTTCCATTTTGAAAATCACAAAAATTTTCAGTGACGTCAACCAAAAATTTTTGATAAGTTTGGAATTTATAAAATAAAATTCCATTCACCTAAAATTAATTGTCAAATTAATTCCGTTGGAAAAATCAATGATTAAAAAATATTAAATTTATTTCCATTTTATTTTCAAACCTCAAAATCATCTACTGTTTTTTTAATGGAACCTTCAAAATTTACGTATCTCAAATTTCGGTTGATAAGACGAACATTACAAGTTTTAATTTCAACATATTCTGGATCACTTTCACAAATGAATTTTTCGATTATTGCATCATAAATTATCTAGAAAATATTTAAACTTATTCATATATTGAAATTTTTAAATATGTTAAAAAGCTTACAGAGTTTTCAACAAACCCAATTTTATTTAGAATGAAGACTAATACAAATATTTTATAATAAACTTCCATGATAGCAAAATTGTTTGAAATCAAATAAATTTTTAAAAACTGTTCTCAATAATTTAACACAAAATTATGAAATATTTTACCTTCACGCAATAATGTTTTAAAATATACTGCAAGTGGAAATAATGTTGAAATGCATAAAATATCAGGAATGATAATTAAAACTGCATTTACATTTAAATTGTTTTTCTACGAAAGTGGGTAGGTACCATGAAAAGTATTGTGGTAGGATTTCCTCAAATTTTGTTTCCGTGGATACTATTATCAACTTAACCAATTAAAATGATTGTAATTATTTATTCGCTTGAAAAAATATGGCAAAAATCCCAAATTTTAAACTGGGATTATTCGACCGCAACAATGATAAATACATTAATGGGTTTGTATTGATTGACCCTCGCTTAACCAAACTCATAATAAAATAAAAAAAAGATTTATTCCATTAAAAAAAAAGCCAAGCCGGCAATTTATTTTTTTGTACAATATTTTTCAAAATGCATTTAAATGCATCAATTCAAAAGTTGACTTTCACGACATCAATGATTCAATCAATAATCACTTAAATTAATTCAGGATGTTCAAATTAGGCATATTTATAAAATTTACAAAATCATTTCTTTTTCAACTAAAATATGAAATAATATAAGTTCTGTCCCATTCAACTAGCCATTGACACTTGTAACACTCCTATAGGTTTCAGAGTAAAATAAAATTGATGTCATAAAATCACATGTTCCTTCACACAATGAAAACTTTAAACAATTTGTTATAACGAGTTGAAAAAATAAAATCACTTGATCATAAGGCGTCGTCAAGTGATTATCAAATAATTAAAAAATTAAAAGTAAATTGAAAAGTTGTATTTTTACTTATTTTTGTCCAGTGGAAATTGTGAGATTTCTACATACATGATATAAAACTTTCTTTCTCCATAAATGTGAAATCAAATATATACTGTCCTGAGGTTGTATTTTCAGCCCAATCTTTTAAATATAATCGACCCTTTAAACATTAAATAAAAGAAAAAATTTAATCTCAGTGGATAAATCAATTTGTTTCAATTTTTTAAAATTAACTTTTATTATTAGGATAATATTAAATGTGAAGAAAAATGAATGTAGTTCAGAAATGATTTGACTTTTTTAATAACATTATATATCATATCTAAAACTATATCATGTGTTTTACCAGCAAGAAAATCACAAAAATTTTCATTAGCTTCGACTTTACTTAAACTAAAAATTTATGAAAAAACACAACCTTCCCTAAAATAGTTTAAGTATTAATTAATTTAAAGGGGAAGCACAAAGAAGAATCACTAATTTCATTAACCTGTATTTCTATAAATTGCAAGTAGTATTGCACAAAAATCTTTATTATAGTCACAAATTACTTAATCAACTAATCAAATAAAATCAAATAAAATAATTATTCGTTAAAATTGTTTTAAAAAAACCTATTAATAAAAATATATTACAAAATTTTTAATTATATTTTTTTACTTGAAAATTGCGCAGAATTTAATGGCCAATGATAGCAAATAGAATCTGATACGATATGCAAAAATTAAAAAATTGAATCTGGTTTTAAAATAAAAATTAGATTTAATTTAACAATTATATTCCTGTAAATTTTTTTCAGAATACAACTTTAATTACACAATTAAATTTTCAGATTCCAAATCGTTGATAATAATTCAAATTATGAACAAATTCAGATTAAATAAAAAACAGTAAGGAATTTATGCTGATTACTATTTATTTTCCAATTATGATCCAAAATAATAATTAAAATTTGTTACAATAATAAAAACATTGATTAATTATTGTTTCATTTAGATCTTATCCCATATCGAGTACCACAGCTCCTTTTGCTTTAGCACTAAAATAAACTTGTGCAAATAGTATAAGATTATCCTTCTGTGAAATAGAAACATCAAGTCTATATTGTCCTGCAGGAATTACTGGCAATAGTTTTGTATCAACAACAAAATTCTTTATATATATTTGACCCTAAAATTTCCATTACAAAAAATTAAATAAATAATTCATCAAATTTAAAATCAAACCCACAAACTTACTACAAAAGGACAAGGATGATTTATATTTGAATTATTTTTAAGTGCATCAACAAATACCTCAAAAACTTTATTTGTTGCTTTACCACTTTGAAAGTCACAATAATTCTCATAAATATCAATTAAAAATTTTTGATAAGTTTGAAATTTATAATATAAAGTTCCTCTAATCTACACACAAATAAAAAAAAAAAGCTATATCTGAACAAATTATTTAAGAAAATAATCTATGTTAAAATGCATTTATATTAACACATCAATTTTAACAGAGAGAATGAAATTTTAATTATGTTATTTTGTGTAAAATATGAAAGAATATTGGTTACCATAATATCAGTAGTATTTTTAGGAAAGAAACATTCAATATTAATGTATCTTAAATTTCTGTTGACAAGATGAACATTACACACTTTGTTGAGACACATATTAGGATCATATTTATCACAGACTACTCTATCTAGAATTACATCATATACACCCTACAAAAAATCAATAATTAGCTATTTTTTAACTAAATTTGAATAATTAGTTATTAGATTCCTAATAGACTAAATTTCATTCAGCGGATATTTTACGAAATTTAAATTGATAAAAACAAGTTTAATGCTGAATCAAAGAAACATAAACAAGATTAAGAAACTATTCTTTACAATTTTAATGTAATATACGCTAATAATCAAATAAACTTGAAATTTACAAATATTATTGTTTTTAACAAAAATGAAATAAATAAGTTAAATGCAGTATTTAAGTTAACTAATAAATTTATGTTTAAACTTAAAACGTTTATATTTTGTCATTTACATTTTTAAAAACAACACTGACTACTCGTTGATATAAATATAGATGAATAAATAATAAAAGGAAAATACTTTTCATTTTATATCTGAATTAATAATAATGTTTTTTATGTATATATTAAAAGGACTCTGAACTATGAACAAATGTTAGAACTTGCTTTTATAGGAAAATTTACTGCATAAATTTAAATAACAATTTTTATCTTTCAATCTTCAAACATTATCTAATATCCAGCGGAAATATTTATATTTCTACACATACAAATATATTTTCCCTGTAATTAACTCAAACACTCATTTGTTATAATTAGTTTTAGTTTATATCTTGTTGTTCTGAGTTTTTTTGGTTTATAATATTTAAAAAGATTTCAATTTTGACTTGTAAAATTATATTTTAAGCATTAACAATTATATTTTATTTAATCAATTTCAATCACAGATTTCAAAATATAGTGGAATTAATTTCAAATTAAATGATCAAATAATTTTATTTTATACTGCAAACGGTTATATAACCAATTTTTATTAATCTGAAAATAGCATATTTTTTAACAACCAGTATAAGAATTTTTCTAAAGAAATCTATCTTTTGGTTTATATTAAAATTCAAAATGGTAACAAATGTGATGTTGTGTTCATTAATTAACAAATACAATTTATTATTCAAACAATAAAACATTATTATTCAAACAATAAATAAAATATTTATAAAATGAAAATTTAAACGTTAACATCTATATATTATATAATCTATCTGTGAAATGACTTTCAATAAAACATATGAGAAATATTTGGATCCAGTTTAGTATATTCATATAACATCTAATGTTAAATACACGTATAACAATGTCTTAATTATATTATATTATTTTTATATAAAATTTTTTATCCCATTGCAAGTTGTAGCCTCTCGCTTTAACAGTGCCGTAAGCTTGCCCAAGAGCAATTTGATCGTAAGTATTATTCAGCTGCTATAATTTACTATGTTGCTGTATTTACAAAAAAATCTATCAAATAATAGTTACCCTAAAAGTTTTATTTGATTTGATTCTTTTAAATATATTAATTAAATATAGAATTTTGTAAAACTTACATATGTAAATGGACATTTAAAGTCAATTTTTGTATTATTTTTAAACTTATTTCCAAAACTTTTGCATCAGTTTTTGAATTTTGAAAATCACAAAAATTTACTTGTTTGAAATTTATATAAAAGCGTTGCATTTATCTGAAATAAGAAATTTTCTTTAAAAGACGAACAATATTACAGTAAATTAATAAATACCACAAAATGGTTTATAGGTCTCATTATATTACAAGCTTGATACAAATATCTTACAATTCTACTGATTAGACGAATAGAATAAACATCATTATTTTAACAAACAAAACAAAATTAGAAAATAAAAGAATTTATTAATCACTTATTATTTATTTCTACAATTAACCCATTTTTAGTTCTAATATGCCTCTGGGTTTAACATTAAAAAAAGCTTGTCCAAAAAGAATACTTAAATTTTTTTCACTAACGGTAACATCCACTCGATATTGTCCAGTTGGTACAAGTGGCCATGATGTTGTATTTACAACATAATCTTTCAAATATTGATTACCCTAAAAATTTAATTATTCAATTATTTAATTATTTTGATTATTGAAAAGTCAAACCTGAAATGGACATTTATGATCAACATTTGTATAATTTTTAACAGAATCAAATAAAATACTAATTGCTTTGGATGCAATTTTTCCATTTTGAAGATCACAAAAATTTACAGAAGTATCAATTAAAAATTTTTGATAAGTTTTAAATTTATAAAATAAAGTACCTTTTACCTTAAAAAAAAATAGTAAGAGAAATAAATATTTCCATTATTCCTAGTCAGAATGTTTATTTTGTAAAAATTGTTTTTCTAGGACATTTTGAGAGAATTTAACAAAAGTAAAACAAAAACAGTAAGAATATTTACATTTTTGATTTAAATTTATGAAATCTACTTGTACATTTTTTACAAAATCAAAACACACAATACACTAAGCAAATTTTATATTCCTTATTAGTATTACCATAAAATGAGATACAGGCTTTGGAATGAAACAAGCAATATTCACAAGCCTTACATGTCTGCTGATAAGTTTAAGATTACAAATATTATTTTGACAGAACTCAGGTGTTTGTTTACAAATCAATTTATCCACGATAATATCATACTCTTGCTATAAAATGGTTAAATAAAGTGTACGTAAATGTTATCAATATGCTAAATCCTCATAAAAAATTCTATACTTATCAGTTATTACGTTTAAAACTAATAATATATCAGAACTTACAGAATAAATATTTTCAAATAAATTGATAGAAATAAGTAACATTAATAAAAATAATAACGAAACACTTTTCATATTTTTTTCTTTTGTGAACAACTTTCCAGAAATGAATTAAATATGCCAAAATACTAAATTGATAATGAATGATATGAATATTGTAAGGATGCTTTTATAAAAAATATGTTTTTTAATATAACTAACATTAATTGATTTTTAATTTCAATTTAATTTCATTTTTAAAAGAATTGATAAAAAAAATATTGTTGGATAATAATTACTTACTGGATAACTGTAATTTAAATAATTTTCTATAGTTTGACAAAAAATGATAAAATCACCCAAAATCTACTAGAAAAAAACCTAATATATAGTGAAGATCACATTGAAAGGAGTTAATATTCTAAAAGTATAACAGTTTGATCCTTATCTTTATGAAATCAATAAAAATATTCCTATAATATCTAATTAATGTTAACTGAAATAATTGATTAAAAATCATTCATTATCAATTTAAATTTAAAAGCTGAGCAACAAAAATTCTAATTTATTTATGATTACATGTCGGACAAATATAAATGACCTCTAGGATATGATCTCAGTATTTAAATTATTTAAAGCAATTTTTTATTTTTGATAGAATCTATAATTAAACTTATTAAAAATATTATTTACCAGAAAATTTTGGAATTATATAAATAATAATTAGTATAAAAAAAAAGAAAAATAGAAGAAATATTAGAATATCAGAATATCTAAATAGAAGAAGATTGCACAGGCATTTGTGAATAACAATGAAGAAAACTATAAATATTTTATTTTTATTATTCACATTAAATCAATTTGGAGTTTATGTAAGTAAAAGAAAATATTCTTTTCAATTTCAATTGGTATTTTTGATAATAATTTTCTAAAATTATTTCTAGTCAAATATTGATGTTGATATACGTATGGATAAAATTGAATGCACCAAACATGATCCAGAATTGTGTCGTGATTTATATTGTGAATTGGATAAAGGAAATATTAAAAGGTTAACCGTTAGTTGTTTTGTGGAAAAACCAGTGGATAATGTGATGGTAAATTAAAACAGTTACATTTATTTATTTCTTTAAGTAAAAAAAAAATTTAATATAATTTATTAGGTTCAAGCAATTCTTTATTATAAAAATCCAGTTTATAAGAAATTTCTTCTAGACGTAACACAAGATTTTTGTTCATTTATGAAAATTGGTAAAAACTCAAACTTTTTGGATATGATGTTACCATATATAAAGAAATACTCAAATCTTAATCATCCTTGTCCTTATCAGGTATTTAATGAATTTCCACAACAAAAAACATTAAATTTGTTAAAGGTTTTAATCTGTAAATATTTTATTTTATTTTATTTAGGGAAATGTCAGTGTTTCAAATTTTTTAGTACCTCCTGGAATGATTCCTCCTGTGTTTCCTTCTGGTGCCTACAGACTAAACCTTGAAATATCTGAAAGCACTGGAAATAAAACAATTCTCGCAATGAGACTTTATATAACATTAAAATCATCTGTTAGAATTGGATGATAAAGTCTTTTTGGTTAATGTTCTTCAATTGTATTAATTATTATCTATTACTTTTGGGTATCTATGTCCGTTTGATAAAATAAAATATATTAAATAGGAAGGTATTAGTTACTTGATTTTTCTTTTTGCTATAAATTCAATTCCTTTTAGTCTTTGTGAAAATAATTTAGGTTAAACTGAAAAATTATTCCACGCTGAAGATTAAAATATATAACTAAATTTAGATTAAGCCAAAAAAAATAATCGGATAATTAACAGAGTTAATGCATTGAAAATACTCAAGAGTAAAATTTCTTAACTTAAATTCTTAAAAAAAGAAAGATAGAAATTTCTTCATTTTCTTCATATTTTGAAGGCATCAATGGCACCTACATTCTGTATTTATGCTTTATTGCAGAACTTGTTTAGCAAAATCGGTAAGTATTTAATGGAATGGAATTTATGCTGATTAGTGTTTTATTTTCTCAAAATAATAACTAAAATTTGTTACAATAACATTAACATTGATGCAGTAATTTTTCATTTAAATTTTATCCCATACTAAGACTAAAAGCTCCTTTTGCTTTAGCATTAAAATAAATCCGTGTAAGTAGTATAACATGATCTTTCTTTCCCAAAGTAATATCTAATCTATATTGTCCTGCTGGAATTATTGGAAATAGTTTTGTATCAACAGCAAAATTCTTTGTATACACAAGGCCCTAAAATTTTAATTAAAAATAATTAAATAAATCAGTAATCAAATTTTAAAATTAATTCCAAAACTTACTACAAACGGACAAGGATGATTTAAATTTGAATTATTTTTAAGTGCATCAACAAATACCTCAAGAACCTTATTTGTTGTTTTACCAATTTGAAAGTCACAATAATTCGCAGAAATATCAATTAAAAATTTTTTATAAGTTTGAAATTTATAATATAAAGCGACACTAATCTGCACACAAATAAAAAAAAAATAAGAAAATTACAAAATATTTCACCTAAATGACCTTTTTAAATTTAGAAAATCAAATTCCTATATTCTGTTTATATGATCATGTCAATTTTAACAGAGAGAATGAAATTTTAATTATGTTATTTTGTGTAAAATATGAATGAATATTGCTTACCATAATATCAGTAGTATTTTTAGGAAAGAAACATTCAATATTAATGTATCTTAAATTTCTGTTGACAAGATGAACATTACACACTTTGTTGAGACACATATTAGGATCATATTTATCACAGACTACTTTATCAATAACAACAACAGTTATATTCTACAAAAAACCATAATTAATAATTATTTTCTAATTAAATTTTAATTATTTGTTTTAAGTTTAATTCAGTCGGTATTTTACCAATTTTAAATTCATAAAAACAAATTAAACTTTTTAATTATGAATAAAAAGGAGCATTACAAGATGGAGAAACGATTCATTATAATTTCTATTACACGTTAATAATGAAACCACAATCAAAATTCACAATATTTTTTGAAAGAAAATAAATTATTAATTTAAATGTAACATTTTGTTAACTTATAAATTTATTTGATTAATTTGTGTGATGTTTAAACTTAAAACGTATATATTTTGTCATTTACATTTTTGAAAATAACACTGAATACTCCTTGATATATATATAGATGAATAAATAATAAAAGCAAAATACTTTTCATTTTATATCTGAATTAATAATAATGTTTTTTATGTATATATTGAAAGGACTCTGAACTATGAACAAATGTTAGAACTTGCTTTTATAGGAAAATTTACTTCATAAATTTAAATAACAATTTTTATCTTACAATTATGATCTAATATATGTAGATACTATGCGGAAGTATTTATTAATCTAAACATACATATATTTTCCCTGTAATTAATTCCTAATCAAACATACATTTGTTCTATGTCCAAATTCAAAATAGTAACTTTACATGGTGTTGTACCAATTAAATAACGAAAACAATTTATTATTCAATCAGTGAAGTCTTAAAATCGGAAAAACTTATATACCTATACAGGAAATTTAAACGTTTAAAAACTAAATACAATACAGGTATCGTGCAATGGTAAGAATCGTTGCCCAGAACGTTTAATTGCATTAGATTATAAAACATTTAATTCACCAAAATATACTACGTGGTGAAAGAATAAATAAAAAACATTTATAATTAATTTTTAGGCTTAATATTTAACTTTTTAACGAAAACTTTTGTCATAAAACAAATATCTTCACATAAAATATTGTTGTATTTTCATGTAAACTGCACTAAACTTTTTCGGTACCGCTCTCCAAAAATAAAATAATTAGGTACTACTTTAGAATACTACGAGTGCTAATTAAAAAAAAAAAGAAAGAATTAAAATATTTCGTTAAACGAAATATGTGTTTCGTAATATTAATCATATATTTCATTACTTTTCTTCATGCACAAATCGAATAGATGAGATTATAATATTTTTATATAACAATTAAGAACTTAAATTAATTAATTCATATATAGGTATATGTTTTATAAGTGAAAGCAATTCTTTATTTTAAAAATTCTTGCTATAAAAAAAGTTTTAATTGCTGTAAAACCAAATTTTTTTTCGTTTTTTGAAATTTGGTAATAATTTAAATTTTTTTGAATATTTTATGCACTTATTGCACCCATATTTAGTAATAAAATTTTTTTCCTAAAATATTAAAATTCTGAAATAAGTAGATTTATGTAATCACAGAAATAAAAAACAATAGCATTTTTCAATTTTTATCTATTTATTTAGAAATTATAAAAATGCAATAAAATTCATTTTTGAAATACATTACATTGGTGGTGGTGGAACACCTAGAGGAGGAAACATTGGAGGTCTGGGTGGACGTATCATATTTGGCGGTGGTGGTGGAATCAATTTTGGTTCTAATTTAAAAGCAAATTGAAGGAAAAATTGTTTTGTATCTCGATTCCAATGTGTCCAAAATTTTCCTTCAGTCTTTTCAACTTCTCTGCTTGGTACTTTAAATGCTATGGTCTCATATGGTTCCGCTGCAAACAACAAGTATTGCCATTTTCTGTCTGGAGGTTCAATTTTCTGTTCATAAGCTGACATAAAACGATGTCTTGGAATAATTATTTCTGTTATTTCAGGATAATCAATTTGAAATAAAAGACTTTGTTGACCTATATCAGGATCCCGTTGTTTGGTGACACGATAACCAGGACGACCAATTTTAACGAATTTTTTCGGTTCGATCCTTGGCTTTTCAGGAGCCATAGATTGAGGCGCCTCCTTCGCTTCTTTTGCTGCTCGCCGCGCCAAATTGGCTTGATGCTTCTTACCTTGGGTATGTGCCAAGTAGCTTCCTTCATTATTGTGTAATGTCAGACAAAGTTTACATTCGTAAGAGCCCAAATGATTTTTCATAAAATAAGGATCCTTGTTCAAATCAATGGTTTCTAAAGCCAATTGTCGCAATCTTTCACGCCTGTCGCGATTTGTTTCTGACCAAGAAGCAACACCCCCTCCACCGGTTTTACCACCAGCTCGATTTTGGAAATCCATGGTTTATCTGAAATCTTTTGTTATTCAGAAAAATTACTTACAAAGAGTGAGGTTATAATTGAAATTAGATATTTTATAACTAGCTTTTGATATTATAATAAAATTAATTTTTGATTTTTACATAATACTATTAATGTAAAAGAATAATAAATTAATGATTTAATATAATTTACCTTTTTTAAAAGCAATTTTAATTAAAAAAAATACGTTTTAAAAAACACACAAAATCATATCAAAACGCCGAAACGTCAAATGTCAACTTTATCATCGCAGAAAAAAAATGGTTCATTTACATGCGATGTTAACTGAGTGACATCTAATATTAAGATTTAAAGAAAAATTTTGCGAAAAATTCAAATATCGTTATTTTTATCTACAATTTTATTTATTTACATTTAATACTTAAGAATACAAGTACCTATTAATTAAAAAAAAATATTCATTCTCTTTTTTCAAAAGGACTGGACCAAACTCTCATATCTAAAATATAAAAATTAAAAAAAATATTTTCAAATGTCCAAAACAGAATAAATAAATATAATATGTTTATGTATGTATATCTCTTTATTCTGTGTATCCAATTCAAGATACTTACTTCCAGGCTGAATTTCTTCTTGGTTGATTCCAGCTCTATTAATTTCCTGTATTTTCTCTGTAAAAGATTAATAATTTTAAGTTTCTAGTTGGATTTAGATTTTTGATTTCAATATAAAACAAATTTGTTACACATTTTTAATTAATAAATTATTAAATCGCGAACAAATGTAATTATAATTCTCAAATAAAATCCATCAAAACAATAAAAGAAAAAACTTACTGTAATGTTCTGTATTTATGGAAGGATAAATAACAATAGGATATATTGCCAAACCGATTCCGCCTACAATAACACTAATAAAAGCTGCGTATTTCCATCCTTTTAATATTACCATTTTATCAAAAATATAATAATGAAAAAGTTATGTGAAAATTCACGATCAGAAAAAACAAACTTTACTAAAAATTTACTTTTGACATTTCCAAATTGGTCAGTAAACTTCAATCAACTTAAAAAATAATAACATAGATAGCGCTCAAAACGCTCATATTCATATTACATTTTCGATTTAAATTCGAAATTTAACTGAAATTTAAAATTTAAAATTTTAGCAAATAACAAATTGCAATTATGGATTTAATAATTTAAAAATTTTTAAAAGATTGCGAATAAATAATGCAAGTTATTATTCATTGTCAGTCACTTAAGTTTTCTTTATACTTTAATTTATAAAAAATTATGCTGACCAATTAGAATAATAAAATGCATGCATCTTTTATGTTAGGAGATTTAACTAAGAAATTATTAAGAAGATGACAATATTCTATTTTAATTCTTATTCATTATCAGTCATTCAAAGCAGTGATATCGAGATTGAAATAATAAAGAAAATATTGTAAATTGAAAAATTATTATAAAATAAAAATTTAAGTAATAATTAAGGTGTTGATTTTTACCTCAATTTATAATAAAGCTTGCCATGACAATAAATCGGAATTTTCAGATAACTATTGAAAATAATTAAAATTTTAATTATATACAAGAATAATTGAAATAATTCATTCGATTCACATGATAAGTAGAATCCGTCTTCAAAGATCCAACTCTTGCTAATAATTCATTAGATTATTATTCTCACCATTTATAATTTTTATCTTAACTTTTTATGAGAGACTTCTTTTATAAAATTTGATTTTCACAAAAATTAACTTTAGTGCAAAACATTTTCAATACAACTCAAAAAAAAAAATCGTATGGATTATTTTTCTTAAACTAATAACTAAAAGTTTATATTTTTTTCTTTGTACTATATATGAAATTATTTAATTGTTTTTCGATTGTTAAAAGTTATATTGTCAATGTTTTCAATTTTCATGAATTTTTAATAATTAAAGTTTCTGAATATAGAAATAATAATTAATTGAAATTTATCAAATAAAATGTATTTTTGATATCAAATTCTTTCGTATTTCCTTTTACTGGAATATTTTACCTTCTTACAAACACAAGTAAAATAACTTTACACATACTCTCTAATTGTGTTACGTATATTTAATTCACATGTAAAATATATAGAGATTACATTTCATTGTAAACCCTGTTATTTGAGTTGTTGATATTATATTTAATAAAAATGTGCTGACCAATTTAGAATAATAAAAAGCCGATAATATTTCTAGCAAAATCAACGTTAAAATTATTATTTAAATTTTTTTATATTTGAAGAAAATATATTTTATTCAGTCTTTAAATATTGTTAGAGTGATTACCATAAAATATTAAAACAAATATTGTGAATTATTGTAAATCCGTTTATTTCTTCTAAAAAAATTACAAAATGAAAATGTAAGTGAAAATGTTTTTAAGTTTTTTGTTCCAACTATAAAATAATCGGCATTTTGAGTTTACCAGAAATTACATAGAATTAATTTGTTTGGATAATGAATTCTTGTTTTTTTTTTAAATAAATGCTTTTTAAGAAAATCTACTTACATGGCCAAGAATTTAATCAAAGTAGAAAGTGGTTGATTATGAATTAAAATATTCTATTTCCGATTTTTTCTCCCCATTTTTGTTCATCCGGCTTTTTTAAACCATAATAATTGTTACATTTTTACTAATTGGAATAAATAAATTAAATCCGCCAATTTCTTTTTATTTACAGAAAAAAAATTTTAGTATTATTTTTCATAATCTTCTTGAATATTAGGAAAATTGATTCATTAAATTGTATTGGAGAGTCATACATTCCCGTTTGTACAATTAGTGAATTAAATGTGTCGACGGAGCAATTTGAATTTGATTTAAATTATTACTATGGGAAGAAACAAATACAAGAAATATTATTTGTAAATTCAAAAATAAATATTTTTCCTAATGGAATTTTTACCGATCTTATTAATTTAAAATATATTGAAATGGTAAATTGTGAACTATTTCATTTAAAAGAAAATGCTTTCAATAATGCTGGAAATCTGGAAACAATTGATTTGTCACAGAATAGCCTTTCGATAATTAGGAATAATTCATTTTCTGGAGCATCAAATTTAGAAATATTAAACTTAAGTAGTAACAAGATAGAGATAATTGAAGATAAAGCATTTGAATCTTTAACAAATTTGGCAATATTATATTTATGGAATAATAAAATAAAAATAATCAATAAAGAAATTATGTCGCCAATTTCAAATATTAAAATTTTCCATATTGGTGATAATAAATTAGAAGTTATTCAGGATATTTTTGTCAATAATGTTGTTTTGGAAGATTTAAATTTAAATTATAATAATATTAGTTATTTTGATACTGATCCAATAGAAAACATAACTACTATAAGTATTTCACATAATAATTTAAAACATATGGTTTTATATTCAAAAAATTCAAATATCAGTAATAATAAAATACAAATATTACATTTACATAAATCAGTTGAATCATTGGATGCTACGAATAATCTATTGTCTAATATTTTTATTAATGATCCTGAATCAATTTTAGAATTAATATTGACAAATAATACAATTACAAATCTTGAATTTCTTACAAAAATGAAAAATTTAATTAAATTAAATTTATCATTTAATAAAATTAAATTAAATTTAAAAACTTTTAATTTATTAGAAAATTTAAAAATATTAAATCTAAATTCATGTAGTTTGTCTTCAATATATAATGGTACATTTTCACAACAAATAAATCTAGAAGTTCTTGATTTATCCAATAACAATTTAATAAAAATTGATAATGGAACATTCACAAATCAAAAAAATCTTAAAATTCTTGATTTATCCTTTAATAAATTATTAATTTTAAATATGAATATTTTTACTACAAATATTCTAATTGAAAAAATTTTTATTGATGACAATAATTTAAATGAAATTTTATCCATTGATATAATAAAATCTTTATTAAAAAATTTAAATACTTTTGATATTAGCAAAAATAATTGGAATTGTACTTATTTAGCATTATTAATAAATAATTTTTATAATATAAAATTTAATACTAAGCATAAAAATATTACAACTGAAAGTCATATTTATGGTATAAATTGTATTGAAAATAATAATATTATTGAATCAAATGAATTAATTTCAAATCAATTAAATGATGATAATGAAAAATTAATAACTAACTTTTTTCAACCAATACCGCCTGTAGATGATGATGATTCTTATTCTACTAATATTTTTAAACCATTTAAATTTGATACATTTGTAAAGTCTAATATTATTAATTCATTTGATGATAATATGAAAAGTTCTGAGATTTCAAAACCATTTCAAATAAGTACAAACTTTAAATCAAACATTTTTCATAAATATGATCAAGATGACTTTATGAAAAATATTGAATATTCGAAACCAAATCAAGACAAAGAAAATTTAAATTTTGATTTTAAAACATTTATTTGTGTTCAAAATTTTTTCATTGGATTGTTAATTGTAATTTGTGTATTATTTACAATTCTTATTTGCATAAAAAAATCGTCTATTCCAAAATCCACTAAGAAAACTTTTTGTTAATTCAATTAATTATTTTTAATCTTGCTAAATTATTTCTTGTATAAAATAAAAGTGAAATACATAAATTTTAGTTTAGACTTTAGACTTAGAGTATAGTTTTGCATATATTTAAATAATTCATTGACGTCATTATTCAAGTAAACTCATATTAAATGACGCCAATCTTAAAATTTTTTAATTAAAATTTGGGGGGATTTTTATTCTGGTCTTCACATTTTATAGAAAGTTTATTGTTAAAATTTAGTTTAAAATAAATAATGTAGGGATTATGTTTATCTTCACGATTAAAATATTGTCAATATAAATAATTATCATTTCATTATAAAAAAAAAAAAATATAAATAATATTTTTATAAATTTATCTAATAAATGTATTTTGATATCCAATTATTTGTTTTCTTTTCTTTATTATATTTTTTTTTTTAAGATAAGGAAAAGTCTATAATATTCAATGAAATTGTGAATAAAATGGAATTTTATATCTATAAGTGATTCTTTATGATACTGTATTGATTCCAACAATCATAAGATGACTGATAGCATAGATATTTACTAAAGTCCAAAGCAAATGAATATTTATTGTCACATTTGTAGATAGAAAATATTTAAGAACTTTAAGATGAAACGCAATTGATCCAATTCAGAGTTTGAAACGTTATTCCATTTTATTTACTATGTCATTTGATTTATCAATCAGCATCCAAACTCATTATTTGTACTTTATTAATATTATGCGTAAATATATTTATGTACACAGTTTATTATTGGACCTAAGACAAATAAGTCTTGTTTTTTATAAAAGTTTATTGTTGTGAAAAGTGTAACAAAATGAAAATGTAATTATTTCTTTAATTGTGCGATTTAATGAACAAAGTTTAATTAATTTGAATGAAAAAAATAACAAAATTGTGTGGTTTACCCTATAAAATTTTCAAATAATTAAAAATTTAGAATTTCTAAAATAATTAAGTAATTTATATAATTATTTCAATGGAATGTAATTTTTAGTGTTGTCTGCCATAGAAATAAATATCAAAAATTTGAAAAGAAAACGCCATAACTTATATAGGATAAAAACCTTATAATTTCCATCAAAATAATAAATTTTCCCTTATAATTTCCATCAGAATAATTCTATATACAAAAAAATTTCCATTGTTTCACGATATCTTTTAGAATAAAGTTTTGTGTGTAAAAATGAAAATGAATCATTTATCATAACTTTGATAAAGACACAGAAAAATGATAAGTTTTATTAGATAATATTATTTATGTTTTGAATGCAAATTCTGTTGTTATTGTTGTGATCTCATATGAAAAAACAACAACAAAAGTTAAGATAAGAGAAAAAAATCGCGTTTGGTTTCTTTTTTCCATTTAATATTTTTCTGCGTTTTATTTCTTTATTTTTTAAATTAAAAAAAATTAATAATTATAGATTGAATTTAATATTTTATCTTGTTTATATTTGTTCTCCTACTGTTTTAAAATATTCTACGATATTATTTCTGTTTGCTCTTCTGATCTAGAACGAAAGTCGAGTAAAAATTTTATTCTATTTTTGCCTTGATTCTATAATGTAGGGTTAAATAGAATTTAACATTTTATGATTATGATGGTATCATGTTTTTCTTCGTTTGCTGATGATGATCTAGTATATATGTAGATTGTCATAACTGTCAAGTTATAACTAATTGCTAAAATTGAGTTAACGTTAATGAAGGTGACCATTAAAAGTATTTTGAAAAAAGGAAATTGCCCGAATTAACTTACCAATTTAAAAATTGATTAATTGACTTTATATTTAATATTTTATTTAATTAATTCATTTAATTATTTATTTTCTTTTGTTTCCTTTTCAGTGAAATATTATTAAAAATAATAATATTAATTTGGAATATAAATCAAATTAATTCGTTGACATGCCAATTAAGTCAAAATGCAAATGATTGTATATTGACAAATATAAATATGAAATTACCATTTGATTTAACAATAACTAGTTATTCAACTACTTTTAAATATGATTTAAAATTTATTAATTCAACAATGTTATATCTACCATCACGTATATTTTTAGGTTCGTATCGTTGGCGAACAGTAAATCTTACAAATTGTGGACTAAATTATATTATTAAAAATTCATTTGTAAGAGCATCAAATTTATATACAATTGATTTATCAAAAAATAATTTAACAATATTAGAAGATAATATATTTCTTGGTGCTGAATATTTAATGTCAATTAATTTAACTGATAATCATATTGAGACAATACAAAATAATGCATTTAAAACATTAACAAAATTAGAAACATTAATTTTAACAAATAATCAAATAAGAAAAATTAATTATGAAATTATGACAACAATTCAAATGATTAAAATTTTAAAATTAAATGGAAATAAATTGAATACAATACAAGATTATTTTATAAATAATTTTCAACTAACAGAACTTGATTTAAGTCAAAATGATATCAGTTTTTTTAATGTAACAACATTAAAACCATATAATTTTAATATTTCTAATAATAAATTAACAAATTTAATGTTACATAATACATTTACAATTAATGATTATATTATTGATAGTTCTAATAATCAATTATCAACTGTTAACAGTGAAAATTATGATAATATTATTGGTTTAATTTTAGAAAATAATAATATTGTTAATCTTGAATTTTTAAAAGATATCATAAATTTATTAGAATTAAATTTATCATATAATAAAATTAAATTAAATATTGAAACATTTTCATTATTAGAAAAATTAAAAATATTAAAATTACGTTCATGTAAATTGACAACATTAGTATATGGACAATTTTCACAACAAAAACAATTAGAAATTCTTGATATTTCTTATAATAATTTAAAAGTAATTGATTTACATATATTTACAACAAATATATTTATTAAAGAATTTTTTATAAATGGTAATAATTTAACAGAATTATCAATTGAAAATTTTAATTTTAAAAATTTAGAAATTATTGGTTTATCAGATAATAATTGGAATTGTAATTATTTAGCAAAATTAATGAAAAGTTTTAATAATGTAAAATTTAATACTGAAGATCATACACATGTTAGAAATGAAAGTAATATTGGTGGTATATTTTGTATTGATCAAAATAATAATAATACAATAATTGATAATAATAATAATGATCAAAAAAATGATAATCAAAACAATTTAATTAATGAATTAAATAATGTAAATAATGAATTAAAACTTGAATTAAATGAAATGAAAAAAAATTTTAGTTGGATATTAAATAATTTTGAATTACTTAAATTAAGTCAAGAGAAAACATTAGAAGTAATTTATCTTGAATCAAATACAAATCAATCAATTTTGAATAATGAATTAAATGAATTTAAAAATAATATAAGCTGGATAACAAATAATTTTGCACATAAAGAAAATACAATGGAAGTAAAATCAGCATCATTTTTTTCCAGTTCACAAGATCATTCCATTTCAACAAATATAATTTTAATATTAATTTTAATTACTGGCTTCTTACTATTAACCGTTAAAATAATTATATTTTATTATAAAAAAAGATTAGGATATTCACGAACAGCAGGAAATATTAATATGATTGATGATTTCCACATGTAATTTTTATTTTTACTTTTATTTTCATAATTATAATATGTAATAAATAATTAATAAGCTCAATATTCATAAATCTTGTACTTACAATATATAAATTTTGATAAATGAAGAAATTTTTAATATTAAGATTTATTGGAAGATAATTCAGAATTTTAATAATTTATAAGTTTATAGTTTACCTTGAGCATGAAAGAAGCTTTACCTGGTCAATTAACCTTGAATATAATTGCTATAATATTTCTATTATTTTTGAATTTATGAAACGCAACAATTTTAACCTTTCAATGTTTCATTAGTGCTTTATCATTAAATCAAAATAAGTTGAACTAAGCTAGGGATATTGTTATTTTGAACTGGAAATTTTCCTTATCTTTTCCTGAATTGACACGATTGTAACACATTATTATAGTTTATTTCATTTAATCATGAATAATTTATTTTAAAAGATTAACCTATATTTTGTAATCCTTGTTCATTTCTAATGTAGGTCAACTTATTTTGTTGTAGATTTTCGGTTTGAAACGATGAAAACTTTGGTTTGTTGGACATATTGTCAGTAAAAATAAAATCAAATATTGATTAAATTCTTGATTGGAAAATTGACTCCTCCATTAATCAAACCAAAAGAAAAGAAATAATATTTAAATAAATTCAAGAAAAAATATTTGTTATTAAGAATTTATTTACTATAATTTGTTATTACAAATTAAATTACATTTATATAATTTTGCTTTTTTATGTATTTTCATATGTAAACAATTTTTATTCATTAATTAATTAAAAAATAAAATAAAATAAATTGATAAGAAATTAAAAAAAAAAAATTTTAATTTAAATTAATTCATCACCAATTTCCTTGATTTTTTCTTTCCTTATTACTTGAGACACATTCTCTTATTTGTTGTACTAACCATTGAACCTTTATTTATTTAAAAGAAAAAAAAAATGTTAACAATAGAATAAAATTGTTTATAGAAAAAAAAAATAATTACACCATCTGCAAGTCCTTCGCCCGTTAATGCATTTGATGAACTTATATGCCATGGTTTATTATCTTTGATTTTTTCTAATCCTAAACCTTTAATAAGGGTGAAAAAAAGAACATAAAACTTAAAAATTTTTTTTACATTTAAAATAGTAGAAATCAGAACGAACCAGCAGCAATTTTAACACTTGATAATGCATCGACACAATCAATTTTATTAGCAAAAAATAATATAGGTACTTTACGAGATAAAATATCAGGATGTTGTAATAAAATATCCAGTTCATCTTTTACGACAACTACAACATAAAAAAATTATTACTTTTGATTTTAGAAAAAAAAAATGTAGAAAATATTTCTGTGACTTAATAAATATGTGTTGGTGTCTGTTGTGTTCATATTTGGATAAAGGATAACAAGTGTTTTTTTTTTCTACAACAGATTCAATCTTGAATTCAATAATCCAAAATTTAAAATATTAATTTTACATTTTTCTTCTGTTTTTAATTTTGAATAATTAAATATTTAGTCTTTGGAAGACGGTTTCAATGAAAAAGTAATAATCTGAACACGAATTGATTATTGTTAAAAAAAACCTAAAAATTTACATTTAATGTGAATTAAATAAAGGTAATAATAATCATTGTATTTTTTATAGTCTGCAATAAAATATCTTGAAATAATAATAAAAATATTAAATCAAATTTTATTACAATTTTTCACCGAAAATAAAATTATTAGATTTTTTTATCATTTGAAAATAAGAATGAAAGGAAAATTATGGATTCTTTCATTCTTCTTTAATTTATGATTTTCATAAATAGATATTTTTATCAAAATTTATTATTGAATTTAATGATCAATTTTTTTTTAGTGATCACAATAATTATTCTGTGCCTCCACATTAAAAAATATTCAATGAATTATTTTGTTTTATCAATATTTTGTATTACACAAGCGATTAATTATTATTGATTTAATTCCATTTATCAATATGATATAATTTGTCTATCATTAAATTACCTAAGCTAATTTTACAATTTTTTCAATTCAATTGATTTTACATTTTAACTTGAATAATTTTCACATTTTTGTTAAAAATTTGGAATTTTTTAATAAAAATTGAAAAAGCTTTGCGTTCTGAGTTAGGAAGAACAATAGTATTTTTATTGATTATTTCCAATATATATATATATATTTTTTTTTTTTTATTCATTCAAGACCACATTTTTATGAGTAAAGAAAAAAAAATACTTAATAAATCGAATGTCTTTATAACACTCCACTCTCTCTCAATTCATTAATTTTGATTCATGAAGTCGTTACGTTATCTAAATATATAAAAGTTAAATCAAAATAAATTTAATATTTATATTGACTTTCATAAGATTTTTGTTTTTTTTTTTCCTCCAAAAAACAAAATAATATTCAGTTTAAAATTGAAAAAAAAAATTGTTTTATGTGAGAAGAAACAGAAGACAATAAAATATCAAATAAAATTAAGCGTATGAATTTTTTTTCTTTGTCTACATAAAATATAACGACGAAGGCATAATTAATTTTTCTGAAAAGAAAAAAAAAATGATACTACGACGGTGAAATAATGAATGGGGAACAAAATATTTTACATTTTTCTTTCAATATGTAAAAATAATACTCGTATTTTCTTTAATCTTTATCATTGTTGGTATAATATTAACGAGAAAGTTCTTTGATCAATAATAAATACGTTTAATTATAGTCATTATTTTATCCATATAAATTCAATTGGATGTAAATTTGTTATTCTCTTCCTCTATAGATTAAATTTTTTTTTTGTAACTTTGAATCATTAGTACGGTTTTTATAAAAATTCCTTTGACACCATAAGTGAAAGAGTTTCATTCCGATTAAAACAAGTACTCGAATTTTATGAAAACCAGGAAGGTTAAATATAAAATTGTAAAGGTATTCAAGAGCTTAGTTAAAATAATTAAGAATATTATTTGCTAAAAATTTTTTAAAGAAAGTTTTCAGTTACATTATAGAGAAAGGGACGATTAACAAAATTATTATTGAACGATAAAAATCACATGAAAAACTTTTAATTTAGATAATTTCCATATGCATTGTACAGAGTTTAGTAAAAACTAATTAATTTGCACGCTATCAAATGAAGTTCAAATACAATAATTGTACTCTCAATAGTCATGATCCTTGTAGTACTGTAGTCTATTTATTTAATTCCCTTTTGAAATGTAAAGTTTAATTTTTCTTATAATTTTTCTCTATTGGCAACGACCTAAATTATTTTTATAAATAAAAATTTTTCCATATTTTTTATTGAAAACAAAAAATAGAAATTTTACCACAAAAACAAAATAATTAAATAAAAGTTAATTCAAAAAGAAAAAATTGAAAATTAAATTAAAGAATTTTTTACATGAAACATTAATTATTTTGTGGTATTTATTTGGGGGAAAACTTATTATTCTTATTAAACGAATGACGTTTAATCAATAGAAAGAAAAACCAATAAATTTATCAAAGTTTATTCATAAAGAATTACGACATATTGCGCAAAAGAAATTCTTTTGCCAAGAAAAATAAAAACAGTTAAGTTAAGTTATTCAATTTTAATCGTAAGAAAGAAAAAAATATAGAAACAAAAACTAAAAGAAAATAATTTAAGGAAAAGAAATAGAATTGATTTACAACAAACCTAATCTCATACGATCACTTGAATCAATTACAAAAACAATTCCTTGACATGTTTTAAAATGATGTTCCCATAAACTTCGATATCTTCCAGCACCAGACATATCGAAGGCTGTAAAAAATACTCCTTGATCTATTTTGTTATTTTTGTAATAGAACAAAATGATAAAGACGACATTTTTCATATGAAAAAGAAGAAAAAAAAAGGATTTAGAATTTTGTCAAATACAAAAGTTATTGTAAATTATCGGTTACGTACTCTGAAATTTTTCAATACTAAAACCAACTGTTGGTACAGTTATTGTACTCTTTTCATCTGGATTTTTAAAATGATTTACAATTGTTGATTTGCCACTATTATTTAATCCAACAACTAAAATATTTATTTGTTCTTTTTTTAATTTTAAAATTATTGCTAATTTATCAAATAAACCCATTTTTAATTTTATTCTTTATTATTTAAACAGCAAACTAATTAGAAATAAATATATTTCAATTAAAATGAAAATGTTTATAGGTGAAACTGATGATAAACTGATTAGAATTTATGCGGTTTAACTATTGATAAATGATGCGGATTAATGATTGCACATTTTATATTTATTTTTCCTTTAATTGATATTTTTTTAGTTTATTTTCATTTATAGAAAAATATTTAATCGATTGAAAATATAAAACACATAAAAAGGAAAGAAAAAAGAAGGTCACAATAATTTATTATTTTTTAACCTCATTGTTTTATTTTTTTTTGTTTTTATTTTTAATTCACAACTTTTATTTAATAAAGCCAACTACTGAAATGCATTACACTTTTAGTTATTAGTTAATTCGTTAATGTAATTATATAAAATTCTGAATCCTTTTCTTTTTTAATTGATAAACAAATTATTCAGTTTTATAATTACATAAATAAAGTCAACGTATACCTAATTCTTCTAAAACAAACGAGTAGTTTACAATAAAAGAATAGAAATTTTAATTCATTGTACAACTACTGACTTCCAGATCGTTCAACAAACTAAAATTAACAAAAAAAATATATAAAAAATGTTCTTGTTTTGTTTGGTTACAAAACACAAAAAAAAAAAACACACACACACAGAAAAATCGATATTCATACAGACGGTCTTTATTTTTTTGTTCAACACGAATTAGTTAAAAGGTAAATAAAATGATAGTTGGAGGGGATTTCTTAAAGGTATATTATTTGTGTATATTTATTTTTTTATTGTATAAAGTTATAAAAAAAAGGAGTAAAGAGGAAAAAGAAGAAGAAGTAATAGAGAAGGGATAATTAAAATGAAGTGAAATTTGAGTATTATATTTTACCTATGGAAAATATGTAAATTAGTAAGAACGTTAACCTCAAACAAAGATGTCTATGATAGGGGAGGTCAGTTCTTTTGGACAGAAATATATAAGTGTAAGTATTTATTTGAGAATTTATATAGAAAGGATTAAAGAAAAAATGTTCTATTTAATAAATAAAAGAAAATGGGAAAACAATATATTGTGAGTGAGAGAGAGAGAGGATAAGGGTGAAATTTCTATTAACTTTCAAATCAATTGCGACGTTGTTAACCTTGTATAATTTTTTCTTTTTATTATGTTTTGTTGTTTTCTATTTTTTCTTTTTTTTTTTCGTGATTTTTAAATAAACAAAATAAAAACAAAAAAAAAAACAATCGAAACCATGAAGGAAAATATTAAAAAGAATGACGACGTTGAGTCTACACTCGTGTGGTTTTGTACGCAATTTTAAAAAAAGACGATTTTTTTTTTACAAAAAAAAAAAACTTTCTCCAGAATTTTCTAAGAAATATTTATGACGAGACGAGTTAGATTATTTTTCTAAGAAATTATTTTGATCAACAAAAAAAAAAAATTTAAATAAAAAAAAAAAATGAGGGAAATGAAATTATTTTTACTTGAAAATTTCAAAACAAAACAAAAACAATTTTAAATTAAAATTGCGGTGAACGATCTTTGGTTTGTTTATGGGTTTCATTTCTTTATTTAAAAGAAAATAGAAGATGTAATTATATTTCTGATTAATTGATTGTGTTTTCTATATTTATATAAAAATTCATTAAATCAAATTCATTGTTATACCAGACAGACTAATCGTGTTTTATTTCAATTGTTGACAAATTCATTCATTTTTGGAATAAAGTCAACAATACATAAAATAAATTCTTTACACCCGGAAATAATTTTCATACGTTGTTTGTTGAACCTTTTTAGAAAGCATTTTTACTTTTGAACATTATTTTCTAAAAAGGAAAGAAAAACAATAAACTTTTGAGATAAGAACACAAGACGTGAATTATGCTTATCGTTATTAAACATTTAAAAATTCAACAAATAATCCCTGTAATTGAAATGAAAATTTCCTCTAACTAAAGCCAAAATTTAATTTAATTTAAACATATTTTAGCTTTTTTTTAATTGTCTGTTTGATTTTTCTAGAAAAATCATGTAAATCCTAAAAGACAAAATGTAAAAGAATTCTTTTAATTTTATTAAAATTTCTGAATTAAATCAAATAAAATTAGCGAATTTAAAGGAAAATATTTTTTCACATTTTATTATTAATTTAATTATTTCGTCATTCCGTCATTTAATTTCATTTATTATAATTTTTTTTTTTTTATTTAAAAATTATAAAAATCAAAATGTTCTAAAATTGAACAAAAGATAAAATAAAATGAAATTTTATTTTCTTTGTTGGCGAAAATTTTTAGACTTTTTTTTTATTTGTCAAATTTAATAATAGAAAATTTGATTAGAAGAAACCTAAAAGAAAAATGTTTAATTTATCATATCACTGATTTAATTCATAATTGAATAAATTGAATTTTATTGAATGAAAAGGAATTAAATTCCTTTTTTAATTCTTAAGAAATTATTATAAAAAAATAAATATTAATTAAATTAAATTGATAGAAAATTTTATTTATAAATTAATCTAATCTGATGAATAAACATTTATTGAATAGAAATTATACCGTAGAATATTTTAGTTTGATAAAAGCAACAATAACAATATTCTGAAATTAGAAATAAAAATAAAATACAAACCTGCACCTTTTTTTTTTTCTTTTTTCATATAACGATAACCTTTAAAAATTTGTCATGTCTTGAGGTCACAATCAATCGTCTCTTTTCTTTTCTTTTTTCCTTTTCCTTTTCCATTTCTTGTTTTTTTTTTTTTTTTTTATTTGAATCGAATTTATTTTCATTCTATTTTAAGTTTTTTAGTTTAGAAACTTTTTCTTTTTTATTTCTATTTATGAAGAAAAAAAGATATTTATAAAAACGTGCTTTTTTCTTGTTGTTGCTACTTTTTCCTTCGAATTTCTTCATATAAAAAAAAAAGTCTCAAATGAATAAACTCATTTCAGGTATATTCAGTTTTTTATCTGTATAATTTTCTGTCAAATTACAAATACTATTTTGATTTTTTGATAAAAAAAATTTTATGACATTTATAAATTCTAGTTAAAATATTTTTGTTCTACATATTCGACATTTATATTTTTTGCACGTTGTATACTTTTCTTTACTGTTGAATAATATCGAAGAAATATTGACAATATAATTTTTTTTTTGTTTATTATTAAATGAAATTCAATAGATAAAAAAATGTTTGTGTTGTTATTTT
Organism: Pedicia rivosa; assembly: GCA_963082725.1. Classification (NCBI taxonomy): domain Eukaryota; kingdom Metazoa; phylum Arthropoda; class Insecta; order Diptera; family Pediciidae; genus Pedicia; species Pedicia rivosa. Next base: position 5,987,439 of record OY720152.1, read on the forward strand.
AAAGGTTGAATTATAATTTATGTGAAATAATACTGACTTTGATATAATATGCGATATTAATATAAATATTTATTTAATAAATAAATAACCTCCTCATAATATATAATTAATTATTTGTTATTAAAATTTTATCTTAAAATAAAATTGTTGACGCTTTTCGTTTTTCTCTTTTTTCTTTTTTTGGTTGTAAAATACACAACATGAAAAGTATTAGTGAATATAAAATTCTTGAATTTATCATTAATCAAATGATGAAGAGGAAGTAGAAGTAGAAGAAAAAGAAGGTTGAAATATAAAATTGAAATTATGTTTAAAATAAAATCTTGTCTTAGGTTTCCATTCAACTTGAAAATTAATTGAAATTTATTTAATAAATTTCATAATAATAAAACAAAGAAATTAAGTTCAAAGGTCAAAGGTCTTTGTCCCAATTAATTTCGATTTCGTTTATTTATGCGTTTTTTTTTCGTTATTTGTTCTACCGACTTAAAAAATTAAACGGATGAAAAAAAGCAGCATGATGTGGTATACAAAAAAAAAATTTAAATATCTTTTACAATCGCGTTTAAATATTCTGTTCTAACGTCATATAATAAAAGTGAATTATACATTCATTGTCGCAGTATCATCTATGAATAGATGAAGTATAAGAACTTTTACGGAGAAAAAAAATTCATTTTCTTTTAAAATGAAACTATATAAAATCATAATCATTTAACTTTATTACAATAATCTCTTTTTATGAATTTGAATACAAGGCGTCTCCACCGAAAATCCCCCTCACAAAAAAAAAAACAGTTTTCTAAAGCATATTGTACTTTTTTTTTTTTATTCAAAAACTCATCCTTTGTAATTTTAATTTATTCAAAATATAACCTAAATTCTTCGTTATACTTCACTATACATTTTCTTACATATTCTCTTTATTAAAAAAAAATCTGTTTTTATTTAAAATCACAAACTATAAACTCAATCTTTAAATTTAATTTTCATCTTTTTTTTGTTGTTGTATTTCTCGCGTCATGGCGGGAAAATAATCGAAATATGAATTGCGTCATGTAAATTTAATGAAATTTAATTCCATTATTTTTGAGATGAAATTCATTAAATTTTCTTCTAAATGTTAGCATTAATTTATTATTTGTATTGAATGTAACCTTATGTTCCACAATAATTAATAAATAATAACAATTGATTAAATAATATTATGAAAATTGAAACTTTAAATAAAACGTTATGATTATTTTTTATTATTAATTATAGGAGTACGATATAGTGTGAACATAAATCATAAGCACTATGTTTGTTTTTTTTTCATTATAAATTATAGTGATTAAATTTAACCTCAAATAAAGATAGAAAAATAAAAAGACAACAAAAAATATTGTATAAAACTTAAATTCATTTAAATTCAATTCGTTCATTTATTTTTGTAAATTTAAAAGGAAAAAGCAAAATAGAAAAAAAAAGCTGTACAAAATTGTACAACAATGTAATTATTATTGAATAAATATTTTATTTCATGTTTAAAATAACATTCAGAGAGTTGAAGGTCTGTGTTATATTTTTTTGTTTTTTTTTATAAATATATAGATTTTTTTTTTTAGATTGCATTTATCCAGGTGTGTGAAATTTCAGAATTTCCCATATGCTGGCAAAACTACAAAAAAAAAATACCAGAAATTATTATTAATGTAAAAATGGATTATTTCCTCTAAATTTCCAGGTGATGGAATTTTGATAAATGATAAAGATATTTATTGTGTAATCACCAAATAGAATTACACGAAATGAAAATTAAATGAAAATTTCTATAAGAAGATTATAAATTTTTGTTTTTTCCTAACTAAAAATTGTTTTAAAAGTAGAACAAAAAATGTTGTTTCGTTAGTTCAGTGAAAAGAAAAAGGCGAGAGATTTTCACTTTATAATTAATTAATCATATTAGTGATTTAATGGATTTCTTTTTGACATTAAATTACATATAAAAAGCATATGTGTGTCTTATACATTTAATCCCGTTTTTTTAACGCCACTAAGTTCTCGTATAAATGACATTTTTTTTTTTTAAATAGAAAATTTATGTTTCTTCTTTCTTTTGAATTTTCTAGGTCAATGTTTTTTCTCTTGGTTCTCTTTTTTTTATTTTCTTAAATAATTTATTGATTAGAATAAAAAGTTCATAAATTATAAATAAAGAAATCGTTTTATTCATTTTATAAACTATACAAATAAAATTCAATTCAATGTCATGTCACACGTCATACGTCACATCCATCCAAATCATTTTAATATTTAAATAAATTTAATAGATAAAATTTTATAATTTGCCAATTTCTATTTTATTTATTTAAAAGTTTTTTTTTTTTAAACATTAATGAAATAATATTCATGCAGAATAAAATCAATATCTGTGCAAAAAAATTTCTATACAAAATTTATAGAGAATTTCGTTCAATATATAAAGACGGTTGAATGACGGTGTAAATACTAAGAAAATTGGAATGATGAGAACTTTAAATCGGTAACTTTAATCTTTAATCTTTAAATAACTAATTAATATTAATACCTTAAATAAAATTTCTATTTCTACACCAATATTCACAATCGTTTAATTAATGTATAATTTTAAAGGTTATTATTCTTAGATTTTGTGAATTTATATAAATTCTACTTATTTATTGAACTTTATTTTATAATGTATAGAAAATTAAATTAAAAGTTAATGAATCCACAAATTATACATACAAATGAATTCATGTAATTATCACTAAACAGTTGAAGTAAAATACGTAATAGACAATAGACAGAGAATAAATACAAAATAACCACAATTAAAATGAGTTCAAATATTATGAATAATTATTTTCATAAAATGAAACAATAATTATTCAACAGTGAAATAATTATTTCTTTAATTATTCATGAAAATAAACTAAAAAATAAATGTTCATGGTAAATATTAGGATTTTATTTTTTGGTACACTTTCAGATAATCAAAAAATAGACAATGAAATTGAATTATTAAGTTTATTTTTGTTTATTCTATTTGTGATTTTTCTTTTTGTTTTTATTTGTTTTTCTAATTAATTAATAATTTAGTTATTATTAAATTGTGACTAGACGTAATTTATTGATTATATTTTTATTAACATAATCAACTATATATTTTCTTTCAACGACATTCTCAATAACTCACATTTAGAATATACTCTAGGAATAATTTATGGTGAAAAAATCTTCCATTATCATCATGATACATTATTAATTCAATTCCCTATAGTGAAATTTTTTAAAAACAAGTAAAAAAAAAAATATAATTAAATATTAACTTAAAAGTTACACTGACAAATTATTCTTTATAATTATCAACACAATTTTAATTTACATTATAAATTTTCTCTGCAATTTGACTCTAAGAATTACGTCATACTAATAAAAATAATTGTTTGTGCTCTAAAGACGATCCAACTAAAAAAAATTTAATTTCGTTAATAATAATTCAATTTGAAAGAAAAATTAAAATTGTTTCGAAATAATAGTTTTTTATTTAAAAACATTTTTCATGAAAATCCATAAAATTTCTAACAAATAACTAAAAAATTATTACGTTATTACAAGACTGTTTGAATTTTCTTTAGAATCATATAATTACCTTATCGTTTTTTTTTTTTTGATTTTATTAAATTTCCCTTATTTTCTAAGAGAATTTTCCTTTTTAAAGTAAATTCTTATAAAATCTTGAAATTTAAAAGATTTTCGTTAAAACCTTTATTAAATGTGACAAGAATAATATCTTACGTTTTTTTTGTTCAATTCTTAACACAAACACTGTCCTTTGTCTGTGTGCTTTTTGTTACATTGGTTCAGTTTTTTCATTTTAATCGAAAATGAAGTTCAATGTTATATTTTATTGACAAAAACGAGAAATGACAAATGCGAGAATATTAGAAAATTTAGATTAATTGTTTAATTGATTTTTAAGAAATGCTGTAAAATATTCTTAATGTACAAATCTTAAAGTAACCTATTATGGTTTATTAAAAATGATAATAAAAATGTATAGAATGACGTAGAGTAGGGCCAACAATTTTAAATGGTAACAACATTTATGTTTGCTTCTGTTTGGAACAGATAAATTATTGTAAAATATTATGCAAGAAAAAATTTTTTTAAAAAAGAAAAATCACAATAATTTGTTGTTGTTTTTCCTTTTCTTCTTTTATTTTTTGTTGATAGCCAAAATTAAAACATAAATTTTTATTATTTTGTTCATTTTTAGAAGAAGACAAAATAAAAAAATTCGTTAAGAGAAAATAAACATCAGAGTTTTTAATGAAAATATCGCTCAAAAAAAAAAATATTAATTAGAAAAAAGTTGTTCTTGTCTTTTTATATTTTTTATATGTCAACCGAAAATAATAACAAACAACAATCAACAAAAATAAAGAAATATTAACAAGAATTTTGTCTTGTTAAAAAAATGTTTTCAACAAATTGTGAATTAAATAAATTTGATTGAAAGAAAATATTATTCTACCTAACTTTAATTAGTTTTTTTTTTATATGAAGCTCAACGTAAATTATTTATTAATTAAATTGGTTTTTTAATTTTCTATGAATACTTACACTTCATTATATTAACCAATGAATGGATTATCATTTTATAGTTAAATTATAAATTCTACAAAAAAGAAAAAAAAATTGTAGAAAAACTTTAATGATTTTTTTTTTTCATTTCCGTTGTTTCTTCCATTTTTCTTCTTTCTTCAATAATGAAAAAAAAAGTTAATATTCTTCTTCTTCTCCATCATAAAATGCAAATTAAATTGTTTGTTAAACAAAAATGTAAACATTTTTCTTTTTCTTCTTATTTTACAACAACAACAACAACAACAACAATAACAACAACAAAACGAATAATGAAAAAGAATAAAGGACGAAGTTAAAAAGCTTCACCTAAACTTACTTAAACGTCTTTCTTTTTTTTTTTTAAATTATTCTCTACATTTTAATTGAAATAAAAACAAACAACAAGTGTACACACACCCGCACATCTACACAAATAAACTTATAATTTTGTCTTTTCTTCGAAAGAATTTATATGAAGTTGAAATCTAAACATTTAGATATTATTCGGTTGTTGTTCGCCTACGGTGAAACAACAATTTCCTCACTTTAAAAATTTTTCTCATCTACAACTGAAATTGTTAGAGGGAACTTTGGACATAATTTAGATGTTTGGAAGTACAAATCTTTCTATTTATTCCGTTGATTAATAAATTATATGTAATATTTGATAATTTTACTTACTGATTCAAAAAATGTAATCAATAATTAATCAAATGAAAAATCAGGAATCCATGAATCTATTGATTGATACAGATTCAATAGACTTTATCTAACTTTTTTCAGTTGGTACATTGTAAAATTCGATTATTCTTTAATTTTTAATTCTAAACCATAAAGAATATTTTCAGAAACAAAAGGAAACACATCAACAATATTATTCCACTTAATTTAGTATTAATTACCAAAAATTTCTATTTGGAAAGTTTAAAGGTTGCAATTAAATATTTAAAAACTTTTCCATACGACACGAACTAATTATTAAATTTTTCTTTATAAATTTTCTATTGATGATTGAACTTAATTGAAATTAAGATATTTTTTCGATGATTAATAAATAAAGTAAATTATTGGAATTTTCAATGTCACTGAAAAGCAGACAACAATAATAATTGATTTTTGTTGAAAATTTAATTTACAAAAAAAAAAAGATAGTTGAGTGAAAATATAAAATGTGAAATTTTATTCATAAAGACAATATGTGAATTTTAATTGTGTTTTGTTTGATTAAAGTGAAATACGAAATTGAAAGAAAATGGTAAAAAAGAAAAATATTGAAATTATGTGAAATTCTAGAACTCAAGGAAAATAATTCTCATAAATGTGAATAAAATTTCCTTATAAAGAAATCTATTATTGTACATATTTTCTATTAAACAATTTGCAATTGGATAACAATATTGTATATTATTTGTAAATGTAATTGTAGAATTCAACAGAAATTTTCCAATATGAAAATGTAATTAAATTGATTTCATTGTAATTTTACACCTTTAATCTTATCTCATGTAAATTCTATATTAAATTTCTCTCATGAGATAATTTAAAGAAGACATTTTATAATCTGTTATTATATATAGATAATCAGATTTGTTTAATAATGTAATACGATTATCTTATATATAAATTGTCTAATGTCTAATACAAAACAGTTCAAAATAATTTCCTATAATTTTATTATCACATATATTGTCGTGTTAATTTTAATATGAATTCATATGTGGCATATATTTAATAATAATTTTATGTAATGAAAAACATAAAATATATTCAAATTAATTATTGTATTTTTACTATATAAATATTATTTTTTTAACTTAGAAAATCTACAGAATAAATGCAAAATTTCATTGAAAATAATTGTATTGTACATCAACGAATTTCAGAATTGCTTATAGCTATTTAAACAGGAGGGGATTCTGAATTTTTTTTTGAAATACAATTTATAGGGCCCCAGATATGCATGCCGATGTAATAAAAAATAATTTTTTTAAGTTAATTTAAGTTAGTTTTTAAGTTAATTTAAGGCATGCATATCTGGGGCCCTATAAATTGGATTTCAAAAAAAATTTCAGAATTGCTTATAGCTATTTAAACAGGAGGGGATTCTGAAATTTTTTTTGAAATCCAACTTATAGGGCCCCAGATATGCATGCCGATGTAATAAAAAATAATTTTTTTAAGTTAATTTAAGTTAGTTTTTAAGTTAATTTAAGGCATGCATATCTGGGGCCCTATAAATTGGATTTCAAAAAAAATTTCAGAATGGCTTATAGCTATTTAAACAGGAGGGGATTCTGAAATTTTTTTTGAAATCCAATTTATAGGGCCCCAGATATGCATGCCGATGTAATAAAAAATAATTTTTTTAAGTTAATTTAAGTTAGTTTTTAAGTTAATTTAAGGCATGCATATCTGGGGCCCTATAAATTGGATTTCAAAAAAAATTTCAGAATTGCTATAGCAATTTAAACAGGAGGGGATTCTTAAATGTTTTTTGAAATCCAACTTATAGGGCCCTAGATATGCATGCCGATGTAATAAAAAATAATTTTTTTTAAGTAAATTTAAGTTAGTTTTTAAGTTAATTTAAGGCATGCATATCTGGGGCCCTATAAGTTGGATTTCAAAAAAAATTTCAGAATTGCTTATAGCTATTTAAACAGGAGGGGACTCTGAAATTTTTTTTGAAATCCAATTTATAGGGCCCCAGATATGCATGCCGATGTAAAAAAAAATAATTTTTTTAAGTTAATTTAAGTTAGTTTTAAGTTAATTTAAGGCATGCATATCTGGGGCCCTATAAATTGGATTTCAAAAAAAATTTCAGAATGGCTTATAGCTATTTAAACAGGAGGGGATTCTAAAATTTTTTTTGAAATCCAATTTATAGGGCCCCAGATATGCATGCCGATGTAATAAAAAATAATTTTTTTAAGTTAATTTAAGTTAGTTTTTAAGTTAATTTAAGGCATGCATATCTGGGGCCCTATAAATTGGATTTCAAAAAAATTTCAGAATTGCTATAGCTATTTAAACAGGAGGGGATTCTTAAATGTTTTTTGAAATCCAACTTATAGGGCCCTAGATATGCATGCCGATGTAATAAAAAATAATTTTTTTTAAGTTAATTTAAGTTACTTTTTAAGTTAATTTAAGGCATGCATATCTGGGGCCCTATAAGTTGGATTTCAAAAAAAATTTCAGATATGCTTATAAGTTTTTAAACAGGAGGGGATTCTGAAATTTTTTTTGAAATCCAATTTATAGGGCCCTAGATATGCATGCCGATGTAATAAAAAATAATTTTTTTAAGTTAATTTAAGTTAGTTTTTAAGTTAATTTAAGGCATGCATATCTGGGGCCCTATAAATTGGATTTCAAAAAAAATTTCAGAATTGCTTATAGCTATTTAAACAGGAGGGGATTCTTAAATTTTTTTTGAAATCCAACTTATAGGGCCCTAGATATTCATGCCGATGTAATAAAAAATAATTTTTTTAAGTTAATTTAAGTTAGTTTTTAAGTTAATTTAAGGCATGCATATCTGGGGCCCTATAAATTGGATTTCAAAAAAAATTTCAGAATTGCTTATAGCTATTTAAACAGGAGGAGATTCTGAAATTTTTTTTGAAATCCAACTTATAGCGCCCCAGATATGCATGCCGATGTCATAAAAAATAATTTTTTTAAGTTAATTTAAGTTAGTTTTTAAGTTAATTTAAGGCATGCATATCTGGGGCCCTATTAATTGGATTTCAAAAAAAATTTCAGAATTGCTTATAGCTAATTTAAACAGGAGGGGATTCTTAAATTTTTTTTGAAATCCAACTTATAGGGCCCTAGATATGCATGCCGATGTAATAAAAAATAATTTTTTTAAGTTAATTTAAGTTAGTTTTTAAGTTAATTTAAGGCATGCATATCTGGGGCCCTATAAGTTGGATTTCAAAAAAAATTTCAGAATTGCTTATAGCTATTTAAACAGGAGGGGATTCTGAAATTTTTTTTGAAATCCAATTTATAGGGCCCCAGATATGCATGCCGATGTAATAAAAAATAATTTTTTTAAGTTAATTTAAGTTAGTTTTTAAGTTAATTTAAGGCATGCATATCTGGGGCCCTATAAGTTGGATTTCAAAAAAAATTTCAGAATTGCTTATAGCTATCTAAACAGGAGGGGATTCTGAAATTTTTTTTGAAATCCAATTTATAGGGCCCCGATGTCATAAAAAATAATTTTTTTAAGTTAATTTAAGTTAGTTTTTAAGTTAATTTAAGGCATGCATATCTGGGGCCCTATAAGTGGGATTTCAAAAAAAAATTCAGAATTGCTTATAGCTATTTAAACAGGAGGGGATTCTGAAATTTTTTTTGAAATCCAATTTATAGGGCCCCAGATATGCATGCCGATGTAATAAAAAATAATTTTTTTAAGTTAATTTAAGTTAGTTTTTAAGTTAATTTAAGGCATGCATATCTGGGGCCCTATAAATTGGATTTCAAAAAAAAATTCAGAATTGCTTATAGCTATTTAAACAGGAGGGGATTCTGAAATTTTTTTTGAAATCCAATTTATGGGGCCCCAGATATGCATGCCGATGTAATAAAAAATAATTTTTTTAAGTTAATTTAAGTTAGTTTTTAAGTTAATTTAAGGCATGCATATCTGGGGCCCTATAAGTTGGATTTCAAAAAAAAATTCAGAATCCCCTCCTGTTTAAATAGCTATAAGCAATTCTGAATTTTTTTTTGAAATCCAATTTATAGGGCCCCAGATATGCATGCCTTAAATTAACTTAAAAACTAACTTAAATTAACTTAAAAAAATTATTTTTTATTACATCGGCATGCATATCTGGGGCCCTATAAATTGGATTTCAAAAAAAATTTCAGAATCCCCTCCTGTTTAAATAGCTATAAGCAATTCTGAATTTTTTTTTGAAATCCCACTTATAGGGCCCCAGATATGCATGCCTTAAATTAACTTAAAAACTAACTTAAATTAACTTAAAAAAATTATTTTTTATGACATCGGGGCCCTATAAATTGGATTTCAAAAAAAATTTCAGAATCCCCTCCTGTTTAGATAGCTATAAGCAATTCTGAAATTTTTTTTGAAATCCAACTTATAGGGCCCCAGATATGCATGCCTTAAATTAACTTAAAAACTAACTTAAATTAACTTAAAAAAATTATTTTTTATGACATCGGGGCCCTATAAATTGGATTTCAAAAAAAATTTCAGAATCCCCTCCTGTTTAAATAGCTATAAGCAATTCTGAAATTTTTTTTGAAATCCAACTTATAGGGCCCCAGATATGCATGCCTTAAATTAACTTAAAAACTAACTTAAATTAACTAAAAAAAATTATTTTTTATTACATCGGCATGCATATCTGGGGCCCTATAAATTGGATTTCAAAAAAAATTTCAGAATTGCTTATAGCTATTTAAACAGGAGGGGATTCTGAAATTTTTTTTGAAATCCAATTTATAGGGCCCCGATGTCATAAAAAATAATTTTTTTAAGTTAATTTAAGTTAGTTTTTAAGTTAATTTAAGGCATGCATATCTGGGGCCCTATAAGTGGGATTTCAAAAAAAAATTCAGAATTGCTTATAGCTATTTAAACAGGAGGGGATTCTGAAATTTTTTTTGAAATCCAATTTATAGGGCCCCAGATATGCATGCCGATGTAATAAAAAATAATTTTTTTAAGTTAATTTAAGTTAGTTTTTAAGTTAATTTAAGGCATGCATATCTAGGGCCCTATAAATTGGATTTCAAAAAAAAATTCAGAATTGCTTATAGCTATTTAAACAGGAGGGGATTCTGAAATTTTTTTTGAAATCCAATTTATAGGGCCCCGATGTCATAAAAAATAATTTTTTTAAGTTAATTTAAGTTAGTTTTTAAGTTAATTTAAGGCATGCATATCTGGGGCCCTATAAGTGGGATTTCAAAAAAAAATTCAGAATTGCTTATAGCTATTTAAACAGGAGGGGATTCTGAAATTTTTTTTGAAATCCAATTTATAGGGCCCCAGATATGCATGCCGATGTAATAAAAAATAATTTTTTTAAGTTAATTTAAGTTAGTTTTTAAGTTAATTTAAGGCATGCATATCTGGGGCCCTATAAGTTGGATTTCAAAAAAAATTTAAGAATTGCTTATAGCTATTTAAACAGGAGGGGATTCTGAATTTTTTTTTGAAATCCAATTTATAGGGCCCCAGATATGCATGCCGATGTAATAAAAAATAATTTTTTTAAGTTAATTTAAGTTAGTTTTTAAGTTAATTTAAGGCATGCATATCTGGGGCCCTATAAATTGGATTTCAAAAAAAATTTCAGAATTGCTTATAGCTATTTAAACAGGAGGGGATTCTGAATTTTTTTTTGAAATCCAACTTATAGGGCCCATGATATGCATGCCGATGTAATAAAAAATAATTTTTTTAAGTTAATTTAAGTTAGTTTTTAAGTTAATTTAAGGCATGCATATCTGGGGCCCTATAAATTGGATTTCAAAAAAAATTTCAGAATTGCTTATAGCTATTTAAACAGGAGGGGATTCTGAAATTTTTTTTGAAATCCAACTTATAGGGCCCATGATATGCATGCAGATGTAATAAAAAATAATTTTTTTAAGTTAATTTAAGTTAGTTTTTAAGTTAATTTAAGGCATGCATATCTGGGGCCCTATAAATTGGATTTCAAAAAAAATTTCAGAATTGCTTATAGCTTTTTAAACAGGAGGGGATTCTGAATTTTTTTTGAAATCCAACTTATAGGGCCCTAGATATGCATGCCGATGTAATAAAAAATAATTTTTTTAAGTTAATTTAAGTTAGTTTTTAAGTTAATTTAAGGCATGCATATCTAGGGCCCTATAAATTGGATTTCAAAAAAAAATTCAGAATTGCTTATAGCTATTTAAACAGGAGGGGATTCTGAAATTTTTTTTGAAATCCAATTTATAGGGCCCCGATGTCATAAAAAATAATTTTTTTAAGTTAATTTAAGTTAGTTTTTAAGTTAATTTAAGGCATGCATATCTGGGGCCCTATAAGTGGGATTTCAAAAAAAAATTCAGAATTGCTTATAGCTATTTAAACAGGAGGGGATTCTGAAATTTTTTTTGAAATCCAATTTATAGGGCCCCAGATATGCATGCCGATGTAATAAAAAATAATTTTTTTAAGTTAATTTAAGTTAGTTTTTAAGTTAATTTAAGGCATGCATATCTGGGGCCCTATAAATTGGATTTCAAAAAAAAATCCAGAATTGCTTATAGCTATTTAAACAGGAGGGGATTCTGAAATTTTTTTTGAAATCCAATTTATGGGGCCCCAGATATGCATGCCGATGTAATAAAAAATAATTTTTTTAAGTTAATTTAAGTTAGTTTTTAAGTTAATTTAAGGCATGCATATCTGGGGCCCTATAAGTTGGATTTCAAAAAAAATTTAAGAATTGCTTATAGCTATTTAAACAGGAGGGGATTCTGAATTTTTTTTTGAAATCCAATTTATAGGGCCCCAGATATGCATGCCGATGTAATAAAAAATAATTTTTTTAAGTTAATTTAAGTTAGTTTTTAAGTTAATTTAAGGCATGCATATCTGGGGCCCTATAAATTGGATTTCAAAAAAAATTTCAGAATTGCTTATAGCTATTTAAACAGGAGGGGATTCTGAATTTTTTTTTGAAATCCAACTTATAGGGCCCATGATATGCATGCCGATGTAATAAAAAATAATTTTTTTAAGTTAATTTAAGTTAGTTTTTAAGTTAATTTAAGGCATGCATATCTGGGGCCCTATAAATTGGATTTCAAAAAAAATTTCAGAATTGCTTATAGCTATTTAAACAGGAGGGGATTCTGAAATTTTTTTTGAAATCCAATTTATAGGGCCCTAGATATGCATGCCGATGTAATAAAAAATAAATTTTTTAAGTTAATTTAGGTTAGTTTTTAAGTTAATTTAAGGCATGCATATCTGGGGCCCTATAAGTTGGATTTCAAAAAAAATTTCAGATATGCTTATAGCTATTTAAACAGGAGGGGATTCTGAAATGTTTTTTTAAATCCAACTAATAGGGCCCCAGATATGCATGCCGATGTAATAAAAAATAATTTTTTTAAGTTAATTTATGTTAGTTTTTAAGTTAATTTAAGGCATGCATATCTGGGGCGCTATAAATTGGATTTCAAAAAAAAATTCAGAATTGCTTATAGCTATTTAAACAGGAGGGGATTCTAAATTTTTTTTTTGAAATCCAATTTATAGGGCCCCAGATATGCATGCCGATGTAATAAAAAATAATTTTTTTAAGTTAATTTAAGTTAGTTTTTAAGTTAATTTAAGGCATGCATATCTGGGGCCCTATAAGTTGGATTTCAAAAAAAATTTCAGAATTGCTTATAGCTATTTAAACAGGATGGGATTCTAAAATATTTTTTGAAATCCAATTTATAGGGTTAGTTTTTATTACATCGGCATGCATATGGGCCCTATAAGTTGGATTTCAAAAAAAAATTCAGAATTGCTTATAGCTATTTAAACAGGAGGAGATTTTTAAATTTTTTTTGATATCCAATTTATAGGGCCCCAGATATGCATGCCGATGTAATAAAAAATAATTTTTTTAAGTTAATTTAAGTTAGTTTTTAAGTTAATTTAAGGCATGCATATCTGGGGCCCTATAAATTGGATTTCAAAAAAAATTTCAGAATTGCTTATAGCTATTTAAACAGGAGGGGATTCTGAAATTTTTTTTGAAATCCAATTTATAGGGCCCCAGATATGCATGCCGATGTAATAAAAAATAATTTTTTTAAGTTAATTTAAGTTAGTTTTTAAGTTAATTTAAGGCATGCATATCTGGGGCCCTATAAGTTGGATTTCAAAAAAAATTTCAGAATTGCTTATAGCTATTTAAACAGGAGGGGATTCCAAAATTTTTTTTTGAAATCCAATTTATAGGGCCCCAGATATGCATGCCGATGTAATAAAAAATAATTTTTTTAAGTTAATTTAAGTTAGTTTTTAAGTTAATTTAAGGCATGCATATCTGGGGCCCTATAAATTGGATTTCAAAAAAAAATTCAGAATTGCTTATAGCTATTTAAACAGGAAGGGATTCTGAAATTTTTTTTGAAATCCAACTTATAGGGCCCCAGATATGCATGCCGATGTAATAAAAAATAATTTTTTTAAGTTAATTTAAGTTAGTTTTTAAGTTAATTTAAGGCATGCATATCTGGGGCCCTATAAGTTGGATTTCAAAAAAATTTCAGAATTGCTTATAGCTATTTAAACAGGAGGGGATTCTGAAATTTTTTTTGAAATCCAATTTATAGGGCCCCAGATATGCATGCCGATGTAATAAAAAATAATTTTTTTTAGTTAATTTAAGTTAGTTTTTAAGTTAATTTAAGGCATGCATATCTGGGGCCCTATAAGTTGGATTTCAAAAAAAATTTCAGAATTGCTTATAGCTATTTAAACAGGAGGGGACTCTGAAATTTTTTTTGAAATCCAATTTATAGGGCCCCAGATATGCATGCCGATGTAAAAAAAAATAATTTTTTTAAGTTAATTTAAGTTAGTTTTAAGTTAATTTAAGGCATGCATATCTGGGGCCCTATAAATGGGATTTCAAAAAAAATTTCAGAATGGCTTATAGCTATTTAAACAGGAGGAGATTTTTAAATTTTTTTTGATATCCAATTTATAGGGCCCCAGATATGCATGCCGATGTAATAAAAAATAATTTTTTTAAGTTATTTTAAGTTAGTTTTTAAGTTAATTTAAGGCATGCATATCTGGGGCCCTATAAGTGGGATTTCAAAAAAAAATTCAGAATTGCTTATAGCTATTTAAACAGGAAAGGATTCTGAAATTTTTTTTGAAATCCAATTTATAGGGCCCCAGATATGCATGCCGATGTAATAAAAAATAATTTTTTTAAGTTAATTTAAGTTAGTTTTTAAGTTAATTTAAGGCATGCATATCTGGGGCCCTATAAATTGGATTTCAAAAAAAAATTCAGAATTGCTTATAGCTATTTAAACAGGAGGGGATTCTGAAATTTTTTTTGAAATCCAATTTATGGGGCCCCAGATATGCATGCCGATGTAATAAAAAATAATTTTTTTAAGTTAATTTAAGTTAGTTTTTAAGTTAATTTAAGGCATGCATATCTGGGGCCCTATAAATTGGATTTCAAAAAAAACTTCAGAATTGCTTATAGCTATTTAAACAGGAGGGGATTCTGAATTTTTTTTTTAAATCCAATTTATAGGGCCCCAGATATGCATGCCGATGTAATAAAAAATAATTTTTTTAAGTTAATTTAAGTTAGTTTTTAAGTTAATTTAAGGCATGCATATCTGGGGCCCTATAAAATGGATTTCAAAAAAAATTTCAGAATTGCTTATAGCTATTTAAACAGGAGGGGATTCTGAATTTTTTTTTGAAATCCAACTTATAGGGCCCCAGATATGCATGCCGATGTAATAAAAAATAATTTTTTTAAGTTAATTTAAGTTAGTTTAATTTAAGGCATGCATATCGAAGGCCCTATATGTTGGATTTCAAAAAAAATTTCAGAATTGCTTATAGCTATTTAAACAGGAGGGGATTCTGAAATTTTTTTTTAAATCCAATTTATAGTTCCCCAGATATGCATGCCGATGTAATAAAAAATATTTTTTTTAAGTTAATTTAAGTTAGTTTTTAAGTTAATTTAAGGCATGCATATCGAAGGCCCTATAAATTGGATTTAAAAAAAAATTCAGAATTGCTCTTAGCTATTTAAACAGGAAGGGATTCTGAAATTTTTTTTGAAATCCAACTTATAGGGCCCCAGATATGCATGCCGATGTATTAAAAAAAAAAATGTAAGTTTTTATTACATCGGCATGCATATCGATGTAAAATTTAAAAAAAAAATTCAAAAGAATTTTTTCAAAAGGATTTTTATAAAAAATTATTATTTTAGTTTTGAAGGAGAAAAAACGTTAATTAAGAATTCATCAATGGTCACATTTTTGTAAATAAATTTTTCAATTTTTACTGAGAAAAAATAGTCGGACGGATTGAATGAATTAAAAAACGAAAAATTCATTATAAAAATTTTTTTTAATATTTTTACTGAGAATTTTTATTAATACAAATTTATTACAAAATCCCATTTACTCATAATTTGTACTTCCCTGTCAAATTGAAAAAAAAAATATGGAAAAGAAAATTATAGATTAGAAAATTGTTATTGAAAAATTTTTAACAATTTTTTTGCGTGAAAAAAAGAAATGAAAAAAAACCGAATTTTTGCCATTGACTAACAAAAGAATTGAATTTTTTTTTTATATATTACATTTTTTTTAACGTTTCTTATTTTCCATCAAAAAGGGCTAAAATATTTTTGAAATTCAATGAAAATATGTCGATGAGAAATTTTTTCTCTAAAAAAAAATCTTTTTCCATTTCTTTTATTATTATTTTCATAGAGAAATTAAATTATTATTATTATTTATTTATTTCCATATAATTTTATTCTATTTTACATTTAAGTAGTAGAGGTAGTAGGTAGTAGGTAGTAGCAACTAAAGGGAGTATATCCAATTGAAAATGTGTGATCGTAAAGTATACAATGGGTAGATTATATTTTATTATTTACCCAGATTACAAATAAAATATTATATTTTAAGTAAATCGAAAAGACGAAGAAGAAAATAAATCAATTTTTCCATAATACTTTCTTCTTCTTATTATTCTTTTTTTTTCGTTCGTAAAATGAAAAATAGAATAAATCAAAGTCAAGTTCAATTATTTGTTGATAGAAAACATAATAAAATATGCAGGATAATATTTTTGTATGTATGTATGTATTGAAAGTGACGTAATAATAAGTGAAAATTTACTTTAAGAAAAAAATGAAATGGTTTTCAAAAGGACGAATTGTGTAAAGAAGAAAAAAAAAATTGTGTTAAGAAAGGGAAAGATAAAGTTAACAAAAATTGAATTTAAAATTTTAAATCAATTTTGAAATTTCCTTCTACTTATTTTTTCTGGTCTTCTTCTTTTTCTTTATTAAAAAATAAAAAAATTGAAAAAAGATAAAAGTTTTTTTTGTGCAAAACAAAAGAAAAAAAAATGGAAGTAAAATAATAAAAAGGTGTTTGAACTTTATTCTTTGATCAAAATTTTAATCGTAAGACTTTTCTATTTTCACACGCACTTTAATAGGAGGTGCCAACGACCTCATTTTTGTAGAGAAATTTTTTAATAAATACAAAAAGATTTAAATTTAAATGAAATTGTTAAGAAATTGTTCAATTCTTTAAATTTTCAATTCCTAAATCAGTAATCAGTAATTAGTGAATTCAAGAAATAGAAAAGAAAAAAATCTTTATAAGATTTTATTCTTGTTCAAAGTGCGAAGAAAATAAATAAAAAATTAATAAACGAATCTTGTCATTTTTATATTTTATTCCTGTTGTTAGATTAGGATTGAGGAAAAAATTTCATTTGAACTAAAAATAAATTTAATAATCGTGTTATTAATCAACATTAATCAATTATTGAAATTATATTTGAACGAAATTTGATTGAATTTAAAAATATTATTGAAAAATAATGAAGAAAAATTGGGAAAGAAACAAAATATTTTGATTAAAACACGCACTGGAAAAAAAAATGGGAAAAATAAAATGAATTCAGTTTTGTTTTTCTGCCCCCCATTTTTATACTTTAATTGATTTTCAAATTCTTTCTAATTTCCTTTCTATAATTAATTTCAATTAATATTTTGTGCAGTTAAAATTATAAAGAATTTATGTTTGAATTTGAACGACGCATTTTCATCGACAAGCAATTTTATATTAGATAAGAAAATTTATTCTAAGAACAATAAGAATAATTCCATTCAAAATTTCTTAGTTTTTAGAGTTGGTCTGATTTTCCGTTCGATGACTAATAATAATAACAACCACTATACGAATTACTCAAAATTAATTTAAAACTTCTGAATAATAACCAAATGAAAAACATCAAGAGAAAATAAATTTCAAAACGAATTTCTTTAATTAAAATGAATTTATTTCAAATGACGTGGGTTTTTATAAAGAACATTTTGGTTTCAATACAATTTTGAAAAGGTTGTGAAATTAAATAAATTCAATAAAAAAATTATTTGAATATTCAATAAAATTATAACATTTTTTTTTTTTTCGTTTTTATTGGAAAATGAAAACTTTTCTTAATTATAATTAAAAAGTTTGTCATTTACAAAAATGAAAGTGGGAATATAATTTTTGGATTGTACCAAAACTCTAAGGTTGAAAAACAAATACATAGAAAAAGAAAACGCACATGTTGTGAGAGACGGGTACAGTAGGATCAAATAAAAGGGAGATAAATATTGGTTGACAAATTTCATTCATAAGAATTTTGTAAAAGAGAAAAATATATAAATAGAAGAGTCAAAATATAGAAGTAAATGTTAGATAAAGAAAACTCTCAGAAAATTATTTGTTATGACATTTTCCAAAATTTTACTATATTTCTCTTACTCTCTATCTCTCTCTTTCTTTCTGTTACAATATAAAAAGATAATCTTTTGAATTTACAATAAAAACAAACGAAAATTCAGTTTAGAAAATTTCAGTTAGATTCAGTTTATGTTTGTACGTTACGAAGGTAGGATGTGCTGAAATTATTTCTGTAAATTTGATTTTATATAAAAAATAGAAAATCATCTGGAATATTTCTGTTAACACAATTAACTTTGTGTTAAATATTAATTCAAACTAAAATAAAATAGAATAAATTTGATTGGAAACAAAAAGGAATTTGAATTGATTTCATTCGTATTTCTAAGCAATAAAAATTAATTGACAAAAACTATTAATTGGTAGAAAGATTGAACATCAATATTACCGTCTGGTTGTTTTGAAACTTTATATCAGATTAAAGGAATAATTTATTACGTTTTTCAATGAATTATCATTGTTATTTAATAGTTCCTGAAATATTTACATTATTTCTCAATTGAAACGAAATGAAAAGTTTTTTTTCTAAATTGTCGTCGTGAACAAAATTTAGAAATCATTTTCTGATTCATTTTGTTTTATAGCTTCTTCTAAATTCTTCTTCTTCCTCTTCTACTGTGAATAAACATAACAAATAAAATGATTAAAAAGTTCAGACTGAATCCAATAAAGATTTAGGGAAAATATACTACGACAAAATGAAATAATTTTAATAAAAAAAGAAAAATTTGTTGACATTTTTTTTTTTCCTGTTAAATAATAAGAAAAGCAAAAAGAGGGTGGGAAGAAATATTTCAGAAAACACGTGCTGAAAAATTTCACAATTTTTCTTTTTATGTTTTTATGCAAATAAAATGTGGAAAATGTGGAAAATACAAACACAAAACATAAAAAATAGGATTAATTGAAAATGTTAAAAAAATTTTTTTACGAAAAAAAGATAATATTAAATAATACAAAATATTTTCAATTCAGAGAAAAATAATTTTCTTCTCTTCAGTTTTTTTTTGTTTCTTTTTCCTTTTTTATTAAAAATTATTTTACATTTTCAAAGAAAAGTTTTTGTAAAATTTTTAATTCATCCTCATCAAAATATTATTTATTCTGTTTCATAAATTTCATCATTATCATTAAACAATTGGTCAACTTCTTCAATTCGTTAATTTTTAAATGATGTTATTTGATCATGTAGGGAAATGTCCAAAGTAAATGAAGACAACTTTTTATTTTGCTGTAATCGAAAATCTGTTGTGACGGCATTTTCAATGGATTTATCCAACCAAATTAATGTTTACAGAAAAAATATTTGCGAAATTATCCAATAAAAACACATATAAAGAAATGTTTGAAATTCTAAATAGTTACACGTAATATTGATTATTGATTTGTACTTAAAAAGAAGAAAGTTTACAACCAAAAAAAATCTTTATATATATATATATTTCTAAGTGGATGTTCGAAGGTAATTAAATCTGTCTGATGATAAGAAAAAATGTTTTTTTTGGCTACTAATTGCCGTCTCTGTAACAATTTTTCTATTCATTACATTTTCATTTTTCAAATTAGTTATTAAAGAGAGAAATTGAATCATCATCTACTTATAAATAATTGTCAAAAAATTATGATGTTAATTAATTAATCAGATATAATTATTTTATTAATGAATCGATACCAATAATAATTAGGAAAATAATCGAAAATTCAGCAAATAAATTATTTAATTGTCTCGACAGATTGAAGAAGAATAGACTGAAGAGTTGATGATTATAAGAAATGTGACTTATTGAAATTCATTATTAATTGAATTTTCAATAAATTCTTAGACGATTCATTTGTTAACTCCTTTTCTCCTTTTTCCAATAAAATATTCATACCTTCTCTTATTTTTTTCCTTATTTTCCTTTACATCTTTTTACATGAAAAAATTAAATATTCTTATTCATTTATTTGCTTCTTTCCCTCATCCCCCCCATCATTTATAATTCATATGAAAATATAAAAAGGAATGAAAGGAAGATCGAGATAGAAATATGGCATAAACCAACTTTTGAAAAATTTCCTGATTTATAAATAGAATTTCAACATATGTAGACGTGAATGGTAATCAATGTTTATGTGAATTAGAAGTAATTAATAATTTCATGCTAATTTAAAGTTTGTGTAGAATAATAAAAATAGAAAATCCCATAAAATAAACAAAATTAAAATTTGTTGATTGTCACATAAATTCTTTTTAATTATTTGTACCCATCTATTTATGAGTATTATTTTGATTCTGGTTAAACACACGTTCATAATATCGGATTATTATTTATTAATTAATAACAATGATTGCATTTAATTCAATATTGAAAATATTCAAAATATAAAATATTTGTTTGTGATTTCATGATTTATTTTTATGATTTTTGGCTAAGCTACAAATAAATCAAAACCAAAAATAACAACAAACACAAGAAAAAAATGTTTAATAACTAATTCATAATTTATGGTTTTTTTTTTTCCTCTATAATTAAAAAATTATCAATGAAATGTGAAAATATTTTCAAACAACAAAAGATTTTCGTATATGAAAACCATTTGAAATTTTTAATAAAACTTTCATATATTTTATGAAGTGATTTTGTGTAAAAGTTTTTTAATTAAATAACTTTCACTGTAAATTTTATCCTTATGATGAACGTTGATGAGCGTTATCATAATTATGATCTCACTTTGTTATTATCTGAAGAAAAAAAAAAAAGTGAAAAAAATCAATCGATAAGAAAATTCAAAAATTATGGTTTTCCTTCTTAAAATTTGTTTTAAAACTTTTCATTTAATTGAGAAAAATAACGTAATCTTGTTTCGTAGAATTTATAAAGAAAACTTTATCTTCTCACTTCTATTTTTTCTTTTTCTTTTTTTTATTCGTTGAAATTTAATCGTGTAGATCTTTTTATATAAACTTATTGAAAGATTATAACATCCATTTACACTTCATTTCTATTTGAAAAGAGATTTTTTTACTCAATAGTTTTATATTTCTATAAATATTGAAACATTCATTAGAAAATGTCTATGGTCTGTGTGGGTGTATTAAGTCAATTTATCCTTATGTACTTTAATTTTATAAAAAAAAATCCTTCATTAGAGTTCATTGATCTAAACTCTAATGTAACTATTAACTAAATAGGATTTATAAAGAATTTCTGTTGTATTAGAATTTAATGCATTTCATTTCTGTTGTATATAAACTTTTCGTATAAATTTTCACCTAAAGCCTTTTGAAAGAATTTAGTAGCCTTCGGTTAGATTTAATATAGTTTGATAAATTTTTTTTTTGGTTTTATAGTTCAGAAAGTGAAAGATCAAATCAAATGATTATTGTTAAAAAAATTTGTATTCATATTTATTCAGATTATTAAATTTTTCATATTAACAAAAAAAAAAGAAACACAAAAAATTGTTTCGTTATAAATAAGATTAATGATAGTTTTCCCTTCATACAATTTTTGTTTTCTTGATTTTCTGCTGTTTTTATATAAGTGAAAGAAAAAATGAATAGAAATAAATTTTAAAGTAGCCTCAAAGACACCACCACCAGAAAGAAAGAAAGAAAGAAAGAAAGAAAGAAAGAAAGAAAAGGAAGACAAAATGACAAATGAAGAAATAAAATAAAACCAAATATAATCCATAAGGCCTTTGTACCATAATCATCATACCTATTTACCTCCTCAAACATCAAAATTTTCTTAAATTTTAGGTGACAAAAAAAAAAGAAGAAGTTGGTGGTTTGGGGGGGAAAAAAATGAAATATTTTTCTTGACAAAAGGAATCAAAGTAAACGTTTTATAAGATTAAAATCAACATTTTCTGACACTACAAAAAGTGTTTATAAATAGAATTGTATAATAACAAAACCACCCCTTCGGGGATATTTTTCAAACGACCCTGAGTGATCCTTCTTAATTTTTTTTTCATGTTTCTTCTTCTTATTTTTTTGTTAGCTTCTTCTTTTTCGTCGTATTTTCTTATATAAAAAATAGGAATCGTTTCATAATTCAATTTATTTTATTTCATATGACAATATGACGACATTGCAAAACTTTTGCTGTTGTCTTATACTTTTCTTTTTCTATATTTTTTTTTAACCATCATCATCAAACATTTTCTTAATCAAGGTTCTTGTGCTTATGTGCTTTGTTTACAAGAAGGAAACAATTTAAGGATTTGGCTTCATTCTTTTTTTTTCTTCTTCTTCTTCTTAAAGAGAAAAATATTTTCTTCTATAAGATTAAGATTTTTCAATAAGAAAAAATATATTTATATAAAAAAAAAATAAGTTACAGAATGAATGTAATTCACTTACACTATTCTGAATGTCATTTTGTCTTCATTTGTTCTGAAATAAAAGTTTTAAGAAAATTTACAAACAAATAAATAAATATTTTAATTATTAAGCTTTTAATTGTAATTTCCTTCTAAATGAAATTGTGCCATTAAATCGATTTACTTTGTAATTAAATTTAGTTATTTCTATAATTATTCGTTTCAACAAAGTTTTCTCATAAAAAGGAATTTTTAGAATATTCCTTTTTTTTCCCGTTCATTAAATACAAAAATTCTGTTCTTAAAGTTTCAATTGAAATTTCAATCGAAGATCAAAAGTCTGAATATAACTTTATAACAAAATCTGATTAAAATTCTTAGAATAACATGAAATAACAACACCTTGAACTTGAATTAGTTTTATTTTTATTTTTATTTTTATTTTTATTTTTATTTTTATTTTTATTTTTATTTTTATTTTTATTTTTATTTTTAAGGAGAAAACGTTTAAAACAAAAGAAAAACTTTGAAATTGTATCAGAAAACTAAAATTAGAAGTTTATTTAATATTTTCTTTAACTTCAATCATATTTTCTTTTTTCCTTTTGCCACAAATCACAAAAATACAAAATCAAAGTTTATTATAAACGTTGACGTATTTTCTTTTTTTTTGCTGGACGTATGAATAATTTCTCCCCAAACTAAGCCAAGTCAAACAAACTACTAAAGAGTGGAAAACAGTCCCAGATAGAAAACAACAAGTAGTTTTAACAAGAATAAGAATTGGGCATACAAACATAACGCATAAACATCTCATGAACAAAAGCAGTCCACCAATATGCAACTGTTGTCAAACCCCAATAACAGTTAAACACCTACTATGTATATGCCGTAAATATAAAAGCGAAAGAAAAAAACTAAACATTCCAGACAACATTAAGGAATGCATCAACAATGATCCAATAACAATAAATAAAATATTAGTATTTTTAAATGAAACCAACATTATAAATGATATATAAAATAACCCAGATTATTTAAAATTAGTATTAATAACTTAATAGTTGATGTACTTTACTTTAAATAAAAAAAAAAAAAATAAAAAATTTCTCCCCCAAGAATAATTATTTAATAAATAAAAAAGAACAACTAAAAGTTTTGTGAATTTTACCATTTTTTTTTTTTTTTTTTTCAACAAGAAAAATATTTTTGTCAATTGGAAAATTGTAAAACAGATTTAAGTTTAAGTTTCTAGTTTTTCTTTTTTTTTTAAATAAAACATGAAAAATTTGAACGTAGAAAGAAATTAAACGAATTTATTTCAAGTGCAAAACTTTAACAAAGATTTTCGTGTATATATAAATTTTATGTAAACTTTAAATTTTATTTATACAAAAATTTCTTATAATTTCCTTACGACAATAAACTTTAACTTAATTCTAGAAAATATTAATAATTTTCACTTCAAACAAAATAATTAAAGAAATAAATTAAATTAAATAAATAATTGTTGTTCCTGAAATATTTATTTATTTATAAAACTTAATTTTAATTATTTATTTTGTTCAGTCAGATATTGCATTTTTGTCAATCTAAAATTAAAAATTGGTTTTTCTTTATAGTTAAAAATATTCAATTAAAACTAAATCAAAGAGTGCATTGAGATTTTAAATTTATTTATTTTCTTGATTTTCTTTTATTTTAATGTGACGCACTCTTTGAATTTTACTTCATCAAAATAGAATAACTAATAAAAATATGGGTTTGTCACAATTTGACACTTTTGTTTTTTTTTTTGGTATTTTTAAATATTTTTTTTTTGTTCGCTAAATATTCTAATGTAACCATAAGACACAATCACAAAATAGTCATCTCATTTTCACACTTCTTTATTCTACATTGGTCTTCTCATATCTGATGTTAACACAATCGATATTTTGATACTTGAGATAGAATAAAAATAGAGAAAATACCTAAAGATCTTTTTTTTTCTTATGTTAAAAATCAGTTGAAAATGCAATACTATCGCATAACATTCGACGAAGTATACAGTATTTGTATACATGCCTGTCGTTTTTTATCAGTGATGAAAGAAAAATAATTTTTGAACCAAAAATTAAAGTGAATTTTTTTTAGAAAACTTTCAATTGTTTTTTATGATTATTAACTTACTTCAACTCTTACAATTTTTTTACTTATTGAAATCTTTTCTTCATTTTTATTTTTAATGAACATTAATTTTAATGTACATTAATAAATTTTCGTTAATATCATTTTTCTTTTATATTTTCTTATTTTCTATATTGAACAATAATAATCAACAACAAACAAAGGTCATACAAATACCTTTCTGTATTGTCGTAAATTACTTAAACGATTTTTATGTAATGATTATAAGGAAATGAACAATAAGATTTTTGGAATGTTAAAATGAGATAAGAAAAATTTGAACAATATTTTTATATCTCATATTTCGTAATAGACAAAAATTATTATGTTACGTACAATATTGTAGTTTTACTGTACTTCAACAAAATCATAATATTTGATTTGTGGAGGTGGTAAAAATCTTTTGACAACTTTTATAAAAACTCTAGGCTTTTCATAAAAGTCAGATTGTAACTTTATACGAAAAACAAATAAAACCAACTAAAATAATCTTACATAATTTTCCATAAGTTTTGCACGTAAATATCTATCAATGTTTAAATTTATAAATCTAAAGAAATTTAATGATTAGAATAATTTACAATGGTAATTAGTAATTATTATTTACAATTAACTTTTATTTGCATATTTAAAAAAAAAGAGGATAAATCATATTTTGTAACAGAAACTGCGAATTTAAATTTAAACGTTTTGTAATGAAAATATCAACATAAAATTCTTTAAAGCCTTTTTTTCCAAAATATAATTAACAAAATGTGGTTATTTTTAAGAGACAGAAAAAAATAAAAACAAAAAGTTATTTCAACAAACTGAATGCAATTAATTTGAAAGATCAATAAGTCTGTTTTTGGTTTAACAGATTTATCCTTGATGTATAAATATAAATAATGATGTTTATAACTTATTCCCTTCGATTATATTTCACAATAAATAAAATAAAAATGTATAATAAACAATTATTTTCGTTTTTAATATTTATCCAAAAATATCTGTATCGTTCCTGTATGTAAATAATAATACTTTGATCAACAGAATCTGCGTATTTTTTGGTATTTTTGGTACAACGATGAATCTACTTTGCATCTTACAAATATAAAAAGGAACCAAAAAGAAAAAAGAATAGAAAAGAAAAGGGAATTATAGATGAGTGAACAAAAACAAAGAAAAAGGAAAAATAGAAAGAGAAATCGGTAACAAGCATAAAAAAAATTTTCAGCGAAAAAATATAGGATTTGTCTCAAAAGGGAATTTCTCTATTTAGAGAGGAAAATATGAAATATTAAAAGAAATATTTTGTTTTTTTATTTGATTCGGTTCAAAAATTATTTTTAGAAGAAACAAAATAAAAAAAGAAAATAAACAATGAAAATTTATTGAAGCGAATAAAACAATAAAAGCATTTCTGTTACTTACCTTTTTTTCTGACTTATAAACATTCTGTTACTTATAAACACTGCCATATAGATTTTTTTTTCCTTTAAATTTAAAGAAACCTATATAAAGATTTTATTAAATATTAAAAAAAGGACAATCATTTTTCCAGTTCTCTGTAAAATTTAGTCAAAGAACATAAGATATCTTTGACTAGTTTGTGATTCAGTTTTTCAAATAGTTTCATACCATACATATATATCAATATTTATCGATTTTATATCTTAATTAATTAATTTATTTGGAATTTTCTATCTGGATGAATAAAATGTGTCTTTGCTTTATTAGTTTTTTTGTTGTTGTTACTTTCTCAATATCTATGACAATTCACGATCACTACGACATCTGTCAAAACATTTATTTATTATCTAAGTTGACTGGTTGCAAACTTGGTTACTCAATTCAGCCGCTATTTATTCTCTGTTATTATTAATAATAAATTTTTTATAGGGTGCCAAAATTTAACCAATTTATAAATAAATCTGCGCGTGTTTTGGAAAAATTTCGATTCCTTTTTGTCAAAAATCGATTCGATCGATTTCTTCGATTTATTTATAAATCGACTAGAATCGATTTGTTTTTCCTCCAATACATCGATATTTTTTTAGTCTATCTGTCACTGTCATTTCTAGTTCATTGTTCTATTCTACTTTCTATAAAAAAATTAACAGCATATAGTAAGAATAAATGCAAACCAATACATAATGTTAAATATTATTCAACTTCTTTCAAACAATGAGAAAGATTTTATTAATAGCATAATTATAATTTGTCCCTTTTTTATATTTTTGGCTATTTTTTAGGTTCTATTCATCTATTTAAGATGAAAGAAGACCCGCCAAAAAATAAACAGTGAGCTTACTTTTATATATATTTTGATACTGGATTCCTATTTTTTTTTTTATTTCGACATTAATAGGAAATATCAGGAGTAATTAGGCTGAAACGAGAGGAGTTAACTACATTAAATTTATTTTTATTATATTTAATAATATAATCAAATTTTATAGATAACTTAAAAAAAAGTAATCAGCTGATTATCAATGTTACTTTTTTAGAGTTCAGTGTTTAATTTTTTTTTTGTTTTTCAGTTCAGTGATCACGCTTGTTCAGTTCAATGTTTTGTGAGACTAAAGCAACAACAACGTGTGATTCCAAAATGAAGTCATAAATATGGAGTGAAGTTGCTTTTAGAAAAACGCTTATAGTCGAGACGATAGCTATAATTGAAATAATTTTAAATAAATAAGTGAAAATGTCAGGTAAACTTTATATTTTTAATTATATAAAATGTAATGAAGAACAAAATGTCATTCCAAGTTGAAAAGGTTATTATACGATGCGTTGTATGAAAAACACGAATTGGCATTATTGGAAAAAAATTAGAGAAATATTTCTATTGTAGGTAAATATTATTAATGATTATTATTTAAATTTAATTATAGATTCAGAAGATGATTTTGATAATCCTATAAATATACAATATAATGAGACAGCGAGTAATGCCGAAATAAAAAAGGAAATATTTAACATATCAGAAACAGAGGATGATTACGTCGTCGAAGAAACACAACATTTTACAATTGAACA
This sequence comes from Pedicia rivosa, assembly GCA_963082725.1. Taxonomy (NCBI): domain Eukaryota; kingdom Metazoa; phylum Arthropoda; class Insecta; order Diptera; family Pediciidae; genus Pedicia; species Pedicia rivosa. The sequence continues at coordinate 6,015,132 of OY720152.1, forward strand.
TGGTAAAATATATATATAATAGTTACTATTATTTTATGAATATTCAATTATATCCAATTAAACATTGAAATATATTTTTATAATAGATATAGATAAATCAGTAGAAGAAATGTACAATTGTAAATCTTGCGATATGAATTTTCATTCTGTTATGGAGCATGTGAAAAAATATCATCCAGATCAGGAAGTTGTTGTTGAGGTAAAATAACTGGTAATTTATTTATTTTATTTATTTATATTTTTATTTAATTAATTATATAGGTAGATGATCAAGAAACAGCAGATTTAGCAAGGGATGATTATGTTACATTTGATCAAATAACGTCGTTTAAGAATGAACCAAATGAAGAAGTTGACCCATTGTTTGAAGAAAATTATGAAACAGAATACTTAGAAGATGATGATATAAATATTAATGAATTGAGTATTGAGAAAATAAATAATGTACCTCAAAAGAATAAGTATAAAGAAACAATTACAGAAGAAGAATGTGTTGATAAAGATGGAAGATTTTATAAAAGAAAAGTAGTTATGAAAAAAAAATTATTTATATAATTTATCAAGGAAATTATTTTCAGATTGTTAAGATAGAAAAATTCTGGGAAGGTAGTGTTGAAAAATCCAGTTCAGAACCTAAAAAAACTGTGTCCGAGGTATTTTTCTGTATTTTCTTAATCATTTGGTTTCTTTTTTCTATTATTAATTAAGTTTTGTTTTAAGTGAGAGAAATTTTTTTAAATGTATTTTGAATCTTTTCAGGTAGTTTATCTTTGTCAAATATGCTTATCAGAATACCCAACATCCCGTGCATTATCAGCACATTCACGTGTTCATAAAACACAACAAGTACCAGCAGCATCAACAACAACAACAACTACTACAAGTGATCCACAAACAAATGATGTTCTTATATTTGAATGTAGCACATGTAATACTGTGTTTGCTTCAAACAAAAGTTTACGTTTACATGTACGTATGCACGATCCAATAAAACCAAAAACATTAGATGATTCAATGGATTATGATTATTTAATAAATCCAGGTGAAGAACGTCCAATTAAATCATATTTTAAATGTGAAGTTTGTGAAAAAGTGTATGATAAAAAATTTGAAACAGTTCATATGCATATGCATAGTGATGATCCTAAATATAATTGCATTATTTGTAATAAAAAATTTACAAATGAAATTAATTTAAAAATGCATATAAAAGCCCATCAGGAATATAAAGTTGTTAAATCTAAAAATGATGATCTTGCAAATCCATTACCTTATGCTTGTGCATATTGTGGTAGACAATTTTCTCGACCGCACGAAAAAGTTAAACATGAAAGAATTCATACAGGAGAGAAACCACATAGTTGCGACGTATGTGGAAAAACTTTTCGTGTTTCTTATTGCTTAACACTTCATATGAGGACACATTCAGGTGCTCGCCCATATGTTTGTCCACATTGCAATAAACGCTTTAAAGCACATTCAGTGTACAATCATCATTTAATGACACATTCTGATGTTAGAGCGTATCAATGTACTTTTTGTCCAAAAGCATTTAAAACGTCTGTACAATTGGCTGGACACAGAAATAGTCATACAAAACCTTTTAGGTACATTTGTGATTACCTTAATTTTGATATATTTATAAAAAATTAATTATGAATTTTAGTTGTACTGAATGTAATCGTCCATTTGCAACATTATATGCTGTACGTTCACACATGGAAAATCATAAAAAACCAAATCATAATTTAAAACATAAATGTTCGATATGTGGTGCCACATATGCAAGAAGTTTTGCATTACGTGATCATGTCAAAGAACATCATTCAGCTGAGGTTTATATTTAATTTAACAAAAAAAAATGTTTCTTTTAATTGATTTTTATTTGTTCTTTTATCAGTTGGGGGACGGAAATATTATAACAATTAATGTAAATTTACCGAAAAAAGAGGATAATGAAGAAGAGGAAGAAGATGAAGATGAAATAATTAATAGTGATGAAGATAAAAGTATATTGCCTGATGATAATCCCGAAGAAGAGGATGAACACGTAACTTTAAGTGAATACGACCATTTCGAAACAGAAGAAGTGGTTACTATTGGATACTAAAATAATAAATGATGAGGTCGAAAGATTCAAATTTAGTTTATGAAAAAAATAATTAAAAATATTTTTATTAATCAGAATTAAAGATTTGCAATTAAAGCATGGAAATTATAAAAATAAAAAAATATTATGCATTAAAATAACGAATATCCTGTTTAGTTGACTTGTTTTATAATTATTGAAAATATGTAATAAAATATACAAAAAAAAAGCAATTTTAAATTTTTTAAAGAAATTCAGCAGAAATTTAATATTTATTAATGGTAATTAATTAACAAATAGAAACGATTTAATTCTTTTAATAAACATATAGTTTTATTTATTAAGATTATAATACAAACACAACGCAAATTTTGTTTTATTCTTGTCTTGTCTCTTGTGCAAGAAATATACTAGCAATAATTAATAGAAGGTGTAAGGACAAGGAGGGTTAAACTAAAAAGATTTTTTTTTATATACACAATTATCTTAATAATAATGAAATTAATTTTGAGTTTCTGATTTATTTAGACTTTAATGGAATTTTTTTTTTTTTACAATGAAATGGTTTACTTTTTTAAATTTTAACCCGTTCAAGAATATAAATACGTAACACATAGAGTAATTCCATAAAATCTCTTATGACGAAAATATAAATTAACAATTGAATAATTATTTTATATTATTTAAGCCAATAAACATTTTTTCTATTATTTTAATATAATTCATTTTTGTTTTTAAAATTTTTTTTCGCAATTTACAATAACTATCAATTAAAAAAATAGAATATTTAATAAATAAGAGGATTTTTTGTTTTACTACGGGCATTTTGTGAAAAAAAATTATATATAAAAATATAACTTTAAATTTCATTTCTATTCGAAAACAAGAAATTAGCAAACAATAAATAAATGCGTTTAAAATTTTCAAATAATGAATTTTCGTTTTTTTTTTTTGTCTTTTCGTTTTTCTAAATTAAATTTATTTAAAATGAAAAATGCAAAATAAACCCGTATCAATGAATACTTAAATTTGCTCTACCCAAACTATCTCAGTTTCATATATTAATTATTCTTCCATTGAATAAATGAGAAAAAATTACAATAAATTTCCTTAATTTCTGAGTTGAAAATTGCAGATGTAGAACCAGAATTAATTTAATAGTCTTGTAAACCGATGTACCTGCTTGGAAATATTTAGACAAATTTATAGAATTTTAAAATTAAAATCCAAACTACATTTTTAATAACTAAATAAATTGTTCAATTGGGAAATTTCATTTTTGTTATGTTACTCCTAATTTTTAATAAATTTCCTGATATTCTGTTTTAAAAAAAATAATTTCATGTACCAAATTTTGATTTTTGAATTACGGATTTTACATAAATTCTATTTACTGAGTTTTTCTATTGTATAAATCGGATAGTTTAGATTTCGACAATGCAATAATAATAATAATAAAAAAATAATCTTTCATTTACTCATCTTCCCTATTTTCGTATTCTTTCTATTTTATACTTTTTCGTTTACTTTTTACATATTGGCAGGTGTGGATAATCGGCGATGGGTTAATTCATTTTGTGGAGTAATATTTCTAATTGCTTCAAGATTATCTGGTTTTGCATAAACATCAGTTGTTAATTCCTCAACTGATATTTCTTGATCTGCTTTTGCTTTTTTCGTAGCATCATCAACAGTTGCACGTATTTCAGCTTCCATTATTTTTAATTCTTCAGATGTTGCTAACTCATTTGTTACAAGTTGTTCTCTTAAATGTGTTATTGGATCACGTGTTTGGCGTACTTCTTGGATTTCATCACGACTTCTATAACTTGTACCAGGATCAGACATTGAATGTCCAGAGTATCTATATGTTGCAGCTTCCATTAAAATTGGTCCTTTTCCAGAATCACAATATTCAATAGCAAAACGTGTGGCTTCACGTACGGCTAAAATATCCATACCATTTACCCATATACCAGGTACATAATCCCCACGTTTATAATATTCTGTACTGGCTGATGCACGTTCAGCACTTGTACCCATTCCATAACCATTATTTTCACATATAAATATACATGGAATATCCCACAATTTCGCAATATTATAAACTTCAAAAATTTGCCCTTGATTTGCTGCACCATCACCATACAGTGCTAAACATACATTTTTCTTATCATTATATTTATTTGCGAAAGCAATACCAGCACCAAGTGGAATATGAGCACCAACAATTCCTGCAAATTAGAAAACTTGTAATAAACCGGAAAAACTTGTATTTTAATTCATTTCATGAAAATTAATTTATGACTAAAAATGACAAAGAGGAAAAATAGATAGAAACTATTTAGTTTCATCATTTTACTATCTAAATGTGAACAATGAATTAAAAGATTATTAAAAACAATTACCATTTCCACCATAAAAGTTCTTTGTATACATATGCATTGATCCGCCTTTACCGCGCGCACATCCAGATTGGCGTCCAGTTAATTCCGATAATACATTAACTGGTGGTACACCCATAAGATAAGTCCAACCATGACATCTATACGAAGTTATAGCTGAATCATCTGGACGCATTGCAGCACGCATTCCAACTGCAACTGCTTCTTGTCCAGAATATAAATGGCAAAAACCACGAACTATCTTTTCTTTATATAAACTAGCTGTAATTAAACATATTAAACAGTTAAATTATCTTATTTTGAAATTTGTAATCCTTTAAATTATACGTACATGCAGCTGTTTCCATACGGCGAATTGTATACATTTGACGATAATAAGTAAGACCATCTTCTCGTGTGAGGGTTACAGTTGTTGCTGGAGCATTTTCTAAATTATGAACTTTAGATGCCTATAAAAAAATAAACCATTAAATTGGCAAATCATTTAAATTTAAAGCGGTTAATATACTTTTGTTTCAAATTGTGCTTCAGTAGCATAATTATTTTTAGCAGCAACTGGTAATAATTTCTGTAATAATAAAAATAAATACTTATAATGGTAAAACTGACAATCCAGAATAAAATTTCAATGAAAAAATGTTACAACAACAAAATCTCACTTCTTTAAAAATGTTATTTGCTTTTTGTTCAACCACTTTTACTTGATTACCACCAAATAAAGCCTTAATCCATTTTGTTGAACTCATTATAGTGTTTTATTTAGTTAGATCAACAGAATCAAAAAAACTGGTTGGCGAAAAAATTATGCAATCGTTGCAATTGATTTTTTTTTAACATTTTTTGACAGAAATAAAACTTACAATATTTTCAAGGAGGGAACGTTTTCCAATACTTTTAACACAATTTGATAACATATTCATTTTTTATTTTAATGTTATTTAATTTAGACGGACAAATTATTAGTAGGAAAGTCAAAAATAATTTATGATCTTATAAAGTCGAACAAATACAAATGAAATAATTATAACATTGAACTTAAACAGAATAAAATCAAAAATATAACAATGAACTGAAAAACAATAATAATGGCTTAGTTTTAAAGTACTGCCAGATTAAATTTAGGCTAGTTTTATATTCGTTAATTTTTATGAATTAATTTTATGAATCAAATACAAGGTAAATGCAAATCAATATAAAATTAAAGTTAAAAATAAATCAATTAAGTACGTTTTTGGAGATTTTTATATCCTCTCTCTACAATATCAAAATGCGTGACAAAAGTATCGGTAAATTTTAAAATAATAAAGCTTCTTGTAATAATTTTAATTTTAGAAAGAGAAAAAATATTTAAAATATAAACATTTAATTTTTCTTTATTTTACAGATTTTAAATGCAAATTAATATAAAATTAATGTTAAAAATAAATCAATTAAGTACGTTTTTGGAGATTTTTATATCCTCTCTCTATAATATCAAAATAGATGACAAAAGTTACCATCATATTTCTATTACTATCAAGTACCGTTGCATCCTGCTTAAATTGTCCAATAAACGGGATTGGTGGAATCCGATCAGTATTAAAAGAAAAATTTCTAAGGTATACTTCTCCTTTATAGGGACAAGAATGATTAACATTTGTATACTCCATTAATTCTACAACAGGTATTATTTTCATCATAAGGCTAGGAAGTTTATTTTCTTGAAGATTTTTTAGTGTTGCACACGCATCTTCCGTAATATCAATTAAATATTTTTGATAGCGTACTTCTTTCTTATAAAAAACCAAATGAATCTTTTGAAGAATAAAAATATTTAAAATTTTATCAAAAAAAAAATTTAGTTAATTATTGAACTTACAAATGCTGATTTAACTTCTTGTATTAATTCCGATTCAATATTGAGGATCGTCACTGTTCTATTAATTTTTTTTAAAGTACAATTAACATATTTAATAATTTTTGGATTAAATTTATTACATTCAAGCTTTTTCATTTGTATTTCATTCCTTATCTGAAAAACAAAATATTTATATTATTTTTTATAATAATTTAATAAAATAATAATTAAAGGGCACTTACTTGTAGTCCAAATAAATTATTCATCATTGAAAATAATAAAAAATAAAACAATAATGGTAACTTTAACATTTTTCTGTGGTAATAGTCGGAATTTTTCTGAAATTACTAAAATCTTTACAAAATAGCAAAAATTATAAAATATTGTATATCCAAAATGTATAAATGTTTTATTTGGTATTGACTAATAATATTTTCATTTACCAAACTATAATCTATTTGCATAATTGTAATAATAATGATTATTTTTTAGATGAACACTGTTTTATCACTAATTAAAATACGTAGGTAAATATTATAATTGCTTAAAAGTATTTATTTTGTAATTAAATTCAAACTTTAGTAGAAAATCATACAAACACAAAAATTAAATAATAAAAAATGGAAAGGATGTTGAATAAAAATTTTAATTACAGAAATAAATGATTTTATATTAAATTTTTTCTAATATTTTTATGTAACTGATAACATAAGTTTTGAAACTCTGTGCAAGTAAATTAATTCTTTAATTAATGCAAGTAAAATAAACGAAAGAATATGTTAAGATATTAATGAAAACTTACACTTCTTGGACTAATATAAAACTCATAAAAAATCGCCGTTTGAACATTATTTTTGTGAATAATTATTTTCGTATAATAAATCTATTGTTTTTTATACTTCACAAAATGATTTTTAAGTTGATATAATTATGACGTTTTTTGAAATTATTTCTAATGTAATTAGGAATTACAGTTATAATTTCAATGAAATTTTTCAATTTCAATTTGAAATTTCAGAAATGTTTCAACAAATTTGAATTTTTTTATAAATTTCTGTAAATAAAACTATTTAGCTAAGACTGATAAAACGTTCTTTCCGAACAAGAATCTTTATTTCAGTGGCTTTATTTATAATTTTAAGAAAGTAGTAGTAGTATTTTTACTGTAACTAACTATACTGTGTAACTTTTAGTACACAATTTAACTTTATAATGTTTTTTATGAATCTGAATCTTGATTTTAATTTTAATTTATAAGGTTTTTTTTTCAATATTTGGTTTATGTACGAAATATTTATACATTTTCGAAATTTTGCTATAAAATGAAACTCGAATATTTTTTATAAAAATATTGTTTGTAATAAAGTGATGGTTGAATTAATTTGCAGTGAAACCTTTCAATTCCAACTAACTATTTAAACTTTTTAAACAGTCACAGTTTAAATTATCGTTAAAGAAAAGTTAAAGCGAAAAAAATTAAATTAATGTCCTTAATATCTGAAAATCTTTATTATGTATTAATTATAATATAATGAACTCGATAATAAATATTTAAAGTAATAAAAGTTAAAGTCTATTATTATTATTTATTGATTTATTATTAAAATAATTATGAATTTTCAATAATCGAATGGCAATTATTATTTTTTTTTCTAAATAATTCTTGCATTATAAGTTATTAGTTATATTATAATTAAGTCACACATATTATAAATATAATAAATGTAAATTATATAATAAATATGTACCGGTTGTACATATATTATATATATACTTTAGAAATAATGCGTATATATCTTTCTTCTAGTTTATATTCTACGTACAATATAACAATACTAAAAGTTCATACTAAATTATCTATATAGAAAAGTTATACCTAAATTCAGTAAAATACAAAAGACTTTTGTTTAGCATTTGATTTAATACATTGCTTTTACATTGTTAAATATATAGATAAGAATATAAAATATATATATACTTTAGCTACATATATAATTATATAATCTTCAGAATAAAATCTAAAATGAACAACATTATATATATATATATATAGGTTGGTATGGTACCTACTTACTGCAGTAAGTATATATTTAATATGTTATCGGGATATATTTAATATAATTTATTTCAGGTGTAAATTAAACAACAAGAAGAAAAAAATTATTACTCAAAAATTTTAATTTTATACATTTTAATATAAATCAATGAAATATAAATGAATTAAAGTTGAAATTAAACATTATTGTTTATGAAATGAAAGTGTTAAAATGAGATGTTTTATTTGTTTTATTTTTTGGTTACTTTTTGTACTAAACTTAATATTATAAAAATATATTTATTAAAGGAATTTGGGTAATATGGGTGTAATAAAACAAATATAAAGTTTTGTTCATATATTTAGTACAGTGAAAAGATGTTTGTGTTAACAAATTTAATATTGTTCTACACATTTTCAAACAAAATATAAACATGAATATGTCAAGATAAATAAAAGGACAGGTGAGACTCTACACCTATAGATAAATACACTATAGATAAATAAAATAATAATGCATTTTATCTAGATTCAATAGACTCTAGAATTATTTTTAAATATAAATTATACACAATAATAAAGCTTTACGGTAGATTATTGTATTATTACAAAGATTTAATTTTATATCATTTTATAAAAAAAAAATTGAGTAAAATAATACAACAATAATACAATTTAATGATAATTCTACCTTAAAAATAATAATCGGACCATTGATTTTTATCAAGAAAACAAATCCAATTATACAGATTGTCCGATTAGTTATGGTTAGTTGCATAAATTTCTAACAAAAGTAATTATTTAATTGATGGTTTAACTAAATAAAATGTCGGCCTGATTAGAATGTGGTATACAATAATATTTTCAAATACATACACACACACATACACACAAACACACACACATATATATATATATATATATATATTTTGTTAAGTAAGGTTATCTTTTATATTTTTCAAGTATTTGTAGATATATTTATATATCTTAACATTAATTTATTCAAATTATAGTCTTATCCTACAAATACACACACACACATACAGACACAGAAGAAAAAATATTTATAATCTTAAAGACTTTTATAAAACTGATTAACAATTCTAAAGACGATTTAACTACTATACGTAATGAATACCTTAATAAAAATGCCCTAAAGAAAAATTGTTGGTATCATATGTATGTATGTATGTATGTATATATATATATATGTATAGATAAGTAGTACTATGAAAGTAAAAGGAAAATAATCGAAAAAATTTTTCATAAAAAGTAATTAAGAAAATGTTGTGGGATTTCAACTATATAGTTAAATATTCTAACATTGTGATGTGGTCACGTTGGAACATATTAATTAATCCTATTTATGCATATTATAATAAAATCAATAGAAGAAGAAGATATGTGTATACTACAAACCACATATAAAAACTTGTCTCCTTGCTTGTATTGTAAATATGTATTGTATATATATATATATATATATATATATATATATATATTCAAATTAATATGGAAATCATCGTTGTTATCTATCCAAAAATTATACAACAGGCAATGTCTTTAAAAGAAACAAAACCACTTAGATATTTACGTTTTACGGTATATTAAATGAATTCTCAAGGAACTCCTATATATATATACATATACATATATATAAGGATGTTGCGGCTGAATTTTCATGAGTTTAATATATTTTGAAAATGTTTTTATTTTTGTGTGTGTATATATGTGTATATGAAGCTTTTAACTTTGTTTGAAAAACAAAAAAAAAATTTCAAATTGAAAATTGTTGTATGTATTTAACGAGATTTTGTTTAACCAAAAATCCAAAATATAATCAATTTAATTTATTATCATCCATTTAATAAAGGGTTAAAGGGTGTTTGTATCTTTTTAGCCCGCCAAACATTATTATATAAATATATATATATCTATGTGTAGTACTATGTGTGTTTGTGTGTTTGTGTATTTGTGTATGGGTGTGTGTGTAGTGTGTGTAAATATATATATAGAACATATCATCATAGTGTAATCTGTATAATTCTTTTGTTTTAAACGATAACACAAAATGTCTTTGGATTATAATAATAATAATATAAATAAGAAATGTTACTTTAGATATAAAAGTTACATTTTATTAAACTTTGAATATACTTTTCTTAAAATGTAATTTTAAACTTAAAAATAATTTTGTTTTTTTTTGTTTTTTTGGTTATGTAGGTTAATTAGTTAGATTCAATCTATTTATATTTTCTATATATATTCTTCAAATGATACTAATTTTAAATAAACATTCACACACACACACACAGACACAAATCCAAAATGGAAATATTCTCCTTTAAATATTACAAAAAGTTTCTAATATCTTTAAGATCTTTTTTGATCTTAATTATTATCTAAAATAAACCCCGATATTAAAGGTATACATTTAAGATGAAACTATTAAAAAAACAGTAGAACAATTATTCTATAAAATGATTCTGAAATTAACAATTATTTTAAAGTACTACAAACCAAACTTTTAATTATAGAATTTTTATTGTAGATACAAACCACGGAAATATTCTCTCATTCACAATTATTTTAATTTAAAGTATTTTTGAAATTTTTAATTATTAACTAAATAAATTTGTAACAAAATAATTAATTCATTCATTCAATATTGTAATTGGAGATCATGTTTATGAAATTAAAATTTTTTCATTGAAAATATGATTGTACTTGTAACATCAAACACCTTCTGGACTTTTCCACTGAATTTTGATTTAAATATCAAAGAACTTTTCCAGAATTAAGTTCCCAGTACCGAATATTGTACCAATTGAGTAACTTAATTTATTCAATGCTAAATAAAATATTTTTATTAGTCTTGATAATTGCTTAATTTATTGAATTAAAATTATTTGGCCTAGAAATTATACATTAAAAATAAAAGCTTCTTACAACAAATTAGTTTTTCATTGTGATTTGTTCTTTTTTTATAATTTCTGATAAAAAAATTTCCAAATTCATAGAATTCGGTAGAAATTTTTAATAAAAATATATATTTGAATTTGATGAAAGAAAATATATAATCAATTTTTTATTTACTCAGAGTACAAAGATTTTTCCAATATCAAGGTTCATTTTTTTTCCCCCTTTTCTTTTTTTTCTTGGAATCATATTTTTAAATTAAAAATAAAAATTAATCCTTCAAAGTCAAATTATATAATATTTTGTGTGTGTGTGTGGGTGTGTGTGTATATAACCATATTATTAAATGGCAATTTTTTTCTTCTTATATACAATAACAAGAACAACAACAAAAACAATACTATATACTTTACTCTACATATATTTATGTAATATGCTACTTTTACTTACTGCCTTTCTAAATGATAGATTTATTGAGGGGCTTACGTCAACAGAAGAAAAAATAAAAATAGTCAGGAAAATAGAAAGTGATAAAGAAATCTAATGTAATTTGAAAGGGAAATTTATCCCTTTAACATTGGCAAGAATTAAATGCATGGATTTATAAAAAGGAAGATTGATCAAAAAAAAAAAAAATCTTGATTGTTATTTTTATTATACACGCACACAATAAATAAAATACACAATAAAAAAATATATATTTATAGAGATTCTTCTTAAAAGTTAATAAATAAATACGAATGGACGCACAGTCAATGTATATGAAAATTAATTAATAAAATAATTTGATTTTAATTCTCTAACTATGCGTCTCGACACTAGATAATTTTTTCTTAAGACTTTTACTACAAATATTACATTACACAGCTTACAGAAAGTTCCATAAATGACACAATTTCATTCATAATTATTATTTGTTCATCAGTCATCAATCATGAGTCATGAACCATCTAATCATTTTCGATTCTTCTTAAAATTTAAAAAAATAATCCTTTACTAAACATAACTGATGATTTAGTTCAATAAATTTATTTAATTATATGTACCAACTCTTGTATAATTTTGACCAACCCATTTTTCTATTAAATGGAATCATAATTTTATTGCATCAACAACTTTTAACGAACTTCTTTAATTATTAATAATTACTGTTTGATGATAGCGTACAAAATTCACTCCTTCATTTATTAGCATATTTTATTTCATTTCTGCTAAAGATTAATTTAAAGTTTATTAATAATCTTATTTTTTTTACAGTAAAAAAAAAAATACGCTTTTAGCTTTTAGGAATGATCCTTAAATTTTATAGTTATTGCATATTTTTTGGAATATTTAATTTGTTTTTTTTTTTTTAAACAGAATAAAAATAATAAGTTTTAAAAGTTTCTTCACTTCTAAATAACATAAAATATTAAATGTCATTTACATTCAACGGTTTCTATTCGATAATAATCAAATTATATTTAATTGAGTCTGATTGCTTAAAATTAACTGAAAATATTAAAAATGGACAAAAATATTGATTTTAAATCATTTTTGTTTTTTTCACAAAATTTTACCATGCACAAGTTATTTGTGTTTGAAATAAAATTGAAATTTATGTGAAGTGAAAAACTATAAAATAGTAAACCGTGTGTAACAATTTAATTATATTTAATTAGATAAAAATATACACAAAAAAAAAATGGTAATTTCATGTGACACGATAACGTCACAATAAATAAAAAGATTACTTTGAATTGATTTAATTGTTAATGTAAACGACAAAGTACAAAAATTATTGTATGATCCAGACAATCATGATGGCTTCAGTATGATCTTCCTTAAATTTCTTTACAAATTTATTACCAATTTCATCTTGTCTCTATCTAAATTAAAACATTCTGGTAAATCCTCTTAATCAATAATGTTGAGACAAAAATAAACAATTCTTTATTATTTAAACATAATTTCAACACAAAATCCATTTCCACTTTACAATAATCAATAATAATTTTTTTTTCTTTGACTGAATTTTGTATTTCTTTATGTTTGTTCTAATGTACTAACTAATTGTAGTAACTGATGAATGAATATTTTCAAAATTATTTTAAAGGAGACAAGAAAACAACAACAACAACAAAAACATAGAAAAAAAAAATTGAAAGAGGAAAAATTCTAAAATTCAATACATCATTTATTTTATAAGAGCGAGAGAGAGAGAGAGTGAATGAGAAAGAAATGAAAATGAAAGAAACAAAAAAGTAAGAAGAAACATCAATCTTGTCTTAAAAACTCAAAAGACTGATATTTTTTTTTTCTTTGAATGAATTGAAATAAATTCTTTCAAATGTTTTTCTTTTGCACAAATGATGTCTAAAATAAATATGTAGTAAAAAAAGTTATACAAAAGAGTTTTGCTGATGAGATTGTTTTTATTTTTGGGTAACAGAGGGGCACAAGGGGGAGGAATGTAATAGAAGAAAAAAAATAATACAAATGAGATAAATTTTGTTTTGTGTTGACGTCGTTTAGTGTTGAACTTTTTCATAAACAAAGCAAGGATAGGAAATTTATTATAAAAAATCAAATATTTCTTCTGTTTCATTCTGAATCTGAACTTTAAATTAATTTCTATAAATTGTATAGAAATTTATTTTATTAATTTTTCAGTGATTGAATTTCTTAAAATCTTAACGATAATATTTTTTGGTTTTGATCTAAACAATTCAATCCTACTGCCACCAAAATATTATGTAAAGAACAAATTAAAACACAATAAAAGCTTCAGGAGAAATATTAACATTAACATTTAACAAACACAAATTATCAAAAAAAAAAAAACATATAAAAGAAAAAATGTAAGGAAACAACTGAACTGTTGAACTACGATAAATTTAAATAAAAAAAAAGAAGAAAAGGAAAAATTCTTCTATCCATGAATTCTATATCTTCAATCAATATTGGTTCATAATAATTTCATGTAATTGGTTATCGTATGCGTATAAAATATGTTATTAGAATTATATTCCTATTCCTTATATTTATGTATATATGTATGTATGTGTGTTATGTACATACTATACATATATATGTATGCATGTATGTGTTATATATACATCATCATAGTATATAAAATATTATATATCATGAATAAAATATGTCTGCCAGAATAAACAAGATTACGGTTTTTAGAGCTTATAAATATGGTTGGGTTTTCTTTGGCTGATTATTTTAGGACTCAGAAAACTGTAGAAATAATTTTTCGAATTTTATATTTATAAAAGCCGATTTACACAATTATTTTCGTTATATGTATATTTAAGATTATAAAATAATATAAACGAGTGTGAAGTCATCCCCTTTTTTAATAGTTTTTGTTTCAAATTTTATTCTCATATTTAATTTGTTAAAATAATATTGAAAATATTCAGGATAATACAATTTATTCTAGGAGTTAATAAAATTGAGTTTTTTTACAAAATCAATAACTGATATAAAATATAAATAATATACTTGAAAACTTTGACCAAGAACTTAACAATTACGTTATTTAATTTGAATAAATAAAAAAAATATAAGAAGGTTAAAAATATCCAAGTTTTGAATATTTTTCGTGGTTGTTTCTTTGTGTGTTTGTTTGTTTAAAGGATCATTGTTCTTAATATGTTACTAGGTACATGTATTTTTGTCTTTTGTTACTTTGGTTCATTCTTTAAGGTTTTTGATAAACAAATTATTAATTATTAATTATTATTAATTGTTGTCTTTCACTTAATATAAAATAATTGATTCTTAAAGATTCTTAGAGATTAATTCCACTCTCTACTTTAAGATATTATTTTTATGTATTCGGTTTATATTTTTTGTTAAATATTTTAAGTATGAAAATTTAATTATTTTAAAAAGAACACAAATAACAAAAAACAAATTCTTAAAAATTTCAAAAACAAAAATAAAAGTTCAAAGTTGAAATTTTTATTTTATTTCTTAAATTTTCATAAATTATCAAAAAATTCATTATGAGGCACAGAATTTCAATTAATAATCATAAAATATTATTTTAAAATTTGAAATTGTTTAAACATTTTTATTAATTACATTAAGCCTACAAACACACAAAAACGCACACACACACACATCTACAACCTTATAATTTTTAATGTAGTTTTGATATGTGACTTGTATTAACTGATGAACTTTATTTTAGATCAAAGTTCATCAAGAATATTACGATTTAATGAAAAAAAGCTTAACTCACAGATCCAATAAAATTGTTAAAGACTTTATTTTATCAATTAACAAAATAAAAAAAATACAAATGAATATAGAAAATTCTCTATTACTCTATTTTTTTTTTTTTGCTTCTTCAATATATATCGAAATCATTGTTACCCAGATAAAAGACTTTAATCTTCTGGTTAGTAAGCTTTAGGATTACATTTTCAATTCATACAATTGAACAATTTTTCTTGTTGAATGCGCTTCAATTTCATTTCTCTTTTCATTTTATTTTATATGAATACAAAATGTTCATTTCAACTTCGTATATAATATTGGATGTATAAAAAGGATTTCTCATTACTGATGATACAACTATATATAGAACATATACAATTTTGTCTTTTCATTAAATTTTAAAATGGAAACTGCGAAATTGATGAAATTGTTGTTAGTTTTTTTTTTGTATTTTTTTTCTTCTTATAAATCATCACAATGATGATCTAATTCTAAATCATCTAACGTATAGAAATTCAACACAAATAAAGGAGATATTTATAAGAACTAAAGTGTAGACTTAATTTGTCTTTAGGGCAGATGCTTAAATAGATCAATGTAAAATTACATGAAACACGCTATTCTATCAAATCATTATTGGTCGTTTCTGTAATTCCCATATGAAAGTTATAACACGGAAACGTCATCATCATCAGTGATGCCAATATTTTTTAACAATTTTTATATAACTTTTAGATTTAGTAAGAATGAATTCTAAAATATAGAAGTTCTTGTGTTTTCATGTATCCATTTCCTTATAGTTATATGTAGTTGTTTAGTTCCTCTTTCATTTTTCTTCTACATTTTTCATTTTCTTTTTCGTTATATTTGTTAAAGAGTTTTTCTTTATATTTCTATATAACGAGGTATAGACGAATATGTTTTATGAAACATTGAAATAATGAAACTATAATTTGTCAAGTCTGTAATGAACTGTATCAAAGAAGAAGAGAAAGAAGAGGAAGAATTAAGAAGAAAAATATTATAAGTTTTGTTTGTTTATTGTTTGTTTTTTATTGTTGCCATCATTAAGAAATATATATATAACTACATTGACTGATTGAATGAAAGTTTTCTTTAGTTTTGTTTTTTTTTTCATAAAATCTATCATAATAAACTGTTTCTATATTCTCCTCCTAAACTCCTAGAATGATCCTATAACCATTCTAGAACCATCCAATAACCATTCTATAAACATATAATCTTCATTTTACTTTATGACTTTTTTTTTTGGGTCATGACCAATGAAAAAAATAATAAATTAAATTAAATAATTACATGTTTATAAGTTTTGTTGTTTTATTATGAACGTTTAATGTTTAACATTTAATGTTTTGTTGTATCTTTATTCATTTCATTTATACTTGAAATGTTTCTCTCATCTTTATTGCTTTAACTTTTCTGTTGTAAGTTTATTATTTTATAATAAGGTAAAAATATTATGAAAACCTAAATTGCTGATGTCACTGAACTTTTAACATTTTATAGTAATAATGTATTATTTGTGAATGTTACACGTATAAAATACATGTGTGTGTAAGGTACGAATTAGTAACTATACTGTAGGTGTTTGGGTAGGCAGATCAGACAAACTTTCTTAAACAAAATAATAAAAATTTTAGAATTTCATTTCAATAGTATTGAAAAAAAAAACAGTAGAAGAAGAAAATTAGACGAGTAACGTACTGTATTTAATAATCGTTAGTTAGAAATGATTTTAATTTTTCACTTAGATGGTAAAGACAAAAACTAAATAATAAACTTTTGATAATAAAATTAATTATGTGAAAGACTTACAAAAACTGTGTAGAATAGATTATAAAAATTGTAGGTACTTGAGATTATTTATCATTGTAGAAAATATACCAAATACAGATTTATGGTATTTTAACAGTCGGCTAGGGAAATGTTTGACCCTTTGTTGGGTTCTTCACGAATTATGTCATCATTTTAACTCTTCCCCTAGAACCAATAAAAAGATTCTTTCAAATTTAAAATTTACAAAAACATAAAAAGAAAAGAAAAAAAAATGTATACCTATAAAATGAACAACATTTATAAATGATAAAGGATTGAATAAAGTATGGTATACAAATTCTAAAACGTTGTCTGTTCTTATATCCATCCAGAAAAAGATACAATTTTTTTTTGTTGTTGTTTATTTTTGAAATCAAAAAACCATCATATTTATTTTATTACTTCAATAAATCAAACTTTCTTAAAACTATTTGTGTTTTTTTATTCCTCCACTCCTCATCGGTCTTTTTGTTTTTTTTTTTCTTCTTCATGCTAAATGTTTATCTATTGAAATTCTTATAAAACTTCTGTTCTTTTATAGAGAAAAACTAAATGGAAAACAGTAAAGCTTTCTCTATTATATTCTGTATGGTAAAAGTACGTAACAAAAAAAAACACATTACATTCGTTCATTGCACTTTATATAAATTTATTGATTTACAATTTATTTTCAAAACAAAAACTGATAAATTTATTTATATATTTTTGTTTATCGTTACATTTTTTTAGTTGTTTGATGATGCAGTTTCTAGTAATAATGACTTTGTTGTTTTGATTTTATTCTTCAATAAATTAATTTTGGAGTTTATAATTTCTTTTTTTCCTATTTCCATACACAAAAAATCATAAATTGTGTATAAAAGTCTAGACTTTAGAGAATATTTTCTATTCATTTTTCTATGAAAGTTTTATTGTGAATTGTCATTTGTGAATAATTTCTTAACAATATAAAACAACAAATATGAAAAAGATTAAATAGAAAATATTTTGTTGTATTTCTTATAGTTAGTAATCTATTTTCTTCACATTCTTTCTTAAGGCACACTTTGACAAAGTTGCAATACCCCAGATGTCATCCCATATGTGAGAAGGTATCGAGTGAACTCGAGAAGAGGCATCCAGATTCTCATCAATAGAATCTTGGGTTAAAATCTAAGCGTTTTAACTGGGGTTCATTACAATATAAGATCCTGGTATTTTAAATGACCATGACGTTTGATACAAGACACGTTAATAATCCTTAATAACAAATCTAATCACTTCCTTTCTATTTGTTATGTTACGTAACAAATACATTAAAAAACATCACTAAAAAGTTAATCAAAGACAAAGTAATAATGCTAAT
Organism: Pedicia rivosa; assembly: GCA_963082725.1. Taxonomy (NCBI): domain Eukaryota; kingdom Metazoa; phylum Arthropoda; class Insecta; order Diptera; family Pediciidae; genus Pedicia; species Pedicia rivosa. The sequence goes on from OY720152.1 coordinate 6,033,816, forward strand.
AATAATAAAATATAAACTTTTACTACTGATGTTGGATAAAAAAAAAATAGTCATCATAATAATAAAAATATTAAAGAAACAAAAGAATAAATAATAAAAGAAAAGGATAAGGAAAGTTTATAATTGTGAAAAAGAAAAGGAAACTATTTCTTGTGTTATAATTTCGTTTCACAATTTCTTGTATATTTCTTCTGTAATATAAAATATTTCAGACTGTTTTATAACTAATATTTTTGTAAAGCTAAAAAAAAAAAATAAAATGGGTGGGTGGGAGCGACAAAAACGAAAGAAAGTAAAATAAAATATAGAGGAAGGAAAAATGAACTTATGAAAAGTTTTATGATACAAACAACAACAACAACAGAATTATATGTAAGAATAAATGTTAATTTTCAGTTGAAATTTCTATTCCATTGTATTGTTAAACGCATATGCATATATACGTAATTATGTAAAGGAAAATTTTCAATTCATATGATATGATTATCATACAGTTGATACAAATATATAGTTACATATGTATGCATGTGTGTATGTATATATTGTATGTATGTGTGAATGCCTCCATACATATTTTGGTAGAAATAGTTTTAATTTGTTATTAAACTTTTATTGTAATTACATATACAATTTAAGTGTTACAACTAAAAATGTAGTTATATAAAATATTTAATAGATAGGAGGTAATAGGTGGGTACATTGGTGATATTATCGCGTATATATTTCCTATATTATTTTTAAAACAATCGGATAAGTTTTATTGAATCATAATATAGAATGATTTATTTGTTTATTTATAGAAAACTATATAAAATTTAAAATAAAATAAAAAGTAAAAGGCAAACAAAAAAAACAACAATTCTCATAAAAAGACTAACAACAAAATAAAAGATAAAATATTTATTTATTTCTCTTATTAATTATTATTAATTTTTTCACGAATAATATTTTGTGGTTTTGATAAATTAGAATTTGTCCTTTTCATAGAAAAGTATTAAAGTGCTGATGGTTGTTGAATCTTTGATGAAATTTAATTTACTTAATTATTTAATATGAGAATAAAGAAATTGTGTTTATTAAATTTTAATCGATCGTTTTGCCATTAAGTTTTAATAGCCACTTCACCTTCACCTTCACATTCCAGTTAAAGAATTAGCACAGTTAATAATAATTGAACTTATCAAATTTCACGTCCTTGTAAGGATGTAAGGACTTTTGAAAATTTACCCTTTTCAAAATAATTCACCTATAAAGGTGCACCAATTAAAATCGCTCGAATCTAATAGAAAGAATTTTGAATTAATAATTACAACTTTGTAATTTCTTGTAATATAATTCGTAATAATGATAATCACCTTTAGCCCGCGCATCGTTTAAATCGATAAACATTTCTTCTTATTTCTTTCTTCAATAATTCCTAATATTTGAAAATATATTTGAAATTATTGTTCTCTCACATTTGCAAATATCTATGTAGATCTAGAGATAATTTTTTAACAGTTCATTGATTAATTAAAATTCCCAATTTACGTAAAACCAAATTACGCGTTAAAACCAATAAAAAACAGATAAATACATTTTTATTATAACTTTGCACTTATCGTTATAAAATTATTCATTATTTTCATTAAAAAAAAAAAAATAAAAATCTTTTATAAAAATAAATCTTTACATAACAATAATTAATTATTCTTTCAACATATAACAATTATTATTAAATTTTGTTTTGTTTATTAACCAAAAATAAATAAAAGGAAAAAAGGGGAAAAACCAAAAATTTGATCATATTAATCCAATTAAAAGCTTTTACAGATTCAATTATGTTAGTCTGATGCAATGCAATCACGTACATAAACTTTCTATATATAATATTGCTTGAGGTTTTGTTGTATAAAATACTAATGAATTTTTAATTAAATTCCTTGACCATAAAACTTTAGAATAGTTTTAAACATGAAAATATTTATCACCGATTTGTTTTCATTATGTGACTTAAATTCAAACAATCAAATTAAATATTTATTAAACACAAAAAAAAAAACACACAACAAACACAACTTAGACAAAGATCCACCAAAAAATTCAAATACCAAAAAATGTTCATTTAATATTTTGTGAAATTTTTATTTTATCGCATCTTTTAAAAAAAAAATCTTGAAGCATTATTTTATAGCGTGGTGGGTGTGAGGTGTGAGGTGTTTTTTTTTTTTGTTTTATATAAATATATAATTGAATGAAATTTTATAAATTTAGCGATTATTATGTGTTGTGTCATAAGCATCATTCCTTATTACTTTATTCAAACAAAAAAAAAAAAGTTATAATTTATTTTTTATTACAAACAAAAAAAGTTCATTGAAAATAGAAAAATCTTGTTCCATAATTTACGAAAACAATCAAACAAACAAACAAAGAAACAAATGAATAAGAACAGAATGTTGGCAGTAGCGTAATTTTTTTTAATATTATTCTTCCTTATTTCTTATACAAAGATAATAATTAATTAATCCATTTTAACATAAAAATTTAAGATAATGAAAATAAAATAAGATTTAACGCGTACATCACACATTAATAATTTTCTCCTACACTGGACAAATGAATTGTTTTTTTTTTGTTTTGTTTAAAAGAAAATAAAATAAATATTCATTTGCACAGTGTGAAATTTTTTTGAAAGTTTTAATTTTTTTTTTTTTATATAAAATTTATAAATATCCAGATGTTGAAGGAAGGAAGTAGAAAGAAATTGTTTGTCATTAATCATTTGCAGTTTACTATAAAGTGAAATTTGTTCATCCGTTTTTAATTTGTCTGTTTTTTTTTTTTTGTTTAATTTTATTATGACAAAATTGAAATGATTTTGTCTCTTCAAATTCATAATTTCATTTTTTAAAAAGGGATTTTTTTTTTCTCTGTCTTCTTTCTAATTTGTTGTTGTTCGTTCGTTCGTTTGTTTGTCTGTTTGTTGTTGTTGTTTTTGTTTTTTTGTTTTATATAAAATGACTCGCATTCTAAAAAATATTATTTATTCAGGCCTCATAAAAATAAAATGAATCATTCAAAAATCTCGACGATCTCTAAAAGAAGAAGAAGAAGAAAAAAAAAACAAAAGTTTAGGTTTAAAAAAAAAAAAAAAATTCTACTAACAAAATGGGATGTACGTGTAAAGAAAATAAAATGAAAAATCAACTCTCCCCCAAAACCCCAACCCCCTTCTTAAAAACACCCACATTCCTTCAATAGATTTTTGGTTCATACAAATAGAGAGAAATTTTCTATTTTTTATTATTACTGAAATGTTATAGGATAGAGGAGGATATAGGTTCTTTGTTTTTTTTTTGTTTTTGTGTAATACGTTACAATAACGTATAATATGTTTGTTGGGTCAAGAAGTCATTAAATGAACTAAAGTTTTTTTTTACTATAGATACATGAAATAAGTAGGAGTTTGTGGAAGGTGTAAAACCAAAAAACAAAAAAAATTAAAATACAAATACAAATACAATGAAATATTTTTACTGTGGTAAAACAGAGTTGTTAGCTGTTTTGAAAATGTTTTATGGTTGTCAGAAAGAAAATTTAAGTGGAAAAGATGTTTATAAACAAAAACAAAAATATACCAAACAAAACAAAAATAAAATATATATAAGGATTTACATGATTGTACTGTCATAAAATGGGCGATAATTTTATGTGAAAACGGTTGTTGTTGACTTCGTTAATATAATATAATAATAATATAAATTATAGGATGAGTATATGGGCCCAACCCCAAAAACAGAAACAAACAAACAATAACTTATAAGTTATAATTTATTGACTCTGGGTTGTGTTATGTTTTTTTTCTTTCTTCTTCTTTCTTTCATTCTGTTTCTCTTTATATAGCAATAAAATTTGTGGTTTATGCTATACCCGTAAATATTAGGTATTTATTATGTACTTGAAATAAAATACATTTAAACATTAAACATAACCAACAGAATAAAAAAAAGTTTTGTCTAAAAAAAAAACTTAATATGTGAAATAAAAACAACAAAAAAAAAAAAACAAACAAAAATATCAACGTACAAATATATTTAACTTTTTCTTAACATTATGACTTTTATGATGAAGAAAAAGTTTTATGATAACAAGATACTCAGTTTGTTTTGATTTGTTATCATCTCTATATAATGTTTAATGTATAGTTAAATATATACACACACACACACACATACAACCACACAATAAGGATGCCTTTAAATATTTAACTTGTCAAAATGTGCACATGAACAAATAAAAAGAGAGAAAATAAAAAACGCATGAAAAGCACATTTATGCGCTGTAAAAGCACTCGAAACACAACACATTTTTTATTCTTCTTTTCTTGTCGAATGTATTCATTTTTTGTCAGTAGGTATTTGAGAAAAAACATTTCTCCTTCTAAATTCAAACTTAAAAAATATAGAAATGGGGAAATGCATAAAGGATGCGCATGTCCTCTCTAAAGACGATAAAATAATTTAGAGGGGAATATTTTTATAAATCAGTCTTACATTCATGAATAATGTGATAGACTTCAATGTATATATACAAATATTATATTGATTTGTTTTCTTTTGAAAACAAACATTTTAATTTGATTGTCTTGATGATAAGACAAGTAGAAATTATACCAAAGTCTATTATGGTGACCACCAAAAAACCTTTTAAATCATTAATTTGATGATGGCGATCAAAAGACTTAATCACAACAAAATTTTGTTAAACTCTAATTATTTTGGTTCCTTTTACTAAAACATCTAAAAAAAAAAATTATAATTAAATAGATTCTATATAATCTAAATATTCTAGTTCATGTCACGCTTTGGGGTTAATTATAAAAGTTTCGTATTTTTCTTTTTTTTTGTCTAACTTTATTTTTAACCTGTGCCATTAAATTTTTGGTGAACTCTAAAAGATTGACCCTTAATCCTAACTAGGGAATATAACCAATTAATTAATTCGAGACTAAATAAATATATAATCATGAATTAAAATATATTTTCAAGTTAAAAAGGATTTTTGTTTCCAATTAAATATTTTTTTTTTTTCTTAAATTATGGAATAATAACGGAAAACTTAATTTACATTTTGATTGAATAAATTTTCTATATCCTAGAGATTTTTTCCCTTTTAATAGTATAAATATATACCATTAAATTATTATATTCTAACCAACACAACAAACAGGGAAAGTTTTTTTTATTTTTTTTGGATAATAATGTTCGAGGATCAAAAAAAAAAAAAAACAAAAGTTTTCCTTTCACCCATCATCCCCTCATCCCAAACCCCACCCCCCCCCCCCCCCTCACCCTATAACTTTTACTATAATAAAAGTTAAAGCTAGGAAAACTTCTATTTATAACAAAAGGATAAATTTTACTAGGATATGTATGTGAGGGTAAATATTATTTAGTATATAATATAAAGTGTGCTTGAATTGTTAATTTTTATTTTTATATATATTAAGAAAAGATAATATAGTTAGATATCACTTAGACTTATACGACTGACTGGAGTCTTGATGAACTGTTATAATCAAGATTTATAATAAAAAAGCAAAAAAAAAAACTCATCCCCAAAATAAAAACAACAAAATACTTTATAAAACTTTAGACCACGTTAATTTATGTGTCTGTGTAGATATTAAAAATGTTTTTGTTACAAATAAACTATAAATTTAATGTGAAATGATTTGGCTAAATTTTTAAAAATAGCGATTAGATATTTTTTATGGTTTTCAATCACAGCACAAGAATCATTTGATCATTTTATTATTCTGCTAAATATGTAGTCAAAAGACAATTCACTGCACTCTATATAAAGATACACAAACAAATACTTTACGTGTAGTTGTGTAATTAATTAATTAATAAATTTATGAATTTCGTAGAAATAACATAATTTCACCATACAAGTTTAATTGTAAGGCACTTCAATTGTATATTATTTTATCACGACATATTTTCCTTTATACTGATGTTATACTGTAGAGGAAAACACTTAACAGTAACCACACTCAGACACCTTTTTATTATTTAATAAATAATTAATAATAATCAACAATCAACCATATAAAAGAATTTTTTTCTCTAGAAACGTTTATATTATTTGTCAGACTGATAAATGGATTATTATAAAAGAAAAAATCTTAAAACATTTTAAATACAAAAGTTGTTAAAAACTACAAAGTTTTTATTTTGGTTACAGTCTATAAGTACTACAACTATACAAAATAAATGATAAGAAGAAAACTTGAAGAAATAATAATTGAATAAAACCCTAAGCCATTGGTATCATTGGACTCTTATATAAGTATAAAGAAAAGAAGAAAACTATAACACTAGAGATGTTTTAATAAAGATAATGAAAGAAACACAAAATTCTTCTTCTTCTTCTTCTTCTTCTTCTATTTTTTTTTTTTTTTTTTGGAAATCTTTTTAATTAAAAAAGAAAATTAGTATACATAACATGACTGGACTTTTAGTTGTAACTTTTCTATATTTATATAAGATAACTTGCTTTCAAAACAGATTATATTCTCTATTTTTTTTTTGTATGTACATTTGTTATTTTTCCACAAACACATTTCTGTGTCCTTCTTCTTTTTTTATATATAATTTTTGCTGAAACGATTTAATTTTAGCGTTTCGTTTTGTTTTTTTTTTTTTTGCATAATATTCAAATAAAATAAAACTCATTTCTGAAAATCGTGGAAAACAATGGGCCAAAAGAATGAAACGGTTTAATAGTTTCTGTGCTTCAAATTTTAGTGAAATTTGTTTTTATTCTTTTATAGTCGCACCAACCATTCCACATATAAGACATATAAAGTCAAAATTACATCTTTAAATATGATTCTATACAAAAAAAAAAATTGTATTTCTTTTATTTTAATTAAATACAATTCTTGCTGTTGTTGGTATAATTATTATAAGAAAAATTATAAATGCAATTTTGAATTTTTCTATTTACACATAAGACATACATACACAATTGTGTTGCATTCACATTTACATTTTATTATTATTTTTTTTTAAGGTTTCTTTCTACATAGATTTAATTCTTAAGTCTTTTGTATAGCAATACATTTTTATATTCTTATTATACGTAAAATGATCATTCCCATTGTTATCTTAGCAAGTCAATTTTAAATGTTTCCACTGTATGTTTGTATGTATTTTAGAGAGAGAGAGAGAGAAAAAAAAAAAGAAAATGGTTTTTAAAAGGACTAATTTAAAAGTACGTTAATGGCACAAAAAAAAAAGAAAAAAAAAACCAACCATGAAGTTTTACGATTACTCTCAAGCTCATCTTCATTTCATCTTGTACCCTATTTATTTTTCAAACAGAATTAATTAGATTTAAACTGTAGAATGGGTATATGTTTTATGTACTATATATATATATATATAAATAAACATACACATAATATACATAATACAAACATACATGTTTAAATAGATATACATAAAAGGAATATCCGATGAAAAGCTCTTTTGTCAGATAAATAACATTATAAAAAAAATTTATAGAATATATTTTATGGACACAAAAATTGACAAATAATGTCATTATTTTACCATTATTTCGAATGACTATGAGTTATAAATTTAATTAAGCTAAAATAAACTTGAATAAGAGGGTTTTACAAAATTAAGATTATAAGACGCTTGGGAATGGTAATTAGGCGAATATTTCCATTAAACGAAGTGAGACTTTTTTTTTCTGTTCGCTCTCTCTCTCTCTCTTTCTCTCTCTTTCTTCATTATTCTTTAAAAGACTTAAAAAAAAGATTTCATATGGTAAATATATAAATGTTATTTGTCTCGAACGTTGATTTATATAATTGTTAATGATGTTTTATGGTAACTTAATTTTATATTTTATTAAGAAATTAAAATATATGAAAAAATAGGTGTGAGAACTTTAAATTCAACCAAATAATAATAATAATTTAAATTCATAAACGGGAACTGCTTCGTTTTATTTTTGTTGTTGTTATTGGAGAACCTTTTTTATTAGATAAATGAAGAAATATATGTTGTGATGTGACAAAAGATGATGATTTTCATAGTTGATTTTCTGTTTTGTTTCTATTCAATATAAAAATGTATCTACGTGTTCATCTTAACATACACACAATAATAGAAGAAATTCACATTAAGATTTATATGAAATTCTTACGTGTTGTGTTTCTATAAATATTTATTTTGATAATAAGAATAATTATGTACGCCTCAAGTTAATTATACATTACTTAAGAATTATATTAAATTGTCCAAATATAATTAATTTTTATCTTTAACAAAATTATTTCAATTCATTTGAAACATGTCCATACCTATATAAAGAAATTATATTTCTGTGTTGTTTGCTTTTGTAATTATTTACATGAATTGAAATTGTCATTAATAATTTTTAGGAATAAAACAATAAAGTTACATTATAATACAGAAATTTATTGATTATAGAAATCAATCATTAATGAAATAAAATATATTTTATATACATAAAATAATAAAGATTAATATTTATTTATTTAGAAAAACAAAAATAATATTCTGATGTCTGTATTATTTTTGTTCAATCAACAGAAAAGTATATAATATGTGAATATCTGAATATTGATTATTGATTGGAAAATTTTCTATACATTGTATATATTATATAATATTTATCTTTCACTTATATAAATCAATTTCATTAGTTTATCTTTGAACATTAAATTAATTATTGAAATGAACATTGGGTGTCAGTTTTATTCCTTTTTTTTCTTTTTATTTTTATCAAACATGTGGTAAACATGGTTTGTTCATTCTGTTAATCAAAATTATTTTGTGTTGGTTAGATTTCGATAATAATTGTGTGTAACCACGAAAATGTTCAAATATGAACATGATAATGATATAGGGTAAAAATATCACACAGTTCTATATAATCATATCGTTTACATTATAGAGGTGACTAAACGTAATGAATTTTAATTGATCATCATTAATCATTTCTATATAAAATATTTTTAAAGTTAGAGAGAAAATTAATTTTGCAAATTTTACTAAAATTATTCCATTTTTATTCTAGCAAATAAATTCAAAGGAATTCTGATATCAAGAAAATTTAGTTTTTTTATTCAAAATATGAAAAAAATGAAAGACATTTTTTTTTTATTAAAATAAAGAAATGAACGAGAGATAAAAAAATTATTCTTTTATTTTTTTTTATTATGTGTGTGTGTAAAATTTATCTGACATATACATAGGAACATCGTATGCACATTAAATATTATATGAAATCCTAGATAATATTAGAGAAATGGAATTTTCAGTAGAAAATATTATTCTTTTGTTTCAAGTACAATTTCCTCAATTTTGTTTTTTTTTCCTTTTCTTCTTCCTTTTTTCTTTTTATTCTAATAATCCATTTATTGAATATCATTTTTATTTTCAATCATTTTGTTGTTCATATCGTGTCATACATTGCTATTGGTATTATAAAATCATTCATTGAACATTGATGGTTAATATGAAAGCAACATACAGAATACAGAATGTCTCTATGTACGCTAAATGTGTGATGTTCTACATACGAGAGATTTTATTAAAAAAACTAAACTGAACAAACAAAAAAAAACACAACTACAACGACAATAACAAAACAAATAATGTTTTATTATTAAAATCAAACCAAAATGCCATAACTCTGTTCATTTATTGAATAAAAAAATGTAAGAAAAAAAATATGAATTACATTTGAAATTTATTTATTGGTTCTTGGTTCTTGGTAGATTGAGTTTTCAGTTACAATTCCATTGTAATTTTCTTTATAGTCAGCTTTCAAAGATACTTATTGCAATCAAAATAATGCCAATGTTTAATTTGAATTGAACTTAGATCCAATGTACTTATATAAGAAGCAGAAATGATCACCGTGTAAGACATATTTGTGTTCTTTTAATTAACAATTCAATTCTTAATTAATCATAATTATCAAAGAAACAATTCGATTGATCAAATACAAATATTTTATATCAATTTTTCCCATTATTAAAATTTTCTATTTAGTCAAAATTTCCCAATTAATACAGAAAATATTCAATTGAAAATTATTCCTTTAATAAAACGTAAAGTAAAATATTCTCAGTCGAAAGTTTACAAATCTTCAATAATTAAATTAATGTTTTTTTTTATTTTAAAAATCAAACTCATTTTTTAATTTAAAAAGAAGAAACTTTTGATTTGATTTTCTGACATTAAAAAAATTTTAAGTTTAATTTTAAGATTTCTTCCCAACAAGAACAAGAAAAAATTTCTCAAAATTTCTTTACAAAAAATTTTAAAAGAAACAAAAATTTTTTAATATTGAATTGTTTGTTGTATTTTTTTTTTCTCTATTTATTTATTTATTTATTTATTCAGTTTTAATCTGAAAAAAGCTAATGGAAATAAATTTTCTTATTAATTTTATTATAACCGTTGAACGTCTTTATACATTTTTTTTTTATCTATAAGGAAAAATGTTGGAAGTTATTTTTTGTTGATGTTTTTATTGGAAAAATTTAAAGAGTTTTCTTTTCTATTGATTATTTATAAGATTATTGAATTTAGTAGATAAATGTACTCATCCTACTCTTTTAAACTTTCTACTAAAACGATTATTTTCTTTTAGAAGAATCCATGCAACACAACAGATTATATTTTAAGATTTCAATGAATCATTATTATTTCACTGAACATTGTTTTTTTTTTTTTCTATTTTCTGAAAGTGAAAATCTGTTTTAATTAAATTTTCAGTTAAATAGCAAAAATATATTTTATGACTGGTACTTGGCAATATGTGAAATAATTTTAACACATAACATCAAATCACATAATTACAATTTATTCCCATCGAATAATTGTGTATTAAATTTATTTGTTTAGAATTTCTATAATTAATTGAAGGTTAAAAAAATCTCGTGGGCTTGAGTTTCCGATTGTAATTGATTCCTGTGACCCAGAATATTCTATCTTGAAAAAAGCTTCAGACAAAAGATGAAAAGTAATTCATCTGTGTATGAGTAGTTAAATATTATAACTCACTTCCGTATCCAAACAGAGAATAAAAAAACAATAAATAAATGGAGGGTTTACAGCAAAAAAAAAAAAAAGAATATGGATCAAAAGTTATTTCGTATTTGTTAATAATTTGTTATGTTTTGTTTATTTATTTTCGATACAATAATTTTTCTATATAGGTTTATTTTTCCCCCACATTCACATACATCTCATGTACCAACACAAAGTTTCCCATATATCTCGTCTTTATATACCTTTACAAATGTATAAGAAATAGGAAAATCTAGGTTAAGTAAATAATATAAATGATGTCTGTGTAAGTATTATTTTCCTATATCTAATATTGAATTTCTACTGAATGTCAAATATAATATTTTTCTATTAGTTATTTTCTCCATTAATTAATAACTAATATTTATACAGAATTTTAATATAGTACCTACTTTTGTTTTTGTATTTTGTATTATGAGTTTTTTGAATTTTAATATTCAACAGACAACATCAATGTATACACATCTGATGATATATTTATTTTTTTTTTTTTAAATTTTATATATTCAACTATAAATTATCCTTAGATAGAGAAAAGTCAAAAAGTTTTATCTTCTATCTAAGCGATATTTATAAATATAATATTTTCAATGCATCAATTTTCTTTTATATATTTTTATCTTCACTTTTGGAATATTAAGATCAAGAAAGCTCACAACAACTTCAATTAGATTTATATTTTTGTATTTTACATATTTATCATCTGATATAAATCGTTGTATCATGTAACAAAAAAAAAAAACAACAGTTTCTTGAGTATCATTAAATAAAGATTTAACTATATTTTTATTCTTCTGATATAAATAATATTGTAACTTTTAGTTTAGTCTTTATTTTGTTTTACTGGAAAATAAAATTCTTATTACATTTTAATTTGAAATATTTTATAAATGAAGAGTTGAATAAAAGTGTTCTTATGAATAATTGTAATTGACTATAATTATTATATGAAACTTATATTAGGAGACGCGAGCGAGAATATCGGGAAATCTGTAAAGACTTTATAAAACTGGTATCACGTCATAATTAATAAGAAGAATCAAATACCCTAAAGACAAATATGCTCATTTCTGAATATAAAAAATAATTATGAATAATTGAATAAATATAAAATAATTGTTTTTCACAATAATGGAAAAAAATAAGAAATGGACGATTGTAAATTAATTTAAATCTTTAAAAAATTCTTATTTTTCAATTTAAAAGACTTGCATGTGAACAAAAAGTTTCAATGGGTTAACATAAATTAAATCTTATAAATATTGAATTTAAATTTAAACAGACTGAAGATTTCTAAATTTTTCTTCATAAAATAATCTAAAAGTGAAAAAAAATTTTATTCATTTTTGAGCCTCATCATAAATTATTGTACCAAAATAAAAAAAAAAAAGTGTCGAGAATATAAAAATTAACTCTTTTGTATTATTTCACTCGTATATTAATTAAGGATGTTGAATATATAGAGATATATAAAACAATATAATAAATGAAATAAATTAAAATATATTGAAATATTTACATAACAAATATACACACATCCATACATACATACATATATACATACATATAAACATACATGTATAGATAAAAATAATTAAATAAAAATAATTAATGCGCATATTATAAAATTTAATTTCTTCCATAATATACTCTCTCTCTATCTATCTCTCTCTTTATCTCTATCTCTCTTTAGAGATATAAAAAAAAAAAACAACAAAATATATACGTAACGTTATTATATAAGATTAATCCAATGTTTAACTTGAATCACTTTCGTCTTCTATATAGTATACTACATGGATCATCATACCATTTATTATTTTCCAGAAAGAACATGTTTGACTTTATCCTATGGAGTTTATTTTATTACCCGAACTTTTTTTTTTCTTCTTTTTATTTATTTTTTTTTTTTTTGGGTATAAGGATGGATTAATTCTGAAAGGCAAAGTTTTTTTTTTCTTTTTTTCTTTTCTTTGTTTGTTGCTGTTTTTCATTATATAATATGGGAAAATTTGGTAAGAGAGGAAGATGATGAAAATGAAGAGAAGATGAAGATGAAGAAGAAGTAAAAGAACAAAAAAAAAACTATTTACATTTCAGTTATTAAAGTATTATAGGATTTTTGGGTGAAAATGGTTGTTATATCGAAGTGTGCGTGGTGATTTCTATTTGAAGAAGCTGACGTTAATTATGTGGCTGTCAAAAAAATAAATAAATAAATAAAACAAAAGAATTCAGATAACTGGGTTTCTTTTATATGTAGACATTTTTTTTCTTTTGGTATTCCATTGGATGACTTAGTGAAAAAAGCTGACTAGACAGAAAATAATTAAGAGACATTAGCCAACTTAAACCTGAAATAAGTTAATATGGCGAACTATTTTCGATCACACATTAAGCTAACATTGAATCTCTGTGTAAAATATGTATGACTATTTTGACCATATTTACATTTCATGTTTTAGTTAGAAACACAAATAATTATTTTTATGTTCTATACTTTATTAGGTTTGGTTCAAATTGACAACTATGTGTGTGTGTGTGTGTATGTATAATGTGACAAAGTCAACTTTAATTTATATTTTAGTATACAATTCTAATTGTTAATTGAATAAATTAAGGTTCTGAAATTTCTCTGTGTGTACACCTATATCCTTCCCTTTGAACTTTAACTTTGTTTGTAGATTGTACTTTAGTTTTAGTATTAAATACTTCAGTTCTAAGATATACAACACAAATACATACATACACAAATATATATATATATATATATATATATATATATATATATATATATTTGATTAAGAATCTCATCATAAGAATAATAAGGATACTCTGAATATGACAGATAATATACATAAATTTATAATTAACTAGACTACACTTAAGAGAGAAATGGTAGAAAGTTAAAATATTGGTAACATTGGTTTTAATTTGCTTCTTTTTTTTTCTTCTTAACTATAAAAATATAGACAAGCTAAAGGGAAAAAAAGAAGAACAGAAAATAAACCATTTTATCATTTCATTAAAAAAGAAGAAATATAAGAATTTTTATACCAATTACTGTTCACATTTCTTCTTCTTCTTCTTCTTCTTCTTCCACTTTTTTGCTTTCGTTCCAATAAGAAATTTCTTTATTATTTTCTTTAGAGTACTAATTTAGATTCTTCAACCGAACCAAATTACTTTTTTTTTCTCTCTCTTTCTCTTTCCCCTCCCCCACATGAATTAAAAATATGCAAATTTTTATTTTTTGTAATTTCCTGGTAATTTGTTTGTTGGGGAAAACTGGAAAAAAAAAATATCTCTAAATATATTTTTTTTTTTTTGAACTTAATTTCTATAATAAAAATTTAGAACCAATTTTGGGTTTTTTTTTATTCATGAGAAATTAATTGACCATTATAATATTTTTTTTTTTTTTAGCTCCCTTCTACTGACTGACATTATTTACAATTATTAGTTGTTGTTGTTTTTTTGTAAGTAACATTTTCATTTTCATTTTCATTTTTCTTCTAAAAAAAAAAAAAATAAACAAAATCGAAAATTTTATAAAAATTAATTTGAAAATATTTGACACGTTTTTCAAAACACAAACAAAATACTTTGAATATTCAAAGAACTTTCAACAAATTAGAAATATTTATTAGATAATTTCTTCATTAAATTCAAGTCGAACAAAATTTATGTCTTTTAGGTGAATCAGTACCAACAACTGAATTCTATTGAATTAATTTTTCTAATGAGTTTCTCTATTTTTGTTTATTTTTGGTTATGATTATTAATAATTTTATGTCTATGAATCAATTAAAAATTTCAAATTAATATTGTTTGGCTCTTATATGAAACGTTAATTAATTTTTCGATTTGGAACATTTCATAGGTGTCAGTAATAAATTTATGAATATTTTCATTTATCATACAGAACATAATTATAATTCACGTCAAAGAATATAAAATGAAGTAAATCAGCATACTAGAAATAATGGTTGATAAATGACACGTTACGAAATAATATAAACAAAAACTAAAATGAAGTAGAGATAAATTCGTTTGTACATTTACAAATTTATAGACACAAAATTACGAGAGTCTATAGACACTTTTTTTTTTAATAAAATTACTTTTCGGTAATATTAATTTTTAATTGATAAATACAAACAGAATCATTAATTTGTCAACGCATAACGTTTATGAACAAATAATAATAAATACATTATGATATAAATTAAATATTCTATACTCACATTTTTTTTTTTTTGTCCAACAATAAAAGATTACACTCCTTTTTATTGGTTCTATAAAATTAGTCGTCATCCCCAACTGATAAAATGTAACACAAAAAAAAAAAAAAAAGAAAAATGAAAGAAGAATAAAAATAAAATACGAAGCTTATAGAGAAGTGATTTAGTAAAAAACCCATTTTGAATTGACTCTCTCATTTTTTATTTTATTTTATTTTATTTTTTTTGTTCATTTTATGTTTTAATTAAATAGATAAATTTTGTCATAAAATGTAATTGAATTTTCCACTGTTGATTTTTTCGTGAATATTCCCTTTTTTGTTTTTTTTTTTTTATTGTTTCAACATTATTTCTTTTGATAATAAAAAACCCGAAAAAAAAAAAAACAAAAAGTTCCAATGTATGGAAATTTCATTAAATTCAATCCGTAAAAAAATACAAAAAAAAAAAAATAAAGCACCAAAAAAAAAAATATATCAACGTTTTATTCTGTTTAATAAATTATTCTATTTACTGTTAAAGTAAATATTAGTTTAGTTGTTAGTCAATTGCATTTGTATTAAAAATATTTTGTTTTTAAATTTAAATTTTTTTTGTGTTTTATATTTTAATTTATAGAAATTTGGAATTGATTTGCTCCTAATCGTTGTACTTTCGTTTTTACATTTTTTTTTCATCTAATTTAATTAATTTATTTATTTTAACACCACAGCGGAGTGTCCACGGTGAATAGACAATATATTATTATTAAACTTCAAAATTAAAGTTAAAACTGAAACACAATAAAAATAACCAAACTAAAAAAAAAAATACATAAACTGAAGCATATAAAATGGAATAATAATGAGGTCAACATAAACGGGCTTCACTATAATCGTTGTGCTTCTCTTCCATTCGTTACATCGTAATTTCATCTTTTAATAATAATATGGTATAAATAAAAATTTAAGATTACTTCAACCCAAGATTAGAAGAAAAGAAATATTCTAGCTAAAAGAAAAAAAACATAAAATTCATTTAAACGATTTTAAATCAAATTTTTAACAATAAAAAAAATGAATTCATCCATTTTGTCATAATTTCTCTATAAATTTTACGTTTAAAAATGAAAACAAGATTTAAACATTATTAAAATAAAATGTATTATAACATTTATGAGAGACAATAAAAAAAAAACAAACGAAAAAAAAATAAAAGAAGGATGACAAAAAAGAAAATGCATTTTGCATGTTTAACGATCAAAATTTTAATATTTAGTTTTTTTCTTTTTATGGTCGCGATATACAAGAATGAAATAAATTTGTGTCACCATAAAATGTATTTAATATTAAAAATCATAAATTATATATTTTTTTTTTGTTTGGATAAAATGAAATCCTTAACCTAAAATGTAGAAATAAAATGAGAATCTTTAACATTCAAATATTTTTACATTAATTTTTTTTTTCTTGTTGAATTCTTTTTCTTTATCACAAAAAAAAAATTCTTTTCATTTATTATTTTTATAGAATATAAAAACAGTGAAGAATTACTTATGATGATCGTTAAAAATGAAGGATTGAATGTGTTTTATTTTAAGGTTACAGAAACTTGAGATATTTTTAATAATTGTGAACAAATAAATTATAACAACTCTGAGATAAAAACGAATTCAACTCAACCAAAAATCTGTGACCAAATTATTGTTGTTTCTGATAAGTATTTTTAATTGTGCATTCTTTGGGTATGACTAGAAATTAGTTGAGTTCATATTCCACCTACTAAATACTAAATATTTGGATTTAATCTTTAATAATCTTTTGGTTTATTTTCATCAATCCAAAGTTAGAAAATTTAAATCTTCTTTTGGATTAAAATGAATTGAATTGAATAAAAAATCATATCGTCGCTAAAATCAATAAATTTTAGAAATTTTCGTTCAACCAAAAATGAAGTTATATTTAGCCACTATAAAAAGGTTCTTTGGGTTTCAACCAATTATAATGATACTCATAATATTTTACGAGTTTCATGATGACACAACACCTACAACTGTATCCTTTTATATCAAATGGATATTCTAAAAATATAATGAAAAATAATTGAGATATTTCTTTCCAATTATAAATGTTAATTTTTATTTTTCTTTTTTATCGAAACATGAATATTTTATCCTAAAATTATATTTACAAATTTATCTTGCCTACAACAAACTGGGCGCCTCCACATATTTTTTTATTTTCATCAAAGTAATTATTAAAAAATAATTCTTATTAAAATACGGATTACAAACAATTAACATTGAATTTATATAGAAAATAGGAGACAGATGAGTTCTTTTTTTTTCTTAAATAGTAATTTTGTAAGAAATAAAACAATTTCTGAAGGAAAAGACAATTATGAAAATTATAATGAATTAAAGTTCCAATTATTATGAAATCAAATTATATTCAGTAAAATTCAATTAAAATATGAAAATATTCTAGACTAGTTTTAACTTGACTTGTCTTCGACAAATTATAAATCTAATTTTCTAGTTTATAATTCATGATTAATTTATTGATTTCAAAATTATTTTCAACAAAACATTTAAAAATTTTATTCATTCAAATAAAAATTGATTCTAATTAAAATAAATTGTTTTATTTATGAATAAATAAAAATAATATAATAAATGATGTTATAACAATAAAATTTTACAATAAAATTGTGTATTAAATTCGCATTAATGAACTAGAAAATTAACATTTCAATTAATTTTATAGTATTGGTAGGTACGAGACTCGTACTACAAGTACATATCGTCTAGTCTCTGGTACATGAATAAATCGATTTGCTTTATTTTCAAAAATCTTATTAAAAGTGAATTAATTTTCATACAAATTATTATTCTGTTGGCCTTTCATCATAATAATAATAATCTAACCAAATATTTAAATATCGAAAATATTGTCAAAAAGAACCAAAAAAAAAAACTGTAACCAAAAATTGATAATAATATTTTGTCCTTTTTTGGTTAATGATTTAGACCTTTAGTGACAATTCTCTATTATTTATTACGAACGTATATAAAATATGAATAATAAAATAATTTCAAATTGATAATGACAAATTATTAAAATAATGTTTTGATTTTAAAATCAAAATTTAGGTTAATACTAATAAACTCGATCGTTTATAATTAAAAAAAAAATTGTTTGAGAGGACAAAATGTTCATTATTGTACAATTATAAGGGTTATAATGGAAACAAATATTCATATATTTAATTGGTTTTTCGATAAGTTTCGATATATGATTATTGGTTTGCTATTTCTGTAGGTATTTTATATTATGAATTCAAAATAATTGTATCATAATTGTAAGTAATTAAAACCGTAGATAATTTTCCCTATGAAATTATTTTTGCTCCAATGGAAATTTATACGAAAATAAATTCAAGAGTTTTTTTTTTGAAAAATATTTAGTAACTTTTCTATTTAAATATTCTATAAATGTTAATTTATTCCAATATGTCCTACTTCCTCCCTTTTCTTGTTCCAATTCTTAATAGTTTTAATAGTTTTTCTATTTTTATTTAGAAAAATATTATCTTCCTTATTTTTATTTGGTTTTGGGTCAAATGTAGAATATTTTCATTGAATAGCTAAGCTAATCTTTATTATTTACACATCACATCAAAAGAAAAAAAAACTGTAACAATTTCTTTTAAAAATGAATAGTTTTACTTTTTATCATTGCATAAATTTTATGATTGGAGTTTCGACGCCTCAATCCATACTGTGCCAAAGTGGAAACACGTCTATGACTCTCATCAATAATAGAATAGCCAAATTACAAATCAAATGAATTGACTTCTATAAAATCATTTTCATCATCATAGTTTTAATGAATCATGACGTTAAGTAGAAATGGTTGAGAGACTAAAGGTGTACAGTCTATACAGTCTATATGCGTTAAATATTTATTATATGGGATTTTATAGGCGGCAGCACATCTATAAAGATATTATTAAAAAATATATTTATTTTTGTTAGTCAATATAAAAATATTTATTGTAACGTTATTATCTAGAATACTGTAAAAATGGCATCTGATACTGTAGAGATGTGGCGATATTCATAAATTTATCACAATCATAAATTTTCACACATAACAGCAACAACAACAATAATAACAACAACTACAACAACAAAAATATTATAGATATTTTTTCTTTTATTATCTTTATTTTAGTCTTCACATTGATATACTTATGTATACTCGTATATCTGTATATAAAATAATATACATACCTACATTATATAGAAAAGACAATCCTTTTTTGATGACTATATTTTCGCATCATCCATATTAAAGTCGTATATTTATAAGGATCAAATTTATTAATAAAAATTATTGTTTGAAAATTTATATTTCTATTTTTTTTTTTTTTTTTTTCATCACTTCCTTCACTGCCTCCATTCTTTCTCCCATATCATCTTTCTTTCATATTCACATTTGAATTTGACAATGGTCAAACTTTTTATGTGCGTCATCAAGTTTTCTATTTTTTTTCTGTTTATTTTTTTTTTTTGTCTTTTGTTTTTCCTTTTGTTTGTTTTTTTTTTTTTTGCTATTTGGTTTTTCCTCTATTTTTTTTTTTTTATTTTCTTATTATTGATTAAATTGTTTTGATCAAATCTTTTTCTCTATAAGCCAAAATAATCATATATAAAAGAATAAAGAAAGAAAGAAAGAAAACAATCTTTATAGTAAAATTTTATTTTTAGTTTATCTCATTATACTTTTAGTCGCGTCAATCTGAATAAAACTGATGATATCAAGGGGATTTTCTTATGTACATATATATATTCTTTATGGTCTTGTTTCTTATTCATTTTCTGCAAGATTTTTATTTTTAAAGTGATTCTATCGAATGAACACTATAAGATTTTTTTTTCTTCTTTTCATTTCGTTTCGTTTTCTTTTTTTTTTACAGAGATTGGCATATTATCAGACATAGTAAAAAGAAACACAAACACACACACACACACACAGAAAAATTTGTATAAATATATTTATACGAGCTTTACTTAGAATATCTTTATTTATTTATTTCTTTATTTTGTCTTTTTTTTTTCTTTTTTTTTACTGTTTCCTGGTGTATAGAGGCATAAGATAAGTGTTACGCCATAAAAAGAACGAAAAGAAAGAACGAAAAAAAAAATAAAATAAGAAAGAATGAAAGTATTGGAGAGAAGAACAAGAACAACAACAACAACAAAAATAGCAACAACATCAACTATAACAACACCAACTAGGACAACAACAACAACAACAACAACAACAAGAATAATTTATTCATTTTCGTATGGTAATTTGATTACGAAATATTAAAAAGTTTTAGTCAGTAATAGACATTTTATTTTGTTGTTGTGTACTTTAGTTTCTTTTTTAACCTTCAACTAAATCTATTTGTATTTATTTGATAAGCACGCAGTTTTTTTTTATAAGCCTATTTTTGTATAATATGAAATTTTTATTTATTATTTTTGTCACTGTCAAACTTTGTTCACCAAACTAATAAAAATTTAAGTGAACATTTTCTTTTTTTTTATTGTTTGTTTTTAATAATTTTTATTTTATGTTTTATTGTGAAAACAAATTTGTTCTATTGAAAAAATAATTCTATTGAATCAATTGGTCTACAATTTATTATTTACTTTGATTATTATAAGATAAATGTAAAAATGAGGTCCAGATAGGATCATTATGTAGCATCTACTTCTAAAATAGAATTCCATTTCATATTTCTTTACCAGTTTCTACAAATACAACCCATGCGATTGTTAAAGTAAAACAATGTTATCGCGTGGTGTGAATATGTATAAAAATATAACAACTTGTATGTATGAAGGAAATGTATAAGAAACTTTTACAAGAAATAATTGTCTTAAGAAAAAGCTCATAATAATTTTACTTCTACTTTAATTAAATTAATTATGAATCCTAAACGGTTAATGTTAGTTTTTTTTTCATTCAGTTGTTTTATTTTTATTTTTAATTGAATTGAATTTTTATATTTTATCGCTGAATTTATTTAATTAGAAAATTTAAAATAAATTTTGAATAATAATTCTTCTAAGTAGAATTTTAACATGTGGTTTGGGATACAAAAAAAATGAAAGGCTAATAAAAAGTGATTAAAATTTTGCTAAAACATAATTTTTTAATTAATTTGTAAAAGTTTTAAAATTATAAACAATTTATTAAATTAAAATTAAAAGTATATATGTGTGTGTGTGTGTGTCTGTGTGTCTAAATTGATAGTGTTTGCATTGCATTTAAGTAGAGTTTAATAGTTTATAAATTTTCAACATAATAAACTTTAAATGTGTGTTAGATTGTGCAATGAAGATGAAGGTGACAGAAATTATAAAACTTAAAACTATTTTATAAACTAAATTAAATTGTTTTTTTTTTGTATAAAACATAATTTATATTAAGAAAATACAAAAAAAGATTTATATTTAACGGATTATCATCTTCCATCTTTGAAGGGAAATATTTATGGTTTGATAAAAATTGATGTATGCTACAAGCGAGATTTGAATAAGGGAAATTTTCTATTGAGTCAATTTTTTTTTTCATGTAAAATATTTTCAGTTAAAATCTAAAGAAACAAATTATTACAACACTACAATACCTGATTTCTATAAAGAAACAACTTTCAATTTGATTTTTATTTGTAAAAATAAATTAAAATGTGTATCTTCTGATGTAATCCACGTCATTATTATTAATGTACCACCGTTTGCAGATTTCCTCATATCACTGAACAAGTGGAAGAAAATGGTTAATTGTAGTTATTCATTATGCTTATGCAGTTTATACTTAGATGTGCAATATTTTTATAATCTTTAGATTTGAAAGTCATATAAATATAGAAGTTTCATATTTACGTTCATAAAATAGGCTGGAGTTTATTTTGGAGGTATTTTGTTCATTATTTTAAATTGTTAAATAGAAATTAACCCGTTCATTATAATTATCTATATGATTAAAAAATTTACAATTTGAATATATTTTATTATTCTCTATACTCGTCTTCATGTTCACTAAAGATAAAAACTGATGAAACAATTATGTTTATCGATATTCTGGAATAAAATTCTGATAATTTAATGATTAATGAATTTTGTTCGTTTTTTAAAAAAAGTATTGAAATTATAAAAATAGTAAAATGTCTGTTAATCATTAGGTGAACTGTGAATAATTGTTCTGACATGTAAGTAACATTATATTAGATGATTACCAGAACATTACGGTTAATAAAATGGATTATCTTGTCATAAGAAAAATGAAAAACTTAATAAATAAAACGATTATTCTTATAAACTGTCATAATTATTACGTTTAATCGATAATATGAAATTATTAATAAATATTTTATGACTAATAACATGTTTAATTATGATATTAAAGAGATGATTAATTGATTGAATTAATTTTGAAAAATTATGTATCTTTATAATGGACGCTAAAATTTTTCTAAAGACAATGGGTGGTACATAACAATGGTCTTGATGTAATGGTGCACTTTTGTGAGATCTTCCTATGAGACCATTGGTGTTTGATGGGTAACGTTTCTTAAAAAATATTAAAAAACAACAATAATCATATTTATTCGAAGCCTAATTATAATTTGTGATGGTCAACATAAGTTGAAACAATTTACAATAATTTATAAGTTCAATGAATAACAATAATTAAATTAAAATTTAAATTGTGTAATTTCTTTAAATGGGAAATATTAGAATGAAATTATTTTATTGTACAGACTTCGAATATAATTGACCACGAAATTAAATTTAAACAAAAAAAACAAATGAAATTGAAATGAAATATAAGAAAAAAATCCATTAAAAAAAACTAAAAAATAAAAACGTTTCTTGTAAATTCTATTTATATTTTTTATTTTCTTTTGCCGAAGGATTATTGTCAATAGTTGATGACGTATTTTGTTCTTTTTAAATCACTTTATTTTGTCACTTTTTCTTTTACTCGGACAAATCCCATGGCAACTAATCGAGTTTCCTTTCCTATATTATATTTTTTTCCTCTAGAATTCCCTTTTTTCTTCTCTATTTAACTTTTTCTTTTTTTTTTTTTTCTTTCTGTTCTTAAATATGTGACACGATTTATATTTTTTTTTTTTGTTTGTATGAAATGAAAGGAACAATTGGAAGATGTTGCAAAAAAACAAAAAAAAAAGAAAAGATTTTGTTATTAAATAAAATAATATTAATTGGATGTGAAACCCTTCTGTGTGTGTATGTGTGTGTGTGTATATAAAAGCCCAAAATCAATTTGTTTTGATACACTAAAATTAATTGGTTTTGTTTTTATCTTGAAAATAAATACCAACACATCGATATGTGTGAATTTGTGTTCATATAAGTGATAATAAATATAATGTAAGTCAATTTTGGTGGTTAATTTCATAGAGAAAAAGAGAGAGAAGGAAAGAGAGAGAGAGAATAAATAATAATGCAAGAATAGTTTTTTTTTGAAAGCCCCAAAAAAATGGTAAAATAGAAAAATTATTGAAAGAGGAGGGTGAAAAATACACAACCCCAATAACTGGGTGTACGGAATTTTCTAAATTTGATAAAAAAATAAATATTCTCAGCATAATCAATGGTTCAAGGTTATAAGGGTTTTGATATAAAAATATCTACAGTAAATTTAAAGTAAAAAAACAAATCGTCTCTTAATTGGGTTTAGACAAAAAACAGTTTTTTTTACTCAAAAAAACAAATTTCGATTGGTTGTTGAAAATGAATAATTAATTTATGAAATCAATTGTGTAATTCTGTTAGGATTCGGAATATTCCTAAATAATCATATTTCTGTATCAACTGCATTCAATTTTTTTAAACGTAAATTTAAGTGGAGTTTATTGATTTTGATCCTGAAATTATTTCTGTTACCAATTGTGTTGGATTAAATATTTTAAACGGTTAATTTTAAAACAAATTACAGTGGATTATAATTGTTAATTGAATTTCTCCTTTTTTATTTTTACCAATCTTCAATTATTTCATTATTCTATTTTCTTTCTCCCTCTCTCTCTCTCTCTTTCTTTCTCGTTCTCGGATAAATTAAACACAATAAATAAATACAAATATTTTATATTAAGAGTATCACTTCTATATCATCCCCGTCAAAGGAATCAATACAATTTTTGATTAAATTAAAATTTAAGATCAATTTATAGAATCATAACGAATCCCAAAATAGGCAGATTTATAAAAAGGGGGTTGGTGAGGGGTGGTCGTTAAACTATATTATAAAATTTTTCGCTAAAAAAAAACCCCATAATAATATAAAATTTAAATTATAATAAACAAATATTTGATTAGTTCAGAAATGATGATGATGATGATGATGATGATGATGATCAGTATAGAATGTGACAATAATTTTATCTCTCAATATTCTTCAAGCAAAAGAAGACCTAACAATTTAAAATTTTAATTTTCCTCTTTTTGCCGCTTCTTTTTTCTATTTCCTTTCCTCCTGTGTCGTCGTACCAACCACCCCCGTTAAAATGTCAATATTTATTTTTACCCTTGAACAGAATTGTTTTTCGCCTACTCCCTAATTCCTTTTATGTTCGATCAACGAAACAGATTATCTCTTCAAACAATACCGCTTCTAAAATGTTTACCTAAAATGGAAAATCACTGATTTTTTTTTTTTTTTGCTTTGCTTTCTTCGTCTTCCACTTTTTGTTTTTTTTTTTTAGAAATAAAAAAAAAACGAGTCAACTTTTTTTTTTAGGGTAGGATACAAAATTTTTGTCAAAAGGGTAAATTTAAGAAAATAAAAATGAAACGTCTAAAAAGATTACGGAGTTTTTTTTTTCTTCTTAGAATGGATTTGATACAATTTGGTGCTTTTGTTTTAAATTGATTTTTTTTTCCTCTTTCGTCAATAAAGTAATTCAAGATAAATCAAAATGTTATAATTGATATTGAAGATAATTTGTATCACTTGATTTGATGTTAGTATTGGTTTCTGTATTTTACACCCGCAGGTTGTACTTAAAGTTTTAAATAGATAAAGTAAAATGCTAAATAATAGAACTTATACCACAAGAAACCTAAATAATTTACCATGGGTCAATATGGAATTTATAAAAACCATACCATTGGAGGAAAAGTATTTTCTTTTTATCGCCAAATTTCATGTTTTTTTTTCCTCCAATAAATTTAGGAGAATCATTGTAAATATCTTATTGAAACTCTTAAGAATCCAATTGAAGAGGATGCATATAAAAATTGAAAAATAATTTTTTTAAAGAAATTCTAGTAGTGTAGTAGTCTAGTATCTATTCTAGTGGTTAGTCTAGTATCTATTCTAGTATCCAGTCTAGTGTAATGTTATTAGTATCAATATGAGACAGGCATATTAGTCTGAAGAAAATTCCAAAAAATTTATAAAAATCTTGAAAATTAATATTCTGCATATTCTTCTTCTGTCTGTATCAATAATCCTTGTATGTAGTAAATTGTATTTATTGAAAAACAAAATTAGAAACGGAAATCATTCTCACACATAGGATTAACAAAAGTGAATTTTGAAATTTTGTGTGGTAATTTTATAGATGTCCATATGTAGTGTATTTGTATTATATTTTATCTCTCCCTTAGATAAAAGTCAAATATTGTTAATATTTCTGTGAGGGTATGTGTATCGGTGTAATAATATGCGTGTGTGTAAAAGCATACAAAGTTTATAGACAGAATTATAAATTACATTGAAATTATTTCTATTATTAATTATTTTACAAGAATAACCACACACACACACACACACACTTCATGTGACTTTCTATAATAATCATTTCCAAAATATACTGACATTATTATTTTGAAATATAAACTCATCGGATATAGAATATTTGTATATCAAATAAAAATGCAATCAGATTTATATTTTGTAAAGTGGAAATATGGTTACGTTTTTTGACATATTACAAAATTTTCCACTAGAATGAATTCTACGTTTAAAATTCATGCACTTATTATAAATTTTATTATATAAAATATAATTACGTATTTCTTCTTCTTCTTTTTTCTTTTTAATTGTAACAATTCAATCCAATAAATTGTTATATAAATAAATAATTATTAACTAGGCATACATGGATGTTTGTGTTTCTCTATTTTTACATTATTTTATCAATGCACAAATTGGCCTTATTATTTTTGATTTCGTGAGATTAAATAAATAAATTCTATATCAGAACAGACAAAGATATTTTTTATATTTGTTTAAAAAACAATTTTATTTATTTATTTTTTTTTTTGGGAACAAATAATTACAACACAAGGCAATAAATACAAATCATTAAATTAAGAATACTAAATTCTTTTACACAATACAATTTTTCCACAAATGTTAAATTAAAGAGACACAAAAAAATTTAAATAATTCCCAAAAGAGAAAAAGTTGAATATAGAAAATACTTTTGATTTTCCATTGTCACAATTTTTTCACACAAAATTCTTAATAATTTTTTATGGTTTGTGCAATTTATCACATTTAGAATTTTTATTAGTGTCCCCAATTTTTACTTTAAATCATTAGTTAACTATCCTTTAATTAGTTAACTAATCAAATCAAAACGACACTCAAAAATTAGTTTCATCTGATGCACATATAAAAATTGTTTAGATTCCATTTGAATATTTTTGACTAACTAACCCCCAATTTTTGTTTGATCCTTCTTCTAAAAATGAATTTAATGAATAAATTCTTTATTTTCTTCTAAAAGTTAAATTTATTTTTAAAATTTAAAGAAAGAAAATTGTAATAAATTCATAATTGACAAAATAAAATTGAAAATATAAAATCAGACAGATTAAAGTAGAGGTAGAGGGTAGAGTCATATTATTCATTTTTGTTGTTATGGGAAAATTTTTAAAGTAAAATATTTTGTTTATATGTATGTATGTATGTAAATGTATGTATGTATGTATGTCTGTATGTTGTGTTTATATATTTATCTGTTCTTATACCATTCTTTCTTTTATATAATCAAAATCAACAAAACAATATTCAGAATATACAAAAAGAAAGAAAACAGAGAAAGGAAAAAAAAAAAGGAAAATAAAGAAAAACAAATTTTTTTTTTGTTGTGTTTTTTTTTCTCTTCTTCTTCTTCTTCTTCTTAACGGAGGTATAATTAAGAAATTCATTCCTTGTCGCAGATTTTATATATACGATCAAAGAAAATATATATATATACATTATTATGGTTCATCATTTAGATTTGTAATCATCGTCATATAGATATGTATATATGTACATAATATATTTTTGTATGAAGAGAATAGAAAATTTTGAAGTGAGCCTGAGGGCATTTAGATGGTTTGTATTCAACCTTATCTCTGTGTTTGACTTGAATTCTATGTGCATATTTAACATTATATCCTTCATGTTCTCTTCCTTCTTAAACACTCATAATGCTATACCATCCCTTATAACCACCCACCATCCCTCTCCCCATACCACTTCTATCTTTAAAACAGAGAAAAATTAAAATGAAAAGAAATAGCTTTTTAGTACCTACATAATAATATTTTAATACAGAAAAAAAATTTATTATTTTTTTGTTGTTGTTCTTCATCTTACTGTTGTTATTACTGTTGTTATTGTTGTTCTTCATCTTACTGTTGTAGTTGTTGTATATTATATATTCATATTATATTTTAAAAACGGAAAATCTCTATTGTATATATTTATAAAATAGGAAGTAATCAGTGAATACTTTTTCTTGTATATATCCAGTGAAAGTAACAATTCTTTTAATTAACTATTTTTCAAATAATCAAAATTTTGTATGAAAAAACAAAAAAAATAAAACATAAAGAAGAAAGACAAATTAATAAATGAAACAAACGAAAGTATAAAAAAGTTAATCATTAAAACATCTTTATTATTTTTTTTTTTATTTATCCTTTTGAAAATATTTTTATTATTGGCTTCCGTTTTTTTTTAATGTTATACGTCTAGGTGCAATCGACAATAAAGGCAAGAAAGAAATTTTGTTTGTCCTTATATTTTGTTTTAAAGAAAAGAATTTGTGTTGTAAAAATTATAATTTAATGATTATTAAATTTAAATCAAATATAAAATATACTCCAATGGAATAAATTCATTTGTACATGCATTCAATTATTGCAAAAAAAAAAATTAAACCAGAGGTTGAGAATTATGGCTAAAAATCATTTGAAACTTTATTTGAATAATTTCTTTAATTTCTTCGTAATATCTTAAAATTAGTCATGTTTATTGGCTTTATAAACGTGTTCCTTGTAGCAAAGGTTATTTAAGACATTGGTATTTGTATTGTCTCTTTAATAGAATAGAATTGAAAACTTTTATTCGAACACTTAATATTTGAACGAGTGAAATGTATAAATTTATTAAGAATTCTTCTTTTAAAAATTGTTTAATTTTCGTAGATGCTTAATTTTTTAAATGGAAAAAAATAATAGTTCATTTATTTAAATTTTAATCATTCTTTATTTATTGTAATAAACATTTACAAATAAATTGAAATATTCTTAACAAGGTTTTTGTTTGCATTGACTCATTCTAATTATAATAATCTTCTTCTCCACCTCCACCTCTTCTTCCTCCACCACCTCTTCCACCACCACTGCTACGTCTTCCACCGCCGCTAGCTCTTCCTGCACCACTGCCACCTCTTCCTCCTCCTGCTCCACCATAACCACCATAACCACCACCTGCTCCACCTGCTCCACCATAACCACCATAACCACCATAACCACCATAACCACCATATCCACCACCTACACGGCCTTCCATATCTGCATATGTATTATTTTTGTTCCAGTTCTTACCTTTCTTTATGTTCCTTCCCACATCCATATTATTCTTTGAGTACCTTTCTCTGCTTCTACTATTATCATTTATGTCCACTCCTCCTCCACCATAACCACCATATCCACCATATCCAGCGTTACCAC
This sequence comes from Pedicia rivosa, assembly GCA_963082725.1. Taxonomy (NCBI): domain Eukaryota; kingdom Metazoa; phylum Arthropoda; class Insecta; order Diptera; family Pediciidae; genus Pedicia; species Pedicia rivosa. The sequence goes on from OY720152.1 coordinate 6,063,215, forward strand.
CATTACCACCATAACCACCATATCCACCACCTACACGGCCTTCCATATCTGCATATGTATTATTTTTGTTCCAATTTTTACCTTTTCTTATGTTTCTTCCCACATCCATATTATTGTTTGTGTATTTTTCAGAGAAATCACTGTCACCATTATTGTCTCTGCCTCTATTATTGTCTCTGTTATTACCTCTGTCTTTATTATTTTTTCTATTATCTGTCTCTATTATTTTCTCAGTTGGTATCGCAGGTTCATCCGGTGGCGCAATTTGGAGAAGGATTGCTATTTGTTCTAAAACTTGATTGATAGACTCTAAAACATCTTCAACTGCGTTTGGTTCTGCCTTTCTTTTTTTACGTTTTTTTTCATCATAATCATCATCAAAATCACTCTGTTTATCATCGCGCATTGCATCTCCTGTACCAATTTTTGTATTTTGACTTGTACTAAAACTTGCAAATGGCAAATCTGCTTGTAGTGCTCTAGAATCTTTTATACCTCCACCCTGATTTGCCACCTCAGCCATACTTCCTGCTAGAATTATTGCTCCCTCAGCTGCTTGACTAAAGATATCCGGGAATTCCCTTTTTTGTCTGAAAACTATTATTAAATAAAATTTATTAAACTGATCACTTTAACTGAACTTTGATACTTTTTACCCTTTTCAATTTGATTTTCATTATTTTCTGGAAGTTTCAGACTCCATACCTTTTTAATTTTTAGAAATAAATATTCAAAGAATTTTAAAGAAGAATTTTTATTAATTACAAAAGTCTAAATATTTATACCTGTTCCACATAAAATTGTAAAAAAATCACAGAAATCACAAACACAGTCCAAAAATGAACAGTATTTTTAATCATCTTAACAAAATAATATTCAGAAAAATTAATGATTTTTACAATTGCATGTCATTGGTTTATATAAACATTTTAGATCAGATTAATACAAATCTAATTATTACTTTTTTTTAAAAAAAAAAAAAATATTGTAATTATACAAGCAATTTTCCCTGCTCAAGTAATTATCCATGAAACGAAACTTTATTTGATATTTTATAATCAATTATTACATCACATGAACATCATAAAATCATTTATAAAACAATTTATTAAATATTATTTAAAATGTAATTCCAGGAATAAAATATTTTTATTTAATTTGTAAAATTTATAGTGATGAGATGCTTTTAGTTTCAAATTAAAATTGGTGCTTATGGCGAGGTTCTGAGTTTGATATTTGCCAAAATGGATCTGGACGCCAAATTGTCAATAGATTTTTTTAAAAAACATTTAAAAACACAGAAAAATCATAAATTAATTCTAGTTTATTAAAAAAATACTCAAAACCCGTTTTTTCAATTTATTCTCTTTCCGGTTAAAAAAATATAAAAAAACAATAACTTTTAAATATTTAATAAATATTACATCAAATAATTAATTTAAAATTAATTATTATAAAGGAAAGTTCAAATTTTAATAATAAATTAGAAACACAATAAATTCCTCACGATCTCGACCAATAACACGCCTTCAAATTTCAACAAAATGGGCTATTTTCAAAAAATCATAAAATGTAAAATAATTTAAAAAAAAAAAAATCCCTCTAGTGAATTAAAGATTCATCATTTATCTTTGATTCGTAATATTAATTTATCGGATAATATAATATTTGTAGACAAAAAATTCGCTTGAACACAACTATGTTTCGTCAAAATAGCGAATTCCCAAATTTTGTAATTGAAAAAAATAATTTAAAAAAAAAAATTATTGAAAAAGTATTCCCAGTGATTGTATAATAAAAGTCCAAATTTTCATAATCTACCTTAAACATTAATTTCTGACTAACCAGATGCTCAAAATATTCGCCTGGAAACCATAGAAAAACAAAATTTCTTGGGACCTGCTCTTATGGTTGTTTTGTTCAATATAGGTATAGCTATTATTTAAATTTTTTGGATCATGATGAAACCAAGATTATATTATTTATAAATACACTTACTACTACTACTACTACTCTCTTTGTACTTGATTTACATCAAGTGTTTTTGTTTTATTGGCTTTTTTCGGATAACTCCCATATAACCATTGTCTATCGTTCTTTAACGTTCACTTTAGACGAGACCTACTATTTTTGAAGTGGATTCTGAATCACCTAGCATCTGCACATGCATTTTTAATCCTGATTCGGCGTATTGCCTGCTCTTTAGGAAACATGCAGATTTCCTAAGAAGAATCGTTCGGTTTAAACCTTATCCTGCACACCAACCAGAGTGTCATAGATGTTATTAATCATTGCCCACTACATATGTGTGTTTAGTACATAATTAGCCGAATGAAAAATTCCATCCCGCCTCGGTCGAGATAAATACACTTCAATCTTTAAAACAGAGAAAAATTAAAATGAAAAGAAATAGCTTTTTAGTACCTACATACCTACATAAAAATATTTTAATACAGAAAAACAAATTTATTATTTTGTTGTTGTTCTTCATCTTGTTGTTATTACTGTTGTTATTGTTGTTCTTCATCTTACTGTTGTAGTTGTTGTATATTATATATTCATATTATATTTTAAAAACGGAAAATCTCTATTGTATATATTTATAAAATAGGAAGTTATCAGTGAATATTTTCTCTTGTATATATCCAGTGAAAGTAGAATTGTTACTTTCACCGGATATATACTAACTATTTTTCAAATAATCAAAATTTTGTGAAAAGACAAATGAATAAATGAAACAAACTAAAGTATAAAAAAGTTAATTATTAGAACATCTTTATTATTTTTTTTTTTTATTTTGAAAATATTTTTATTATTGGCTTCCGTTTTTTTTTTAATGTTATACGTCTAGGTGCAATCGACAATAAAGGCAAGAAAGAAATTTTGTTTGTCCTTATATTTTGTTTTAAAGAAAAGAATTTGTGTTGTAAAAATTATAATTTAATGATTATTAAATTTAAATCAAATATAAAATATACTCCAATGGAATAAATTCATTTGTACATGCATTCAATTATTGCAAAAAAAAAAATTAAACCAGAGGTTGAGAATTATGGCTAAAAATCATTTGAAACTTTATTTGAATAATTTCTTTAATTTCTTCGTAATATCTTAAAATTAGTCATGTTTATTGGCTTTATAAACGTGTTCCTTGTAGCAAAGGTTATTTAAGACATTGGTATTTGTATTGTCTCTTTAATAGAATAGAATTGAAAACTTTTATTCGACCACTTAATATTTGAACGAGTGAAATGTATAAATTTATTTAGAATTTTCCTTTTTAAAATTGTTTAATTTTCGTAGATGCTTAATTTTTTGTAATGGAGTTCATTTATTTAAATTTTAATCATTCTTATTTATTGTAATAAACATTTACAAAAATTGTTACAAATAAATTGAAATATTCTTAACAAGCTTTTTGTTTGCATTGATTCATTCTAATTATAAAAATCTTCTTCTTTACCTCCACCTCTTCTTCCTCCACCACCTCTTCCACCACCACTGCTACCTCTTTCTCCGCCGCTAGCTCTTCCTCCTCCACTACCACCTCTTCCTCCTCCTGCTCCATCATAACCACCATTACCACCATTACCACCATTACCACCATAGCCACCATTACCACCATAACCACCATATCCACCACCAACACGGCCTTCCATATCTGTATATGTATTATTTTTGTTCCAATTTTTACCTTTTTTTAAGTTTCTTCCCACATCCATATTATTGTTTGTGTACTTTTCTCTGTTTCTACTATTATCATTTTTGTACACTCCTTCTCCACCATAACCACCATATCCAGGGAAATCTCTGTCGCCATTATTGTTTGCCTGGTTAACAGCTGGTATCACAGTCGTATTCGGTGGCGCAATTTGGAGAAATATTGCTATTTGTGTTAAAACTTGATTGATAGAATTTAAAACATCGTCAATTGCGTTTGGTTCTGCCTTTCTTTTTTTACGTTTTTTTTCATCATAATCATCATCAAAATCACTCTGTTTATCATCGCGCATTGCATCTCCTGTACCAATTTTTGTATTTTGACTTGTACTAAAACTTGCAAATGGCAAATCTGCTTGTAGTGCTCTAGAATCTTTTATACCTCCACCCTGATTTGCCACCTCAGCCATACTTCCTGCTAGAATTATTGCTCCCTGAGCTGCTTGATTAAAGATATCCGGGAATTCCCTTTTTTGTCTGAAAACTATTATTAAACAAAATTTATTAAACTGATCACTTTAACTGAACTTTGATGCTTTTTACCCTTTTCAATTTGATTTTCATTATTTTCTGGAAGTTTCAGACTCCATACCTTTTTAATTTTTAGAAATAAATATTCAAAGAATTTTAAAGAAGAATTTTTATTAATTACAAAAGTCTAAATATTTATACCTGTTCCACATAAAATTGTAAAAAAATCACAGAAATCACAAACACAGTCCAAAAATGAACAGTATTTTTAATCATCTTAACAAAATAATATTCAGAAAAATTAATGATTTTTACAATTGCATGTCATTGGTTTATATAAACATTTTAGATCAGATTAATACAAATCTAATTATTACTTTTTTTTAAAAAAAAAAAAAATATTGTAATTATACAAGCAATTTTCCCTGCTCAAGTAATTATCCATGAAACGAAACTTTATTTGATATTTTATAATCAATTATTACATCACATGAACATCATAAAATCATTTATAAAACAATTTATTAAATATTATTTAAAATGTAATTCAAGGAATAAAATATTTATATTTAATTTGTAAAATTTATAGTGATGAGATGATCTTAGTTTCAAATTAAAATGCTTATGGTTTTTTGTTCCATATTATATAGGGGTTATTTAAATTTCTAAGATCATGATGAAACCAAGATTATATTTAATTAATAAATTTTAATTACAACTAAATTTAACAAAATGAGTTTCTAAGCTTTATTTAATTTCAAATTATATTCCATAATTATTGTTTAGATTTAATTTTTTTTTTAAATAGGACAAATTAATGGCGCTAAAGAAAAAAAAATGAACAGTCATTTGCAGAAATTATTAATTTATTTATAAACATATATTTTGTAAATTTTAATTTTATCATTAAAATATTTCCTATTTTTTTCAAACGGTTTTTTATAAAAACAAATGCTAAATCACGAAGTTCGAATTTTTTCTTATTTCTGAAGGTCTGAATATTAGAAAAAAAATATATAGCATTCTTCGAATTTTGACTTATCATAGACTAGAACCGGTTGGAAATTACGAACGCATCATTTATTTCTAATTTCTAATCTATATTTAGCAATTGTGAATATTAAAATATACGAAAAAAAACACATACAGAAATTTAAAGAAAACAAAAAGTTGTAGCTGCAAAAAGAAAATAGTTTAAGTAATTATAAAAAATAAAATGGGCAAAATGCGTAATAAATATGTAAATATAAAAATTTTTAATCAATTTTTTACTAATTTGATTAAATATTATAAAAATTAAAAAAGTGAACGTATGATTTTTTTAGTGTTGATAATATTCTATTAATCTAATAATGACATTTCTATTTTGTTATTTTTGTTTTTAAATAGACTAATAATATTTGCACAAAAATTAATTTATCAATAACAAAATCAATCTAGTTAACTGACACTCTTTATTTTGATTAAAAAATCTTTTAAATATTATTTGTTTTTAAGTTAAAAATGTAATATTGTTATTATAAGGATTGTTTGGATTTGAATGGATAATCTGACATTTAAATTTTAATATTAAATTTTATTATTTTTATTACCGATTATTTTATTGTTAATAAACAAATTGGTAAATTATTTATTTAACTGGAATTATTGAATTATTATATTGAAATGTTAGGTACGAAGAATTAAGGTTTTTTTTTATTTTCCTATTTTTCCAAATTTATTATTGATATTTTTAGAAGAAAAAATTAGATTACATCATAATTTTATTTAAGAAAAATTAAGAAAGAATAATTAGAATGTAAAGTAATAATTTGCATAAATCTATTTATGTTGCATATACAAATTTTTGTTTCATTATCTAAATATATCTAATATACCTAAAATCTGAGAGTACGATTCTAAGAAATTGAGAAAAAAAACACCATTTTCTTAATATTTTTTTAATAAAATTTTTGCTTTTTTATCAGGATTAAAATTTAAACCGGCTTTCTACATTATTATTACGCAAAAAACTAGTTTCTCAAAATACGAAATACAGGATGGCCTTAAAAATAAAAATAAAACTATTTTGGAATGTTATCAAATTAATATATTTAACTTTATTTGGAAATTTTACTATATATAAATTTTAGAATTTTTTCTATACATATTTAACAATTTATTGTGTGGTTTCAGGGCTTAATAACTTCCATATTACTTTATGTTGGCAGATAATTTTCGCACAAAACGAAAAAATACCAAAATTTATAATTAACAAGTAAAATAAAAAAGCAATCAGAAAAATTAAAATGTTGCCACAAAAATTTTTTAGTCGTAATTTGACATCTTTTCACGTTGGTTGTTGGAACGTTGATCTTGATCTGGACGTTGTCCTGGAGGTTGGCGCGGCCCTGAAAATGGACAGTCGGGAAAACTTGGAAGAAAACTAGAAAGCGTCTGCATAATGGTATCTAATATCCCAGTATTTGTGGCTGTTTGGGGTTCTCGTTTTTCTCGTTTCTTGTTTTTATCCTTTTCAGTCATTAAATCGCCTGTTCCAATTATTATGTTATGGCTAACACTTGGTAAATCTGATAAATTTGAGAAGGTTTTATTATTTCGTATAATTAAAAGTAAACATGATTCACTTTTACTTGCTTGGTACGTTCCTTCACCCTGATTTAATACGTCAGAAATAGTTGCCGCAAATTTTGCATCTGCTGTTGGATCGAAAATAGCCCTTTTTTGCCTATGAACTTAATTTTTTTTAATATTTAGTTTATTTATATAAATTCAGTATTAATTAAATAATAATTTTTTACTCTTGTCAGCATCAAAAAATGGGCCTGATCCTTTTAACAGTCTGAAGGTCCATACCTTTTGTTAATTAATGTCAAAAACAATTTTTATTTTAAATTAGGAATTATTTATATGATTTACCTGATTCACTGATATATAAAAAAGCAACACAAAAAGCAATGCTTGTACCCGCATCTTATTCGAATAATTTAAAGTAAATTTACTCTTTTACTCATTATTTTGGCTTTTATATAAATATTTCAGATCAGATAAGAACAAATCTAAAAACATTACGTTACCTATAAAAAAAAGGTGTAATTATACATTTTCCTGTCAACTAATTATCCATGAAACGAATTTTGTTGGTGATGTGTGGATTTTTATATAGTCTAATTATCTTTCCCTAATAATAACAGAAACTAAGAAAAGTAAGACCTTCTAAAAAATTTCGCGGGTTTTATTCGTTTTCGAACGCTGAGGAACTTCAATAAAAAACGGCAAAGAACAATTTTTTTTTTGCTAGAGAATATTTTATTTTGAAAACAAACGAAGAGAGTGAAAGAGAGATTTATTTCATGACATCATCAATATTTTTGTTTTAGTAGCATGAAATACATTACAGGGTAATTCAAATTCTTGCTTAAAGTAAACAAAATATTTTTGTTGTATTTAAATGTTGTCAAATATGTTTTTTATCTTTGTTAAATATGGGAAAAAAATTAAAAACATTTTTATTTATTTATTTTATGTAATTTGACTTTATTTTAAAAAAAATGCAACAAGAAGAAGGGACCAAATAGTAGAATGAAGAATGTAGAAATAAAAAGAGCGAGAGCAGAGTAGAAATAATATATATATTTTCTCTCTTCATTCATTTTATTCAAGTATGAGTGAGTTTTTTTTTTTTTGACTGTGTGAAACAACCATCTAAAAATATTCTCGCAATAAACGACAGCTAACAACTAACGAAAGAGAATTATTAAATTATATTAAATTGTACAAAGCTTACAAACAGATTCAACATCTAAAACTCCAAATAAAAAATTCTATATTTATTCCAAAAGGAAAAATCTTTTTCGTTTAAACAAAAAAAAAAATCTTGTGTGAATTCTGTGAATTGTTTAAAATTATGTTGCAAAACATATTTCCAATAATGTGAATTTATTTATTTGCTTCAGAATTGGTTTTATTTGACTTGTGAAATGTGAATTTGTGTAAATTGTTAAAGAAAGAAGAAAAAGGAAAAAAAAAGAAAGAGTCAAAATACATTTTCCGACTATTTTATAAATAAAATTTTTTAGAAGTTTTTGTGTAAAAAAAAACTAAATAAAAAAAAGAAGAAATATATAATTTTATTGTGTTTCAAAACTAAACTTGTATAATTTAAGAAAAATTGTTTTTGGTTAAATAAAAAATGGCCTTAGAAGAAACACAAAATGGATCTGCAACAGCAGAAAGTAATAAAATTTTGGATAAAGCAAAGATGGCAAATGGTGCATCTGATGTCATTATTAAAAATGATAAAACAAAACAGGTATAAATTTTCTTCTATTTCAACAAAAAAGAAAAAAAAATACAAAATCAAAATCAAAATTAAAAATTCAGATAGAGAAAAAAAAAACAACCTTTTAACATTAATTAAAAAAATACTAATTATTTAAGATCAAATGAAAATAATCGAAATCAGATTGGAAGAAGAAAAAAAAAATTGATTAAAAATTATTATCTCATTGTGTTTGTTACGTGATGTGCGCCGTAAACAGTTTTCTATTTTTCTCCTTGTTGTTGTTGTAAGTGAGGTAGTGTTTTTTTTTTATGTACTGGTACAGAATATTGATATCAAAAAATATTCGTTTTTGTTTTTTTTTTTTTTTGTTTTTCAATCACAATAAAATGTGTCGTCAATAGAAAACATTTTGGTCAGCAATTGTTAAGGCGTCCGGTAATTCCCCCCTTAAATTTTAATAGAAAAAAAAAACAACAACAATAACGAATAATTAAATGCGGGCCACGCCTTCTTCTTCCATAAAATATAAAAAATATATATTTTTTACAACACTAGGAATAAGTAGGAAATCCTAACTTTACCTTAAAAAAATTTAACTTTATTTAATAAAAAATATAAAAAAACTCTAAATTAGAATAATTATTTTATTTAAGTTAAAAAAAAGAAAAGGCAAATGATTGCATAGCATATAAATAAGTATTCCGTCAGTTATTTTTTTGGTTTTTAGTTAACTGTTAAATATGGGGGGTGGGGGGGATTAACTAATACAAAACAACAAAAAAAAAAAAAAAAATAAAAGAAAATTAATTTAATTCAAGGAACTCTTGATGATGATCAAAAAGAGAATGAAAAAAAAAATTGAGAGCGAGAGAGAGGGAGAGAGTGAGGTCAAAGAGGAATATTTTAATATAACAGTTTTTTTTATTTCTTCTTCTTTCTTTAAATTATATTCAATAATAATATAAAATGAATCATGACTTTCTGAAATAGACGATAATGTTTTTTTTTACTTTGGTTTTTTTACTTTTTCTTCATTTACATTGAAGTTTTTATACTTGATTTTATAATTATAAATATTTTTTTTTTTTATTTTAAATGAAAAAATACAAAATATAAAATGTTCTATTTTTGTGTATAAAAATAAATCCAAAGTAAAATATAATCACGATGTTGACAGAAATTTTTGTATTTTGTTATTTTTTGTAAGCAAACTGAAAAAAGTAAAAAAAAAAAATAAGGTAGAGATCCGAATAAACAAAAATCGTTATCCTCTGTTGATACAATTATTATTTTTACGTAGAAGTTTTAATTTAAAACTGTATGAATATTTTAGTTTTACTGGGGTAAGATTATTGAAATTACCGGAAGCTGTGTAAAGTATCTCAGTCTCATGTGCGGAGCTCATGTGGTTATTATTTTTTTTTTTTTTTGCATAAAAAAGAATAAAAATAGAAATGATTAATTTAGTTTAAATATAGTTGTTGTATCTAAACAAGTATTAAAGTTATAAGTATGTGTTACGACTTACGACTAACTATATGTAAACAACACAAATAAACTATACTACTTATTACTAACTATAAAATTACAAACTAATTAATTAACGATAACAGAAAAATCGTTTGTTTATTTGATAAATAACAAAATAGAAAAACTTTTGTGGTTTTGTTTTTTCCATAAAAATTCAATTGAATAAAAAATAACAATAATGCATGTCTCCATTTATTCATACAAACACAGTCACACATACACACACACAGATGTATAATTAATTAACAATGTTACTTTATTTACCTTTATTGCAAAATTTAATGTCTATGTTTTTAAATGCGTTCAAATGTTTTTTTTTTTCTTTTTATTTAAAAAAAAAATTACATCATTATTATCTTTATCACAAGAACAAAAAAAACAAAAGCATAAAATTTGAACTAAATAAATTATTTGTGCGTGTGTGTGGGGTATGTGTGTTGTTGTGTGTGAAGGTACATGTTTTCTATAATTCTATTGTCATTTATGTGTGTGTGTGTGTGTGTGTTTTGCAAGCATTCATATTTTTTTTTTTTATAAAAATTGAACTTCAATTTAATAATATCTACCTACGTACCTACTTTTGTATACTTTCTCATTAGCTTGACCTTTTCTATTATAATGAACTTTTAAATCACAATTTTAACCTTGAATTATATTCACTGAATATCAAAATAATCTTGTTTATGTTTATTGTTAGTAGTAGTCTACCTGAAGGGGTTTTCTCATTATAATAATTTTTTTTTTATTCTGTACATTAGGTACTCATAATTTACATTACCATTTATACTTACTTAGTTAGTAATTGTTATTATTATCCATTGTAAAATTACAAAATTCTTGTACAATGTAAAATACTGAAAATTATTTCACTTGTCAATATTGTATTTTTTACAAAGTACTTACCAGTACCTACCAGTTTTACTTTGTGGTTTGTTTGTTTTTTTTTTTTTTGTGAAGAATTAATTATAATATTTACACAAGAAATTGTATAAAATGTAGCATAGTCTACGTTGTAAGTAAAGTTTGTATTCTTCGTTGTATCACCATAAATCATAATATAAATTGCATCATTTAAAAAATACGTAAATCCTTCGTCGTGTGGTACTTAGTTTACTTTAATTATTATTAAAATTAATACGATGAGAAACACCGGTGTTTCTTTTTTTTTTTTTGTTTTCTAGACATTTTGACGATTCAATAATGATTTTTATTGAACATGGAAAAAGAGAGAGAGAGAGAAGAAATAAAATGTGAGAAAGAAGAAATAAATGCATTAAAATTAAAATACTTAAAAAGTGAATATAAACAAATATAAAGTTGATTGCATTAAATGAAGAAAAAAAAAGTTGGTACTCTTGACATCTTTATTTTGTACTCCTTATATGGGTATGATTATGAATATATATATTTTCTTTTTGTTTTTTTTGTATAAATTAACGATTGTTTTTTATTTTTTGTTTTTACAAAAATAAAAAGAGAGAAAAAAATTGAGAACAGAATTTCAGACAAATTTTGATAAAATTCTTAGGAATATAAGTACTTAGGTTAAATTACTTTTGAACAAAAAAAAAAATAATAGGTAAATGTAAAACCTGTCTTACTTCCGCTTGGTTTACTTTGTTTCTTTCTTTAATTTTTTTTTTTTTTGTTTTGTTTTTTCTCTTTACTTTTGTTTAAAGTAAGTAGGAACCCCACCATCAACTAAAAACTAAAAGTTCATTGCTACCACATTAATTTTCTATTTATTAAAATTATTGTGCTTACCTAATGTTTTCTCTAAAAAAAGTCAGTCGAATTTTAGTCAGAGGGAGGGATGGGAGGAAATAACTATCAATAATATAAGTACATGGATTTCATCCATAATATCAATGAGTGATTTACCACCCCCCTCCTTCTTCCAAGTTTATTTAATACTAAAGTACTTACGCGATTTTAATTTAAACTTTTTTTTTGAAGAAAAATTACCAAAATAATAATAAATAAGTCGACAAAAATTCTTTTCAGATGAGGTTGCCTTATTGTTATTCTTTTGTGTTATTTTGTTGCTACATGTTCTGTTCTTAATACGCCTAATATTTTCTTATACGTATGCACTTGAAAACAATTTATATTTTCCAAATCTATTTTTTTCTACTTTTTTTTCATTTATATTTCTTTTTATTAAGGAAAAAAAAGAATGAATCTTATCAAAAGAAAGAAGGTCATTTCTTAATAACAACAAATAAATATAAAGTAATACTTAAAATCAATTAAAATGTTATTATTAAAAAATAAAATAGAAATTGTTGTCATTAATAAAAGTTCTAAAAAAATCCACCGCCTACATACAATTTTGATAAAAGCCAACCACGTTGTGTGTGGCGTTTCTCTTTTTATTCTTTCAACAAACAAAAAAAAAATGCATACATACATACATACTTATTTAGTGAAGTTAACAAACAATCATATTAATACAAATATATAATAAAAAGGTATATAAGAGAGTTTGTTGTATTTACAATGCATTATATTTTTCTAATATATTATTCAAAAATTCATTTTATGACGTCCGGTCAAATTTAAAGCAAATTAACATTCACAAAAAAAAAAAAAAAAAAAAAAAATGAAACGAAACAAAAATAAAAAATGATTCAACTTTAATATAAAAACCAATTTTCCACTCAAAATTTTGGTTATAACAAAAAAAAAAATAAATAGATATGAAATTCTTTATAATTATTTATATTTTTATGTTTTGTTCTTTTTGTTGTTGTTGTTGTTGTTATTTTGACAAAATTTAGAAAATTAGAATACAAAAAAAAAAAAATCGCTCTCATGATACACGATGTGGTATAAATGTTTTTTTTTTTATATTCAAATAACAACAACAACATTAATAAAAATCCATCCATCCAACCAACAATAACAACAACAACAACACCAACAACAAAATCTCCATTTACTATATTTTGTTTTTTTTTATAATGGAAAGAACTTAATATACAGATGTAAATGTTAGGCAGACAGAGTTATTTTGTATGCGGAACGCGAGATGACATAATAATATACGAGTGACCTCAGTCAAGCTAGTACATAGAAAACATCTTTTATTTAATTAAAGTTGATAAAAAAAAAAAAAACGAAAACGAAAAAAAAAAAAAAAATTGAAGTGGGAACGATTTAATATTACGTAAACTTATTTAAATGAGATGATCATTTTGTTGATCCCTCATAAAAAATAAAGAAAAAAAATAGATAATAAAAAAAAAAACATTGTTACTATTTTGCTCCAATTAATTATTTGTTTGATTTTCCTTTATTTATTTATTTATTTTTTTTTTTTTTTGTACTAAATGAATGAATTCTTTTGGATGTTTTTCAATGCTACTGACATAATACTTACCCACTTAAAAATTTTGTAATAGAATAATTGTATTGTTATTAATATTAATATTATCATCTTAATTTAGGTTATATTCCTTTTTCTTTTTTTCTTGTTAAAAAAAAATTCTCTTAATAAATAAACAATTGCCGGTTATTTTTTTATGTCAAACCGGTTTTTATTTTTTAATTTTGTTTTTTTTTTTTTTTAATTTTGTTTCGAATGACATTTTTTAATTATGAAAAACTTTCGATTTGTATAAAATGTTAAAAATATTTAAAAATTCATAAGTTTATTTTTTTTTTTTTGCTTATTTTCGTATCTAAAGAGAATTACTTGAAACTTCTACAAATATTTAATAATCTTCGCGGCGTTTTACCTGAGCTGCTAAGAAAACAAAATACAATAAAATTAAAATAAAAAAAAATAATTATATGACTTTGATAATTTAATTTAACTTTAAAAGGCCGTTTCTATTTAATAAAGATAATGAAATTATTTATTATTATTTTTTATAAGAAATGAATGAAAATTATATATGTAGAATTTTTTTTTGTTTTAGTTTTTATTTTATTTAAAGAAGGAGAAAAAAAAAACGCCCGATGTCGTCGGATATGAAAATAACTTATTACTTGAATTTTTATTTGTAAAAAAAAAATACCACAGACAAAAGACCCTTATCACAATTACGTTCATTCTTTCAATTGAGATTAATTAAAATATATATATATATATGTATGTATGTATCATTATGGTGCTTGAGAAATTATGCGCATGCGTCATCATTTAATAAATTTATTAATACAGTTTTTTTATATTTATTGCATATCATAATTTATTATATACATATTTTTTTTTTTTAATTTAATTATGTTATTATATTTTGTGTAAATTTTTGTTTAATTTATTAGACAGACGCAAATACAGAATTTCTTCGAGCAGCTAGAGCTGGTGATTTAGGAAGACTCATTGAGTTTTTAGAAACTGGAGAGGTTACCGATATTAATACATGTAATGCGGTAGGTTATGGTTTATCTCTTATTTTTATTTTTTTATTTTTAGATAATCGAAAAAGTTCGTCATTTGATTTTTTGTTGTTTTCATTTTTATGATAATAAATAATAAATCATAATACTAAATATGTAATAATTCGTGGTTATAAATCATTTTCATATATACGTATTTACAAATAAGTCCCCCACACGCAAATTAAGGGTGCATTTAAAAATACTTAATTAGCACGCGTATAGTGTGAAAAATATTTTAACCTTGTAGATTTTTTTCTTTTTCTTTTTTAATATTGCGTTGTTTGTTGTTTTTTTTTTAGAACGGTTTAAATGCTCTACATCTGGCATCAAAAGATGGACACATAGAAGTTGTAAAAGTTTTACTTGAACGTGGTGCGTCTGTTAATAATGCAACAAAAAAGAAAAATACAGCATTACATATTGCTTCCTTGGCTGGACAAAAAGAAATTTTGAAAATTTTATTACAAAAAAATGCAGACGTTAATGTAAGATCATTAAATGGCTTCACCCCACTTTATATGGCATCTCAAGAAAATCATGATACGTGTGTTCGATATCTATTGGCTAAGGGTGCTAGTCAAAATTTGACTACTGATGTGAGTGTAACATTTAGCATATCATCTTAAGAACAATATGTTAAATTATTCTTTATTTTTTGTAGGATGGTTTCACACCTTTAGCTGTTGCTATGCAACAAGGTCATGAGAAAGTTGTGTCCGTTCTTTTGGAAAATGATTCACGTAGTAAAGTACGATTACCAGCTCTTCATATTGCAGCAAAAAAAGATGATATTAAAGCAGCTACTCTTTTGCTTGAAGTAAATTATAATTCTATTTTTTTATAATGGATAATTAACACGTTTTATTATAGAACGAACATAATCCTGATATTGCATCTAAGAGTGGTTTTACACCATTACATATAGCAGCCCATTATGGAAATGTGAAAATAGCTAATCTTCTGATAACAAAAGGTGCTGATGTTAATTTTCAAGCTAAACATAATATAACGCCACTTCATGTTGCTTGTAAATGGGGAAAAGTGAATATGGTTGAATTACTTATTTCAAAAGGTGGTACAATTGGAAGTACTACTCGTGATGGGTTAACACCACTACATTGTGCAGCAAGAAATGGTAATGAGGAAGTTATCAATATATTGCTTAGTAATCAGGCTCCAATTCTTTCAAAAACTAAGGTAAATTATTTTTTGTTTCATAATAATAATAATATAGAGCAAAAATATTTCGACCATGGAATGATATCGTTGATTTGTAAGTAAAAAATAAACAAAACAAAGTTTATTTTTTACTCTTATTATATAATTCATGAGTTAAAAATGTATTACTTTTGGTTTAAATAAACTTCCTGTCGTGCTCCAAATTAAATTTGTAAACATGCAAAATTTTATTATTATATTTCAATTCAATAGAAGAGTTTTATACTCGTTATATCATATTTAATTAAATAATATTTAAGGAAAGTTGTCTCTTTCAATCATGCAAATATTAATATTCAAAGGAAATAAAACATTTTTATAAGATCAAGCCAAAAATTATAAAAACCCTGAAAATTTTATTAGAAAATATTTGCGTTGTTTATAATATTTTTCTTTTGAAAAATTATTTTAAATTCAAAATTATTATTAATGTTTTTTCATTTATATGTGTCTTTTTAGAATGGTCTAACTCCTCTTCATATGGCAGCTCAAGGTGAGCATGTTGATGCCGCTCGTAATTTATTAAATCACAAAGCACCTGTTGATGAAGTTACTGGTGATTATTTGACAGCATTACATGTTGCATCTCATTGTGGACATGTAAAAGTAGCGAAACTTTTATTAGATCGAGATGCTGATCCAAATTCAAGAGCATTAAATGGTTTTACACCTTTACATATTGCTTGCAAAAAGAATCGAATAAAAGTTGTTGAATTATTATTAAAGCATGGTGCCAGTATAAGTGCAACAACAGAGAGCGGTTTAACACCATTACATGTTGCAAGTTTTATGGGTTGCATGAATATTGTGATTTATTTACTACAGTGTGACGCTAGTCCCGATATACCAACGGTTAGAGGTGAAACTCCTCTGCATTTAGCAGCACGTGCTAATCAAACTGATGTTGTTCGTATATTGTTACGAAATGGTGCTCAAGTTGATACAAAAGCTAGGGAAGAACAAACTCCATTACATGTTGCTTCTCGGTAAATTTTTATTTTATATTTTATTTCTAAAATTCCTACAACACTAATTGATTTTTGTATTGAGCATAAGCAATCATAATTTACTTATGTTTGATTATTTCTTAATAATTATATTTACATTTATAATCAATCTCCATTAAGTCTTTTACATTTGCAATCCAATTTTATTTTTCTGCATAAATTAAAAACATAATTGCATATTAAACTTGACATACTTTTATAACACGAACAGTCCTTACAATAATATTTTTTTTCTTTTCTTTTAGTTTAGGGAATATTGATATTGTAATGTTATTACTGCAACATGGTGCCAATGTAGATTCTTCGACTAAAGATCTTTACACATCTCTCCATATTGCTGCCAAAGAAGGACAAGAAGAAATTGCAGCTTCATTAATTGAAAATGGAGCATCTTTAGATGCAACAACTAAAAAAGGATTTACACCACTCCATTTAGCTGCAAAATACGGTAACATTAAAGTTGTTCAATTACTTTTACAAAAAGGTGCTACTGTTGATGCCCAAGGTAAAAATGGTGTCACTCCATTACATGTCGCCAATCATTATAATAACGAAAAAGTTGCATTACTTTTGCTCGAAAATGGTGCATCTCCACATGCCAGTGCCAAAAATGGACATACTCCATTACATATTGCAGCGAAAAAAAATCAAATGGAAATTGCTACAAAATTATTGGAATATGGTGCTTTACCAGATGCTGAAAGTAAATCTGGATTCACACCAATTCATTTGAGTGCTCAGGAAGGACATGCTGAAATGACAGCACTTCTTTTAGAGCATAAAGCAAATCCAGATCATGCTGCCAAAAATGGTTTGACTCCACTTCATTTGTGTGCTCAAGAAGATCGTATGGAAGCAGCTAAACATCTTCATGATAACGGTGCCAAAATAGATTCTGCTACTAAAGCTGGTTATACACCATTGCACGTTGCCGCACATTTTGGACAAGTCAATATGGTTAGATATTTATTGGAAAATGATGCAAATATTGAAATGAGTACAAATATTGGCTATCGGCCATTACATCAAGCTGCACAACAAGGACACACTCTGATTATTAATTTACTTTTAAAACATAAAGCAGATCCAAATGCAGTAACAAATGTAAGTGTTTTGTTTTTATTTGAAATGAATAGTCGTGGAATTTATTATTTAATATTTATTTTTTAGAATGGCCAAACTGCATTAAACATTGCTGATAAATTGGGATATATAACTGTTGTAGAAACACTTAAAGTTGTTACTGAGACTAGTGTTGTAAATACATTACCAAGCAATGTTGATGAAAAATATAAAGTTGTTGCTCCAGAAGCAATGCATGAAACGTTTATTTCAGATTCAGAAGATGAAGGAGGTAATATATTTTTAAGTTTTTTTTTTAAAGAATTTGCCAACATTTATGATTTTTTTTTCTTTAATTTTAGGTGAAGACCCAACTGTATATGATAATTTTAATTACAATTATATGATGGATGAAATGAAACATATTAGTGATGATCAACATCAAATGAATGCTGATGCATTTGGTGATGATAAAATTGATCAAAATCAATCAATTGGTATAATTATCGTTTATTTATAGCGAATTAGATAAAAAAATACAATTACTTGATTTTTCAATATTTTTTTAACAGACGGATTAAATGAAATCTCTTTTCATGCAGTTCACGCGGAAAGATACGATGCTACACCAAATCCATTGGTAATAACAGCATTGGATAATGTTGATATTGCACGAAATCCTATTCATGTTGGGTAAATATATAATAAAATACAAAATGCTTAATTATTATCGAGTATTTCAATTTTATTGGTTTTGTTGGGTTTCTAAATTTGTTTATTGTTTGTTTTGTTTTTGCTTGGTTTGCTTTTTTTTTTTATTATTTATGATAAGATCATGCCATTTCTTAAAGTATAAGAAAAAAATTAACAAATTTATTTAAAATGTTTTAAAAGAAAAAAAACACACCTCACAATTTAATCAACTAATTTTTAAGTTTTTAACACGAATTGACTTTAGTTTAGTTGTTTTCCGTTTTTTTTAAATTTTCATTTTAAGGAATGATAATTGTGTTTTTTTGTTGGTTTGTGTTATTTAAATTTACCTTTACACGGGGACAAAAAATTTTTTTTGAATTTTGTTCTGTATTTTTAATGTTATTTGTGTTTTTGTTGATCATCAAAATTTTATTTTAAATCATGACATTTTCGTTTATAAAATTAGTATAATAAACATAAGGCCGTGAACCGTTTCATAATAAAATAAAATAAAATACAATTTTTCTGTTGGAATAAAAAAAGAGTGTAATTCTTCGTATTCAGTGAGAACAAATTTACTGAGCGTCAATCAACGTATGTTTATTTGGGTTTTTGTGTTGAGCCTATTATTTGTCCGTAATGCTTGAAAAAATTTCGAGATTTATTTTTGTGTTCATTAAACGAATTAAAACCCTTTTTTTTATAATTTATCTTTTATGTTAATTTTTTTTAAATTTTTATATTTGTAAGTTTTTGTTCGTTAATTTTTTTTTTCTTTCAATTTTGGTTGCTGTTTTGTTTTTTTTTTCTGATCATAATTAAAGACAATGTTTGTTTGTTTTTGTTTTGTTTTGCATTACACTAAAAAAAAAAAACTTCTGATGCTTCATTAAACTTTGCTAGAAAAACAATTGACAAATTAAAAAAAAGTGTGATAATTAAAACTGACACGATAATATTCTAATTGAATTATTAAAACCATATAAGAAAAAAAAATAGAGAAAAGAACTGTGGTAAGTTTGATCTTTTACTAAGTTGGAATTTTTATATAATTTTAATCCAGTAATTAAAATAAATTTCTATAATTTATTTTGCATGAGATTTTATTTTTTTTTTTATTGACACTTTTGTGTGCTTCTTCTGTTTTTTTTCTCTCTCTTTCTCTAAATTAACCCGTTTTTTTTTTTAATTTTTCTTAATTTGAAATTTTAAAATTCTTTGCTACAAAAAAGGAAAGTTTTTTTTTTATAATCCAAACTTTTCTTTTGTTTTTTTTTTTTTTAAATTTGTTTTCTTCATTTTATTCGGACATTCTTTGAAATGGCGCAGTATGCACGTGCTAAACACTTTAAAGCCCTGCCTAGAGTCCTTTGGTGGTCATAAGAAAATATCGCCAATGAATAGGGAAAGGTATAAATTAATAACCAAAAATTCTTTTACATATTTATTTATTTATTTATTTATTTAGTGCAGAGAAAATGTGAAGGAGATTAATTATAAATTGTAAAATAAATTTGTATTTGTATTTTGTATAGGGAAATTATAAAAAATTTTAAAATGCAATAATTTACAAACGAGTCAGTATTGACCCAGTAAATTAACATAATTCCATAATTTTATTATTTATTTTATTTATTACAATGTGGCAACACTTAAAAATCAGTTGTTATTTTTTTTTTTGTTTCATATTTTATTTTTAAACTATTCTTTTGGTGACAAGAGGAACATTTCTTTTACAATAAATAAATACACAGAAATAGAATTTTTTACAACATAAATTTTATCATTTGAAAATTTGCTTGGAGTTGCCACTGCAAAAATAGGTGATATTCTCGTATTTCTTTAAATCAAAGAACGTTCCAATTTATTGGAAATGACGCGCTTAATTTTTTTTTGCTCTTAACAAACATGGTCAGTTTATTTTATCTTCATTCATCATAAACATTTTGATTGCGTTCATTTCCTTTAAATTTTAAATATTAAAAATCACAAATCAGTCAATTATTATTTTATTTAATCGAAATTAATGCAATCAAAAGAATTTCAGAAGACATCATTTTTATATTTATGTATTTGGTAATGTGTTTGCATTTGGATGAAGACATTTTATTTTTAAATTCATAAACTATTTTCATTAATTCAACATATTTATCTGTTTTTTTTGAGTTGTATTTTTTTTTTATAGAATATATAATTCTATTATTATGTTTCTTCTAGAATCTAGATTACAGTTGGTCAGAATATTTATTTATTTTTATTTTTTTAATTTGTTAAAAAAAAAACTGACATGAAAATTTGAATTTGCTTTACTAAATTTTTAAAAAAAATTGCTTTTCTTTTACATTTTTTTTTTTTGAATAATGCGGGTTGCATGTACAAAAACAACATAAAAAAAAAAAAAAAAAAAATACAAAATTACGAGGTGTGTAATTTATGCAAAACAAGAAAAAAAAAATTAAAATTCCGTAAATGATGATTTTGATATGAATTTGGTTTTTTTTCTTTTAAATAATTATTTTATTTTTTATTTAGCTTTTTGGTTTCATTTCTTGTTGATGCAAGAGGTGGAGCAATGCGTGGTTGCCGTCATAGTGGTGTACGCGTTATTGTTCCACCACAGTCTGCAGCGCAGCCGACACGTATTACATGCCGTTATGTTAAACCACAACGAACACCAAATCCTCCACCATTAATGGAAGGTGAAGCATTGGTTAGCCGAATTTTGGAACTTGGACCAATTGCTGCTAAATTTTTGGGGTAAAGATAGAAAAAGGATTATTTCGTGTGGAAAAATTCATATTTTTTTAAATTTTAGGCCTGTTATCATCGAAGTTCCTCATTTTGCATCTCTACGTGATAAAGAACGTGAAATTGTAATTTTACGTTCAGATAATGGTGAAACATGGAGAGAGCATACATTGTTTGATAGTGAGGAAGCAATACAACATGTATTAAATAACAGTTTTGAGGGGGATGAATTGTATCAAATTGAAGATCTTCATACAAGTAGAATTACTAGAATTGTAACAAATGATTTTCCACACTTTTTTGCTGTCATTTCAAGAATTCGTCAAGAAGTTCATGCAATTGGCCCAGAAGGTGGTACTGTTTCATCAACAGCAGTGCCACAAGTACAAGCTGTCTTCCCAGCAAATGCATTAACTAAAAGAATTAAAGTTGGACTTCAAGCACAGCCAGTCAACTCTAATAATACAGCACATTTGTTAGGACGTGGTGTTGCCGTATCACCTGTTGTAACTGTTGAGCCAAGAAGAAGAAAATTCCATAAAGCAATTACCTTAAGTATGCCAGCACCAAAAGCACATACCCAAGGAATGATAAATCAATATTCTGGATCAGAAAATGCTCCAACATTACGTCTCCTTTGTTCAATAACTGGTGGGCAAAATCGTGCTATTTGGGAAGATGTTACTGGATCCACACCATTAACATTTGTTAAAGATTGTGTTTCATTTACAACAACAGTATCTGCAAGATTTTGGTTGATGGATTGTATTAATATTTCGGAAGCATCAAAAATGGCAAGTGAACTATACAATTATATAGCTCATGTTCCATTTATGGTTAAGTTTGTTGTGTTTGCTAAACGTGTTGATGCTCAAGAGGCAAAATTAAGTGTATTTTGTATGACAGATGATAAAGAGGATAAAACACTGGAACAACAAGAACATTTTGTAGAAGTTGCAAAAAGTCGCGATGTTGAAGTATTGGAAGGTCGCACAATTTATCTTGAATTTGCTGGCAATTTAATTCCTATTTGTAAATCTGGTGATCAACTAAATATGGAATTTAATGCCTTTAAAGAAAATCGTCTTACATTTACTGTGCGTGTTAAAGATCAAGAGGATTCAATTGGAAGAATTGTCTTTATGAATGAACCTAAAGTAGCAAAGGGAGAGGCTGCACAAACTCCAATATGTTCATTAAATATTTCATTGCCTGAGAAAATTATAGAAGAAGATTTAAATTCTGAACTTGATACAAGAAGTATGGATAGAAATTATCGTGTTTTGTTTGATAAAAATTTATACAGTTCGAAAATTGATGAAATTCATAAGGGTGACATTAGACTGTCAGACATTTGTAATTTATTGGGTGCAGATTGGGAAAAGCTTGCTCGTGAGTTGGAAGTTGCTGAATCTGATATTGAATTAATTAAATCTGAATATCCTGGTAAAGAATCACAACAAGCTATGGTTATGTTACGACTTTGGTTACGTCGTGGTGGTAAACAGGCAACTGGAAATAATCTTGAACAGGCTTTGCATAGAATTAAAAGATCAGATATTGTTGATAAATGTATTTTTAATCTTGAACTTGTTACCGATGAAATGGAAAAAGCTGTTGCAAAAATTCAACTGGATCAATCAGGATTTGATAATTTGAAAGAGGAATTGGGACCATCACGTGATACATCATTACAACGAAATACTAGAATTGATCAAGAATATTGTTCAGATAATGAAGATCAAGTTGAACCAGTCATTTACAAAACTAATAAAATTGTGAATGGTGTAAATCTTCAAGAAGAAGGTAAATAATTAAAATATTATTAAAATTCATTTACAATGTTAATTATTAATTAATTTATATCAACACAATTCGACCAACCGGATGCAAAAACAAATTTGAAAGAGTCTAATCGATATTTCACCACTGTTTCTTAAAAAAAAATTATTTTGCAATTAGCGACTTCTGGCGCTTATTGTGTAATTATTTAACGTCATCAAAATATTTTACACATTATTTTTGCGTAATATTTCAAATTAAGAGAAATGAAAGAATTATTAATATTTAAAATTTTTTAAGAAATGAAAATTATAACATTGTAAATGAGGTTTTTATTCTTTTTAATTTTTAAGGAATTCCCTTTATAGCTTTAAATGATTTGATAATAAATAATGTAGTGTTCTGTTAGTATATTTTACAAATTCAAGAGAAATAAAAGACAGAATTATCCCTGATTGTGTTTGGTTTAATTTTGTATTTTATGTTTTATGTTTTTTAATGGGTTTAAATGTCGGTTTTTGTATCAAATTTTAAAGTGATTATTAGGAAGGATACGGTCATTAAACAACAGAAATTTATAAAAAAAAACCATTAACCTCTCGCACGCATTTATATTCAACCGTAAAGTAAAAAATACAAATATTTGATTGCGTAATTAGTCATTTTAGACCTTCACAATCAACTAAATATATAGTTGTCCTAGGAAATTGTTTTATAGAAGTGGTGTGATATTGTTGCCACGGTACGCGGGATGAGATTAATTTACTGTATGGTGTTTCATTATTATAGTTAATTAGTTTATTATCTTTATAGCTTAATTAATTTAATTATATATATTATTTTTGTAGTTTCTTTCTTGTTTAAGTTTTCTTTAAAAAAAATTTATACAAATTTGATAATGGCGTAGAAATGATTAATATTTTTAAGTAATTATAAATAATATTTGCTTCTGAAATTTGTAACAAATTTACATTTAATATTCTTGTTTTTAGTTATAGTTACAGGACCACATAACAATCATGAAAATATAATGAATGAAGAATTACAAAAAGTTCGAGATGAAAGTGTTATTTTAGGCATATCAGCTAAAGTTGATGTTGAATCATCAACACCACCACCAAGTCCAGCTGAGTTTGTGGAAAAACTAAATGGTGAGTCACCAGATTCTAAATTACCACCAACTGCAGAACCAGAACATGATTTTAGTCATCTCACAAATAATTCAATAAAATTTGAAAACATTGATCGTAAGAGTTATTCATTCTAATAATTTGTTAATTTCTAGTTAATCAATTTTTTTTTTCTTTATTTCTTTTTCAGCCATAAATGTTTCAGCCAGAATCGAAACCAGTCTACGTAATATTAACTTAATTTTTTTATATTAAATATGTTTATTAAATGTAATGTTTTTATTTATAGCCGATGTATCACAAATTGAAATCCATTCTTACCAAACAGATGATATAATTGAAGAACCTGAAGAAACACCAAAATCACCAAAAGAAGAAAGCAAAATTCCGGTTGCAGCAAAAACGTCAACACCAATTAAAGTGAAAACATTCAAAAAACATTCAAAGGTGGTTAAAGATATACAGAAACAACCAGGAACAACGCGCCCAGCTCTTGATGATATTGAATGGGATGTTGTATCTGACGAATCACAAAAATCTGAAATTCCAGTGGAAATTTCGAGTTTAACATTAGAAGACATTACAGCACAGAATGTATCATCGGATCCAACAATTGTAATTAGTAGTGATGATACAAGTGATGATATAACTGGAACTATTTCAAATGATCAACATACAGTAACGAATGTTAAAACAAGAAGAACTACTCAAATAAATCCAGATGGATCAGAAAGTGTTACAATAATAACTGAAACACAAGGACCGAATGGTGAAATAACTGTATCACAGGAAACACATACAACTAGTTCATCATCATCACAACAGAAACCACATTTGAATAGACTTAATAGTGAGTCTGACAGTGATAATCATGAATCGCTAAATGATGTACAACAAAAGCGCATAGTCACAGTACCAAGTAACAAGGGAAGGACGATTGAGTCGTCAAGTGGTTCGGATATTGCTTTACATGAACCAGGAGCAGAATTAAGCGAAGATGAAACTGGTAAATTATTTATTCATCTTATTTTATGAAATTTAATGAAATTAAATTATTAATTTATTTTTTAGAAACAGATTTTTATCAACACAACGAACAACCAACAACATTCACCGAAACAATTGAAACGACTGTTGGCACAAGTCCAGATTCGAAAGAAAGGTAATTAAAATCATGACAAGCCATTTGTTTGTTTGATATTTTTACATTATGCTACAAATTTTTCTTCGCGGAATCTATCTCAGACGGTCTTATGATTATTGTTATTTTAAGAATCTATATGAAAAATCTTACGATTTATTTTTAATTTAACTTTCTATAAACAAAACATCTATTAGTAAATATCACAACGTAACTTTTTTCAAATCATAATTAAAACAAAATTAAGATTTTAACTTTATAGATTTTATTTATAGTTAACAATTACAATTTTTTTAATTTGAATAGTATAACAAAAACTGTAACAACAACAACTACCAGTGAACAGTTTCCAGTTGATATTCAAGATTCAGCCAACAATGACACCGAATTAAGAGAATCACTACAAAAAATGGTCGATAAATTTATGAACGAAGAAAGGAAAAATTTTTAAATATAACGAAACTTTAATTAAATAATACATATAATTGCTTTATAGGCTTTGCATTTTATTTTTGGTTTCTGATGCACAAGTAAAATTGTAAAATACTTATAATAATATGAATGATAAAAAAATAAAAATAAATATAATAAATGAAATGCTTGTCACGAGGAGAGGGGTAAAACAAAAAATGATCAATGTACGCGCGATTAATAATTAGTTATAAAAGTTCAATATTTTTCTTTTTATAAGTTCCTGCTAACCTTAATCAAATGTTTTCAAACATTTTCTGTAACTAATTTAAATTTTTTTTTTTTATATATCTTACGCCACTAAGTAGTTATACCTCCTCGTTCAGACAAACTTGTATGCTTTCATCAATAAATATAAACAGAAAAAGGAAATAATTCTCACATCGATATTACATTGAAATTTTTGATTAAATTAATACATTATTAAACAATTTAGTAAAACATACAATTATATATCATGTTAATTGAAAAATACTTTATTTAAAGATTATCAATTTAAAGAAAAAAGATGACAAAAAAAAAAAAATTATTAGAATTCTTTAAGAGTTTATTCTTCTAAGTGCTTTATTTTAAATAGAAAAATCATATAATGTCTATTTTTTTATATGAAATAAGTGAAAAGAAAAAAGTGTGCATTTAATTGACAGAATTGGGTTCTTTATAAATTATATTATTATTATTAATATATAAATTTTTAAATTTTATTATTTATTCAAAAAAGATAACATTTTTTTAAAAAAAAAAAAACAAAACAATAATTGTGTCGTACTCTTTATGTTTATTATAACTGATGCTACATTATTTTACCATAATTATATCTTTGTTGTAAAATAGATAATGATGCTATTAAAAAATTGTGTTTTATTTTTTATTAATAAATGATGCTACTTTCTAATATAAAAATAATATTATATTATAAATAAATTGCAAACAAGCATAAATATTGTATTTCATTTTTATTTTCGTATTTATTGATTACAATGGAATTTTTTTAATGTAAATAAACAATGGAAATTTATTAATAAATCTGTTTGGGTTTTTATTTCGCATGCGCCTAGTTAGTTTCTACACACACATAATTTATTAAAATATTCACAATAGGAAATTTAAAAAAAAAATATGAGTTCGGTAAACAAAATATAATAGTTTTGTGTCTTAGATAATTTCGAAAAAATTTTGAAATCTGTTAGTTTGAATCTTTGATAAGTTCGAATGTCTAAAAACAATTTTATAACATTAAATTCGAATTCGGATACTAGGATTTGCTTCCTTATTTTTTTTTAAAAAATTATCGTTTTTTTTTTAATGTGAATATGATGAAATAATGTGACATTTAAATACAATTAAATATATTTTAAGTCTGAATCATCCATTACTTATGTAACACGTACAATTTTATTTATTTTTCACATTTCACCATAATTAAATCCGCAAATTTTAATTAACATTACAGAGTGAATGTAAGTATTTTAAGGGTACATTTAGATTCTGCATAAATTACCGATATATTGGAATGGATTACTTAAAAGTAAATATTTTAGGAGTTCCTATGAGAATATTTAACAAAGAAAAAAAAAAATAGTTCAAAGAGAAATACTGCAATTTTCATTTTTATTTATTTAATATTTTTCCAATTGATTTTCCTTTCCTATATTGAAAATCGTAGAATCTTTTATTATATATATTTTTTTATATAAGAAAAAGAATAAATAGAAATTGAATCATCTCTTTGGTCCAGTATACAGCATCCAAACATTTAGCATATATCCTCCAAATATCAACTGCATTTTATTTTTTTATCTATTTTATTTACTTTACAAAAAAAAAAAATTGAAATTCAATTTTATACGTGATTCGTTTTCATGAGAAGATAATAAAGTAGAAGAAGAAGAAGAAGAAAAAGTTATTTAAATAAAAATGCATTCAATAAAATATTTATCTAATATGCAAAAATGAATTTTTGTTCCTTTTTATCAAAAGAAAAAAAAATCATCAAAAAGATAAAAAAGAGTTTTTTTTTTATTTTTCGTCCATAATAATAAGAAGAAAAAAGAATAAATAAAAGAAAGTAATAAAAGAAAGTAATAAAAGCAAAAATTATTGGGTATCTAAATTTCAGAATTTCTGATTTTTTAATTAATTTTTTCATTTGTTTATTTTTTCTAATAAAAAAATTTAAATTTCTATTTTGGTTATGTGGAAATAGAATTAAGAATTTCTGTTATGTGGCCTCCAGATATTCTAATCTAAGCCTGGATTACGATAAATATGTGAGTACCGAAAATGGTGAGTACGAGTGTGCGTTAGTGAGTGAGCTCAATTAATTGAGTGTAAGTGCGAATGAGTAAGGACGACTCGCACTCGGATCTTTATCGTAATCTAATCACAGATATTCTAATCTAAACAAAAGTTAATTTGCATTATTTGTTTAATAATATTTTGATTAGATTTAATTTCAAATATTACGTTTATTTAAAGTTGAACAATTTGAGGAGACAGAATCTACTGTTAACATTTACCTAATTGGAATCCAAATCATCTTTTTAAAAAAAAGTTAAAAAAGTTTAAAAAAGTTAAAAGTTTAAAAAAGTTAAAAGTTTAAAAAAGTTAAAAGTTAAAGTTAATTTGCATTATTTGCATTATTTGAGACAGAATTTACTGTTAATATTTACCTAATTGGAATCCAAATCATTCAGTCCTACACAATAATTTTTCAATAAAATTAAGAGCAGTGTTTTTTTTTGGTCCACTTTGTTTTGTCTTCCCACTACAAATGGTGACATATGAAATTTATCATCATTCATCCATCATCATCATCTTACCTCTATCTCCTATATTTTACAGTTAATATGATTAAAGTAAAATAATAAATGAAAATAATATAAAAAAATAGAAAAAGGAAAAAAACAAAAATTAAATTGAGTGAATTGATAAAAAAACGAGAATATTGAAGGAGGTAAAAAGAGGCGCGCAACTTAAACAAAACAAAACAAAAAACAAAAGACCAAAAAAGAGAAATAAATAAACTACAAAAGTTTGATGACAGACAGGATCGTATAAATAAAAATAAACAAAAAAAAAGTAAATAAGGAAAAATATTTAAAAAGAAAACGGGGAGGAAAAAATTTCGCTCATCCTCATCGAAATTCCTTAAAAAAAAAATTATTTCACTTTATTATAAAATTTATTGTTCACCTTTTTTTTTTTTGTTCTTCTTTACTTGATTTGATCATACATATAACACACACACATACACACATACACCACACACATATATACATAAAAGAAGAATCTCAACTGAGATTATCGAAAAAAAAAATCTTATAAAAATGAAAGAAACGAAAGTAGAAAAAAAAACGGAACCAAAACAACCAAAGCAACAAACAGCAACAAAAATAAAAAATGAAAATCTACAAGAAAAAAAGAAAGTTTTCTTTCTTTATCTTTATCAGAAGAAGAAGAAGAAGGGGAAGGGGGAAAAAATTACAAAGGACAAAACAAAACATAAAAATCTTATCACAAATCGGTATGAGTGCGTGAGATAGAGACAACAATAGAGAGAGATAGATAGTGACAACAATAGAGAGAGATAGATAGATAGTGACAACAATAACAATATTTTTATTTTTTTTATCTATAATTTTGTTAGTGAAATTTTTTTACATAAAATAAATCATAAAAAGCTCTTAAAAGCTTTACTTTAGGTTTTAGGGAGACAATAAAAAATTATGTGATGTCACAAAACCAAAGAAAAAAAATAGAAAATAGAAAATAAGGAAACATAAAAATAAAACAATAAAGTTCAAAAGAAAACTTAACTCGTTTTGATTTTCTATAAATAAATTTAATTTTTCTTCTTTTTCTTTTGGTCCTACTTCAAGCAAACGAACAGACCTATTATTGGTTACAATAACTGACCATATACAAATGTCTTTAAAAATATGGTCAGCATCATCAAATTATTTCTTTCAGTGTAGGTCACAATGATGACGTTTTCTACCGTATAATTTTTCAATTATACAGAAAAAAACATTTTCACAAACATTTTAAATTAAATTCTCATTGGAAAATATTTTCCGGTAAGAAAACTTTCAACTTTCAACTAAAGGATTATCGTCGTAACATTGTTGTCGTAACATTGTTTTATTTGGTCCAATATGATGCAATATGTTGTCGATAATTTTTCTTTCACATTCAATAATTTGCATAATAAGAAAAAAAATGTGACAAATAAAGTTTTTGGTGTTCGGTTGTTATCAATTTTGTTTTTTTTTGGATCTATTCGTTAATTGTGAGTTAGTAGTAAATGTTGACGTAACGACAATACTTTTATTTAGGTCAACAAAATATCCTTTTTTTTGTTCCTCTCCCATCAAGCGTTCTTACATGGAATTTCTTTTCATTTTGTTTTTGTTCATTTATTAAAGGCAACATCAAAACATGTAAAGAAAACACCAAGAACCAAGATGAGAATATTCTTGAATCAAAAAAAAAAAAAAAGGGTAAAGATTCAATTTTTTTCTTTATGTCAGATGAAATTATGGTTCATTGCACCAATTCAATTCAATTCAATTCAATTAGTTTTTATTGTATATTCACATTATAATACTTATGTATGAGTACATACCTTTACACATATCACACACACACACACACACACATATGCATAAATAGTTAGTGGTTTGTATAATGACAGAAATTATTATTTAACTGAAGTGTAACAAATTTAATCAAACTCAATCCGTTGTCTCTGTTGAATACAAAATGAACTCAAATCATCTATTTATTATATTATATTATTAAGTTACTATAAAATTATATTATGTACATTATAGCAACTATTATATTATAGGAACTTTACTTTACCTAAGTATAAGTTTATTTGTATTTTATGATTGCATACACACACACACATACACATACATTTCTTATGATACTTATCATTATGACTTTAGTGATAGTCTATAGACTTAGGAATATGTGTATGCACATGTGTGTGTGATGTGGTTTCTGTGTGTGTGTGTGTGTGTGATGTGGTTATACATATATACATACTCTGTCTATTACCTATATTATTTTAGTCTAACTTATGACTGGAAAGTTTTTCCTTCTTTCTTTCCATGCAGTTGTTTCCTACGATTACAATAAAAATTATGGTCAATTTATTAATTCAGTCGATTGATTCTTATTTTATTATGGTAACTTTTTCATTTATAAGGTATAAAGGGTAATATTATTTAGTAAATAAATTAAATGGGTCCCATTTTTGTAACTTAAAATTATTGCATTTGATTTGTGAATTTATTTCGATGATTCTGTTCTTGTTTTTTGTTCTTCCGTTTTTACATAAAACCAAAAAAAAAAAAACTCAGGGATTAGATTAATTGTCGTGGTACATGGACAATGTCTTGATTTATGGAGTTTGTGTTCTATTTATTTTTAGTTAATCTTTTTTAAATAAAAAATTAAATAAACAATAAAATTCATTATTCAACGACGGGGTCTTAGAAAGTTTCTCAACAATTGAACGTATTTCGTCACCAATTTTAAATAACAATTCAAATCATCAAATATAAAGTCAATTATGACAACCGCAAATTTTAATTGACTGATACAACTTTTATTAATTTTAATTGTATTTGTAAAGACAACCAAAAAAATATATTGTTGATTGAAAATCAAAATTTTTTTTCTATTGACACAAAAAAAAAGCTTATTGCAAATTTAATGCAATTCGAATTAAAGGTGGATTAATCCAGCTTTAATTCGAATTGATCTCGGGAATCAATTGCAATAAACGGCAACGGATTATATTATTATTGAATCCTTTTTATTATAGAATTATGGGAGAATCCCGAAAATAACTGTCATTTGCCATTCATAAATAATTTTATTGATAAAAATCAACAAAAAAAAAAAAAAAGTTGATTTAATTTTCACGTTAGATTTTCTGTGAAGTAAAAATCTATTTTTAAATTTTAATTCTTTTATTTATGAAAATATTTTTAATCTATTTTATATTTGCTTTGTTTTTGTGTCAATATCTTAAGAATGGAAATTATTGGAAAGGAATAGGAAAGGAAAATATTTAATGATTGACTTTCAAAAATTATGCCAACAATCGATACTCGAGAACTCGTGACCTTTCAACTATACGGGTGACTGTTCTGCCACTGAGCTATCAATATTTTTAGTTCTCTCTGATTTAATGTTTCTTCTTCTACGTCCAACTGGAACATCATTTATTTCTCATATATGTAAGAGGAAAAATTTGGCTGTCATCTATTTTTATCTTAATTTTATTTAAAAGACAATAAATGGTCGTTTTATGATCGGCGATTTAAACTTTCAACATAACTTTAATTTCAAATAATACAAAGCCTAACTTTAGCCTAACATTTTGGTGAACTTGAAAATTTTTTTTAATTCATGAATTTAATTCTTTCTTCTTTTATTGTTGTTGTTGTTGTTGTTGTTGTTGTTGTTGTTGTTGTTGTTTCTGTAAAATTAATTATTTTCTTTTTACCAAATAAAAAAAAAAAATAAAAACTAAAAAAATTAAAGAATAAAAATCAATTCTGCGTAAACAAAAATAATTATTGTTTGAAAAAGAAATCTTTCAATGAATTCGTGTGAAAAATTATTTTTATCTTCAAAAATAACAACAACAACAACAACAACAAAAGAAACCAAAAAAAAAAAAAAAAAGTCAGTTATTTTTTATTTATTTTTTTCTAAGAAAAAAAAAAAAATAAACAAAAAAAAAAATTATTGTAAATATTTTTCAAACCAAAAATAACAAAAGAAGCTTTTCATTTTATACTTTTTTTTTTTATTTGGTGCAAAATTTTTTTTTTTAAAACAGAAAAGTTTGTCATTTATCTTCAACAACAATAACAACAATAACAACAATAACAACAATAACAACAACAACAATAACAACAACAACAAAAATATTACATCAAAAATGGAAAAATTTGAATTTATATGGAAAAATGCAACATTTGTATTTATTAAAAGACAAAAAAAAAAGAAGAAGAAGAAGAAGAAAAAGAAGAAGAAGAAAAAGAAGAAGAAGAAAAAGAAGAAGAAGAAGAAGAAGAAGAAAAAGAGAATCATAGAAAATAATTTCATTTGAGAAATTTGTTTCTGTGTTGTTGTTGTTGTTATTGTTGTTATTGTTGTTATTGTTGTTATTGTTGTTATTGTTGTAAGATTTCAACTTATTCGCTTTATCAAAAAAGATTTATGGAAATTTTTTGATCAATATGAATACCTTTATCAGAGATCCTTTTTTTTTTCTGTCTTGTTTTGGTTTATTTTTTAAATAAAAATGTTATAGATTTTTGTATTTGTGTTACACGATATTCATCTATCTGTATTTATGTTTATATATCCAGAAGCGTACAATTGGATATTTTTTCTCTCACAAAGTCAAATGGTTCAAATATTATGAATTCATCTTTTTATCAAAGCTAAGCTAAATTATAAGTCAGAAATAATATACAACATCAGAGACGATGATTCCTCTACACGTGAGAATATTTGTAGCATATAATTTTCTCTTCATCCTTTTTGACTTCCAGACACGGTTCAATTTTCATGGAATCTATATACGTCAGTTTCTATTACACGAACCTCTCTAAAATAAATATTTCTTAATACGAAGTCATTGACCAGTTGTATGAAATGGAAAGTTGAAGAATTAAGAAGTTTCTAAGTGATAGAATTAAGTTTAAATTAAATTCAGTAAATGAACAAATAAATGTCTGAACTTTAAATTTTCCCAAAAAAAAAAACAACAACACACAGAAATGGCATCGCTTATTTTGTCCTGTTCCAATTCCATTCTGTCAATTTTCTTTAGATTTGTATTGTGAAAATATATAAATCAACAACATTACAACAATAATAATAACAACAACAACAATAACAACAACAACAACAACAACAACAAATAAAATAGAAGGAAAATGTAATGTGATATTATTTATTGGATAAAATATTACAGAAATCTATCAATAGATTTTCTTTTGGATCAAAATAAAAAACAAAAAAAAAATAAAAAAAAGGAACTAAGAAATAGTTGAGAAAGAGAGAGAGAGAGAGAGAGAAATAAAAATATATGACGGACGATATCATTTTGTTTCTGCGTTATTGTTATTGTTGTTTGTTGTTGTTCTTGTTTTAAGTTGACTTTTCTTACAATCCCATAAAATATAGTTTTTCAATCATCTGAATTATAATTTGATTTTGTAGTTAAACCATTTTCCTTTTTTTCTTTTCCTTTTCTGATTTCTGATTTTATTGGCTATTATTTTAGTAAATCTTGTTATTATATTTCTATAAAGTTATCTCTATCCTCATCTTCTCTCTCTCTCTCTCTCTCTCTCTTTTTCTTCTTTGTTGTTGTTGTTGTTGTTGATGATTTCTTTTCCATTAATTTTGTTTTCTTTTTCTCTGTAATTAAATTTTTTCTTTTTATTTTCATTCGTTTTTTTTGTATTTTCTTTTATGTTATAGTTTAAAAAATTGATTCATTTTATGAAAGTTCTGTGGGAAATTTTAAAAAGCAAACAAAAAAAAAGATTTTCTTTTGATTCACATTCAGGGTCCCTTAAGTACTATTTTTTCTCTCTCTCTTTGTCACTCTCTCTCTCTCTCTCTCACACACACTCTCTCTCTCTATCTCTGTTTCACATATTAATATAATTGATGTAGATTTTTAGGTACATATATTATTTTGTAGTCATAAAGATTAAATATAGAAATTAGTGGATAATGTGAAAACATTAATAATTTCTCTGTTAAATGATACAAACAAAAAAATAACGAAGAAGAAGACGAAGAAAATTTTGTTCAATAAAAAAATACAAATACAATGAAGCCAAAAAGAAAGAAAAGAAAACTAAAAAAAAACATTTACGTCTTTTTAGTCTTTTTTAGTTCATATTATTCTTTTGTTATGTTGTGTGTTATTGTTATCACTGAATAAATAATGTTTGCTTTTATATATACATATGTTCTCTCTCTCTCTCTCTCTCTCTCATTTTTTTCTTAATCTCAGCATTTTGATATTTTCCACACAAATTTCTAAATAATAATAAAACTCTTTAACCTTTCCACTCAGCAAACTAAACTCACCACACTCCACTCACTATTCACTCTTCACTCACCACTTTATACCAGTTTAGTTTTATTTAAAATCTTTACAAAAAAACAAAAAAAAAAAGTGGTGTTATGGTAATAGTTATTTTTCCCTCGTGGGAATAAAATTCCCAAAAGACAAAACAAACAAAATTCAAAAATATTTAAAATAAAAAGAAGAAACAAGTCACAGAAGTCCTACTTGTGTGTTTTATTTTTGCAAAACAAACAAAGTTTTTTTTTTTATGTTTATAGAACCAACCAACCAACCAACCAACTAACATAAAAAATATGTTCAACGAAAATTGTAATAAATAGAATTTAATTGTGAAAAGTTTAACGTCATTTTTATTAATCATCCCGTGAAACATTTTCATCGTTTTGTTTTGCGTTTCACCCCCAAAAAAAGGGCAACCTAGAAAGGCCAACGAGTCTAAAACTAAAGTTTATTTATTTTAAATTTTGTTTCATTTATTAAATGGACTTCATTCGATCTTTCTGTAAAAATAGGAGTTTGGTAGAAGTTTGTTCAATACCTAATTAAATTATTTTATTTTGTTACAATGCATAAGCCAATGATTTTGTCTATTTTTTGTTTCATTCTTCTATTAGGCAAAATACGATTGTGATAATTAAGGAATTCTTCAAAAATTATCACGTGTTATTATTAAAAACTTATTGAATTATTTTGAAAGTTTTTGTTATCACATAAATGAACTGACAGTACTCCAATCGTACATTAAATAAATTTGATTTTACTTTTTATATAATACAAGAAAAAGTTTTAAATGATAAAAAACTTCTTGCACATTTAAATCCTTTCAATTTTCTACACTTTTAATGTTACAAACATTAATTCATTGTTAGATTTTTGTTTTTCCTTTTCTTTCTTTATCCTTTTTTTTTTTTTATAACAAACCAACATAAAATAAGTTGTATAGTGAGGAAGTATAAGTACATGAACCTCTTACTAAACAATCAGACCGTACTTCTTAGTTAACAAATTTTTTTTATAAAAGGAATGTTGACTTAATATGTTTGTAGCAGGGACGAACCGTTCATATATTGAACGGAATGAATTCTTTCGTAAGAAAATTTTTGTTTTGTTTTTTAATTTGATTCTTTAATTGTAGGGCCCATACAACAATGTGCTTCCGTACCTAAAAAATTCACGCTTCGTGCCTGGTTTGTAGAATTTGATTATAAAATATTTTTCTTGCCCCTTTAACGTTATAAATTTTATTAAAATTAAAGAAAAGATACAATTTTTTAATAATGATCTTGATGAATTAAGAAATTTAGACAATTTTTTTTATTTATTAAAAAATTATGAAAGTTTTGCAACAATCATGAGTTTTGCCATTAAACTAGAAAATGTATGTCCCAAAATCAATATTAGACATGGAACTGGATCTTGAGATTTTAAACCAATTATCTGTGGTATCATTATAAAAGTATTACACTGCCCATAAGATTCAAAATTTCTGATCAAAATTCTTGGCAACCGATAATAAATATTCTAACAATAATCACAAATAAACAATTAAAAAACGCTCCAAATAAATGAATGAGTTAATCCTTATGACTTGACTTAGGTGTTTGGATAAAACTCATGTGATATCCTATCAACTTCTGTCACATGTAAGCGGACATAATGAAAGTGAAGATCATTACACAAAATAGAAACAAATTAAGAAAACTTAAGAAATTATGATAAAATAAGAAAATCAAATTTTTCCCGTTCACAAATAGAAAGATCAGAAGACAAGAAAATTGTGTGTACATAATGTACAATAATGGAATATATAAGAAGTGGTTGGTTAGCCCCCTTTAGGGATTTAAATCATAATAATCCTTGTGACAATTTCATTTCTCTGATTATACATAAAATTCCAACAATCTAAACTAAATTTTATTAGTTTGTTACATGAGTTGTGATGTGATTTTTTTTGCTTTCTTTCTTTCTTTCTTTCTTTCTGTTCTCTTCTTATATTAAAATAAATTTATAAGGATATTTTTTAACCCATTCAGCATTTAGATAGTAAATGCATTCTTATCTATTTTCTAACTTTTCTCCATTTTACTAAAATTTTATATACGAAATTTTATTATTATTTTTGTGTGTGTATTGGTGTGTATTGGTGTGTGTGTGTGTTGCAGTGTATAGGAACAAATGTACCTGTGTAGTGTATGGGGATTTGTAAGTTGTTTGTTTGTTTGTTTGTTTGTTTGTTTGTTTGTTTGTTTGTTTGTTTGTTTGTTTGTTTGTTTGTTTGTGCTTTTTGTTGTGTTTTTTTATTTAACGAGAATAAAATTGAGAAATTATCGTTTTATTTTTTTATTCAGAAAATTTTTTTTAGTTCTAATTTAGTGAAGATTTTATAGAAGAAAATAGAAAATGAACAAAAGATAATTGCAATCTGTATAACAAGACTTTTTTATGTAAACTCTATCGGAATAAATTTTGGGTGTTTTCTTCTTCTGTGAAATTCCTGATGATGAATTTATTAAAAGAAAAAAAGCGGGGAAAACAAATGAAACAAAATGAATCAACGAATGAATTTAGTGTAGAGTTTTTCATCTTTTACGTTCATAATTTTAATTCCAAGCCTTTTCCCGGTTTTTCATTAATTTTTTGATCACTTATTGTCCTTTATTAAAATCATTCTTTTTTTTTTGTTAAATAAAAACTAAGAAAGTTTTTTTTGTGTTTTTGGAAAAATAAAAAAAAAAGAAAATGTTGAACGGAGAATTTTTTTTCTAAATACAATTTTTTTCTTTCTTTCTTTCTTTCTTGTTTTATATGATAATTTTTTTTTTTTTTTGTTTTATTATAAGAATGTAGAACGTGAACTTTTGATAAATTAGATTAAATCTTAATGGTCCATGAGCATTGAAATTTCATTCCACGTTTTAGTTAGTTGTCTCGTCGTCTCTGGACGGTTATTTAGAATTTACTTTCGGAATGGAATTATAAAACATTGATGCTTCAATAATGTATTATATTTTATA
The DNA here is from genome assembly GCA_963082725.1 of Pedicia rivosa. Classification (NCBI taxonomy): domain Eukaryota; kingdom Metazoa; phylum Arthropoda; class Insecta; order Diptera; family Pediciidae; genus Pedicia; species Pedicia rivosa. The sequence continues at coordinate 6,101,024 of OY720152.1, forward strand.
TATCTATATATAGAGGTAAGAAGAAGAAGACGAAGATGAAGAAGATGAGTATGATGGTGGAGAAGAAGAGAAGGAAGAAGAAGAAGTAAAAAAATATGACGTGATAAATATTCTTGTTAGAATATGAAGGATGAGGTTTTACTTCTATTTTTTTTTTTGCTGCGACGTGAAGATTTATTGAAAGAACGTGATGGTAAACTGTTAAGAATATGAGAAAGAAAATTACTGCAGTTAACTATGGTGAATGTTAAATGACATCTAGAACAGAGACCAAATGAAAAAAGAACAAACGATGTACCATGTAAATTATTCAATTAATATCCTTAATTGGATTGGTTTATGATTTTCTATACTGACTGTTTGATGGTAATTGATGTAAAGAAATTTTCCAAAAGTATATAGAAAATTAAATGAAAATTTATCTTTTGTATTTTACAAGTAAGAAAGAGAGAGAGAGAGAGAGACTGAGACTGAGGGAGACAGATAGAGATAAAAAAAAATATCAATGTAGTTGCACAATTCTTTTAGAAAAAAATTATGAATGCAAATTTTTAAAGGGGTGGGATATTTACAACAACTGTTAAAGTGATAAGCTTAATTATAAATGTAAAAGAGAAAGAGAGAAAGAGACGGAGAGTGAGAGAGATAGATAAGAAGGTAATTTTCATTTGTAGAAATTGGAAGCCAAAATAATTTAAGTTCAATTCAATATTTCACCATTTTACTTTTTGGTTTTAGTTGTTGTGAAAATTCCCACTCCTAAACCCCTTCAGGTTTTCACCTTTTCATTTTATTTGTTGTGAAAACCGTAACATCTTTACAGAGAATACTTAAAATTTATTACATTTATAATTATTAATTATTCATATTTTTCTTTATTTTCCTTCATTTTCCTTTTAATAATAAAAATCTAGAAATTCTTCACTTTAACTTCAATAGTGTGTATGTGTGTGTGTGTGTACAATGATCACATCCATTTACGTATGTTTGCATGTGTGTGTATGTGTAAGTGTACGATGGTAATAATATAAAATAAATATATTCAGACAAAAGTTGTCAACTTAAATGATCTTTTAATTCTTTTTGAAGTGTGTGTGTGTGTGTGTGTGTTCAAGTTTTATTTTTACTTTTTCTTTTTTTATTTTGCTTCTTTACATTTTGTTGAGGTAGAGAAATTTTCTGTGTGTGTGTGTGTGTATGTGTATGTGTAAGAAAATAGAATAAATACAATGTAATTATAATATTAATACATATATAAACATGTAGTATATTGTATGTATGTATGTATGTATGTCTATATATGTATGTATTTCGTGGTAAAGGAAAAGGAGGTGTTAATATACAAAATTGTTATAAGATTACCATATAACATATATAGTGTAATATTTACAGAAATATATAGATGTGTATGTATGTATGTATGTATGTATGTAATGTATGTATATAATATGTATTAATGGGTGGTATATGTGGGTTGGTGACATATTTTTATGACTCATTTATTATATATTTGGTTTGAGGTTTTGTTTCAATTTAATAATGAAAATCTTTTAGAAGAGATGCAAAATCACTGTAGTAATGTACGTATTTATTTACACACACACACACACACACACATACACACATTCGTACAAATACAATAGTGTGTTACGATACGATACGATACAATATAATATTGTGATTACAACAACAAAAAAAAAAAAAAAAAGAGGAAAAATTCAAAATTTAATGTGAATTTATTGTTAGTTGAAGGAATGTAGACGACAAACCAAATTATTATTAAATTATTTAGGTAGAAAAATAAAAATTGTTTTCCCACAACGGTAATATCGGGAATTTGTTTGTTTGTTTTTTTTTTTAAATATAAATAAAAATAGAATGATTATTAATTAATTCTTGTTGAAATTATTATAATTATTTTATTAATCACTTAACTTATCAAGTAGTTTAGGCAAAACATATGAAAGAAGCCAAATTATATCAATTTCTGATATGGGGGGGCAGACCGTTAAAAATTTCTTTAAAAGAGACTTTCAATTTTATTGCCAGATTAAAGTTTAAAAAATTGATAGACTATGACGCAGTTTGGTCACTTAAATTCTTCTGATTCTGTCAGTCACCAACCATCAATTCAATTTTAGTCGTTCTACAGTAAAGAAAAAAAAAAGAAGCAAAACGAAAATCATTTTTAATTAAAACAAAAAATTTTTCACAATCAAACATTGAATTCTAAATCTACCCTTAAATTTCCATTCTATCATTCCTTTATTATAATCGATATTGAATAGAAAATAATAAAAAAAAAAAAAAAAAAACGTTCTCCAATCAAAAACAACTTGAAACAATCCAATCGCACAGTCGTCAATAATTATTTTTCCTTTTGAAAAAAGGAAAAGAGAAAAAAATTAGAAGAAAAGAAAATAAAAGTATGTTTTAAAAGCTTTCAATTATTCAAAAGTGATGTACACACACACACAAACAAACAAACAAACAAACAAAAAAAGGAAACAGTGAAACAGTGAAAGAAAGCTAAAATTGAATTCTATACCCAAAAGAAAAATACTTGAAGACAATTCACATTGAATCCCATTATCAATACAAACAATTAAACGATTTTTGTCTTCATTTAATTTTAATTCACTTTCATTTTATATTCATTTTTCTTATATGTACCTTGTACCTTTGCATGTGTAAACAATTACAGTCTTATATATATATACATTCCCACATACATACATACATAACATCCACACATACCTACATACATACATACAAACATAAATAGAGTTTATAGAAGGGTACATAACTAACTCTCTCCACTCTATACAAATTCTACACATTATATGAATGGATGCAAATAGAAAAGGTTAAAGCTACATGTATAAAGGTACACACACACACACACACTTAACTATAAACATAAAAAAATATTTATAGTACTTTTAATATCCTATACATATTTATATTCCATCACATACACAGTTATACACACATAATTTTATATAATAAAGTGTAAGTATGTATAGTTAAATTACGTGACAAAAGAAAAAAAAAATATAAAATATATTCTGCCTCAATTATTTCTTAAATTTTTGTAATTAAAAGTACAAATACTCGTCTTTCATTTAGTATTAAAAAATAAAGAATAAAGAAGAAGAAGAAGAGTTGGAGGAGAAGGAATGACAGAAAAAAAAAAGTAAATAAATACAAAAAAAAAAATCATTTTATTTCTTCTTAGTTGAACAAATTTGTTGAGTTGAGTTGAAATTGAATTTGATTGAAATTAATTGAATTCATTTTTACAGATGAATGAATATTGACCATTTCCTCTTTGAAAAATTTGTTTCCATTTTTTTTCCCCCTTTTTTTTCTGTATTTCTTCTCTCCTTTATTTTATTTCTTTTTTTCTATTGAGTTTCACGTATTTTCTAATTGACATTTTGACATTTGAACAATTTCAACAAAGTTTGATACAAAAATTGAGTTTCTTTTGTTACAGTTTCTTCTTTTTTTTTTTCTAGTGTAGACTTACACTTTTCGTCTTTTCTATTTTTTTTTATTCGTTACCCTAATTTCTTGTATTTGGTTTTTGGTACAAAGATTAAAAATAATGAAATAGAAAATCGTTAAAATTATATTCTTCAATATTTGAAGAAGGTTTGAAATTGATTTTTTTTTTTGGTGTCTGTTTTGAAACAATAAAAAAAACAATGAAAATATTTATAAGAAAAACGATAGTCTTGAATAATTTGATACAATTTTTGGTTATGGTGAAATTTTTTGTTAATTCAACATTTACTGATCCATTCGTAAAATTAAGGTATAAAGTAAAAAAATAAGGAGGCAATAGGAAAATTGGTCAGAAATTTAATGAGGCAAATTTTTTTTTTAATTCTTCTAAAATTCATTTTAATTATTTGTATTGAAGGGAATTTTCAAGAATAAATTTCATTATCACACCCAACTACAATTACTGAAATCATTATTCCTAATCATTAAATGTTGATCTAAAATAATTTACGGTTGAATTTTCTTTTTATTTTGTAAATGAAATTTTGATGAATATTTTCTTTCTTTTGTTGAATTTAAATTAAAATTAAAATTTGTTTTTGAAAAGGAAATTCTTATTAGACTTAAAAAAGTCACTATTCATGAAAACTATAACTACGATACGCATTGTGATGTACGAGTAAATGGTCCACCAAAAATGCATTAAAACAAATACAGAACCGTCAATATGAATCGAAATATTTTTGAGTCCTTTACATATTTAAAATTTTGTATTTAGCATTTTGTAATCTATTGAGTAAATTGTGATGTATTCTCAAACAGTGAATTAAGTTAAGATATCCCATGGTTATTAGCTCCTGAAGATAATTTACAATGTCGAATTAAAAGTCAGTAATAAAAAATCTCAACAACTTTATAAAAACTTGGACCTGTACAAAATTATTCTTTAATAATTGACAAATTACTTTTTCTTTCTGTCTTCTTTTCTTAAAGTTAAAATTTAAGTTAATAGGTCAACGCACCTAAATAAGACAAGTAAAGGTTCCAATGCAATCACACAACAAAAATGTCTTTCTTTTGATTAGAAAAATCTAAATAAATATCCTTATCTGTCTGAGACTAAACAGCAAAAAAAAAAAAAAAGTCTTAACTTTAAACAAAAATGTCTTGAAGAAAATATATGAGTTTAGATTCGATTAAAATCGTGTATTTTAAAAATGAAAATTCAAGCAACATAAAGAAATTCCAAACGAACAGATTCATAATATTTTTTTTTTTCTCATTAAATTTCATAAAATAAAATTTGCCTGGTTTTATGGTGAATAAGGGTTGTGACCAGGGCCGGTTTTAGATATTTTTGCGCCCGGTTGAATTTAAAAAAAGGCGCCTTTATGAGTATAACATTTTATTTAAAAATAAATACATAGTGAAAATAATAAACAAAATGCGCCCCAAAATTATTGCGCCCGGTTTTACTGAACCATTTGCCCCTATGGACGGACCGGCCCTGGTTGTGACAGTAATTCTTATTATAAACATTTATTCTATATTCCTTAAAGATATAATTCAAATATTCCTTTTTTTTTGATAACAGAAAAATTATTATCGTGTATGAATATTTGTTTTTTTTTTTTTGTTTTAATCATTGATCCCCTTTTTTTTTTTGTAAATAAAATTAAAAAATAAAATCTAATAATAATTGTATAAATTTAAACATAATTTTTGGCCGTTTGGTCTCTATAAATAAATATATGTCTATGCGCGCCAAATGATACAAAGGATACGATATGGATTAAGTCTAGACTATAAAAAAGTAAAATAAATGGAAAGGAACGAAGAAGAAAAAAAAATTATAAATATCCTTTTAAACCAAAATTTCTATACGAACAGAATTTCATCCTTTCGTCGTTTTTTTTTTTGTGCGATTTTCACACAAAATTTTTTGTACTTTTGTATCTTTTTTTTTTTTTTATTGATTTTCCTTCCTTCTTTTTTTTTTTTTTTACGTAAAAAATATTTTTTTTCTTTTTATCTTCACGTTCTAAAATTCTCTCTAACCATCATCCCTTTAAAATAATGCTATATTTACAATTTTTATATATATAGAGATTCACAAACAAATAGAAATTGATTTGATAGGCTTATTAACGATGTCTTGTATTAGTCTTGTCAGTGTCATTTAAGACACAAGAGATTTACTAATATAATTGGAATTCATAACGACACTGAAGTTTTAAGAAATTTTTTTGGGGGGGGGGAATTTATATTTTGTTGAGAGTCCACTTTGGCAACAGTGTGCCTTCATTATACAAACAGAAGAATAAAAAAAAATTTTAAATCTTAACAAATATAAAAAAAATTTTTTTTTTTTTAACCAGAATCGATAAAAAAATTTGTGAGCTTAATTTTTTTTCACCACGATAAGTTCCACGATAATTTTATCAGTCTGCTAAAAAAAGAGTAAAAAAACATAATTCAATACAAGAAAAATCCAAGAAAATGGACAAATATTTTCTGCATACTTCTAAACGTTACGTGAAACTTAACAGACGGTTGTAGTGATATTACTTGTCATACTTTTAAAATATAGAAAAATAATGTCAATTTATTTGTAACAAATAAAAAAATGTATTGAAATAAAAGAAAAAGAAAAATATTGTATTATGATGACATTGACAAAGATTGTTTTCTTAGCTCATTGAATAAAATATTATAAAATAGAATCAACCAACAAAAAAAAAAAAAGAATGTTTTCTTAAAATTTTCTATACATCAGCATTTGCTATAATGATGAGAATAAAAAGAAAAGAAAAAGAAAAGAAAGAAAGCAAGAAAATGATGAAGAAGAAGAAAAAGTAGAAAAAGGAAGAAAAAAAAATAATAAAAAATAAAATAAAGAAATCGAGAAAAATGAACAGAAGAGAAGAACAAAGTAGAAAGTTTTCTATAACAAAATATTTTATCTAAGACAGACAATCCCGACTCTTGTACATGTTTGGAAAATAAAGGATAAATATAGAAAACTAAACTTTAACATTGACTTTGTATATATGTTAGAAAGATAAATAGTATATATATATATATTATGTGTGAATGTGTGTGTAGGTATATATAAATGTGTGTGTGTGTATCTCTCTAAACTAATATAATATTCTATGAATCTTTGGATTCCATGTTTCACTTCTACAACGTGTATATAAACCCAAAAATATATTTTATAAAGAGTTAGAGTATAGAAGTAGTGGGTGGGGTGGGTTGGTTATGTTTGGAATGAGATGATGGTGGGGGTCAAGAAAGAATTTAGTAAAGGATCTTGTGTCGTATTATATGCCTATACACATACATATATCGTATCATAATAACAACTTTGGATAAAATATTTCTCTGGGTGCGTGAGCGAGTGTGTGTGTGTGTGTGTATGTGAAAGTGTGTTTATTTATAGATAACTTTTTCTTATCACAATCAATAATATGTGTGTGCGTGTGTGTGTGTGTGTGTGTGTATGTATAATATTAACAATAATAACAAATACAGATTTTTTTTTTGTTTTTATTTTTACGACAAAAGTCACTCTTTTATATAAAGTCTCAAGATGAAAGTAAATTGTCGGTTAGAAAAATTGCTGACTTTCTTCTATTTCTCTAGAATATTGGTTATTTTTTTTCTTCTTGCCTTTTGTATTTTTTTCTTTCTTTCTTTTCTTTTGGCCTTTGTATGCTTATATATTTTCTGTGACTGAGTGCTTTCAATATATTTCTACATAGTATAGAATTTTTTTCTTCTTGTTCTTGTGCAACATTAGTCACATTCTTAATAATTTATAATCTAAGAAATATAATAATTAGATCATTGGAGCATTTTTTTTTTTTTTTGTCAGAAATAACTTCTTTTTTATTTCTTGTGCTCTTATTTTTCTTATTTCAATAGCCAACCAATAATAAGAATAAAAAAAGTGAAATAAGAAGAAAAAGAAGAAGAAGAAGCAGAAGAAATCAACTAATAATTATATAAAATATTTTTGGAACAACATAAAAAATGATGGAAAAGAGAGAGAGAGAAAAAAAATTCGAAAGAAAAAAAAAACGAAAATTAATGAAATTTTATGTCCTCTGGCCATCATTTAAAAAATACAAAAATTACCCATTTAGAAAGGGATTTCTTTTTTTTTTGATAATAAAAGCTAATATTTACACTTTCATATAAAAAAAAAAAAAAAAAGGAGTTAAGGAGTTTAGAAGTTTTATACAATATAGAAGGTAATATAAATGGCTACTTTAATGTCTTTATGTGTATCCTTTTTTTTTGTATTTTTTTCTTCTATCATTGAACCCTTTTTATTCTTTCTTTCCTGTTTTTTAATTTTAAATTTATACAAAAATATATTTATATATAGAACTACATGTAGCGAATATACCAATAGTAAAATGTAACATTCTAATATTTTAGTTAGAATTATATCCTTACCATTGATTCATGCATATGAAATTAGATATATTTGTAGAAATATTGTGGGAAAACATTATTATTAGAATGTTAGTTAAATTTTATTTATTTTTTGGACATACAAATACAAATACATGTACACAAAAATATATACGTGTATATTTTACTTTTTAATGATAAAATTTCAATCGATAGAGGAAAATATAGGAAATAATACAGGATCAAATTATTATATGGTTATATTTTAGGTCAAACTAAAAGCTGGATTTACCATTTGATCTACATGCTTACAGACAAGTGATTGTATTCTATATAGAATTATTGATTAGCAATGAATAGTGTTATAAGAGAAAAGCTTTATATTATATTAAATCCTTATATTATGTATGTAATTGTACATACAGGATTTTAATAAATATATAAATTATATTGAATTATTATTGTCTTCTAGAATTATTATTCTTAAGTTTTCTTTTTCTTCCAATAGAATGTTGATCATTTGTGCATTTTATTTATAGTTTATTAATTAATTAATTAAAATCATTGTATTGTTGGTGTACAAAGTGTATGTACACGAGGTATATGTGCTCATAATTGGCGGTTGGAAATTATATAATATGCGTACATCAGTACTAATAAAGAATTTTGAAATTTTGATGAATAACAAAATCATTTTAGTTGTACTTCTGTTTGAACAAAATATTGTTTAATATTAAATGTTCAATTGAATTATTAATTAATTAATTTTTAATAAAGAAATAAAATCAATTAGTAATATGTAATTAGAACCAAATCCTTGTACCAAATCTTAAAGTGGTAGCGCTCTTTACCTTCATGTTATGTTTTGTGAATTCAATTTTAATTATTTTTTAATATTGTTGTTTAGGTCAATTCATAGAATAGTTTTTTTTTTAATATAAATCAAGCGTAGTCATTTTAATACCATTCAATGAATTCTTCTCTTTGAACAAATATATTTGAAAAAACAATTAAAATTTCCATATCAAGTTAACAATTTATTCGTATTTCTTCGAAGCTGAGTGAAAATTATAAAAAATAATGAAAGAATAATATTTTCAAAGAATAGAAAGAATTTAATTTCAGTCAGTTTTATTTGCTTCATTTTTTTTAAATATAAATTCATTGGTTAGTTAGTTTCAAATTTTATTTGATTTTGACTACCGTATAAATATCTCACCTATAAAATACACGGTAGCTACACACCTGCTCTAGATTGACTCCAAAATGCTGATTTTTACGTTCAATTCGGTTACGAGTTCGAATCCGTGATTTAAATTTTGTTTGTAAAAATTCTGATTATAATTTGTTCAAATGAATTGGATCAATCATACTTTTAATGTAAATATAAAAATGCTTCAATTAATTGTGCAAGGAGTTAAGGAGTTGGCATATTTTATATTTTCGTAAGTAAAATTCATAAAGTTTGTAAGAAACTAATTAAAAGAATTCTTTTAGAAATCTTTATTTCAGATTCTCTCAACTTTTTATTTGAATCTTAAACCAAAACATGACACAATGATTTTATTTTCTGTTTTTGTTCTTCTTTCTTTTCTGTTATCTTCTGTTAAAAAATTGTGTTTTTTTATTCATTTAATTTAAAAAGTTTCTTTTATTCAATGATTACAATAATTATTATATTTTAATGATAACAGAAACAAGATGGAAATATTATTTGTTTTGTATTATTTTGTAACTTTAAAAAAATACACTAGGATTCCGATTAAGATTATTTTTATTATTTTGGTCAATGAGATTATCCTTTGTCTGTTTTCTTCATTATTTAATATTATGTATAAGGTAACTTAATTTAATGGGACAGCTTTTACTTTTAAGATATTCCGCTTAATGCCTAGACTTTAATTTGTTCAAATGATAACCAGAAAACTACTTTAAAGTTGTATCCTTAAGTTTCTCCTCAAAGAATTTCTGAAACTTTTCCCTGTTAATTCTCATTCCTAAAATTTAATTAGAACCTTTTTACTACAAAAAAAAAAAAACACGAATACAATAAATAATAAATTTTAATGGTGCACATATTAAAATTATAAAACATCAAAATCTTCTACACTTCAATTCATCATGATGAGATAATTAAAGAAACTTTTTAGAAAAAAATATTTTTTAAAGTTTTATAACTTTTTTGCCTGCAATTTTATATAAATGTTTCATATAGAAAATTTACAGACAAACGCATTCTAATTAAAATAATTATAAAATAATTCTAAAATTTACATAATTTTTTCCTTTTTCCATTTTTCCATTTTTTTGTTTCTGTTTTTTTTTCTTTCCATTTTAATCATAAAATTAAAAATGAAAACTGAATTTTTGTTGTTCTTAATTTTTAATTTCTTTTTTTTTTTTTTTGTCTTTATTTTTCAGAACAAAAATTGGTAATTAAAAAAAAATTCCCTCTTTTACTTCATCTATAAAATATACGACTGACCATAAATTTTAAAACATTAACTAATGCAACTCACGTTTTAGTATATGAATATTATAAATGTTTCTCTAATTACTAAATTATTATCATAATTAATTGCAGTTAGTAATTTCTTCTTTTATAAATACAAAAAAAAAAAATTTATAATTTATTCTATTCAACTTTTTACTATAAATATTCATATCTAATAAAATATATTTTCTAAGGTCAAGATGTGACAGTGTGGAAGCACATCCGATTCTCATCAATAAATTCCCCGGTTTGCAAACCTTTTACTTTCAACGTTGTACAAATAATGGGTTTGAATTTTATTTTAATGGTAGATCCTCGTGTCTTATAATTGTTGACAGTTCTTGATACAAGACATTTAATACGGCGCGGTACTGTGTAATTGATGTATGTGCATTTTCATTTTAATTATGGAATATTAAAATCAGCATAAATCATTCAATAAAAAAAATAATAAATCTACTCAACGTTAAAAATCGTGTCACACATAACCCCAACTGTTAATGAAAGAAAACGTTAATTACTAAAATAACTAACAAACTAAATTACTAAATGTACATATTTATTTGGTGAAATTGAAATTTAGTTTGAATTAAACAAAATGCATTTTAAATTATAAACAAAAATCGAATATTCAATTAAATCATCAATTTATGTAAATTTAACTATATTTATTTTTTTGTCACAAAATTCTTGAATAATTTATATTATTTAATTGTTGTTGTTATTATTTTGAACTAATTAATAAATTTAAATCATTATTATTAATTTTAGGAAATTTTAAGTATATTCTTTAAATGAAATATAAATTAATGGGTTTATTGTGTCTATCATTTATTGAATGAATGTAAATAACAACAAAACTGAAATTGTATACATTTTAATTATAAACAAATATATTGGATAGTCTATGTTGGTACATGGTAAAATTTCTAAACTATTAAATTTAGTAAAATTGAACTAGAGTGACTACACTAGAGGATCTAGTTCAAAATTACAATAGATTTTTAACTTACCTCCAATATGTAGTTTCGTTTCGTTTCTAAAGATTCTATAGATTCTAGACTTTCGGTAAAGTTTATTAAAATTTTCTAGTGATTGCAGATACCTCACTATACTATAGAATTTTGGATATAGATAATTTAGTTATTTTTAATAGAAATATTTCGGATTTTGTTAGAATTTTTACAACTAGATTTGTTTTAGTATTCTAGTAACCAGAGAACTAGATTTTGAACTAGAATACTAGCAATGAAAATCTAGTTCAATATTGATTCTACTTCAAATATTTTTTCTGTGTAAAATCAAATCAATCAATTTCGTTTTATTGAATAAATAAAATCAAATTTGTTTATCTGACTTTTAACATTGACAAATTTTTAACAGGATTAAAATTTCCAAAAAATATATATTGTTGGGTTACGGGGTTCAAATAATTTATGAATATGATTGTTATTATCAAGTATCCGTGTAATAAAAGTGTGTAATAATTATATGGTTAATTGTACTTTCTCATTCATCAACTTATGAATTGAATTTATTTATTTACATTACTTTTTATTATGTTTTTGATTTTCCAGAACCCAGAACCAATTCGTAATTGCTAAGTTCTAACTTGTGAAAATGAGTTTTTAAATTAAAAATTACCAATAGAGGAGATTCACAATATTTTTAAATAGAAATTAAATTTTTATTGGTGTCGACTTCATTTCTTCTTTTACCTTGTTCTCCCTGACATTTTAATTAGAACTTAAAATTTTATAAAACTCAGAATAAGTTCCTCTTACCACCGGTGTTTATTTTTTTTTCTTCTTTAATAATGGAATATTTTATTATTAAATTTTATGAATAAAACGCTGATCAATTAAATTTAACAAAAAAAAAAAAATGCATACATCATCAAGAATAATGAATACGTTCGTCGTTAACAAAATGTAACATGGGGGAAAAAAATACAATTTTATACGGAGAGAAAAAAAAACGTCTTAATTAGAACCGTAGATTTTTTTTTTTGTTCTGTTGTAATGAACGGTTCAATCGATTCACCTATTGATTGTCCATGTTTTTTCATCACATTAATCTGAATGTCCTAATAATGTGTTTCTATTAGTGTTTTTTATTGGCTAAAATGACATTACGAAAGATATTTATATTAAAAAAAAAAGGATGTAGTCCGGGGGAGTAGAAATTAGAAAGAAGAAAAAAAAACCCATATAACAGGAGGACAAAAAACTAACAACCAATAATCACTAAGTAGTTCATAATGAAGAATGAAAATCGATATTTTTTTTTATTGAATTAATTAAAATTTTCATTCATAATCAAAGTGAAATAATTTTCAAGAAAAAATTGTTAAAGGTTAAACGCCTTTCAATTTTCAACATTGGTTTGCTGGATTTGGTTCATAAATCCTCGTGCCAAATATTTTATTAAAAATAAATTTTAATCGTCTTATTATATAAAAAGTTAGAATTAGATTATTTTAGGTTTAATCTGGTGTAAGAAAATTAGATTTTCGTTGTGAAAAAGAAAAAAAAAATGAATTATTTAGGTTCATTGGAAAATAAATAGTTGCTATTGATCACATGAAGAAATTTCTAAATTAATTTAAAATTGAAGAGAATCAGATTTTAAAGTGTAACCAATTTATAAAATTAAAAGGACCCCACATCAATTGTGGTTTTTCATCAAGAAAAATTAAAAATAAAATTGAAAGTGATCAATTTTGTTGGTATTTTATTTGGTTTGAAATTTTGTAATAATTTTTTTATATAAAATATTGGAACAAAATTGGAACTAAACGGTCAATTAGGAATTAATCAAAAATACTAAACTTATTGATTTAATCAGACGTTTAAAAAATGATTATTTTAATTTGCAATGAAGAAATAAATTTCTAAGAAAATATGAATTTATACAAATGGAAATAATTTCAATTACGATCAGAAATGTACAACCGAAGGAAATATAATTGAAATTTATTCAAAATAAAAGAATCACACAAGTTTTTTCTTTTACTGATTTCTTTCTTTACAATTGTTAACAATTATTCTTTTAATTTCAAACACAAATTATCATAATTAGTGATACAAACACACAAAATATATTTATTTTGCTATCATAATATTTATTATTCTGTTTATTATTTGTCTAATTTCGATTATGATTATTGTTATTATTATTTTATGACTGACTACAAACTTTATGCATATTATTACGGATAATAATAATAATATTATAGAAAAAATAACCTGAAGGCATATAGGAAAATGTGCACAAATATTCTACCGTGTAATGTTCTATGTGAGATGCATGTTACATAAATAATAATAATGAATTTATTATTTTAAATGAACGAAGAATTGAATCGAGGAAGAGTTAACTCTATCAAAAATTCGTTCTTTAAATTCGTTTTATGAATTTATGTTAATTTTTATTTAGATTCATTCATTATAAATTTACATTGTGATTTATTCATTTCAGAGTCAATTGCGTATTATTTTTTTTTAGCCCTTTAGTATAAAAATAATTAATTAAAAAATTCAATACTCAGATCTTTTGTTTTTTTTTATAGAAACATCCTGTTACAACAACAAACATTTTTTTTTTGTTTGTTTCACTAAACATTTAATTGTCTGATTAAAAGTGCATTTAATTATTTTATTCACTAAATGTCGAATCTTACAAATAAATAGAATTCTTAAACAATTCTTTCTATCACACCAAGGAGTCACCGCCAAATTCGAATAGATCTGATAGTCGTATATCTACTTTACCTTCACTACAATATGTCTCAAAATCTTCATCTTAATATAAAAGACACACAATGCTATTGTAGATGATTTACTGTAGACAAAATTGGTAACTGTAATAATATTGAGTATAAGTAAAGTAAAACCCTTTTTTTTTTTTTTTACTTCTTAATACAATTGTAAGTATAAGAAAAGGAAAACTTAAATTTATATTTTTACAAATATATAAATTATGTCCTTTCAATTTATTTCTTTTTTTTTTCTTTTTATCTAAACAATATATGACGCAAATATATCATTACATAAATCGAAATGAAATGAAAATCAATTTTAGGGGTTGAATAAAAAAAAAAAAAAAAATGGAAAGAAGAAAAGGAAAAGAGGAAAAAAGGGGTTTTGCAAAATAAATAATATATTTTTAAATCCATAACCACGTGCAAAAAAAAAAAAAACAAGAAGAGAAAAAAGAAGAAGAAAAAATTTACAAAAGGCAACGATTATAAGTTGATTTAGAATTACATTTATATGAACTTCCTTTTCAACCCTCAACGTTATTTTCGGTTTTCAGTTTTTTTTTTCTTCTTCTTCTTCTTCTTCTTCATTTTATGAAAAAAATAAAAAATAAAATACGTTTAAGTGAAGGGATGAATTATTGAATCGGGATTGGTGGATGATAAATTATTTCTGTAAAAAAAAAAAGAAAAAAACTGAAAGAAAGGAATGAAAAAAAAAAGTCTACTTTTTCTTATAACATACGAAATTTATATGAAAATCAAGAGAGAAAGAGAGAGAAAGAGAGAGTGAGAGTGAAGGAGAGAGAGAGAGAGAAAATGATAGGTTTGACATTTTTCTGCATTTACTGGAATGATCAATTACATTGTCTTCTTTTCTTTAATAGAAGTAAGTATAAAAAGGGGGGAACAAAAATATTTGAACTGAACAGGGTGTTAAAATCAATAAATCATCAGCATTATATTTTTCATAAGTCAAAAATATACAAAGGGATTTGTGAAAGAAAAATATGAAAAAAAAAGAAGTAGAAGAACAAAAAAAAAGCGTAGAAAATAAAGAAGAAAAATTCAAAAAAAATAAAAATGGAAGAGAAAAAAAAAATCGAATTATTTATGATTTTATTAATATTCTTTTCATAACCGTACAAAGGTGGTGAGGTATGGTGGAAGAAGGGGAAGGGGGATGGCAGAGAGTTCCAATGATGAATCCAATGTTAATTGCAGGAAGTTGCAAGGGCGTTCGTAATCGATGATTAGAAAAAGGAAATGTTGCGGAAGTGGTGTAAATGATAAAAAAGAAGAAGAAGAGAAACCCAAAAGAGAGAAATTGCAATTAATTTTTTTTAAACAACAACAACAACAATAATAACAACACCAACAACAAAAAAATAACTCTGATGATTATTAGGTGCTTATAAGAAGAAGGGAAAAATGTTACTACGGTACAATATTTATTTGTTTTCAAACAAAAATATTCGATCTGATAGTGAATATAGTGTAATAGGGTATTGGTTATTGGGTATTGGGTATTGTATATCTGTAGAATCTAATGATTAGGGGTTGTGTGTTTTTTTTTATTTCTTTATTGAAATATTGAATCTGATGTTCTTGAATTTTAGGTGCGCTGTCATTATTCTTCTGTTTTTTTTAATGGTGATTGCTTGAAATATTAATTGTACTATGTCATCATATGTCATGATGTTGACAATGTGTGAAATGAATACAAAAATCTAATGAATTCTAATTCTTGTTCAGGCGGAAAAGTTTAATAATTATATTAACAATTTAATTAATTTTAATTATATTTCTGTAATTTTATAAGACTTAGATACCAAAAGAATGTTTCATTGTATTAAGAATAATTATTGTGAATATTGTAAGCAATTCTGTATTCTTAATAATTTAAATTTATATACAAAAGGAAAAAGAAAATAAAAAAAGTAAGGGAAAAAAAAACAAACAAATAATTAATTCATTGAAAACTTGGAATTTTGTAAAATCTTTGGTTTATTTTCATTTTTCATTTTATATTTTTTTTTTTCCGTTTTGTGTTTCCTTCAACAAACTTGGAATCTTCTTTTTTTTCTGTTTTAATTATAAAGATTTCATTTCTAAATTCCAGTCCTCAAATGTTTTCATTTTGGTTCACTGAACTGATCTTAATATCTAAAAAAATTAAATTTGTTCTATATTTAAGAAGAAGAAGAAGAAGAATTCTAAACATTGGAATATTTTTCCTTTAATCTGCTTGCTAAAAATTCTATAATTTTTTCAATTAATTTACTTTTATTTAATTTAATTATTGAAAATTTTCTTGCACCAAACATAAAAAAATCAGACAAAGAGAAATTTGTCAGAATAACATTTTCATTTTCATTTCTATTTCCATTCCAATTTTAAATGCATAAACAAATTAGTGAAATATGATTTCAAATGCATTAATTTCATATTCAGTTTGAATGATGATGCAAGATAATTCACGTGGTTATTTTGTTAAATAAATTGTGAGTAAATTCGTCCCGATTCTAAATATCCATCCTGAATATACCATCCTGAATGTCACGCACAAATCTATATAAATTTTCATTTCTAGTCAAAAAAAAAAAAAAATAAATAAATAAATAAACAAAAGAAAATTTATTTATAATTAAAAATTTAATTCAAATTAATTTTAATTTTGTTAAATTTATTAATGTACGTCATATTATAAAAATGAATTGCATTGATTAAATCTAAATATATATTATTATTGTGTGTGTGTGTGTGTGTGTGTGTGTACTGTATAGAAATATATAGGGGATATTTTTAGTAAATGAATTTTGAATTGAAAATAAGTGACTATCCCTTCAATCACAAATATATATCTATAAATATATTTTCAGTCAATAATAATGGTCATTAATCAAAAATTGATTGTTTATTCAAAATATATTTTAGGTTTTATATTATATAATAATATATTGGTTGGGACAATAAAAAGAAAATAATCCACTTCGACCATATATACAATTTTGATTCGTATAAATTTAATCTGAATATTTGTATAAGTGATATAATATATGAGTATTTGTGTTTGTATGTATTTCTATATATAAAAGATCATTTATGAATAAAAGGATGTTTTCTCGGTCCATATATATATATATATATATATTTCGCACTGTCCCTTTATCTGGTTGTGGCAGATTAATGTTCATCAGTCCATTATTTAACACATTTTCGTCACATGAAATATTGTATTGAAAATTTTAGTTTTGAATAGAAAATTTTAGAATGCATTATTATATTTGATTAAAGAAAGATTTGAATAGGCGTTTGGTTAGATTTTGGTTTAACAAGAAAACTGTTTTTTCTATATGAAAAGATATCATCGTATTCATTTCATTTGTATAAGTATAATTAAAATATATTATATAATTCTTTTGTCATGTACACATCCGCACACACACACACACATACACTCACCTAAAATTATATTTTTATGATTATGAAAAAAAATCTTATGTTGAATATTTTTACAAAAATATTTTATCCTTTCTTCTATCTTTTCTATTCTAATCATAATAACAATATTTATCATTGAAAATGGTCTTTGAATCGATAATAACGATTGTTTATCAACTGTGGCCAGTTATAAGTAGTATATTTGTACCCTATTTTTTTTTGCTCTCCCTGATGAACTTTAATATGTTACAATTAATTAAGTTTGTTAGTTATTATCTTGTTAACCCACTTAAACCTAAGGAAACTAATATGGCAAAGTATTATCGACCATATTATTTATTATTTATTATTCTATCGGGTTTCATATTCCTAGAAATGCTAATGTAATTCTAACATTACAGAAGAGATTGTTTTGATTTTGAATGAATAAAAATTCAAAGAATAAAATATAAAATTTCAGAATCCCTTGATGTGCGTTCTTTGTGTATAAATTATAATTATTTTTGTGTAATTTATAACAATTTGATTGTATTCTAAAATATGAAAGAAATCAAAATAATAAAAGATTTGTTGACCTTATTTTCTGTAGTCTGTAGTCTATGGAATTTTTTTTTTTTTAAACGCGTCAGAATTATTTTCTTTCTTTTTCTTTCATTTCTATTTTCTTTGAAATAATTTTAATGGAATGTATGTTATAATAATCCTTTTTACATTTTCTTGGTCCTTTTCTTATATAATTATATTGGCGCGACATAATCAGCCAGCCATAAGCCTAAAGTATACTTTAATAAAAAAGTCTTCTGGGTATAAGGCGCCATATTTCTAAGAATATTTTCTTTATGTGTGTCCACACCCTTCTCATCTTTAATGTCGTCTCAAATATCAAGAAAATAAAGTAAAACACATAAAAGAGAAATGCTTTTAGAAAATAAATATGATATCGTTATTGTCTATTCTCAACAACAAACAATGATGGTCTTATTTTCTTATTATGAGGACAACAAGGTTTTTTTTTTATAAATAAACCAAGAAATATTTCAATCTGTAACCAGAATCGTATCACATAATAACAAAAAAAAATAATAATAATAATATAAAACATTTTAACACGTAATGTTATAACTATTATGAAAGAAAAGAAAAGAAAAAGACCTTTTTAGAATTTAAATTTAAATCAAATTATTTTTTAGTTAAATTATGATTAAAATTGATGAAACTGTATTCACCAAAAGTTTATGTTTTGAAATAAATACAATTGCAAATTAAATTATGATCAATTATGTTATTGTAAATTGCAAATACAAACAGAATAAATGCATAGTACCAACAATTGTGGACGACAATATTTCCATTTAACTTTATAGACTTATGGATAGAAATCTTATATTTTTAATTTGTCTTATGGTAGTAATTACATTACCAATCGAGTACATGCATAGAACCAATAATTGTTGAAGGAAAATTATCATTTTGTCTGTAAAATCTTATTCAAATTATCTTCATAGAAATCTTATATTTCTAATTTATTTTCTTAAAAACAAAAATTTCCATTTTTCTTTTATTGTATTTTTTTTTGTTTGTTTGTCGACCCTTTATAATCATTCCTTTACCTCTTCTATTTAATAATTTAATTTTCTAAATAATATAAATAGAAAATCTAATAACAATAACAATGATACAGGTAACAACACAAACTTACTAAATTTCAAACGTTTTCTGTTGTAAACAATTATTATTTGTGTGTCAAAAAAAAAAAATTTAAGGATGGAAAAATGTTTACAGTGGTTTTGTTGTTGTTGTTGTTTTTTTTTTTTTTGTGATTATTAATCAAAAAAATGAATTTTAATTACAAACAATAAAAAAAAAAAAAAAATTCTTATAATAATTTTAAGACCTATTATTAAAATTGTGGTAATTGTGTATTGTCATGAACTGTTATGTAAATATTGTTCTATAAATAAATAGATAAACATCCCCCGCACTTTTTTCTTTTTTTTATATATACAAATTATGACAAATTTATGTCATTGTTTTATTTTTTATTTTTTAATATTTTTTTAACATTTTTTCTACAAGAATTTTTAATTTATCATAATCAAAAGTTTTATTTTTTTTCTTTTCTTTTCTTGTTTATTGTTGCTGTTGTTGTTTTTATACCTTCCGTGACATCGTTTAAAATGGATCTTATTTTTCTCTCAATATTATGTTAACCAACGGACAAGTTGTCCTCGTCAGAACAGGCAAAACAAAAACAAAAAAAAAGAGTGTAATTAACTTTATTTGCTGTGTGTGAGAGAGAGAGAGAGAGAGAGAGAAAAAAAAGGTATTTTTATTTTAAAAATGATAGAAAAATATAAAATAGGTTAAAAGGTTATCTTTTATACGAATTCGTTATGGGTAAAGTATTTTAGTGATTTTAATAAAATTCTTACTTAATACGGTCAGAATTCTTTGGATAATTTATATATATTTTTTTGTTCTGTTTGACTTATACATGAATTTAATTTAAAACACAATAATTTCCTTCACTTTTATTTAATAAGAAAAATTTCAATTGTATGAATGAAATCTTACATTCGTAAGCGTCTTTAATTATACATAAGACAAAGGTAGAAACTTCTAATTTTGTAATAATAAACAAGATTACTCTGAAAATATTTTCTTTGATAAACAATAATGTGATAATTAAGATTTAAACCTTAGGACCTCTAGATATCCAGTCTAATGCATCCACCAACTAAGTTATCGTCTCAATGTTTTTATCAAATCAAATATTCCCAAAGCTTTTGTATGAAAATAATTTAAATAGACGTTTTATTTGATGCCACAATTATTTATGAAACTTACAACAAATTATTTTATCTTTAAACACAAAACTTAAATTGTCTTCTTTTGTTGCATAAAAAATGTTTACTATTTTTTTGTTTTTTGTTTGATTGTCAACAATTAAAGTTAAGAATTTACATAACGTGTAGTAAATTTAATTTTATTTCATCATCATATTTTACATTTTTTTTTTTTTTTGTACAATTTAAACGTGTCTTTCTGTATATGTGTCTATACGTGTATGCTCATATCTTATATCAAATGTACAAATATATATTCTTGTTGTTGTTATTCTTGTTTTGTTGTTAGTGTATAAATAAGACTTTTAAAAATATGTTTTTTAAAAGAAAATATGTTTATTTTTTTTTTTTTGTGTCATTCCAAAAATAAAGAAAGAAAAAAAATGAACAACAAAGAAAAAAAAAAAAGAAAAGAAATGAATGAAAATAAGAAACTTTAAAAGAACAAGTTCTTTTTTTTTTTTTTTATCTTTTCATACAACATTTCATTTCGTGTTTTCTCATTATTTAACACTTTATACATAGAATATTTTTAACCATTTTTATATTTACAATAAAAAGCAGAAGAAAAAGAAGAAGAAGAAAAGGAAGTAAAAACTAACGTCTAGGTCTAAGGAAATATATGAGCATATAAATACATAAGGTGTGTGTGTGTGTGTTTAGTGATGTTTATATTTTTATATTGTCCCATCATACATTGATGTAAGAATACCATTTTTTCATCTTCTTCTTCTTCCTCTTCTTGGAAAAGATAATTTATTTTTTAAAGTTAACTTGAATGCAACATTCTATAAAAATGTTAGCAGGCACAACAACAAAAATTTTTTTTTAACAATTTCTTTCAATTTTTCAATTTTACAATTTTACAATTTTACAATTTTTCAAACAAATTAAAAGAAATTTTAATCAAAAAGATTCAATTTAGTTTTTTTCAGTAAAAATAGAAAATCATAAACATAAAATCCTATATAATGGAAAAAGTCCTTTTGAGAAAATGAAAGGTTAAGTGACAATTTTTATTTTTTTTCTAAAAATTCTAAAAGAAATTTAATGAATAAAATTTTAAGAATGAATTTTACCAAAAAAATTCTATTTATAAATTTAAAATTTTGCAGAACTTTTCTTTACTTTTTATAATGAACAAACTCCACGTTGATTATGATAAATTCTTGGAAGTTCAGTATAAATATCCTTAATAAGCGACAATGTCACCAAATTAATTAGATAATCTGATTAAAGAGGATTGTGGATTTTTCGCTTAGTTTTCCAAAATCTTTAAAATAAATTTTATAGTAAAATTGCAAAAGTATACAAACTTCAATTGTTCCAACAAATCAACTTTTTTTTTTTTTGTTTAAATAAAAATTTAAATTATTTTCCTTACAGAAAATTTAGGTCAAATTTCAATCTAAATATAATTTCAAGTAAAAAAAACAAGACAGTATTGGTGTCGTAATAATGACAAGTAACTCGAGTATCATGAGAAAAAAAAAACTCAACTCACTTTATTTATTTTAAAGGAATACAATTTTTCTGTTGCCATCATTTTCAATAGATCTTGTTGACAGTAGAACATTTCCTTCATCAAAATTCTGTCTAGAAAATTTAAACGATTCTTCACATCATATTTTCAAAAAGTTGTCAGTTCCTGTCTACCAGATTTTTATCGTCAATCAATTCTTCATAGTAAATTTATAAGAAATTCTTTTAAAATTTTTAATCATATTAAAATATCAATATTTTATTTTTCTTGTGACATTTTTTGACGAATATGTGTTTGACCATTTATTACTTATTATTTAGGACTGATAACAAGATTACGTACACATAATATTATTGTAATTGGATTTTCACTGTCAACTTTTTTCAATATAAAATTAAATTAGAATTTTATTTTGTTTGGTGACAAAACTTTTATTGTGTTTCTTAGAAAGGATTATCAGAATTATCAATTATATAATTATGAATCTGTACTTTTGTTTGGAGATGATGATACATTTTTGGAAAGTTCTAGATTTCATTTGAAATTTTATGAAATATTCACACTGAGTTTTGCCAAAATTTGAACTTACAAAAACTTAAAAGGAACCAAAAAAATTTTTCAATTCAAACGATTCTTACATTCTCAATTTTTAATAAAGAAACAATAAAACAGTTTTGTTTTTTTTTTGTTATTTGTAAAATCTGGCATAAAATATTTTTTGGCTTAAACCCAGAATAGAAATTGAACATTCTGTTCTGTGTAAAGTTTATTCAAGCATATTAACCAAGTAACAAATTGTAATGTTATTTTTTTTTTTTGTATATTATTTCGTTATCATTAAATGAGAAAATAAATGGCAAATGTAAGTAAAGTATTGTTTTAATTGTTAAATAAATAATTACATTGATTAGAAATAAAGATGATTTAATGACGATTTTGTTTCAATTTCATAAAAAATTTAATAGGTTTGCTGTTGAAGTTTTGTTATATTCTAAAATTGTATTCCAAATATTTCGTCTTTTACTTTTTTATTAGCAGACTTCAACGATTGTCAATAAATTAAACAACATATTGTTTACAGTGAAGTATAAATCCTTGACAAGTCTAGTAGAAGTCCAGCAGGTACAAAGAATTACAAGAAATTCATGAAAATTTTGTAGAAAGTCAAAAATGAAGGAATGAAAGAAGGTACAAAGATTCATCGGTGTACAATCTCACACTTAAAAGTATTTTTTTCTAATTGACCTTATGTGTGCCTCTACTTTATAAATATTCTTTGATAATAAAATAACGTTAAACATTTTTTTATTATTTTTCTTCAAAAATATAAAATTATTATCATAAATTTTCCATTCGCGTTTTATATGAAATGGTTAAGTACATTTTGTTGCTTTAAGTTAAATATTTTTTATGATCTTTGAGTATCGAAAATTGTAAATCAAAATAAACTTTTTATACATAAATGGCAATAATACACAAAAATATAAATATTCTGTATAGATATTTTGGATTTGTTCAAAAGCTCTGATCAGTGGGAAAAAAAAAAATATACGCCCTTTTCCACTAAATAAACAGATTTTGAGTCATATTTTATTGGTGATTTATTGTGTAATAAGATTTTCTTTTTTTTTTTTTCTCTCTTGTGTTATATTTCCTTTTTGCCCATAAACTTTCGATTTCCAGTAACACTGTTTTTTTTTTGTTTTTTTTTTTCGTTTTCTACGAGAACATAAAATATAACTCTTTCTTTCTTTCTTTCTTTTTCTTCTTTAAATCGAAAACGAGCACATTTCTTCTTTTTTTTTTTTTAAATCTTTTTGCGACCCTACTATAACATTTATCAGACACTTTTTTTCCCCTCATCTCTCTCTCACTCTTTCTCTCACACACACTTACGTAATATTGAAAGAAAATAACAAAATGTGTACAATTTATGTGACCTTTCTCTATTATATATGTGTGTGTGTGTGTGTATGTTTTATTCTTACACTTTTCTCCTAACAAAAAGAAGAAAAGAAAAAAAAACGCTTAAGTCAAATATAAATAAAGTCTGGTAACGAATATTGGAACATACAATATTTTTTTTAAAAACTTTCAGAATATTCTTTTATGTCTTTTAAGGTGAAGAAGAAGAAGAAGAAGTAGAAGAAGTAGAAGAAGAAGAAGAAGAAGAAAAAAAATACCTTAAATTCTTCTCAATATTTATTTTGCATTGACCTACTTTACGAAAAATATTCACTGATATCGAAACTCTACAGTCTACATTTTATAGAAATTTTATTTTATCAGTTTATAAATTGTATATTGTTACAGATTGTGTATGTGAGTGTATGTGTGTGTGTGTGTAAATATTATGACCAAAAAAACCACAACAACATGACATAAGCTTATTAAAGGACTTTAATTATGAAACAGAAATAATTAAATAATTATAATTATCTAAATTGGGTTCTTGGTTAAACATTTTAGAATTTTTGTACTTTTTGTTTTTTCGTTATTTATTTGTCAAGTTTTAAAAAAAAAGACAATGTCCATCTGTATATGTATTTACTTTGTCTGTACTTTAGACATAACCCCTATACTTTTTTTTAATATAATATTTTTTTATTATTATTTAAGGACATTCTTTCGACCTTTTATTATCTTTTATTTTTTGTCTTCCTGCCTTATTTTTGTTGGCCTTTTAATTGGCTGCATATTTCTATTCATTTTTTATTTAATAATATTTTTATTTTTTTTTCGGTTCTCACAAAATTAAATAACTTTTCAATTAATGTACAAAGATTTTCATCTTAATTTTTTCCAACCAAACCCCCCTTCACCCTGCTTATTTAAAATAGAAAATACCTTTCAATTTGGGGGTAAAATTAATTTCTAAAAAACAAGAAAAATAACAACAACAACAACAACAACACGAAAACGAAAACGAAATTAATGTGAAATGAAAAATAAAAGAAAAATCTTAAAGAATTTTATTTATTTTTTTTTATACAAAACATTGACAAACTTTATTATTAATTCTTCTATATTTTTATTAAATAAAAGAGAATCACTTTTTTTTTCTTGTTCTTGTTCTTATGATAAGTTGGAATATTATTTTCATTCTACCAATTCAGTAGGAAAAAAATGGGAATAAAGAAGGAAAAAAAAAAGGTCTGAAAATGAAATGTCTAAAAAATATTTCTTTCCACATCAGAAATTTTATTTAATAACTTTAAAATTTCCATACTTTTATTAACTTTATTTAATTTATGAAAGTTAAATTGATTTAATTCTAGGTTAATTTTTACAAAGCGATTCTTTTTCTCCTTTAAATTTAAATTTATTTTTTCCTTAAATTTAATCTTTTCTATATGAGTCACCTCGTGTCGTTCTTGGGTACTGCTGAAAATACAATCAATGAACGTACTTTGAGTCCAATGGATTCATATGAATAACCATGAATTGGTAGATAAAGAATTGATGAACTTTTGTATCTCATCTCCATCTTATTGTTATTCCCAATTGCATTGACCAATGCCAATAAATTTTACAAAACTTAATCAAATGTCCCAGCGCCTATAGGGGGAAGAAGATGATGAGTGACGCCATTTCAAACTAATACAAAATAATTACTAAAGTGAATCTATAAAAATTCTCTTTTTAAGTGAATTTTATAAAATATTTGTAACAAAATGAATTAATTTAATATTTTCTCTGTAACATTTTTTCAGACAAATTATTAGCGAAAATATATTTTTCTTTTATTCATTTATTATGCTGACGGCAATAAATTCGTATATGTTTATTATATAGACTATAATTAAGAAATTATATGAAATCAATAAATAAGAAGCATTACAATTACAACTAAATTTATTTTTTTTCACTTCATCTTCAACTCCATCTATTAATTTTGTTTTACTTTATAATTTTCAGTTAAACATAAAATTGCTTGAAGCTAAATTTATTACATATCAATGTAATGTTACCTGTATTTATTACATACAAAATAATCTTTGTCAATTTTCCTTAATATACAAATAAATTATAAGAAAAATGTGAAGAATGAAAAGGTTGATCCAGACATAATTAAATTATTAATTTTGAAAGGAAAATCTTGAACCCGATTGAATTCTAATTATGATTCTTTGTATATTTTTAACCTTCATTCGATCTATAATCCATTCAAATGTGTGTTGGTATAAAATCCCTATGGTCTAATTATAGAGGTTTATCTGTATCTCCATAAAAGGATCCCTTAAATATTTTTTTTTTGTGGTTTGAAAGATCAAAAGTTACAAACATCTGTGCTGATTATATTCTCTACTCCAAAATTTATTCACATTTGTAAGATCTTCACATATAATTATATTAGAAAATAGAGAGAAGTAGTTTTCTTTTCTTTTCTTTTGTTTTTTTTTTTTATTTCAATAGCAAATAGAATGTTTATTAACTTCAAAAATGTATTCAAGATTTTTCTTTCTGATTCAGGAACTTCAAATATTTCTTATACAAAATAAAACGTTTTGTTGTAAAACAAAATGCCAGGTGCGTCATAAGGAAATCCGTGAAGTTCTATTCTTTTATCTTATCTATAGAAGAATGAAAGAAAAGAAAAAAATAAAAATACCACTTGTATCAAATAGTTTTTTTTTTCTTTTCTTAAATTTGATTAAAAAGAAAAAAAAAAAAAAAACAATAAGCAAAAGAATTTTTTTGTTTTTTACATTTTTTTTTTTTCCCAAAATGATGATGATCGAACATTTTCGTTTAGAATTTAAACGTGATTTGGTTTTTTTTTTTTTGGTTGAAGCAGAATCAAGAGAGAAAATAAGAAGAGAAATCGAAAAGAAAATGGAAAAAGAAAACAGAAAGAAACGAAATATTTTACCATTTGCTGAATCAGTGATAAAAACACAACATTGTCGAAACTTGTAGAAATAAAATAAGTACCAATTGTGTTATATATATTTTACACACACACACACACACACATATGTGTGTACAGTGTGTGTATAAAATCGAAACATTTTCATTGTTCAAAGTACAATAAATTTTTTTTTTGCCCGTTCATTTTTTTATTTTTTTTATTTTTCTTATAAAATGAGAACTAAAGCAAAAAAGAAAAAAAAACGAAAATGTTTTTAGTGATGTGAGAAGTGCTATTGGAAGAACAAATTGGGAATAAATTGATCCTCGTTACTGCCAGCATCCATATAAAGATGTAGGGGTGAAATACAATTATATACAGTCTGTGAGTTGCAGACAAAAAAAAAATTTTTTAACACTTTCTATCCGTTATTATTTTATTGTTTTTTATTGTAACGATCATTTTTATTTTCATTTTCTCTGCTTCTTCTTCTTCTTCTATTCTTCTACTTCTTCATCCTTTTTATATGATTTTATTGAATAAGAATTTTATTGGAAACATAAAAGATAAAAGAAAGAAAAAAAAAATGAAAAAAAGAAAAAAAAGACAAATATATTTATTCTATTATTCGTTTCTGTCGTTTCGTTTCGTTTCTTTTCTTTTGTTTTATTTTTGATTTCTTTTTCTTTTTTTTGGTTTTTACTTGGTTTTTCTTAACAAGATATTTCGCTTGTAGTCATAAATTTTTAAACTATTATTTTTCTTATTACAGAACATAAAAACAAAATATGTGAATACATTTTAAGCAGAGATAAAATGTGCATCAGTATGTGGTCTGTCATTTTTAAAGGATCTAAAAATTTAAATAATAAAAGTCTATTTATAATCTGAGGGCTGTTCCCTTAAAAGACATTTTCCGAGTAATTGGTAAATTCAACTTAAGCCAAAGATTTTTTTTTCTTTTGAAGAAGACAATTTTCACTAATTGAAAACACAAATTATTTTGTTGCTGTTTAATAATAAATTATCAGTAGTCCAAGGAAAATCCACAGGGAATTAAAATTAAGCACTGAGGTGACATAACTTCATAACGTGTTAAATTTATTTCACCAAAAATAATAAATACAAATTATTGGCAATCATCTATAGACTTCTTAGAATTCATAAAAATCAATCAATATTTTATGTTAATGATAAATTGTTGTAGGTACTTTATTTTTTTGATTTGTTGAAACAATTTGATGATCATTTAATTCAATGAATTATAGATTGTACTGACGCTAATTTTTTATTTGTCAATTAACATTTAGAAAATTCAATCAATTCTGATTTTATTCAATTTTTTCATTTTCATCTAATATTTTCATATCGCACGTGATGATGACATTTTTGTTATGACGAATTTTTTGTTTAAACGAAAATAAATTATAAATTATGAAAATAAAATATAAGCCATCGTTGTAACTCAATAAATTCTTGAAAACAAAGAAAAGAAAAAAAAAATACACAACAACATAAAAATAGAGAAATTTTATTTTCGAAAATAATAAATTTTTGTCTTTTTTGCTTTTTTTTTTTGAATTATGAATATTTTTTTGTCCTTCTCCGATATTTTTTAAGGGAAATAAAAAAAACATCCGACATTCGTAGACATTTATCATTTATTAGATTCCTCAATAAAATATGATAATTTAATTTTTTTTTTTTTAGATTAAATAAATAATCGTTTATCCATTCTGGGAATTGATTTTCTTAAAAAAAAAAAAAACAACAACAACAACAACATTTTAGGATTGAATTTATTTTATTCGAATTTTTATCTAAATTGATGATTTTCTTCTTGTTGAAAAATTACTTTCCGTTTTAAATTCGAATAAGAAAGGTGTTATGATGTCATGTTTAAAAAGTAATCTTCTGTCGATGTCAGAAGACAGAATCAAATTAAATGTGAAAGAAAAAAAAACAGAACATTTTTTTTTTTTTTATCTTAAAAATTAGAATTTAATTTGACTTTAAAAGAAAGAAAGAAAAAAAAACTAAGAAAATAACAGAAGAGAACTTTATTATTGGTACCATCAGACTTTTTTTTTGCTATCAGACAAAATTGATGATAGTTCCAGATTTCAAATCTTTGTTGTCTACAGAAAAAAATTAATATATTTTGTCTGTTTTTTTTTTGTTTTTATTGCAAACGCAATAGAAAATATTCAAAAAATTTTTATCATCTGTAGTTAAATTAATTCACTATGATCAAAAATGGTGTGAGAATAAAACAGAATATTTTTTACATAATTTTCAATAATGACAAAAAAATATCTGAGACGATAAAAATCAATGCTAGTGAATAATTTTTTCAAACAGTGGAACCAAATTTTAAATTAATTAAAGAAAATCAAATGTGCAATGATTTTGTTATTAATGAATTAAAATTAATTTTAATAAAAAATTATTCAGACAAATTGGCCACAAGGATGATGTTTTCTCAATTTATTAATGTAAGTGGATTTTCTTTATAAATCTTATATTCAGTGTTATGATTAAAATCAACAATATAAAAATTCCATTACTGTGCAAATATATTAATTTTCTTTTATTCTTTTTTCCCCTTTTCACCCCAATATTTAATTACTCACCCTTTTTTTTTTGTTTTATTTGTATTTGTTTGAATTTACTCTAATTAATAATGAATTATTATGTGGAAAATTAATTGATTTAGAGAATTTCTTAAATAAGAATACAAAAGAAATGATTCGTGAAATGTTTTATGATTGAAAAATGTCATACGGTATTCTGTCAGTGAATAAGATTTTGTATCAGAAGTTATGGCACCACGAAAGGTTTTTGTATGAAGTTTCTATCAATAATTTGATGTTATTTTATCATATATGTGTTGTGGTCTCTTCTTTTAATTAATCTAGGGCCAACATAAGGACTCTTCAATCGTCATAGTTTTAATTAAAGTTTAAAAATTGAATTGAAAGATCAAAATATAAATTTTCTTTATGGTTAAGATAAATAAATATATTCATATTTTAGTGATAAAGGGGAGAAAGATTGATAGAATGATGACACACATAAATATTTTTTTAAGTCATAAAAAAAAAATATTGAATATTTTTATAATATTTGAATTATAAGATAAAAATTGACAACATCAATTGGCCGGAAATCCTTCATTTTATTATGATTGTCGAAATATTAAAGAAACAAAATTCTTGCAATAAATAATTAAATAATTCTATAAATAAGAATTTTTATCAATTCTATAAAATATACTTTAAGAATATGCCTTAGAATATTTAGTAAGTCAGTAATCGTATAACAATGATGTTTAATTTTGGGTTTCTGTTATATATTTTGTGTATCTTGAACATTGTGTGGTCAGAAAAAGTTATTCAAATTGATGGAAACACGTATTTGGTCAGTGTTCCTTTCAAAGTAAGTTATAAGAGTTGTCTTAATGATTATTTAAGAATGAAATAAATGTCATCGTATTGTAGAGTTCCTGGTTTGAAGCTAATCAATATTGTCGTTATCGTGGAATGTTTTTAATTGAAATTTCAACTAGTTATGAACAGAGAAGAATTGAAAATTTAATTGCTGCATTAGGTAAATAATTTTTAATTCCAAATAAATGAATAAATTTAGTAAGACGTAATTACTGATCGAACTTTACTGAATTCCCAGAGCCTCCATACAATCAAACAGTTTATTGGATTAGTGGAACGGACATTGATAAAGAAGGACATTTTATTTGGATGTCATCAGGGCATCCTTTTATTTATACAAACTGGTTTTCAAAAAATCCAAGTAATGCCTTCCACCAAAACTACAAAGAAAATGAAAATTGTGTTGAAATCCGATATGATTATTCAAATTATCAGTGGAATGATAATGCATGTCATCATATGAATTATTTTATATGTAGAAATATTATAATTCCATTGAAACGAATATAAAAATATGCTCAAACATATTTTAATTAAATTGTTTTATTAATTATTTGAAAAAAGAAAATTGTTTCCATTCGAAATTGTTTCCACAATTAATTGTCTCAACTATTTTCTATTTATAAATAATTTTAATTA
Organism: Pedicia rivosa; assembly: GCA_963082725.1. Lineage (NCBI taxonomy): Eukaryota > Metazoa > Arthropoda > Insecta > Diptera > Pediciidae > Pedicia > Pedicia rivosa. Next base: position 6,131,923 of record OY720152.1, read on the forward strand.
TCAATAATTTGTATTCGTTAATTATATTTTCTTATTTTAATTTTATCTACAAATAAAATCACGTGTGAAATTTTGGAAAAAGTTTTAATTCATATTTTTTTTATTATTGGTAATTTGTGAAAATATAATTTCATCAAATTTTCTTTTCATTAAATCTCTGTAAAATTCTGATACACTGAATTTTAAATTTTAATGAACGATTTTTGTGTGTGTGTGTGTGTAGTTATGTTTTTTGGGTTGAAAATTAGAAAAAACAGTCTTTTGTGAAAAGCCCTTCCTACTTTTGTTATTTTCCCAAAATATTCATATATACATTTTACAAATTTGATTTGACAAAAAACTTAAATTAAAAGACAAATTAAAGAGAAATTCTAGAATTATATATTTTGTGAGAGGGGAATTTGTTTGAAGAAAACCAAAAGTATATAAAAAAAAAACATTAAAATATGTTGCATTATTGTATTGTTGCTGTTGTTGTTGACAATAAAGAAATATTTTCTATCAATTCCTATAAAAAAATATTTATGACCAAACTCACAGTAAATATAATTTTAATTATAGAAAATAATTTTTGCTGATAATTGATTTTTATTTATACCTTTAATTTATAAAAAAAATAAACCTAAACGTTAATTGGATCATGTAAAATCTATTGAATACAATTTTATATAATACCAAAAAAACCAAAAAAAAATTTTTTTTTTGAAAATATATTGTGGTTAATGAATGGCAATTGTGCGTTGGGAGTTTCAATATAATTAAGTGTAATGAGCAAATTGTTCACTAAAATTTATATCGTATTTACTTGTAACAAAATAATATACATTAATGGTCGAATAATTTCAAATAAAATAGGAATACGTATTGGATTGATAATAATAATAATAATGTATTAGTGTTGGTCTGTACATTTTTATTCTATACAATAATTTTAGTTAGGTGCATTTGTAATCTATTGTAGAATAATGTAAAATGTGTAAATCCTAAAAGTTGAGCTTGTTACACGGTAAAGTTCACAGAATTCATAAAGATGATCGTGATTAATTTTTATTGATCGTCAATTGCAACAAATTTAATTTAGTAAAATTTTTTTAGCAGATTTTCAATTAATTTTAATGAATTTTCTAAATTTTCCATCATTTTCAAATTTAATAATTTCATTACAGTTAAAGTGTTGTGTAATATTTCTATAAATAAAATTTACTGTGTAAATGTTGTATGGTACAATGATCAGTTCGTTTGAAAATTTAATTATTAGGATGATTCAATTATTGAAAACAAAAAATGTTTTTAGAATAAAATGCGTGAATTTTAATGTATAAAACTGATATTCTATTATTTTATATTACACATTTAGTTTAAAATCTATTGTTGTACCAACGTGTACATTCATTTTTCAATTTTATTTACTCCAAAATAAATCATTAGTAAAATAGAAATTGTCGAATAAAAACATAAATATTCTTTGTTTTTTTATTATTGGATCAAATCACAGACTAAAAAAAAAGTAAAGTAAAATATTTCTACTAAATAATAAATTTTTATTAATGATAATTCTACTAAACTATAAAGTTTAAATAATAATTCAATAACTGAAAATGATTTTCGTTAATTTATGATCATATTAACAATTACACAGTTTAAGATTTAAATGGTGCCAAACATATTAATAAATAATGATTAATAATGATTAATAAAGATTATATTAATAATTAATGATATTATATGTGGATTGACTTTTTAGCATTACTCAGGATACACCACGAGGAGGTGAGTCAATATCGGATCACTTATCATAAGATAATACCAACACCTTATACCATCACATGATTATATTAGGTTTATAACATATTAATAAACGAATTGTCTTCAATTAATTCTAAACAATTTAAAGTTATTCTGTAATTTCTTATAACTCAGATTTTACAAAATTTCGACTGAAATTAAATTAGTCAGTGAAAAATTTAATGGTTTGTTTACAACAAAAAAAGGTTTTCTAAATAAATTGTTTTAAAAATGAGAAAAAATTTAAAATTGTATGTTTGTATGGAAAGGATAAAAAAGGTTTTATTGAAATAAATATTTAAAATGATTCCTATTGCTGTGATTTACTGATGTTTTCTTTCTTCTATTTTATTTAAACTGATTTTCATTTTAGCAGAATAATTTATTTAAAAATTTTGTTACTGAATGTAAAATTTAGACAAGTGTGAAATCTGTTTTTTTTTTTTGTTCAATTATTAATTAGACAGATTTTTTTTTTTTTAACTTTGATGATAACTTTTATTGATCCAGGTATCGGGTAATACCTGTAATTTGTTTGTTTAGATTAACTCTGAAAATAATATTTCATTGATAAAAATTGGTGGTGCAACCAATTTAAATATTCAATCACAAACAATTTAGCACAATTTGAAATTTAAGAATATCACATGGTGTGTGCGTGTGCTAAGTAAGTGACTTAACATTCAAGAAAATGTCGATTTTAAATAAAGCTGCCTTCCGTCGTTCGCTTAAGTAATTAATTTAATTCTAATCATAATTAAACGTTAATTTAATTTCCATAAATTTATTTCAATTATTGTTATTATTTTCTTATTTTATAAATAAAATGTAAATGAAAATCAAATCAATTGTATTTATAGAATATCCATGAAAACTATTTCTTCCAACACAAATAATGTATATTTTCAAATTTAATCAGTAAACCATTCAATAAATATTCACTCTACTGTAACAGAAAGAGAACGAAAGAGAGAGAGAGAGAGAGAAAGAGAAAGCAAAAAAAAAAAAAAAAGCACATAATATAAAATCTAATCAAATCCCTCGACTTTATATATTCTTACCTTCATTATTTTACATTTTACCGTAACCAAAATACAACCACGATCATTTATTTGGGTTTGATGTGATAAGAACATTAATTTTTGGTCTAAACAAAAACCAAGTTAATAAATTTCAGTTTGGATTTTGGATCATTTAGTTTTGTATTTATTTAGTTTCTTTCTTTTCTTTTCTTTTCGTTTTTTTTTTTTTTTGGTATAATAAAAATAAATACAAAAATTTCGGTTGGTATATATATATATGTCAGTGTGTTTTTGTGTGTGTGTGCATGTAGAGATAGTGCATATAAAATACAGATACATAAATAAGTATGAGCCCCAAAAAAAAAATAAATAAAATATCTACAAACATCCATTAAAAACATATGTGCAATCTTTGTTTTATTCAATTTGAATATTTGAATATTTTATCGAAATAAAAAAGGGTTATAAATTTTTTTTCTCTGACATCATTTGGCCCATTGTTACTAACCTAACTGCTGCCAAAAAAAAATCTAGCCTGGACCATTTAAAATATGCAGAATCAAATAGCAAAAAAAAAAAAAAAAATGTATATTGGGTAATATTTTATATTTTATTTGTGTTTTATTTTTTCTCCCCCTTTTTCCCCTTTTTATCTCTCACTCTCTTTCTTTTATTTTATTTTTAAATTAAAATTTAAAGTCCGATATTCGCATGGGATTAATTTTTTTTGTTTTCTTTTGTTGCGTTTTTTGTTTTTTTTTTTTGTTTTTTTGTTTTTAATGAACCATAAAAATTTGATCTAAATATTATGAAAATTTATCATTATAGGAAAATGCCTGAAACTGACGGAAATTATAGAAAAAAGTCATCAATTTTTGTTTTGATTTTTAATTGACTCAAGGGGGTGGAGGAAGAAATTCTAATTTAACTGAAAAACAATTTACGTTTATCATAGAATTGTATTTGGCGACATAAACAAAAAAATTGTTTTTTTGTCTCAACCAGGTGTATTTACAAACACGACATGCATAAACGTAACATAGAACAAAAAACATCTGGCTTCTCATTTCATTTCATTTTCTTGTTTTTTATTCCATTCAGTAGAAGGACAAGGACGATGACACAAAAAAAAAAAAAAACCTAATTAAATCATGTAATGAATGATGTAACTTTTTTGTTCATACATACCAATATCCCTTCACCACATTTCTCTATTATTATTTTTTTTTTCTCTCTCTCTCTCTGTAGTCCGGAAACTTTTGATTTGACAAGAGTAAAATATTTGTTAAATGCAACGTTGAAAATTTTAACACAAAAAAAAAACAGAAGAAAATAAACGTTCGTTAAAAATACAATTGCCACTTTTTTTTTTTTTGTGCTTTTGTTCAAAACCATAAATTTTTTTTTCTTTAAACGATTTTTATTTTTTACAAATGAAAAGATGAAAAAGCGCAAAAAAGATGAAAAAAAAGGAAAACTAAATGGAATTTAAAAACCCAAATAAAAAGTATAACGATCTACAAATGTTTTGTATGATTTTGTAATTGACAATAGTTGAATATGGGTATAGAATATTATCTGAACGGTTTAGACAACAGTGAAAAAAAAACATGTGCAGATGCTAGGTGGTTCAGAATCCCCACCTCAAAAATAGTAGGTCTCATCTAAAGTGGACGTTAAAGAACGATAGACAATGGTTATATGGGAGATATCCGAAAAAAAGCCAATAAAACAAAAACACTTGATGTAAAATCAAGTACAAAGAGAGAAGAGAAAGAAGAAGTGAAAAGAAAGAAATGATTTTTAGATTTTAATGAAATCTAAGCTCCATGATACAGACAGAAGACAAACAAAATAAAAACGTCAAATGTATGGATATTTATTCAAACCAAAAAAGAAAAAAAACCAATGAAGAATTTCTCGCAAAGATTTTAAAGGTGTAAATACAGAAGGGATATTGGGATGGGGGGTTCGTGTATATGGAAAACAGAAATGATTTCTATGATCGATCACAAAGGAGAAATCAAGAACGTAAAGAAATGAACACTAAAAATTAATATTGTATTGATGTTCCAATTCTCATTCCCACAACTCTATTCATATTTTTTTTTCTATCTCTTGTTGGTGAAATCTTAATTTTTTTTTATACAAATTCTATTGTCTGTTTTTCTTTTTGTCTTTTTATATTTTTTTTTGTTGTTGTTTTTTTTCTAAACGGGGTGGTGAAATATTTCTCTGATGGCAGAATATTTTTGATATGAGAGACACACATTTTTTTTTGTTTTTGGTTGGGCGTTTTGGGGGAAAGGAAAAAAGTATATAAAGACAAGAAAAGATGACTTCTTGTTAAGAGGTAATACCGTAGATAGCATTTATATAAAAAGGAAAAATGAAGAAGGGTGCAGAGAGAGAGAGAAAGAGACAAAAAAAAGAAGACATAAATTTATTGGTTATATGATCGAGACTGATTTCGTTTCATATAATAGAAGCATTGATTACCAGAGCCTTTATTATAAATATATTGTATTAAATCTATCTATATAAGATTCTCTATTTCTCTGTTATTTTATTTCTTCTGTCGTATCTTTTAAATGATTTATGTTGACATGATTACTACCACATACACACACACACACAAGATACACACCCACAAATAATACTAACTAGGTAATTCACTGTTCGCATAGCAAATCATTTTCTTTTTCTGTTCTGCAGTGTATCAATGTTATAAATTTATTTTTTTCTTAGAAAGTCAAACGTGTCACAACTTTATTAAAATAGATTTTTTACTAATTAATTTTGAACTTTGATAATAAAACAGTGATTTTATAAAATGTCGATACTCAAAGTTCGTTTCTCCTAAATAACTGAGATTTTTAAATTTAAATTGAGAAATTTTTTTTGGATGTAAATCTAAAAGGACACAGTAAAATCCTAACGAATTTTCGGAATATTATCGTAAATAATTAAGTCTGTTATATTCTACAGGATGACCAACAGACCCCGGTTACTAAAAAATAAAATCAATATTTCTATAAAGACTTTTTAATTCTAATTTTAAATTTTTTGTATTGATTCAATTCTATCTTTGTTTTTCGACCCCATTTTTATTTTACACACAGAATGATTGATAGAGAATGATGTTAGGAATTTATAGGAAAACTTCGAGTAGAAATGCATTATTTTAATTTCTTGTTGAATGTCAAAGGTACGTTTTCTAATATTGTGAGTAATCTACACATACACACATTTGGATTAATATTATATGATGAGGATTTATTGTTGATTACAAAATATTCAAGCGACATGACAATAATATGATAACAAGACAAAAAAAAAGGAAAGAAAAGTAAGATGAAGAAAAAGAAAAAAAATAAAAGAAAAGAAAGAAAGAAAAACGTATCAAACAATATTCTCAATAACAAACGCTGTCATAACCTTTGAGATTATAAATATGTCTTATCCCCTTTGTCCTATATTTTTGATTAAGATTATTATATACGAAGTTTATATATAAAATGTATATATATCTATAAATATGTATACGTAACGTGTATATAAGAAAAAAAAAAAAAAAACGTCTCATGTAACAAATTTCTTCAGTGTGTTACTGTTGCAAGAAAAGATCATTTATAAAAAAGATTTAGTGCTGAAGAAAGTATTTTTCATCATGTCTAATCCAATTTATTTTGTGATTTATAACTTCTTATCGGGAGGGTTGATTGTTTTCATGAGTCCCTTTTGCTGTAATACAATTTGATTTTGACTTTAGTCGAATAATACAGATAAAAATAATAAAATATAAAAATAAAAAAGGAAAAAAAGAAAGAAGAAAAATGTGAAAGAAAACAAAATAAAAATGAATTAACTTTAAAGAAAGTTGCATTTCTAAGTTTTTTCCTTTCTTTTTGACTATAATTTTTGTTGTTGGTTTTTTCCTTATATTAATATTATTGTTAAAAAAAAATTACATTTTATTTTATTCAACATAATTTGTTTAAGGTGAATTTCTAAATTACTTAAAAGATTTTCCTTCGTCTTCGTATACATTTGAACTTTGTACTGATATTATTATGTGAATATACCACAGAGACATTTTTCCATTCTTTTCTTTCTTTTCATTCTATTTTCTTTTAAAGTTAAACTATGAAGATAAAATTGTAAATATTTTCTTATTTTCTTTCACTCTTGTCGTTCTATTTTATTTTTATTATATTTTTATGTTGTCAATTTTTTAAAACAAAGGATAATCAACGGCAATGCATTTATGTTAATGAAATAGATTTTCTATGAAAATAAAAACGACGGTTTTTTTATTTTAATTAATTTCACTCAATGATAATGAAAGCTTTATAAATTTGTTTATTAGTCAAACAAATAAAAATTAGTTTTAATTAATTAAAAGTAAAAAAAAAAAAAAAGTAAGCCATTTAATTATTAATTGCAGTAGGTACGGAGAATAAATTTTATACGATTTTTTAAAAGTTTGTGAACAGCTAAAAATAAACTAATTTTTAGAATTAATTTAATAATAGTAGAATCGACAGTACAACTTATATTACTGAAATAAATTTAAATTAAAAGTTAAAAATTGACCTGTAAATATAATATTGAAGTGATTCAGTTGAAGGCATTAGTTTGGATTCTATAGAAATTGTTAATTTGAACTGAACTTCTACAAATTCATTCAAAATATGAATAGAAAAGTGTTGTGTGTGTTTAATACATAATTTTCACAGTTTATTCAATGATGTGACGTATTTTGATAAACAAATTATAAAAAATTCTAAGGACAAAATTAACACAATAATAAAGGCAACTTTTTATAAAATCTGCATTTATTTTCAACTAAATTCAGACCTACCAACCGAAACATAATTTTCATGAGACCATCACAGAATTTATTTATTATATTTATTAGTTTGTTTTAAATATTCACAAGTCCAAGTATATTAATTCACTTGATTATTTCCATTAAATCGATTATTGATTATATTCTAATAATACAAAATAGAAGCCACACATAACTTATGTGACTAATATTTACAATGAAATAATTTGAATTATTTCCAGTCTTCATATTTGGATTTTCTGTAACAGAATTATAACTAAAATTAGCAATCAATTTAAATTCTTATAATATTTTATTACAAATAAACACAATAATAGATAATAGAATTTATTTGAATCATATAATCTGAGTACAGTACTAATATTTAATCGTTGTCATTAATAGACTTTTTAAAATCATAAATTTTATTAATAACTTCCCAACCAATATAGAACAATGTATGTTTTAGAGTTGTGCAATTTAATAGAAAAAAAATTGTATATATAGAAAATCATATTTAAATCCTTTACTATTTTAATACATTCATAATAAACTATTTTAAAATTAATTCTTAATATATGAGCTGGATATAAAATTTTTAAATTACAATTTGGCATACAATTTAGTATTATATTTTGTAATGGTTTTTGGTTTTCCTCCTATATATGGATAATAGAGAAATAGATATTAGTCGTGTTTTATAATTTTTAATTGTCTACAGAGATATTTCTAAAATCTGTATAAATATCTCTGCATAATTTTCCAATTGTTACCAACCAAACGATATTAAAACAAAAATTGAAGAAAATACTAACAACGACACGTAATTTTCAGCACCGAAATTACAAATATGAATTTTATATAATTCTGAATTTAGTTCTGTAAATATACAGAATTGTACAGAATTCATTTTTGTATCGGAAATTTTCTATATAGAAAATATCTCTGTATAAAATCGGAATTAAAAAACGCGACTATTCTGTTTTGTTTTGTTTTAAAATAATATTTGTGATTATGCTATAAACATCTTTTTATCTAATATTTATTTTGTGTGGTTGTTTATAATATTTTATAATTATGTACTGTATAGAAAAATAGGCATGTCGGTTATATAGAAAAAATTCTATAACAAAATATTGTTCTGTGATGCAACATAAAATTTGCATAATAATTTTGGAAAAATTTAATGTTATAGGGATTTAACGATTTAACAATTTAACTATGTACGAATTAATTTTTTTTATAATAATTATGTGTTAGTGATAAAAATTATTATAAAATGACTAATTATTAAATTGTTTAATTAAATATAGAATTAAATTTTTATTCTTATTTTTATGATGAAATTAAAAAAAAATGGTTTAATTGTCGATAATATTTGAAGTGGAAAAATTAAAACATTAAAATTTATATTCACAAATCAAATCCAATCAAAAATTAATATAAAATGCAGTAAAGAGTTATCCGAACAAAACATTTTTCCTGTGTGTGTGTGTGCAAGTATAATTTAATCAAATCCTTGTTAAATATTTTATAATATTATTTTATGTTCCTACACACACACACACACACACACACACACACACACACACACACACAGATCGAGAGAAAAAGATGAAGATAATATTATTCATATTTACAATTTACACAATAAAAAGAAAAATCTAACATCTTAAATGTTTAAAGGTTTTTCTTTCCACAAATATAATGTTAGATTATATAAAAAGGGGGGTAGATACCTACTTTCTATCTTCATCTTTAACATTATATAACATCGCTAAAAATCAAACAAAACAATTTGTATTTTTGTTTTTCTTATAAAAACCCAGTACCCAGTTTGTGTTTACTTTAATTCTATATTCACTCATTCTATATAAAATGAAATTTCATCTTGTTATACATTTTCTAATCTTAATTATATATCGCATGTAGTATATAATATAAATGTGATATCAAGATTTAAAGCAAATTTTCTTTTATTATATATCCATATATGATATTATATAAATTATATTAAATCAAAATCTTATGATTAAAATAATAATAAAATCATATAAGATTAAACATATCTTTATTATTTATACCGAGCCATATATATATATATATTTATAAGTTTGAAGACTCTTAAAACTTTCTATCTCTATCTTTTAATATTATTGAGAAAAATTATACTTAAATAAGTCTTTCACGTATTCCAATAATACCAAACAGTCTTTAACATATAAACATTAAACTTATAGCCAAAAAGAAGAAAAAGAATAAGAAGAAGAAGAAGTAGAAGTAGCAGTAGTAGAAGAAGAAGAAGACAAAAAAAAAATTGTTCTTCAAGTGTTAGGATATTCTCTTTTATACTTTATTTTATTTTACTTTATACTTGTTTTTTTTTTCTTTTACTTTTTACTTGACTAAAACAATAACAACAAACAAAAAACTTTCTTGTTTTTTTTTTTTTTTGTTTTGTTCGTTAACACTGATCCATCCTTATCCAATGTTAGTAATAAAATAAACCTCAAGTCAAACATAAAACCCAAAGAACACAAAGATATGAGGAAAGTCGATGCTTTTTCTTCTTGTATATATATATATATAAATATATAGAGTTGAATATATAACAGAGAGATAGGGTTAATTTATGATTTAATGAAAATCAAGAAAATATAATAATAATAATAATAATAATATGGTAAAAGGACAAGTAGTATAACATGTAATTGGTACGCGAAACAATTATTATTTAATATTTATATATGTACCTATGTACATACTACACCTATGTACATAATCCACTTATGTACATACACACACACATATTTTTCCTATATATTTAATGAAGAAAATATAATTGTCTTAAGTCATAAATTTTCTAAGTATAAATTTATGTGTTATGCTTAGGTGGAAATGGTCTCTCGAATATAAATTATTGTTCAAATAATTTTTTTTTTTTGTGTTTTATTTGTGTGTATAAATGATATGATTGTGATAAAACATAAAAATTTATGATAAAGAATCCAATGAGTCATTGTCGGACATATGCTGTTAATGATAATTATTTAGAATTTCAATTCAAACGAAAATTCAATTAAATGCTTCACATACTTTTATTTGTAATATTAATTAATTAATGAAATTAAATCGCATCAATCAATATTTGTATATGGTAAAGTGAACAAATGCAATCAAATATTTGTGCCACCAATAAATCATCAAATTAATTTCGTAATTTTTGAATTTTTAATGAATTTATTGTTTTCTTCTTTGATTTAAAAAAACCAACATAAAATACATAAAAAATTAAAATTATAACATTCAACACACTTAAATCTTATTCAAAAACTATAAATTTTTGTTTTGAAACAGTTTTTCCACTATAGTAAATATATGGGGAAAGTTTTAATCTCATGAGACGAAACTTATATATATTTTTTTTTGTAGTAAACAATTCAACATAATATCGTATATGTTTAATGTTACACATATAGATTGGTCGAACAATCGTTCCCAAAGGAGAAATGACATTTTTATTGTAAAAAGTAAATATAAATTTTTTACATAATATTAAAGATTCCAAAAATAAACTTTAGATGATCAAACGGATACGTTTTGATATACACAAAAAAAAAATGTTCCTAAATTATTTTGTTTTTTTTTTTTTCTGTACAATAAATTATTTATGTACTTTCTATTGCTTTCCTTGACGTTTTAAATAATTAGATTTTTCTGTTTGTTTATTTGTTTTTTTTTTATATATATAATAAGCCAAGTTCTATACGGTTACTCAATCATTGAGTCATAAGTTTTAAATCCCATCAGGATCGTATAAATAAAAATGAGATCAATCTTTTGGGTATAATAAAAGAAAATCCTGTTTATCTTATATTATGATGAGAATTAGTTGATACCAAGGGTTTAGTAATAAAATATCAAACAAACAATAACAATTACAATTCGTTTAACAAAAAAAGAAAATGAAAAAGAATAAAAAAATCTAACTTTACGATAAATAATAAACACAAAACAATAATAAAGAAATTAGTACGCATATTAATTATATTGTTCACTTTATAAAATAAACTTGTCTTTATAATTATAAAGTTTCTATCAAATAAAATTCAATCCAATTAAAGGTCAATAAATAAATTAATAGACAATGAGACAACAAAAAAATATATATAGAAGAATAATAACAACAACAATAAAATCTTTTAGCTGAAGAATCAGAAGAGGTTCCTAATTTGTATTAATTAATTTTTGATTTTTTTTTTTTATTCTTTCTTTTTGTATTTTTTATTATTATTAATCTTACTAAGAATTTTCTTCTAAAAATTAAAATTGAGAAAAAAAAAGAAAAGATGAGATTAAATTATAGACGCCAACAAACATTCTTCATTTCTCTATACCTAAATACATTTTGTTGTTGTTATTGTTGTTCTTATTATTGTTGTTCTTATTATTGTTTTTGTTGGTTTATAAATATATTAAAATTTGAAGTGGAAATCATATTAATGTAAATGTATAAAAATAATACCACCAGAATTTATCCACATTTTTGTTGTCAGTATTTTAATACCACAATTTGGGAAAATATTGTAGAACATAAGACAAAGTATGTGGAAAGGACAAAATATACATTTAGTTTTTTTCTTACTTAATTTAAAAGAATCTTTAAAAACAACAACAACAACAACAAAGTAAAAAAAATATATATTAACGATGTTTTCTTTGTATAGAGTTCATTAAAATAGGTTATTATTAACCTACTTGGGTATAAATGTGTTAAAATAAATTATGTAAATTTTCATAGAAATTATCACGTTATTTACACAATTATTACAAAATTCTATATCTATAGAAATACTAAATAATGTTTAAGGGGTAGGTACTTTACAGTTTATCATAATCACAATTTTGTAGGTAGACCATTTTATATATTTTAGGTAAAATTGTACAATGTACTTTACTTTACTTTATATATAAATAAAATGAGAACCTTTAGAAATCAAATTAACGTGTTTCTTCTACTCTACTCTATACTGTACCTCTGTCTGTCTCTCTTTCTGTGTGTGTGTGTGTATGTGTGTGTATGTGTTTGTGCTTTTTGTACAGATTAAATATATTATTATTATTTTTCATCTTAAAAAAAAAAAATAAAGAAAAAAAAAGAAACGAATATGAAATGAAAATGGAAATAAAAAATAAAATACGTTGGTTATTATTTAAATAAAATTATTATTATTATAAGTTTGGTTTCGGTGATATTATTTTCTATTATGACTTTATCTTTTTATACTGAACCAAAGAAGAAGAAGAAGAAGAAGAAAAATAAAGAAGTTAATTACTTTTATTGCCTATGGGTAAATTTTTGTAATTTTGTGGCTGTTTTTGAAAATTTTGTTATTGTTACTTCTACTTTTTCCCCTTACCCCACACCCCCCAAACAGTTAAAGATCATAGTAATAATTTCATTGAGGTAATAAAAATTAATTTATGACCACATAGAGATAAGTTGAAAAAAATATTTATTACATATAATTATTGTATAGTTTTTGTTTGTTGGTATTTCTATTCTGGTACAGAATAAATCTGTATAAATTATACAGAATATGAAATGGACGGACAAACAACAATAAAAATTGTTTGAAAGTTACTTGAAATTATTAGATTTTTATATGGTATAAAATGTACCTAAGTTTGAATATTGTTGTAACAATAAAATGCAAATATTTTTATTTTTTATTTTCTAATTTTACTCATTTCACATTTTTCCCGTTAAAGTAAATTTTCAAAATTTATATTTTCTTATTTTCTTTAAAGTAAAAATCTTTATTTTTATTTTATTTTATTGTTTTTTTTTTTTCTGTATTTTATAAAATTTATACAATTTAATTTAATCATTTATTTTTGATCTTTAACTTTTAGAATTTAGACTAAGAATTTTATCTTTTGAATGTTATTATCAAAATTTTGTTAACTGTGGCGATGGGTGGTGGTGGGTGAGGTTGGTGGTGGTGGATGATGGTTTTGTATATTTTCATTGCCCACGCAGACAAGTCGAGATTGTGGTCTGTATAAAACTTTCGTTTTTCTTTTTTTTCTTTCGCTTTGTTTTCAATGTCGCCATTTTATCACATTTGGATTTTATTTTTTTTTATGTTTTCCGCTTTTCTTTTTTTGTTTTTCTTTCTACAAAAAATATTATTCCAATTGTTTTTTATTTTGTTAGTAACGAAACAACAAAAAAAAAAAAAAAAATGTATATCCAGGAATCAGTGGATTTCGTAAAGTCTTTGTATCATTGTATTCACAAAATGCAACATTGTTGTTGTTGTTGTTGTTGTTGTTGTTGTTGTTATTCTGTTTTTTCTGGTATAAAACCATAAATCATGTTTACATAAAAACAGCATAAAGTAATTTGATTTGCAAATAACCACTTCATTGGGTGAAAACAAATATAGAAATTTTATTTGTTGTTGTTATTTTATTGTTGTTGCTGTTGCTGTTGTTTCTGGTTGTTGTTGTCTCTTGTTGTCTCTTGTTGCTGTTGTTGTTGTTATTTTATTGATATATTTTTCCTTCTCGGTCACATTTTAAATTGAATGAAAATGAAATGAATATATATTTTTTTGGTTGGGTTCTTCGTTTTCCTTTTTTTGTTTTTTGTTTTGTTATTTTGTTGATTTTCCATTTTCCTTTTATATTATTTTCTATTATATATATATATTTTTTTCTTTCTGTCTTTACAAAATATTCTTCTTTTTTTGGTTCAATTTAAAATCAATAAAAAAAAAAAAATAAAACAAAACCTAAACTGATTTTCTTTGGGAAAACGATCTTTTAGTCTTAACTAAAAGTTCTTTTTGTTTTTTTTTTCTGTACAATAAAGACAACAACTGACAATAATTATTATTTATGATTTTCCATCATTTTCTGTTTTTAAAGTTTAGACATTTTTTTTTTTTGATTGTATTTCGTCGATTCAACCGACACAGTCGGGGGAACTGACTAAAATTTTAATTTAATACAATTTCACTTAAAACAAAAGTATGTAAAACTAGAACGACTCATCTAAAATTTATTCTTTAATGTAACAAAAAAAAATATTTAACGCACTGCAGTTAAAAAAATTCTACCAATACCCGTTTCCTTTTGTTTTTTTATTTTTTTTATTGAATTTCAAATTTTATTTATTTTATGTTCACTCTTCACTATTGAATTATATTCTTTTTTTTTTTTGTGTGTTGTAAAATTAAAAACAAAAGAGAAATAAAACTGAAAAAAAAAAAACAAACAATTTTCCCCTGAATTTTACATTAATTTGAATATTTTTTTTTTTTATTTTCTTTGGTTGAGTGTAAAAGTTTCACTCTATATTTTTATTTAAAAATAAACAAAAATAAAATAAAACTATTACTTATAAATATTTATATAACAGGGGTGGTTTCATTGAAAAAAATTTATAATAAAAATTCAACACTTTAATACAACAACAACAAATAGTGGAAAGAGTTTTTGTTTTCCCTTCTGTTTGTGTAAAACAAAACGAGAGAATGAAAATAAAATTGTTTTCATAAAAGTCTTTATAGAAAAGTGATTTGAAATTTTGGATTATTCAGATTTCCAATTATTATTAATGTCTAAATATTTTCAAATAAAATTTTAATTATCTAAATTAACTCAGTTGTGGGAACTCCGCGGTGGGAATACGGTTGGTGTTGAAAATCTGTCATCCTGCGGGTTTTCTCAGAGAATTTAATGAGTTTCGAGAGGTTTGCAACACACAATGAAATTCCCGCAATGAAATTCCCACAGTGAAATTCCCACAACGGAATTTCGTTGTGAGAATTCTGTTATGTGTTGAAAACCTCTCATTATATTCTCTGCGGGTTTTCTAAATGAATTTAATAAATTCCGAGAAGTTTTCAACACATAACAGAATTCCCACTACGGAACTACCACAAGGGAATTGCTACAATGGTTCCTTATATTATTATCTTTGGTTTAAAAATCAATTCTCTTAAAGTTTAATTTTAAGAAAAAGAAGACATAAATATTTTTTATCAACCTTAGCCTCCAAACTCCGAAAACTTAAGTTTAATTGGATAGTTTTGTTTCCACAACACTCAAATATTTACCCAAAAAATTGATTACATTAATGAAAATGTTCAATAAAATTTTTAGAATTTATTATCAAGTCCCAAAACTCACTGAATTCATTTCAAGTCCAATATTTGATTCATGATTTTGTGTTCAACACAACAACAAAAAAAAATCATAAATAAAATGTCACAGATAAATTGGAATAATAATATTTTTTCAATCATATTTTTTTAAATCAATAAAAAAGGGAAAAGAGACAACAACAAAAGAAAAAAGTGTAGATAAATAATTTATTTTCGGTAAAGCTTTATTTTGATTAAAAATCTTTATTATTATTTTTTTTTTTTTTGTTGGAAACAAATATTGTTAACAACAAATCACCGAACATCTTATAAAATGCAATTTATTTTACGTATACAATTTAAGACAAAAATTTCATCAAAATATATAACAACGTGTACAATATACAAATATAACAAAAACACATACAATCCGTAGAATAAAGCAATCGTCTGTAATGTTCCAACAACAAAAAAAAAACTCCCACCCCTTAAAATCTCAAACCAATTCTACAATGTTTTTTTTTTTTTTTTGTTCATTCATTTTTTATTTTGGTATTTGTATTTTGTATAAGAAAACTCATCCGTATACATTTTCACTTTTCTTCACCATCATCCTTTATTATTATGATTATTATTTCTACTTCTTCTTCTGCTTCTTCTTCTTATTTTTTCTTTATTTTTTTCTTCGTCTTCTTGTATAAATCCCACAGCAACTAATCGAGTATTCTATTCTTTCAAAATATTCTATTTTCTTCTTCTTCTTATTCTTCTTGTTTAACAATTTCTTCGCTTTCGATATGTCATTTTAGCTTTTCATGTATAAAAATCTATGGTAAAATCTAACCGATTCACGTGTTTTCTTGTATAACCAAAAAAAAAAAAAAGAAAAGGAAAAAGGAAAAATGTAAGAACAAGAAGAAGAAGAATAATAAATAAGAATAAAAATGGTTGAATGTAATCAATGTGTGTGTGTATGTGTGAGTGTGTATGTTTGTGTATATAAATAAATGAAGTTGAATTGTCTAATATAATTAAGAGGATTTTTTTTTTAAAGGTATATAAGATAGTGAAGGTTCCTATATCTCTACATTAAACATTATAAGGATAAGCTCAATAAAATTTCCTATGTTGTAATTTGATTTGACATTATCAATTGATAGAACCTATATATATATATATATAGATAGATAGAGAGAGAGCTTTATGTAACAATAACAATAACAACAACAAAAAAAGGGACTATCCAATTCTTTCTTATATTTTCAAGACATTTTCTCTTTATTTATATAAACGATAAATATTACTACACAAAAGTGAAGTGTATACATTTTCTGTTTTGACATTATTTCTATTTCCAAAGTGTCTGGTTTTGATTTTTTTTTTTATATGATTTATTTTAAGTTTGCATTGTAAGGAAAATCTATCAAATTGATACTAACTGAAGTATGTTTATATATTTATTGATATAAACGTTGGAAAATAATAAACAACTTATGAGAGGAATCAGTTTTAGAATAATTTAATACAATTAATTAATATGTACTTTACCTAATTGGCAATGCGCCGAATCGAATTAAAATGCATATGCAGATGCAAGGTGGTTCAGAGCCCACCTTAAAAATAGTAGGTCTCGTCCCGATTTGACTTAATTAGGGTTTTCCAGGTAGTCTGGTTGCTCGGTGTGAAAAAGTGGACGTTAAATAAAACAATTCTTGATGTAAGTCAAGTACAAACAGAGTACTTTACCTAATACTCGGTAATCCAATTCTTATGAATTTAATTAATCGATTGGATGAGAATTTTCTCTGTTCAATTTTAGTTCCGGAAAATGATTATTTCGTGATTCACAAATGGTGACTTTAAACTATTGTGGAATTTACAAATCGTCCGTTTGCCATTAAATGCTTTATTGTAGCTCTATTGTTGCTCTATTGTAGCTGACATTAATATTTTTAGATCTTTATATAAGAAAATAAAGAGTGACAAACAATTTTAAAGATTTCCTTTACGTTGAAATCGAAACAATAAAAAAATATAATAATTTTAAAAATTATTTATTGAAGGAAACAAAATAATATAAATACGACTTTCATTTTAACGTTTCTTACAAATTGAAACACAATTGTATTGTACACAAATAATATAAAAGAAACGTAAAAGAGGATCTAACAAGAAGAAGAAGAAGAAGAAGAAGAAGAAGAAGAAGAAGAAGAAGAAGAAGAAGAAGAAAAGAAAAAAAAAAAGAACAGACAATTTGCGTCTCCAAAGTTCAAAGTAAATAGAACCACCAAAAAAAAATTTTTTTTTTTGTCTTTTTTTTGTTGTTTTGTATTTTGTGAACGCTACGCACTTAAAATCTACAAAACAGTGAATGTACATACTAAGCTTCTTTCTTTATTTCTATCTTTTTTTTTTTTTTTGTATTTTGTATTTTCCTTCTATAAGAAACTTTTCTTTAAATTGTTATTTGCTCTCTTTTTTTTTCTTTCTTTTTGCCTTCTTCCTCTTGTGCTTTTATCATTTTTGGTCGTTGATTGTGTAAAGCTTGACTATAGTGGTGCAAAGAGGGTGAGAGAGAGAGAGAGAGAGAGGTGAAGGGGATAAAAAAAGAAAGTATATTGCATTATTATAAAGAAAAGATAAAATTGGTGTTGATATTTTGGTGTAATAAGATTTCTTTACAACACTTTTTAAAATGTTATAGTTGAATTTTTAAAAGAAGGGAAAAAAAAATATAAGATTTCTTTTTTATTTGTGTGTTTTTGTTTTTTGATAAAATTTGAAAGCAAAAGAAAGGGAAAGAGAGAGAGAGAGAGATAGTGGTACTTTTGCATTTTATATAATAAAAGAATAATAATAATAAAGGCTAAAAAAAAAGTAATAAGGTTCAGCTAAAAATGGTGAAAAGATTTGTGAAATATTTTAATATTTACCAATGTACCACATCCAGACAGAGGGCAAAAATACAATTTATTCTAATTATTTCCCTTACATTTTTTCTTTCTTAATTTACTTTCATTAATACAACAAATACAACTAGGGGTAGGAACCCCAACAAAAACAATGAAAGAAAGATCCGATTATGTTAATACAAAAAAAATATTATTTAAAAGCTTTCAAGAAATTATAAAACAATCAATTGACGATATTCATTGGTAAAGACAAAAAGAAACAAAACAGAAACTCTACAAAAGTTTCTTATTTCTGTTTCTAATATTCAATAAATAAAAGTATATAAAATAATGAGGTGTAACAAATATTTCAAATCGACCTCGCCCTACCTCCTCCCTAAATACATTTAAAAAAAATATGACTTCAAACCAATATTAATAATGAAAAGAAAAATATTTTGCCAGATACAAATAAAATACCAAAACACAAAAAAAAACATAAAAATTGTGCAATTATATTTTCAAATTGAATTCAAAATCAATTTACGCCAATAATTTTAAATGTTTAAAAATATACGAAAAGTTTGAATTAAAGAAATGGACAAAGAGAAAAGAAAAAAGCCAAAAACTGTCATTATGAAAATGAAAACCATTCTGTTATTCGCCCTCAGTTTTCCCAAAAAAAAAATCAAAAAAAAAAATTCAATCATGAACTTCTTTACAACAACAGCAACAACCAAAGAAGAAAAAAAAAAAAACGAATGAAAGAAGAAAAAATAAAAAAAAAAGAGGAAAGAAAAACTTTTTAATCGGCTTATTCAATTAAAAGCATATAATTTTCTAATTAATTTTCTATCATTTGACAGATGAAAAAGAAAAAAAAACTGTGAGTTGAGTTTAGTTGGGGTGGGGGTGGTGTGGGTTCATTTCTTTTTATTTTCCATTTTTTTTTTTTAATGACATTAAGATGATGATGACATATTGATCTGAATGGAATTTAATTGTTTCTCTTAAAAAACAATCAAAAAAAAAAAAAAATTTTACGGTATGAGAAAATTTTATTTTTTTTTTATTGGCAAGTGAAAAGTATTGAATATTTTATAGAGAATTTCACTTATAATAAAAATATGATTATTTTTTCCTCCTTGACAATTCTTAATTATTTAATTGTTAATAAGAAAATTTTCTTCTGTATTGAAATGATAAAATGAAATTTTAAAACTAACCAAAACTTAACGTACCTAACGTACCTGCAACAACATTCATAATAAGAAACTGTAATAAATATTTTTATTATTTATTTAATGCAACAAAATAATAAATGTAAACATTTTGCATCCACCCAAAAACCCAAAGTGTTTGTTTAAAAAAAAGAAAATTCTAGAAAATTTAAATTTAAAATGGAAAATAAAATGTTGGCTTTGAATACGAAATTTATGAAACAAAAGGGGGTGGTGAGAAAAATAGAAAATAAAGTTTACCATGAACGCTTTTCTTTTATTGTTTCAAAAAAATAATGAAGTAATTAATTTGAATATATTTTCTAAATTGGGGATGAAGACCAATTATAGAAACTGCGGCGGGCATCATAATAGTTATTTTCAAACAAAAAATAAAAAAACAAAACACAGATTGAATTGAACATTTTGTTTGTGTCTTACCTCAAATTCAAGTTAATTCATTTTGTTTAACAAATAAAAATAAATTCATTGGTTTTCCACAAAAAATTTGGTACAAACAAAAAACAAAAATTCTAAAGTCTGAGTTTTTAACATTTCTTGTTTTGTTCCTTTCTTCATTCTTTTAGAATAAAATAAAACTTCGTTCAACTCATCGTACCGTTCTTCATTCTTTTAATTTAATTAAAAAATTGAGAAAATCGTATTGAAAAATTTCTTCTGTAAATTCACAATAAATGTAACTAAATTGTAATTATTTTCTATTGCTTATCTGCAAATTTAATTAATGAACAATGGAAATTCATTGAAAAAAAAAAAGTGTTTACGAAATTAAATTCTGTAAATTTTAACACGAGTGTACCGATTATCACTGTAACACAGATCATTGGCTGAATCAATAAAGCCTCAGGTTCCAAAAGATCACAACAATAGTTGATACACAAGACACGTTAATAAGCCAAATATCAAATCAAATCAAATCAACTGGTGAAGGATGTCACAACCAATTTTTGCCTAACCAAATTATTTCTGGATCAATAAAATGCAGTTGAAATTTGATGAAAATCGTAAAATTATTTGTCGTAAATATTTTACATTTTAAAAATTTACAAATCGAAAAAACCCAACGATGATATTGGTTTTAATGTCACACAAACACACACACACACACATATGTACACCAATAAAATGTTAAGAGTTTAACCTAAATCTTTTAAATGTTGTCATAATTTTTTTTTTTTTGTTGCAAAAAAAAAACCTCATCAAAAATATTTTAATCAATTTTTTTTTTTTTTTTTTTGTCAGAAAAGTATAAAAATGTTCTCTAAGATTTTAAAAGGAAGAAGAAAGAGGGAAATAAGGAGAGAGAGAGAGAGAGAGAAAGAGAAAAAAGGCATCCATATGAAAATGTAAACAGAAACGCTTGACTAAAAAAAGAAAAGAAGAAAAAAAAAAAGAACGAGGATATCTTAAAAAATTTTCTGGTATAAAATTTATATGCAAATTAAATCCAAAACCATCTAGACCAGAAACTTTTTTTTTCGTTTTTTATCATTGAAATGTAATAAGATTTCCAATCCAATATCCGTTATACACATAGGATTACACTTTATCTGAGACCTTTTCCAATCTATATTGAAAATATTTGAGAATTTCTTATTCATCAACTTTTCTTCTTTTTTTTATTTTTTTTTTATTTTATTCTCTTCTTCTTCTTCCTCCTTTCTTTCTTCTTTCTTTTTTTGGTATTAAATTTCACTATGTCCTGGACACCCATTTTAAATGTATATTTTAAGTGTGAATTCTATTCAAATTTCTCTCTTTTCTTATATTTCTTCTTCTTCTTCTTCTTTTTCTTCTTTTTCTTCTTTTTCTTTTTCTTCTTCTATATTTAAATTTTTTGGTTCGTTTATTTGAAAAAAAAAAGAAGAAAGCCGATTTGATGAGGAGAAGAAAATATTTCTTCAAATCGATTATTATTATGTAATTGTAGTTTTATACCAGAAGAAGAAGAAGAAGAAGAAGAAGAAGAAGAAGAAGAAGAAGAAGAAGAAGAAGAAGAAGAAAAAAAATATATATCCGGGGAAGTGTTTTTTTTTTTTTCTGTTGAATTTAATAATTGAATTTTATCCTTCAATCGCATAAGTTTTTTTTTTCTGTTTGTGTATTGTTATGTAAAGGTTAATGTTTAGAATATTCTTTAGATAAACTTTAAATTTAAAGAATCATTCAAGTGTAATCAAGAATTATATTTTTTTTTTTTTTTTTTTGTTAATACGATGAAAAAAATAATATTTTTCAACAAGATTTTGGGAAAGAAAAAATAAAGACGAATAAGTGGAAATGATCTTCAATGCAAAATAAAGAAAAAAAACTCACTTAAGAATAAAAATGGAAGAAGAAGTGGAAGAATTAATTCAACAAATTAAAAGCAATTTAAACAAAATTAAATTATTATTTTTTTTCAACACAAATAAGGATTGAAAATTTTTTGTGAATAAAAGTCGAAAACGGAAAAAAAATGAAAGAAGGGAAAAAAAAAATTCAAAAGGATTTTCTGTTCTGTTGAAATTAACGTGGTAAATTTACTAAAATCAATTTACGAATTTTATTTTATTGTTTTATTTTGAAAGAAATTTTTAATTCTGAAGAGGACATCGCACGGTACTTAACTGGGATTCTGTTGAATTCTGTTCGATTGGTTGTTGGTGGAGAAACTAGGTTTATGTTCGACTAAATATATTTGACTAAATATTTATTTTTATTCAATCATAAATAATCGAAGAATATTATTTAATAATCCTGGAGTTTATTTCAAGTTGGTAAAGCTCTAAAACTAAATAAAAGTGTATTAAGAATGTAATTAGTTAGTAATTGTTAGGTTAAATTTATTACTCAAGATTTAAAAAAAAAATGCATATTCTACGAGCATATTAAAGAATTTTCTCGTTTCAGTAATCAGACATTTACTAATGAAATGTTTTTAATTTAAAATAAATTTTCTGTCTGAATAAATTCGATCATTGACTTTTTTTTTTCATTTTAAACTTATTTGAGGATTATCTAAAATCTCATCGAAGAAAATATTACTGGCTTTTGGAAAGTGTTGCCATTTTATTTGCGCTATAAAAGTAAATTTTAAATACAATTAAATCAATGTTTTATAATTCCAACATTCGAGTTTTCATTAAATGCTTGTTTATTATTTTCATGAATATTTATTTCAATTTGTATGAATATCGGAATTTTTGCCAACAATAATTAGAATTGTAAAATGTTGCTAATTACATTAAGTTAGAATAAGAACCTTGGTGTTATTTTATTAAGGTTGATTTCCACTTAAAAAATTAATATAAAATCTGTTAACAACAACTAATGATAATATCAGACCAGATTATAGTAAAAAAGATTCAAACGATATATTTTTAAATCATTTAATGTACATAGATTAATTTTGTGTTTTACTGTACCGATACCCTAAATTAAAAAAAATTTAAATAATTTAATTATAAATCAAAAGACCAAAAATATTTTCAATATGTAATGAATAGTGAAGAACGACCCAATTACCTAATATACTAATTTTCGATTAATCTAATTAAAAGTTAAAAACAACAAATTTTGATTGAAAACCATTCCCAAATGACTTCTATAAATTTTGTATTAATACTTTAAGAACAAAACTTGTCACAGAAAAACATAAAATACATTTTCTAAAATTTACTATAACCTCACACACACAAATAAAATAATTGCTTCAAACATTATAACAATTTATTTATTTTCTTTTTTTGTGTTTGTAACGTAACATCTTTAAACCCTTTTTTAGTTATCAAACAGAATAAATAATTTTATACAAAAATTAAATAATAATAAATAAGTTACAATAAAAATAAAAAAAAAAAGTTTAAAATATTAAAATTTACTATGATCAGTCAAAGGGAATTTCTATTTAGAATTAAATTGATAATTTTTGTTTTTAAATTTAAAATTTATTTTCTATACAAAGTAATTAATTTGGTTCTAACTTTTAAAAAAAGTTAAAAGAAAATAATTAAGGTTAACTTAAAATCTCTTTAGACAAAACTCTTTAATATTCAATCAAAGGATCGTGCGGATTATATCAATTAAATATAATCTCTATTCAGTCTATTATTTCTTGCCTTCAATTTATTATGCATTATATTAAAGCTGTGTACAAAGAACATAAAGTGTTGATTTCAAAATGAACGTTTACCAACTAATGGAGGATACACAATGGACCCAAACAAAAAAGTATGGACCTGGGTGTAAGAGTGAGCTTTTAGTGCATTCATCTTCCTAACACTAAACTAAACTCAACTAACAACTGAATATTTTATGCATTCTAATAAATTGGTATGATTTTTTAGGATTTGTGATTAAGACTCGCGGCTATCGTATTATTGTGTAAAGTCTAAACCCGATTATTGTAAATAAAATGTATTTGTTGTGTTGATTAATTTAATAAATAGTTAAAGAGTTACCAACGTAAGTATGAATTATTTTTTACATTAGACAAATTTTCAATTAAAATGAAAAATCTTAATATTTTTTTTATTCATTTCATTTTATTTGTCTAACTCTTCACGCAATTTATTATGTATTTACAAACAAATGAAAAGCTTTCCTAAATTATTTCTCTCTAAGAATGTAATTTAATATTTTTTATTGTTGTTTGAAAATAAAGATAACAGTGAAATATTTTAAAGAAATGTAATACAACATTGCCTTGCTTGCAAAAACTGCAGAGAAAAAAAAATGTACATGAAGTTGATTGAAGGAAATTTCTATTTTTTTTTTTTTTTTCTACAAAGTTTGCTAAACGTGATTTTTTCTAAAGTTAAAAATTTTTCTTTTTTCTTTTATTTTTGTGTGTCAGGTTTTTCTACTGGTACAATTTCATCTCATAAAATAGAACAGAAGAAGAAGAAAGAAAAATGGGACGACAGAAAAAGACAGAAGTAAATAGAAGAAGTTGTCTTAAACAATAAAAATATCAACGATTTTTCATTTGTTTATTTCGTCATTTATTTTTTTTTATTTTATATTTTGTAATGAAAATCAATTCATTCAATATATGAGAAAATTAATCATGATTGTGAACTAAAAGTTTGATTTCTGTATTTTTCAGTTTTGGTCCAAATGTGTTTTTGGTCCAAATGTGATTTTTTTTTTAATCACAAAAATTTATAAACCAAAAAAAAAAAATCTGCTTTGACAAATTTTAATTAATTTTTCAATAAACTCGGATCAATTTCCAATTTTTCTCTGAATGTTTTTATTTATTTATTTTTTGTTTGTTGCAAAAAAAAAAAAAGAAGAAAATTTGTTTTAATCAAACTCGCATATTTTTTTACAAAATTATATAAATACAGGAAAAAAAAATTTGTTTGCATTTTTATCTACGTCAGTGTAATAATTTTTTTGTCGTTTTAAAACCAGAAATATTCAACTGAGGCTGTAGGAATTGTGGAAGAGGATCTAACGTGTTATCTTATTCTATATTTATTTATATTTTTGCTTTTGTTACATTTTTTATTATTGTTTATAATTTTCTTATTTCCTATAGTGGGTGCTGTCCCTTTTCAATGTGAAACAGATGAGGTCTCCTTCAAATTTGTCTTTAAATTTGTCGTTTTAAAACCAGAAATATCCAACTGAATGGAAATTCTATACAATTAATAATTAAAGAAAATTCTAATGTAACAAATTTTTATTCATGAAATTTTATTAAAGTCCAACAGAGAATAATTGCTTAGAAAATATTTGTAAATTTTATTAAAGTAAGATAACAAAAGTGAAACAACAACAACAATAACAAGAGAGAAAATAAAAAAGAAAACATTGTTGCAATTAAATCAATGATTCCCCCCCAACAACCACATCATGTAAAAACTCAATTGTTCATTTGAACAGAAAAAAAAAGTTTACGAAATTTATGTTGTATGTTTTTTTTTTTTATTCACGTGAATAAAAATTCAAAGTTTTATGAGATGCAAGGAAAAACACAAATTATAATGTACAGGCTGACGCTTCAATTATTTTATTTAATTTTTTTTTTTGAAAAATTTTTTGTCCATTTTATTTCTCTCTCATTGAATTTATTTCTTTGACTTTACGTCAAATAAAACTTTTTTTTTTTTTTTGATGAAAATAAAATAAAATCAAAAATTTCTTTGATTTTTTTCAAAAAAAAAAAAAAAGGAATAAAAGGAAAAAGGAAAAAAAAGGAAAAAAGGAAAAAAGGACAATCAAAATTAATTGCAAATATTTTCTAAATGATTGAAAAAGTGTTTTTAATTATCAGACTGTACTAAATTGAAATTTGTGTTTGCTTTTCGAACAATATTATACCAAAAAAAATTTCACTTTGCATTTTATGAATACACACTAACACACCCACATACACACACACACACACAATACATTGTTATTTGATATATTTAATTTTTTTCCAGTAAAATAACGACAAACAAAAAAAAAAAAACAAAAATGAGGCAAAAATGTACCAAACAATAAATGGACCAATAACATTCCGTGAAGACCATCTACAAAATTTTAAAGCAGCTTTTGTTTAAAGTGCACACATATGTAAGGTATATGAACAAAAAAACAACAACAACAATAACAAGCAACCAAACGTTGGTTTGGTGAGAGAGAGAGAGAGGGAGAGAGAGAGAGAGAAAAAGGGTTATAAATATAATTAAAACGAAGCATGTGCTTTAAAATGAACGAAAAAGCTTAAGTTTAACAATTATGTGTGTTTTAAACTTTTTTTTTTTTGTCTGCAAGCATAACTTCATTATTCGATTTGGTTTTAAAACAAACATAACATAACATAAAAAAAAATACCCACTTGTTTTTTTTTTTCCACCCGTTGTTTTTTTTGTTGTTGTTGTTAGGACAAGAGTTTTGTTTTGCATACAGCATACAAAAAAAAAAAAAGAAGGTACCTTCGTACATTATTAGAGACGTTTAAATGTTCTGTGGTCTAACTATTAATGTTTGGTTTAAACAGAAGGAAGCCCGCGCATTTCAATTAGATTTTAAACAATTTCTTCTGTTTTTTGTTCTCTGTCCAAAATTATTATTTCCAATGAGAGAACAACATTAATTTATTTATTGTTTATAATTAACTTAAAAGTTTCAATTTCATAAGAAATTTTTTTAATTAATTCATTGAAAAATATTTTACAAATAGTTTTCGACTTAATTTGAAAATCGAAAGTTTTTAATTTTGTTTCTAAAGAAAACGTTAAATTTTTTACCCGTTCACCTTTATATATTTTTTTTTTCTTTGCCTTAAATAGAATTTCTTTCTAAAAAAAACTTTCTATCTTTTTTTTTCTCCTTGGGGTTGTTACTTTGATTTTCTTTATACTTTTTTTTTTTGGTTGTTGTGAAAAATTTACAAATTTTTTTTTTTAATCAAAAGAAAAAAATGAAGAAATAAAAAATCAACAAAAAGATAAAAAGTTGACCAAAAAAAGAAAAAAAAAAAAAAACACAGTTTTTGTAATTTTAAAAATAAGAAAAGTCAAACACATCACATAGATTTTTTTTTTTTTGGTTATCTTTACAAATCTAAATGAGTTTTTAAATTCACTTGATAGTTTCTGGTATTACTTTTTTTTTTGTTCTTCTTCTTTCCATTTCACCAGACTCTTGTAATCATCTTCAAGGATCTCATAAGATATCTCAACTTGACTTTAGTACAGAAACTTTAAATTCAATTGAATTTCGGTAAAAAAAAAAAAAAAAAATAGAAATTGAAATAGTTTTTTCTTTAACGTTGTAACATGAATGATTTTTTTTTTGCTTTTAAAGATTTTCAACATTTAATATTAAGAATTTGTTTTTTTTGTAGGAAATGATTTTCACTTCAAGATTATTTCCGATAATCAAGCAAAAAAAAAAAATATAATTTTATATTCAACGTTATATACATATAAATACACCAAACACACACATGTTACACGGTACATGGTTTACACATACGCTACACACTAGATGCTACACACTAAATGCTACACAACATATGGATGTTACATGCTACACTTTTACCATTTTAAAAATTCATTTAATAACACACACACACGGTACATGGTACACGGTACATGGTACACACATATGCTACACAGTAGATGCTACACACTAGATGCTACACAACATATGGATGTTACACGCTACACTTTTACCATTTTAAAAATTCATTTAATAACACACACACACACATGTTACATGGTACATGGTACACACTAGATGCTACACACTAGATGCTACATAGTAGATGCTACACAACATATGGATGTTACATGCTACACTTTTACCATTTTAAAAATTCATTTAATAAACGAGAGATAAAATATTTTTTTGTAAATATGCTTATTTGTTATAACTCTGGTAAATTTTATATATAAAAATGGACTCAAAGTTTAAACCTAATATTACTTCAGAAAAAGTCAAAATCTTTGACTTTACATAAATATTTGACAAAAAAAAAAAAATAAAATGAAAAAGCTGAGAGAAGAAAAAAAGAAACACGAAAAAAATCACAGACAATGTCTTTTAATGTATTCATGTAGTGTTTCTGAACTTCTTAAGTATACGTGAATATTTTATAAAATGCACATATGGTAAATTCAACGACCCACATCATGATACTTCAGGAAGATTCTGTCAAAACGTAAATGTCGTATTATATATTTATACAAATATATATTTGTTGTGTGTGTGTGTGTACTGTATATATGCAAATATTTAAATAATTTGAAAGTGTTTCTTAAATATTGAAGTTTGTTGTACATTATTTCTGTTCATAAATATTGAATAATAATTATGACAAAAGAGAAAAAAAAAAGACAAAAATTAGGAACAGAAAATTTTATTAAATCCATTCACTTTTATCCAGTTCTTTTGTTTATGCATAAATTATTTATTGTCTTAAGTCTTTAAATATATAAAGATACATAGAAGAACCTTATTAAGTCACAATGAGTTGTCTTTAATTATGTCGCAAATAAATTATAAAAGTTGAATTTATGGAGTTTCGACTGAATTGATTGATCAGAAAACGAATTTAATTTATGCGTTAATGATTAATGATATTTATTTGCAATTGGGAAATTCTGTAATTAGAAGAGATTTTAATCACATAAATTATTTGGAACAATTAAATTGGTCAAACCAACACAATAAAGCAATTCAATTGTTAAAAATCTTAATAATTTCTATACAATTTAACTTTATAAGAATTTTATGAATTTAAAATTTGTGTTAACAACATACAATCATCTATACGGTATTTGGGTCAATGTCTTATATCCTTTTAGTACTTAAATATTTTTAAAAAATTATCTATATAGAAGATACATAAATTGAGAGATCACTTTTCTTTGTAGGTATATAGAAATGCATTATGAATAATAAACATTCTAACAATCGACAAGAAAAATAAAGAAAGAAAAGCTTTTAACGTATAAATTTATTTTTTTTCAGAAAATGTTGTTCACTGATTTTTGAGATTTCTTGTCGAAAATATCAGCATTCATTTTAAATATAAGAAAAATCATTTTAAATAATAAATTTTAGATTAAAATTCCGTGGCAATTGATAACCAAAGTAGAATAAAGTTACAGTCAGTGAAGGGAGAATATTATAAAATTACTGAAAAAAAATTAATTAAAAATCTATTGAGTTCGGAACTGGATCAAGTTTATTCTATCTGAGAAATTGCATTGGTACTCGCAGGATTGAATTCCTTACACGGGATAATTTTGGTAAAAATGGAGTGGTATAAGAAGAATGTCTTAAAACTTGTCGATTCATTAAATATTATTTTGATTATTGTTAAAATTTACTCTCTGATTTACAATCGATGCATTACTAAAGTATTCGAAGTTCAAAGAGAACACAAAATGTTCCCTACACTAAATTTATCTGATTTTTATACAAAATATTCTTGTTCCCTATAAACTCGTTTTATTATCATAATTGAATTTTTATTCAAATAAATTTTCTTAAAATTAATTGATGCCAAAGTTCTTTGATTTACAAATATTATTTAGTAAAAAGTCTAAGCTCTAAGCTCTAAGGTTTAATTGAAACAAACAATTCCAAGCATCTTTTTTTTTTGTTGATCCTTTTAAAGCAATCTTCTTAAACTAAATTTCTTCAGTGATCGATTTATGCGTACTCGCACCCTCATGTTAAAATTATAATTTATTTTGAGCAGGAAAATGTAACAAAGGGAAAGAAAAAAAAAGAAAAGAAGAAAATCTAAGAAACTCTAAATCTAAACTCTTGTTACTATTGGTTGACTATGTATATGTATATACGTTTGTATATAATCATTTGTTATGGTTTTCAACACTCATTGTGAGTGTGACATTTATAAGGAATTTTGTGAAAAACATCTTAAATTATGCAGGTCATTTATTCACAATGATATTGTAAATTGAACAATATAATATAATTGTTTTTCAACGGGTACATTATATACATTAGCGATAATCAAAACCACAAGTGAAAATTATGTGTATACGAATATATGTTTGTATTTAACTGAAAAGTTTTTCTTTATATTTTATATATAAATGCGTAATTAGAATTAACAGGAAAATATAGCTAAAGGCGATCACCGATATTACAAAATTCCACCAACTTTATAATTTTGTAAATTCAATATACGTGACATTTATATATTTTAAGGTATTTTGTGTCTAATGAGATATGTTGTACTTGATAAATTTATATGAAATTTAACTCAATTGTAATTACAATAAAACTATTTATGCATTAAAACTAAAAATATGATTCATACATATACACAGATACAAAGTCTGAATTCTCTAATATTTAGTTTCTAGTATATAATCATAAATGTATATTTCTATGAACTTCAAATCACAATATAATTCTTCATTAAAAATATGTCATAAAATATAAACAAATATTTCATAAAAAGGGAAACCGAATAATTTGTATACTGAAACCAATAATAAATTGTGTAGAAAAACTTTTACTTTAGTACAGGCTGAATACAAATAATTTTATTAAATTTATGTTGAAGAGGAATAATCAGGAAGAACAAGATGATCTTTAGATGTACCTTTATTATATAGTTTGATATTTTTCTTTCTTTTTTTTTTTTTCTTGAAAAATAAAAGAAAGTAGAAAAGCTTTTACGAAATCGTATGGCCTGTAATATAGTTTGAATTGTTACACAATAAATCACTTGACAGACACACGTTATAACATGTTACATATAAATACATACATACAGGTATAAATCTACACATAATACACACACACACACATGTATACACACATACACATTTATTCAAAATCTAACAAAATTTCTGTTCATTTGAATAACGCATATGTGATCAATAATCATCGCCAGCAGAGAGAAGGGATGCTGTATAGATATAAAATTTTATTTCATTTCTCAGCAAATTCTTCTATGTGTAGTAGATCCATGCATACATTATTATTTTTTTTTTTGTTCTTCTTCTTCTTCTCGCTCTTCTTCTTCTTCTTCTTCTTAGTGTCTATGTATTAGTGCATTATATATCTAACACATAGAAACATTTATATATTATTTGAATGTATAAAACGGTTAAATCTATGTACATATTTTCATGATACGAAATCGATTCATAGACCATAAATTTCAAATCTCAGAATATTTTTATTTTTTTATTTTTATTTTTCTTTACATAAGGGTGAATTTTATTTTTTGTTTTTGTTTTTGTTTTTGTTGTTGTTGGTGTTGTTGTTGTTGTTGCTATTTGTTGTTGGTGTCCTGACGATAGTGTAGAGAATATTATGTATATACAGATACTTATATATAAATATATATAGATGTATGCAAGAGAGAACAAAACAAATGAATGGTTTTGCAATGGGAAGCGAATGACATTTAAGTTTCTTATATGGGCGATAAAAACACAAAGATATATCCAATTTATAAATAAAGATTTAACCAAAAGATATACTATATGAAAAGAAAATAAGAGAGATTGCGATTTTAGGACAATCCTCTTTTACGTTAAAGAATGTTTTATTGTTGTGTTCTTATATGTTCATTGTAGAAATATACATTCGTTCACTTCGCAATTCAGCGTTTTTATTTTTATTTTTATTTCATTTCATTTCATTTCATTTCATTTTTTTTTTGTTCTTTGATAACAGTGTATGTGTGTGTGTGTGTATGTTGTGTTTGTATATATGAAATAATCGAGTCAATATTTTGTCGTCGTCTTTTAGAAAACTAGACAATAATTTACATTAAAATACATAAATAATTCTAGATTTCTCACAAAAAATTTTTTTTTTGGTTGAATTTTGTGAAAAATATACTAAAGTGATTCTGGTCCAGTAATGGAAACTAAAATGTAATAAATCTCACCCACATTTAATTTTCACAAAAAAAAAAAGAAAAAAATAAAATAAAAGAGAAAAAGAAAAAGAAAAAGAAAAACAATACAACAACAAAATGATACATAATAAGTTGTCGTATTACGTATCTGTATAGTCCTGTATAGTCTCTACAATACATTCACATTTAATGTTATCAACTTATATATTTTTTAAAAGAAAGAAAAGAAAGAAAAAATGAAACAAAAATAAAATGGGAAAAAAAAGAAAAAAAAAATTGAGTGGTGTAAACCGGAAAAGGGGAAAAGGGGAAAAGGGAATAAAAATAAAAATTATAAATTTGAGAAAAAAAAAGAAAAAAAGAAAATCGTTGAGACTTTATACAATGATGTCACATTTATAAGCTTAATATATGAGTTTCTTTTCCGACCCAAATACATCAGCATCAGCTATCTTTATAAATGTGATCTAAAAACAAACATTTCGACTTTAAATATTATAAATGTTCAATTTTTAAAAGAATAAAAAAAAAAATATATATTTAGAAAAAAAAATAAACGAAATGAATAAAAAAAAAAAAAAAGAAAAGAAAGAAAATTCGTATATTTTCCTTATTTAAATAAATTTACATACACACACACATACCCACACACACACACATTATTTTTACATTCTTATACACATCCATAAATTATTGGTGAATTTCAGAATTTTCTTTTGATTTTATAATTATTTTTTTGTGATCCCAAGTCCCAAAAAAAAAAAAAATTCAAAAATTGTTTCATAAATATTTAACATCGAAAAATTTCTGGAATTTCTTGACAAGAATAACACAGGATTTGAAGTAATTATGAATTTTATCTTTTGTCTCTTGGAGCATCTCAGTAAACACAAATAAATTCTAATTAGATAATTCCTCTAATTAATTAATTAATTCATTAAAAGCCTAACAATAATCGAAGCCAGACATATTGCTGGATGGGCTAAATATTGAATATTGAAAGATTTCAGATATCCGTCGATTAACAAAAGGTAATGATTTTGGGACTAATTTAAAGAACTTACCGATGAACACGATCACTTTTTGCCAAATCAAGAAATAAAAATAAAGATCGGTGAATATAAAACAAAAAAACGAAATAATTCCTGGAAACCAATTTTATTTCTATAAACTTTCTAACATTCAGCAAGTGGTCGGATGACTGATACCAATTTTCTATTATCATTCCAATAAGATACAAAAATGATTACAAAGTAGACAAGAATATTGTCTCAATAATAATTCTTATTTATTTATTCACTTTAATAAGTGGGTCACTTATTAGTTTCTTGATAGAAAAACAGAAACAAAAAAGTAAAAATTAATATCATTCTGTCTCTTTCTATTTATCTGAAAACAAAAAAATAAAAATATATTTTATACTTTTTGCTCTCAATAAAGTTAATTGCTTTTATTCCCGATGGCAAAATGGCAACAAAAAAAAAGAGAAAAATGAGAAAAATGGAAACTCGAACCAAACAGAAAGAAAAAGAAAAAAATGTTGTTTTAAGATTTTTCAAAAAGATTTCTATTGATAGAATATTTTCTTCTGTTTTCCTTTTTTCTGCTTTTCGTTATTTTATTAGGTATTGCTATATTATGTGACACAAAGCTATAAAATTTTATGATTTTCAACAAAATATTACATAAAATAAAGAAAAGAAAAGAAAAGTTGTATAATATTTTGTTTCTATTTTCAGCCTTCTATACAATTTTCCCATTTTTATTTTTACTAGATTTATATAGGTGTGTATGTATGTATGTATGTATGTATGTAATGTAGGTATATATGCAATGTATGTATATATGTATGTAGACATGATATTCATGTCAAGACAATACATAACATTTCATATATAGAAAATATATAATAAAAATTGTCTAACCAGGACCAATCAAACTTGATCAAAAACAATCAAATAGTTTCTTTCTTTTCTTTTCATCATAAGAATTTTGTTGGTTCTTTATTTTTGTTGAAAAATACAAAAAAAAAAAAAACGCACAAATCATTTTTGATCAAAAATTTGGAATCCATTCGTTGGCGTCCTATTTGACAGATGATCTGAACCAATATTTCAAATTTTTCTACATGAGAGCGGCTAACTTTCATGAAGCTCATTGTTATTGTAATAAGTTCAAGAATACAGAATTTAATTTCTAAGAATTGCCAAGAATGCATTGACGAAATACAAAATTTTATTGAAAAAAAAAGGACACCATTGAATCATGTAACGGTTTTGACTTACCCAACTATTTGCCATTCATTTATTGTACCAATTTGTTTCAATTTTCAATTAATAATTTTTTAATAGAAATTTATGGAAAGTTTAATATGGAGAAAAGTAAAAATATGAATAGTGAAATGAATTTCCATTATGCGTGTAGGTACAACAATTCAAAATAATAATAGAAAAAAAAATCATGAATGCAACTTTTTTTACTTTTTTTACCTTTATAAATAAATTTAATATTGTTTTCTATGAAAAAAAACCCCCCGTCTATATTTGTACCAATTATTTTTTATTCTTTTTTTTGTTTGAAAGGAAAAAAGGAAATAATTTAAAAATATTCTGATATTAAAAATATTGGGGGTGTGGAGGGGACAGGAAAAAAAAATTATATTTATAGAATAATTTTGAAATTATTATGAAATTTTATTTATTCTAATACAGAACAGAAAAATTTGTTCGTAATTGAATTTAATGAGTTCTGGAACTGGAATAAAAAAAAAAAATCCATAAGTTTATTTTGAAAATAAATAAAAAAAAAAGGAAATGAAAATTTATTCTTGGAATAGAAAAATAGGAAAGAAGAAGAAGAAGAAAATAGTAAACATTAAATTATATCATTACAGTTGATGTGATTAGGATATACTCGTATGTGTGTGTGTGCGTGTGTGTGTGTGTGTGCGTGTGTGTGTATATTTATAGATATAAAAATTCAATTTTATTCTATATTTTAAAATCAATTTTTATTTCACTTAATATTTTTAGATTTATACGGAAGATTGGAAGATTGAACGACTAAATTATTCTGTTTTTAAATGACAAAAAAAAAATTATTCTGTATTCTGAATTTCGATGTAAAAATTGTTTAATTTAGAAATTCAATTAAATTAATTAATTAATGATGAGCTAATGCTGAAATAGTAAACTAAGCGATTTAACATTTAATAAAATTATTGAGTAACGAAAGCCTGGATCAAATGCAAACGAATTGTTGCTGTTATTCTTATTAAATTGTCTTGAACTTTAACAAAAAAGAGCAAAAATTTTAATTTTGATTCTTCAAATTTAAAATATTTGAATTGCGATTAACGGAAAAGGAATTGTCAAGTTCATATAATTAGAAATAAATTTCTCCCATCATTCTTGTAAAAGTTTAGAGAGAGAAAAAAAAACATTGTTCCAATTCTTTCAATTTATTCTTTATAGCTAATAAATTTCTCTATAAATAATTAAATTTATTTAAATTACATTAAATACAACTAAAAAAACAATAAGAAAGAAAAACTAATAAAATTAAATGAAAAGTTTTATTGTGTATCAAAGTATAAAAGGTTATTTAACAATAATGACTAACAATTTTATTTATACTTAATAATATATACCTACAACTTTCTTCATCATTATAAGAAAAACTAAATGCCTATATAAGAAAAGTTCTAAACAAAATTTCTGTAATTTCTTCATTAATAGTTTCATCGATAGCCACACGGTAATTATATTAGATCATCCATCGTTTTATATGAAATTCTATATAGAAAATTAATATTAGAATTTCGTCCACTATACGTTCATTATATTAAAATTAATCGATTTATTATCTTGATTCAAAATAAATATTAACCACACCTAAGACACCTAACATAATTAAGTCATAAAAATCGTAATACTAAAAAAAACAACACGCCGTTAAAAAGGAAATTTAAATTTGTTTTTTTTTTTTTGTTTTGGTTAAACAGAAAATTATTCGTTATAGGAAACATTATAGAGCAACAACCCTCTTTATAAACAGAATATGTACAAATATTTATATAAAATGTATACAAAAAAAAAATTGTATGTTTGTACTGTGATCAACCAATATCATAAAGACGAATGAATTTTTTTTTTTTTGTTAATAATTATACAATTCTGTTTGATTATTTATAAATCTTAAATTCAATGATTGAATTGATTTTATTTAATAGAAAATTAAAATAAAATTTTTGTATAATGGACAATTGAAGACATAAATCAATATAACCAAAATTCAAATAATGTTTGTAATATTTTTTAAGAAAATCAATAGAATTATGTGTGTGTGTGTATGTTTAATGACTAATGTAAATGTAATTAATAATTATGCCAAGGTTTTTCGTATTTTATTATTTAATAATATAAAAATTTAATTGACCAATAGACAGAGAGACACAGAATCCATATACTAAATGAATAAGTGAAATGTAAGGCGAGTTTATTTGTATTTTCTTTAAAGTAGAATATATTTACATTTAGAATTCAAAAATGTGGTAAAGACAACAAATCAAAAAAATAAATACAAAATACGTTTTTCGATCAAATAACGAAGAAAAAAAGAAAAAGAATTTCCAGAAAAAGAAAAATTTGATTTTTCTATTTAAATAAAACGTTTATTCAGTTTACATTTAACTTTTTCGAATAAATTTAATTAAAACAAAGTCACCATTAATGTTAAGTTCTAAGTAGTATCGAAACTCTAAATATCTAAAGGTCTAATTTTAAAAAAAAAAATCTAATTTATGTACAGAGATTTTTATTAAAAAATTCGTTAAGTAAGAAGACAGGAATACACGGGTGATGGTAACACATACCACAAACATATGATTCATTGTGTGTAAAAGTAACAGAATTCTGAAGTTATATATAATTGTAAGTATCAGAAAATGTTAAGCTTGAGAGGAATAAACTGAATAGTTTAAATCGATTTTTCATCTTTTAAAAAATTTAAATAAACCAACAAAGAAAAAAAAATACCCTTAACAAAATATTGTCTTCTTTTTTTTTTATCAAATAGAACTTGGAACCCTTTTTTCTCTTGGGTTTTGTAAATGTAAAATATTTTTAGTTTTCCTTTACAAAAAAAAAAGTTTGTTTAAAATCCATCAAAAAGGGTTTCACTTTTTAATGTATCTGGCGTGGCTTCAATAATTTCCTAATAAATAGTGAAATGAATGAAAATCTTATGGGAACAAATTTTAGTTTTTTTTTTTGTTATCTTGAACCAATTTTTCTTTTGTTTAAACAAAACATTTTTATTCTGACTGTTTGTTTTGTTGTTGTCTTATCAAAAAAAAAAATAAATGAAAATGTTCCAAAGAAAAGAAAAGATTAAAACAAACAATATTTGTCATTTATCATTATACAAAAGTGCAATGAGAATTTTGTTTGTTTTATGTTAACTGTTACATAAACATAATTAATTAATTATCATATAAATGAACATTAGAAAAAATTGTATTCTTCTCTGACATTTTCTCTTAATTAAAATAAATTTGTTTTATAATAAAATATTATACTGCTGTGTGTGTATGTATGTGTATGTGTGTGTGTGTGTGCGTGTATTAATTTTCTTTCTATTATTTTTTCTCCATTAAAAACTTTTTTTTTTCTTTCTTTATAATTTATAATATTATATCTTATTTTATTTGATGATGTAACAAAGCTGAAATAATCCACACACACACACACATACACTCATAATAAAAACAACAACACACAGCAAAAGAAGAAGGAAAAAAAATGTAGTTTTTAGAATGAGTTTCAGTATCACTCAAAAGAAGAAAAAAAAAAAAAAAAGGAAAACTTTATTCGAAGAACATGACACATTAAATTACTGAAACATCTCCTTAACAAGTTTCACATAGGAAAAGCAGAGCGAACACAAAAAAAAAATTTATATAAGAAACTAATAAAAGTAGAAGAAGAGAAAAAAATAGAAAGAAAGAAAAACGAACGAACGAATGTAGAAAGAAACTTTTTTTTGCTCATCCAGGATGTGTTTCAGTCTTATAACTGTGAAGACAAAAAAAAAAAAATACAAAACAAAACTTTTTTAAACTGTTTATACCTACAATAATTTAGTTGTAGGTAATACATCATCTTGTATTATATTTTTCTACTTTTTAAAGAAATCAATACAATTTTATGTGATAATATCAATAGTTTTTGTAACATACAAGTTTTGAAAAATATCAAGTTCTGTATTTTAGAAACTAATTCTATTGCACGTTTCAGCAGTCTATTGTTTGACTTACTACATTTGTCTCTAAAATAAAATCACGATTTTAAGTTTTGCAGAAAGCAACATAACATCCTATTACATATTATTTGTTTTGCGGAATTTCAGAGAAAGTCAATGATTTTATATTTAACGTAATTAATTATTTGTGCTAATAAACAATAAACAATGACAAATTTCACACTATTCAAGTGCACTGAAGTCAAAGATCAATTACATAATGAATTGTTTTCCATTAAATGATTCATGTAGAAAAGATATTACAATCGTTACAAAACAATGTGAACTTAGTCACTACCATAAAATATCTGAAAATTCGTGGATCAATTCAAGTAATTTCGACATCAATCAATCAACAGATTAAATCAAAAAATAAAACAAAGTTCAAAGTTCTGTTATAGTTTGTTACTCCGCAAATGCTAAGAATAAACAGCATCCATAATAATTATGAATTTATTTTTAGTACAATAAATTCAT
This sequence comes from Pedicia rivosa, assembly GCA_963082725.1. Lineage (NCBI taxonomy): Eukaryota > Metazoa > Arthropoda > Insecta > Diptera > Pediciidae > Pedicia > Pedicia rivosa. The sequence goes on from OY720152.1 coordinate 6,170,966, forward strand.
GATAGAAACTCGATGGCATCAACCCTTACACACTCACATATTAGTGCATTTGACTACAATTTTACTAAACAACAAAATATTTTCATTTTCAAAAGAAGAATCATTTATTTTAATTTAAATTTTAAAAGTATTTTCTATAGAATTAATAATTTATATTAAATTTAAACTTGAATATTAAAAATCTAGCGATACGCAGATACAACAATTTTTCCGTCTTAAGAAAGAACTGAAAAAAAAAAACAAAAACAAAAGAAATTACGTTTCTTTCCATTTTCATCAGAAATAAAATAAAATTGTTATTAATTGTTATTTTCATTTTAAAAGAAAAAAAAAAAAGTATGTTGGTTAGGTTGGAAATACCTGAAATTTTTAATAGGAATTTTCCTTCCTTTTACTTTTTTTTTTTTTTTTTGAATCAAAATTTTGTATCTTACTTTTATTAGACTTGAGTAAGGACAAAAGTGGAATATTTTTATATTCTATCTCTTACATGTTATTTTTTTAATTGTGACACGTATTTTAGTATTTTATGGAATACTAAAAAAAAAAAAACGTATCGGATGAAGTACGGTTAGAAGCTGTATCCATCTCCAAAACCCTTCTCCAATTCCATCTTCAATACCCCATCTCCAAATAAAAAATATCTGTTGTACTTGATGTATACGATAAAATAATGTCAGCATGTAATTGAATTGTTTCATAAAATAAAATGTCCGCTGAGTACTAAAATGTACTTGAACTGTGTACCACAATCAATTAAGGAGCATTTAGATCGATTGGATTGGATTTAGTAGGAAATATAATACTTTGGGCTTTCAATATTATATTATCGAATTTTTACTTTAGTTAATGTAAATATAAAGTTAATTTAATTAATTTATTGTATAAAGGTTTTAATTTTGAATTAAATGAATATTATTGAATTAGTTAAAAGAAAATGTTTTTATGAAAATGTTTTATGAAAGTGACGTAGTATTCAAAAGCACTTCACGGTAAGCAGCAGATTACTTGTACATATATTGAAATATTATTATTGGAATGTACGATGTGCATTTTGTTCACTCTATTGTTCACTACTCTGTGTAGTGCAGTAATCTATGTGCCATACATAAATTATAAAAAATAGAGGAGAATGACTTAATATTTTTCTTATAAATATTAAACAATTCCAAAGATTTTTTTTTGTAATTAACAGATTTTTGTCCTTTTATTTGTTGTTCATAAAATTTTTATATAGTTTGTTAATTGCACATTGCATAATCAAGTTATAAAGTTATGTAATTTTAATTTTATTTAGTTTCCATAGGACAAAAAAACGAAGTTATAATTAATCTTTCTAAACTCACTTTCAAAACCACTTTCAGGCATTTCTAATGGTATTTATGTAAAATAAATCGAATTAATTTTCTAATGTAAATCTTTTTGAATTTTAACATCAAGACATTTGTTCTACATGTTTATAGCATAAATACGGTATACCTATATTTATGTACAACATAAATTATAAAACATATAAATACGATAATAATGTTAAAGAATCTTTATCTTTAAATAACTGGGTTAGGTAGTGTATGAACATTTTCTAAATAATCTATAAAATTTATTTCTATAAAATTCTGACGATAACAAAACAATAAAAATAAAAATAAGAAAAAAAAAAACAAAAGACGACTAGAAAATATCTTTCATAATGCTACTCAATGAATGTTATATTGTTGTAGATAAACAACATTTCCCTCTATAAATTTTATCGAGCAAATCAATTTAACATTGTGTGTCCTTCGGTTTACATTTCTTAGATATCCAATATAACCATAATGTATATATGTGTTCAGTTATATATAGGACATAAGTAAGAAAAGTATTATTGATACATGGCCCAGTTTATACGAACCATTAAGTTTTGTGAACGATTTATTTCGTTAAAAACAAAACAAAAAAAAAAAATAATAATAAATATTTTTATGTGACAAAAATAGATTTTTGTAATATTTGTTTTCTAGAAAAAATAAAAATGTTGATCAGTAATGTAAATAGATTACTCAATGTGACTAATTTGTAAATACTTTCTTTTTTTTTTTTCTTAAACTAAAATGATTGTGAATATTGATTACCTATCGACAGTGGGGTATTGTTGCTAGGGGAGTATTGTTAATAGGTAGTCAAATTAATTGACTAAAATGTTATTGCATCATAAAAATTAAAGAAAATTAAGAAAATTGATTGTGTGTAATGGAATACAATTGTGTTCCCCTTATTTTCTTTTTGTTTAGTAAATTCGAAATAATAAAAGTGTGGGGTAAAATTTTCTAATAAAAAGGAGAAATAATGAATACTTTGGTATCACATTAAAATCCATTGACAAGTTCTATGGTCCAATGATATTAGAGGATTTGTGAGTGAAAGACTAAAGAACGCTTACAGATTTATTCCAACAATGAGAATACAATAAATTCATTTAAAAATCAAATTAATAATTTCAATATGTAAGTATCCAATTGTACTTTGTATCTTTTAGATTTCCTTTCATTATACATTTAATTCAATAAATATTTAATATATTTACCCAAAAGACAAAAGACGAAAGACAAAAATGAAACAAACTATTTAGTTTTTTTTTTTTAAAAGAAAAAAAAAATAAACCCCTTTTACTTTTAAAATAAAATAAAATAAACTTTTTTTTTTTGCCGATGTGAAAAAAAGCACATGAAAAGATTTACACAAAAAAAAGAAACATACACACACACACACATAGACACATCTACATATAGGTAAGTATTGTATTTTATATATTATATGATGTGAGTATAGACCATATATATAATTCAAGACATAAAACAAACCTGTGCATGAAAGAAATCAGATAAAACATCTCGACCCTTTTTTCTTTTCTTTTCTTGCTTCTACTTCTTCTTCTTGGTATGTTAAATCAGAATAAAAAAAAAAAGAAGAAGAAGAAGAAGAAGAAGAAGAAGAAAAACGAAAATAAAATATCATTCGCTTATTTTTAACACTCTCTTCTATGAATTTTTAATCTTTATATTCGCAACTTTCTTCTTATTTTCCTCAAGGAAAGTAAGAAGGAACAAAAAAAAAGAAAAAATCCACAGAGAGAAATAAAATTGATTCGATTTTGGTTTTTGGTTTTTTTTATTATTTTTATATTGAATGGACTGAATCAAAGAAGGAAAGAAAGAAAATGAAACGAAGGAAGAAATAGAGAAAAAAATGTGTTTTTTTTAAATAGAGGATACGTTACGATGAGACCATCACTTTTATATATGAAATTCAATTGGTAGAGAATTTCTTCTTTTTTTTTTTTTTAAGTATGACAAAAACAGAATGATTTTTCAAACTGTCAACGAAACATGTTCTGTTTAAAGGGGTCAGACAGCCTCTTATTTCTCATCATCATCATCATCACATATATATATTTTTTTTGATGTGTTCTATGATGTATTTTTTTTTTGTTTAAATAAATAAAAAAAAGGAAAATATGAAAGGGTTAAATCACACCAGACACGTGTCAATGTTTTTATTGTGCATATAGTGTGCAATCATTGTAAAATAATATTAAATGAGATTCTATATAGACGGATTAGCTTTGATTTATTTTTGTTTTTTGTTTTTTTTATTTTTTAAATGTCAATGTTTTCACTCCCTATAAATTCAACCCTAAATATTTTTATCTCTTTTGATTTTAAAAGAATTAAAAAAAAAAAAGAAGAGAAATAAGAAAAAAATTTTGATATTAAAAAATTCCTGAGATCAATCATTTGTGGATTAGGGTTTTTTTTCTCTACTTCTTCTTTTTCTTCTTCTTCAAAACAGATTTAAATTTAATTAAAATGCAGTTAGACAAGCAGATGCTCAAACAAAACTCTTCCTTTTTTTATTTCTCTCGTATTTTTTTTTTTTGTTTTTGTTGTTGTTGTTGTCCAATCTAAAGATTTAAAGTTGAATTCCCAAACGTTTTATGTCTATACACACACACACACATACACACACACATACATATATACATACATACATATATACAGAAGAGGGGCGCACTTAAATAAATAATTGCATTGTACCTTCGGCAAGTATAAATGTTGTGCACGTGACGTTAACACCAATTTTGTTTGAAGGATACTCAAGTTTTGAAAATGAATTATCCTTTAATTTCAAAATAATAATTTTGATGAGGGAAAATATTTTCTCCTTTTTATTATTCATTTTTTTTTTTTTTTTATTATTTTTATTTTGTATATTTCTTGGGTTTACTTTGAGTGGGTCAGAGGGGGGGGGGGGGGGGGGTGGTAGATGGAGTGTAGATGCGGAATGAGAGTAGAGAAAATTTAAATTTTCAGAATGACACAAAGAAAAAGTAATGAGAAGACTGAAGTGATTGAACTTGAGTAAAAAAAGAAGAAGAAGAAGAAGAAGATAATAAGAAGTCTAAAAATTAAACCATAGCAAAATGATTTGAAGTTCTTTATGGAAATATAAAAGGGAGACTTATAAATCTCAGTAAGTACAACAAAAAGTCTTTTAAATTTTCTAATAAATACGGTATTTTATTTGCAATTGAAAGTCAAGTTTTTCTCAATACACACACAAACGCACATACACACACACACACAGCTAACACAAATAATGTAGGTTTTTCGTTAAAAATTCCTTCATCGATTAGACTTTAGTGCTTTATAGAAATTTTATTGTTTCTTGAAAATAATTTTCAATTTTGAAATAATTTGAATTCTAAGAAATAAATTTAAAAGTTAAAAAATTAATACTGTGATCAACTAAATGTTTGTTTATTAAGAATTGATTTTCAAGGAAACTTTAGAATATTTCTTTTGAAATTCATTTAAAATTTGTTTATATTTTCAAAAGTCGTTTTACATTTGGATCTTTATGATTCCTATTTGTCACCTTTAGATTTTTATGTTTGAATGTAAATTTTGAAAATGACAAACATCAGATGAGTTAACATAACATGCATGATTTTTGATTTAATTGTTGTGTCTTACATCAACTGGTAAGATCATGTAAGACTGCTAATGGAATCTACAACGATGATGTTTGAGAACCGAAGGAACCTATTGATAAGGTCAATAGGCCACTCTACCACAACGTACTTAACCCATATGAGAATATTGTGCCAAAGAAAACAAAAGGACTAAGTTTTCAACTGGATTTTAAGGAAGTGTACCCAGTTGAAATTAATTTAAAACAATTAAAGCAATCATTTGGAAATTATTTATTCAATCTTAAGAGATTTTTTTCTTTTATAAAAACAAAACAACAGAAATTAATTGCATTAATCTCGTCATTTATTCTTTTCATTCCCTCTTTCACTTTATCTTTGCTATTAAAATTTTTCTTTTGATTTATGATAATTTACTTTGGACAATAAAGATTTACTTTTTTAACTAAAAACGAAGCAGATTATCCAAATAATGTTTTTCATTCGTTAACAATTTATAATTCTATTAATGTGAATATAGATTTTTTTTTTAGTCCCCCCCCCCCCCCCCCCTTCCCTCTATCCACCATTAACATTAGAAAGTTTAAACTTTACCAGTCACTCATTATAATTGTAAAAGAAAATAAAATTTAAATATTAAAAAATCATTTTCTGTTGAAAAAATAAAAATGAAAATGAAAAGAATTTTTTTTTTTTTATTGCCACAGAAACCAATCAATAGAAATTTCATTTTATTTCTAAAATAATAAATTCAGTAAAGAAGAAGAAGAAGAAGAAGAAGAAGAAGAAGAAGAAGAAGAAGAAGAAAAAATATATTGATGAGTTTTATTATTGGACTGGAAAATAAAAAAAATAAAAGAGGAGAATAAATTGGTGGGGAGAAAAATGTCTCTTTGATCCTTTTTTTTTTTTTTTTTTTATAGAAAGATTTTTCTTTCCTTTTTTTCTCTTCTTTTTATTCTTTCTTCATTTTTCTTTCTTTTTTTTTAATTTAAAAAAAAATATTGTAATCTTATTCGTTTCACTCAATATTATTTCTCTCATAAACATTCAACTATTTTGTGTGTTTATGAAGAAAAGGATCCCATAAAAATTTGAGATGAATTTATTTAATGCATCAGCAAAAAAAAAAAAAATATATATATATAAATTTTACAGGATAATCAATTGACATAAAAAAAAATAAAATAAGGGTGGGAGGGGGGTGAGGAGGTAGGTTGTGGAGAACTATAAAAATATGTATTAAAAGTAATAACATTTTTTCTCTATTCTTCGCACTTGTTTTATGTTTTAATAAATTTTTAGTTGAATTTTCGTATATAGAGAATGAAAATCGTTTGTGTATAAATATTTCTAAAAACGCCACACAGTTTTCCCTATTTATTAAGAAGTTTATCTAAAGAGAAAGAGAGAGAGAGAGAAAGAGAGAAGTAAAAAAAAACCGATCAGATTGTATGAAATAAAAATAATTTTAAATCGTGTTTATCCAACAGAAATAAAAATTTATATTTGAATTTATCGTTGAATATCCTGAATTTGCTAAATGATTCATTCTAACCCTCACTTTTGTATATTTGTCGAGAGAGAGAGAGAGAGAGAGAGAAGAGAAAAATGAATATAAAAAAAAAAAATCGCTTTTCTTTTTTCTTTTATTCGATTTTTCTGTTTAAGTTGGAAAAAGCTTATTTGCCTTTCATTTTCTTGTAACATTTTTTCTTCTATTTCTTTTCTCTCGTTTTTTTTTCTTTCTGTTTTCCTTTTTCTTTTTCTTTTTTTTTATTTTTAGCAAGGAAACCATATAATATTAACATTTCAACATTTTAACAATTTTGTTTATGTACAGAAAGCAAAAAAAAAAAAAAGAAGTAAGTAGGAAGAAAATATACAACGACGATATAGAATTTTATGTTTTACTTCATTTTTTTTTATCCTCTTCTTCTTCTTCCTTCTTCCTTCTTCTTATTCTATCACAGAAATGAAACTTATAAATATAAGGTATCTCTATGTAACTATGTAACAGTAGTAAGATAACCTACGATATTTACGTTTGTTATTATGTACATGTGTATGTGTGTGTGTGTGTGTAAATATTATGTAATATTTCTATATGTTCATAATCTATAAATATGGATATACATTTCAAATACATATTACTTAATTTGTGTTTTCATGAGGGTTAGGGAGGGATGGGGCGGCATAGTATATGGAATATTATGTGGAATTGATTTCTGGTGATTCGTTTAAAAATTCGAAATAATAAAAATATAAATTTTCTTCTTTTTTTTTATTTTTTTATGAAAATATATTCCCTCATCTTCTCCTTCTCCTTCTTCTTCTTCTTCATTTTTTACTTCTTCTTCTTCTTCCTCTTATTTTTGAAGATTGGATTGTCTCGTGTGAAATTTTAAATCCAATTCAATCTAATACGTGATTTAATCCAAACATGAAAATTCCCTTTTTTTTTTTTAGTAGTTGTAGGTATTATGTGTGTACAAAGTTTTCAATTATTTTTGTTCCTTTTCCCATAATAATGTCCAAAAAAAAAATTATTTGACCAAAAAAATTAGATTTTTATTTAATTTTCTCTTTAATTGGAATTCACGATTTTGTACAGTTCCAGCAAGTACCTTATCCGGATCAGTAATCAGTCGGATTCATATTGGAACATCCCAAAAATCTGTACCCATCAAAAATAACGTATTGAGGTTCGGACCAAACAAACGCAAATTTTAATCCGGGTTGCATCTCTCAATTTTACTAATTTACACAAAAAATGTAATAAATATTTTTTATTGCACTGACGGTGCAAATAATTTTTCATCAAAAAATAAAACTGAACGTTTACGTGAAGTCAGTAAAAAATCAACTACCAGCAAGTAAAATCTTCTCACATTTTATTTCGAATTTATTTCTATAGAATTTAACAAATAATAAGGTCAATTTCTGAAATTTATCCACTCGTATAGAATAATTCAAAGAAACCAAATATTGAAGTGAGTCAAAACATTTTGTTGATGAGTCAGAAAAATTTCCTAAAAAAAAATTTATTTCGAATCTTTTCAAAATGAAAAATATTCATCAATGTCCAAAGAAAAAAAAAATAATTGAAGTTTATTCGTTTGGCTCTTCCTGTAATAAAATTTATTTTATTTTGAGTTTTATTTAAGATTATTTTAAGGTCAACAATTGGTTACACAGAATTCAGTTTGTTTAACGAAAATTTTTGCCTCCAATATTTGTTGCAATACAAAATTACAAATGACAACTTTTTGTCCTTGTCCTTGATTTTGTTTTATTGTTTCTTTACTTTTAAATTCACTTTAATTAATTATCTAAAAATTATTATTAAACTTCAACTAGAAACACAATTTATTAAGAATTATAAAGTAAAATCAAATATTTTTATTGTGTGACTATGACCATCGAATTTGCAGCGTAAGTAGGAAAAGTGAAAAAAACAAAACAGATAATAAACCACCCTTGAGCATAACATTCCGTATATATAAATATTTCTGCTTATATACTTTTTATTAAATTACAAAAAGTTTTTATAGGAAAAAGAAAAAAAAATTGATGGGCATCATACAAAAAAAAATTGTTCAATCTTTATTTTTCTTCTTCTTCTTTCTTTTTTTTTTCTTTCTAAAAATAAAAGAACAAAGGTATGCTAATGAAGTGTATTAGATTAGACGGAATCTAAAGAATATTATTTAATTTTTTTTTTTTTTATTTGAGAATATTTTCGTCTTCTTTTACTTACCAAAGAAACAAAGAAAGAAACAAACAAACATACAAACAAACAAAGAAACAAATAAAAAGTAAAGAAAAAGTACAAAAAAAAAATAAAGTATGTACCTCAAGGACAATTCATTGAAATAAATTGTTAACAACATTATGGGAACAAATCAAAGTAAAAATTTTATATTCTCTGTTCTCTGTTCTCTGTTCTCTGTTCTCTGTTCTCTGTTCTCTGTTCTATGTTCTCTGTTCTCTGTTCTCTGTTCTCTGTTCTCTGTTCTCTGTTCTTTGTTCTCTGTTCTCTGTTCTCTGTTCTCTGTTCTCTGTTCTCTGTTCTCTGTTCTCTGTTCTCTGTTCTCTGTTCTCTGTTCTCTGTTCTCTGTTCTCTGTTCTCTGTTCTCTGTTCTCTGTTCTCTGTTCTCTGTTCTCTGTTCTCTGTTCTCTGTTCTCTGTTCTCTGTTCTCTGTTCTCTGTTCTCTGTTCTCTGTTCTCTGTTCTCTGTTCTCTGTTCTCTGTTCTCTGTTCTCTGTTCTCTGTTCTCTGTTCTCTGTTCTCTGTTCTCTGTTCTCTGTTCTCTGTTCTCTGTTCTCTGTTCTCTGTTCTCTGTTCTCTGTTCTCTGTTCTCTGTTCTCTGTTCTCTGTTCTCTGTTCTCTGTTCTCTGTTCTCTGTTCTCTGTTCTCTGTTCTCTGTTCTCTGTTCTCTGTTCTCTGTTCTCTGTTCTCTGTTCTCTGTTCTCTGTTCTCTGTTCTCTGTTCTCTGTTCTCTGTTCTCTGTTCTCTGTTCTCTGTTCTCTGTTCTCTGTTCTCTGTTCTCTGTTCTCTGTTCTCTGTTCTCTGTTCTCTGTTCTCTGTTCTCTGTTCTCTGTTCTCTGTTCTCTGTTCTCTGTTCTCTGTTCTCTGTTCTCTGTTCTCTGTTCTCTGTTCTCTGTTCTCTGTTCTCTGTTCTCTGTTCTCTGTTCTCTGTTCTCTGTTCTCTGTTCTCTGTTCTCTGTTCTCTGTTCTCTGTTCTCTGTTCTCTGTTCTCTGTTCTCTGTTCTCTGTTCTCTGTTCTCTGTTCTCTGTTCTCTGTTCTCTGTTCTCTGTTCTCTGTTCTCTGTTCTCTGTTCTCTGTTCTCTGTTCTCTGTTCTCTGTTCTCTGTTCTCTGTTCTCTGTTCTCTGTTCTCTGTTCTCTGTTCTCTGTTCTCTGTTCTCTGTTCTCTGTTCTCTGTTCTCTGTTCTCTGTTCTCTGTTCTCTGTTCTCTGTTCTCTGTTCTCTGTTCTCTGTTCTCTGTTCTCTGTTCTCTGTTCTCTGTTCTCTGTTCTCTGTTCTCTGTTCTCTGTTCTCTGTTCTCTGTTCTCTGTTCTCTGTTAATGTTAAGATAAAATTTTAAAAGTTTTATTCTTCATTTTTCTTTGAATAGAAAAGAAAAAACGAAAAAAGAAAAAAAGAAAATAGGAAAGAATTTCTATAATTGGTTAAAAAAAAGATTATCAGAGAGAAAAAAAAACAAACAACAAAAAGAAGAAGAAGAAGAAGAAGAAGATGAATGAGTCAATTTGTTAAATTTATTTAGACAATTTGTTTGTTCTTTAAAATCTCATACGACAACAAATAGCTTTTAATAATTTCCTATAATATAATCCTGAATACGAAAGGAAAGAACAACCCTTAAAATCAACAACAAGAAAAAAAAAATACAAATCTAAAAAGAACAACAACAAGAATAAGAACAAGAACAACAACAACAACGACACTAAACACAAAATGCATTTATAAAATAAACAGGAGAGAAAAAAAAACTAAATCAATTCTTTAAATTAATTCCATTTAGTGATCCATTTATTTTTTAACTTTTATTATCCAAGAAAAAAGAAAAAAAAAAATTTCACTTTAACATTTTTATTGTTGTTATTGTTGTTTTTTCGTAAATATTATTTTTTAAGAACAAGAAACGCAAAGTAACAAAAAAAAAAAAGCGAGAGAAAAAAATTATTTACACTTGTGTAGAGAAAGAAAGAAAGAAAGAAAAAAGCCAAAAGACGAGAGAGAAAATAAGAGAGAAAGAGAGAGAGAGAAAAATGTAATAATAATAATAATATTAAGTTCTTCTTCGTCATCATAATGAAATCGAAGGATCCTTTTTTTCTTCTTCTTCTTTTTTTTTTTTTTTTTTTTTACTCTCAATCAAAATATTTCTTTACTCCAGATTTTCCCTTTTAATGTGTCTATAATACTATTTTGACTTGAATTTACATAATAAATTTTTAAAAGCTTTTAAAAGCTTTGAATTACATTTAACAAAAAAAAAAAAAAAATGCCGTATAGACAAACACCAAAAATATACCAAAAAATATAAAAATAAATAAATAAATAAAGAAAAAAAGAGAAAAAAGAGAGAAGAGAGAAGAAGAGAAAAGAAGCTTACACAGCTTATGTGGCAAAAAAAATAAAAAAATACACAAATACATACATATGTAATGTATGTAACGGCATACATAACCCACATATAGGAAGAAGAAAGAAACCATATAAAATTGGATTTTGCTGAAGTGCTTTAATTTGACTCAACTGAACAGAGATTCAACTAGAATTCACACGGGATAGTATTTTGCGTCAATGGCCTTACGTTTTAATAACACAAAAAAAGAAAAAGAAAGATTCTACACAAAATAACGTAATATATAATATACTACAATCTACAATCATATATATAATGATGTACATTATATACAATATTATATAATGGAATACTGTATATGTATATCTGCCTATGTATAACTGTATATGTATGTATGTATTTATATATATACATTTATGTATATTTATATAACGTTGTGGGTTTAATCAAGTTCGATCAGTGTAGCATGAATACAAAATGAGGATACTTTTCAATACGGATATGTACATCAATTTCAATTAGTTTCGGATGTTGTTACTTTTGTATATTTTCTACGTATATATACATACATACATACTTACATACATACATACATACATACATACATACATACATACATACATACATACATATAATGATATCATTTCCGAGTAAAGTGGCCATAACAAATTAACTTTTTACATTTTACACAGATTTTATTTTTTATTTGTATGTGTGTGTGTGTGTATAGATAATTTTTATCCTCTATTATATACACACACTCACACTTACTTACATACACACATACATACATATGAATTATATTATGCAATGTTTACCCATATATAAAAGAAGAAGAAGAAAAAATAACAAAATAGAGAGAAAGAGAGAGAGAGAGAGAGAGAAAATTGTTTTTTAAATAATAAACAAAACAAACAAAAAATTCGTTACATAAACAAAAGAGAAATTATAATGAAATTTTTGTGAAAACTTAATTAAGACAATATTTTGTTGTTGTTCTTATTTTTTAAATTTCATTTTCATTAAAGCTTTTAAAGATTATTTATGTTGAAACAAATCGTTATAATTTTTTATAGAAAAATCATTAACCCATTTGCACACACACCCACACATACCACGCTTAGTTTAGTTTAAATCTTTAACTTTAACTTTTGTATTATTTAAAAGATTTGTATCTTCATTTATTTTAAAATCAAATTCCCTTAAAATTTCATCGTTAAGTCATTTGAGAATATTAATTTTCTTTAATATTTGTATCAAATTTCCATTGAATTGTTGAAAAGTTTACTGTTTAATAGGAACGTAAAGAAACCACTCATAACCAATAATTGTGCGGTTGTACATTTATTGTATTGCGTTGAATCACGTTAGATGCTAGACGTTAGACGTCACTGAACTTAAAAAAAAAATAATAATAATAAACAAAAAAAAAAAAACAAATCGCTATAAAAAAATATTTCACTTAATTGAACACATAACACAATAATATTATTGAATTTCTAAGTATTCTAATTGAACTGAACATTTAATGTAAACACAAAGTACAAAATTAAAAAAGAAAAAAAAAACTGTAACGTAATTTTTTATTTTTTAATATTAAAAAATACAAAAAAAATACAAAAAAAATTCCAATTAATATAATCCAAAATAAATTCCATGAATGGAATGAAAGAAAATAAACAGACCGTCATAATATCCCCTAAATTATTTTTTTAAATTTATAAAGAAAGAAAGAAAGAAAGAAAAAATGGTTAAAGAATAAAAGGAAAAGGAATTCATTGAAAGGAACGTAACGCATTCATAAACTTAGTAATTTTTATTTTTTATTTTTTTGTGCAATACGAATTATTTTTTTTTTCTTGGTACAATTTCCCCCTTGTTGTTACCAATTTTTTTTCTTTCTTATTTCTTTATTCATTATTAGATTTTTTTTTTATTAAAAATCAAAAAACAAAATCAAAAGTAAAATCGATTAAAAATTGTAGAGACGCAAAAAAAAAAAACCCAAGACCCAAACTTTATTCATCGTGTAGAAAAATATGTTTCGTTAATAAATATTTTTGTCTCAAATGTTTTTTTTTTTAAGAAAATTTCTTTTGGTCAATCGGTGAATAGAGGAGGCACTTAATGGTCGCTCAATTAAAGTACAGACAATAAATATTGACTAAATTTATTTTTTTCGGAATTTTCCATAACTGCTTCAAAATATCCCCATTACACCATAAAAATATATTTCGCGTTTACTTATAACTGACCGCGTGTGTCAAATCAATTTACACCAAATAAAATGTTAAATAAATAAATTAAAATCCAGAGATTTAAATTAAGGGTGTTCCAGGTAGTCTGGTTGCCTGGTGTGAAAAAGTGAACGTTAAATAAAACAATTCTTGATGCAAGTCAAGTACAAACCGTGAAGAGATTTAAATTATTAGATTGAAAACTTTGTAAATATTTTCCACACAAAAATAATTAAAAATAAATTATTTTCACCGACCAAAGTGGCAGCATGTCATGACGTTTGGTGTGGAAGGTACTGGGTTGGAATCTCGACCGTTGGCGGAATGGAATGATTCATTCGGCTAATTATGTATTAAACACACATAAAAGTAACAGCTATGACCCTCTGGCCGGTGTGTAGGACAAGGTTTTAGCCGAACGATTCTTCTTAAGAAATCTGCATGTTTTCCTAAGCGCGTAATTAAATCATAAAAAATAAATATTTTTAAAAATATTTTGATGAATAATTTAAAAAAAAATTCAAATTAAAAAAAAATTATTAATTTGATTCGACAATTTGCAGCACCCTCCCACCCTAAGATTATTATTTTTAGAAAATTTTAGTGCATTGTAAATTATAGTTATCTTAGATATTCCTAACGTTTATTACTTTTATCACATACACACACATATATACACACACACACACACACACATACACACATCTATACACACAAACCGACTTATGGATGCATAAACATATTTATGTAGAAAAAACATTATTAATTGACTTGAATTTTCATATTTTACACATCTGGGACAATATAACACACAATCATACATACAATCAATGTACATAGTACATTATATATATGTGTGTATGTATGTATGTGTGTGTTGTGTAAGTGTGTGTGTAAGTGTAAAAATCTTTATATATAATTATATAATGTTTATATAAAAGATAAAGTGTAAACAAAGATATCCTTAACTCCAATATGATATAAGATAATATTTGAACAATAGACACTAGATTGTTATTTCAAAATGAGATTAATTAATTTGTATTCTCTTAAAACGAAACAAAACAAAACAAAAAAACCAAAAAAAAAAAAAGGAAGAAAAGGAAGAAACAGGATTCAAAAATATAATTCAATATTTTATTTATTTATTAAGGAGAAAAATTAATGATTGTGATTGTGAAAAGGGAATCATTTTTTGTTTTTGTCCTTTTTAAAATTTTTATTACAAAAAAAAAATAACCGATAGAATTTATTCATTTTTTACTTTTGATTCTGTCTTGTGTTTTTTTTTTTTCTACATTATTTAATTTTGTAATTGCCAAAAGTTACTCAAAAAAAAAAAAATAAAAGTTTATCCAAAGTTTTGTTGTTTTTGTGTTTGATGGGGAGGGGAAAAAGAAAATATCCGTCACATTTAAATTTTATAAGAAACTAATATCAAGTTTCATATTTTTATGTTTTTATACAGAAATTTTTATTCATTTGTTATTGTTGTTGTTGTTGTTGTTGCTATTATTTGTTACATGTTACAATTTTTTTCTGTTTCTTTGACGTTCCCACTGTACCCATAGTTTTCTATTTTTCTTTTAAAGTTCATGTTATATAAATTGTAATAAGTTTTATTGTTTATTCTTATATCATAAATGGGGGGGGGGGCGGGAAGGAGAGGGGTGGGTTATTACATTTTTCCACCATTACCAGATTTTGTATTATATAATCAGAATCAATAAAAGTTAAATTTATGTAATTCTCATGTGTGTGTGTGTGTAGAGGGGATTGGGGAGAGGAGGTTATTGATTAATTTAAATTTGAATTAAAAGAAAACATAGTAAAATATTATTGGAAATTAGTTTAATAAAAATATATTTGAAAAGGAAACAAATCAAAACAGTTTAAAAATGAAATGAAAATAAAATTTATTGATAATTTTCAGGTTAAATTTTTTTTTTTTGTAATTGGAATTCTTTGTAAATATTGTAAGTGGTTAAAATTTGATGTTTAAAAATTAAATAATTGTAAAGATTCTTGTAATGATTCGTTAGAAATATTTATTTTGTTTTTAAAACAAAACAAAAATCAAAAATTAGAAATAAAAAGCAACTAAATCGAAGTCATTACAACATACAACTTACACCCTTTTGGTAATATTGAAACCGATTAGGTGAAATTTTGTCTGTTGTTTAAATTTCTTTAATTAAAAAAAAAGTTCAAATAATGGAAAAAAATTTGTTAATATAAAATCGGTTAAGAACTTTCTGTTGTGACCAAAATATTTATATTCGACCAGATATCGAAAAGTCTTCATGTACAAATCTCGATTTATTAAACAAAATATTTCCCAGAATATTTTTAGATTTATATTTTCCATACCAAAAAGAAACGGAAAATATATTTCAGTCATGCTGTATATTTTTTTTCTTTTGTTTGATTTTCAACTGAGTCTTCAACCATTTACATGAAAAAAATAAATATATATTTAGATTTGGCGTTGGGTTATCTATCAGTGTCAATTATATGTCAAGAATTTTTTGATGCTAAGCAAAAAAATAAAAATATTAAATCAACAATAAATTATTTTCTTGTAAAATTATTTATTTAGTTCATTGAATTTAGTATTTTTTTAGAATATGTTCTCGTGTGATATCAATTGATTATTTCTCATGTGAAATCAAACATTATAGGAAAAAGGAGAAATTACATTACTGAATTACATTTATGCACAACAGAAATGGAAAATTGTTATTTTTTTTTTCATTTGATTATTTGATCGACAAACACGCAAAAGTTATGATTTTATTTGGTTCCATAAATTTGTCACGCAGAGAAAAGAAATACAAAACAAAAACTTTCATGAATAAGGGGGATGAAATTCAGTGTGTTTGAATTCCATAAGAATAATAGTTGATATCCGATTCTTAAATGACTCTATCAGAATTGATACAATAGACGTTAATTGACCAAACATCAAACCAAATCAATTTGTTCCCATAATTATAGATTTATTCTTTTGTATCAATTTGTTCAATTTATAAATTCAATCAATCATTTATGAAATCTAAAAAATATCATAATATTTGGTATAGATGACAGCAAAAAACATAAATATATTTTGATCTTTAGTCCTTATGATGCCATTCCATAAATATTTCTTTAAATGTTTCACAAATTTTGAACTCTAAATAAATAATGTAATAAAATCTAGGACATTAAATATTCTACATTATTTGTAGTTTTGTTTTTTTTTTTTTTTTTCTTACATTAAATCAAAAATAAATCAAAATTTACAATATTATCCAGTGTCAGTTTGTCAAGAATCTTTTTTATAAAACGGAAAAAAAGAAATTCATCTTAAATTTCATAAAGTTTGACTAAGTGCATTATTTATTAGAAAGTTTATAACAAATAAACAATATTTATACAAAATAATAAGATTAACAATATTGAAATATTGTTCATGTAGTTATTTTTTTTTCTCTCTTCTATAAAGTCAAAGTAGTGAACACACACAATGTACTCTGGAGACTTTTATATCCGTTTCTTTTCTTTTTTCTTTTTTTTCTTTTTTTTTTTTTTTGTCAATATAAAAAAAGGAGTCAATTTCTGATGTTATAAAATAAGCTGATACACAACAAGTTCTTGACCTTTTATATATACACTGAGTTATTACATAAGATGAAGAAAGAAGAAGAAGAAGAAGAAAGAGAAAGAGGAAAAAAAAAAAAAGAAAAAATAAATAAAAGCATCGAATATCCTTGCACATATTTCTAAATATAAATCGATCTCTAAGGACAATATTCTTCACCATATTTTTTTTTTCTCTCTCTTTGTCTTTTTGTTATTGTTATTGTTGTTTTTTTTTTTTTTGCTATTTGAAAACTCTTGTGAAATAATAGAAGATTAAGAACAATGGCATATTACACTTTAAAAGTTAAAGTTAAATTTCAATGGAAAGAAGAAAAAAAAAAAGACAATATATTTCAGATTGAACAAAAATAAGCAGAAAAAAAAAATATAGAACATTAAAGGGAGTACAAAGTAAAGTGGTTCAAAAATCTCTAATTGTGTCTGTTAGTCTGTTACTAACACGTCCGTGAATTTCTATATTCGTTGACATATGTAAATATTTTGTAATTTGAATTTTGAAAATTGAAAGAAAAAAAAAAAAATTAGGTCATCCAATAAATCACTAATTAATATTTACAAAAGATAAAATTATAAATTAATGTGAAGAGTGTGGCGTAGGTATAGCGTCCATCTTTTATAATTTCATAAAATTTATGAAGATCTTAGGAAATTTACGATTATTAATTATTCGTTTTTCTTTTTACTGATTTTTTTTTGTTTTTTTTACTGAGAATTAATTGTTACAAAGTTTGTGAGTTAAGATTATCAAGTTTGTTTTCTTATTCCAAATATACCAATCAGATGCTGATGAATTATTAAATAAATGTTTTAGTCTGTCGATTTTTTTTTGATATTGAGTTGTGTGTGTGTGTGCGTGTGTATTGTGTGTATATCTTTATATAATCGATTGTTTTCTTGCCAAATTTTTCTTGTATATTTACTCTATACTTATGTGTGTCGGTGCCTAAAAGAAAGATACTAGACAATGAAATTTTAAGAAATAACTCCTTTTTTGACGTCTAAGACGACGTCAACATTATTTTTCTCCTTTGAAATATAATAATCTAACTTGAAAACTTCAATAGAAATTTTATAGCAGAAAAAAAAAAAAAAAAAACAAAATGATGAGAGAGAAAATTAAAAACTAAACTCATCATATATGTTCCAATAACATACTTAAAGTGGAATATAAATTTTCATCAATTGAAAATCAAAATAATTTAAACTTTTTTCACTTTTGTTTTTTTTTTATTCAAGTTAACAATCAATAATTATTCATAAATAATATTTTACAACAATAAACAATTAAACAAAAATGTTATTTCCCAATTATAATTCTAGAAAAAATTATAACATCGAAATTTCTACGGAAATTTAAAAAAAAAAAAATCTAATTGGAATTTGTTTCCAATTCTACCTGATTTTTTTTTTTTTATTATTTTTGATTTTGTTATTCCAGTTTCCGCAACAAACAAAAAACAAAAAAAAAGTGATTGTACAAAAACAAAAACGAAAAAAAAAATAATGGCATTTTATTTAACGAAAATATTAATTTTGAATTTATTAAAAAACAAAAAAAGAAAATATCCATAAATTAATATTGTTAAATTATTAAAATTTGTGTTTCGTTCACCAAAAAAATCAAAAAAAAAAAAAAAAACATTAAATAAAAAAAAATTGAATTTATTTAGGATTAAAAAATAAAACAAAACAAAAAAAAAACACATTCCCAAATGCATTAAAAAATAATTCAACATTTAATTATGTTAGCTGGTGCGGAATCCATAAGGACACATTTATAAAAATTATTAAAATATTAAAAAAAACATTTTTTTTTTTTTTTATTATGACAAATTCCTTTTTTTTAATTCCTTTTTTTTTTTTGTTTGTTTGCTGGTTTGTTGATAGCCACAAATTGGTCATCTCAATTGTTTTATTTTTAATCTTACAAAAATTCAAATTACAACCAAAAATGTGAATGATAAAATTTAATCATAATTTAATTTCTGTTCTCTCTCTCTCTCTATCTTCATAATACAAGAAAATTACATGACTATTGTCAATAAAATTGTGTTGCGTGTTGTAGAAAAACTTGAACAGGAAAGTTTTGTATTTATTTTTGTTTTTGTTTTTGTGTTTTTTTTTTTTTTTGTCTTTTCTCTAAGTGATATGACAGTTTTTGTTGTCAACGATAATAACCCAACAACTTTTGTCAATTAGTTTGGTTTGGTTTAATACAATTACAAGTTTTATTTATTAAATATAACAGACGAATCCCATACTCATAATTATAAGACTTTTTATTATTGTTATGGTTTTGATAGAAGTCAGATATTTATAAATATTTATACGAATAAAAATAATATCTGTGAATTAGATACAAAACACAATTAAAAAGAAAGAAAGAAAAAAAAAAAGAACTCTATAAACTTTTCAATGGAAACTTATGAATGCAAATCGTTAAATAATTAATGTTGTGTGACTGCAACTGCACTTAACCCATTGTTACACATTTTCCCTCGACACTTAAAATGTCAAATAAAAATTTAGCACAGTTTCTTTTTCATACACAAAACTTATACAAACCCCTTATAAACACCCAGTAAAATATAAACACAAATACATTGAAATTATATTCTATATTGAGATAAAAATATATAAATGAACAGGTCTAACCTAACCACCCCCCCCCCTTTTGAAAATTTAAAATATAGAATACAACAATAATAATGAGGGGAGGGTACATGCGCTCTTTCAATGTTTTTATACTTGTTTTCTATTTGAATGTAATCAAAATGCAAACAAAAACAACAATTTCTTCTTCTTTTTTTTTTGTATTTTAAAAATGATCCAAAATCTCATTAGAAACAAAAAAAAAAGGAGGAGAAGAAGAAGAAGAAGAAGTAAATTCTCTCTCAAAATTATTTAGTTGAATATACGCAAGTCAAACCCCGCCGTTGTCGGTCAATCAAACAGCATGCGCAAAAAAAAAAAAATACCACATTTCATCAGAAAATAAAACAATTTAAATGTTATTGCCCTTAATTAAAATGTTAAATTAAAAACAAGAATCATTTTTTATTTTAAACTATTCTATTTGGAATGAACAAAAAATTTCTGTTCATTTTCAACGAGTCCTGTGAGAGATAATTAGATTACTAGAGAGACATTTTGATTGTCTGTATTGAAAATGACTATAACTAGGGAAACTGTAAAAGATTTGAATCATTTTATATTAAGAGATTTTCTTCGTCCGTTCAGTCGCAGAGGAACCTTCATTTAGTGAACTACGCGTGTGTTTTAAGTCCCCCATTTTTAATAAAAAAAAAAAAAACAAAAACAAAAAAAAAAAATTAATAACTAAAGAAAATATATTCCCGTTTTTCCCGTGTTTATTTATATACAAATAGAAATTATAAAATAATAATAATAAATTAATTAATTAATTATTAATAAGGGTCAAGAAGTTAAACGACGAAATAAATAAAAATAAACAACAATAAATTTATAAATGTTTGTATTTTTTTTTTGTTTAAATAAATAAAAAAAAAAAAAAAAAAAAAAATTAAATATAAAAAGAAAATCTAAATTCCATCCCACAAAAAAAAAATAAAAAAATATTAACACAGAAAAATAGAGAAAATTTTATAGAGAAAAAGTGTTCTGATTCTAGAGTCAAATAATATGTGTGTGTGTGTGTGATGTGTGATGTGTGATGTGTGTGTGTGTGTGTGGTAAAAAAAATAATAAAAAAAATAACAATTTAAGGAATAATATTTGATAAATCTGTTAAACCGATTGGATGTGTTTTTTTTTTAAAAAGTCAAAAAAATTGTATGTGCGATTAATTTGATTTCAAAACAAAAACAAAAAACAAAAAAAAAAGGAACAAATTAAATTAGAGAAATTTAACAAAAAACAAAAAAAAAAAAAGAAACAAAAGAAAAAGAAACAAACTAAATTAATTTGGAGAGAAAGACAAATGATTGATTTTACAGAATAATTTCCCTATTTGTATTTGTTGTAATTTTTCCACTTATTTTTTTTTTATTGTTTTTCTTTTTTTTTTTTGCTGTTGTTGTTGTTGTTGTTGTTCCCTTTAACCAAAAATATTCGATTGCAAAGATTTCAATTATTTTTTTTGAATTTATATTCTCTATGAATGAATGACATTTTTTTGTTTTATTTAATTAAAAAATTTGTGGACAAAATAGAGAGAGAGAGAGAGAGAGAGAGAGAAAAAAGAAACGGAAAATTTCTTAACAACATTTCACTTTTTATTTCTATTAAAATTCAAGAGAACAATTAATTTCTATTTCTTTTATGAAAATAACGTACCTAAAGGTGAAAACAAAACAAAACCAAATAAAACAAAACGAAAAAAAAAACAACAACAACACACAGCAACCCTTAAGAAAATAGAAAAGAAAGAAAGAAAGAAGAATAAGGATAAGAAGGAGTAAACGTAATTAAATAGTCTTGACATAAAAAAAAGTGTTATTTTAACACCTTTTTGCCCAATAATCCCGTGTTATTTCCACATCACACACACACACACACACACACATTATTATTGTACATGAGACGACCAAAGAAGAAGAAAACAAAAAAAAAAATAACACTACACCCGTATTACTTACTTCAGTTCTTCAGTTCTTCAGTTTTGTTTTTCTTTTTCTTCTTATTTCTTTAGAGAACATTCTTGTGTTGTTGTTGTTGCTGTTGTTATTGCTGTTGTTGTTGTTATTTTGTTTTATTTTCCTTTTTCTTTTTTTTTTACTTTTTTCTTGTTCCTTTACAACTGTTTGAAAAAAATTAAAAATTCATAAGTTGTTTACATTATGGCAGAGACATGCGAAAGGCGACTGTCAGACAGGCTGACATTTTGATTAATTATGATTTGTGGATTTTGTGGAACATAAATTTGAATTATTTTGAAAGATTGGTTTGGTTAATGGTTGAACATTTGTTTTAATGTGATTCACTTCGGTTTTTTTTTTTCTTTTAATTCTCTTCCGGTTTTAACTTTTTTTTTTTGTTTTTTGTATAAAATTTTAAATAATTGAATTTAAATGATTTTAATTTTATTTTATCCAAAAAAAAAATTAAAAAAAGGGAAAATATTTTTTTTTTCCTCCTTTTTTTTTGGTTTTGTTTTTTTTGGGTTTTCTTTTTTGTCAGAATTGGGGGAAAAACAAAATTAAATTTACAACAATGTTTTTTTTTTTTTTGTCTTTGAACATTTTCTACCAATTATCGCTTTTTCTTCTTTTCTTTTTTTTCCTTTCTGTTGTTGTTGTTGTTGTTATTGGTGCTGCTGTTATTATTGTTGTTGTTGTTGTTGTTGTCATTAACATTTATTATTAATAAATTTAACCTTTTTTTTTTTTTGTCATCGAATTTAATTTGTTAAATATCGTGAAGATTAATTTGTGAATAATTTATTTAAAACAAAAATAAAAAAAAAAGACGAAGAAGAAGACGAAGATGAAGAAGAAGAAATGAATTATTAACAATAAATTATTCAACATCAATTAATACTCTCGTGTACCTACGTCTGTACCTTAACAATAATTCCTAAAGTTATTGGTTTGAAATCAAATTTAAAAATTATTTTTTTTTTTAAGTTTAATTAATTAATTTTTTTTAAGAATTGAAAAAACGCGACTTAGAAGCACATATGACAAATTTAGACAATTGAAGAAATAAGAACAAAAAGAAAAAGAAAATAATTTAAATGTGAAGATTAAATAAAAATTGATACAATTTATTTTGTGTCTGGAATTTATTTCAATTAATTAAAAAATGTTCACAACGATTTTTTTCTTTTTAATTTTATTAAAAATAATTAAATTCTCCAAAATTTCTACAAATAATCCCCTAAAAATATTTAATCCTTTTTCGTGTTGCGTGTATTTGTTGTTGTTGTTGTTGTTGTGTATTGTTGTATTGTATATAGGAAGTGTGAAAATTTAAATGAAAAATTAAATGAAAATAATTTTGTAGTAAAATTTTGTTAAAAAAATTAATTACAATTGCAATTGGCTGTATTATGTATGGCTGTGTTAACCACATAATACTTGCAGACAGAAAATAAAACACATAATAGTGTTGTTGTTGTTGTTGTTGTTGTTGTTGTTGTTGTTGTTGTTGTTGTTGTTGTTGTTGTTGTTGTTGTTGTTGTTGTTGTTGTTGTTGTTGTTGTTGTTGTTGTTGTTGTTGTTGTTGTTGTTGTTGTTGTTGTTGTTGTTGTTGTTGTTGTTGTTGTTGTTTTATATTTTTATTCTAAAATTTTTTAACGTATTAATTTTTTGTTCTTCAATTAAAAATCATTAAAACAAAAAAAGAAAATCAAATTTTGTGCCTGTGTGTGTGTGTGTGTGTGTGTGTGTCTGCGTGTCTGTTTGTATTTAATAGAAAATAAAAATGTACATTTAAAAGGGGTTGTTAATGGTCGTCACTATTTTATGACACTTAAAACGGTTTTACAAAAAAAAACAACAACAACAAAAAAAAAAAAAGAGTCAAATCACAAAACCATAAATAAAACAACAACAACAACAAAAAAAAATTGTAAATTAAATTTATTTTCATTTTTTATAAATTTTCTATTTTCTGTTTATTTGTTTTTTCTTTCCTTTCCCATTCAATTCAATTCAATTCAATTCAACACGGCATCAAAATTTCACTGTAAAAAAATATTGTATTTTATGACACAGAACTATCACAAGTTATTTATTGCTAATTATTTTATTTATATACATTTTGTTTTGTTGTAATTTGTAAAATAAAAACAAAAACAAAAAGAAGAAAATGAAAAAGAAGAAGAAGAAAAACACAATAATTTATGAAAATGTCAAATATTTCAAGCTGAAAATTACATGTTACACTTTTTACCTGATATCGTCCACTAAATCAGGACAAAGTGAATAATAAAAGTTTATGGTTGTTGTTTTTCTTGTGTCAGTATCGTTGTTTAATACACGCGATATTATTTTTGATTCACGCTTTTTTTTTTTTCTTTTTTTTTTCGCTTTGGGATTATTCGGTTTTATTACCACAAAAATTTTGTTTTCTTGTTTTCTATAAACGCCAAAGAAAAAAAAACAAAAACAAAAAAAATTTGTAATCCTTTAAATATTTAATCGTAATAAGTGAATATATTCATGCAATTACCTTTGTCCACCTTTATTTATTTCTAAATATTTAGAAGTTAATCAGAACTACAACAAAAACGTGAAGAATTTTTTTTTTCTTTTCATAAGAAAAAAAAATGAAAAAAAAAGAGAAAATCAATTTTTACCAAATAAATTTTATGATAAATAA
Source organism: Pedicia rivosa (assembly GCA_963082725.1). Taxonomy (NCBI): domain Eukaryota; kingdom Metazoa; phylum Arthropoda; class Insecta; order Diptera; family Pediciidae; genus Pedicia; species Pedicia rivosa. The sequence goes on from OY720152.1 coordinate 6,195,242, forward strand.
ATTCTAGATCCTCTTAATAAACCAAAATAAAATCCCATCGGAGAGATAAACAAAAATATAAAAAAAATTTACCCTCGAGTTCGATTGCCCTGTAATTGTCTGTCAAAAATACTTGACAGGAAACAACAACAACAACAGCAATAATAATAATAACAACAACAACAAAATCAATCATTCCATTTTATACAATTTCCTCAGTTGTTCTCGCTCACGAGAAAATTTAGTGTTTTTTTTTTTTCTATTTTTAACGAGTTTGCTGTAAATGGAAAAACAGAAAAGAAAAAGAAAAAAAAAATCAACCAAAAATCCGATTGTGGTTTAATTTTAAAATTTATTTAGTAAAATTATCGTATAAAAAAAAACCCAATATTCATATCCGGTATGACATTGTCTGTTTCTCCCATACCACCCACACATTTATTGTACATCCTCCTTTTCTTTTTTTCTTCTTTTTCCTTTTTTATCCTGTTTTATTAAAAATAATTAATGACGGCGTATTCAATTAAATTGTATTTTCTGTTCTTGTTTTTTCTTGTTTTGTAGACAATTTTTTGTTTTTGTTTTTGTTTTGTATTTTTTTTTTCTGTTGTTGTAAAAATTAAATTGTTAAAATTCAATTAAATTTAATAAAATTAATTAATTAATTTTCAAATTATAAGAATTGTTAACGAATAATTAGTTGAATACACAAGCCAAAAAAAAAAAAACAATTGTTTTCCAAATAATTTCGGGACAAAAGGAAAGTAAAGAAAAGGGGGGAAAAAACGGGACACACGAAACGAAAAAACAGACAAAATATAACAACAACAACAACAGCAACAACTACAATAATAACAAATATATATGAATCTTTATTTTACACTATTATGTGACGTCACATCATAATTATTATTCCTAATAGTAAAAACAACAACAACAACAACAATAACAACAACAAATAATAATAATAACAAATGATTACAGAGAAATAATAATAATAAAAGTTGAGTAACGATGAAAAAAATAATATTAGTGAGTCTTGTTTGAATATTGTACGTACACTACACACACAAGGATAGAGAAATAATAATAATAATAATAACAAACAGCAACAACAACAACAGTAATAACAGCAACAACAAGAACAAAATAAAGAAAAAAATAAACGAAAAGTGTACAAGTGTATGTGTGTGTGTGAAAATACATAAATGTATGTTGAAAGGAAAATATAATAAAAGTGAGTTATATGGAAAAGAAATTCTAATTTGTGAATAGTAAAAAAAAATAAAAAAGAAAAAAAATAAATAGAGAGAAAGAGAGAGAGGGAGAGAGTGAAAGAAAAAACCGGGAGAAAAAAACAAAACACAATATTTTGTGTTTTGGAATTTTTTTATTTTTTTTAAAAAACACATTCAGTGATGACGTCATGAGACAAAAATTTGATCGACGATTTTGGATATTGATATGCTGCTATTTAACATCGTTATGTAAGTTAATGTTTTTTTTATTATCCTTAACTTAATTAGTTTATATAAAACTCTGATAACTCCTTACCAAAAAAACATTCTTCAATTGAAGTCCTTCAATGTAAATTTCTCTTGAAATAAAACACTTTGCTTGTGTTAATTTGTAGGCATGCAAAATTTATAGACAACTCACCAAATTTAGAGAAGTTTTCTAATGAATTTTATCTTAAAATACTTGGAATTGTCTTTATTCCATTATATACGAGTCTTTGACTCAACTGCAGTTCTTACCACAAAAAATGGTTATTTGTTTTCATTAATTTATATAAGTTGAATGCCATTCATTAAAAAAATGTGATCCATGTACGTTGCCTTCAATATTTACAATTAAACGTTACACCATTGTTGTTAGCACATTTATTATTTTATATTGTACTCACTCTTGTCATGAGAATATAAATTTTTTGTTTTTTTTTTATATTTATGTAAAAATTACAAAACACTAGAAGGAGGATAAATTTAATAAATGTGAGACGCGCGCTCGTAGCACTATAAAATAAGAAAGAAAGAAAAAAAAAACAAACTATGAGTAAAAGATATAATATTTCTTATATGATGCGACAACGACAAGGACGAACGAACGAACAAAAAAAAAAATCCAATTCCTCATAAAATGTTAAACATTAAACAAAATACCATTAAACTGAAGGAGGTTTATCTTTCGTTTTTTTCCATCTACTGTTTTTCTTTTATATAAGAAAAATAAAAATCCTCCTATGTATCATAAGTAAAAGAATATAAAAGAGTGTGAGAGAGAGAGAGAGAGAGAGATAGTAGGAGTGAGAACTATACAAACATAAGAAATTATTTTGAATAATAGTCAAAAAGAAAAAATCATAAATTTAAACCGCACACACAATATTTTACAGAATTTAGAAAATTTCGTCAAATTTGTTTAGATTTAAAGCTTTTCGTACTATGAATATGTGTTGTGTATATAAATATTTACGTTTTTACTTTATATTACTTTATACATACATATCTATATGTCTATATGTACATATGTGTGTATGTATGTCTAGATGTATGTCTAGATGTAAATATATATATAAGAATATATTCTAACTAAACTTATATATGAAACTCTTGAACTTTAAAATTCATAGCATTTCACGTATATAAAAAATCATCGTATATGTATTTTTTTTTTGTATTACATTTCAGTCTTTCTTTATTTCTGTTCTGTTCTGTGTGTGTGTTTCTTTTTTTTTTCTTTTTTTTGGAAAATTTAAACATAAATACAAATCCAAAAAAAAAAAAAAAACAAAACTCATATAATATATTCCGCCTGAATTTCTACTTCATATATACCACCCATAAAATTTACAACCCTTCTTAATATCACCTCCACAAATCTACCATCACCATCATATCATTCTACCACCACCTCCACAAATACTAAAGAATGAAAACATCATAATGTATACAGGCAAAAAGAAAAAAAAAAAAAAGAACAAGGCTTTCTTTCTTTCTTTCGTTTTTTTTCTTTCTTTGCCATTTTATTTTTTCATAATAATGCATCTGCCAAATGTTGTTACAGTAAAAACAGTTTTATATACCTATATATAAGTATCTTTGTATGCGTGTGTGTGTGTGTATATATATGTATTTATAAGTACTTGTATATGTGTGCGTATACTGTATATATGCATGTGTGTGAAAATCTACATAAACCTATATTTCTTTAAGAAGTAAGAAAAAAAAAAAATAAATGTATAAATGTAATAAATTATCACATTTTTGCTGTACAGTTTTTTATCGTTAACGTTAATCGAAACATATATGAGAATCACGTGAGTGTTGTGCTTTGGTACTCTTATAAAGCATTCTACTTTTTCTTCCTCCTCTTCTTCTTCAACTTCTTCCTCTTTCTAATATTCTTTTGTCTTATTATATGAATATAAAAAAGTTTATAAAGTTTACACTTTATTACACGGTTGTGGTTCTATATACCTTTTTTTTTGTGATTTGATTTGATTGCTTTTTTATATTTCATTGCATTGTACCTACACGTTGATCATTTCATAGAATTTTATAGTGAAACTTTCAAACACAATTTTCCAACTAAGACATCGATTGGATTAAATTATTTATTCACAACACATTGGTGAATCTTACTTATTTTTTATTATTTTAATTGAAATTTTGAATTAATTTAATTGGATGAAATTCACTATAAACTGCAACCATTCTTAAAATTGGAAAACTTCCCAAAGATTATCCGTGAAAATATTCTCTTATTTAAAATAAATAAAAAATTCCAACTCGTTATAATGAACAAAATCATCCAACATATTTTCTAAGTGGACCACGTTTCAATTTCACTGAAATTATTGGTCTTATTAGACAGTTTTTTATTGTATTCTGTTTGAAACATAAATTTCGTGTGTGTTATTAGTTCGTCAGAATAATATTCAGAGAAGTTTAGATAAAGTTTCAATTGATTTTCTAATTCTTTAGTTAGAAAAGACAAATTGAATTTAATGAAGTTTTTTTTTGTAGTTGTAGTTGTAGGCAATAAATTGGGATACTCGTGTAAATACTGACAAGGGTAAACTACAAATTTCATTATATTTTATTGATTTGAAAATTTTTTGGGAAAATTATTGAACAGAAAAACTTTAACATTCTTTACTTTGTTTCTTTTTTCTTTCTTTCGTTTTTCTTTTACTGGAAATAGAAAAATTATTCTGTATTTTGATTTTAAATTTATTTTCTGATTTATGGCATCTAACAGTGGAACAAATTTTTATTAAATATACAAAAAAATTCTCTCATATTTTAGATTGAGGATACCCCATTTAGTGATAATAAATCTTCAAGTGATAACCATAAAAGTTTAAATAGCATTTAGATCTAATAAGAAAAAAAAAAAAAAGAAACGTTTGAAACTTTGGAAAATCAAATAAAAACTTTTAATCACAAAATTTTTAGTTAATTTTAGGGCCAACCAATAATATTTTTGTAATATTAAATAATTCACACTACGAAGAATATTCTGTAATCTCTTAAGTTAACTGTTATCATATAATTCACATCTGAGGAAAATAATTCAAAATAATTGTGACTGAAAATCAAATGAACTTTATACAATTAAAATTTACATAAAGTTGATTAAAATTTTCTTTTAAAAATACTTTACACATATGAAAAGTAAAAACGTTCATTTCTTACGTATTTGAATTTCTCCAAAACATTACTGAAAGAATGTACTTTAGATACATCACTTCTGTTCATCAGTAATTGTATTGTCACTATGTGTTAGTGACACTTACATTGTAACAATTGTTTAAAATTCAGGGTGTTCTATTTGCGTGGTTGTTGTCTATGGTATTCATAAAAAATTATATTTAGTTTCTATGTACGTACGTTAACTGCATAACAAATGTAATTATATAGAATTATTATTATGTATTTATAGCAGTACATGACACACATATCTATACACACACACACACACACACACACACACATACTTCTTATACCTTACATTTGATAATTTATTAGGTCAAGACCTAATAAGACCTTCGCGTTCTTATATTCTAACATAAAACACGACTGAAATAAATAAATAAAAAAAAAAAAAACCAGAAGGAATTTTCCTATAAAATGAAAATAAATTAAATTAAATCCGTGTCATATTTTTTATTCCTCTCATGTAAGTAATTAAAAATTGATGAAAAATTCCGTAAAATATAAAAAATCAATTTTCTTTCTTCAAACGAACGAAAGTAAAAAATTATTATTTTTTCTTCCTCCACCCCACCCTTCATTCTTTTTCATTTTCCTTTTCTTTTCGTTTTCGTTTTCGTTTCATTCTTTTTTTTTTTTAATGCAAATTCGTTTATAACATAAAAAAGACGAAGAAGAAGAAAACGTATAAAAAAAAAGGAAGAAAAGAAAAAAAAAAAATCCGGATCAAGTTTGTGAAAATCCTTTCAATAAAATTGTATAATAAAAATGTCAATATTTTTTAATAATATAATAAGAAGTCAAAAATGAAATTCGTATATAAGACGGAACCAAAAAAGAAAAGAAAAAAGAAAAGAAAAGGAGAAAAAAAAACGCTAACCATACAAAATGTTTTTATATAAATACACGCACACACACACACATAGACGCACACATCCATAAATACAATATATGGTACATAATTGATGTTATTTGAAGATTCCCCTTTGATTTTTCTACCAATTTTTCTTCATTTTTCTTCTTCCTCTACTTCTCGTTTTTCTTAGTTTCTTTTTTTTTTTTTTTTTTTGAAAATCACATTTTGGAAGTATATTTTTTTCTTGTTACTCTCTTTCATTTTCTTAACTAAAATTCCAATTACAAAGTTTACTACCAATCTGTCATTATAAATTGACGTGTATACATAAAATCGATTTGGGGGCGTTTTTAGTCCGGAAGGAAGAAGACAACGATGATGTTGATTTAGAATTATATGTTTTGACCCCAAGCAAAATTCATTGTACATTATATATACATATATACATAGATCACTATATATGTATGTATATCCAATATAGTATATAGTTTAGTATATAAGGGCAGAGAGAAAATATATTTATGGTGGGATTTGAAAATGATAAATTATTGCCATGGATATGAGGAGGATGAGTACAGTGTTTTTTTTTTTAATGCTATTTTTTCATGCTTGAAATATTGACACATTTTAACATTATTCAACATGAATCGAATGATGATCATGATGCTCTATTGTCTCATTTTCTTTTAGTCGGGGTGTTGAAAACATATATATACACACACAATAGTCAAAAAAAAAAAAAAAGAAGAAGAAGAAGAAAAACTGTCAAAGATATAAATCACTTTTGGTTGAAAAAAAATAAAAGTCAATAGAACAGAGAGAGAGAGAGAGAAAGTGTGAGTGTGTGTGATAGAGAGGAAAACGATGCTCTCGGAAGGAAGTCGAAAATAATGATGTTAATAATAAATTGTTTACCAACCGAACCGACACGAGACACCAACCAACCAACCAAACAAAACAAAAAATGAAAAAAAAAAAAACCCAATTCATATCCATACAACTATTGGGAAGAGATGCATTTTATTGTTATTTTTCTCTAAGAACAACAACAACAACAAACAACAGCAATAACAAAAAAAACAACAAAAACTAAAATAAAGATCGAATAAAAAGAAAAACGAGAAGAAAAAAAAAAAGGAAAAGGAAAAATCTAAAGAGGGTTGGTAGAATGATAAAGTAGAGCTATAATCTTCATCGCATCATTTAAATGGGCTTACAGATAAGACTGGATATTTTACTAAAAGGTCATAAAGAATGCATTTGGTAACATTAGAATAAATCTGATTCAGAGTTTTCTAAAAAAAAAAAAAAAATGAAAAGGAAAAAGGAAAAAGAGTTTTCATTTTATATGAAGTAGGTAACATTCGTTCTTATAAAAAAGCAAATATATCTAAAAAAAAAAGGGGGAAAAAAAGAAAAAAAAAAAACTGATAAATGTTTCATTATCGCATTTTGTCTCAGTGTTGATGTTCTTAAAACCATTTATGCTTTTTTCTCTCTCTCACTCTCTCTTTTTCTTGGTTTGGTAAATTTGGTAGGAGGTAAGGTACATATTTTATATGAAAATAAAAATTTTAAATGTACGTTAGGGGTTCTTTTATGTGACTGTCTGCCTGTGTGTGTGAGTGTTTATTTTATTTTTTTTTTTCATTCTGTTTGTTGTTGTTTTTATTTTTTTTTTGTTGAAATATAAAGTATTAAAATGCATTTATTACATACTTATTATGTATAATACAGTACACAGTACACAGTACACAGTACACAGTACACAGTACACAGTACACAGTACACAGTACACAGTACATAGTACACAGTACACAGTACACAGTACACAGTACACAGTACACAGTACACAGTACACAGTACACAGTACACAGTACACAGTACACAGTACACATTACACACACACACACATAACACAACTGATGATCGTATACACGCATACAAATATCAATCATATTAAACACTTCATCATCATACAGTATAAAAATATATTTATATAATCAGAATTTTATAATTCTTAAGTGTTTATTATTTATACCTCTCCTCTTCAATCCCTTATTCCTATTAATGTATTTTATTTTAATTTAAAATAAATAAAAAATAAATTATGAAATGTCTTTAGAAAATTTCATGTGTTTCTATAAATTTTATAGAAAACAAGAAATTGAGAGAAAAATCGTACGTTATAATTAAAGAACCTTTTAGTGGAACTTAGTGTTTTTTTATATATATATATATTTTTTTTATTAAGTTTAAATTAATGTAAAATCTTAAGAAATGAAGAAATGAAGAAAAGCAAAAAAAAAAAAAAAGAAACAAAAACAAAAATAAGAGAAAACGGATTTTTTTTGCATTGAATATTTTTCTCAGTAAATTATTTTCACTCTTATATATTTATAGTGAATTTAAATTCTTAAAGGTTTTTTTTTCTTATTATCAAAAAAAAAAAAAGAAGAAGAAGAAAAAAAAACATAGAAAGAAATTGTTTACGTCATCGCGCATGAGAGAACCAAAATAAAGTCTTAACTCAATATACACAATTTTTTCTTTTTCTTTCTATTTTTTTTTTGTCTGGGTTTTTATTTCAGTTATACATTTTGTTCAATTTCTTTTCTTTTCTATTCTTTCTTTTCTTTTCATTTCTTTCTTCTTCTTCATCTTCTTCTTCTTCTTATTATTTTTTTTTTGTTTAACTTTTTATTATATTATTCCTCTTTAAGACTAACACACTAAAGTATTTAGACTTAGAGGTATAATTTAGAAACGAGAGAGACACACGAGTGTCTGAAGAGTGACGTATTTTTTTCTACGTAAATATTATATTGAATGAAAGAGATAAAAATATAATGTGTAAAAGAGAAAAATTGAGAATAAAAAAATTCAGATGTGTACGATTACATGTAATCAATATTATACAATGTTGTACCTTAACTTACACTTAACTATATCTAACACAAACCTTTCCTAACCCCGCCTCCACCACCACCAACCATTGATATTATAAAATTCAGTTTAATTATTAAAGTTGAAAGCTTGTTATCAAACTGGAATTAAACTTATGTATACATAGCATATCCCTTTAACCTAAAACAAAAACAAAAATAACAAAACTTCCTTAATCTTATTTTTGTTTTTATGTTTTTTTATGGGGTTTTTTTTTTTTTTTTTGCTTCTTTTTCTTCTTCTTCTTCTTCTATTTTCAAAAGGAAAAAAAGAGACAACCAAAAAAGAAAAAGAAAAAAGAAAAACGAGTGTATTAAGAATCACAAATAAAATGTTTTTTAAACTCTTCTATAAATTCATATAAAAAAACCTAAAAAACATTAAACCTAAACCAAAAACAAAACAGAACAAAAACAAAAAAAAAAAAAAAGCAAAAACAAAAGAAAGTAAAAAAGGGAAAAGTTTTTGGTAACAAAAAAAAAAAAAAAATAAAAAACCAAAAATATCGTTTCCACAAACATAAAAAAAAAAATACTCATGAATTTATTTTCCACTTCAACTAATTCTATTTTGATAAATTGGTTAAAAACTTGTCTCAATAGAGACACAAGAGAAACAAAAAAAAAACGAATGAACTACATAAATATGATACAGAGAAAGCAATGAAATAAGATGAAAAAAAAAAAAATAGAGAAAGTAAACTGTCAGTCTATAAACACATACACACACACATACAAAAACACAATCAAAAGAGATTGAAAGAGAGAGAGATAGAGAGGAAGAGAAAGAAAATGTTAGTTTATAAACATTGCTTTCCGATTATTTTAATATCAAATATCCTTTTTTTTTTTGTATTTTTTAAATTTTCTTTTTCATGAAAATTCATTGAACTGTAATGGTTATGTTATATTTGGTATGTATGTAGTTATGTAGTTATGTAAGTATGTCAGGTAGATATTGTTGGTAAAGGTATCGAAATCTAAATTATAGGTGTATTATATTATTGTAAGGTATATAGAAAAAAAAAAGAAAAAGAAAACTTAAAGACGGGTACAACATGTTTTCTTTTTTTTTTGCTATCAAATAAACGGAGTAAAAGAAAATATATCGAAATATATTGTGAAAAGTATAAGATAAGAAAAATTGTCTGGTTTTGTCATTTTCATTCAAAGAATTCGCGAATATAAAAAATATGTATATATAAACCATCTTGATATTGTCACATTCATACTAAAACCATTCTACCCATCTAACTCACCCGCACAACCCACAATTGTACCTTCTTACTATTTTACATTTGAAAAATGTCAAAATGTTATTAACACAAAAAAAATATTTTTATGATTCTAGCGAATACGTTCTGTTCAATATTTCCCATCAACACATAAAAAAAAAACATAAACATAAACATAATATAAACTAATTCCAATTTATGCTGCGCCCCATCATGCACCCGCACATTTATAACAACAACAACAAAAACAACAACAACAAAATATGTATAAATAATATTTTTATATTTTCCATGAAAAACCTTTTTCTGACAAAAAGGGGGGAAAGCAGAAAAAAAAGAGAAGAGAGAGAAGAGAGAGAAAGAGAAAAAAAGGAAGGAAAATATAGATGATGGAATTGACACTTTGTTTATTTTATGAAAAATATTGGATAGAGATTTTGATATTCGAAGGATGTAACATAGACACTTTTTTTTTTTTCTTTTTTTTGAAAAAAAAAAAAAAACGTGATTTATAAAATAATGGGATTTGTGGGGACTTTTCTACTTCTTCTTCTTCTTCTTCTTCTTCTTCTTTCTTTTTTTACTATGCAAAAATTCAAACGGATGTTGATATAATCAATAATTTTTGGTTCTCCTTTTCTTCCTTTATTTTATTATTTTTTTTTTTGTTTTGTTTTTAATGATAGAAGTTTTTAATTAAATAAAAGCTTATTTTTCTTCTCTCGTCTCTCATCTCTCATCTCTGTCTTTCTATTTTGTAAATTTTTTTTGTGTTGTTTTTCTTTTTTTTTGTTCTTTTTCTTTCATTCTTTCATTCATTCTTTTTTTTTTTCTTTTTTTTTTGGTTGAATGTCACAAACAGCTTTAAATTACGTCCTTTTTTTTTTTCTTCCTTTTTTATTTTTGTTTTTATGTATTTATAAGAAGGGGGTATTTCATTCTTTATTCTTGGGTATTCGGTCGATTATAATATTTTAATATTCAGGGAAAAAAAAAAACAAAGTTGATGGGAAAAAAGGGAAAAATTGGGGGGAAAAAACGAAGAAAAAAAGAAATTAAAAATTATTGACTTATTAAAGCGGTTTTGTAATTGATATTTTGACCTTATGACGATAAAATAAATATTGTAATAGTTAGATAATTTTCATAAGGATATTAAGGATATTATAAGGACTAACCAAATTTTATTTTATAGATCTTTGTTTTCTTATACATTTCCTAATATGTTTGTCTTAGAAGAAACTTTAGTCCATACAATTTTTGTTTTGTTTGTTGTTGTTGTTTCTCTTTTATTTATATGCTTTTAGTAAAACAAACAGAAATTTTTCTTATTACATTCTTCTCTTACTTAAAAATAAGACTTCTTAGACTCATCATAATCATCATCATCAACATAGAAATATATATATTGTGGGGTTATAGTGGGGATTAAATATAGAACCAATTTGACACACATCTGGCAAACAATTAATAATTGTAGACATTCTTAGACATGATAGATGAACGTACTAAAGTGACCATCATCACATAAATATAAGAAAGTTTTCTTGCAATAATAATATTAAATTTTTTTCTTTTTTTTTTTTACTCAAACATTAGTCGTTAGTTTGAACAGAGCAGGTGTTTTGTATGCATTTTTCTTTTTGTTTTTGTTTCTTAAGAACAACAACAATAATAACAGCATCAACTAAAAACAACAATATTTTATGTCTTAGACTTAGATGAGAAGAAAACTTTTTCTTAAGAGATTTTTCATTAACAATTTTTTTTTTTGTTTTTTTTTTTGTTTTTCTTATTTTTCGTGAAATTTATTTCTTGAATAAAAGTCCCGCACATATTTATACGTCCCAAAGAAAAGAAAAAAAAAATATAGAAATCATGAGTCAACAAAAAAAAAGAAAAAATAAAAAATCCACCCTTCGTCGTTTCATCCCAATTTTATTCTTCTTCGTCTTCTTCTTCTTCTTCTTCTTCTTCTTCTTCTTCTTCTTCTTCTTCGTCTTATTGTTGGTAAATAAAGAAAAAAACAACAAAACAAATTTCGTATTTAAAAAAATAAAGAATCGAAAAAAAAAATGATTTTTTTTTGGTAAAAGAGAAAAATCAAAAAAAAAATTAATGGGCAAAAAGAAAAAAGAAAAAATAAAAAAACAAAAAATGAATAAAAAGAGGCGAAACCCAAAGATTGTTTTTTTAGTCGAACTTTGACTAGTGACGTTTCTAAAGCATTAACGCAAAAACAAAACCAAAATAAAATATTCTACTCTAATTTTTATTTTCTCTAATAATTTTCAATTAAAACCAAAAAAAAAAAACAAAAAGGAGAAAAACAACAACAACAAATCCAACAACAACAACAACAACTAGAAAATGCAAAAAAAAAAAAACAGAAAGAAAGAATGAAAATTATTATTTAAGAAAAATAAAATAACCGCACAAAAGAAAAAGAAACGCAGAAGAAGAAGAAGAAGAAGAGGAGGAAGAAGAGAGAAAGAAAGAAAAAACAGAAATATAAATTTTCATAAAAACAAAAAAAAAAAAAAAAACAAAAAAAAAAAAATAGAAAAAAGAAAATATTTTCTAAATCATTAGAGCGTACAACTCATAAAACACTTGAATAAAAAAGACGAGGGGCATTATCTCCGGAAAGAGGCATAAAATCATGACGATGATTAATTGAGTAGGGTAGCTTTTGTGTTATAAGAAAAAGAAAAAGAAAAGAAAAAAAAATAGGAATAAAAAAGAAGGAAAGAAAGAAAACGAAAACAACAGAGAAAACAGAATGGAAAGTATGATGAAGAAGAAAATTGTAGAATGCGTTCTATGACTTAAGAGAAGAAAAAACAATACAGTATAATATTACATATTTTCTTACAATTTTAAAAATTTTCCATTTTTTTTTTTTTTCATTTTCATTTTCATTTTCATTTTCATTTTGTTGGTGTTTTTGTTGTTGTTGCGGCAACACTTTCTTTCATTTTTTTTTTTTATTAATAAAAATTTATTTTCTCTCTTTTTAATATTCACTCTCTCTATCACTTTCTCCATATTTACCTCTCTCACTCTAACCCTTATTATGTCACACAACACAATATTTATATGACAAGAAAAAACACAAAATAACAATAATAACAACAACAATAAAAACAACAATAACAACAACAGAAAATCAATTATAAATTGACGAGTACTACATTTAATTAACATCCATAATAGAGCTTTGATGATGTATCATTTTTTTTTCCTTTTTTTTTTTTGTTCTGTTGTTGTTGTTGTTGTTGTTGTTGTTGTTGTTGTTGTTGTTGTTGTTGTTACCACTCGTACTTGTTGTTTTTGTTATTATTATTATTATTATTATTATTGTTGTTGTTGTGGTTGTTTTTTTTTTTTTTTTTGGTTTATATCGAATCTTTATTAACTAAAGTGTATCTACCTATGCATATACATTTTATGTTCTATGTTTTTATAAAAAAGAAAGAGATAGAAATAATTTAAGAGTAGAGTAGATTTATATTGTACTATATTTATGTTGTGTGCGAGTGCGCTATGTTATCTATGTGTTTATGCTGTATATTTTATGTATTATTATTATTATTATTATTATTATTATCATCCTGTTTCATTTTCAAAAGGTTTTACTTTCCTTTCCTTTTCTTTTTTTTTTTTTCTTATAAATCTTTATATAAAATACAATGAAAGAGAAAGAGAAAGAGTATAAAAGAGAAAGAGTGAGAAAGTGAAAAATATTATTCTTTTATATTATTTATATTTGTATTATGGTTATGGCATATGTATACATATATAAATGTATAATCGAAAAACAATATTCTTAATACAAAATCATTGAATCGTGAGAAAATCGGTACTGTCTTCTGTCTGCTTGTGGCAGATTACAAATATTTCATTTTATATTTATATATTATTTTGAATCCTTCAGTTTTCTCTTGAGTCTCGACAGATTCTATATTTTTATATATATTCAGTAGATACACCTAACTCTACTCTTACACTCTGCTATCACAATTTCTTCTTCTTTTTTTTTCTTTCTTTAAAATTTTTTTTTTTTGTTTTTCTTTTCAAACATTTTTGGTATAAAATATAGTCTACTACAGACAACACGGTTATTAAGAATTCCATTATATTATTGGTTATTTACGATTTTAATCCATTAACGTTATTAAAGAATATTTATGATGATGAAAAAGAATTTTTATTGATTAAATTAAAGTAAACATACAAATGAAATTTACTGAGTGTCCTTGTCGATCCTTTCAACTTTCACGAGTGTTTAGCAAAAGGTGTCAGAAAATAAAATGTTTTGTGTTACATCTTATAAGAAATAAAATCTTATCAATCTCGATTGAACTTTAACACAAAAGTATTAATAGTTGTAATTATTTATTAAAAATAGAATTATCTTATTTATGAAAATGATGTGGAAATTTCTCAAACTTTATAAAATTTTACTAAAGTTTAGTTTTCTTAATATTGTTGATGTATTTTATTACACATTGGCTTCTACTGATTTTCTGTGATATAATAAGCTTAACAGAAAAGCTTTACCATGAATTTCCTACACTAGAATTATCAAAGTTTATTGTTGTTATTATTCTATTTTTTATTGTTGTTGTTTTCTTTGGTAAATTCTTTAATTAATTATTTAACAATAAATATTTATTAAATTGGTGTAACTAACTAAATAACTTATAATAACTATAAATTAATTTTTCACAATTATTTAATTAAATTAGAAAGTTTTTAAAATAGACAACTGGGAAATCTACCTTTAACACAAAGGTATTTTATTGTTCCTATATTTTTTTTTTTAACTTTTATGTTGTTAACATTATTGAATCTGGACGGTAGTTATTATTAAATTGGTGTCACTTAAAAATTATAATACAGAAATAACATTAATAATTCATGTATATAAATTTGTATAAGTTTAAATTGTAACATTTTCGTAAATTTCTAAGAAAATGGGAAAATATGAAAAATTATATAAATGAGGAGTTCTTCTTGGGTTGTAATTTATAAAGGTTAAAGGTGTTAGCATCGAGTTTATCAGAGAGTACGTTAGAGTACTTATATAAATTAATGTAAAATATATTTTGTTATTATTCAATTTCAACTGAATAATATAATAAATCAGTAATATTATTTATCACAAAGAAATTTTGAGGTTGATTATAAAAGTTGTTGGGTGTTTCATCAAAAAGCAAAGCAAAGAAAAAAAAAATAAGAGAAAACGAAAAGAAAAGATTTTGGGTGCGTTTAGTAAATAAAGTTGTTTGTTTTGAATTTATTTGATGGGTGTGATTAATTTTAAAACAAAACAGTTGAATAACAATGTTAGATGAATATTAAACAGTGAATAATTCAGTGAAAATTTTCTAAAGTTAAGAATAATGATTATTTATTTTTCATAATTTTCTAAATAAAGATTATTTTTAACTATATTTATTTTGACAATCATACCAAGACAATTATATATAAAATTAGATTTTTTGTTAATATTAAGATTGTTAAAACGTAGAATCAAGAGATTAATTTCCTTTTGTTGACATGTGTCTCTAAGTGCCCTTCTGCCGATCGTAAAAATTAACGAGATTGGTAATCTGAGAATCGATTCATTATGTCCTGTGACTTAGATTAGCATTCATCAGAGAAAAATATCTCCCCTTAAAATCAGAATTGGGTTTTTGATACAATTGTAATCACGTTAGAAAGAGATATCGGTTAAGAAATTTTAACCATAAAGAAGTCTCTAGAGAGAGAGCTGACGCAAAAAAAAAAGGCAAGAATATTAAGTCGTTTTTGATAAATTTATATGTATAAGATTTTATAAAGAAGGACACGTCTTAAATTCATTAAGTAGGATGAAAATGCCACCCCTTATATTTTACTTTCATGTAGCACGTACATATCGGAAAATGGTCGAACGAAATAAATGTGACTTTCTCCATTATTACTGTTATTGGCTTTCTTCATCTTGTATAAAAAAAAAAAAAAAGAAAAAAAACAGAAAGAAAGAAAGGAAAAAAAAAACAGAATAGAAAAGAAAGACCTTCGAAACAAACAATGACATGGATTTTCAGTTAAGTATAAAAAATATACTAAATTAAATCAAACTCAATTACTTCAATAAGATAAGGATCTGATAATGTTATCCCTTTTAAATAAAATATTTACAATAAAAGCAAAAAAGAAGAAGAAGAAAAAAAAAAAAAATAGAATGTTAAAGAAAACACATTTGTGCGTCACTAATATAATTTTAAGATAATTTTCGTTTGCTTAACACAAGATTAAAAATTAATTTAATTAATAAATGTAACCCTCGCTTGACATTAAATAAAAATATTATCACATTGCATTAAACCAACCACCCCACACCACCACAAATTTCAGCTTTTATATTATATTCTTTTAGCCGCGTTCACCAATTTAATTTTGTTTTGTTGAATTGTTTCATGATAGACCAGATGTACTTCTATTTAGTGTGGTTTATTTATATATAAATGTTTGTATTTTGTAAGACGTTTTTATACAAGGGGGACATACATACATAATTGTCCTCCTCTATTTCTATAATATTGTTATATATAAAGAGAATTGTACATAGGGATAGTCATAATCATATATGTCTCCTGTCTGTCTTTATATATTTTTATATAAGACAGATAATACAGTCACGATTTCCTGTTAATAAGAGAGAGAGAAAAAAAAAGAAGAAATCTTTTGACAATCGAAATCGAAACAAATAAACTTACCCTCTACAATACCTTTAACAATTGATGATTAAATACATTCAATTTTTTTTTTTTTTGGTTTCTGTTGTTGTTGTTGATTTTCTTTTTCTGTTATGTTTGTTTTATATAATAAAAAATAATCATTACCGGATAAGAATGTTTGTAATTATAATAATAAGTATAAATAGGAAGAAGAAAAGAAATTATTCTTCAATAGATATAATTTTTTGTCAATACAGACGGACAGATATAAATAAAATGAAATATAATTAGGTAAGTTTAGTTATATTAATTTATTGATTTAATCTTCTACTTTATAATGTCCAATAAACGATCAAAAGTAAAAACAAAAAAAAAAAAAAACTAAAAATGAAAATGAACAAAAATTCGATACCAAAATGAAATGGTTTAATTAGAATAAAAACAACAACAACAACAACAACAACAACGAATAATAATAATAACAACAACAAAAATTGTATACAAAAACAAAAAAATAAAATAAAGGAGACGTTATACAAATCTTGAGGGAATTATTATAAAATCAAATGTATTTCATGATTGGATTATATTTTCTCCTCTATAAGAAAAATATAAATTTTAATTTTTCCTTCTTTCATGTAGATTGTTTTTTTTTGTCTTTGTCTCTTTCTATTTTATTTTTTGTTTCACTGTTTTACTGTATTTTTTTTTTTTATCTTACAAAATTCGTGTGGTAAAAGAGGGGTGACTTTCTGAATTATAAATCAAGATAAGAGGATTTATTTTGATTGTCACTAAAAGAAAAGAATTAATATTAAAAGTTTAAGGCAAACAATTTTTATATAATTTATACGTTATAGTTTTATTTATCACGATGTAATTAAAAGTATTTATTATATTTTTTTCTTCATCATTTCTTCTTCTTCATCTTTTCTTTTGGTTTTCTTGGTTTTTTTTTTTAAAGTTTAAAATGGGATTTAAAATAAAGTTTTAAGGATAACGAAAGTTTTTCAAGAAGATAAGTGCATGTAATAAATTTTATGAATGAAATCTTTTCTATTTTCTTTAATAATATTTTGTTGAATTTCTTAAATATTTTGAATTATAAAATTAATGAATGAAAATTTCAATGACAATATTATTAATTCATATAAATGTTCACCTAATTATTATGTAAATGTTTTATTTATTGAATTTTAATATAATCATTATATGTGATAAATAATTGATTGTTCGAAATGTCTTAAAGTAAAATTTTGTACGAAGTTTTATCGATGTGATGTGTCTAATTAAAATGATTGTTAGAAAAATATTTTCTAACGAATTGTTGATATTCATTTTGTATCGTGTAGCGTGATGAAAATTGAGCTTATTTTCCATAATTCGATTTGTGGAAAAACATCTGTTATGAATTTCGGTAATAAAAAAAAAATTAAAACTTCCATAGCAATCTGTGAAAGTTCTGTGTTGATTCTTATACCGTGTTATCCTTTTTTATCAGAATAAAACCCATAAAACTTAAATGACAATCGTAAGATTCATGTTCATGTGCATTTATGCCCTCAAGTCTCTCCATTGTAACCCCAGATAGTTGTTGTTTTTGTATAAATGAAACAAAGCCAAACAATATTTGTTTCTTTTAAATGAACATTTGTGAATTACCGTATTTTATACACATTTTGTTCATTTAATTATTATTACTTATTGTAATTGTTATTATTATTACACTTAATTATCCCAATATATAAAATTCACTACAATTCATGACCATATAAGAACGGAAACAATTAATTAAATTGTGTCCACACTTTTAATTAAATAAAGGACGCGTAAGTAAGGTAAATGACTAATAAGAAAAAAAAACAATATAAACATTGAATATATAGAAAATTAGAACAAATTAAAACTAATATTTAGGTACTCCTAAATTATTGTTGTTTAACCAAATGAAAAGAACCAAAAGAAAAAATAATAATATGAAGGAATCAATATTTTCTTATTAATTATTTATAAATTTTGAATAACGTATATCTATGATTTTCCTAAAATATGATTATATCTGACCTATTGACTAATGTGATCTAGTTAAATGTTTTTTCATATAAAAAAGGGTTCTTTATAATGAAAATTTAATAAAACTTGAATATAATATTGTACATTACATACACACACACACGTAATTATTTCAGTAAAAATATAAAAGTCAAATTTATTATCAGATGACAAAATATAATTTGGACAAAAATATAAATTCTTATTCATGATGATGTGATATTATGTATTAAAAAAAATCTTTAATATTACACAAACAATGTACAACAACATACACAACATACACAAATTGTGCAAATGTTATAAATCTCATGTATAATAGCCACCATTCCTTTTTATTCTCCTTTTATTTATTTTTCTTATATATATATTTTTTTTTATTATTATTTTACAGCATTTAAGAGCAACGACCAATACGAACAATTGAATAAAATGTATATGACTACATACATATCATATTGTGTATAAAGGTGAAATAGCCTTTAATATTGACCTTTTGACCATAACTGTAACATTAACATGTACAACAATAAATCGTTTATAGGTCATCTAGTTTACCACCATTATGAGTCTAATACACAAATCAAATATTGTTAAAAATTTTATGTATAACTTAGGATCTACAATTATATTCAATATTATATAATTACAGAAATATCTTCATATATTATTAACCCATTTAAAATGAAATAAAATAATATGGCAAATTATAAAATAATCTACAATACAAAAGATGATTGATTCATTTCTAAAAATAATTACAATTAATTGATAATCAAAAATATTTAATAATTATTAATTATAACAATATCTTAAGCCTATAATCAAATTTGTATTCAATCTAAATGTATTACATTTTTTATTATGCAGAATTTTTCACGTACCGTGTCTTTATTCCACAACTCTTTTGTAGTTTGGATCAAGTTGAAACTGATGTGGATTTCTTGACGTAACCCACGGTTCTGACATTTTGAAAATAATGTTGTCATTGGTGAGCAGAATGGTTTATCTTTCTTTGTTTTTCAGAGCAGCGCCAAAGATCATTTTAGTGGTTCTCCTATATCTTCATTTGTGATTTAATTATTATTTTCCTATTTTTTATTCGCACAACAAATATTGAAGAATAACGAACAGAAAACATCTGAACATCGATGAAATATAGTTTTTATTCTTAGTGACTATGGAAATTTTAATTTTTAATTATTTCCTGTTTCCATAGTTACGAACATTATAAATCTTTTAGATTCAAAAGTAGAATCAGGTACAGTACTTATTTTCAAATATAATAAAAAATGAATGAAATGATTGAAGAGTCATGTTAATATATTCGATATGTTGGTAATATCAGGGCTAAAACAGATGTGATCATTTTGATAGAAGATGAAACAAATGAAAAATTAATATATAAATAAATTATTTCATGCAATTAATTGCATCATTGATCCGTATAAAATAAATTGATTTATTAGATTATCTAAAAAGATAAATGGTTATAATGTGACCAACAAAATAATATACATTATTGATTAACCCCCATACAAAAATGACTTTTTGACCATCTTTTGTGGTTTTAACTTATTTGTATTGTGTTATGTTAATTTATGTTGTTGTTTGTTGTTTTAGGTTTAACTTTAGTTTGTAAATTATTAGATTTTTTCTTATTATTTCTAATTATTGAACTAAAATAAACTTAGATATAAGAAATTAATTTACGGAGACTATAAATAGAAGATTCTTTAATCTCGGTTCTTTTAATCATTTTCTATTTACCAAATTTTTTTTGTCTAATTTTTTAATTGTTTTACGAACTAACTTTTGTTTAATTAAAATATTGTGAGTAGATAAATTTATTATGAACCAATGAATAACGTTCGTACTTTAATTATTTTTACTTGAACCGAACGGATGACCATCACCCAACACATTTTTTTGAAACTAATAAATTACATTACAGATTATCAGGATTAACTAGTTGTCCAATATATTTTTTAACGAAAACTTAAAATTTATTCATTTCCCCCCCCCCCCTTTTAAAAGAACAAAAAAAAAAAAAGGAAAGAAAAAAAGTTTTAAATAACTTTTATAGCAATAACTAATTGCTTACCGATTTGAAACTAATCTAAAATGGTTTTTGTTCAAAATTCTAATTGTTATTAAATTCTTATTTAATGCAGTTGAAATAATTAGATTAAGTTGTATGTACATTATTTTGAAAACGTTTTCAAATACATAATACAATT
Source organism: Pedicia rivosa (assembly GCA_963082725.1). Taxonomy (NCBI): domain Eukaryota; kingdom Metazoa; phylum Arthropoda; class Insecta; order Diptera; family Pediciidae; genus Pedicia; species Pedicia rivosa. The sequence goes on from OY720152.1 coordinate 6,215,998, forward strand.
TCAATTAAGGGGAAATAAAGAAAAAAAAAAAGAAACGAAGGAAAAGAATTACAATTCTAATTGATATACCCTTGCCCCATACCATTTAATAATAATAATATAATGGCCATGTTCCTTTATACAAATTTTTTTTTTTTTTATATATTTTTTACTTTTAATTTGGGTGTATATAGAGTCAATTTATGGAGTCCATCGTATATTTAACTGTCATGGTTTATTTTATATATATGTAGGATACAGATTGGGATTGAACGATTTAAATGTGAATATATACACATTATACAAATAATTTATATATCTCAACGAATCTTTGAAGCACGTATACCACCAGAAGAGTATATAAAATGTCTGATGAGACTATTGGTTGGGTTGGGTTGGGTTGGGGTTGTTTTTTTTTGTTGGTTTTGTTTTATATTTTATATGAGTGTACTATGGTTACTAATTTGCATTCCAATAAATCGAACCAAGCTTTGACAATTTTAACGGCGTTTTGGGGATTTAACATTTTCGTCGTTCTTCTTCTTCTTCTTCTTCTTCTTTTTCTGTTTTATATTTTTGGATCAATTTGTCTTCATTTAGAGATTTTGAATATATTGCAAAAATAAAAAAAAATAAAATTTAAGAGGAAAAGAATAAAAGTTGGCTATTTTGAAAATGTATATATTATCAGGGATGGGCAACAAAATGATACATAAATACGATCAATCAGCATCAATCAATGTAATGAGTTTTTTTTTTTTTTTTTTATTATAAAAAAGAAAGCATTTTTATTTCATAAGGCAAATAAAATCAAAAGGAATTTCGTTAAAATAATTTTTTTTTTTTTTAGTAAAAGTCAATTTTGAATTTGACTAAGTAATTTTGGGCGTTTCTATTTTTTCCTTCTCTTTTTATCTCTTTTCTTCTTTTTTCTTATTTGAATCTTGAAATTGGGATTCATCTTTATTATTCACGATCAAGTATACTAATTCAAAGATAAGTCTTCAAATAAAAGGCAATGAAGACGAAGAAGACAATTTAATACACATCTAAAATAAATTTTTGCTCTGTTCATACCATATGCCATTTCTTTATTCATCCAATTTTCACATTTATAGCAAAAAATAATTCGTTCAAAATGAATCTGTAGATTATGTGATGTCATGCCATTCCCACTGCTATAAACATTATATTGCTGGCAACAGAATTTTAATGATTTTTTCCTTTTTATTATAAAATGAACACACAAATACAGAATAATAATTTATAATTTATTGCCATTTGTTTTTTTTTTTTTAACTGGACCAATGATTCAAAACAAAAAAAAACATGGCTTACCGGACGTTGTAGTAAAAAAAAAAAAAAATGCATTTTCTAGTTGTGTGTTTGTATAACCGAGACGAAAAGAGTTAAAGAATCTAATTTTTTTTCGGTACTTTATGGAACGTGGCAATATTATATGTGACTATCAGGGGAACATTTTATAGCAAGAGGATTCAGACCATTATAATAGGACATCAACAAAATAAAATGTTTGTTTCTACCAGTCAGATAATGTGTCCATAATTCAGACTACGACGTGTTTGTCTAGCATTAGGGTGACTTTAAATAATATGACGCATTTTATTCAAATTATTTAAGTAGCTATTGATTTTATTATATAACTCACTGAAATATTTTACTGCCAAATGTAATTAACTTGTATATTTTTGTTTCACCAACACTTTTCTTTTCTTTTTTTTTTCGCTCTTAATTTTACTCTTTTTTATATAAATTTTTCTCTTGTACGTAATTAACCACTTCAAGTCTTTAATACCTTTTCTCTTTTTTTTCTTCCTTTTTTTGTCTTGTATAAAATTCTTTTTATATGTGTTATACACTCTAATGGTTAACATCATAAAATAAAAGTAGAAGAAGAGCTTTTAATCAAAAATTTTATTTCTCATTCTTATTCTTGTCTAGTTGGAAGAGAAAAAAAAAAAACAACCCGCCCCCAACAAGTTGAAAATATATATATTATTTTTTGTACTCGGACAAAGATTTATTAATATTTATACAGCATACCATTGCAACTTAACGTTGTTTACCACAATGAAAAAAATTATAATGTTTTTTAGAAATATTTCTCCTTAGAGAAATTTCCCAGTTTAACTATTGCTCTGGAGTCTGGACACAATCACTACTCATTGCTGGTTAGTCGTATGACAATAGGGAACCAGAGTCCAGAGCCGATGCTTTTTTTTCGGCTGCGGCTTATTTACAATTTTCAATCGGCGGCGGCGGCTCAAGCCACCCAATTTAATGAAACACTTTTATATTTATGCATACAATTTTTTTATTTCAAATTTTTGTTTAAATGCATACATAATTGAAAAAATCCACTCGTGAACGACATAAATAAAATACAAATACTACTAAAAATAAAAACATATTAAATCAAAATAAAAAATAAGGAAATATCACAAAATGAAATTTAAAAAAAAATTACTAACATAAAAATGATATTAGTAAGAAAATATAATGTAAAATATAAATAATATAAAATAATAATAAAATATCACAAAAAAAAATATTAAAGAAACAAAATGGTAACTTCATTTTAATTATTATCTTAATTTAAATTCTCGTTTCTTGCATAATTATTGCTTCATATTTTTAATATAATCAAAATTATCATGTATAAATAGAATTTTTTCTACCTTGGTAGATGAAATTTGAGATCGTTTTTGGGTTATAACATTCCCAGAATTTGAAAAATTTCTCTCAGAAGGAGCACTAGTACAAGGAATGCTTAAAAATATTTTAGCTAATTGCGCTAAATTTGGAAAAATGGTAGAATTTGTTTTCCACCAAGAAAGAACATCATCGATTTCTATTACTTTATTATGCATATATTTTTCCAATTCAATTTTAATAACAGTGGAATCACTGTTATTAGTTGCTACAGAATGTTTTTGAAGTAAGGCTAGCTTTAATTTCTTTTTTGGGCTCATCCCATCTGATTGAAAATGTTGATAATGATCTTTGCTATAAATTAATTTTAAGTTATATTCATTGATTTTTTTTTCTAATAATTCAGTTAATTCTATCTCTTCCATATATTCTTGCATTTCTTTTAAATTCTGCATTGTTGGATCCAAAAATGCAGTAATGAAAATATCATCGGTAATTATAAACCTTTTTGATAAATTGTTATTAAGAATTTCGTACATTTTTAGTTTTTTCTTATCTTTGTGAAAACGCAATTCTTTTAATTCAATACTGATGTTATCTTTTATTTCAGAGTAGAAAAGAAAAAATAAATTTGCTGTAGGATATTGGTTGCCTTGGAGCATATCAGTAGTAACGCGAAATATTTCTAATATTTCTTTAAAGTCGACTAATATATCATTCTCTTCTGTGGTTAGTATTAAGTCGTACTTTTCCATTTGTTGAAGGCATTGTTTAATAGTATCTATGGAAGAAAATAATACTTAGAAAATTAAAAAAACACATGCTTTTTTTTAATATTACCTTTATTTTTCAAAAAGCTTTGAAACATTAAAAGCATGCTATTCCAACGAGTTTCGTTTGAATTTTTAATTGTAGTAAAACGGGAATTAATATTTTTGTTCAATTCGTGATGACCGTAAGTTGTTGATGTATCAAAATTCGATGTTTGCTCTTCACTGTTTAGAATTTCGTCTGAAACAAAATATCAAATATTTAACAGTTGAGATTTTTTTAAATTTATTAAGGGGTTTACCAATATTTTCGGCTTCACTTATTAATTTCAATAATTCCTCTTGTTGAGAAGCTTGATGGATTTGTTGCAATTTTTCAAATTGGAACAGTAAAGTTTTGTAAATAATTTTTAATTTCTGAATTAAATTTCTGACATAGTCCAAATCTTGGTGTTTCAATAAATCAACTGAGATTAAATTATGAATTGCATGAGCGAGACATCCGCGACGATTTACATTCATTAAACGACATGATTTCACCACATTTGATCCATTGTCTGTAACCGCTGTAAAAATTTTGTCTCTTAGATTATATTCTGCTAAACATGACTCAAAATCTTTCTTAATAGCCTCTCCTGTATGTGGATGAGGAAATTGTGATGTACGTAAAGTGATTGACCGCAATGACCAAGTATGGTCTATAAAATGACAAGTATATGTTATGTATGAAAGTCTGGAATTAAACAAGTATTAGATAGTAATAAACAAGAAAAACATTTTTTTCAACCTTTTAAAGTTGTCAGTCCAACAATCAAATGTAATTCCGAATCCACCAGAAATTTCCTTTGTAACTTTCAATACCTCACATTTAACCATTTGATAAACGTCATCTAATGCTGCGTGTGAAATAGTACAACTATCTGGTAATTTTTCCCCTTCTTTGATGATTGAATTTGACTGAAAAAATCAAAAAATGGTTGGGAAGTCACAAAATTAAACGAAACTAGTGATCTGGCACAAAGTAGAGCTAGTTGACGCCCTAAAGTAAATTTTCTGTCGGTCTCGATATTTTCTGGCTTTTTCACAGAGTTTAAAAATATGCTTGTCATTTTTCTCTGCACTTTAGTTTCATTAATTTTGACTGTCTTTATATTGTGTTTAGCTTCCAAATGTTGCGTCAGATTTGATGTGGATGTTGTTATGCTGTACCTGCAATTATCAACGTAATTAGATCAAATAATAATAACACTGATTGTAAACAAACTTTTTTAATGTTCCCTTATTCTTAAAACACTCTCTACAGAAAATGAATTTGGATGATGCTGTTTTGTTGTTTTTTAATAATTTTCCAAAATGTTTTTTGGCTTCACTTTTGACTCCATTATTTACTACAGATAACGACAATTTGCAGTCATTGAAATTTAGCGATTCTTCAGACGATGAATCAAACATCTTAAAATTTTGTAAATTTTAAACTAAAATATATAGAAAAAGAATATTTAAATTATTACACAAAACTTGTAAGCCGAATACACATTATTTTTATTTGTTCTTCTGTTTAATTTCACCTTTTTTGTAACATTAAAAGTATAAACCAACACGATAAAGAATATTCTAAAACAGTTAATGCGCCAAAAAAATGTTCTTATGTCATTGAAAAACCCAATAAACACATAACAGGAAATCCATACAAATATAATACGAATTCGATACCGAAATGAAGTTAGCCGACTTCAGCCGAAAAGCAATCGGCGCCGGCGGCGGCGGCTTAGCCGATGAAATGTGAATTCAGCTGCGGCTAAAGGCGGCTAATAGAAAAAACCGACTGCGGCGGCTATACATCGGCGGCTCTGGACTCTGTAGGGAACGTCATCATTATATTGAGTCGCATTTCGCTTGTTCAAATAACAAATATCATCGGTTATTTGATAAAAGGCTAACAAAAATACGCAAAAAAAATCAGCGAAAGAAAAGAAAATAGAAAAGTAAGAAAATAAATAATATTGTTGATCAGAAACGGACAAAAATATAATAAATTCGTGAGAAAAATGTGAAAAATATTTTTCTAAATAATATTTTGAGAAAAATTTGAAGTAAAAAAAAAGGAAGAAAACAAAATATTTTCTCGTTAAATTTCGTTAATATTTCAAGGTTTTCTTTTTCTTGTCCTTTACTTTCATTTTCGTCCGAAGATACATACAAAAAAAAAAAAAGGAAGGAAAAAAGAAAATTTGTTTTAATGTTAAAATATGATTGACGTCTCCATTGTTGAGAGGAAAAATATTTATTTTTTCTTGTGTTTTCTCGTTGCTCTTTTCTTCGATTATTTGTTTATTTTATTTTATTTTTTTATTCTGTTTAACACAAAACATTTATACACTACACACATACATGCACACATGTCACTATAAATTATTCAAAGAAGTATATAATACAATAAATCTATGAGACATAAAAACGGGTCGCTCCATCTAAAAATTCTTGTTCAATTTATTTATTTATTTTTTTTTTTTTGTAGGGGGTGAATATTTTTTTTTTCAACCAATTCTTTTTATATTCTCGTATCAGACAGATACACACAAACACCCTTACACACACACACACACACGCACACAACCACAAACATTCATGTACATATAATAAAGAAATCATAAAAAAACATTTGATTTTATTGTGAAAAATTATCGATTAAAGTGTTTTATGAAAAGTTGATGATTATGCAAGAATGGAAAATAAAAAAGGAGTGACCATTGTAAATATCAGTGTGTAGTATTGGGTTGGTTTCTAACACAAAGTGAAAGACTTAAAAAATTTATTTTTTGGGGTTTAGTAACGGAATTGAAAATGTAACAAGAGAAGAAAAAAAAAAAGGTGTAATCGTCACATAGGAAAAATAAGTAACAATAGAGAAAGTATTCCATGTAACGTGTCCGAAATGAAATTTCTATTTTTATTCCTATTTTTTATTTTTCTTTTTTTTTTGTCCCAAGATATTTCATTTTTTTTTTTGTTTGATTTTATCGTTTCTCTTTTGGTTTCTTTTTTTAGTTCTTGTCAATTGTCGTCATGATTTTTTTTTTCTTGTTATTCTTCATCTTCATTCACATTTATAGAATCGAACATTCCTAGATATAGATACAGCCATCTATCGTTTGTATCATATTACATTTTTCTAACTAGCTCTTTGTTTGATTTGATCAGTGATATGACATTGGTGTTGATTGCTTTCCAAACCAGCCATCCCCCACATCTCCTTTAGCAATTTCATGTTTATTGTATAAGAATCAGGATTTTTATAAAGAAAAAAGAATAAAAAATTGGATTTAGTTTTATTTTCTTTTTCTTTCTTCGAAATTTTTTTCTTTTTCTTTTATTTTCTCTATTTGACTGGAGTTGACTGAAGTTGACTGGAGTTGACTGGAGTTGACTGAAGTTGACTGAAGTTGCTGATTGGCTGATATTATATTTTATTTGTGAAATTGCAATAAATAAATTAGTTGATTATTGTTCAATAAAAATTTCTACAGAATTTTTCTTATCATAAATTTATTCATTCCAAAACAATAATTTTTGCCTAAATAATGATTAAAATACAAAAGGTATGAGTCAGATCATCTAAATATTTATAAAACAAGAAACCAAACGTTAATTTTCATATTTTAAGATAAGACATTAAAAATATCTTTGCACCAAACTTAAACATATTATTGGATCATTCGGAAAAATTTCATTTGTTCAATGTAATCAACTCATAATTTATAATTATATTTTTATCTTTTAAATAAATAAATATGTGTCTGTTATTTTGAAAAGAATAAAGTAAGAGTTAAGTAATTTATTCTTATACCAAAAAAAACATTAAATAAGAGAATTATTTGAGCTAAAAGGTTGAAACAAAAATGAACAATTTTTGTACATCAAAAAAAAAAAAAATTCTTTTTATTTTATTTTTCTATTTTATATTTTCATTTTACTTCAACACTTTAGTCGTAATGTAATTATATATAAAAAAAAAATGTTATACAGAAAAATAAGAGATAATTTTTCATAGACCATAAACGAACAATACTTTTTTTTTTTTTACTTTTACTGATGTGTACTGTGTTGGTGGTGATGATATGTTACGTCTGTTCTAATTTAAATTCATTACAAAACATTTTTATTTTGCTTTTATAAATTAAAAATTGTTTCACATTTAATAAGTTCAGTAATTTTTTTAGATAATTTGGTAAATAGTTCTTTGTTTTTATTTTGTTATAAAACGTACCTACTTTTTTCTCTGCTTTGGGTAATTAGGAGCAAAGCAAACATAACAACAAAAATACTAATTTGTCCAATTATATAAAAAATAATAATAAATGCAGTTGTACTTACATTTACCACTTCAGCTTGTTATTTTAAACAATGAACACTTCAAAGTAAATTTTAAATAATAACAAATAAAATTACTGGAAAGCACGACCCTGCATTAATACTTTAGAAATTTAATACAACATAAATAGAATACTTAAAGTACAGTGAAAATACTTGAAAGCACTACATTTAATATGTTCTGTTCTTGTTATATTAAACAATGAACACTTCAACGGAAATTTAAAATAATAACCAAATTACTTGAAACATTACTGAAAAGCACGACCCTGCATTAATACTTATAGAAATTTAATACGTCATAGAATACTTAAAGTACAGGAAAAAAATAAACTATAATTAGCTTATCAAATTGTGAATTCTACACTTAGATTGAAATCATAGACGTATTTGAAATGCAATTATTTTACTTGACATTTTTTCCCCTTTTTTATTTTATGTGTTGTTGTGTTTTTTTTTTTAAAAACAAACCATGCTTAAACGTCAACATCCGAGGGATAAAATTGCATTTACACTCGTAAACATTGATTGGGGTCCTCTGGGAGAAACCAGTACAAAAATATTTGTCAATATGTGTAAGTGTAAAGGAATAATTTTGGGGATGAAAGTTTATACATAAATCTCGTATTATTTTTTATATCAAATGAAAAAGTAAATTGTGAACTAAAAATTTTTATTGTAGAGGTTTTTGTTTCAAACCAATTTTAATGTACCTGAAGTAATTGTTTTAAGTATATTTTCGGATTTAATTAGAGTGTTTAATAAATAATTATTGGTGTATTGGTCAGTAACATTCAAAACTCATATAAATAATAAATAGATCCATTTAATTTAGTTAGACTGATCGAACTAATCAGTGATATCGATTTCTCCCAAATGATTAAAAAAGAAAATGAAACTAAGAACAAATTTGAGTCAGTTAAAATTTGTTGCAAACTGTGTAAATTAGAGTTTTATAAAATTTTGTAACTAAAGATGAAAGCTTTAATATTCTCTAATAGAATTTTTAAAATATATAATTTTTTCATCCATCAATAGCCTAAATATTTGAAATTGTTTTACTTTGAATAAATGATCAATTAAATTATTATTATATATTTGGAAAATATTATCAATAATCTGTTTGTAATTTAATTAAATTATAAGAGAAATAATACAAATTATTTCAATCAAATAACAATAATAGTTAAAACATCAAACAAATTTGGTCATCATAAATTTAAAAACTTTTAATTAATTTATATGTTTTTGTTAATATAATTAAAGTAACACAATTATTTACGTTGCACAAATAAACAGTTTTAAAATATAACAAAAATTAATTATGTATTAATTAAAATTAAATAAATGAAACCGTACCTATGGATTATAGAATATGCATAAAACAATTTATTGTTGATATTTACATATTACAGATTAACATTTCAATGAATCTCATCGAAATAAACATTTTTTTTTTAATGATTTACCAAAGACGCCTAACCAAAAGTCAAATAGTATCAATCAGAATTTTTTGTTTGTTCTATGTATCTAAATTCAATAAAAATCTATACACAAATAAAAACAAACTATTAAACTCACTTAAATATACTTAACCATTTTGATGGCTAAAAGATTAGAAATAAAATTTCTTAATTAATGCAAAACATGCTAAAGTGGTTTGTGTCTTTGATAAACATTTTTATTCAAAATTTTATTTATTCTCTGTAAGACTTTAGTTGATCAGAATATTAAAGTAAAATTTTTCATACATTTCAATTCCATTCGAATATATTTAAGTAAAAAAAAGTTCTATGGCAATTATTAATAGCTAGTTGTTGTTGTTGTTGTTGTTGTACCATACAAACACAACTTAATGTTTAATTAAGAATCGGTATAAATAATTCACCTTGAGGCAATTTTATTATATATTAAGTAACACAAAAAAAAAACAAACAAAAAAAGAATACCGTGGGTTCGACATAGAGCATCAATCAAACACCAAACAAAAAAATATATATACTACACATTTCTCTTCATTAAGTGAATGACGTTTGAAGTCAATATAAGGTGCTTATTAAGTATACTGATTATTGTCGTCAATAAAAATATATGTCAGTAACAGTGCACAGAATAAAATATATATATGTATACAATCGATCGTTTATGTCATTCGTTTCGATTGCTTCTATTAATGAAATCGTGAGCTGCCAAAAGAAAAAAAAATTTCTACAAACAAAAAAAAATTAATAATGATTAATTACATTTCGTAACAAAATGTCAACTTTTTTTTTCTTTTTTTTGTTTTTTTGTTGTACTGTCGATATACAAAAATAAAAAAAAACAAAACTTTTCCAGTTAGAAAAATAAACAACATACACAATTAATAGTTTTTAAATGGATATATCACTGAACACTGACTTAATACCGTGCTGAATACAAAACAAAAAAAAAATAACAATTAATAAAAAAGGATTATTAGTTTTTATCACTTTTTATTGAAGAATACTCAAACTAATTAATTATTTTTAATATTTCTATAGAAGTTTTCTTATTTTTGTTTGAGGCTTTCGTATTAGAAAATTGTTCTAAGGGGTTCGTGTTGTTGAAGAAAATCATTATAAGACAGAATTCGGGTTTCAATATTGACAAAGTGATGATTGCAATCATCAACACTTCGAGAAACTTAAATTTTATTTTAAATCGCCTGGATTTTCCTTTCTTTTCCTAAATTTTAAATTTTAAGGAAAAGATAAAATATTTTTATTTGTTGCCCTTGCCTTGCATTCCATTATTTATGTTTCCGTTCACAGAATTAAATTTGAATTTCTGCATTTTTCTTGATGAAATTTTCCATTACTTTAGTTGTGTCTGGAAAACATCTCAACATTTTTTTTTTTTTTTGTTTTGTTTATTTGATGACTTGAATATTATTCTTAAAAAAAATAAAATACCGACTGTATAGTTTTGATATTTTTGATATAAAATTAATGTTAATAAATACAAAATTCCACCTATACCATCCTCCTCCTTCTCTCTCACCATCTCCACCCTCTTAAAAACTTTTCATAAAATAATAATTAGATTTTTATGAAGAATATAATTTATTATCAGTTTTATATTACCTTAATCTGTCTTTTCACAACAAAACATTTATGCAAATTAAAAATTTAAATTTTATTAAAAACAAAAACAAAAACAGAAAAAAAAAAACGTTCAAGTTAATGATTTTATTCACCGAAAATAAAACAAAAAAAAAGAACTAACTATAAAATGACAGCCATTTTTATTTTTCATCTCATATTTTATTTTTACATAAAATAAATAACAACAACAACAAATATAACAACAGCAACAACAACAATACCAGCAACAACAATAAAGAAAATATTTGAATTTCTGGTTTTTTATAAAAACGAAATTTAAAATGATTTTTTAATTAAATAACAAAAAAATATTGAAATATAAAAACAAATTTCATTAAATTCATTATCAATGTCACGGTTAACTTGAGTTTTAAGGATACTTCCAATGTATGATACGAACCCCAACCCCCTTATGTGGCATATGTGATTTCTGATACAAGTTTTATGTTTTATTAAGAAGAAATCATTGTAAAATTTAAGGACAATAGATCCTATTCTTACTAGACTAGGATTTGAATCCGCACTCCAAAATCATTACAAGACTCGCACACAAACGATCACCCTGGCGTAGTAGTGTAGGTCCGACTATATTATTAGACATATACATGGAAATTCTAATGCAACAATAAAGTCGGTACCATGGTGAATAAAACCAAAAGGTTCTTTACCTTAACCAAAATAAATTAATTAACTAACTTCTTCTGTTTAATTAAATTTTTTGATTATTGATTTGTGAAAGAAGAAAAAAATTTTTTTTGGTATTTTATAATTTTAATTTTCTGTTTCTGTTAAAAAAGAAAGAAAGTAAAAAACTTAAGGTATGTAAATTCACCACAGACACATCAAGTGTAATTTAAACTTTTATCATTAAATTATATAATTTTTTTTTTGTTTTTTGTTGGTAAACTTTAAAAGCGTTAACCGTTAACAGAATAAAAATTCTGTGTGTGTGTGTGTGTGTCTGAAATTTTAAATAACAAAAAAAAAAAAAAATGTATAAAGTGAGAGAAAAAAGAAAACTGAAAAAAGGAAAACAATTAGCCCCTGACATTTATGTTTTTTTATTTCATTAAAGGAAAATATATTTATTTAGAAAAACAAAAACAAAAAATAGAAAATATATTTCACTATTTTTAATGCAAGTAAAAGGAAAAAAAGGAAAAAAAGGAAAAAAAAAGGAAAAAGTGAGAAGAGAAATCGAAGGAGGAAAATATGGAAGGGGAAAAAAATATAAAAATATAAACTTTATTCAAAACATTAAAGTATTTTCTTCGTTAATTTCCCTTTAACAAAAAAAAAACGAAATAACGAAATAATTATTTTTATGAAAATGAAAATTTCAAATTAATTTCATAAGGAAGAAAAGTAAAAAGAAGATGAAGAAGAAGAAGAAGAAGTAGCAGAAGCAGAAGCAGAAATGGAAGTAGAGAGAGAGAGAGAGCAAAAAAAAAAAGCAATTCTGTTCGGTTAAAGAATTCCGAATTAGTCTAATAAAAATGCAAAACAGATGTGAAGATATATTTAATATATTTTCACTTTTGTGGTGTTTCTAAGAAGAAAGGAAACCGAAAAAAAAAAAAAAAAATTAAGAGGAAAAAGTGGAAGAAGAAGAAGAAAGAAAGAAGGAAAGAAAGAAAAAAAAAGGTGGAAATATTTATATGGAAAGAAAAAAAAAAAGGTGTAAAGAATATTTATTAACAACTTCTTTCTTTCGTTCTTTTCTTTCTTTTCTTTTCTTTTCATTTATTCTGCGTAGATTTGTAAATGGAAATTTCTTGTTTATTGCACATTATTTTTATTTTAAAAGAAAAAAAAAACAACAACAAAAAACAACAACAACAACAACAACAACAACAACAAATACAAAGGAAAACATAAATAAATTGTTATTGTTTTTATGTCAAAACCTAAAGAGCCATAATTATATTTATTTATTGAAAAAAAAATAATAATAAAATAAACAAAAGAAAAGAAAAGAAACAAAGAGAGAAAAAAAATTTTTGTAAGAAAAAAAAAGGAAAATCAATTTTTTATTTGAATTTAATTGTTGTAAAAGCTTTTTAGATAATAAAACTAATAATATTAAAGGATCAACAATATAATTTATCTTATATAAATTAACTAATTCTTGTGTATGTGTGTGTGTGTATGTGTGTTTGTTAGCTTAGCCTTCTAAAATTACTATAAAAATAAAACTATATGTTTGTGTGTATGTTTGTGTGTGTGTATGTGTGTGTGTTTTGTTTGTTTGTTTATCGAGTGAAAATGTACAAAACTGACGATAAATTATGTTGACATATTTCTAAAACCAAAAGATATATGAATGTATTTTACTAACCCAAAAAAAACGACACTACTACACTCGTACAATCATCAAAAAAAAAGGAAATGCTTTTGTTTAGGATTCCCATTTTTCGATTAGTTTTATTTTATTATTGAACATACATATGTATGTTGATATGTGTTGATGTGGTGATGTGTGTGTGTGTATATGTGTGTATAAGATTTTTGGGTACATGAATTAAAGTTTAGTTGTATTTAATTCAAAATGATTTTATTCTAGAATATTATCTACACTGTAAATGTATTTATCTGATGTAGGATTTTTTTAAAAATCTTGATCAAGGAAACTTGACTTACAATCAGAACATAAAGTGACAGTAAATTATTCTACTAAGAAATCAAGATCATTTACTTATTAAGTGCTAAAATTATTATACAGAATTTTGATTGTTGCTGAATTCTTGACCAATGCGGTACCTTAAAACATTTCTCCAAATTCAACATTTTTTTTTTCTATTTTCGCCTTTTAATAAAAATGTACCAACGCGATTATTTTATGTTTAGTCCAGTATACATTATTTATTATGTTCCTTTTTCTAAAAACTAAGCAGTTTTGATACATACATGAATAAAAGGAAACATTTAATTTCAATATACGATATATAAATTCACGCAATTTCTTAAGTATGTGTGATGGGTCTGATGACTGATAAAAAAATGTGCGATGATTGAAAATATATTTTCCAAGATAAAAATGTAAAAATAAAATAAAATTGTGTATTAACAGGATATTCACGTTACTTATGATGACGCTTCACTTTTTTTACTTTTCTTCAGTTTTCACTCCCTGATTTTCTTTCTTTTTTTTTTGTATTTCTGTAAAATTCTCTTTTCTCCATTTTCTTTTTTTTTTCTTCTTCTGCCTTGACACAAAAATATGTTCTTGTTCCATTTTTCTATTTAATATCTTATTATATTTTCTATACATATGGTCACGTTTTATCAAAAAGATATAAATATTGTGTAACAACTGCATGACGTTTATCCTTTCTAAAAAAGAAAAAACAAGAAAAACAGGAAAAAAACATAACAAAAAAATGAAACACAACAAAATAAAAAATTAATATAAATTAAATGTGTGTGGGTGTGTTGGGTGTATGGTGGGTGGTTAAGTGTGTTGTAGGTGTAAATGTGTGTGGGTGTGTTTATATCTACGACTAAAAATAGGATAAAATAGAAAAATCAATTTAAAGCCATTATTATTTTATTAATATTTGGAATATGGATCAACAATAATTTCATTACATTTTATTTACAAAAAAAAAAAAATTGTTTCCCTTTAATGTAGTTTCCTATAATTTTCCACGAATAAAATCAAAATATTGTTTCCCCAGGATAGAAAATAAGAATTTTGATAAGGAATAAAAAAACAACAACAGAATTTTTTTCTTTTGTGTTTGTATTCAGATGAGAGACAACAGAAGAGGGCAACGCACAAGACTAATATTTATGATAGAAAAAATCACAAAATTCAAAATTTTTTTATTACAAATATTTGAAGAATAATTTCTTTTATAAATTTTAAATTCTAAATTCTTCTTCTTCCACTTTTTCTTTTTGCCCATTTTTTTTTTTCCATCCACCTCCACACCCCTTTTTCTGTTCCTTCTTCTTCATAAGCGTCAGTTAAAAATCAGAGTCACGTCCTTAATAAATATAAAACAAGTTTTGAGAAAAAAGAAAAAAAAAGAAAAAGAAAAAGGGAACGGATCGGAACGGAACGGAAAGAAAATAAAAAAATATAAAAATGTGATCTTTAAAAAAAAAAACGAAAGAAAAAAAAAAACAGCAGCAGCACATATATTTTGTTCTCCTTGTGTATTTCATGGAATCAGAAGAAGAAGAAGAAGAAGAAGAAGAAGAAGAAGAAGAAGAAGAAGGAAAAAAAAAACAAATATTAATATGAGGGTGAAGAAAGGAATAAAAATGAAATAAAAAGGAAAGGAAAAATTCATAAAATATATGAAAACAAGAGAAATGTGAGGACATAATTTTCACGACATCTGTGGACATAAATTTAAACTACTGCCAAAAAGATGAGATTTTTTTTTTCTTTCTTTCTTTTCCTATTTTTTTTTAGTTTTCTTTTCTTTTCTTTTCTTTTCTTTTGTTTTTTCTTTTTTACCGTTTTACTATAAAAATATATTATTATCTAATATTTGGTATGGTTAGATTATTTGTTGTCTTAGAGAATTTATGTATGAGAATAACAAATTGCCTATTATTAGTTTTCGTGTGAAAATTTCAACGTCAATTGTCTTTCTAAAGAACCAACAACAACAGCAACAGCAACAACAACAACAAAAATGTGTAATATATTACTTTTGTGGGTTATGTTCATGTATATATTGTAACAATGTAGATTGTAGAAACTAAACATTATTATATACATATTCATATGTGTGTATATAAATATACATTAGAATATTTCCAGTGTCGTAACCACAGTTTACAAATTATGTAGATATTTTTGTTTATTCTATTTTTTTTTTTACAACAAAACAAAAGTTATTTTCCTTCAAGACTAGAATGAAAAAAAAAAATGAAAATTTTGTGAAACGCGTTGAGAAGAATTCTTTACTTTTACACTTTCTTTCTTTTTCTTTTTTTGTAAATAAATTCTGTACACTTTACATTGTTGTAATTGTTTAAAAGCTTGCGTTTTTTTTCTTCTTTTTTTTTTTTTGGAAAAATATTTTCAACATTAAAGTGAAAAAGATAAACGAATAACGAATGTCAAAGGAAGGTTTCATTAATAATTAATGTCTGCATAAAATATTGTAACCTGGTAAATAAGATTTGCACTTGTACCTTTGGCAGAATTTAATGAAAATGAATTAAAATTCTTTAAAAATCGTTTACAAAAGAAAAAAAAGTTATCGATTAAAAGAGAATTTGTTTGGTTTTTTAGAAATTATTTCTTTAAATATTTATAACTAAAAAAAAATTGTATTGATGAAATATTTCGTACAAAGATTAATCAACTCAAAGTCATGACTTGGATTCTGTACAGGATTATTAGGATGAAACAAATGAAAAATTTTTGTGAATTAATTTTGAAGAAAAAATCTACCCAAAAACGAAACCAAATTGAATTAATTTAATGGAAAAAATAATAATCAACTGAACAATTCATTACAAAAATTATATTCCACACTTTTATTCACTTCAATTTAATTTCATAAAATTCATTTATTGTCGTCCAACAACAACAACAACAACAATTACACCAACAACAAGACGAACAACGACAACAATAAAATAAATTTCTTTCAATCATTTTTATTCCTTAAGTAAAAAAAAAAAAAAAAAGGTTATCCTTATGGACAAATAATATAGAAATCGCTAAGTAACCACAAATTAAATCGTAAAATAATTTTTAAAGGAGAAATAAAAAGAAAAAGTAAAATGTAAGAAATAAACAAATAAAAAAATACAGAAAAGTCCTTTTATTATAGATTTTATTGTGATAAAAATTCATTTAATTTGAAGGATATTTATTTGAAATAACCATTTTAGAAAATTCAATTTAGCTAATTGTATCGTTATCATGAAATGGGGTTTTTTAAAGGCAAAAACAACAACAACAACAACCAAAAAATAAAAAAAAACAAAAATACGAAAAAAAAAACCCCAAGGTTTTATTCTCCTCTTCCATTCATTGTGTAAACTAATCCAATTTAGCGGGACACAGTTTTTTTTTTTTTTTTTTTTCCCTTGTCAGTATAGTTGATTGTTTTCTTCGTAAGTCTTTTGTTTCGATGCAATTTGTCACATGTACGACGGATATAAAATTGTAAACTTAAAAAAAAAAAACAAAAAAAAAGGATGTTGTGCAAAAAAAAAAGGTGGCCATAGAAATAGTACAAAAAAAAAGAGGCGACAAATAAAAATTCTGTCACACACATGTTGTGTTAAGAAAAGAAACTATTTTTATTTTTTTTGAAAGGATCACGTTATTTTCTTGTCTAACGATTAAAGATAAGAAAATGGGAAACAAAAATAAAACAATCTTTTCTAACCAACAATTTCAACCAAAATCAGTTTTTACTTTTAAATAAAAAAAAAAAAACAAAAGATAAAGTTGTAATGAAGAGATGAGAAATCTTATAATCTAAGATCAACTTAGAAACTCGGCAATATAGTTTTGCTTTTTTTTTTCTAAAAAATATAAAATATAAAACTAACTCAAGCTATAAGGATCAGTTCAGATAATCATATTTTTTTTCTTCTTCTTCTTCTTCTTCTTCTTATTTGCGTGTTTAAAAAGCTTTTCTATAATCTCCTGTTTTTTTTTTCTTTTCTTTTCTTTTCTTTATTTCCCTTTTCTTTCTGTTTTTTTTTTCTCTTTTATTTCACTGTAACGATATGAAAAGATTTTCTTCTTTTTTTTTTTTTTTTTTAGCTTAATGCCTCTTCTCCTACACATAAGAATAAAAAGAACGAATGAAAAGAAATTCGTTTTGTGTAAACCTGTTAAACGATTATCGGTGAAATTTATTTGTTTAAATAAAAATAATAATAATAAAAAGAAAAAAACACAAAAAAAAAAAATCTTCTTTTTAAAGTCGATTAAATTTTAGATTGAATTTGTCGATTTATATAAATTTTATTCTTTCATTTATAAATTGTTTGTGTTAGCGCAAATTATGTTTACATTTGATCGTACTATATAATTTTTTAATGCAATTTTTGTATCGTAAAAATACTGTGTCACATTCTGAAGCATATTTGCTGTTTGGCATTTGTAAAATTCAATCGAGTATTCTGTTTGTTTTTCTCAATATTTGTGGAGCCAATCCTGAATATTTCATCTATCCATCTTAGAATTTGTTGGTTTGGTTCTTTGTTGCTGCACATGTGAAATACAGGAAGGTCCATTGAATGCCAACGTACGACAACAGATTTTTTTGTTACTCTGTCATTTTAATTATATTTTATAATCAGTACATTTGTCAAATTCGGAAGACAAATTATCAAATGTTTCGTTTGGACAAACCAAATTTCACAAAAATTTTAACAGTCTGAAGCAGCCTTAGTAAAAGAGAAGATGCAATACAAAAGCAATTTCAATTAGAGCCAAAATGGATTCTTAAACATTTCGTAAAACTGACCGTTAGTGTTACCCCACCAAAGGAGAAGGAGACTTTCAGTAAGAGTATTAAGAAATTTGTCAAATATTGATAAAGAATCAAAAGTTAATAATAATAAATTATATAAATTTTTGTTTTGTTCATTCTTGAATCAATTTTCTAAATTATACACAATTACAATTACAATTTTCTTTATAAATTGATATTTTTGTCCCTACCGTCCTCCCACATCCCATCACCCATCAAATATAGACATTTTTGTTTGATTTTGTAAAAAAAAAAAAACGAAAAGGAAAAGAAAAGAAAAAACGTAAAACAAAAGAAATTACTTTGTGTTTACATTAAGAAAATTATAAGATATGTATTTTTCTTTTAACATTTATATTTACATAAACATAATATTATGTTTATTCTAAGAAAAGGTTGTATGTTTAACAACAACAACAACAACAATAATAATAACAACAACAAAAAAATCGATTCACATTTGACAACATGATTTCTTTTATCTAACAAATTCAAATTCCTTTAAAATAAAGGGAAAAAAAAAAACGAAAGGAGGAAAAGGAAAAAAAAAACACGCCAAGAATAAAAAAAAACTTAAGTTGGAATATTTCCAAAAATTCAAGAGACATAACATGTGAAAATATTATTTCATAAATTCCATACACACACACATACACATGCAAACAAACATGAATGCACACATGTACATATATGGTCATGGGAATGAGCAACCATTATCAAAATATAAGAAAGAGAAGAAAAAGGAACAAGAAAAAAAAAAAATTTGGAAAATCCTACATAAATGGGAAAATAGAATCAAAAGGAATAAAAAAGAAAAAGAAGGAAAACAAAGGAAAAAAAAAAACATCTCAAACAAACAAACACAAAAAACAAAAAAAAAAAAAAAATCACAGACTTTTCCTTTTTACGAATTCATGAAGTGATTTGAACTTCTTGGATTTACGTGAACACTGTATAAATTGCATATAGATGTAACATATGTAATATACATACAGATATACATGCACACACATACAGATATACATACAAACATAATAAACATAAAGAATTTTTTTTCCATCATATTTATACATATATTTGTATGTAAGCCTGACCGTTTATTACAAACAACCACGTCAAATAATGTATGATGGGGTGAATGATATGGGGGGGGGGGGGGGCAACATAAGGAAAACAAAGAAGAAGAAGAAGAAAAATCAGACATATAAGAAATGTTTTTAGTTTAGTTTTCGTTTCATTTCTTTCTTTTTTTTTTAAGGCTGGCAATATAATATGTGAGTATGCAAAAAGGGGTGGGGTGATGGTGTGGAGGTGGTAATGGGGTATTCGTATATAGTCAATTGTTGTAAATATCAAAACGGAAATTATTTATTTGATTGATTTGATGCCTTTTCATATGTTATTTCTTATTTTTCGTTTATTGTAGCAGTTTTACTTCATTTCTACTTTTTCTGTTATTGTTGTTGTTGTTGTTGTTGCTCTTTTCATTTTTAGAAGGGTTGACCTTTTTTTTTTTTTTGTTCATACTTTCTACCTTTCCTTCTTCGGTATTTCGTCATTCTTTTTTTTTTCTTCCTCCTTTCTTTTTAGTTTTCTAACTAAATATTCTGACAGGATATTTTTACAAACGGAAATTTCCTGTCACGGGTCACCTGAGTTAGATTTATTTATAAATTTGTTTTTAAAGTTTTCTTTTTTTTCTCCCATTTTTCTCCCTATTTTTTTTTTTTTTTTGAATATTTTCTCGTTTCTGACCAAACCAAAATGACAAACTTTTATAGACTGTGTTTTGTTTTCTTCTCAACTTTTTCTTTTTCTCCATTTCTAATATTTTCTTCTTCTGTCTAACAATTCAAAGTTTTATCCCATAAAAGGAATATTTTTCTTAAAATCTAAATTGTCGTCTTCTTTATAAAGTATTTTGTTTTGTATCCAATCGGAAATAAAATATGAAACATTTGACCAATTCATTGTCCATTTTTATAGACTTTATTCTTTTGGAATATTTGTTTTGAACAATTTTTGAGAAAAATTCATATAGAAAAGGGGTCATGAGTTGAAACATTGTCGATAAAATGGTTGGAGGTTCCATTACAGAATTGACGTAAATTATTGACAGAAATAGTTAGAAAATAATTGAACGGATACACAGAACAATTACACGGGATAATAGTTGAGAATTGAGCTTAAGATAATTGAACAACTCGTACAGTTAAAAAGGGAGGAACAAACATATTTTAATTTTTTGTCGTATTCTAGTAAAACTTTCACAATTGAATAAATTTTGATTTTATCAGAATTCAATATATTTGGAACAGAGAAAAAAAAAATTGTTGAATTATTAAAAAATGTCTATTTTGTTGGTGTAAATGAAACTTCAAGTTATTTGAATTTTTAATAGAATCCTGTCTTATATTGTATAAAGAAATTGTCTTTAACGTAGAAAAGTTTTTGTTGTTGTTGTTGTTGTTGTTGTTAGAAGAAGTAAAAGTTTCTACATGAAAAGATTAGCCCTATCGAAAAAGTTTTTAAAAGAAATGTCATAGAATATAATCAATAATCTGTAATCAAAGAATTTTCTTCATCTGATTTTTTTCTTTTTGGCTGCTTAAATAGATTTAATTTTTGTTTTAATTAAAAAATTAAAAAAAGAAAAACTAAATTCTTTTATTACGTTACAAACGTAAATAATGAATGTCTGACGATTTTGACATAAACTTCAAGACACGGTAAAAAAAAAAGAACTGTCTAAATTGTATCAGTTGTCTCAGTTATATCAAAAGAAAACTAATTTATAAATTATTATTTTAACGGACAAGACGAATAACAACTGGAATTTGGTAATTCTAAATGCTCGATTTACATTAATGTACATTTTCAGTATTTAACAACAATTTAGATAATTGTTCCATGTGGACAACTGAATTATTATTGTTGGAGTGATACACGTCAAAATGTATAAATGAGACAATTAGACACACAAGTTGTTGCAAATTAATTGAATAAAATATCAAAGTTTTGAGGTATTCCACATAACGAAAGGCAAACATAATGTGAATATGTGACACAAAGTATTTTCTGTAAAATTCTAAATTGAATTCAGTATCATTTGCTTGTACTGTGTCTCATCAAATTATTGGTCTACACGTCGTAACAACTCCTCTCCAATTAAATTTCAACAGAAATCAGTTTTTTTTTCTTTTAGATTTCATTAGAATTCATTCAAATGATTTAAGAAAAATGTCTTTAATTAAATTAGGTAACCAATAATTACCCAAAAACTTCTTTACATAATTAATTCCATTGTTAATTCGTTTATCTTTATTCAAAAGAAAATATAAATTACGTAAAGTGAAAATAGAATAAAGTTCTGAGTTACAGAAGAATATTTCACTTAGATCATTTTTGGTCCATTTATTCGTTTTCTTTTATAAAAAAAATAAATTAAAACTTTTTTTTTTGTATGATCTTCAATTTAAGCGAAAACAAAAAAAATAAATATTTATTCATAAATCAATAATTTAAAATCAGATTTATTTTTACTTGTTCCTTTCAACTCATCTTATTCAACTTGTGTTTTCCACTTTTAGAAGGAAAAAAAAAAAAATTATGAAAAATTGTTTATCAAAAAATAAATATTCCTAACAAAATATTAAAGAAAAAAGAAAATACATAAGAAATGAAACGAACCGGAGGAGGAAGAAGAAGAATAAGAAGAAGAAAAATAAGCAAATTGTTTACATAAAATTGAATTTTCTCTAATTTAAATGAAAAATTGAAACTTTTGAACAAAAGTAATATTATTTATTATAAATACAAGAACAAAATAAAGATGAAGAGAGAGAGAGAGAGAGACAAAAAATTCGTTAAAAAAAGGACGAATAGGAGGAAGGAAAAAAAAAATATAAGAAAAGAAAAGTAAAAAGTCGAAACAAGAAAAAGAAAAATGAAAAAAAAAGAAAAATGTTTCCTCAAATATTCATTAGAATTTTTATATAATCTCATTTCTTTTATCTTTCCTTCATCATCTTTTCGTTCTATCTTTATTTTTCTTTCTTTCTTTTTTTTTCTTTCATTCTTAATCGCCGCCACCAAAACTTAAACATATTCATCCTTTTTTCAATGTTTATATATTCACATTCAGATATACATACATACAATACATACACATACATACAATACATACATACATACATACATACAATACATACACACACAGACATAAATACATATTTATTGCTATAACTTAAATCTTAAAGAATATAAAATAGAGATAAAGATAAAGATGAAGGAAGAATGAGACGATATAGTTAGATAGTAGGTCAAAGATATAAACTAAAATCTACAGAGAGAGAGAGAGAGAGAGTGAGAGAGAGAGAGAGAGAAGAAACTTTCTTCTTCAAAGATTATATACAGAGACGAAAATTGAATTAAATAAAAAAATACTAAGAATAATAGTATTTTCTGTTCACTTCGAGAAGATCTAGAAACTTATATATGGGGAAAAATGTGACAAATTGAATTATTAAATTTTCTCTGTTTCCATTTTCTTTTTCTTTTTCTTTTTTGTGTTTTGTATTTTTTTTTTTCTTTCAATTTTTGTTCAAGTTTTCTTCGTTATTTTTTTGCTTCTTTTTATTTTTTATTTTTTTTTTGGTTTTGGTTTTATTGCGTAGATTTTCATTTTTCTGTTTTTTTCTTTTCTCTGCAGCAGCAGCATTTTATTTTTTTTTTTTTTGTATTATAATTTTTGTAAGAATTGTTGAAAAATTTTATAAGCAATTTTCCGCTTGAATTAAATTTGAAGCAATTTGTTAGAGCCAAAAAAAAAAAAAAAAATTTCTCTTTTGGTCTAAACGAAAAAGATTGTTGACTGTACGATTTCTCCTTGTTAGAATTACTAAGGATTAAGTTTCTTCTTTTGTCGGTCACATATTTTGTTGTTTATCTTTCTGTTGTTGTTGTTGTTTGCGCGCATTTCCCTTTTTTTAAATAAATCGAAATTTAAAGAAAACGATCAAAGTGGGAGGAATTTGTTTTTGGTACAAAAAACAAATATTTTAACCAACAAAGAAACAAAAGAAGAAGAAGAATATGACGAAGAAATATGAAGAAAATTTCGTTAAAAAATATAATCCTCATAAATTGACGCTTTTTTTTTTTGTAAGGGGAAGGTAAAAAGGAAGGTAAAAAAATATTTTATAGCTTCTCCTTTCATTTGTTTAATATTTAATTTAATACAAATAAAATTAAAAAAAAAAAAAGAAAGTATGTAAAGAAAAAAGCCACAACCACAACCAGAAAGTAAAAAAATAAATAATATAAATCGAATAACAAATAATAACAAACCAAAAAGAAAAGAAAAAAGAAAACTTGCATTTATTAAAAATAATTTCAGTGAAATAAATTTAATTTGAGGTTTTTCTCGGATTTATTTTACCGTCTTTTTGGCGACATGAAAAACATTCGAAATATTCTAAAAACTAATCTACAAGGATTACAATTTTTTTTCCCCCTTTCTTTCTTTCTTTCCTTTCTTTCGTTTTTTCCATTCTTCTTATCTCTCATCCTAGATCAGAATATTTTCTTTAGATTTTCCTTTCTTGAAATTCAATGACAGTGACATAAAGACCTATCTGTCAAAGTAAATACTGTCCTAATATATCCATCGTCTTCTGACCTCATTTTTGTTTTGTTTGTGCTTTTTCTATGTGTAAGTGTGTGTGTAAGTGTGTGTGTGTGTGTGTGTGCAAAGTAAAGTAAAAGTAAAAATAAAAATAAGAAGAAGATGATAGTAAGAGCCTGAGAATAAAAGACAACAAAACTAACAGCAACAGCAACAGCAACAACAACAGCAACAACAACAGAATTTATATATAGAAAGCAAAATGAAATAAAACTAACATTTTATCTATTTTATACTTGAAGATGTTTTTTTTCTCTCTCTCTCTCTCTCTGTCTCTCTCTATCTTTTTTTCGCCTAAAATGGAACCAATTTGAATTAGATTTAATAGAAGAACCTAATCCTATATATTCTTATATGCTTTTGACATAAAAACAATTCAACAATAATGACTATTTTACGCAGAAACACTCGGATCTCATCTTATCCGTAAAGTTATATCTTTTTTTTCTCTCTCTCTCTCTCTCTCAATAGACTTTTGTGTCAAATGTAATTGAATAATGGAAGTTTTTCTGATTACAGAAAATTTTACGATTGATTTTTTTTTTTGTCTTTGTTCTTTCTGCTTACTTCTGATTTTGGCTAAGATTCTTCTTTTTGTTTTTTTTTTTTTTTTGGAAATTTCAAGTTTATTTGAATGTCGGATATGTTTGTGTTTAGATATTCCAATAATGGAAATGAGAGAACAGAAAGAATGTTGAAGAGAAAAAGAAAAAAGAAATAATTGGTGGAAAATTAATTTAAATTTGAAGTTTGAGGCTAAAGAAAATTTATATAATGAATTTCTTTATGTTGGCGACACATTGAATTAAAAATAAAAAAGAAAATAAAAAGTTTCATATACGATAAATCTTCAATTTAAATTTAGTGTGCACACATACACATACAAATTTTGTGACCAATGTTCTAAATACGTTCGTGTTGAATTTTATATAAATATAATTGTTTTATAAACCTCATAGAGAAAAAAAAAGCACAAACAAACAAATAAACAAACAAACAAATAGATGTGTGCTGCTAAAAGCTCCATATACGTAATTCAATTGTGGTTAACCCAATGAATATTTATATTTATATATGTGTGTGTGTGTGTCTGTATATAGGTATGTTTTTATGTATGTGTATTATAGTTTAGTTAGTTTATGATCTGTTTTTAGATATTTATATCTTTCTTTTTATTAAAGTATAATTAAAGCGTCATATGTTGAAACATAATGTCGACACATGTTCGAATTGGATAAATTATATGTTGTTGTTGTTGTTGTTGTTATTATTTTCTTTTTGTCTATAATATTTAGAGATGCATAATTTAAATTAAATATTATGAACTATTGTCGTAGTTAATATTTGTTAAATAGTAGATTTATTTATGCATTATAATAAATATATTTTTATAATAAAATTGGTATTAGATTATTAGAGTTGACATTTGTCATTACATCATAATGTTAATTTATACATATATTATTCCTACATTATATACGAATATTTATAGACAATTATATATAAAGATTGGGAGAGGGGTAGAGAGAGTGGTGTTAGGGTTCTTATTCACTATATTTATATATATGCGTTATATCATCATAAAGTAACCTCTGACACATCTTAATCTAGTAGTTAATCCTTAAAAAAAAAAAATGTTTTATACAAAAAGACAATAAATCACGAGTTTATATAATTCTGATAGTATTGCAGTGCTCAACACCTCTCTTATATAATCTATGGAAATTTATGTGGCACAAGGATTACTTTATGAAAACACAAGATATATATTGTAAAATTACACGCCGAACAGAATATCGAGTTTTGTTTTTTTTAAAACAAGAATAAATTAAAGTAAAATTGGTACCAGAAGAGTAAAATTGTAAAAGATTTCAAAATTGTTTTTTTTTTTAGTAAATTTGAGATAAAATTTTTTACTTTAGATTTTTTTTTAATTTTTAAAACAAAAAAAAAAAAAATGAAAATCACAGATGACGTCAGAACAAGCTTAAAAATAATTTGTATTATTATAAAAAAAAATTTGGAAGGAAAAAAATGGGAAATTTCAATTTTTTTTTTGGAAATGTGTTTTTTTTTTTGATTGACGCGTTTTGTTTTTGCTGTTGAAAAAAACAAAAACAAGAAACAAAAAAAGAAAATAAAATGTTTTAAATTAAGGAAATATAGAAGATGAATGAGTACTTTTTTTTTTTTTGTTTGTTTTATTTTGCTTCAATTTTTTTTCTTATGCCAAATAATTGGTCCCTTTTAAAAATTAAATAGCTTTTCTCACAACAACAACAACAACTATACAATAATAACAACAACAAATATTGAACTGACAAATTGTGGAAAGAAGAATACAACAAACATTTTGGTTTGGTGGAATTTTTAGTGAATATTTATTTCATGCTACACAACAACAACAACAACAACAAAATCAGTTAAAAAATTTAAATTAAAGAATTTGCTCCTATTTCTCTCTCTCTCTCTCTCTCTCTCTTTAATTTTCTCCTACAAAAGAATTTATTTCTGAATAATACAATTTATCAGAAGAAATCCATTAAATAAAAACAAAATGTTTATTTTTATTTTTACATACAAAAATAAATAACAATACAATACAAACGTGACCATCCACACACACACACATACATACATACGTACATAAATACATGTGATGTGTGTGTGTGTGTGTATGTATGGATATGTTATAAAATATAACCTAAAAACACACCTCTACCATACTTGTGGTTGAATAATATAAATCAAACAATGTTGTAGAAACCAAAAGAAAGAAAAACAAAAACAACAAAAAAATAACCGTGAATAACAAGGCTTGACTATAACTTTAAACCACCCTTAAAAATCTATAAAATTTCTTTAGCCATATACTAGAAGTGCAAAAACTAGATATCTATACCCTTACACCTTTTTCTTCTTCGATCTATAATTTTTTTTTTTTTTTTTGTTACAAGTTGTAAAATACGATAAAAAATTTCTTGTTCTTGTTCTTGTTGGGGGGGGAAAAAAAAAAAGAGGAAATATGAAGAAGAATCATTATTATTTTTTTTTTCTTTTCTTTTCTTTCTATAAAAAAAAAATATATCTATGAAAAGAATGGAGCAAAAAAAAGAGGAAGAAGAAGAAGAAGAAAAAAATACTGAGAAAATTAATTTCGGTCAATTTGATTTTTATTTGATACACAAACATTAAACTACCCTTCTCTTTTTTTTTTTATTTATATATTGATATATGTATTTATGTATGTATTTATGTATATATGTATGTATTTATGTATGTATGTATATATGTATAAAACATAAAAGTAATATTTTGATATTTCATGTCCGGTATTATCCTTTTACAATATATATTGACATTTACAGTGTATCCTTAGTTCTTCTTGTTATTATATAGTAGACTATAGAGACTCTAAGAAGAAAGAGAAAATTTAAACGATACGAACCAACAAAAAAAAAAGAAGAAGAAAAAGAAGAAGAAGTGGTAGAAGGAAGAAAGAATGAAAGAAAGAATAAAAACCCTGCTGAAAATTTTTGCTTGTTGCCTAGGATACTGAATACTTGATACTTTTTCAACATGAAAATCTATGCGTACAATATTTTAGTGTAATAGTGGAATATATGTATGTATGTATATATGTATATATGTATGTATGGAATGTATGTATGTGTGTTGAAAATAAGTAAAGAATAGGATACCACCAAAAAAAGAAAGAAAAACGAAAGAAAAATTGAAGAAGAAAAGAAAAAAAAAAGCAACCAAAAGACACAATGACCAAATGACGGCATTTGTAAAATATTTTATGTAGCGATGATGATGATGATATTATTTTTATCTTTTGTTTTTTTTTTTTTTTTTGTAAAAAAAGAAAAAAAAAAAAAGAAAATAAATAAATAAAAAAGAAACAGAAAAGAAGAGGGAGGAAGACGACGATGAAGAAGAAAAAAAATAAATAAAACACAAAATAAGGAGAAGATCTCTTTAAGTAAAAGAAAGAAAGAAAGAAAGAAAGAAAGAAAAGAAAAAATAAAAGGAAAGGAAAGGAGGAAAAAAGGAACTCATTGTGTTCAATTATTTGAAACGTTTAGAGAAGAACAATTTTTTTTTCTTCTTCTTCTTCTTCTTCTTCTTCTTCCGTTTTTATTTTGTGTCTTTTCCACTCCCACCACACCCTTTGTAAATTGTATCTTCTTATTCAATTTGCAACTTGCTGTATATTTTAAAACCTTAAAAAGCTTTTGCATGACAGCACAATTTTTCAACCGTAAACATAATTTTTTTTTCTTCCTTTTCTTCCTTTTTCTTTATCTTTGCTTTTGTTGTTGTTGTTGTTGTTGTTGTTTTTACTTTTAACTTTATTTTTTCAATGCAACTCTATAAACAGTCTAAGTAAAAAGAAAACAGAAAAAACAAAATTGTGTTTGAGTTTATTTCTTCTTCTTCTTCTTCTTCTTCTACTTTTTATAAAAAATTAAGAAAAATATATATAATAAAATTAGATGGTTAGATACATGTGGACTTATATGTATGACGACATGGACATTTCCCAACCAAAAGGAAAAACACAAAAAAAAAAAAAAATATTAAGAGAAATTCTTTTTAGAAATTTTTATAAAAATCTAAAATAAATAACTTCATTTTTTGTTTGTTTCCCTTTTTCCCCTTTTTCCCTTTTTCCCTTTTTCCCCTTTTTTCCCATTTTCCCATTTTCCCTTTTTCCCCTTTTTCCCTTTTTCCCTTTTTTCGTTTTTTCCCTTTTTTTTATATATAAATTGATCATTAAAATCATGGTCATGGTTTTCTTCCCATGAGAGTAACACAATCGTCAAAATACATTAAATATTATACACCTTCTTTTTTTTTTTTGTTCTATGAAAAATTAGAAAGAAAGAAAAGAGGAAAAAAAAAACCAAGGGAACAGAATACAAAATAAAAATATTTGAAGGAAGTATTGTTATGCGGATGGAGAAAAGTTAAAAAACTAATTTCATTAGATGACTTTAACTTTGATTAAAAAAAAAAAATAAAGAATGAAAAAAAGGAAAAAAAGGAAAAAAAAGGAAAAACTTTTGTTAGCTTTAATTGGAAGCGCTGCCAAATAATTTTTATTCTTTAAACTCTACTTCTTACAGAATGTAATTAAATTTTCTACTTTTTTTTTTTAATTCAAATAGAACATGAAAATAATAAAACAACACACAGAAATTATATAAGTTGAATATAACTTCAAGAAGTATAATAAAACAAAATGCATTTTTGTACGAAAATAAAATAAAGAAAAAGAAAAAAATTTATAGCTAATCAAAGAAGAAGAAGAAGAAGAAACAAAAAGCACTTTTATTAATGTAATTTCTGTAAAATAAAATTATACGTTTATATGATGTTTTTATTAGCATAAATTTTTAAATGAAAGACAATGAAAAGGTGACTTTTATAGTGTGAAATAAAATATAGGTAGATGGTAATCTGTGGTTTGATTTCACCCAAAGTTTTATATGCGCTGTTATCATACAATGAGATAACATTTTTTTTTTCCACCCTTGTTATCTCTATAAAGGTATAAAGTGAGATGATATGATTTAATAATCATGGAATAATTCTACTTTTATTTGATGTAACATTGATGAGTTCAATGTCACGATAACCTTCATTGTTTATTTCTGTCAAACGTTAATCGTATAAGTTGACATTTAATTGATTTACACAAATTAATCTGTTTCTATACATTTTTAAATTCCAAGATTATCCATAGGTGATTTTAAGGGTTAATTATTATGTAAATTTGCCGGTCATACATATCTGTCATCACCATAATTCTTCAGTTCTCTTTTATAATTCTAATCAATTGTATTAAAAGTTGTTTTAGAAATTCTTTTGTATTTTATTTAAAATTTTACATTGTTTTGATATCCAGTGTAAGGATGCGATTATTATTAATGGAATAATTTCTAGACTTTTAGACTTCATCAAACTTTTAAACATTTCTTCTCAAAATTCTTTCCATATTTTACTTATGATATTTTTTTCTGAGACAAATTCTTCTTCTGTAAAATAAGGACGACGAATAATTAATATTCTTTGTTTAATTTAATTTAACTACAATTGTTGTAATATGTCTGTTGTGTTTGTAACTTTTTATTATTATTGTGTGATGTTCACTAAATAATATCCAGTATAAGACTAAATATTATTCATCTATAATTTGATTAAAATGGAAATGATCAAATGTTATAAAATTGGTTGTACAAATATATTCTGTTACGTTCACAATATATTATGCGCATAATATTTTAAAATCTTATTTGATCAGAGATATAATCTGAACAACAGAGAAAATTTTTCTATTAAAAATTATTGACAGTGCCGGTGCTGTCAAAAAATCTTACCTAATAAAAAAAACTCTTTCCACGTTTTGTTTATTATTTTAAAGATGGATATTGATATTATAGGTGAACTAGTTTACTAATTAATTTACACCAAAACTTCAACATGTATTTCTGAAGTCAAAAAAAAAATCCATTCAAATCAATTTTGTATTGCGATACTCGAAATTGGTTCACTTAGAATATCAATGCATTTTGATTATTTTTATAAAAATTATAATCACAACTTTGATTATCTTTTCTAATTGAGTTTTTACTAAACATTTGAACTAAATAAATACACAATTCATTATTGCATTAATTTTCCTTTATATTCCTATGAAGAGCATTAGGTTTACTCGTGTATAAAGTTAGTCCTGAAAATACATATAAAACCCATTCAAAAACGTCAGATGAATTTAAAAAAATTTTTGTTAAAGGACAAAATTGGATGAACACAAAATAATCTAGAAAAATATTACCAAATATGGGTAAATGGGTAATTTATTTATATAAAAAGATCAAAAAAGAAAAAAAAAACACACACACACAAAAAGAAAACGAAAGAAAGAAAGAATAAATATGCTTCGCTTCATATACTAAGATAATAAACAAACAAAAAACTTTCAAATTAATCAAATATGCAAAAATGAATTCTGAGTATATATGTGTGTGTGGGTGTGTGTGTGTGTGTGTGTGTATGCCTGTGTATAAAAGAGTACATTTTTATTCAAACCAAAACACTATAATGCTTCTACCATTTTGGTTTGTCTTTTTTTTCCATCTTTTCTGCTTTTCCTTTGGATTTTCTTTGAAATTTCACACTTCTAACTTCTTTTTTTTTTCTTCCTCTATTTTCTCGTCTTTATACTTTTCTTCTCTTTTTTTTTTTTTGGTTATTATCTTGATTACTTTGCAGATTTTCTATGCATATTAAATCATATTTTTGTGTGTCATTCACGTTTATATTTTTATATATAATAGTACATTATATACATATATACATACATACATAATATTATATACACAAGCACCATAAAATATTACCATACTTGTTCTATCTACCCAACAAAAAAAAAAAAAAAAAGAATATACATTTATATGTTGGTAAATTTTACATAAAGATTAAAGGGGGATAAATTTGTATATATGCATGGTGGCTGTCCTTTATATATGAATGTATGTAGTTATATGTATATATAAATATACATTGATATTATTTAGATAGAAGAAGACAGTCGGATGTATTAGGGCAAAGTTTAATAATAATACCAATCTAAATCGTTGCCAAAAATCATTCTATGCTTGATCGAAGATTAAAGGACAGCTTAACGTGTGTAAAATTCGTTGCATATTAAAAACCAGTCAAGCCTTTACCTTTCATTTTACTCAATATAATATATATAGATACGAGTGAGTTACCTATACGTTACACCCCCCAAAATATTTTTCTATATATAGATAAAAAATATATAATATAGTTTAGCCAAAAAAATTCTCATACTCCGATACGATACATCATTTTCCGGCTGTTACAAAAATCTTGTCACATTCACGTTTCATTATTATACAAGTATAATATACACATATAGATGTATATAGATGTATATATGAAATGAATTTATTAAACATCATTGATGATAATATGACATCCGCATCACACATACATTTCCCATTCCCATATTTAATTTATATTATTCAATTTTAACATTTTTTTTTTTTTTTACTTTATATACGGGCAAATTTTATTTTAAATTGGGTAAACGTGAATTTAATGAACTTGACAAATTTCTTGTTATTTTATTTTTTTTTTTAATTACTAATTTGTCCAATTTGTATTTCACTCAATCATGAAGTTATGTAGAAATGTAAAATGATGTCCATTTTAGACTTTTATTTTTAAATGACCAACTATTAAAAATTAAAATATACTGGGGAGGATTTACGTAAAAAAAAAAAAAAGGGGGGTTGTATTCTGTGGTGCAATTTTATTATTTTTAAACTAGGGAGAAAATATATATCACGAGAACGAAGTACAGACAAAATAACAAAAAACGAAACACACAAAAAAAAAAAAAAAAGGGTTAAATGTAATGGAAGGAAAATCTAGTTTCGTTTTGGGAATTCATTTGTAATTGTTGTATTGGAAAATTCATGAAATGGAAAAAAAAAAAAATAGGGAATTATAGAGAAATTTTATTTGTTTGGTTGAGATTTTAATCCTAAGATAATTAGAAAAATAGGGGTGCAAAAGTAAAAAAAATTGTGTGTGTGCATATAACAATGTAACTACGTATATCGTTGTGAATCTCAATTTTAGATTGTGTCTAAAAATTTGTCATGTGTACGTTATCAATGAAAGAGGCGGAGATGGATGGGTGGGTTTTTGTCGTCTTCTTTATTCTATTTATTTTATTTTTTTTGTTCTCTGTGTTGTTGTTGTTGTTTTTTTTTAATGATGTAATACGCACTAAAAAATAATATAAATAAATAAATAAAGATGAAATTCTGTATCTCTGTTATATGGTTTTTAAATAGATAAACTTAAATTTATCATTTATAGTTTTACACATTATCTTTGTTTTATTATAATAATAGAATAGAACTTTTTGAATTTAAAATAATTTTAAGCTTTTGGATCTTTAGAAACCATAAATAGACAAAAAGAAAAACTTTATACATTAAAATAAAATATAATAATGAAAAATATTCATCTTTTTTATATAAATAATTAAATGATGGCCATAATATATTTTACTTTACTCTAAATCAATGTCATTATACATAAATATAAATATAAACTTTTGTTATTTAATTTCTTCTTATAAAATTTTACATAATAATCAAAGTAATATGCGCGTATTTTACCAACAACAATTTTGTTTTTTTTTTTTTTTTGTATTTTAAAGTTTTAATGACGAAGATAATTTAAAAATTTAAATTTTATTTTTATGAAATTATTTGGTTGAAAATTTTAAACTTTAAATTAAATGAGTTTCTTTTTTTTTTTTTATTTTGTAACAATTTTTTGACACTTCCACAAATATAAAGAAAAAATAAATTTTTTATTCTTTAAAGATGAAAAAAAATAAATAAAAAATTGATCGTATTATATTTTACGTAATCCGTACCTTTCTGCTTTCTCAGTATTTAAATTGCCAATTTTTAGAAAATAATCTATGTAACAGAGTAACTTTGTATCTCTTTATTGTTGGTATTTTATCTTTATAGGATTTGATATTTTTTAAGACATAAAACACTAACACTAGAGGTGATAGTCCTTTAATCATAATTTTACGTAGAACTCATAATGAAATCATTAGACCGAATATTGTTTTTCTTCTTATTTAGAAATCTATTTTTGGTAGCCAATTTACTTTGTTAGATCATTTGACCGAATATTCTTATTAAACTTTTTTCGTATAACAAAACCCAAATATTTTTCTCAGAAATAGAAAGATTGTACACTGAAAAAACTTTTTCTATTTATGGATCAAATGTATCATTTCACTCACACTTCTAATTCAACTTGAATAGGAATTGTCACATCTAAATATTTTAGTCCTTTAATTTTTTTTTGTTTAATTCCTTTTTTATATTTCTATTTTTAGATTTTAAACAATACAATTAAATCTCTTTAAATTTTTCATTTACTTAAATATTTTCATTTTATATTTTCATCACAAAATCTACCAAAAGTTCCTTTTTATGAATGTGTTAAAATATTTAGCATAAAGAATTTAAATTGAATTTTTTGTGAAATTTCACGAAGTTCGATCAAATATCCGATGTTCGTTCTGACTATAAATCTAAAACATTCAGATTAATAATCATTTTTTTAATTGACATAAATTAAGTACATCGTTAAATTTTAAAAATCAAATAAGCATCAAGCATCATGTAGAATGTCGTACGTTAATAATATTGTCTCACATATTTTCTATTTTTCATTTTAAACTTTAAAATTATTGTATAAATCATGAACACATTCCACCATTATTCTTCATTAAATTCATAATATATAAATATTTTGTATTACTTTATAGACATACACATGATTGACATATGTGAGTTATTTATTTGTGTGTGTGTGTGTGTGTGTGTTTGTGTGTGTGTGTGTGTGTGTGTGTGTGTGTATGTCTACACGAATACGTGACAACATTAAAGTAGTCCTTTTTTTTTTTAGACATTC
This sequence comes from Pedicia rivosa, assembly GCA_963082725.1. NCBI lineage: Eukaryota > Metazoa > Arthropoda > Insecta > Diptera > Pediciidae > Pedicia > Pedicia rivosa. The sequence continues at coordinate 6,250,622 of OY720152.1, forward strand.
TTTTTTTCTTTGTCCCAAATGAATTTCCTTGAGTAGAAAGTTTTTTGTTTTTTTTTTTTTTCAACAAGTAATGATGAATTAATTTTCTCTTTTTTATATCTGTAGAAAATATATTCTGACGTATTTTATGTAAATTTTTGTTTATTCAAAAATATTTAATAAACATTTTGCAAGAAAGAAAAAAAGATGAAACTTTTGTTGGATTTCCAAGAAATCTACTTTTAATTTGTTTTTTATAAAATAAAAATCACTTTATTGATTTCACAAATTTATTTTTAAATAAAAATCTAACTAGTTTTAGTCTTAGTTTTAAGTTCAATTATTAGACCATCAACAGATTGTAATTGTAGCATTTAGTTTGTGAATTTAATAATATTTATAAGGAATAATTTGTTATGGAAAAAAAAAATAGATTTTTCCCACAAACTCGGATGATAGCACTTGGCCTTAAGACCAATCTTTTTCCATAACAAATTTTAAAGTGAAATCAAATAAAGGACTAAGTTTGATAATTGTTTCAATTTGAGAACATCATCAATAATATTAGTAAGGAATAATCGTAATAATCATTTTCATTTTATTTGAGTAGACAAGTAACTCCATAAATCCAATATTTTCTATTTTGAATGAAAACTGTAATCGAGTTCGACTCAGTTCCTTCGTAAAATATATGATCCGATAAGACAGATTTTTGGAGTATTGGTACAATCCAATAGTAGGTTTGGATCTATTTTTAGAATGAGCAAAAATGTATTTAGGATCTTCTTATTTTCCAAATCTTCACAAATTTCTTATTAAAACATTAATTACGACATTTGAACATTAACAGTATGAGAAGTTATTGCATTTATTTTAAACGACTGTCTATCAAACGCATGTGTCTTTTTGGGGTACGTATAATTGACATAATCACATCAGATTAACACAATGTAAACAATTAAATTTTCTTAATTCAAAAAGTTAAGACAAATGAGAATTTTATTCTATTTATTAAAATGACGTGTGCTGATCAAACGTACACCGTCTGTTACATTTTATTGACTTAACGTAAAATGATAGATTTAAAATGCTTAGGAAATTGTCGTTGATTTGTTAGTATCATCAAAAAATAACTCCAACACAACAAAACACTGACAGAAGAGTAAAATTATGAAAGTTTAAAATCAACAGCAATTATTTTATAAAATAAAATAGAGGGTTGTATTATTGTTGGTTTTACTTTTACACCCTCCAGAGTACTTTAGTTTACAGTCTACACATAAGTTTGATTAAAAGTACACTTGAATATATAGTTATAAATATTTACAAAAATGCATCTACAATTAAAAACAAATCGAGATCCTTTTATTTTTGCATAAAAATATTTAGGGAAAAAAACAAAGTGGAGGGAAAAAACAAAACAACAAATTTTACTTAAAGTCACCCCTCTTTACATACAAATATAAAAATTAAAATCAATTTTTACTTTAAGAGAAATTCAGATGAACAAAAATAAATTATAACTAAAATGTCATTTTCTATTTTTATTTGTTTCTCTATAAAGACAATACAACGAACAGAAAATTCTATAGAAATTCATATTTTAATTTATTCACAAAAAAAAAACAAGCAAACAATTTCTGATATAAATTATTGTAGAATTTTATAGAATAAAAAATATCTACCGTATCTAACCTCTATGTAGATTTTAGATTTGTATTTTATATACGTCTTGTGTTTAAAATTATAATAATGGATTTTTCTATGGTTAAAAATAGAACAAACAAAATTATAAATCATTTTGATTTTAGAGGAAAAAAAAAATGAAGAAAAATGAAAAAGAAAACAAAAGAAAAAATAATGGTTTTATCATAAAAGTTTGACCAAAGCCTATATTACCGGAGTAAAAAAAAAATAAATCCGTTTGGATTTGTGAAATTATTGGAATTGTTCAAGTGATAAGTCACTGGATCTTTATCCATAAAATGTGAAAAGAATATTTTTTTATCACGCGAATATTGTTGTTGTTTCCTTTTTTTTTTTTTTCATTTGTTTTCCTTTGAATTTATATATTTACTGACGGTTCACAACATACTTTTATTATAGGTTGTAAATTCGTTTAGTATTTTGTCTATTATAGAATATTCTTATACCGGTTGATCTTTACATTTGAATTGAACAATAAAATAATATTTTATAACTTTTTATATGAAAAAAAAAAGTTAGATACATTTTATGTTTCAATGTTGTTATTTGGAATAACTTACTTCGACTTATCAGAGATTATTATGCGAGCAAAATGTTTATTTGGACTAAAATATCTTTTGTGTTTTGTATCTTTTGAAAGTTCAGAGAACACACGTGTCACCCCTAAACAATCTTATTTATACCATCAAAGATAAAAATACCAAACTCATTGTATATATTTTTTTTAAGGTTCGGTACCATATTTTACCTAAAGTTTAAATTTAAATGAAAATATTCAGCTTCTAAATTTTATAGAAAAAATCCAAAAAATAATTCTCTTATTTTAGAAATTATAATTTTTTTTTGATGAAAAGAAAATTAAACCAAAAAAAGAAAAAAATTAAAAGACAAATTTCAACTGAATAGGGACACAACCCACTAGAAATTTTTCTTGTTACATTTTTATCTTCTCTTTATTTTACTTTACTTTACTTGACGAATAATAATAATAATCTAAAGAAGAAAGAGACGAAAATAATAAAAGCTAAACATAAAAGAGAGAGAGAGAGAGAGAGAGAGAAAACGTAGACTGAATAACAAAAAAAATAAAAATATTGGATCAAAAAATAGGAAAATGTTTTATTTTATTATTTTTCTTCTTCTTTTGTTCACATAAAAAAATATAAAAAAAAAAAATATATTATTTTGTTCGCGAACTAGTCAACAACACTTAAATAAAAAACAAAAAAAAAAAAAACTTTTATATAAAAGGATACAATAAACCTCAAAAATTCAATCAAAAGGACAAAGTTTTTTTTTCTGTTTTTTCAAAAAGGCATAAAATATAAAACACAAACAAAAAACAAATCACAGCATTTTAATTGAATTCGATTTTGTTTGAAAAAGTAAATAAAAACACCAGAAAAAAAAAAACTTTCTCCATTTAATTTTTTTTTTTTTATCCTCTCTTCTATTTCGTCATGGATATCCCTTTTTTTTTGTTCTTCTTCTTCTTCTTCCACTTCTTCTCGAATATATATTTATAGACGCGTTTTTATTATTATATTTTTCTCTATGCCGTCATAAAACTTTTCTCGATTCTGATGTTATTTTATTTCCGTCCTCAAATAATTTTTCTGTTTTTCTTTTCTATTTTTTTTTCCATCATTTTCCATCTCTCCCTCTCTCTCTCTCTTTCTTCTATTTGAAAAATCAATTCTTTTTCAGGATTTTGTTGTTGTTGTTGTTGTTGTTATTGTTGTCTCTGTTTCTGTTGTTGATATGATTTTATTACAATCGATGTTTTTTTTTGTTCTATAGGCATTCTCAGCGATCTTCATCTGTTGTGCAAAATAAGTGGACAAAACATTTTCGTATTAGCTGACACAAATCATAAAAAAACATTTGAAAATCATGAAATGGATGAACTTTTTCTACCAGATGATGTCAATAGTTATTTAGGACGCCAAAATAATTTAAAAAATAATGATGATACTGATGATGATGAAGATGAAAATGCCGCCGTTGTCGCCGCCAATAATCTTGATGGTATGGATTATGTTTTAGAAACATATCCAAATGTAAAAAGAGAACATTTTAAAAGTGATAGAAATGGTGCAAGTGATTATAAAATAAAGTTGAATAATGATGATATAAAAAGTAATCATCAAAATTGTAGTGAAAATAATGTATCTAATATTACAGACTGTGAAAAACTAAAACAAATTTTAAAAGTTAAAGAAACGAAAACTGTAGAAGACTTAGAGCACAATTCGAAAAGTACAATTAAAGTAAGTCGAAATAGTTTTAAGGAGAAGGTAAGGCAACGGCGTTCAACAACATTAACCTCAAACTTAAAGGAAAATAGTTCCTCAAGTGTTGAATTTTCTCAGTTATTTCACAACCAAAAACAAAATAAACAACAAACAAAAACTTTACCCCTTAGTACTGAGCCATCCTTATCCGCATCTGGTAATAAAATAAATCCAAACTTAAACTCAAACAAAAAATCTGATACACAAAGAAATAGTGTTGGTAAAGCACAAAGTGATAGTAGTGTTAGTGTAAATAGAACAAATACAGATTTGTCTTCTGTTGTAAATGAAATCGAAGATCAAATTCGTGCAAATCCTAGTCTGAGTGAAGATCAAATAATTATAATAACGAATGATGAAGTTGAAGCGGGTGATGATAAATTAAGAAATGTCGATGGATTTCTTAGTGATGAGCCTAAAGCATTACCACTACGTCCAATAATTCGAGGTCCAGACGAAGATGGCCATCAAGGTGAAATGTCTATAGTTTATGCTGAACAGCATACATCTGTTAAACTCAATTGTGAAGTAGATTTAGATATATCGACTAGTGTCTGGTTCAAAGATGGACAGGTAAATATTATTCATTTCTTTCAAATATACATTTGTTTTTTCTTGGCATCAATTCAATAATAATTCTAGATGGTTCATGCAACTGAGAAATCTTCTCGTCCGACAGAATATCGATTTGTACGTGAGCCAAGAGGAGGATTAACAATATCGAATGTTATGTTGGAAGATGATGGCAAATGGCAATGTGAAGCCGAGAATGCAAGAGGTTATGTTGAAAACGCTAGACCAACTAATCTCATTGTTCTAGGTAAAAAAAAAATTTAATACGATTTAATGAAATAAACAAAATAATTAAAGCGTTTCAATTATTTTTGAAAATAAATACTTCCAGTTGCATTCATTATGTATTGTCTATCTTTTTGTTTCGTCAGAATTTTATAATGAGTAAAATGTAGGTCAATTCATTTATTGTCATTCTTTGTGAAAGGATTTATTGTTTTTTTGTTTTGGAAAAATAATTAAACAAAAAAAAATTAAACAACTATTTTTAAACTGACGTAGAATATTAAATTAAAAAACATGAATAAAATTAATGAATATTAAACGTGGCAAAAGAGACAGACATTGTTCAAAAGCGAATTAAAAAATCAATGATCCTGAAATGAGTAATCACTGCAGTTTCGTAACTAAAACCAATATTTCTTTAACAAAGTTCAATCAGTCTCATTTCTAGAAATAAATTAACATACCGTCACCCTAATCAATAGGAAAAAGTATTCCCTTTTATTTTTTATTTTTTTCTTTTTGCACAGAAACGGATAACTCCCTTCTAGCAAAATTAACATCTTCCTTTCAGTTCTGTTTAATCAAACAATTAATATTCAACCCTCAATTTCAAACTCAAACTAAATTTCTTTATTTTCTTTTCTTTGAAAATTTTTTTTTTCATCATCCTTTTTCTTTTTCTTTTCTTTTTTTTTTCTTGTGTTGGTAGATCGACCCAAACCTCCTTATTTGTTGATTGATTCACGTCGTCTGGATGCGGGAAATATATTTGTACCTGTAAAAGAAAATTCTGAATTGAGTTTAGCTTGTGTTAGTGAGGGTGGTAATCCTAAACCAACTTTAACATGGGAGGTACTACTCAGTCCTGGTGTTGATCGACATGCACAAAAAGTTGCTGCCGAAGTTTTAGAATTGCAGGAAGTTAAATCTGACAAGGTGAACTTTTTGTTTTTTTGCTTTTTTCTTTTTCATTTTATTTAGTTTTGTTTACAGGACATATAAAATAAACTAACTTATTTTTTGTTTTTCATTTCTTGTTCTTATTATTTCTGAATGATATGAATTGTGTAATATTACATAAAAAAAATAATATATAAACACAATAACAACATAGGACAAGGAACCGTATAAAATAAATAGCGGTGCTATTTCCGAAGCTAAACTTCCGGCTGTTTATCGAGCACATCATAATGCAAGGATATTATGTATAATGGAACATCCGACACTAAAGATGAGACTAAATGCGTCCCTCCTTTTGGACGTTCAATGTAAGTCTGTCTGATACATTTATAAACCCTACCTATTCTTCCTTTTACCTTTTACCTAAATATAGTTTTTTTCTTCTCTTTTTCTTTTGTTTATCTAAAATATTTCCTTTTCAATTATGGAAAATTAATAGAAATTCCTTTGAATTATCAATTAAATGAAATCAATAGTAAATAATTTGTTAAATATAATTTTTCTTTTTCCATATTAAACGATACAATAATTCCCCTATTTAATATCTAACTTTGTATATATTATGTGTGTTATATATGAATATACATAATGCCTACCTTTACCTTTACCTGCACGTTAAATATCTTAAATTTAATATCCAATCATTGTATCTACTTTGACAACCCTATAACTTAGAAAAGTTTCTACTCTGTGATCTTATAATTAAACTGCTTTCAAATTTTCTTTTCTTTTTTTTTTTTCCATTTCATTTTTTTTTCTCTCCCTGTTTTTAAACACATGCCTTTATATATTTATAATATAATAATGTATGTGTCTGTATATGTGTATGTATGTGTGTGTACATATATATAAAATATAATATTTACACATATAGATACACCATCATTTGCAATATCACGCACCCCCGGTTTTGGTTATCCATTAAGAGAAGGAATTGAAGTGTCTTTAAAATGTGATGTCGATTCAAATCCACCAAGCACACCCGTTTGGCAGAAAGACGACAGTGAAACTCCGGTATGTATTTATCTGTAATCGATTTAAATTTATTTTTTCTTCTCCTTCGTTTTCTTCTTCTTTTTGTAATAATACATTTTTTTCTATTTTCTATTTTTTATTTTCTGTTATCTCGGAAGAAAAAAAAAGAAGAAGAATAGAAAAAAAAAATTATCATATTCACATTTTTATTTTTTATTTTACTTTTATTTTTTTTTTTGCGACGTCAGGAATATCAATTATATTTAATAAACCATCGTAATATCACCTGCAGGTACCTCAATCTGGCGATGGATATTTGAATTTTACATCGATCCGTAGGGAACATTCAGGATGGTATAAATGTACCTCACGTCATTTAAATTTTCAATATTCTAGCATAGGATATTACTTGAGCATTAGATGTAAGTGAACAAAAAATGAAAATCATATATTTTTTGTTATAGAATCAAATTTAATTTTAAAATATTCTTTTTTTTTTTCTTATTTATCTATCTATCTCTTTCTCTGTCCCTCTCTCTCTCTCTCTCTCTCTCTTTTATACTGCTTTCATACTGTTTTTATGCATACGAAAAATATATACGAAAAGTGATTTGATTTGATTTGTTTAAATTTATACTTAAATTTAAATTTAAATTTAGAATTTACAAATTTTAACAATATTTGTGTGAACGGCAAAAATATTAATAAAAAAATATTTTATATTTGTATTATCCTACATTTAAATAATTGACAATATTTCTATGCGAGAAAGAGATTTTTTTTTTACAGAGTAGACAATAGAAAAATTATATAAAAATATTTAATATTTTAGATGATTCTGTAGATGTCACATCGGAGCCTGGCGAACAAGATATACCGATGGCATCACATAATCCTTACAAAGGTGGACAAATAGAAGTTGAATTAGGTGGAACTGTGACATTACAATGTCCTCAAGGTAATATTTTTCGTTTTTATTTTATACATATCTGACGCATCACAAAATAAATATCTAAAGTTACATTGAAATATTTAAGACTAAACAGTGTTGACTTGAAAGGATATGAATAAATAGAATGATGAAGAAATTTTTGTTCTTTTCTATGAACGCATTAATTAATGTGTCCTAGTGACTTTTTCTGAGTAATTCTATTTGGACATTTATTCGCAGAACCACTTTTGTTCTCAGTAAATAAGAAAACCCAAATACAAAGAAATCTTTCTGAGATTCAATTTCGTTTTATTTTCTTTTCTTAAAAATTTACAATAAAATCATGACAAGAAATCATTACAACGTAGACAGAATTTGTCAAGAATGACGTTTAAGTATAAAATGAAAACAATAATTGTATCCTTAAAATTATTATTCCGCATAAATGTTTGTGGGTAACTCAGAATAATAAAACAATCCCTTTTTTACTGTGATTGAGGCAAAAATGTTGAATGACAAACAACAACATGATATTTTTTTTCCTCTAAAAAAGAACGCAACTACCTTTTTTCCTCATGTTTAACGTATTATTATTAAATAATCATAAGACCTTTAACTTTATAGTGTTAGTGTTAGTCGTCTATTACAATGTCAATGTTTTGAACCTGAAAAAGATTCACGTAAAAACCAAAAAAAAAATAAATATAATTTAAGTACATTATATGTACCTAACCTACGTACTTAGTCCTTAATAATAATTATAAATTAATGTTTTTTTTACTTTTTCATTCGCACTAAATTTGAATCATGATTTTCCTTCATTAAAAATTTATATTCAATTTTTTTTTGCTTTTTTTTTTTCTTCTTTTCATCAGAACAACTTTTTTGTTTTTTCTAATTTTTTAAAAAAAAAAGTTTTCTTTTTTTTTTTTAATGAGTTGGTTACGCTCATTTAACTTTGCTTTTATCATAAAATATTTTTCCGCAGGTTCAAACTAATTATATTAAAACATCAAACTTTTCTACATATAATTCAATAATCTTTGGATGCGGTATCAAGTCACACACACACACACACACACGTATACACATACAAAATAAATATAACCCATTTTCAAAGTGACTTTGTCGGCAATTCCTCTGTAATATAATAATATTATTTAATGTAAGTGTATGTACTATGTGTGTGTGTATGTGTGTGTGTGTGTGTGAATAAATATTGACATACACTTTCCTTTTTGAACATAATATATAAAATAATATAATGTTGAGATTTTCAATCGTAAACTATTTTACCGTAAAATAAAACGGATCCCCCTTCAAAAAAATCAAACAACAATTTTACTCATCGTTTTATCCAATGGTGTAGTTTTCCTAAATGCATCATGAACATTGTAACACTTTACTTTACTGTGTTTACTGTGTTAAATTTTCAAATGAATTTTTCTCTTTTACTTTTACTTATAAAAACTTATAAAAAAAATAAGAAAATTTACAAATACAAATATTGAATACGACGCTATTTTGTGCTACATTGAATATTCTTATTCTTATTTTTTATTCAGTTTATTTTTTTTTTTCTTTTCAAACCACCAGAACGACAATTTGTTCCTCTTCATCTTACAATATTTTCTCTCTTTCATCTTTCATGTCCTTTTTCAATCTATACAAATAATAAATAACAATATTTTTATGCAACACAAGACCAAAAAAAAAAACAAAAAAACAAAAAAGGAAAAAAAAGGAAATAAAAAGGAATAAATATAAATAAATAAAGGAAGAAAATATTAGAAAGGAAAAGAAAAATACGAGAAAAAAAAAATTTATATTCAAAAGTACACTTTACCCCTTTTTAATACGAAATAAATATGTTCTGTTTTTTTCTTCCTCCTTTTCGATATATGCATTAGGTTCTTTGGGCTGTTGGTCTCATCTGGATCCAATAACCGCACGTCTGAAGGGTTTAGGTGTTGGACTATCCACCCCCACAGGACAATTTTCACTTAAAGATGTTGTTTATCAAGATGCTGGTACATATAAATGTATTGGACAAAGTGCAGCAAATAAAAAGAAATTAGAAGTTTTACAATCTGTAGGAGTTGCTGTTAAAGGTAAGTGTTGCATTCTTTATTACATCCTCTTTTTTTTTTGGTTTGTTGATCATCATCGGAAATTGACAGTCCTTGACACAAATGAATATAGAGTGAACGAGTGAAACTTATTCTTTGTTCTAATGTAAATCTTATTAGGATACAAACACATTTTTTTTTTCTTTCATTTTTCAATTCTTTTCTGTCTCTTTCTTTTTTTTATAAATAAAAAGCATACCAAACCATTTACGCTCACATATATGCATTCCATTTAAATCGATGTGAAGTCTGTTACTTTTTTTTTGTTTTTATATTACACACACACACACACAGACACAGACACTCATACATGGATGCATATACACATATATATATATATGTATTTATAAAAAGTAAGAAGGATATGATACGAACCAAGTTATAAATAAAATAAAAGTAAAAATAAAAAAAAAAAATATATAAAGGAAAATACTTCACACATTCCCTTTTTTTCACATATAAATTACGTACAAAAAAAAAAAAGGAATAAAGAAAGAAATAAGAAGAAATGGGACAAAGGCAAATAATAAAACAGAAAAAAAAAAAAGAATACTCAAATGTGGTAAGGGATTTCTTTCTTATTTTTCTTCTTTCTTTCTTTCTTTTTTTTTTTGCATTTAAATAACTTGAGACTCGACCCAGGACGTAACCGTTATCGTCTTTCACTGTGTATAGTATTCTAGAAAAGAGAAAATTTAGAATAGAATGTTAAAGAAAAAGAATCCATTGAGAACACCGCATGTTATATAAAAAAATCTATATACAAAAGGATTCAAAGAAATGTTCATTTCCGTGACATTTAAACACTCTCTCTCTCTCTCTCTCTCTTTCCCTCTCTTTGGTTCTTTGGCTCTTTCGTTCAACATTCAAATTCTATAATATTTGATGAGTTCCAATATTATAATGCCAGATTATCAATAACAAATTCAGTGACATGAATAATATGATTTGATTAGAATGAAAATATAATCAAATTTAGACGCAATGAGTGAATATGAAGAAGAAGAAGAAGAAGAAGAAAAACCAAAAATGAAAGGATAAAGTTATAAAAATTAACTTCCGTCAAATTAAAAGCTTTTCACTTTTTTTTTCTAACCAAAAAAAAAAAGAAAAAAAAAAATAAAAGAAGAAAAATTCTAATGAAAATATTTATCTAGAATATTATCGAGAATGTGTCAACGGTAAAAAAAAATTTAACCACAACAAGAACAACAACAACAACAACAACAAAAACCTACATTATTTTTGCTTTGCTGTTATCCCAAAATATATGTGTATTCAAATGGGCGCCATATTTGTGGTGTGATAATATTATAAAAATTGTAAGGTAGTAAAAGGTAGAATGAGGAAAAAAACGTTTATATATATTATATGGGGTGAAATGTTTGGAGACAAGAAAATTCGGTCATGTGTTAAACATGCATGACATGGCTGCTTTATTGAATGAAAATTTAATATTTTTTTTTTCTTTCTTTCTTTCTTTTAGTTTTTCTCTTTTTCTTTCTCTTTTTCTTTTTCTTTCTCTTTTTTTTTTTTCTTTTCTCCGTTACAAAATCATAAGAAGAAAAAAAATATACATAAAAATAAAAATATTAGCAACAACAAACAGTAACAACAACAAACAGGAACAGTAACAACAACAAAAGAGAAACAATTTAATAGAATAAGATGAAGAAGCTCATCTATACGCAGTCTATATACAGATTGTGGATTATATTAATTGTTTTCTCTATAGAGAAAATAAATATTAAATTGTGTGTGTGTGTGTGTTTGTGTGTGGGTGTGTGTTGGAATGAGAAATTAAAAAAACAATTTCCTTCTTTTGTTGTCGTATCCCATTTGATTTATTCTTTAATCTTTTTCTATCTGCGTATAAATATAAGAGACGAAACAAATGGTATGCGAAACGATTGTAAAAGGAACGACAGTATTATACTTATTTTAAATCGATTTGAAACTTTCAACAAAAAAAAAAAAAGAAAAAAAAAAGAGTGAATTCAGGACGAATTTCTTGTGTTTTCTTTTTATTCCGCTTCGTTTTGATTTCATTTTTTGGTTAAACAAAAATAAATAATTTTTTTTTTTTTTGATTACTCCACTTACCCCTTTAACCCCTTTCTAATATCTACTGAGAAAGAGCAGCAAAAAAAAAAAGGAATTGTAGAGAATTGTAGAATTATTCTTTATTTATTTATTTATTTTTTTTCTTTACCATATTTTTTATCACGACAATGATTGATGACGCCAGCTTATCGAGAGTTTAATTCTATAAGTATATTTCAATCATCCCTCAAGGCAACAACAACAAAAAAAAAATAAGTAAGAAAAAATAAAGAAGAAGAATGAATGAAAGAAAGAAAACGACGAGGATAATATTTTTAAAAAAAAAAAAAAGAAAATCTTCTTCATCAAAATCTAAAATAATATTATTGAGAGAGCGAAAAAAAATAAAGTATGAATAAGAAAACTAAAAAAAAAAAAAAAGAAAAAGCAACAAAAAAAAATATATTCTTCTTCACTTTTAGAAGATTGAGTCCAATCCTGATTACAATCCTGTACCACACACAACGCTATAAAACATTCTAGAAGGATTACGACGTAATCTATTTAGACACCCGTTGAACGATAATGCAACGTTATACTGATAAATGATACGATATTGATTTGTTTCTTATAACAAGAGATTTTCTTAGGCAAAATCGGAAGAAAAAAACAAAAACAAAAAGGAAGAAAAAAACCAACAACAACAACAACAACAACAACAAGAACGAAAGAAGAAAAGAAAAATAAATATATCCAATTAAACTCGATGGAAATTCAAGACAAAACATTGAAGGAGAAAAAAAGAAACTGTAAAAGGAAAGGAAAGGAAACAAAACAAAACAAAAAAAAAAAAAGCGACACTTTAAAAAATATATAGAGAAAAAATATAAAAAGAAAAACTTTATTTTTTTCTTCTACTTTTTCTTCTTCTTCTTCTTTTTTCTGAATGATAAAAATATAAAAAAAAAAAAACAAAAAAAAATAAAGGATAAAAGAATAAAAAAGGATAAAATTTTATTTTCTTGACATAATTTTGGCAAGCTGTTTCTTCGGTATACGCGATAACATCAACATATTTTGACCATGTGGATTCGATTCATCGAACATAAATCCTAAATCTCATTTTTGCACCGAGAGTTTAGGATCTCTATATAAGGATATCGTATTGTATATAACTGTATGTATGTATGTATGTATGTATGTATGTATGTATCGTTATATATGTTTATAGATGTTTATATAGGAGAGTAAAAGGAAGATACGAGGAAAAAAAAAAACAAAAGAAGAAGAAGAAAAAAATCAAATAAAGAGGTAGCATGTGGGCCAATTTTTTCTATTTTTTCTTCTTTTTTTTTTTTTTGGGTGGGCATAGCTAACTTTTATGAGATGAAAACATACAATTCGCACACACTAACAGACATACTTTACTACGAGATAAGAATTTAGTAAAAATGTCTAACATCGCTGATGGGGAAAAAGTAAGAGAGATGTTGACTTGGTCCATCGAGCTTTTGTGTGTACGTGTGTGGTTTATTGTTCTGTTTTTCTGCTTCCTGTGCTAGATTCGCTTTTTACACGTTTTTATTTTCCTTCCCTTCCTTATTTTTTTTTCTTTTTCGTTTTCTTTCTGTTATTTTTTTTTTTTTTTCCTTTCTTCTTTTCTTTCTTTTCTGCCTACTTCAGGAGTGATTCAGCGTTTTTCTTTTTATATCTCGCTGAAACTTGTAAATTATCCTGAAAATAATAATTTTCGTATAATGTTATTGCGCTCTTATGTATCTGTATGTATGTCTGTATGTGTGTCTGTATGTATATTTATATTTTTTCTTCTTCTTCTTCTTGTTTTGTGCTTACTCTCTCTCTCTGTCTCTCTCTTAAATTTTCATTGTAATAATAATAATAACCGCAAAAATGTGGCTTAAGCTGAAAAATATTTTTGGGATTAGAACCTTTGATGTCTGTTGATGTTGAATGAGATAAATTATGGGAAGTTATTTTTTTTTTTCTTTCTTTTCATTTTTCTACTCTCTATATGTTTGTTAATGGAATTCATGCCTTTTAGATTGTGATTAAATATAAGGATATTTTTGTTATTTTGGGTTATGTTATATTCATATAACGAAGTTTAATAATGCAAAACATAATGTTTGGTTATGGTGGAATTTTTTTTTTTATTTTTGACGCATGAAAAAGGAAAGAAAAAGGGGGAAAGAATGAAAAATAATAATAATAAATAAATATAGGTTTGAAAATATCAATAATAAAAAAAAAAAAATTTATATATACAAAATATTTTTCTAATGCGATAAACATTCAATCGTTTTTTTCTCCTTGAATTTTATATGAAGGCACAATTGATTTTGATTGTATCTTGTTCTTCTTGTTTCTATCGACGTATATAAAAAAAATATTACTTTGATATGGTAAATATTGAAGTCAACAAGATTATGATCGTATAATTTATGAATAGAGCTAATTAAGGGAGTTACCACAATGATTCTTTTTATTTGTAATTAACATAATTAATAACCAATAATTCTTCAGATAAAATTCAATTGAGAATAAAAGTTTTTACTTGTGCATTATGACTTTTAACTAAAATCTAAAAAACCCCAACCATATAATACCACTATTTGATCAAACATATAAAAGTAGTGGGCAATGCTTAATACCTTCTATGAGCCTCCGACCGGTGTGTCACCTTATAAATAGTAGGTCTCGTCTCTGTTTGGCTGGTATCGGTGGAAGAAGGGACGATAAAGATAAGTTCACTTGCGAGTCAAGTACGAAACCATAAAATAAAAAAACAAAACTATTTGATCTTAGATACATTTTCTTTAAACTTCCGTCCTGTCGGGATTTCCGGTCAAGAATTTTTAAAGAAATTAATTACATGAAGGTTCTAAAGAATAGACTTGATATAAGAAAAAAAGTTAATCTGTCACAAAATTTAACTGGTGTATAACTGAATCCCTGTGTAGCATCATAATACGTTTGTATTGTCTTAAGTTTAACTGCGTGTGTTGATTTTACTTTTAATATAGAGCAATTTGTATATGTTTATTTCTGAAACCACATGTTCTCATGAGACACCACAGTAGGGTGCTCCCTATCGCAAATATACTGACAAACTGAAAATCAAATGAATTATTATATTACCTAAAATTGAAATTTTCATCGTATGTGTCAGTTATTTTATTTTATTATTTTGTACTTTTTAGTTTCAATTCAATAAGGACAGTGTATCGTTGAATTATCATATAAATGTAAAGAGAATACTGTGTTATATGGTGAAATTGAGAATAATTTAAAAGTCCTTCAAAATAAAATTTAACACATAATTTATTAAGTTGAAAAGTCGTAAAAACCACACAAATAAATGACTTCTTAAGTTTTCATATATTTTTTTTATAACGTTTATAACAAATTATCCCACAGTTTGAATTTTGAGTCAGTGCCGGAAAATTATAATAGAATTAAATTTAAAAATATTATTAGGGAAATTGTTGAAGGAAATGCCAAATGAAAGACCACAATTAGTATACAAAAAAAAAAAATTAAGAATTAAGAATTTTCACAATGGAAATCCCCGAATGTATTAAAAAAAAAAATGTTTGGTTTTTCGGTTTTGAATTTATTTTTAGACATGTCCGACTTTTCGTTCTTATTTATAGGTCTCGTGAGATTTGTGTTATTTTCTTTTTTTCCATCTTTCTGTTTCTTTCTTACAACTGATATATCTCCGCCCCAAAAAAAAAAAAACAAAAAAAACAAAAAAGGAGAAATGATTTTTGTTTTTTTGTTTGTTGTAACGTTTAACATAATAATAATGCCTCTCGTACGGTTCCCTATATATTTTTATCGTTTCCTCACATTTTTGCATTCTGGTTAACTAGATTTCATAAACACTAAAAAAAAAAAAAAAAAGGACTCTTTCTATGAAGGCAAAAATAAATAAAAAAAGAGAAAGAGAAAAAGAAGAAGAAGAAATAACCAAAATAAAAGTACGATCTCTCTATCTTTCTGCTCTATAAAGTTAATTGCTTTTATCCCCAATGGCAACAAAACCGCACACACACACATATCTATGCACAATGTTATATACATACAGACAAATACATACAAGTTTATAGTTCTAAGTCACACGGACAGACAAAAAGTTTTTCCTTCTTTTCTTTACTGTTTTTTTTTGTACAGAAAAAACTTGAATGTTATTTCAGTGAAAATTTTTATTCTGGAATTTTTTCTTCTTCTTCTTCTTCTTCTCTCTTTTTTTTTTTATATTGATTGCACAAAATAAAATTTTTCTTGATTTTATTAAGTTATAGGAGACTAAAGGATGCCACTTAATGTCATAAAAACGTATAAAGTTTTATGAAAGGGAGTAAATTAAGGGTAGCATTATTATTTTTTTTTTGCTTTGCTTTTCTTTTCCCTTTTCCCTTTTCCCACTCTTGTTTTTTTTTTTATAAAAAAGAATTTAATTTTTATTTATTTATTTTTTTTTTTTTTTTTGTAAGAAAGAAAAAAAGAGAAAAAAAAGCGACAAAGTTTTTTTTTATCTGAACAAAAAAAAAAAGAAGCATTGTGACACAAGTTTTTCTCTAAAAACAGTTTTCTCCTCCTCTTTTTTTTTAATATTTATTAAATGCTTTCTGTAATCCGAAAAGCTTTCGCCTTTGCATTTTTAATAAATAGTTGGAAAATCCTGTTTTAGAAACTAAATCCTCTGGGGGTGTTTTTTTTCCTTTCTATCTCTCTCTCTCTCTCTCTCTCTCTCTCTTTTTCTCTCTGTTTAATTAATAAGTCACTTGCAGAACTACCAACAACTACGAAATCAAAATGAAAGGACAAAATTCTAATAAACGGAATTCATAACTGAAATAATTTAAATGATTTCTTAGGAAATTAAAATTCGTTAAAAATTCTATTTGGCGGAGACGTTACCAAAGGAATTCCAAATTTACAGTTGTTGTCCAATTCATCGCGGAATTATAATTTTAAGTTATAAATTTTTTTCTAGTTGAAAACTTATTCAGTCAGCGGATTTGTTTCTTACATCAGTGATATTATACCTTTTAGTGTACTAGGACCTTTTAATTTTAGTCGTTTTAGTTTTAAATTTCCTGGAAAAATTTAAAGTTTATTTTTGTTAAGCTTCTTAAGGTATAAATACCGTATATCGTAATGAAAGATCAAAAAGTTCAAGAAAGATCAGTAAAACTCAACCAAATAAATTAATCTTTATTTGTATAGAGAGAGAGAGAGAGAGAGAGAGAGAGAAAAAACTTACGTGCGAAAAGCCAAAAAAAAAATTAAGAATTTAGTTTTTAAAAGAAGACAAAAAGTGGGGAAGGAAAAAAAATAATTGAAAAATTGTAAAGTTTGAAAATTTCAGAAATTCTGTTTATTTTTCAGATTAAGAATTGAAACAATGTGATTCATAAAAAAAAACTTCTCACATTACTTATGTAGATTTTATTACCATAATTAAATCAAATACAATTTTTTTAGTTCATCCACAATTACGGTAAATCTAATTATTATTCTAAAAATAATCCGTTGATATTTGGTCCAATTTTTACTAACAAGATTTAATTTTCGAGACCAAACCAACAATAATCGATTACGATTAATTTTTTGACCACATTAAAGTGAATATTTTGTTTTTAAATTTATTAATTAATATTCGGATTATAAACGATTGAAAATTATTAAACTCCCCGGTTAATTGTTGTAAACAATTTCAGACAAACTTTCTTTTGTTGCCAAATAAAAAAAAGCTTCTTTTAATTTAACATTATTCGATTAAAAAAAAAAAAAGACTCAGCAACGAACAAACGAATGATACAAATACAACAAGCTTTACAGAAAAACAATTTTTGGTAAAAAGGAGAATTTCAGCTTAACCATGTCAGAAATTAAATAATTGGATCAAAAGTTTATTTGAAAATACTCACATGAGAATAATCCAATTAGAAATGAGTACATTATGGATACTAAATTAAGGATAACAAATAAATGACCTGATGGACATTAAAATAAATTTATTTTATTTAAACTAAATTCAATAATTTATGGATTAAATTAAATAATTGAAACAAAGAAATTGTCAGATGACCTTTTTTCTCTTTTTAACTTGATTAAATTTTTTATGATTAACGCGTGTACACCTTTTTCTATAAATTCATTATTATTACGTTTCAGTACAACTTGAATTTTTAATCTAAAAATCATTATTCTAAAATCTAAAATCTAAAAAGAAAGAATACAAAAAAAAAAAAGGGCCAATTCAATGATCATTCAGCTGAACTTTTGAACCATTGAAAATAAAGGAAAATCGAGGCAGAAAGAAGAAGAAAGAAGAAAGAAGAATAAAATCAAATATATTATCTAAAGATTCATACTTTTATATCATTTAGAGCGAAAAAAGGAGGTGGGCTGCGCCTCAATGCCACAAAATAATAAAAAAATAAAAATCTCATCCCCTTCACTCCTTTTTCTCGCTTTCTCATTCTTTTTCACAGAATAAATGATTTTAGTAACACTTGGGGTTATCTTCTAAGTATTTTGTAGACGCAGTTATATCTGGAACATTATCTACACTTGGTATGAAATATTTAAAAATATAGCACACATATATACATACATATATGCATACAAACAGACGGATGGTAAATTTTGTGCTTCATCGTACATACTATTTTTTATTTCTATAAATAAATAAATAAATTCATACATATATACATACATACATCCTTGCATACATGCAAACATACATACAAACATACATACAATAATTCATATACATACAGATAGACAAATAATAACGAATGAATTTCCTTGTTGTAAGTTAGGTCACAACAAAAATAAAATTGTTTATAACGGAAACGTGGATGATTGCATTTATATAGAAAATTTTATTAAGTATTTACTATTGTTGTTGTTACTGTTATATATTGTTGTTGCTGTTGCTGTTGTTGTTGTTATATATTCCTTTCTTACATCATGTGTCAACTCGACACGTTATTTAGAAATAAAAAAATAAAAAAAAAAACAAAAAATTAAAATTATGCTGACGTATATGACTTGATGATTTTCTTATAAATATAGAAGTAAAATTATATATATACAGACATACATATATACATATAGATTTATAAGATTTATATTTTAGAAAAAAAAAAAACTTGACAACAATGAATAAGAATTGAATATTATATTATGAAGGAAAATATCAATCAGTTTACTATAAAACGTCTATCGTCTAACGTCTAACGTATTATATGTAGAATAAGTAAATACATTGTCTTACTCGTCTTAATTAGTTTCAGCTTAATGTGTGAATATACATTCTTAATAAATTTTCATTTTGTGGAATTGGATTTATTGTTAAACGTTGGTACAAACTTTATGGTTTCGAAATTAAATAGGAATTTATACTTGCAACCATCTGAACTCCCCTCAACCAGCCATAACCCAAACAACTCTCATAAAACACTCTCTATAAATATATTTTAATTATTGTCCAAAACCAACCAATTTTATATCTACTCTCAATTGTTGTTTTTTATGAAAATCGGTTAAAAATTGTACCAAAAATAATAAAAAAAAATAAAAGAACAAAATCACAACAACAAAATTTTCAATTATAAACCGCAACAATTTAATAAATGAAAATTTACACAATACGCATATAAATTTATTTATATCAATAAAATATAATCCACAAATTACATTAATCATAATTTATAGCATAGAATGTAGCCAGCCATAACACGTGAGTATTTCTATAGAGCAAAATATATTGACACGTGAATAATATAAAGTTAAATTTTCTAAAGCGGATACACAACATATATGTACCAACGGGGTTTATATTCTTCATTGATTTTGTAATCTTTTCGAATTTTCACTTATCGCCATTGGATTATTCTATCTGATAGGCCCTCCAGTTATTTTGTGGTTTAGTAACCAAAACCATTGATTATATGGAAGAAATCACAAGAAGAATGTTCAATAATTATATTGTGTGATTTTTCTTCATTTTCTTTTTTTGATTTCTAATCAATTATATTAATCGACTTTCTATCCTAGAAACTCTTTAGTCAATATGCTATTTATTTACGTGTCAAATTTGAAATTTATTGATATAAAATTCAAACAATTTTCACCCGTACATAGTGGGTAAGAGTTCACCATAAATGACGTGTCTTGTTGGACCAATTAACAAAACCTTAAAAATAATTATTAGAAAGACAAACAACAACTTATATTAATTAAATTTGGCTTTGTTGAAATGAGGTGATCGACTCGATTGAAAAAAATATATATTGAATAAGAAGAAGAAGAAGAAGAAGAAGAAGAAGACGAAAAAAAAAACTTAACTTTATATATTTATTTCTTGCCAATTGCATAAAGAGGGTGTTTTATGTTTATGTCGACAACATTTAAATTTTTATGTTATTTCGAAAATACTTTCATTCTTTATTCTTCATAAGATATTTAAATTGGATATATGCAAATATGCCTATACATTTATATTTATGTGTATAAAATACAAATTTAGTTACGGTTGGTTTGGTTTGGCGTATATAAATATAACACAAGAAAAAAAAAAGGAAAACATACGAGAATGAAAAGTGAAGGAAAAACAGAACTGAAGAGAAGAGAATAAAAAAGAAAAAAACAGAATTAGAAAACTTTTACGTTAAAAACATCATGTGCAGAATATAACTTTTTTTTGGTAGGACAAGAGAGATCCTTTGTCAATTTTATTTACATTTTTTTGATTTTGATTTTGATTTTGATGTAGACTATTATTATGTGTTAAATATTTTTTTTTTATTATTACAAAAAAGAAAAAATAAAGTGGGGGAAATTATATTGTCATTTACATTTCCACAAACTTCTTCATTCATATTTATAGTTCGATAATTTACTATACATTTTTTTGCTATACAATTTATACGAAGTAGATTGGGGAAAAAAAATTGAAATCAAAACCAATATTTATTTATTTGCTAAGTGAGAATAAAAGAGAACATTTGATAATAATTTCAGAAAGAGACAAAAAAATTCCTTAGCAAACACACCTTAAATTTTTGTAAAATTCGATATAAGATTAAATTTAAAGTAAAAATTTAAATCTTATGTGACCTCCTCAATTTATAGTGATACGTTCTGGTAATCTGATGGGATATCGTCAATGTATGGAACAAATAAAAAATGATTATGAAACAATTGTTTTACAATTGTAAAATGTTGTAATGACACTAAAACATAACAGTGTTAATGTTAATGTAATGTAAGTGATTGTATGATTATGTTTACCTATATACTAAATATGTATAAACACCAACTTATGTATTCGCGCACTCTAAATTATTCACCTATACTACAACTACCTTGAAATATATTTTTATAAAACATTTTTCACTATATACGTATATAAGACAGAATCATTATTATTACTACAGTGTCTGTCATCTGCATTGATTTGCAATTTATAGAAGAACGACAAAAAAAAAAGTATGATAGCAAATACGTAAAACATTTTCGTTACAAAGATAAATTTAATGTGATACATTACAGAGATATTTTGAGTAAAGTGATTTTATATTAAACAAAAAAAAAAAGAAAAATGTAAAGTAAAAGTAAAAAGAACATTAAATCAAATTAATTTCCTTCAACAAACAGAATTGAATTACGTTAACCAAGTTCATGTCATCATCATACAACAACAACAAAAAAAAAAACAAAAAAAAATTGTTTCACACAAAAATTCTATTAATATTTTATTTTATTTATTTACTTTTATTTTTTTTTTACTTTCTGTTCATTTTTTTATTTTTCTGCGAATTTTTTTTGTATTTTTTTTTTTATTATTTTCACGGGGTTGGGGTTATGAGTTGGTATTAGTTACGGTATATGTGTGTGTAATAAATGTTTAATACAAATAAATATTTATTTACAAATTTAAAAGAAGTTCATTTTACTAACAAGGAAAAATACAAGAACAATTTTACAATAATTCACGTTGAATAAATTTATTTTTGTGTTGCACTATTGCACTGTACCATGGTAGATCATTTGATTAAATATTTGGAAAATGTGCAATAATCACTGTCACGTAATGATATAACGTGACGAACACATGATTGTTTTATTATTTACATTAAGTTTACGGATAACGCTTCGGTATAATGGGTCAGAGTCATTTAGGAAAATTCATTTACATTAAATTTATTAAAGATTTAAATTTAAAAAATCGTAAGTGGATTCTGGTAAACATTCGACCAAATAACCGACGAAACCGTATACGAAATACTTGAGTGTAGATTTAATTTAGGAAAGCATAACTAATACAAATTATGTCAATTAGACTTAGAAGTCCCATCTACAAAGTACCACCAGTTCTGACCTAATTTTGATGACTTACTTTTTCCCTAACTTCCATAACACAAATTTATACGAAATAACAAGAATCCATTGTTGTATCTAATAGTTTAAATTAATTATAAAAGTAGATGATATATTCAGTCATAAAAAAAAACAATTTCCTTGTTGTTATAACATGTAAAAGATAAAAAATATCCTTAGATTATCATCAGCCAACATTTTTACAAAGATAAATAATATCAATCACGTTCACGACAAACAAAAAAAAAACGAAGAAAGAAAATCTCAATTTCAGTGAACATCACTCTCTTTTTTTTTGAATTTTTCTCTCCTTCAATTATCATAACAAATTTGAGCTTTTGAATATAATGCAATCGTGACGTTTCATTCACAGTCAAATCTCATGTTTCAAATCCAAAATTCATTTTTTTTTTTTTTGTCTCACACTCTGCATTTTGTAATATTATTATTATTATTTATTTTTTTTTTTCATATATTCTCGTATTTCAACTATGTTGATTACAGTAATATTTTATCCTCGCACAATATGCCACAAACATATTTTCACGATGATTGATACCAGCTATCAATTATCTCGAGAGTTTGTTATTTTTTTTTTCTTTTTCTTCCTTCTTTTTTTTTTTTTTTTTTGCTTCTTCTTTTTTTCCACATTTTTTTTATTTATTATTATTATTTTATTATTTCTTTATATAATATTTAGTTTAGTGTATTATGTAGTTTGTCTAAGGTATATTATTTTACGATTTTAAGTTTTACTCTATATGTGGACTGTGTGTGTGTGTGTTGCATTCAAAGACTGAACCATCAATAAAATTATAGGACCAATTATCGAATAGAAATTAACAAATTTTTATTTGTTCAAAATAACAGAGGTTACGGAAAATTGAAAATATAGGAAAAAGGAGATTGAAAAATTTAACAATTGCAACTTTTTTTTTGTGTCACATCACAAATCATTCTGTCATTGCAACTTTTTTTTTTGTCACATCTAGCATGCAATATGACTTTATTTTTTAAGAAAAGCCGTTCTGTTTAAAAAATCAATTAAAATCAAAGAAAGAAACAAAAAAAAAAAAGTTATCCATATAAATATTCAAAAAATAAAGCAGAAAGAAAAATTAAGATGAAATATTTAAAATACGTGTCAGAGCAAAAATGATACCAAAAAAAAAAAAAAAATAAATAAAAATCTTTTTGTAAAGAAAGAAAAAAAAAATATATAAATTTTACATAACAATTAGGTGGGACTGTTTTTGACACGTTTTAAATTTATTGAAATGATATCACATAAATAATATTTGAGCGCGTGTATGTTTCATAATATGAAAAGGACGTGCAGATCCTTCTAATGTATGCAAATATCTTTTGTAAACATGATTATCATATCATTATGAAAGGATGAAAGGATCATATTTTATATATTTATGGGAGATTACCAGAGATTCTTAGTAAAATTTATTTGTATGTATTTGTGTCAAAAAAATTGAAAAAAAAAAAACAAATAACAAATCACGAGAGAGAGAGAGAGAGAGAAAGAGTTTTTACTTTAAACAGTATTTTTAAAAATGTTACCACTCAAAAAAAAAAAAAAAAAAAGAAAAAAAGAAGAAAGATCGATTTATAAATTCTATTCAATATATTATATTGCTTTATTTGTTTGAAGATTTTTCTATCGCACTTTTTCAACAAATAAAAGATAAAAAAAAAGAAGATTCTTATTTGACTTTTATTTGCAATGTAATCTAAATCTTTAACATACATTCCTTGTTTCAAATTGGATTTACTATTTTTATTGTCTAATGTAAAGCTTTACGTAATATATATTGTATCAGATATAAGTATTTATTGATAAAGAATAAAGATATTATGGTGCTTATTCTTATTCTTCTTTTTATTTTATTAAAGTCACTTGTCTATTATTAAACCCTTAATTATTATTATTATTCTTTTCAAAATTGTATTCGACATATACAACATTAAATATAGACAATCCATATAAATATATGTTGTATGTTGTAGATGAAGTTTATATTATTGTTCATGATTTTTAATTATAAAATGTGTGGGGGGATGCATGGTGTTTCTCTATTGTAATATTGTGTCATATTATGATTTTATCATCCATATATTCTTCATTTTATAAATAAAAGGAAATTTTCATCTAACACAAACGCTTTCATATAATAATAGAGAGAAAAGACTTTATTATTTAATATGAATGTGGTACAAAAAAATTCCCATATGAACTCAATAAAAATAAACTCCCGATGGTATTTATATCAAAGAAAAAACAGGAGAAAAAAGGAGAAAAATAAACAACAATAAAAACAACAAACTACAAAAACATTGAGTGAATATTCTCATATAATATAAACATGACAATTTCTATATCAAAGTGACAACTAATTTGACGTTGGTAAACCACAATTCAAATATTTTTGAAAACAACATTGTTGTTGTTGTTGTTGTTTGTTTTTTTTCTTCCTCATTTCCATTCTCTGGTTAAACATATAAAATAGTAAATTGTACAATGTTTTATTATAGCCGACCATAGTAGTATCTTAAATAGGGACATTAAAAGTTTTTTTTAATGGGATGTTTGTGTTTTCTACTTTCTACTTTCTTCTGTTCGTTTTTCTCTTTTATGTAATTTTTTACTGTTTCAAAGTTTCTCTTCTAATTATATACACACAATGAACTTTTTATTTTTTATCAATATTTTCAGTTTTAACTTCTGTGCAATGAAAAATTTTATTTAAAATTTTATATTTCTTCCATTTTTTTTTAAAATGGTTTTTTTTATAAAACCAAGAAAACTTTTTATATACGGCAATTTTCTATTTTCATTTCTTCCTTCACTCTTATAATATTCCGAATACTTTCTTCTATACATTTATTGTTTTATTTTGAGATACAATTTTCTGATGAAATTGATGAAACAAAATAACAAACTAAATATGCCTGTGTGTGTGTGTGTGTAAAAGAAATGTATATTATATGTTTGTGTATCTGTATATAAAGAGAAACAAAAGAATATTTAGTTACATTGTATTACTTTTCTATTTGTTCAAAATATTGTATCATCTTACAGAATGAAAGAAAAATAAATATTAAAAGAAAAAATGGAGACAAAATTTTTTTTATCCATATTTCTGTTTATATATAAAACTACCTACACACACACACATAATTCATATACTCTTATTATTTACTACCTATTATACAACACCCCCTCTTACCAAAATCTACTACCGATAATACATTATATTTATATTTCTATGAAATTATATTGAAACAATGAATGAGTTTCTCTGTATTCGTGTTTCTTTTTTTTTCTGTTTTTATCATTTTATCATAATACAGAATAAACATTGAATGAGTAAGAAAGACAATAAAGATCTTATTATATCTAAAAACCAAAGGAAAAAAAAAACCCGGAAAGATTCTTAATCTAACCAATCCAAATATATTTATATGTTTATCTAAAATCAATTTACAATATTTAATATTGAATATTTCAACTAATAATATTTTGTTAGAAAATATAATTTTCTATTTATATTAGTTCACATAATTTATATAAATAAAATCTATAAACAATTGACTGGATATGGGTCATCATGTAACGTCACACAAGAAAAGAAAAAGAGAAAATAAAAGAAAATAAAGAGAAAAATCTAACGAAAGAAATTCCAAATTATTATTGTATTTTTTTTTTTTCTGTTTTGATTTGTAGAAAAAAATCTATAAAGAAATCAAATGTTACAGGAGCCAACAGTTTCTTTTTCATCAGAACTTTTGATGACAAAATATGATGAAATGACAAGAATTAAATAAAATTGTTACAAATTAGTCGGTTCAGTATAATCATATAAAAGAAATTTTATAAGATATTTGACGTTTTCGTTTGGGGTGCAAAAACCTGAAATTTTTTATAAACAATAAAATTATAAGCATTAACAACTAATGCCATACATTTTTTATTAGCCATTGACTGTGGATGAACTATATGATGGATATCCATCATTAAAAATATATATATGTGTGTGTGAACAGTAAACTGTGAATGTTTTGTGTGACTCTGTATGTATGTATGTATTTATGTATGTAGGCCAACATATGTACAAATGAAAATTATAAATTGTTTATACTGAGAAACTGAAACAATTTAGTCTCTCTGCATTCATCTTGTTCATTTTTCCTTTTTTTTATTAATTTTTCCTTCATTTTATTACATGTAGGAAAATGAGTTTGTATGTATTTATGTGTGTGTATGTGTACGTGTCCGTCCGTATGTATAGTGAAAATTATATTATAAAATTTCTTCACAATTTTTCTTCTTATAAATAAAATATTCCATTAGACGTTATTTTTTATTTACAATTATTGGTAGATGTATGCTGAAAATTTGTTGATTTGTTTTTCCGCTTGACAGAAATACAGAAAAAAAACAACAACAAACAACAACGCATACACACACACAGAAAAAAAAAAGGGAACAAGAAAAAAAAAACTTGTCTATCGAACTGTCAATCGCGTTAGAAAATTTTATTTATTATTTTGGGGCTAGACTTCTTGATACTTTTTTATTATATATGCAGGAAAATACACACACACACACATACACAATTACACACACATCAACATGCATACTTTTCTTTAATGTAAAAAGCACAAGAAAATCTTTCTGTGATATTTTATTAGTGTTTTTTTTTTTTCTTGTTGTTGTTGTTATTCTTTTTTTTTTTTTGATGTTTTATTATTTTGACATTTTCCCCCCTTTTTCTATTGCCTACTTTTATTTCATTTCATTTTTTTTTAGTCTTTGAAAGAATAAAGAAAAACAAAAACAATTCTCTTTTTGATAAACTTTTTGATTAAAGTCAATTAGAGTCAATTAAAAATTATATTCTAAAAGTCTTCATAATTTTATGATTTTTCTTTCTTTTCTTATTATTATTTTTTTTTTCTTTTCTATGTGAGAACAAAACAGAAATTGTTTCTTTCTTTCAAAGTTTTTATTTTTTATTTTTTTCGCCTTTTGTGATACGAAACTCATTGTAATGAAAATGACTGAATAATAATAATAATAATAATAGAGTTGATTGACAATAATTCAAATGATTTTAATTTTAATTTGAATTGCTAATAGTTTTGTTACTTGATTTTCACTGAATTTCTTTTCATTTGACAATTTCAAATTATATCCCACTTAATTTTTGATGATCGTATCCCCACCTAATTCACAAGATGATTGATTTATTCATTCAAAAATATAAATATTTTGTTTTATAACAAGAAAAACAACTAAATTAGTTACAATAGAATTTCATCAGAATTATTTTTGGGCATAACCAAAATTATAAATTTTTGTTGCATTATGAATTTCAATAAAGTCTTTATTTAAATTTCTGAATAATTCCCATTAAAAACCACAGCCCAAACTGTTAACGATCTGTATGTTTACATGTGTGTGGGTGTGTGTGTTTGTGTGTGTTTGTGTAGTGTGCATTTAATAAAGCGGTTTTAGGTTATAAACAAGGGTTAGAAATGAAAATGAATAAAAAATACAATAAAACCAATGTGAAAATAAATTGTCAATTGAGACTATTAAGGCTGTATCCGAAAACAATTTTTCCATCGGAAAATTTACAAACGATTAAAATCTAGGATTAATTTTATTTGGGAACAAATAAAGCCTCTTATGTTCACGTCAATATAAAATAATTTCCGAATGCAATCTTTCATTAAACTTGAAATTATGGAACATCTCAAAGAAAATATTAACAATTTTTAATAAAATAATTAAAAATTCTTTCGCATCCAATGAAAAGAAAAGACAAAAATTTTCCAAATAAATTCTGTTTATTTTATTTATTTTTAAATTGAATTGAAATGAAATGAAGAACTCCCTAATGTTTTTGTTTCATCTTATATATTTTACTCGTAGATCTAATATGAAGTTAGTGTTGTTATCATTATTTTACAGTCATCCTATATAGAAGATTTAATAGAATTTATTCCTTTGAATTATTGTTATCTATCGCTATAACTTATATGCGTGTTGGAATTATTATAAATTGCTTTTGTTGTTTTTTTTTTCTCCCCCGTTTCAGAAAGTCAATGTAAAAATATTGGTTTAATTTAGGTGTTCAAGTATTGACATAAGAAATTGTTATTAAATAATAATTTAATCGATCAAATTAGAGGTAAATTTACAATATTTATGAATTTTTACTAAACTTTAATAATCAAATATAAACTAATAATTGAAGTGACGACAAAATTCTTTTTATTATTTTTACAATACAAAAATAATGGATATTCAGAACTGCGTAAAGTTTTTTTTTTGAACGTAATTGTAGTTACAAGTTACAATATTTACATCCAATATTTAAATGGAAAGAAAGGAAACTAATAATAATTATTGCTTATTTTCGTCTAAGTTGAGTTTATTTTTTGTGTTTTAATGAAAAACAAAAGAATTGATTTATAATTCTTCACTCAATGAGGAAATTACAAAATTATGAAGATTTAAATTTTTATTATATTTAATAAGTTTTACTCAAATTCCTTAAACTTCAATTAATGAAATTCAATTCATTAATGTAATTATTTGAATTAATTCTAAATTGTTTATTGTATAATTTACGTCATAAATAATATAAAACAAAATAATTAAAAATTAAATACATAATTTCCTTTTAATCATCAGAAATATTCTATAAAATATTTGTTAGAGTCTACATTAAAAAAAATTGTTGGTTCAGTAATATTCTGTTTGTGTATTTATCTAATTAAATGTTGAATGTTTTTCCTCTATAAAAATTAATTAATTAGTGGAAAAACTAATACACGGCGAGTATAACTATTTAGAGAAGAAAAACTCCCAAAGACTTGTAGCAATAGAAATTAACAACGAAAGAAATGAGAATGCGCTTATAAATCCAATTACCATCAAAAGGAAAAGCAAAAAAAAAATACTTAAAGATTCCCAGCCGACCAGTAAAACTATTTAAATTATTTTTTTTGTTGTTGTTTGCTGTTGGTTCTTTTATTTTTTTTTTTTTTCTTCATCAAACTAAATTACCAAAAATTTAATTTCCCACTACACCCATCATACGTTCTGTCTGTTTAATAGAATAAGTACATTACATTAAATATAGAAAGGAGTGAGTTACTTGAATTAACTGAATAAATTATTTATCTAAAAATAACATAATAATGGCAAATCATAAACTAAAACACTTAAACTTGAAGATTTCATTTTGGGAAAAATTTACCTATGGGAATAATAAAATAAAATGCATAAATGGACGTGCATATAGAAGTTTACATATGAACAGAATTAGAAATATAGAGAAAAATAAATTTATAACATTTTTGATTCAAAAATAATAAGTTACTTTGACTAGAAAGATGATAATCTCTGGTTATCCGAAATGATTATTTGCATCCATACATTATTAAATTTTCTATTTCAATTTTGGCAAAATCTAAAATCTAAGAATTTCTGTAAATTGGGAAAAATATAATCAAATGTAATTAATTGGAATTGATACAGAATTTGAAAAATGAATTTAAATAAAATGAGAATAATCTTCAAATAAATTTCTAGATTTCAATTTAATGAATAAAAAAAAAACTAAATCAATATTTTTAAATTTCTGTAAGTTTGAATAAATTGAAGGATCCTTTAAAATTGTAATTTGATTGAAAGACGTTTCTCATTTTAATTTGATCCTTTTGCGTCTTTCTATATTTACTTTACCGTATTTATTGTGATTTTTCAAAATAGAAAATAGAATTGTAAATTTTCTCAATAGAATAAATTACATAAAATAATTTTCTTATAAAAATTAGAACTTCCAAAAAAAAAAGGGAAATTAAGGGAAATTTACTAAATTTAACTGAAATTAATTTAAAAAAATTTCTATTAAATTAAATTAAAACGGAAAGGTGAGATATTATTTTGTCACTGGGTATTTTCCTTCTAAATTTATATCGTCTAATTTATTAAAATGAAAATATAATTTTATTAAAGAGAATTTATAAAATTTTGTTGATAAAAATTATTAGTTCAACTTATTTATAATTTCTATAAATTTCGTGTTGTATTCCGTTGTTTATTTTTGGATATTATCAGATTGCTGGTATAGGTTAAAGTTTGCCTAAATACAATAAAATTGTCATGATTTATCTTATAAAAGTATCTGTACCAATACAACAAATGTACGTTATGTTTATTAAATATTTCAGCTCATATACAAAGCAAAGAAAAAAAATTCATCAAATGTGCATTAAAAGTAATTAGAACAATGAGACTTTGGGTGTATTAACGTGTGTATTTTTATCAACTGGTAAAGTCATGTGAAATATGGGTTCAAACTCATTATTTCTATCATGCTGAGGTACCTGGAACCATATTGGTGAGAGTGGGGTGTGCTATCACCCTGCTATGGCGTGGTTCTATTAAACCGTAGTTCCATAATGAGAGTGAAAGTCTTTCAGTTTCCTTATTTATTTTTAAATCAAATTTCATTAGAATAATGTTGAATGAAAGTCATATTTATTAATAAGTTATAAATTCATTTGTGGTTTTTTTCCCAAAAATACGTTTTTTTGATCTTAAATTGTTGTCAACGTTTACTCCTTATAAATATGATTATTATTATTTTGTTTTAGTTTATCGTGGTTACCTATAGAACACTAAATAATCTTAAGTAAAATTTTAATTATTATTATATGACATATACATACATACAGCACACATGGATATATATAAAAATATAATACATAATAATAATAATAATAGATAATTTATATCAAGAAGTTAAATTTTATAAAGACAAAAAAAAGAACTTTTTTTTTTTAAACCAATTACAAGTGAGAAGATAATTAGATCTAACGTTACACAGATACATACATATACAATAATAACAACATAAGAATAAACAAACATAAAGTTACCCATAGTCATTTATCAAGATTCTCTGTTTTAAATCTTAACTACATGTATACGGTTTACGTGAAAGGGTTGAGTGGGTGTGTGTGTGTGTGTGTCGGGGGAGTTTTTTTTTTATATATACCAAGAGTGAAGTTAATTTTTTTTTATACCTTTATTTTTTTCTTCTTTCGATTCACTTAATATTTTCACAAGTTTTTTTTTTCTTCCTCCTTCTTCTTCCTTTATTTCTTTTTTTTTTTTGGGGGGGTTTTTTTTTTTTAATTAATTTTATTTACTTTTTAATTAAACAAAAGAAAGAAAGAAAGAAAAGAGAAAAAAAAAACTATAGTAAATATTTAAGAATTCCATTTTTTTAATTAATTAATAATTATATAATGTCTGGGGTCAACATCTGTAACTGGTACTGTAATTGTAGACGTTTAAACGCAAACCTACAATTTTTTTTTACTTCTTCCACTTTAAATTTTACTTCTTTTTTTTTTTTTTTATAACTTTATAGCAATAAACAATTAGTATGTAAATTTAGATATGAATTAAAACATTATTCTAACATAATAATTAGGTACACATACTTCTACACACACACACAGAGGAAATTACATTTAGAGACACACACACACACACACATAGACGCATGCTTATAATAATGACGTAATGGAATGAGAGGAAAAAAAAAATTGTGAAAATATTATGATGATGAGGAAAAACAGTGAAATATAAAATAATATTTTCACTAAAATGAAAATATGGAATGAGTGACGTTATTTTATATATTTTTATTATTTTTGTTGTTGTTGTTGTGTGGTGGGTGGATGGGTGGATTGGATGAATTAGTAGGGTGGGATGATGAGTGTAGGTATATTTTTGTGTATGGCATTGGAGGATTATTATTTTATAATAAATTCAAAAAGAAGAAGAAATGAAGAGAGAGAGAGAGAGAGAGAGAGAGAGACAGAGAGACTGACAGAGAATATTTTCATCATGTGGATGTAAATTAGGCTTATAACTTTTTTTTCGCTTTTTCTTCTTCTTCTTCTTTTTCTTCTTCTTCTTATTTTGGTTGATATTTTTTTTTTTCCTTGAATAAGAATGAAGAAAAGAAAATGACTGTCAGAAAAAAAAAAAAGGAAAAGGAAAAGAAAAAGAAAACACAGAAATAAATTAGGAATAATAAATTTAAAGGGAAAAAAATAAATTAATAAAAAATTAATAATGAACGAATAAAAAAATAAATTAATAAGTAATATTCTATTACTCCTAACGACACAACAGAAGTACAGAAGTGGAAGATGATTTTTGTTGGTTGGTTGTTGTTGTTGTTATTGTTGTTATTGTACTTATTATTTATTAAGAATAAAATTTTAAACAGAAGAATTTAATTCTGTGTAACGGGTAATTTTATAATTTCTCTTAATTCCTTCCTCTTTTTTTTATTAATTTTCCAGTAATTCACCCCTTTGCAGAAAAATATCACACATTGAAATATTTTCAATTTAATTTTTTTATGAAAAAGAAAAAAACAGAAGAAGAAAAATTCTACCAAAAATTTTCACATTTAATAATTTCTAAATGATTTAATTTTTAAATGTAAATTAATTGTTGTTATTGTTGTTTCTATAAACTACCCACAACTTTAGTCATTAAACCTATTCACCACTGAACATTTATATATGGATCTCATGTTATAATAGAGTCTTAACAATTTCTTTTACCACATCATGGTTTCAATTCACGCAACCAATGATTAAAAAGACAACAAAACTTTCATTTATTCATTTAATTAAAATTTACATAAAATAACAGTAGACAAACAGTACTCATATAATCTTATGATTCCAGTACGTGTATATCTACCATTATCATTTTATTTTTTTCTTCCTTTATTTGATCACAATAAATTATCTCTGTCTTTCTCTCTCTCTCTCGCTCTCTGCGATAACAAACCAATAACAACAAATTAAATAATTATAAATTTTATATGGAAATTTTTTTTTGTGTTTCTTCAAATTTTAAATCTTAATTTACACGGTGAATTTTTTATTTGTTTTAATGTGCGGTACATTAACATCATCTAACAAACTTTTATTCTAACTTTTTCTTCTTCACCATTTACATACAGTTTAAATTTTCTATATGAATTCTTAATTTACACAATTTTAATTTACACTATAGACATTTTCAATGTATCAATCCATCGTCATATATAAATCAATGGTTATGTAGAGTTTACTTACTCATCATCATCATCATCATAATCATAATCATCATCATCATCATCTTCATCATCATCATCATCATCATCATCATCATCATCATCATCATCATCAGTATATTTATTTATTACAATATAGAATCTTCTTAATAACAATTAATTCTCTTCGATAACAACAAATTAATAATAATCATAATAATATAAACAAATATAACTCATTCTATCTAACATTTTCTATAATTTGTTTATTATGATTGTGAAAATTTTAGTTAAAATTTATAATTTTAACTGTAAAACTTTTCATTGGTTGTACGTGAGAAATAATATTTTGGTGCGTTATCTAAAATCATTTGAATATTTGTTAATTGTTTTCATAATTTGTCATTTAGACCTCTTCTTCATTATGTATATATATTTATGTAGATGTATGTATGTTTAGTTGAATGTAAACATGTTTGTTTTATATACGAATTTTCTTGTCGTTCAAGAGCTTAAAATGTCTGCTGGGTGATGGAAATGGTAGAGACAAAAACAAACAATAATTTTAGAAATATAATGGGTATATTGTGTGTATGTGTGTGTGTATGTATTTGTATCTATGTATAAAAATGTATGTGTGTTTGTTTTGCTCATCATGAAAACCGCTTTATCTAGCCTATACATAGGAATATATACAGTGCAGTTCTGTTTCCCAAGGGACTTTTAGAAATTCAATTCATACATATATCAGTTTTAGTGTTTGTTAGCTTCTTTCTTTTTAGTTTTTCTTTTACGTAGACATAATCAAATAATGTAAGTTTCATGTAGAAAGGACTTGGTATTTATATATATATAGGTACAAATCTATAGTGAAGTGTATATTCTATTATATAGAATACGAATTGTAAAAAGATATTTAAAAGGTGATATTCAGTCTAATATAATAAATTGAATTTAAAAAAAAAACAAAACAAAATCTATAAGATATTTTGAATACACTTTTGTTTATTTTTTCTCACTCACAAAAACTAAATTTATTTTCAAATTTTTTATAAAAAAAGAAAGAAAAAAAAGAACCAGACAAAGTTTTTATCTTTATTTTTACTCATCCAAAGTTGGTACAGACAAAAATTGTCTCTCTTAATTCTTCTCACTTACATAAATACATTTTTCATGAGAATTTATGTTATAAAAAAAGAGGAATAGAAAAGTATAAAAGGAAACTAGCCTACACCCCTTTTATATATTGTTAGTACATTTTCTAAGTTCCAAAAGAAGAGGAAGAACAAGAAGAGGAAAGAAAAAAAAACATCATGGAAATGTTTTATTTTTGGGGTTATTTAAAAATATCAACCCCAAAAGTGGATCTGTATAATATACAAATGTATACATAAGTGTATTTATATGTGATTTTCACATACACACACACACATTCACACACACCCGAAAAGCAAAAAAAATTTCTAAAGACTTTAGTCTCTAAAATGAAATGGATGGATGATTTGAAATGGGGTAGTATACGATACTATTGAGTAAAGAGAATATTGGCCCCATTTCGGTTTTTTTTGTTTATCTCCTGTTCTCTTTTTTTTTCTTGAATAATTTTATAACGAAGAGAAGACAAAAAAAAAACAAATACAGAAAAGGGACAATTGTGAATATGATACACAAAAAAAAAAAAAAAGAACAAAAATAATAATATCGGTTTTGATATAAAATTCAAATAAGTACTTTCTGTTTTCTGTCTTATGCTTTCAGTTAAATCTACTATTTTTGTTTTGTTTTTTTTCTTAAGTCAGAAAGGGTAGAAAAATACATTTTTATATAAATTTTCTCTTTTCTGTGTCTAGGAATTTATTACTTTATCAACATTTTCAATATCATAATTTTATTAAAGATCAAAAAACGTAAACAAAATATTGTGTGTGAGGGAAAATAATGAAATGTGAAGCGCATTAAATACAAAAGCTGTTAACTAATTTAACTTTCTTCTTGTTATTTATTTATTAATAGAATTTCATATTAAAATAATTTGTTCACCCCTCCTGCTTTTTAGTTAGGTTAAGGTAACGTATAGGTTAAGTTACCTTATCCAATGAAAAAAATAAAAAAAAAAAGTTAGAGATAAAATTTAAAAAAAGCGTTTACATTTCATAAATAATTAATAATGTTTAATCTAAAATTTCCCAAGTGTAATACAAATTTTATACCATTAAATGACATTTAACCTTTTTTTTCTTCTTATTTTTTTTTTCATCCTTAAAGGACAACCAGTTGTTGTAGCAAGAAACTCAACCGGTTATAAAGCATATCCAGGCTCACCATTACATTTATCGGTTGAATTCTGTGCTAATCCACCAGCATTTGCCGCAAGATGGCTACATGGTGACAGAGTTTATACACCTGGAAACCAATATGGAATAGATGTTTTAGCTTATGGTGTTATCGTAAGTACTCAATTTTTATTGTACATATTTTGTTTGAGTTGGTTTTAGATTGATTCTTAATACAATCCGATATTCATTTCACTAGACTTGAAGACGAGTAAATTCTTGAATTGATTGTTCAAATTATTGTCATTTGACGTTATTGCTGAAAAGTATAATTTAAAATATTGACAAGAAACTGTTGTGACAAAAAGTGACAAATTAATTATTAATTTCGTGAGATTATTGTTGATTGTTGTATTTATTTGATTTTGACTTTTGCTTGACGAATTTTAGAAAAAACAACAATAATTAATTAATTAAATTTAAAATAGAATTCTGACAAAACAATTTCAAATGCAGACACAAAAGAACGCTTTTGTTTTTATGCAAAAAAAAATTATGATTGAAAATTTTTCTTTTATTGAATTTAATTAAACTAAACAGCTGACTGATTTTCTTAGTTTCATAATTTATCCAATCAATTAGAATTGCTTAACTTTATTTTTGCAAATGAATAAAAAATCTAAAACAAAAACGAATATAATTTTTTTTAATTTAACAAAAAAAAAAACACTTTAGGATCTTCCGACACCTTTTTGTAAAGAAGCACGTCTAACGTATGTACATATGCATGAAAGGGTACCACGTACATTTTATTTTGTCGTATCATCACCAGGTGGTGTTGCCGAAGCAATATTTCGTGTTAATTTTACACTTAAACATAAAACTATGTCAAACTCTGTTGACGAAGAAGAAGAACTAAGTGAACCAGAGGAAATACATTTTCCTGTATTTGGTTCGTCATGTGCTAAAAGTAAATGTAATTTTGCGCTATTTACATTGTTAACGTATTTTATATGTATTTTTAATGTTTTGTAGATATTTTTATTCGATTAAAACTTAAGGAAAAATAAAAATAAATAAAAATAAAAATAAAAAAATAAAAAATTGTTAAAAAAAACAAAACAAAACAAAAAGTAAAATAATTAATTATTGAAAAATAAAAAGAAATAAAATTAATGAAAACAACAACAAAATAAAAGTAAAAGTTAAAGTTAAAGTAAAAGTAAAAGTAAACTAAAAAAAATAGTTAATAAACAAAAGAAAACAAAATGAAAAAAAAAAGAACTATTTATTGTAATTTTTATATTTAAAAGGGAAAGAAAGAGAAGAAGAGAATAAAAAAGGAGAAAAAAAAAAACATAAAACTAAAAATAATTAAAACATAAAATAAAAAAAAAAAACAAAACAAAACAAAAACAAGGAAGAAATAATAATAAGGATAAAACCGCGTGTTGTGTGGACGCATATTTATTTTTTTTTTTTTTCGGTTTTGATTTTGAAGGAGGAAGATTTTGTTTTTTTTTTTTGGATTTCTTTTTGATTTTTGCCAAAATCGATCAGAATTTATATTCATTTTAGCTTGATTTTTACAAAGAACGAATAAGAAGAAAACAAACAAACGTAAAACAACAACAAAAAATAAGAACAACCAGAAATAGGAACAAAAGTTTTGCCATAAAAAAAAAAAATATTTTTTTTTATCCATAAAAATTTTAGAAGAAATATTTTTTTGGCCTAAAATGAAAATGATTTCGACATTCAGTTTTCCTTCCATATTTTCTCTTTTATTTTTTTGTCAAAGTTTTTATTCTTGTTGTATTTTTTTCTTTTTTTATGAAACTTTTTCCACCAACCCTCCCAATCGTCTCTCCACCGCCCACATTTCTCATTCTCATCCTGTTTCGCTTTTTTTTTGTTGTTCTGTTTTTGCGTGATTTTGTTTAAGATGACATGTAATCATTGGGTTCGCAAATGCTATACAATCTACATACATACAAACATGCATATCTGTCTATCTGTATATATGTATATATGTATGTATATATGTATGTATGTATGTATGTGTGTATGTATGTATGTCTGAAAATATAATGAAAGGATCTAAGTAAATAATATTAAGAAAAGGATGTTGTTTAACTTAGATATCTTTGGTCTTGTATTATTATATAGTTTGAAGATACAAGATTGGATTTTTTTTTCTATATGTATATGTATGTGTGTGTGTGTGTTTGGGTGATTCTTGAAAAAAAAAATAAAAATATAATATAGAGAAATTTATATGTGAAGAACTTTTGAAACTGTCAAGGAAACAATAAACTCTGTGAGTGTGTATTTTTTTTCTTTTTGCTTCCACTGACTCTTCAAATTTATACCATATGTACATACATACATACATATATACATACCTACACACTCATATACAATAATAAATTTATTTTTCAAGAACATTCAAGGATTACAACAATGATTTCTGTTATCTTTTCTTTTTATTGAATCATTTTTATTGAATCCAAAGATGAAGACGAAGAAGAAGAAGAAGAAAAAACTTGCTTACTTTTGAAATGAAAGGGAAGACTTTATTTTGATATCTTCTTATGTTTGGTACACGTGCATCTGTATGTATTTTGTGTTGATCTTATAATTTTAATAAACAGAAAATACAACAATTTTACCAAAGAACAAAAAAAGGATAATTTCTAATTGTGTGTAAACCAAATTTTAATCCATTTGTAAATCAACATAACCATATCACTTGTTTAATAATGCAAACATATAAAAATACCCAACTCTAATTCTTAATCCCAACCACCACCCCTCCAGAACCCCCCTATCCTAACCAAATCAAAATCACTTTTGTTTATACTTTTATCCTTTCTTTTTGTCTTTTGTTTCTTATATCGAAAATAATTAAAAATTGTACGAGAGAAAAAAAAATAGCGACCCACCCCACTCCAAACATTTAAAAAACCCTTAAATTAAATTAATAAATTAAAAGTAAAGAAAAAATACCAAAGAATATAAATGGAAACAAAACAATGATGCCAAATCAATATTAATAAACAACAAACAACAAAAAACAAATTTAACCAACAAATACACACACACACACATACACACACAAACACATCTATATATATATATATATATAAGAATACACAAATACACGTACACGTAAAATGTATAAAGTTATTTGGCCTAAATGTAGTATTTTTAAAGTTTATAAAATACAGAAAATAAATAAATAAATAAATAGAAGAAGAAGAAGAAGAAGAAAAATTGAAATAAATTTCAATAAAAGGAAAAAAAATTGAAAAAAAAAAACAAAACAAAAAACAAAATAAACACCAATTATTTTTTAACAAGAAAAAAAAAAGAAAAAAAAATTAAGAAAAATTTAAAATTAAAAATTTTAAAAATAAACAAAAATTAAAATTAAACAAAAGAAAATTGAATTTTAATTTTAATGAAACAAATTAAAAGAAAAATGATCTTTGAATAAATAAAATGTATAATTATTGAATATTTATATACACCAAAGGTAAAAATACAAAAGTAACAAAATTAATAAAATTAACAAAAATTAACAAAATTAACAAAAAAAAAATTAAACAAAATGGAAAAATAAAGAAATGAAAAAAAAAAAATAAAGAAAATGTTGCCTAGCCGTTTATTTAAAATAATAAAAGAAAAAAAAAACAAGTAAACAAAAGCGAACGAATGAAAGAAAGAAAATAAAAATAATTAAAAAATTAAAAATAAAAATTATAAAAATTATTTAAAAAAAAAAAAAATTAAATAATGAAATTAAGAAGAATAAAAAAAAAACGTTAATTTGATAATAAAATTGATGTACTAAAAAAAAAAAAAAAGAAAGAAAAATGAAAGAAAACTTATAATAATTTACTTATACATATTATAATTATGCTGTGGGGGAGGGGGTGATAACCACTAAATACAATGTAAGAGGGGAAGTCCACCAATGTGAAATTATTTGTGAAATAAATTGTGAAATCATTTTGAGTGATCCAATTGAGTGTTCCAATTGAGTGAAGTTTTGAAATGGTTTGTAAATGTGGGTACTCCCACCCCCCCACCCCACTTGTATTATACCTATACCTATTCCCTAAGTATAAATTAATTAAATAAAAATAAATATGAAGAATAAATAAACACTTTGTATGACGTAACGAATAATCGCAAATAGAAAATAGAAAATCATTTAACAGAAAAAAAAAAAAATAAAAGAAAAGAAAAACTAAATTTTTTTTTGTACTGTCCAGAGGAAATCCAATATTTTGAGATTATGATTTTATTTGATGAAAGTTTTTATTCGATTCCCTTTATTTTTAATTGAATTCTCTGTTTTTTTCCGCCCCTTTAATTCTTTACGTTCTTAGCCCCCCACCACTAATTTAAATCATTTACGTTTTTCTCTCATATTTTTTGTATTGGTTCAATTAGTACCAACAATAAAAAAATCTCTCTTCAACGGATTCCTCCTGCATTCAAATTCAAAAAAAAAAAAGAAAAAAATAAACAATAAAAATGGACAAATTTATGTAATGATGCGTTAAAGGGTTAAAAAAAATTATTTATGAACAAAAACAAAAGTAAAAAAAAAAAAACCAAAAGGAAAACCGAACAAAATTTAATTAATTTTTTTTTGCTTTTGTATTTAAATTTCTCCGACTCCCCACCACCCCGCACCAAAGTAAATAATGCAAATACAAAGAAAAATTATTCAAATAAACAGGACGAGAACATAAGTGACTGAAAACAAGGACAAAAACTAAAACTAAAAATAAAAATAAACAAAACAAAAACAAAAAAAAAAAAGTGTAGCTTAAAAATTGTAAATTAAAAAACAAAAAACAAAGATAAAATAAACAACAACAACAACAACAACTAAAAACTAAAAACTAAAAATCAAAAACAAAAAAAAAAATTGAACAACAAAAATTCGATTTTCTCTTTTCTTTTTTTTAAAAAAAAGACAACAACATTTTTAAGACAACAAAACAAAGAAAAAAAAAAAAACAAAAGATAAAAATAACAAAAAAAAAGTTAAAGAAACAAAAGAATTTCAACCAAAAAAAAAAATATTGAAAATGTCAATTCTAAATCGAATTTTTGCTTTGTTTTTTTTTTTTTTAAGGAAAAATGAAAAACTTAAGAATATAAAATTTATGATTAAAATTAAAACAAAAAAGAAAAAATAAAAAAATAAAAAATAAAATTAAAATAAAAATAAAAATAAACAAAAAAAAAAAAATTGTATAATGTTGGCTGAAGTTGCCCTTAAAGAATTGACGGAAATCTTCTTCCAAATTTTCCAAATTTTCCAAATTTCCAAATAAAAACAAAAGAGAAAAAAAAATACTTTTATTGTTTTTTTTTTCTTTTTCTAATTTTCTCACCTTTTCTTCTTTTTCTTTTTATTATCTGACTGCGATGACTGCGACTGGTCCATTTTTTGTTTGGTTTCTTTCTTTTAATTTCTACAACCAACATTTTTTTTTTTTTTTTTGGTTTCTTTTAATTTCTACAACCAACAAAAAAATTTGTATGAATTGAATTACAAAATAATCGTCGACGACTAGTAAATGAAGAGAAAAATAAACGAACGAGGTTCAAAGTTTTTTTTCTCTGTCCTTTAAGAAAATTCCAGACACGAGACACGTCAACATTAAAATGTTTAAAGTCTAGAATAATTTATGTTTAAATTTTCTTCTTGATTTTTTCTCATTAATTATTTTTAATGATTCAACTAAGGAACTGTCTTGTATTCGTATGATTAAGTAGCACTGAAAACTATTCAAAGTTTCACTGAAAACTATTCAAAGTTACATTGCAGTGAAAACTATTCAAAGTTATACGCACTGGAAAATTATAGAGGTCGACACCAAATTAACTCACCAACTTTTTCCTTCATAATCCTAAAACTTTTTATAGTTGCACTGAATAATTTTAATACATTTTTTAACCAGTTGCAGTCGTTCAAAAATCAAAATTGACTTTTTAATTGTTTGTGTGCGTGTGGCGTACACTGTAAATAATTTCTATATATTTTCTTTTGTTACGTTAACATAATTTCCACTTTAAAAATCTCTTTAACTGACATTTTATTAATATTCTTCAAATCTGAAACTGACTTTAATAAAGAAACAAACAAATAGGGTGACAAAAAAAAAATTGATAAATTTATTATAAATAAAAGAAAAATGAAAATATATTTTATTAGAAAAAATGAAATTTTTATAAAGAAAATTAATTAATTAATTAATAAATAAATAAATAAATAAATAAAGAATTCTTATGAATAAATTTTCACGTCAATTCTTTGTTTTGGGCACTTCATGTCTAATAAAGTGTAGCTTAGAATGATACCATCCATTATTTAGAATATAAATGAGAAAATAAAATAAAAATAATAAAAATAAAAAATATACATAATTATACACACACACACACACACATATATACATACACACACAATTAAACTCATAACAATAATAAGAAAAGAAAATTTTTATGTTTTTATGTAATTTAAACAAAAAAAATAAAAAACAAAAAAAAAGAAACAGAAACAAAATACAAAAAAAAAATTGTGTATAAAAAAAAAATTATTAAAATAAGATGACATTAAAGAAGAATAAGAAGAAGAAGAAGAAGTAGAAGAGGAAAAGAGAGGAAAATTTTGGAAGAAAAAAAAAATATTAACGCAACCAAAAAAAGAAAAATAAAAAACAAAAAAAAATTGTATAAAATTTTTTTTTCTGAATTTTCCTTTTTTTTTTTTTCATAATAATTTATACGAGACAAACAAAAAATGTTTAGATTTTCTTGTGTATTTTTTTTTTCTACTCATGACACAAAAAAAAAAAATTAAACAAACATAAAAGAGAAAGAGAGAGAGAGAGAGAGAGAAGGAGTGAAAGAATAAAAAGTAAATTGTCACAATTAAAAAAAAATGTTAAATTGTTGTTGTGCACGCTGTGCGCTCATTTGTTTCTCCTTTTTTGAAAGTTTTTCACCATTTTCTGTTTTTATTGTTTTTTTTTTGACTTTCATCCCTTTTTTTTTCTTGTTTTTTATTTAATTATTCCCTTGTCCTTTTCCTTTAATTTCTCATTTGTTTTTCGTTTAATTCTCTTTCTATTTTTTCGTAAATTCTAGTTAGATAATATTTCCTCCTCTCTCTCTCTCACTCTCTCTTTTTGTCTGTCTCTCTCTCTATCTCTCTCTTTTTATGTTTGGTTAAAAAATAAAAGGAAACTGAGAGAGAAAGAAAATTAAAAAAAAAAAAAAATAAACAAAAGAAAAATAAGAAATTTTTTAGATGATTTTTCCAGAGAAAAAAAAAAGAAAAAAAATGAAAATTGATGCAAAAAAAAAAAAAATGAAAAAATATTAAATGTATATTTCTGTTAATTAATGAAATTCAAACAACGTATGAAGATGAATATATACGTCCATACATTAACCAATTTGTGTTTTATTTATTATTGTCCGTTTTTTAATTTTTATTTAAGGAGATTATTTGATTGCAGACAACACTACAGTCCAAAATACTTGGATTGACTGATAATGAAGAGTCAATTTCCTACTAATGTCTACTAATTAATACTATTGACTTTTTATAATGGAATCATATTGTGAACTATCCGAAATTATTTCACTCTGCCACATGGTAACTTCAGTTATTATTGTGTGAATTTTATTTGGGTCAGTGGTAACTGGTAACCTTATTGAATATTAGTTAAGAGATGATAATATTCTCACAATATTATTGTCTTGTTATCAACAAAAGTAAAGAAACTAAATAATAAAGTTAAGGTGAGTATAAAATCGATTATCTCTAAATACCCGTAAATACCCGTAATAACCCGTAAATACCCACTTAATATCCAACAATCCAATAAGTACAATAAATTCTCTATTTATTTTAATTAAGAAAAAATACGCATACAAAGTCAGAACATCACAAAAAAAAAGGCATTATGTTATTTCATAAATAATAGAATAAAAAAAAAGGGCACGACTCTACAATATACAATTTTTAATTATTTCAAAAAAAAAGGAGGAAGAATGAAAAAAGAAAGAAAAAAAGAAAGAACGAAGGTAAGTAAAAAAAATGTATAATCAATCAACATTAATCATGTCGGCAACACCAGATTAGTGTACTTATATAGTCAAGTCAGTTAATGTCCGGTCCATCTCATCCAGAAAAGTTCAAATTGAACATTTTTTTTTTTTGAAAAAAAATTTTATTAAAAAAAATTCCCATCTTTTTGTAGGTAGGCCATAAATGTTTCCTTTTTTTTGTTATTGTATTATTTTTTATATAAAAGTTAGAATGTTGATGATACTCAATAATTGTAGAAAACATGGGTTTTATGTCTAGATCTATAAAGGTCTGCAAGGATTTATTTGATTATAAATGATTTTCATTTTTCTATATAAAAAAAAAAGGTATAATTGTTAATCAAACCAAACAAAAAATAATAATAATAATAAGGTTGATTATTTAGGTTGAATTTTTTCCTTCCCTTTTTCCTTTTTTGTTTTTTTGTATTAAAATTTTAGTTTAAAACTTTTCAATAAAAATAATCTTGTCTGATGATGTAAATCGTACAATGAACCAAAAAAAAAAAAAAACGTTGTTTTTTCTGTTCCCTTTAGAGTTAAATTTAGAGGTGAGTTTTATAACTTTAACGTTTAACGTGACCATACAATGTGTCTAAATGATGGAAGAAATTTTAATTTTTACTTGTATAACAAA
Organism: Pedicia rivosa; assembly: GCA_963082725.1. Lineage (NCBI taxonomy): Eukaryota > Metazoa > Arthropoda > Insecta > Diptera > Pediciidae > Pedicia > Pedicia rivosa. The sequence continues at coordinate 6,295,074 of OY720152.1, forward strand.
TATCAGAACTTTTAAAAAGGAAATCGTTCAATGTAGTTTGTAGCTTTGTGGGACTAATTAGCAAATTCGTTTATGAATTTATTTTACAAAACTTGGTAAAGAATCATTAATTGAATTAATTTAAAAATTGTTAACTAATCAATGTGAACCACTCGAACATAATCATTTAATTTTCTAAAAATTGTAATTGTAATTTTTTACTGAAAAGAAAATATTTAATGGAAATATGCGGTATGTGGACATATTTAATTTTCCAATGTAAAAAAAAAATCAGTATAAATAAATGAAAAGAAAAACAGACTTCCTACGGATATAATTATATTTTAAGAAATTGAAAGAAGGAAGCAATTTAAAATATGTATGTACACGTGCGCATGTTTACATTTTAATATATGTACATACACAGATTTATTCGTACGTAGATAATTCAAAGAAATAAACAAAATAAATAAAAAAAACAAACAAACAAACAAAAAAATACGGCAGATAAAAAAAAAAACTCTAATTCACTGGCCTGAAATAAATTCACCTTCACCGTCAGTAGACGCGTAGCATAATAATACGCAGAAAAAGAATTAAAAAAAATAAAATAATAATATAAGAAATTGTGAAAAACTTTCTTTATTTGAAGGTCGAGTTTAAAATTCCGTAATAAGTCGCAATTTATCAGACAGGTTCAAAATTTTATTAATGTATGTGAGATACAGTGTAGTGTTTGGGACATAATATTGGGGCCCTAATGAGTTCCATTAATTCATCAACACATTTTACGTAAAATATTAATTACAAAATATGTTGGTAAAACATTTGACGACACATCTTTAGAGGCTTCTGGTTCAAATCTTTTATCAATACATTTATTTGTATAAATCCACGGTTGGTAATCTCAATAATTATTGAGATGTAATTCATTGACGTTTTAAGTAACTGAATATTTTCTTACACTTCTAAACGCGTTTTGAATAAATTAGGAGAATCCATTACAATTCTTTCCTTTGAAATTATTAATTTTTACACAATTTGAATGAATGAAGACCAAAAATAAAATAAGGTAAGGTAAAATAAGGTACAATTCCATACTAATTATTTAAGTTCCAAAATTGTTATGATCCCCCCATAACTGACGATACTGAAAAACAGTCTAATACAGTACTGTCTTTGTATTATAGGAAAAGAAATTGATCAGTTTATTGAACATTTCATTCGATTGATAATAAATAATAAACAAACCAAAAATATAATTAATATCCGATTAATTTCTATAGGAAATTATTAATTTATAATATTTGTATAATTGCTTCTATTAAATTCCATTAAACAAAAAAAAATAAAAACGATTCATTTTCATTATGCGAAATAAAAAATAGAAATATTTATCTGATTATCGGCTTGAAAAATTAAAACAAAATATAAAAACAAAAAACCAAAAACAAAAACTACAAAATGTTGTTTAAAATATTTTTGAAATATAAAAAAAAAAATTGTAAAAATATTTCTAATTGAAACTGATGTCGTTTCGCTTTCATTTTTTGTTTTTCTATATTTTACAACAACAACAACAACAACAACAACAACAAATAAATAAAAAACTGAATAGGTAACAGAACACAAAACAAACTAATCTCTACGTACATTTCATTCTATTATTTATTTTTTTTTATTTTCTTTTTCATTTTCATTTTTGATCTGATTTGTTTTTTACTTTTGAATTTTGTCAAAAACAAAAAAACAATTTTTTGTTTTTTCTTTGACCAGCGGTCATTTATATTGTGATTGTGAATCTATTTTTTTGCTGTTATTGTTGTTGTTGTTGTTGTTGTTCTATTTTAACCAAAGATAAATAATACAAAATAAATTTTCTATTTGTTTTTAATTTGAATTTGTCAGAATTTGCTTCTCCTTTTTTTCTTTTTTGGTTGTTTGTTTCTTTTCACTTTAAGTCTTTTTTTTTTTTTTTGGATTGATTGATTTACATTTGCATAGAAAATTAAATGTTTATACGTCACTCTGTATATATGATTTAATTGAATCCATTTAATTCAGAAAAATATTATTTTCTTTATGATTTAATTAACTTGAATTTTCTAGGCGAAATCTTATCCAATTCAGGTGAATTTTCTATGCTGAATTTCAAGAATTACATAAAATAATGCAATTGTTGTGAGATTCATTTAAAATTTGCACACATTCGTCAGAATATTCAAATTAATAATTACATTAAAAAAAAATGGTAATTTTTAGAGAGGGATCTTGTTTTGTTTCATTTTTTCTTTTGTACTTAAAAAAAAATAAATCGAAATTTATCCTAAAGGCAAATTTTTAATAACTTTTGAAACAGGTTCGTTAATTTCTATTTCATATTAATTTTGATAGACACAAAATTTGACATTAGAATTGAGTTCAATTTCTTATAAATTAACGACAAATTATTTCTTTCTTTTTTTGTATCAAAAGAAATTTAGAAATTTAAATTTATAAAAGTCCATAAGACAAATTTCTGATTATTTACTTCTGTATTTGGTTTATACCATAAACCGTAATGGAAGAAAAGGGACTAAGTTTTATACAAAAATTAAAGGACACTAGAATCAAATTGAAATAATTAAATTTAATTAAGTCAAACATTCAACTAAAAAGGAAATAAAAATATTTTCGAGACTGTCAACATTCGTTCTAAAATTTATTGCAGATTTTTTTCTTTTAAATTTCTTTAATTTTTGTTTTCTGTGATAATTATTTTTTCATAGTAAATATTTTAGGATATCCTACGAAATTTCGTCGAATATTAAATTTCAATCAATATGAATTCTATAAAAAGCAAAATTCTAATTTAGTCCATCATCCAGATATTTTCTCTGACATCATTGAACGTAATTTTTTGGAAATAAAAATAAACTTGAACATCATATTGATTTATTTTGACTTTGTTGAATATTTCTAAGAAAAGTTTACATCAACAAATACAACAAAATACAAAAACAAACACATTAAAAATACAAAAACAAATTCAAATACAAAATTACTTAGAATTGAGTTATGAGAATGAATTGAATAAAAAAAAAACAAATTCTTTTTGTTCTTCTCCAAATCTTCCAAATTAATTATTGACATTTTTCTTTAATTTTATAAATAGCCAACTGTCAATTGGTCTAATTTAAATGTTTTTTTTTTTAATAAAACCAAATTAATTTATAAAACAGAAAATGATAAAAAATAATTAAACTGAAAGTTGTCAGTTTGGTATTCCAATTTAAATAAAAAATAAGAAAATGATTTTTTTTTTTTCATTTCTTCTCTCAAATCAAAAATCAGTAAAAAAAAAAATAAAAATCAGTAAAAAAAAAAAACGGTTATTATTTGTGAAGAGATGAAAAGTGAAGGTAAAAGCCTAAAGGTAAGAATTTTATCTTAAAAATAACACAAGAATGTAACAATTGTCGTAGTCGTTTACAATGAAAATCGAAAGCAACCAAGAAAAAAAAAAACAAACAACAAAAAAACGGAAAAGAATTGGGGGAAGAAAAAAAAACAGCAAATTACAAAAAAAAATCTTGTACAAACAAATTCATCATACAAAATGAAACAAACGTCCATTAATAATTGTCTCAAATCGACGGAAATCTTATATCTATGCAAAAAGACAACAAAACAAAAACAAAAAGAAAAAAAAAGATTGTTTGTGTTTAAGAAACGCTTAGAAGATAACAGCAAGAAAAAAAAAACAACAACTCAACAACAGTAACAACAACAATAACAACAACAAGAATTATGATAGAAAAGAAAAAGCAAAATGATTGACCAAAATAATAAAAAGAAGGAAAAAAAAAAGATTCTTCTTGTTTGCTAAAATCCAAACACACACACACACACACACACACCCACAAACAATCATATATAGATAGATCCACACGTAATGCATATATAAACAAAACGCATATACTGACATACATCTATATATGTATGTATGTGTGTGTGTGTATGCATATACGAACAAAATATATAAAGATTATAAATGGAAGTCAAATGAAAGTAAATTTGCTGTAGGCTATTCATCAAGCATCAAGTGTTTGTTGTTCCTATATGTAGCATCTCTTTTTTCTTCTTCTTCTTCTTCTTATTATTTTTCTACTATGCCTTATATACATATACATACAATACATACATGACATTACTCAGCATCAGCCATTGAATGAGACGAAGTTGAGGCAGCAAATACATCAAAGTATATAATGAAAAATAAATTCCTTGTACGAGTGGTTTTTCTTTTTGCGGTCGCAATTACCGAGGGGCTTAGAAAATTGATTTCTTTGTGTTTAAATATTTGTGAAAATGTGAATATGTGTGTTTGTGTGTGTGTGTGTGTGTGTGTTTTGTATGTATTTGTGTCTATGTTTTTCTTTCTGTTATTTTTCTTCTTCTTTTATTTTTTTGCAATTTTTCTTTTGTAAATATAAGAACATAAGGGTGGAAAAACACATCAAAAGAAAGTACACATCGTTAATATTTTTCTTTTGTTATATAATTCAGGGTGACCTTGTAATTTACATACATAATTTTAATCCAAGAAATATATATAAAGAAAATTTTAGTTGACGGTTACAAAAAAGAAAATTCCACGATTATTTCACATCGTTCCAAAACAAAAAAAAAGAATCCATCAGGAATTAAACACAAATTATGGTTTGGTTTTTTTTTTCCAGATAATTTAACTTCATTTTTTTATTTTTCATTTTTACGAATTTATGATTCAGAATTGATTACGCATTATAAGATTTAATCGTAATCTATGTTGATGAGAAGATAAATATTCTAATTATAAATATTTTTGTTTTTTTTTTTTTTTTTTTACTTTGATTATAAAAATTATTTTATTACAAAAATATATTTTCTGAACCATAAAACTTTTAATCTCGCGTGCGCGCATATAAATTAAGTTTACTTTTAATTTTCTCTGTTATCTCTACGTAATTTCTTTGCCTCATATAAATAAGAAAATCTGTTTCTTTTAAATCTAAAATAACAAAAAAAAATTTGTATTTTTTTTTTGCTCAATTACATCATTAGAAGCAAAAAAACAAAAACAAAATGTTTTAAATAGAATCGTGTGCCTTAAATTTAACACGGACAATCAATTATAATTATACTGACATTTTTGTGGAGAGAAAGCATTGGTTGAATGGGCTCAGGTGATCTTGACGTTGAACTAAACACAAGTGAGAAAAGAAACAAAATGAAAATGAGAAGAAACAAATAATCAGCAAATATGATAGAAGGTTGATGAACGAATGATAAATTATTAATGTTGAACAAAGTTCATTTTGAAATTTTATTTTAAAGGAAAAATTGTTTCATTTTATTTTATTTTATTTTATTTTATTTTTTTGGTGCAGTATTTTTTTTTGTAACAAGAAATCAAGTTGTGAACGCGTAACTTCCACTTTATAATAGTGAAAATTCTTTTTTCTTTTATTTACAATTTAATTTATGTGAATTAAATATAAACTAAAACTTATAAAGACTAAAAAATATACATTTGCAATACATAATTAAAAAAATAAAAATATAAAATAAACTCGATAAATAATTAAAAAACGATAAAAATTTATAATAAACGAGTAAATTATAGTTTGTGTTTTTCTTTACTGTACGGCAAACGTTTGATAATTCTTATTTCCGTTTGTCATTTTCTAAAATATAAATCTTCTTTTACCAATAATATTTCCTTCTTTCTTATTAGTTACATTTATACGTTTGTAGATTTATGTGAATTTTTCCTTTTTTTTTTGCCATTTTATTTTGTTGTGTTGAGTAAATTTAAAGCAACTTACACATTGCAATTATTTTTTTTTTTGCTGCTCACTCCCACCACCTCCTCTTGAAACATTTTTTTTATTATACTTTTGTCTGTCATGTATAGGAACTTGTGTATTTGAATCATGATTGTTTTAATGTCCTATTAAATTGACTGAATGTTTTTTAAATGAAAATAAAAAAAATAGATTCTAAGCAACAATAGTGGCAGTTGGTTGAATAATACTGTGGCCAATAAAAAGTGACAAATGACAATGATGATTATTTTTATTCAAAATTTAAAACATATTTTTTTGTTGTCTTTAAGACAAAGAAATTTATTTAACAAATTTAGTTGATTCTGTTTATTAAAATATAACCTTCCTGGATGTTTATTGATTTTATCGATTTTTTGTCTAATAATTTACAATATTTTGGTGAAAATAAAATGAAAATTCTTTGTTTTATATTTTGAATTTTCTTTTGTTCAATTTTTAGTTTCACTCCTGTATTTGCGATTATGTTTTATTAAATTTTTTTATTTGTTACCTATTGTTGGTTAACACGTGTTATCATTATTCTGTTATGCTTGTGGTTCAAGATGTTTCAAAAATTGTATTTTCTTTATAGATTCTTTAAGATTAATATAAATTGTATAAATGTAAAACATGAATAAGAATAAGGATTATAAAGTGTGTCATCTATTTATGGTATATAGGTAAATTGAATATATTTAATCGAAGTGTAAATGTCAATGTTAATATAAACGTATAGTAAGTAGTGTTGTCAGTTGAGATCAAAGTTGAGATACTCAAACTAAAGATATAAAATTAAAACCATTTAAGATAACTAACTCATGTATTCCTTGTGCGTCCTTTAAGTGAAAAAATTTAATAAGATTGACAGACAACTTAATATAATTTACATTAACTAATTAAAATATTTGATCCAATTTCGTTATATTTTCAGAATGAAGCAAAATTAAGTGTTGAGAATTTATCATAAAGATCAAATTCTGATCTAACTAAAGAATACAATGCATTCAATATTTGGTTTATAAACGAAAATGAAATAAATCTTTTTTTTTTTAATTAATAAATTGTTTTTTCCAATCACAATCACTGCATTCACTAAGTAGACCTTTAACGACAGATCAATTTAAGAACAAAAAGAACATACAAATTCAGTTGCATAAATTTAATTAATATTTTTGGTTCAACGATTTTGTGCAACGATTGTTGCAGTTTGTAATTGGTCCTTTTTTTTTTAATGAAAAGGATACAAAGTCTCTATATAATTGAGTTTCATTTATGAATACGTCACCAAACACAATTTATTCATGAATTCATTATTAATTATTCACTTCGCATATGAATTTGTTTACCTATATTTCTATTTTTAATCATTTCCAAGTAACTTGAAACAATGACTTTAATAAATTCATAGTAAATCCTGCGTGTTTAAATAATCAGAATTGATTGGATACAAACACTTTAATTACCACAATAACAATAATAATAATTTCCAAGTATAATTGTTTTGATCAATGTTTAGATTTATTTATTGTTTTTAATTTAATTTTAATTGGAATCCGATTGTCATGAAAAACCAATTCAACGAAGATATTTTGTGCTTTTGTTAAAGTTTGTTTATTATTATTATTCGATATTGTTGTTCAATTTATTTGAAATTATTCTTAATTTAACAATCAATTGTTATTGGATTTGCTTCAATGAACCCAAACACAAAGAAAAAAAAATAATGTCAATTGCATTAAGAAAAAAAAAGCACAGCATCTTAAAAAAAAATTATTCTTCGAAGGCAGATTTAAATTCAAGAACTCATAAAATATAAATGTGTTACTATTTTTTTAATTTAATTTAATTTCAATTAAGCAAACATTGTGAAATCTCAATTCTATTCTGGGAAAACAGAAAGATTTCCATTGTTTCATTTCAGAAAATTCTCGAATTAAAAAAAACAAAATAAACAAAATAAAATGCTATAAAGTTTTAAATCTCCTGTATTCAATGTTTTTAATTTATATAAAATAATAATATGTGAATGACATGAAATATAATAATGTACTTTATTTATGGCAGACAATATTGCAAATTACAATGTAGACAAAAGTCGATTATATAATAAATTGTGACGTAAAGAATTGCATATAAACATAAAATAATGTTTATTATTATTATTATGTTTGTTCCTCTGTGCGGGACACTCATTATTCTGTTGAAATGAATTTTAAAAAGAAAAATGAATTCTTTTTTTTGTACTTTAATTTAAAAAAAACAACAACAACAACAACAACAAAAACAACAATAAATTTCATTTTCACTTGAAGTTAACTTTTTGTATTTTTGTTTTCATTTATTTTTTTTTTTGCGCGATTAAAAATTCGACATATTTTTATGTAACGTCTTTTTTTTTTTCCTGATCTTTTAAGTCTTCAAGACTTTCAGATTTTAAGAAATTTCATTTATTTTTTTTTTGTTGTTTTTGTAAAATAAAAATAAAAACAACAAATTAACGTATTTTTTTTTTAATTTCAGTTATTTTCACACAAATCAATGGATTCAATTTTACTTTTATATTTTTGTTTCTGTTTTTTTTATTGTTGGATTTTTTGTTTTTTTTTTTTTTGTTTGTTTGTTTGGAAAATCTTTTGAACCATCAAATCAGTTTTTTTTGAATTGTTTAGAATAAATTAAAATGTCGACATATCCTATGTTTGTTTTAAAACAAAAATATGGAAATGTCTAATACGTTTTATTTTTCTGTTCTTATTGAACCGTAACTTAGTACACAAACATTGAATTGTACAGACACACACACACACACACACATTGTTTGTTTATTTAAATGAAAAAAAAAAATAAAAATAGAAAATTCGATTAATATTTTTTTGATCAAGAGAATTTTTAAGAAATAATACACCTAATTTCCCAACACATACACACACACACACACACACACACACACACACACACATGCAGATTCAAAATTATATACCTGACGATAACTACTCTACTTCACTAATAACAATATTTTTTTTTGACATTACAAAAGAAAGGGAAACGTCAACAATAATTTTTTTTTTTTTATTCAATTTACTTCTTCTTCTTCTTCTTCTTCATTATCTTTTGCATTCATTTTTGACTTGTTTTATTACTCTTGTTTTAATAAAAAGAAAAATAAAAATGTGGAATAACAACAACAACAACAACAAGTAAAAAAAAAGAAAAGAACTTTATATACCGCAAAAGATGCTGTGCTTGGTGCGACACATCATTTTAATAAGAGAAAGGTAACAAACTGTAACAATTCCAGTGTAGTGCAATAAAATAAATTATTCTCTTTCTTTTCTTTTCTTTAACTTATAACTTGATTCACTTTTATCACATACAATAATCTTAACATGTTGTCAACTTAGTTTTTTTTTTTTTTTTTACTCTACTTCTTCTTCTTCTTCTTCTTCTTCATCTTCTGATTTAACGAAAAGATGAAGAAAAAAAATATGTTCAGTGTTTTTTTTTTCTGTTCTGTCTGTATTTAATTTTAATGAATTTTTGTATGGTTCAGTAAGAAACAAAATGATATCAATCACATAAAATTCCACCACCACTGCTTAGACTGTATATTATTTTTATAAGATCAGTGAAAGCCCTTTTTTTTCTTCTTCTTCTTCTTTATTTTTTTTGTTGGTACAGGTGCATGTTGAGGGGGAAGTATTAAATATAGAGCAATTTTGTAAATAAGTTCAGTTATTTGAAAACCATCAAATGTACATCAAAACAAAAAGCCAATAAAATATTGACGATTAAATGGATTAAAGTTTCGACTCTTATTTTTTTTTTTGTTTTTGTTTTTGTTTTTGTTTTTGTTTTTGTTTGATTTGGTTTTTATTTTTTGTTTTTAACTCTGAAAGTGAATTTATTTTGTGTTTAAAGTAAAGTAAAAAAAACCGAAAAAAAACAATTTTCAGTGAACTGATCAAGTGAAAGATTTTTTTTTTAATTATTGTAACAAAAAATTAAAAGTGAACCAATTATGGATTATTAACTCGTTGTTGCTTATTTTTTGTCTTCTTCTTACAGTTTTTTTTTTTCAATTTGAAAATGGTAAGATTCATTTGTGGAATGAAAGTGCTTTTTATTTTTTCAATCAATAAGAGAGAAAAAAAAACAACAAAAAAAATTGTTTTAAATTTTTGTTTTTTTTTAACTTAATTCAGTTCAGTCTTGTTGATGTTTTCGTGTCTTTAAGTTCGTTAAAGTGTAACAAAATTTTTGCATTTTTTAATTTTTATTTCTTTCGATTATTATTGAATGGTTTCTTGTAATTAAATGTAATTTTGTTTTTTTTTGTTTTTTGTTTTTAATCAACAATAAGAACAACAAACAAACATTATCAATGTACGTAAAGAAAAATTGGATTATCATTAAAATTTTCTATAAATATTTAGGAATTTGGTAAAAGTTCATTGTGGAAATTCTGAATTAAACCAAAACAAAACAAAAAAAAATATTGTCAACGAAAATTAAATCTGTTTTTGTTGTTGTTGTTGTTGTTGTTGTGATTAAAGCAAACCAATTATAAAATTGTATGTTTGGTGAGTTTTCTTGTTTTCCTTAATATGGAAAAATCATCAATTCATTTATTTAGTTTTTCTTATGGGAATTAAAAAATATACATACAAGACAATGTTGTGCATTACAATGTCAACATACTTTGAATGAAATTTTCATTTAATTTTTGTTTTGTTTTTGTAACAATTTCTAAATAAAAAAATAAAAAGTTGTTAATTATCATTAGAACAGAAAACTCTCACGATACAAAATATCAACAAATCATTTTCACTTTGTCACATCATCACATCATCTTGATTGTCAATATAAATTGTCTCAGATTAAATTATAACAAAATAAATGTCTGTGTGTGTTTTTTTTTTTTTTTTAATTTTCTAAATAAAATTATTTCAAGTGATAAAAAAAAAATGAAAATTTAAATCAATTGATTTTTATTTTTTTTTTTCTGTACTCATTTCTTCAAGACTTATTTTCTTCAAGATTATTATTATTATTTATATTTTGTGTATTAGACAGAAAGTTTTGTATTTTTTTGTCTAATAGTCTAGTCTATAAACACAAAATTAGAAATGGCAAAGATTTTTTTTTTTAGTTTTATTCTCTCCATTTCTTCATTTCTTGTTTCATTTATTTCTTTATTTTTCTTTCTTTTCTTGATTTTTTTTTTTTTTTTGATAGAATCAAGTTTTACAAATACAACAACAATTAATTTATTAAACCTTCGGCAAAAAGGTAAATTTAATTGATTTATTTATTAATTTAATTAGAGAAAAAATCGATAAAATTTTGTAAAATTTGTAAGAATAAAATAAAAACACAATTTTTTTGTATTGGAAATCGTTAATCTGTATGGTTGGAAATTATAAGATTTTATTGAAATGAAAGAAATTGTAACCGAATAATATTATGTATGACTGTGTGTGTATGACTGTGTGTGTGTGTATGTGTTTGTAAAATATGTTGTGCGGTCAGTTTTTTTTCTATTTGTTTTTGTTTTAATATATATTTAATTTCATGTATCTTTGACACCCATCCTGATAAACAGTGTTTGTCTGTCTTCACTTTCTGAACATTAAAATGCGGAACAAATTATATGGAAGCATTTCGATTTATTATTTTTGTTCACTTTGTTTTTTTTTTTGTTTGTTTGTTTTTATTTTGTTTTGTAACTGAGAGAGAAATCATCATACAAAAACCAAAAACAACAAAAATATACAATACAAGTAAAACGCAATTCTTTCTTCAAGATTAAAAATAAGATTAATGAAAATCTGGATGTGATTGAATAAAATGAAAACAAAACAAAAACTGAATGAAGAGGAAAGAAAAAATAAAAAAAGAATTCACTTGAAAGTAAAATTAATCCAAAATCAATCATGCGTTTAAATTTTTTTATATTCAAGAAATTTATCATGCCAAAAAATTAATTAAATATTTCATTAAATTTAAAAAACAAAATTAAATTCTAATTAAACGTTTAAAATTTTTAACATTGTTTTTTTGCTTTTGTTGTTTTTTTTTTTCTGTATAGCTCTGAACTACGGAATACAGACATTATTTCACTGACAACAACACATAAAAATGATAAACAAGAAGGTAAGTTTAATCACTGGTAAATGAAGAAATGTCCATAGATAAAATATTTATGATTTATGTTTTTTTTTTTTTTTTAAAAAAATATTAAACTGAATAAATTAAGTTAAAAAATTTTTTTTTTATAATTTAATGGATTGCTGATTTTTGGTTCGTCACAGTTCTATAGTTTAATGAATTTCATTAAAGAAAATTCTCTCTTATAGAAGGGTCCATAATTTTTATTTTAAGTCTTACCATACTTTCATACACCCATATTTAGTATGTCGCTATATAATATATGGAATGGTGACTAAGGACACAGCGCGTTAAATTTTTGTATATATATATATTTTTTTTTTTTCATTATCAAATTATTTTATTTTTTTAGGTAATTCTTTTTAGTTTTATTCTGCTACCGCAGATATGGGCTATCAAACCTCCTGGGTATGTTGAAAAACCCAAAATTCCAGATGAGGTAAATAAAAATAAAGTTATGACGTAAATTAACAGAGTTATAAAAATTTTGATTTATTTTTATCAGAATCCTCCAAAATATGAGTACGGTTATTCCATTTCTAATAAAGATAAAGCTTCTCAAGGCCATAACGAGTCTCGTGACGGTGATAATACGAAAGGAAATTATTATGTAAATTTGCCAGAAGGGCAATCACATGCTGATGTTAAATATATTTCAGATAATTGGGGATTCCATCCTGTTTTTAGGTTTGTATTTTTTTTTTTGTTTTAAATTTATTCACAAATATATATACACACACACGCTTACACAATATTTTAACTTGAATATGCACCCAATAATTATGATTTAGATATTCAACACAAGATGATCACAGTCGTGTGACAGGACATTTTGCTTTAGGACACAGTGCTGTACAAGTTCTACATGAAAGTGATCCTAATGCAGCTTTACTTTTTAAAGCTGGACCATCACAAGTTTTACTTTCAGTTCAGAACCAAAAGAACCAACCTCAACACCAGAAACTTGTTCAAGAACAACATCAAAATCAGCCAAAATCACATCAGCATCAAAAACAAATCTTGCAACAACAGATATTGCAGCCGCAGCCATCTCAAAAATACCAACCACAACAACAACAGCAGGATTATATTCAACAAGAATATCAACAACAACAAGAGCAACAACAGGAGCATCAACAACAACAGCATCAACTGGTGGAACAACAACATCAACTGGGGGAACAACAGCAACAACAACTACAAACACAGCAACAACAACTGCCACAGGCCCAACAACAGATACACCAACAACAACAAGTATATCAACAGCAACATCAAGAAGAATATCAACAACAACAACATCAACCACAATATCAACAACAGGAAAATATTCAAATAATTGGTCCAATCCCACAAAAATATCCTTCCATTCAAAGTATCTCTAATAAGGAGAGTACAATTCTTATACCAGTAGGGGGACCTACAATTCAATATTCTCAAGTCGGAAATAATGGCAATTATCAATCGAATGACCAAAGTAACAATTTTAATAAGCAAGTGACAAATATTAATGCACAACAAGAAACTGATGGAATTACAAAGCTTGTTGCTAGTACACAAAATTTGGTATCAAATGAAGATGTAATTGATATTAATAGTGCAATTTATTCACAAAAACCTTTATTCAGTATAAATAAACAAGAGGGAGGAGAAGTGGCTAGTGAAGGACAAAAATATGCAAAATTGGTAGCTGAACAAAATGAACATTTCGAAAATTATCAAGAGGAAAAATTAGTAAACCAGAATCAATTTAACAGTCCAATTATTGTTGATGACACTACGTACGGAAATTCTCTTGCAACTGAAACTCGAAATAATCAGTATAGTAAGCAAATTAATATTGTACCATCAAGAGAATATTTACCACAATTACCAGATGATAATAATGATAAGCAAATAAATGTACAAATTATTGATGACCACAATAATGGTCAATTTTTAAAAGAAACAACTGTGAAGTCAATTCAAAGTAACAATAATCCTGATATAATTCATCAACGTTTAGAACAGGATCAATATCTTACAGATTCTTCTAAAGAGGCACCGTCGAGACAATTTCTAAAGAAATTTAATAATAAACATTTCGTGAACAGTCATCCATTATCTCGCGACAATACTTTCATTTATTCAACGACAAAAAGTACAACCCAAACTACCACAAAAAATATATTGGAAGAAGAGAAATTAGTGGTTACGTCTAGACCAATTTCTAATAAGTTTCTAGCACCAATTCAAGTTGGATTACGGTTATATAATGAGGGAAAAATTTTAGAAGATTTTGTTGAACCATTAATTAATTCACCACAAAAAGAAAGACAACATGGATCAAAGACAATTGTTCAGATACAAAAAAGTGTAAATATTAAGAATTTTTTGTTAAATGAAGAAGGACAGAAAAAACAGGAACAACATACTAAACAAAGACCTATTTTTGGAACACGATTTGTACCAAAGGAAATTCAAACCAGAATTATTCATCAGCCAATTGTAGTGGACAGACCTGTTGAAAAGGTAATTCATCATGATGTTGTAATAGAAAAGCCAGTTCCAACACCTATTTATCTGGACAGAATTGTTGAGAAAAAAGTACCAGTTCATGTTACAGTAGAAAAACGGATTCCTTATCCAGTTGAAGTACCAAAGTATTATGAACAAAAAGTTGAAGTGCCCATTCATATTGATAGAATAGTCGAAAAGCCTGTACCATATCCAGTTGAAGTTCAGAAAATTGTAGAAAAACATGTGCCTGTTGATAGAATTGTAGAAAAAAAAGTTCCATACGAAGTTCAAGTTGAAACAAAGGTTCCAGTACCTTATCCAGTTGAAAAAATTGTTGATCGCCCGATACATATTACTCATACTCAGTATGTTGACCGACCATATCCTGTAGAAAAAATTGTTGAAAAGCAAATTCGTGTTCCATATCCAGTTGAAAAAGTTGTTGAGAAAATTGTAGACAGGCCATACGCGGTTGAAACAAAAGTTCCATACGTTGTACCTTATGAAAGAATTATTGAAAAACCAGTACAAGTTGAAAAAATTGTTAATAAATTTATTGATCGATTAGTACCATATCCGGTTGAAGTAAACAAATATATTGATCGTCCATATCCAGTAGAAAAAATTGTTGAGAAAATTGTTGATCGTCCTGTTGAAGTTGAGAAAATTGTAGAAAAAAAAGTTAATGTACCATATCCGGTAAAACAGTTTGTAGAAAAAATAGTTGACCGTCCTGTTGAAGTACAAAAAATAGTTGATCGACCTATACATATTCCTTATCCTGTAGAAGTACAAAAATTTATTGATCGTCCCTATCCTGTTGATAGAATTGTTGAGAAACAAATTCGTGTTCCATATCCAGTTGAAAAAATTGTTGAAAAAATTATTGATCGACCAGTTGAGGTTGAGAAAATTGTTGAAAGAAAAGTTGAAGTACCTGTTGAAGTGGAGAAAGTTGTTGAAAAATATATTGACAGACCATATCCAGTTGAAAAGTTTATTGACCGTCCATATCCAGTTGAAAAGATTGTTGAAAAATATATCGACCGTCCAGTAGCTTATCAA
Organism: Pedicia rivosa; assembly: GCA_963082725.1. Classification (NCBI taxonomy): domain Eukaryota; kingdom Metazoa; phylum Arthropoda; class Insecta; order Diptera; family Pediciidae; genus Pedicia; species Pedicia rivosa. The sequence continues at coordinate 6,310,634 of OY720152.1, forward strand.
GTTCCAGTAGAAGTACAAGTACCTGTTCAAGTGCCCGTTCATTATCCAGTACAAATTCCAGTAGAAGTTCCTGTTCATATTCCATATCCATTTGAAAAAGAAGTTCCTGTACCATATCCAGTTACTTATGCAGTTAAAGTTCCATATGCCGTACCAGTTAGTCATTCCGTTAATAAACCTGTACACTATCATAAACACCCACAACCAGTAATAACAAAACAACGAGGTTTTGGAGGATTTAATTTTAATTCATTATTTGGTGGACATTCAACTAGACACGTTTATCTTGATGATCAATTATTATCAAAATTACCAAATCAATCTATTTATGGTCTACGACAAAATCAAGATTTAAATGTGAAACATGTTCAATTTGAGAATGTACGATTTCCAAAAGTGATAGGTAATAATAGATATGGGTATGGATTTACAAAATCAACAATATTGGAACCAGTTGGAAATGTTAAAACAAAACATGTTCATTTAACTAAACCCACTTCAATCCAACAAAATCCAGATAACACAATATCGACATTATATGGTATAAAACCAAAACCAGTCTATGGAGTGCCATCATTTTTTAATCATGAAACAAAAACAACACATTTACATGTCAATGATAATATTGGATTGGAAAATAATTATGCGGGTAAACATTTCATTTTATAAATTCAATTAATTTCTTTATTTATTTTTTTTAATTAAATTTTAATAATTTTTAAAATTATTTTCTCTGTTACTTTAAATAAAGGAAATTTTGGTTATCCATCGTCAGTTATTTATAAAGATGACTATTATGGACCAGCACCATTAAAAAACAATAATCATTGGGGTGCTACAATTGTACAAAATGGTTATAAATTTAGACGACAATCAGATTATGGAAAAAATTTACGAATAGAATATGGATTTAAGCCACCAATGTTGCCGTCAATTCAAATTGATGAGAATGGTAATCCAATCAATAAAGATGGACAGTAAAATTCATTTGATTTAAATGGAAAATTCAACAACAACAAAATAATCTATAGACAAAGACTGACGAATTATTTTTATTACTTTCTTCTTCTTCTTCTTTTTATTTTATATTTTACGCCGTCGTAATCTGCGGTGATTTATATATTTTTTTATTACTTTCTTCTTCTCTTATTTTTTATTATTATTGTTTTAAATTTTGTTTTTTACCAATCTGCCATGATGATATTTTTCTGTTGTAATTTAATATTATTATTTTTTTGTTGTTTATATAAAATAAAAATGTAATAATTAATTCACTTAAGAAATAAATAAAAATAAATTTTCAATTTAATTGAAAATAAAAATAAATGAACTTACTATTAGAGGGATGACTTGATTACGATAAATATGCGAGTGCATTTGCATTCACTCATTCGCAATTTTAGAAACTAATATTTAGAATTGTTGTATTTATGTTTTAGAACAATTTTTGTAAAGATTTGTGTGATTCGATTACGATAAATATGCGAGTGCAAGTCGCTACTCACTCGCATTCGCATTCACTCAGTTCCACCCAATCACTCAACTCACGCACACTCACCATTTTCCTCACTCACATATTTATTTATCCTAATGCAGGCACAAATTATTGACTAAAATTTTTTATATTTTAATTGGAATTAAAACAACATTTTTTATATTGTCTTATAAGGGTGACGATGTTTCAGTGGTGGTTTTTTTGCCTCCCTTTTCAAATCAATGTATGTACCTATTGTGTGTAAATTAATTGCATTGTAAAAAAAAAAAACTTTACGGTTGCATAAAAATATACGAAATTAATTACAAATTATTAAAATTCTATTGAAAAAGAAAAACAAAAAGCTATTCGTGAAACCTCAAGTGGGTGTGATGTGAGTGTAGTGTGGGTGCTTTAAATTTTTTTTTATTGATTTATAACAAAATTTGACTGTTTGTAATTAAATTACAAACATAACTATAATTGTATTTTGTAACTTTATAATATTTTGTATTATTTTTTAGTTAAGTTTTTTATTTTCCAATTTCAATATTATGATTTTTTGTTGTTGTTTATTTTTGCGTTTATTTATATTTTTAATTAATATCGATTCGATTGTACGTTGAGACATCTATTATTATATAGTACCTACGTAATTCAATTAAAAAATATCTAACTACAATAATAATTATCTAACACGTACAACGCACAGAAAATTTAGAAACAAAAGAAACAAAAATCTAAAGTGCACAATATTTTTTTCATTGAAAATCATTTTGTTATTTAATTTATATTTTTTGTTGTACCTGCAATAGGAAACTTTAAATAAAATAAATGTGTGTGTGTGTCCGTGCACACATACACATATTCATACATATTCATAATATGTACATAAATCATTTAAATTTGAATTTAATTATTTCTTTTCATAAATTTTAAACAAAATTTTAACAAAAAATTCAAAAAAAAAATAAAAATGACAATAAAAATGTCTTCATTTTAAACAGCCTAAATTTTAAGAAAATAATAATTATTGTTATATATTTATATACTGACTCTCTAAATCTAAAGACATTTATATTTACAGACAAGATTAAACTTTATTTTTTATTATTATTAAATTTCTTAAAATCTTTTGTATTTTTCTTTGCCAGTACATGAACGATAATGATGATGATAAGTGTATTTCTATAGCAGTAGAAGTAATTGAATGGAGGAGTTAAAATGTAATTATTATTTCTTCTTCTTCTTCTTTATCTTCTTCTATTTATTTCTTTTCTTTTACTTGTACTTTATATTTAGCTCATAGTTAATTATTTCAAGATAAATTACACATAATTAAAATTTATAAACTAGGCTGATAAATTGATAAAGAAATAAAACAAAAAAAAAAGTATATGAATTGAAATAAAAATGTCGTTAGTTTTCTAATACGAACGTATTTGACATTAGAATTATGATGTTCATTTGATTGTTGTTTGATTAATTTTAAATTTTGTTTACGCTTCTTGTTTCCTTTAATTTCATGAATATTTTTTCATTATTTTAAATAGCTGACATTTTTATGTGCTGATACGCAGAATTACTTTGCTTCTGAATAATCCACAGATAGATTTCCATAAAGTGTGAACAGAAATTTAATGATTAATGTTAAATATGTTTCTATATTCGTTTAATTTGTTCTAAAAATCATTTAAAACAGAAAACTCTGATTTTATATTTTCCTTTAATTCTTCAACAAAGTTTGATCCTAAAATGTTTGAATTTCGCACCAAAGTTTAATTACAATTCTGACCAAAAAAAAAAAATCATGGAAATTTATAATTTAGTTCTTCAGAAATGTAATAATCGGAGACGTCTTCAATAAACTATAAACGATGAATTTTATTATGATAATAAATAATAACTTTCTTTATTTACATACAACAATAAATGAATGTTACTATAATTATCACATTTTACACAAGTCATTTAGTACGTGTAATAAAAACGTCTATGTACTTATTAGTTGAAATTGAAGAATATTTTACTACGTTTTAATTGGACAATAAAAAAAAATGTCACTCATAAATAAAGAAAATTTTAGAAATCCATTCATTCTTAATTCGTACCTCATAATTTGGTAAATTAAATTATGTTATGTTTGCACAAAAGACTCAACTGAAAGAAAGTGTAAAAATGTAAAGTCAATAGAAAAACTGATTGTGTATTGCATTTAGATGGAATCTCGGCGTTTTCTGTTTTGAAAGTAAAATTTTATTTTGAAAATAAAAACATTTAAAGAATTTTTCGAAATAAAATTAAATTATAAATATTTCTATAAAAACGCATAAATGAAGATGCGAGGTGGTTTAGACCCTCCTAAAAAATAGGAGGTTTCCCAGTACTAATAACCTTAGTAGTTGATGTAATTGGTTAACTAATAACTAAATACAAATATGTCTATGATTATTTAATGACAAATGGATTCAATTTATGTTCAATTCTATTAAAACAATTAAATCTGTAATATCACATTTTGCCAGAAAGTTTAAATTCAACTATCAATCATACCCGGTCATTTGAAAAATTCGTATTTATTTCTATTTTTTAAAAGAAAAAATCATTCAGTTTAATGAACAAAATTAACATACAAGTATTTTGTGTTAAAATTCCATAAAATCCCTGCAATTATTTAATATTTTCATCCATTAAATTACAAATTTATATGAATAAATTAATTGGTGCTTTAATTGGTTATAGAATACATAATAATATTTTATGTTTATGTTCAACAATTAATTAAATTAATTAGATTTGACAATGTTCGTTCAATTATACTTCCTAAAATCTAACTACAAATATTATTGACTTGTTTTTCTTAAAAAAATAAACAAACATACAGAAAATGTGTGAAAATCAAATAATAAATAATTAGTTGAATAAAGAAAAAAATATTCCTTTCACCCAAACACAAACTTGGCAGTAAAAAATAACCGGTTCTTTTTTATTTTTTATCAATTTAACAAACAAAAAAAAAAATTATGATTCAAAGAAAGAAAACTTTTATAATAAAAAGAAATTAAATCATTGACCTATTGAATTCAGTAAGATGAAATATTGTGCATCATCACAACATCTGAAATGACCCCACTAACATGATTTTGATGTTCCATTGTTTTTCGATTTTTTACTGAGTGACAAAAAAAAATTTATTCTATTCGGTTAGATAAAAAAAAGAAGAAGAATCGAATGAATACGAAAATGCTTTAATAAATACAGATTCTACATAAGAGAAATGTTTTAAACTAAAAATTATCACCGCAGACAAGTTTATGTTATCGTCCAAACTTAACATGCAATGCAATCGATGATGATAAATCTTGAATTTATACAAAATTACAGCAAAAGTCTGTTTTTTTTGTTACTTTGCTTTTTCTATTTCTTTGGTAATAAATTTAATCAATATATTGTAATTTAGAAATTTTATGTACTGACTGGCTGTTGTAAGGTTTTTTTTTACTTCAATTTTTTCTTTTTTCTTTCATGCCACAAAAGTGGGCGTTTATTTGATAAAGAAAGTTATTAAAATTTGTTGTCTTTGTCAGTAGTTTATGAACTTTACGGATATATTTTTTTATTTTATTTTTAAGTAAATACTTTCAAATTTATAAAATTCTGATCGTTGAAATTACGTAATTTGACTCTTTTTGCGGGCAAATTTATTTCCATAAATTAAAATTTAGAAAAAAAAATCCATTGGGTTTTTGTGAATTCAAAGAAAAATACAACAATATTAGACGAGTTATTTACTGTCTAGTGTATCGAGTGAGTCTAATGTGTTTATATAAACAAGAACTAAATTGTATGGAATATCTATAGATGTATTTGGATTCACTTTGGTGATATAACATTCAATACAAGAACATTATTAAGTAATTAAAATATGGCATTGTACAGATCTATCATTGCAATGGAAGATTTTTCTATTATGGTCAATTTTAAACTTGGAGAATTATTGAAGAACTGGAGAACCATTGGAGAATTATGGAAGAACTGGAAGTAAATAAGTATCTCTTCTCACTTTTGGGAGCTACTCAACTAAAAATAGCCTGTGGTTGGCCAGTAGGTATCTATGCATACGACTGTTAAATTTACAGAAACAATGTAAACAAATTAATAATTTTCTATAATGGAAAATGGTCATAGTTGATATAATAAAGGTATATAGTAACACGATATAATGATTGACTTTCATTTGCATACATTTTGACAGTTTACAAAAAGGAAAAAAAAATCGAAACAGTTTTCTATTTTTACATTTTCATTTTTTTTGGCATTTCAATGTTTAAATTATAATGAACATTATTTTATTATGCAAAAATCTTCTATGGTACAATATTTAAATTTTGATGATGCCCATTGAAATACCAAAATTCAATTTTAATATATTTTTTTTTTCCTGTTGTTTTTGTTGTTGTTGTTGTAATTATTTTAGGTTTTGTTTTTTCTCTCTCGACCAATTTTTGTTGAATTTTTTTTTTTGTGTTGTAATAATTTCTTTAGGGAGATCATCAAAATGCATTTTCATATTTAATATTCTCTCTAATTGTATACATACATATTACATTCATAGTTATGTAATAATGTATAGGTGTGTGTGTGTATAGATTTAAATAATTCCCGGAGGATAGTGTAAGGTATATAACGTTCCCTAAATTAAAACTAAAATCGAATGAAAAATTTTTGTTTAATTTACATAATTTGTAGAGGGAAAATATTTATTTTCTTTTACTTTTATAAATTATTTATAAAATTCAATTAATACAATATCAGAGTTTTTTCTACTTTCATGATCCATGGAGCCATCACATACTAGGTATACATGAGTAACGTAAATAATGAAGAAATATTCATTTAGATAAGTTTTAATACATACAAGTCAAAGTCAGTCAATGAACTTTGATTACAGTATTAAAAAAAAAAACATGAAGAAGAAGAAACATTAATCTTCAATTTAATTTATTCTTTATTTTTTCTTTAACTGCATCCAATTGTATATACCGATACAATTTTGTTGTTATTGAAAGTATTTTAATAACACTTTCTCTAATAAACCTTAACTATGATCATCATAATGATATAATTGTGTTGTGTTCAATAATATAATATTTTATTGGTATGTTGTTGTTGTTGTTTTTTGTTTCTTTTGCATTACGATGCCGAGATGATATAAAAAATTTTCTTTATCATAAAGAAAGAAAGAAATTCAAGAAATAAAAAAATAGAAAATGAAGAATAAAAGGGCGCGTCTCTTTATTATTATTACTGTGACTTTTTTTTTCTATAGTTATCCGGTGGTGGTAATTGTGATGCCGGAAACTTATTTAATCATTTTTTTTATTATTTAATTATGAAAATAGAAAATTATAATCCGTCAGAGTAAAACTTTATTCTTGTAAAATGTGAAAATTAACGCAATTAACGTTCGTGATCATATCAGAGACAAAATAAATTAATTTCCTTATTCTACAAATTTGAGTACGGGTTGCATTATGGGCATTCGTCTAATTTTTGCTAAATAAATTGTTCACTTGAATCTTTCAACAATTCTATTCATGAGATAATTCTTGTCGTAATACTTTTCCCCAAAAAATTCGAATTTTAATCATTTTTCTCAATTAAAAAAAAAAACGAACCAGAAACATAAAAATTCTTAAATGGATTAAATCAAAATTCAGAATTCAGAAAAATCACAAAGCACTAAAATGAAAATAGAAGAAAAAAAAATTAATCAATTAGAGCAATAAAGCGATTAATTTAAAAGCTAAACACACACACACACACACAATAATATTTGTGTGTGTGTGTACGTAATGATCGATTGTATTCAGTTATAACATTATTCACGTTTCGGGTCAGATTGATTATTTATGGTTTGAGAAAGAGATCGGATGTGGTGGGTTGGTGATGAGGGTGTGTGTGTATGTGTGAGGGTAAACTATATATAATAGTTTTATGGTATATGATGATGGTCTGTTTTATGGCAGGGTGTGGGAGTAGTTTTGATATGCTATGAAATATTATTCATCAATTACATGCCAATATTTGAATTATTATATATTCGGGTTTTTAATATTTATGATATTTTTCACCAAAAAATTATCGATTGTCAGCTAATTTTTCGTTATTCTGTTTTTGGTGTAATATTTTATTTTGTACAAAAATTTAATTGGAGCCGACCAAAAAAAAAAATCTAAAAATATGAATTCCAGTTAATCAAAAAATAATATAAAAATTCATATTTGCCGATGATTTTAGATAAGAACCGCAGAAACATCATAAAACTCTGACCTTTACCAAAAAAAAAAACAAAAAAAAGATAAACAAAGGAAAATGGAAAGGGAATCAAAAGGAAGAAAGGAAAAACCACTTAAAGATTCATCGTATTTGAAGATTTATTGTTTAGATTTAATGTTATTGTTGTTATTTTTTTTTAACCTTTAAGTCCAACATCATAAGAACAATAATTTTCTATTGTTAGAATATTCTTTGTATTTATTATTTTTATTACATAATATCGGTTTGATTTGTGACAAATTTCATGGGTCAACCAAAGGTTTGAGTTAACCACAGTCCACAGTGTTATATTTTATATAACAACAGTTTATTTCATCTATATCCAAATACATTAAATTTCGATATAAAATCTCTGTTTTATCTGATACTAAAAATTTTATATCTAGAATAGAATTAGTTGGATCAAAAAAAATATCCTTTGGTCATTCCCTTTTTTTTTTTTTTTTGCTTTCTTTCCTTCTGAAGCTTTTTGTTCAGATTATTGTCCAAGGATTTAAGTTGCTTCTTCGATTCCTTCTTCTTTTTTTTTGGTAGAGTCAACCACAAGACACAAAAACAAAAATTATAAACATTTTACATGCAATTTAAAAACAGACCAGAAAAAAAAAGAACATCATTCGAAACTTTCTTCTTTTTCTCATCAAAAAAAAAACAATTTTTAATTATAAAAATTATAAAAGATTTGGGGTTTTGTTTCTTCTTCTTCTTCTTTCTTTTTTTTCTTTTTGGTTTTATTTATTTTTTTTTTTTTGTTTTTAATTGAATTTCTTAAGAAATAAAAATTTATTTTTTATTCGTTCTGTTTTTTTTGTTTTCTGTTTTTTGTTTTTTGTTTTTTTTTTTTTTTAATAAAGAGAAGTAAAAAATATCCATAAAAAATAATAAAAAATAAAACTTTATTCATTTCAATAAAAATCAAATAATCTTTTTTATTTTTGATTTTATTTCTTTATTTTTTTATATTTTTTTTTTTTTCATTAAAAAAAATTTAAAACAAAAAAAAAAACCAACAAATAATTGAATTGTCCGAATTTTCTTTTATTTTTCTTTTATTTAAAGTCTTATAATTTCCATTGACTGTATAGGTACCGATATATTTACATTAAATTAAAGTATAAAGATTTTTATCATGTTTTTATTGTGTTTGTTGTGGTTGTTGTTGTTGTTGTTTTTTTATTCATGTAGAAAATATTTAAAATGAGAATTTTCTAAAGATAAAAATAAAAATACAATAAATGCAATAAAATCATATTTTTTATGAAGCTGCAATGGACCTCAAATCTTCTTTAACATTTTATAACAGTTTTAGGGTAAAATTCTCTAGAATATTTTCATTGGTTAAAGTCCAATAGATGATTATCATTATATGGATCTTTATGGAACTTGCATACAAAAAGTGGGATGTGTTGTGTGTGTGTGTAGATTTGCTTTGCCAAGTTTTAAACGTCAATGTTTTGTCATTCATTTTTTTATTCTGTGAAATTGTAAATATTTTGCGACAAACTGAAAATTATTTTACTGATTTGTCTTTGTCTTTTAAATTCATTTCTTTATCACAAACATTTATTTTTTTCTTCTTTTAGAAATCTTATTTCCTTATAATCAAAGTCGATTAAAAGATGTCATGAAATATATTTTTATTCTATGGAATCTGTAAATCTAAACAACGCAACATTTTTTTTTTGTTAATTATACAAAAAGTTCATTATTATTGTGTCTGTTTAGATTCGCTTAATAAACAAGATAATTATATACCACCCACCCGTGTCCTACCCACAATTTACCACAATAACAATAATAATTGATAATTGATAATAATCATAAAAGATTTTTTTGTACTAAACATTTCCGTAAATATTACAACATTTTTTTTTTGTTTCTTTCTTTACAACACAAAAAAAACAAAACAACACAAAAACAAACAAACAAAAAACAGAAACAGAAAGAAACAAAAGCAAAATAAATTTCTTCTTTCATTTTCTTTTTGGAAAAAATTATTTGGTTTGCGTGAAAAAAAAAAAAAATAACCAAAGAGGAAAAACAACAACAACAACAACAACAAAATTAATCCAAACGTAAATTTCTGGTAAAATAATTTAATTATTTTTTATAATTAAGAAGAATTTAAATAAATTCTTTTTTTGTTTTGTTGTTTTTTTGTTGAAAATGTTTACGTTTTGTGTTTTTGTGTTTTTGTTTTTTTTTTCTTCCTTTTTTTTTTTATTTTTACCCAAGGGCGTTTTTTTTTTGTTTTGCTTCTTCTTCTTCATCTTCCTATTATCCAAGATTATAATTTTAATAATTAATTTTCTTCTCCTTCTTCTTCTTCTTCTTCTGTCTTTTTTGCTGAATATAATCTCAAAGCTTTGAAGGAAATTATGTTTTATATTTGTGTATTTATTTTTTGTTGTTGTTGTTGTTGTTGTTGTTGTTGTTGTTGTTGTTGTTGTTGTTGTTGTTGTTGTTGTTGTTGTTGTTGTTGTTGTTGTTGTTGTTTTTAATGTTTATCGTGTACGCGTCTTGTTTATTAAAAAATTTCCCGCTTCTTTACATTGTTGTTATTATTATTATTATTATTATTGTTGTTGCAGTTGTTGTGTTGATGTTTTTTTTTTCAATTTTTGGTTTGTTAATTTTTTCTTGTTTTCTTTTTTTCTTTTTTGCTTCTGAAATAAATTTCAAAAAGAATTTACTTTCATTCTTGAAGACAATTCAAAAATTATATAATTTATTTTTCTTTCCTTACATCTGTGTTTTGCTCTCCAATAATATAATTTTTGCTTGACTTTAAATTATTGGTTCACAATTTCATTATAATTTTAATAAAAAAACAACAAAACAAAAAAAAACAAAAAACAATAAAAAAAAAAACTAAATGAAAGAAAGGGAAAGGGATAATAAAGTGTATGTGTAAATTTTCACAAATTTTTCATAAATTTTGCCAAAAAATAAAAAAACCAAAATTTCAATTCTATATAATTAATATTGTTGATTTATTCACAGGTAAATAATAAAATGAAATGGAAAGTGGACAAAAGAAAATAAAAAAAAAAAAAATTTATTGTCCGTAAATTAGAGGATGTTAATTTTAATTTAAACTCAAAAATAACGAACCAAAAAAACCATAACAACAACAACAACAACAACAATAAAAAAGTGCAGAGTAAAAACCCCAAAAAAAATACTTAAAAATTTAAAGTTTAAAAATAATTATTAGGTTGTTCATTTTCTATTTATTGTTGTTGTTGTTGTCGTTTTTTGTTTTTTTTTGTTTTTTTTTGCTCTGTAAATCGTGTAAAAAATAAATTAGAAAATGTAAACAAAATCAAAAAATCCTTTTACTTTTCTTCTTCTTCTGTTTTTTTTTTTTTTTTACTTTTCTCGTAATTTCCCAAACATATAAAAATCCTAAACAGAAAATTCAAAATGTTTTCAAATTAAATTTATAGAAAACTAATCCTAAAAAATTTCCTATACATAAACTGAAAATTGTAAGTTTACATTTAAATACAATATTATGTCATTACACACACACACACACACACACACACACACACACACACACACACACACACACACACACAAACAAACATATACACCTACACACACACACACACATAAATACAGAAACATAAATAAAAAGTTTAAACATTTAAAAGTCAAAGTTTATAAATGTGTTTGTAAGTGGAAAGAATTTTATTTTAATTTGTTTGTGTTGTTCAGATGCGGTTGATGAGTTCTATTCATAAAAATGAAGAAGAAGAAGATGAATTAGAAGATGAAGAAGAAGAAGAAGGAAAAAAGGTTGATAATCGTTGATAATAAAATAAAAAAAAAAAAAAACGAATTTAAATTTAAATTTTTGTAACCAACAAGATAAAGTTTATTTACCCAAGATTACATTTTGTTGTTGTTGTTTTGATTTTTTTTTAGGTAAAAGTGATTATTTTCTATTGAAATTTCATTTAAATAGAAAATAAGAAAATAACATTTCGTTCCATCTTTATAACGAACATTTTTTTTTGGAATTCTTATTCATACAAAAGTACATGAACATCTTAATAGTTGGTAAATTAATGTAGAGAAAAGATATTTTTATGTTGTTTAGGAATAAAAAGTTACATCATTCATTACATGATTTAAATCTGTTTAGTTTTGGCAATGCCAAAAACTAAATTTGTTCTGACCATCATAGAAATCGATCTAACACATTAAATGAATTCATTTTTTAGTATAATCCGTGGACCATTCTTCTTTGACATTAAATTTCTTTTAGAAGTGAATAAGTTGACATTTATTTACTCCTTACCATTAGGCTATATTAATCACAATGATTAATATTTTTCAATTTAAATTAAAGTTATTTAAGGAAAAATTGATGGACTGACAAAACCTTCTATACCACAACTGAGACTCGAACTCAGGACCTTTCACTATCCGGGTGACTGCTCTTAATATTGTTTGTAATCAGATTCATACAAATTATTTGTGTAGTCTGTAGTTTGTGTTGTCTGTAGTCTGTACTTTAATCAGAGCCAATGAAACTTTATTTGATTTGTTCAAATTGGATTTTATTAAAAATTAAAATTACTTTTCGAACATTTGACCGAATACCAAAAGGAACGGACATTGAAAGGTTCCGTGTTCAAATCTCGCTTGTAACAAAAAAAAAAAAAACATTGATCAAGTCAAATATATTTCCAAAGAAATTTTACAATTAAACTTTTAAAACTTTAAAAATTAAAATTTTATTGAAACAAGAGAGAGAAAGAGAAAGAACGAGAGAGAGAGAGAGACAGTCATTGTTGCTGTATCATTAAGAAATTATATTTTTTTTTTTTACCAAAAACTATAAAATGAAAGAAAAAAATAAAAGAAATTCATAATTCGTTTATTTATTCGGTTATAAATTGTTGCCAATTAAATTTTGTGTGTTTTATTTTTATAATTTTCCGTTCCATATAAAGTATTGCAACTTCCTAATAAATTTTTATACAGAAAAGAAGAAATTTTTTTTTTTTTTACAAAATGTAACAACAAGAAGAAATAAAAAAATAAAAATCATATCATTAAACTCGACATTAAAATTAATTTTAATAATTTAATTATTTATAATTTTCAAGTTTTTGTTTTATATTTTTTTTTTTTTTATTTTTTCCTCTGCACTCAACAATAGAAATAATTTGATAATTTGGTATTTACAACAACAACAACAACAAAAATGATTGACGTATGTAACCCACAAACAAAAAAAACCATCTCATCTCTTACACTTTCATTTATTTAGATTTAAGTTCAGGTACAGAGCTACACATATGCACAATTTACAATATTTTGTTTTTATTTGACAAAATTCTGTTAATGTTGAACCTCAAAAAAAAACAAAATTTTGTTCCCATAATTTCACACCAATTTACAATTTACAATTTACAATAAAATGTAATTTCTTTATAATAATAATTTTCTTTATGCTTTCGCTCTAAAACTTTGACTTAATTTAGTCATAATAAAAAATTTAGTTCCAAAAATTACTTCAACAATTTAGTTGTAAGTAGGTACAAGTCCTTCTCTCGATGTGTATCTAGATTGCCTTGGTAGGTACGTTCCACTCTTCTACGAATTGTTAAAGGATTCTTCTAGAATTCCTGTCTTTTTTTTTGTATAAATGTTTCCATTTTCTCCAATATTTCTACCGTGTTTTCTAATCACTTTTTGCTGGTAGGGTTATGAGGAGGTTTTATGTTTTATTTTTTTATTCATTATGGTTGATGAAGAATAATTAAGACAACTACAGAAATATTTTCTTTGTTTTAATAAACAAATAGTAACATTTTGATAATAATTTTATCCTCGTCGACATTTTCTTTTAATTTGGAATGCATGATGATGATTCCAATTGTTTCTCAATATTAGTTAGTAATGTTCCAATATTTCAATCAATACATTATTGTAACAAAAACAAAATTAATCATAAAAGAGAAAAAAAAAAAACAATCAGACAATAAAACCTGTTGAATGGGACCATTTAAGATTTGCATAGAGATTTTATTTTCATTGGTCATAGACAATGTGAAATATTAAAATAATTAATTAATTAAACAAATCAAAAATATGTTAGACAAAACTAACAAAAACAAAAATAATGTATAAGAAAATATGTGTTAAGTCTATTGACTTGTACGATATTTATTTGTGTAAAGAAAAAAAGAAAAAAATCGAAACTCTTGTTTTTTAATTTTCATTCAAATTATGAAGGCCAATGTCGATATTAATTATTTATTACTTTTCGTTTTTATAGGTCACAACGAACTCATAAGATTAGCTTGTAGATGTCTGCTGTTGATAGTTTTTTTTTGTTTTTTGGTTTTTTCTTTTTCTTTTTCTTTCTCTCTTTCTTAATATTTTTAATGAATTTATTTTGATTTTTGATGATAATGAAGATGATGATGATGATGGCCACCTCTATAGTAAGAAAGGTGAGATTATAATTTAAATAATTTCTCAATATTTTCTTCAATTCGTATAGAAAATTGAAAATCTACGTTTTGGTAAAAAGGGAAATAAAAGTTTAATGTAATATTTTATAAATTTTATTAAAAATTATTTAATCGTATTTTCATTATTCTTGATTATACGACGACATTTTTTATTTTCACTCAACTAAACTCAACTAAACTCAAGTAAATTCAACTCAACTAAACTCACAAAGTTCAGTTCAGTAAATCTAATCAGATGAAGAAGAAGAAAACTTTACAATCCGGTTAACTATGGAAGTTTTTTTTTCCTTCGAATTCTTTCATTTAAAGGCAAAAAAAAAAAAAAACAACAAACTTTATCTGTAAATTTATTCTTCGTATTTTTAATCTAATAATAATATTTTTTTTTTTCTTACTTTCTTAAAGTTCTTCATATTGACTGTGAAAATTGAAAATGGAAAATCTTTGAACAGCAAATATAAATTATTGATTTATGACAACGAAAGAAAAAATATATCTGCTTGATTGGATCTTTTGTCAGTTTGAATCTAGCGACACACAAAATACTAAAATGAAGAAGAAGAAGAAGACGAATAAGATGAAGAAGAAAAAAAAGACACATGAAAATCGTGACTGTATATTAAGTGAAATGTTTTCATGGCACACTTGAACTTGATTTAAAAAAAAACAAAAAAACAAAAATTTGTTTTTTTTGTTTCATCGAATTTTTAGAGCTGAATATTTATTTAATTTTCCTTGTACATGAATATTGTCTCATTTTACGGGTAATTTAAATTTAAAGAAAAAAAAAAAAACCAACAACTAATTTTAATTTTAATTTTTGGTTTGTTACATTTCTTTCTTCCATTTCTTTCATACAAATAAAATAAATATTTTATGATGTAGGTAGAGAGATTAAGTAACTTTCATATTTTGTATTAAAAAAAAATTTTTGTAGGAAAAATAATTGAACTAATAAAATGAAATTGTATTTGGCCAAAAGATTTTCACTTTTTTTTTTTTCTTTTTTTTCTTCTTCTTAAAGATACAAATTATTTCCTTAATAATTCAGTACAATGTATGGGAAGTTATTTGAAAGAAATAACAGAATATTGAAGAAAAGATTTAAATTGTAGAATTAAAATAAATCATAAAAAAATTAATTACATTAGAGAATTTCTATAATGGGACAAATTATATTGGAAAATAAAAATTAGTGGATAATTTATGATGGACTATCGGGATTAATTTAATAGTCGTGAGGGAACAAGGAATGATTACAAAATGTACATCCGTTCAAAACTAAAGCCAGAACCAAATGTAGAATTTATCATAATTTTTTTAACGTTGGAAAAATGTTATTTGTAATTGTTGTAATCACTTTTGGATTAATCCAATTTATTTAGACAACAATTCATAATAAATATTTATGATTTTCATTTTTTTTTTGATAATTTTATTGATCAAAATCATTTTAATGAAATTAATTCAAAATAATTTTCTTTCTTTCCATTGTAAAAAATGTAAAAAGTTTCAATTCCAATTTTTGTTTATTATTTTTATTTGTTTAATTAAAAGAACTTTACTCAGTTTATCTCTGTCTATGATTTTACCTTTCAATTATTATTTATTTCTTAACCAATTTTGTTCAATTTAGTCAATTCCCTATAATTGTCAATTCAAACGTAAATGGTGTGATGTGATTTTTTTGTTTATTAATTAATTAATTAATTAATTTGAAGTTATATTCTCTGATTAATTACACAATTAATTATAAATTAAAATGATAAAGTTACCTAGAGAAGTCTGACTATAAAATTTGTAATAATTGTAATTTGTAATAAAGATAATTGGTATATTATCTTGGTCGTCATCTTACTATACGATATCAATAATAAAATATTATTATTGAAAAGAAAAAAGAAAAAAAAGAAATGATGAAAGTGCAAGTAACTGAACATTTTTTTTTTGTTGTTGTTCTCAAAACGAGTTTTTTTTTTTTTTTTAATTTTTTTTATCTAAAAATGTTGGATGTTGTATTTTTCTGTTTCTTCTGTTTTCTGTTTGCACCTTTTTCTATAAGATGACAGATTATTGTGTTAGTATTGATAAAAATTTAAGTGTAAATGTTTTTTTTTTTTCTTATATACCTACAATGAATAAAGTTGTTCATTACCATCCAAATAGAGTTAAAAAAACGTGAAATTAAGATGAGATCACAACAACAACAACAATAACAACAACAAAAAAGTTCACTGTCGTTTAGTGAAATTTCTTTTTTAAATGAAATAAAAAAAAAAAAAAATGTAAAATCCAAAAAAAGAAAAAAAGAAAGAAAAAAGAAAAAGACTTAAACGAAACTCACGTTTCATTTTAAAACAGTTGTAACTTAACCACAAAAGTGTTAGCATCACTAAAAAAAAGAAGAAACATTTTGTGTGTGTGTGTGATTACTAAAGTGAATTTTTTTGTTGTTGCTTGCTGGTGGCTTTTTTCTTTCTTTCTTTTCCCCCACTATTTGTTATTGTTGTTAATTTTTGTGAGTGTAACTTTTTTTTTTGTTGGTTTTGATTTAATTAAAAGTGCATCATCAACCAAGAAAAAGAAAAAAAAAACAAAACTTTCTTGGTGTAAAGTTTACAAGTGAATTGTGTAAAAAAAAATTTTTAAATCTAAATTATGAAATATTTAAATAAAAGACAATAAAAACGAAAAAAAAAAACGAAAAATAAGATTTGCATGTGAATTTTAATTAATATTAATAAACTGTCAAAAAAAGATTTATACAGAAGAGGAGGAAAGAAAGAAGTAAAGACAAAAAAAAAAGACAAAATAAAATCGAGAAAGGATGAATATTTTTATTGTAAGTTTGTATTGGATAGAAAAATCTCTATTGGATAGAATAATTTAAATTAATCAGATAAAAAAAAAAAAACACAAAACTTTCGCATATAAAGTCAGCTTTTTTTTTTGTTTTTATTTGAAATAAATTAAGAAAAATTCATAAAAAAAAGAAGAAGAAGAAGAAGAAAAAAAAAACGAAAAACAAAACAAAGAGAGGAAGCAGTTTTTTTTTTTTTTTGGTTGGTTGTCACAAAAAGATTAAAAAAAAAATTTATAAAATTTTTCTCGGAGTGTCGGAATTTTTGTCGATGTTTAATTTATTATAATTATCTGTTTATAAATATATTTTGTTTATTTTTTAAGTTTCATTTTTAATCTGTCTTTAGTAAATTATCGACTTTCTTGTTTATGTTGCGTGATCTGATCTCTTATAAATTTTTTATTATTTTAGTGTCTTGATTTTGATTTGAATTTAAGAAAGGGCATTTTTTTTATTTGTAAAATTCCACACAAATCGTATTAGGTAAAAATACGATTTCATTATAACAATAAGGATTTTTGGTAAAGTTAAGCTAAATAATAATTACTAAACCAGTATCATTAACTCTAAATCTTATTACTTAGATCACAGACTAAAAATCTCATTACATATAATCTCAGTGAATGCAGATTAAAGTATAGAATATTCTTAATTGTTTGCTATGGAAAAGCTTTGTCATTGTAGATAATTATTTTAGTACAATTTATACAACTGAAACTCAAAGGAATTAAATCTTTTATATGTACAAATAAGATTAAATGATTTAACAATGGTAAAAGGCAAAGTAATGACGTATCTCTCAATTACATGAAGATCAAAATTATTGTCCCCCCCAAATTTATATTATTCTTTATTACCGGAAAATAATTCCTAGTCAACTAATGAAATAAAAGAAAAACAGGAAATCAAATTAATTGCAGATTTTCATTAGAAAATTAAAAAAAAAATTATGAAAGAAAAACGAAGCAAAGTTGCAACCAGACATTACTAAATAATTGGAAATCATCAACAAATAATTGAAAGGAAAAATAAAACTAGACAATTAAAACCGGTTAATTATTGTAAATTTAAACTTCATGTTAAATCCACTAAGACAAGATTTTTATCAAATCTAAACTTTCATTGCATTTCAAACACAGAGAGAGAAAAAAAGAACAACTGTGAAAGTCACGTGTCACAAACTTGACTTTGACTTATATGATTTATTTTATTTTATGTTTTGTTTTTTTTTTTCTTTCTTTCTTTAACAAATTTATAAAAGAAGAAGAAGACATTTGAACACGATTTAAAGAAAAAGAAAAAAAAAAAGAATAGAAATAATTTTCTAACAAAATGAAAAAAAAAAAAAATTATTTTAAAATCAACTTTCAAAAATTATTAACTTACGCAAAAATCTCTTCACTCAGATTTAAAAAATCTCACAAAAATATAAAACTCTCAAATCTAATCTACTGATCAATATTATTCTGATAACA
Organism: Pedicia rivosa; assembly: GCA_963082725.1. NCBI lineage: Eukaryota > Metazoa > Arthropoda > Insecta > Diptera > Pediciidae > Pedicia > Pedicia rivosa. The sequence continues at coordinate 6,329,282 of OY720152.1, forward strand.
TATTTTATTTATTATCTGTACCTTTTTTTTGTTTATTTCTTTTTGAAAGAAAAAAAAAAATAGAAAGAAAATAAAAGAAGAAAAAAGAAAAAGTTCATAAGATTTTTAACTAATTTGCATTTGTTTTGTTGCCTATTGAGGAAATAACAATTGTTTGAACAATGAATCAACTCTTTTAAAGTTTTAATAATTTGAATTTTTTTTTCTTCTTCTTCTTCTTCTTCTTCTTCTTCTTCTTCTTCTTCTTTTAAATTTATGGCGCATAAAGCGTCTAATAATATATTTTATTGTACAGAAATAATAAAAAAAAAAAAAATGCGTGAAAGTTTTTTTTTTTTTATAATAAAATCTAACTATAATTTGTTGATTACAGTTACTAGTGGCGGTTCCTTTAGTTGTGGGTTTGCAATTGCCGGCAGCCGTTGTTGAAGATATACAAGAGATTGATTTGCCAGAGTCATTGAACTTGAATTTAGAAGCAGTAAATAAGGTAGATAGATTTTATTTCTTATAATAAATTGACAATATATAAAAATGAATTTATTTCGATGGAAAAAAAAAACATTCTCTATATAAATTTTGTTTTTTTTTTGTCTTCTTTTTAGAAAATGATGAGATTCATTGATCAAACAAGAACTGAAACATCACCAGACCAAATAACAATGGATACATATATAAAAGCTTATCAAATTTCACATGAAAAATATCAAGATAGTGAAGAAAAATTAAATGCAGCAATTACTAAACAAAATCTTGAAGATATAAGAAATCAAAGATTTAAACGTTCACTTCCATCAAATGTACAAATGGTTAAATTTGAATTAGAAGATGCTAAGAATCCAGATACTGAAACAATTGAAAATCAAAAACAAAAAAGAGAAAGTAGAAATTTACGGTCTCCTTATGAAGTATCAGAGCATATATCAAATATACGTAATGGAAAATTATACCCAGGTCATGATTTGCCATTAAAACGTAATGGTTACCAGGAAACAAATCCTTTTTTATATCTATCAAGAACAAATCGTCCAATGCATTCAGCATCTGAATTTCCACTGGCTGTACAAAAAGCAATTGATATTGTTTTGAATGAACATATTAAAATACCGCCACCAATTGAATTAGACAAGCTTCGTTTTGGTTCAACAAAATTATATAATGGTTATGAGAATCTAAGATATGGATCAATGGGTATACCAGCAGAATCAAATAAAATATATTTTGGTGATAAAATTCCAAAAACTACAGAATTTCAAAAAATTGAAACAACAACAGTTAAACCTCAACAAAATGAGACACAAGCAAAATATGTTTGGTTAAATCAAGATGCAAGTAGAACTAAACGTCTACATGTTCGTCCAAACAATTTAAATGTAGTTCCACTTATGGTTAAGCCACAATATTTAACATCATTTTTACCTACTCCAAGTGATTTGAAATCATTACCAAGTCATGGAGCACCAATACATATTGTTCAACCAAATTTCATTCATATAGATCCAAAATATAATAATTATCTTATTAAAGATCCTCCATCATTTCCTCATCAATATATGCCAAAATCACTACCATATTTTCATCCAACATATCAACAAAGTATAGATAAATTTAAGCAAATGGTACATGCAACATATAATTCAAACCCTTATGGCCCAGTCGAACTTCATATTTTAGCCAATCAAGAAAAAGCAGCTCCACAACAACAACAGCAAGAACCACTGCAACAACAATTAAATCAGCAACAACAGCTACATCAGCAACAACAGCAACAACAACAGCAGCAACAGCATCAACAACAGCAACAACAACATCAACTGCAGCAACAACAACAACAGCAACAACTGGAGCAGCAGCAGCAACAACAACAACATCATCCACAGCAGCCCCAAACTCAATTTATTCCGTTAAATAATAATATTGCGTTGCAACACCAATTAAAGAATCAGCCTTATCAAAAGCCACAAGCTCAAAGATTTGGTCATCAATTCCCAGATTCTGTATATGCAAATGATGGTCCTAGTATTGCAGCATTATCAGCTTTAATTGGAAAAACTCCGAGTGCACAATTGAGAGGATTAAGTGATTTATTAAGAGTAGAACAAACTTCTAAAGAACCAAGACCACAAGATTCTACTTCACCAATTTTATTCCATCCAGAAAATCCACAAGGCAATAAAGGTCCTACTCCTCGACCAGTTTATGCATATTCTGTTGCCGGTGCAACAAAACAAATTATTCCAATAATAGATGATATCAATTATGAATCTTCGACACCAACTTATGATAATCGTAACAAATACTATACAGCAAATGCACAATTTAGTTCAGCAAATGATCGATCAGAATCAATTTCTACGATAGAGAAACCTTTGAAATTACATCTTATTTCAGAGAGACTTCCCGAAGCACAACCTTTAGTTCAACAAGAACCATTAAATCCTGAAATTTCGCATTCAAATTATGAGGAACAACATGAGACGCCATCACAAAAGTATCATACAATTGCACCTGCCCAATTGTCAGAAACGGATGAAGAACATCTTGAAGAAAATGGTCACTATGGAGATAGACAAGATGTAAGTATTAATGACCCTAAGTATCCAAAACCATTGCATAGAATTAAAAAGAGACACACAGTACATCGCTTACATATCCTTCCAATACCAAAACCAACAAATATTTATTACGACCAACATCAAAGTCAATCAAAAATAAATCAATCCAAATTACCAAGACCACAAAGGATACAAAATATTAATTCACCACCTTCACCACCTTTACCACCTTCACCACCTACAATGTTTTTTCCAAGTGATCCTGATTTAAAATTTGCAATTTTACAAAAACAATTTATTAAAAAAGCTAAAACAACAACAACGACAATTGCCCCTGTAATAAACAGTTACGGTTGGCCACTTTATACAACAGCACAACCACAATTTACATCTACATATTATGCTACTTTAGCACCAATTAAAAGATATCCATTAGTTGATTCTGATACATCCCAAACAATTAAGAAAAAAAAGAAAATTGAAAAGACAACAGAATTTATACCAGAATTTGAATATACAACAGAAAGATATTTTGATGAAATTATAAGTCGTTTACGTAAAAAAAATAATGATTTTTTAAAAACATTTAATGTTGATGATATTTATCTTTCCAATGTAAATAATACAAAAATTTTAAGTAGAAAAAGGAAAGATATAAATATAAATGAAAATAATAATACAAAAATAAATATAAAATTTTCACAACTAGCAAATGAAAATGAAAATTTTCATGAGATTAATAGAAATTTAGATTTTGTTAATTTTACATTAGCTGATCCAGAACGTAATAATTATAATTCTAGTTTACAACAAAATGAAACAAATTTTGATTATACTGATTATTATTTTGATGAAAATGGTACAATTATAGAAAATTTAGATGGTTTTTTAGATGATGATAAAAATGATTCGATAAAAAAAACAATATTTAAATTAGTACCAATTAATGATAATTTAGATGATAATGATTATATTGATAATTTAAATGATACATTATTATCAATAAATAATAATGAAAGAATAAATTTAAAAAAAAATCATACAAATTTTTCGACAATTTTTAATGAGAAATTTTTTGAAAATAATAATAAAAATATCTCTGATCGTTCATCATATTTTTATTCAAGAGGTAATGATGATGATGATGACGATGATGATGATGATGATGTTTATGATGATGATGATGATGATTATGATATTGGTCAACGTGCTGTAGTTGGTCGTAGATCTAGAAGACATCGTAAACAATATAAAATTGTACCAGTAACAGTTTACAAAAAAGTACCAATAAAACAGGATAATTCTGGTGAAATAAATATACATAATGTTAATATATTTGAACATGGTCATGAACATAGAACAAAAAGTCATTATGTACGTAGACGTAAACCAAAAAGTTGGCATTTAAAAAAAGCAAGACGTTTTAGATTGAGCAGACATAAAGGATATAAAGCAAGACAGAGACTACAAAAATTACATAGATTTTTAGAACAACATTAAATTATTTTATTAATAACAATAATTAATCATAATTAATAATTAATAATAACAAAATAATTATTATGTTTTAATAATTTTACGTACATAGCTAGTCTAGATCAATTTTACTTAATTATGCTATAAACTACAGTAAAAATCTGTCTAATTGGATCTTCTTTCAAATTGGACCATCTATTATTGATTGATTTTTAATATTGGAATTTGTTTAATGGTCTACCTCATACCTGCTTAATCGTACATTAATCTTCTGTCAAAATTCGATAGTCCGATTAGGCAGAATTTACTGTAGTAGAATCGGTTTAGTTTTTTTTTGACAAAGTACAAAAACAAAAACAAAACAAAAAATGCCACTCACACCTCAGTCATATAAAATCTCCCATAAATTATTTTTAATTGTTCCTAAACATAACTACCTCATTTATCTAATTTATAATTTTTTAAATATTACAATTTTCTGTCTCTCTCTCTCTCTCTCTCTATTTGCCAAAATATATAAATGTGGCTTAAATTACGGGTTTGTTTATTAGTACATAATTACGTTACGTAGATTTAGAATTCAATTTAATTTTTAAGACAATTTTTTTTCTACTTAATTGAGAATCTTTTTTTTTTTCTTCCTATAATTCGTTAAGTTTATCGCGTTTCACCAATAATCCTTGTTCCTTGTTAATAAACTTGCACCTAATTAAAAACCAACCTACAACAAAAAATTTAATCATTCTCTCTCTCTCTCTCTCTTTCCTATACACGTGCCTTTCATTTATGCATATAAATATTTTATTGTAATTTGGAGACATTTTTATGATAAAAAAAGAGACCTAAATCCAATATAAATAACTGGTTTTTTTTGGAAAAGTCACACAAACAACAAACAAAATAAACAACAAACAAATAAATAAACAAACAAACAAAAGATTTCACGCAATCATATTTTAAATTTAAATTCGTCATAATTTTGTTATTAATTAAATACAATTTTATGCATAATTTGATGTACCGGACATACATATAAACCTATTTACATTCTCTTTCTCTTTCTCTTTTTTTTTTGTTTGTCATTATTTTCTTCTTTCTTTTGTTTTGTTTATTTTTTTTGTTTTTTTTTTTCATTTATTTTGAAATAAAAATAAAAATTAAAATGGAGAAAAAAATTTGAATAACGTTTCTCTCTCTCTCTCACTCTCTTTTTCTCTTACGCTCTCTTTATATTTTGTTGTGTTCTTCATTGAAACAAATTAATTACTAACAACACAATTACCTAATGTATATGTTTATTTTGTTTACTAATTAATTGTATTTTCATTGGTATTGTAACTAATTATGTTGCTACATTTTAATTTTTTCTTTTTTTTTTTCTGTTTGTGAATAAATTCTATTTTTATGAAAATCTTTCTTTAATTTTTCTTTTTTTTTTTCTTTGTTTTGTTTGTGTGTGTATTGCATTCTCGACATAAATTTCCACAAAAATATTCAAAAAAAAATGATAGTGACGACAATTATAATGACGACAATTATAATGATGATGATGATGATGATGATGATGATGATGATGATGATGATGATGATGATGATGATGATGATGATGATGATGATGATGATGATGATGATGATGATGATGATGATGATGATGATGATGATGATGATGATGATGATGATGATGATGATGATGATGATGATGATGATGATGATGATGATGATGATGATGATGATGATGATGATGATGATGATGATGATGATGATGATGATGATGATGATGATGATGATGATGATGATGATGATGATGATGATGATGATGATGATGATGATGATGATGATGATGATGATGATGATGATGATGATGATGATGATGATGATGATGATGATGATGATGATGATGATGATGATGATGATGATGATGATGATGATGATGATGATGATGATGATGATGATGATGATGATGATGATGATGATGATGATGATGATGATGATGATGATGATGATGATGATGATGATGATGATGATGATGATGATGATGATGATGATGATGATGATGATGATGATGATGATGATGATGATGATGATGATGATGATGATGATGATGATGATGATGATGATGATGATGATGATGATGATGATGATGATGATGATGATGATGATGATGATGATGATGATGATGATGATGATGATGATGATGATGATGATGATGATGATGATTAAGAATAATTAAAAACGTTGATAGTTAAATTTGTAATCCAATTAAATGAAGTTCTTCACCATTTTGTGACAATTAAACTTTAATTTTTTTCTTCTTAAGATTTTTGACCAAAACCAAAAAAAAAAAAAAAATGTCAAATTTTTTTGTGTTAAATCAAAACCAAAAAAAAAAATCATAAATTAAAAATTAATGAAAATGAATTTGCACTTTCAAAATATTTATCAATAAATAATTTCGTTTGACTGTGTGTGTGTGTGTGTGTGCCTGTGTTTATGTTGAAAAACTTTAAATCAGAGAGGATTAAAAACAAACACGCATAATTTTGTCTAATTTACATTTTTCTATGCAAATAGTGTGATTTTTTTTGTTTGTTCCTAAAAAAAAAACCAGACAGACAGACAGACAGACAGAAAAAAAAAACACAAACTAGAAATTAAATCAATAAACTTCAAATTCACATTCACATTATTAAAGTTTTTTTTTTAATTGAAAATGAAAGCCTTTCATATTCAACGTTGTTGTTGTTGTTGTTGTTTTTTATTATTATTTTTTTTAATCATTGTTGTTGTTGTTGTTGTTGTTGTTGTTGTTGTTGTTGTTGTTGTTGTTGTTGTTGTTGTTTAATGTTGTTGTTGGTTAATGTTGTTGTTTAATGTTGTTGTTGTTGTTTATTTTAATTTTTTTTTTTTGCTTCTTGTTTTTAATTATTAATTTATGGAGAAGATTCGGAAGAAGAAGAAACATCGAATGCATAAAAACACAAAAACACAAACACAAAAAAAAAAAAACAAAATTAAATTAGAAAGAGACAGTTATATAGTTTTCCCCAAATAAATAAAGATTTAAACCGGAAACGAATAAAAAAAAACACCTTTTAACAAAAAACAATCCGAGTGAAGCTTTCGAAAATCACTCAAAACAAAAAAAATGTTGGTTGTTTGTTCTAATAAAATTAAAATTTTAATCTAATAACAGACAAACAGACATACATTTTCCTACATCAAAATAAATTCAAAATTATAACAATTGAAAAAAAAGGGGGTGTGGTGGATTACAATTTGGTTGTGCGTTGTTGTTGTTGTTTGTAGCTTCTTTTTTTTAGAGATTTTAGATTTTCTCACCTTTTTGAATTTAGGTACAAAAAAAAAAACGCAAATAAAGTAAAACCTATTTAATTCTCCTCTGTCCCTCCCGTACCTCATACAGAGTGTGAAATAATTTTTCTAACATATGAAATCTGTTGTTTAGTTCAACTTACGTTACGTAACCAAAAAAATATTAGAAACAATAATTGTTGGTACTTACTACGTTACATTTACCGATGTACTAGACAAAAACAAAAACAAAAAAGAAAATCTAGAAAATGAATTTATGTAAAATTGAAAATTGTAATTAATTTAACTGTCAAAATAAATATAAGATTTGTAATTATAATTACGTCGGTATATTTTTAATGTAAAATAATTCGTGTTCAAACTCAATTTAATAAAAAATTAATATTTTATTTCACAATAATTAACTAATGTCTGTGGTGACGTCATAATATATGGATACACGATTATTGTGTTTAAACGCATCATCCTTATTTTTTGTATCAATTCATAAATTAATTTTACATTTACATACATTTTTCTTTTTTTCGACACATAAATTATTGTGAAATAAAGTTTCAAATTCAAAAATTAAAACGTGTAGAAAAAGTCAGTTGTGTAAAAAATTTTTTAAAAATTTCTTTTATAAAAATTCTTGTTCTAAATTTTTGATTGATGAGATTATTGATTATGTAAAATATTTATTTATTTTAGCTTCAATATGCCTCGAAGTATGCATTTGGCTATAGAGTTCGTGATTTTCATACAGGAAATGATTTTGGTCATACACAACATCGTTCAATGGATGGTGTAACTCGTGGAGAATATCATATCTTATTACCGGATGGAAGAGTACAAGTTGTTAAATATAAAGCTGATGAGGATGGATTTAAAGCTGATGTCACTTATGAAGAGGCCAATTAAAAGTAGTCTATAATAAAATAAAAGGTAATTCTTCTTGTTTATTTATTTGAATTGATTCAGTTATGGCTTTTTACATTCAGACTTTTTTTATAGTACGATCTCTTAAACTAATTGCTAATCATTCACCTTTATTTTCTTTAATTCTTTTGCAACATAATCCTCTGCAGAACAATTAGTGTTTTTTAATTAATTTAATTAATTGGTATCCCAAATTTAAATAATTTATTAAAGTTTCATAATTATTCATTTCAGATGTAAGATGGTGCTAGTTAGCGTAAAGAGAAAACACAGATTTGAGTCTCGACTAAATATTGGTTGTGTTATTTTTTTTCTTTTCCAAAAGAGAACAAAATTCTTATTTGAAACAAAACAAACGAACAAAATTTTAAACTTTAAATTAATTATAAATAAACTGATTTCAATTACACTTTTTTGTGATGGGTAATCGTGCAATATTTTTAAGTATTAATTATTATAAGTGAAAAGTATCCAAATATATAAATGTACCTTTATTAAATAAATATTAAAAAAAATAATTACTTAGTTTTAGATTTTATTCATTTAATTTTTTTTAATACACTTTGTTATTAGTGCAATATTATTGTTAATGTTTTTTTTGTCAAAATAAATACGTAAATAAAAATTGTTAAAATATTTTAATTTCTTATTTTCTTTTTATTTTAATTTAAACTTAATTATCTCGCACTAATGAGATAATTATATTTGAATTAATTCAAATGATAATAAATTAATTAATTAATTTAGGTCATCTAAACTAATTTTCATATTTTCTATATTTTCTTATAAATATTTTACGAATATTTTTTAAATAAAATATTTGTATGTAAAATAGTTTAAAATGAAATTCTTCAATCACATTGTCACAATGTCTATAAAAGTTCTTTGATCAATAATTTATACGTTTATAATAAACATAATTTATTTTCAATGCACGTTCTTTATTATACTGCACTCTCTTACATAAGTTTAACGAAAATTGAGAGATAGAAAATTCCTAAATCATCGATCATCATCAGACGAATCATATTTATAAATATAATTAGATATATTGAAAATTAATTATTCATGCGATAAAACTAACAAAACTAAAAAAACTAAAAATAGAAATGAATTTTTAACTATTGATGACATTGTGACATTATTTGAATATTGAATTATATTTTTATTTTTACGATTTGGTATACGCAATAAAAAAAACCGCACATAAATTTTTGTGTCTTTTTTTTATTCTTCCTTGTTGAAAGAGGTAAAAGAATTAAAGCATAATTTTAATTATGTTATTTTGGTGTGTAAGAAGTAAATAAACTTTACCATTCTAAAAAATAAATTATAATAATAATAATTTAATTATTACTTTGTAATCGGGATTTCTTACCTCACGAAAAAAAAAATGTTTTAGCTGGATAAAAGGTTGCAACTAAATTACCCTGATGTCATTAACTTATTAACCATCAATTAATAGGCTGATACACTTTTACTATTGCAAAAGATTCTCCGTAGATTTATAAATAAAAATTGTCTTATTTCATCAACTAATCAATGGACTAATAATAAAAATCAGTTCAATATATTGGACTCTCATAAAAATTGAATGAATGAATTCATTGTCGTCGCATTATTTCAACTTTAAATAAAAGAAAATGAAATTTTAATCATGATTTCACATTTACAATCATTTTTTTTTATTTTGTGTTATTATTGTACTGTCTCATTTTCTTGTAATCTGCATAAAAAACAGATCATTGAATTTTAATTTGTATAATAAATCTTTTTCTTTTTAGAAAATCTTCTTTGTTTTGTCTATAGAAACATTTGGTAGTTAAAATCTATGTAATTTACCTTGGAAAATTAAAACATAATTACATAAATTGAAAGGTAAATTATCTTCATTTTATTATTGCTGTTGTTATTGTTATTATTGTTGTTATTGTTGTTATTGTTATTATTATTGCCATTACTATGAAATTATATTAAAATCATTCATTCTATACTTTTTTTTTTGTTTGACTCTATATATGAACAACCAACTACAAATAATTATTTCTTTGTTTATTTTGTTTATTTATAAATTAAATATTGATGAAATTATTTAGGTGAATAATTTTTATTATTAGTTTTATATTATTATATTGATCAATTATTCTTTGAACTAACCTATTGCGTCAGTTAATTTTATAAATTCCAGAACAATAACAAGATAAAAAAAACAACAACAACAACAAAAAGTAAAAGCTTTTTGGTAAAAATCTGCAAAAAGAAATAATCCTCCCAAAACAAAAAATATTATTTCTCATTTATTATTATTTCCATAGACCATGAGATGACGATGATTGACAGCCTATATAATATTAATCTAATAATTAAATTACAACAAATATTAAAGAAAATCAAAACCTACAAATTAACTTAAATTTGATGTTCAAGAATAAATTCATGAAAAATAAATTAATCTTTTAAATTTATATAATTAAAAATGGGTAAAATTATAGAAATATAATTAGACGACCAAAAAGTTCTTTGACTTGATAAAAATAATTTAAAGTATACAAGACTATTTAGAATATTTGCATTTAACTTATTCTAACTTATTTCTGAATCATAATTAATTGTTTCATTTTTAATTAAAAATTATTAAAAAATGTTTACAACAAATTATTTTTCATAAAAAAAAAAAAAAAAATGAAAGATGATAAATTAAACTTGATCGTGATTTGAATTTTAATTTCAATTAATTTTAGATACAAAAAAAATCTATAATTCATTAATTCTATTTAATTTTCTGACTTCTTTCCTTTATTTATAATTTGCAATAATAATAAAAAAAAGAAGCAAAACAACCGATTATATCGATTAAGTAAAACTGAAATTAATAATAAGAAATAATTGCGGAATTTATTAATTTTTTTGTTTAAAACTGAAATAAAAAAAATGCTCAACTTTATTATGAATTTCTGTTTAGTTATGTTTTTTTTTTTTTTTATTTTGGAACAATTTAATTATAGAGAAAATAATGTCCCTGATGGATTTATTATTTAAATCTAATTGATAATTATTTATTAGTTGAATGTAACATTTTTGTGCAATTCAAGAATAAATTGCTTCTTGAAAAAGAAAATGGAATTCAAGACGAGGAAATGCTAAAACAACGAATCATCTAAAATATGAATAGGTAGGTTCATTTTGTTTGGGTTGTTCACATTTGCAAAAAAAAAAACTAATATGTGAGAATATGACTTAGTTAAACCCAATCGATTCATTCCACAAAACCCAAAGATGTTTTACTCAACTGATTGAGTAAAACATCTTTGGGTTTTGTAGTCTGAACTCTGGACTTTAGTACTTATTATCGTGCTGACGTTAAGGCGTTTCTATATTCACCCATAATCTAATTCCAAAGATAATATTTTAACAAACATTCAATTTCAGTTTCAATATTTAAAAAAATTTGATTTGGTTCATGAAAAGTTCAACGAAATAAATTTTACAATTTTATACAAAAAAAAAAAAATTTATTGACCAAAAAAATAATTCAGATACAAATTTTATATGAAAAAAATAAAACAAAAAAAGTTCAGATAAATTCATTTATATCGTAAACATTTTTATAAAGTTTTTAAACTGATGCCAAACATTTCATCAATTTAATAAAATTATCTTTATGTTGATAAGAACCAATTGAAGTTTAATAATAAATTTATTAATAATAAATTACATCAGCTTAAAGTTTTTGTCATGTTTTATTTACCCAAAGTCTTTCATACAAATAAAAATTTTATTTATAACTTTTAAAGAGTTTTTTCCCTCATCTCAGCCCCCCCTTCACGCATTTTTTATGGAAAAGTTTTTTTTTATTATTTTTATTTTTTTTTGATTTAGAAAAATTTGTAAAATAAAAAAAAAAAATTCTGAAAAACTTTATAAATTTTAAGAAAGTTCAAAATTTAAATCAACCGAATTCTTTTGTAGTTTTGATTCTTTAATATTTGAAAAATTTAAATTAAATTTATAGGAAGAATCATCAATAAAAAAAAATTGAAGACAAATAAAAAATGAAGAGCTGTTTGGTCGCGGACCCCAGATTGACCCCACAATTGACAGGTGTTTTTGTTTGGAATCTTTAGATTTTAACTCAATGTGAAAATCAAAATAAAGTTTACAATTTTTATTGATCATTATTCAGTGTAAATTCTGTTTGTACATTTACAATTACAACAACTACAAGAATTACAAGAATTACAACAATAGTTAAAAATCTTCATCATAATTTATTTGTAAATGAATAAAAATAAATAAATAAATCATTAATAATTATTTGTATACATCAGAAAAGAACCAATCGAATAAGAAAATATTTTTTTTTTGTGTTATAATGACCATTGTCGATTACCATCTTTAGACTCTTTAAACACCTTTTTTTTCTTGTTAAACATTTTTATTATTTTATTATTAGACAAATTTACCTACATCATGCAATACAGCAAATGGTGTATACACACACACCACACACACATACACAGACACTTCTATAATAAGATTTAAGAAAAGTTATGAAATTAAAAACAATAAAAATCAAATGTGTAAAATATTGAAGGCAACGATTGTATGTAAAAATTGTTTTAATATATTTTTGAATTATTCATTCGTTAAAATTTTAATTAAATAAAATTAATTAAATGAAAGTAGTTGTCATCGGAAGTGGGAAAATATTCCCAAATATAATTCAACAATTTATTTGTCAAAAAAAAAAAAAACAATAAAATTATAAGAAAATTTAATTTATGGAAAAACAAAAATAATCTAAACTGAATTCAACACTGGATTTTCTTCTTATTTTTGTTTAATTTAAAAATGACAGAATAAAATCGTGTGAAAATGACAATTACCGTTTTTTTTTTTTATTTATTTAATTTGATTCACAAACTAATTGAGACACGCTACGAACACAATATAAATTATTTTTGTACAGTGAAGTACTTTGTGTAATCAACAAACTAAATTTTATTGTCATATCTTGGTGATTATAAAAATGTGAGAATATGTTAGATTTCTACACAGATTTCAATTATCAATATTTTCACATAAATTTCACTTTAAAGCTCCATGTCGATATTGAGCTTTTTGTGATCCAGTCAAACTGGCCGTAAGCGTGTAAGAGGAGTTTTTTTTTTAAATAAAAGTAAATTGATTCAAAGTGGATTTTAATTGAGAAAAATTGTAATATCCCACTAACCGAATTGTATTTTGTATCTTTTCTCTCTTGCTGTTGTGCAACCTAAAATTATTAATATAATTGTAACAATTTCTTACATAAAAGTATTTCTTTTATTTATCATCACTAATAAATTGTAAGACTGATGTTGTTGATCAATAACCAAAAGTTATATAAATCCAATTGTAACCTTTTTGTAATCTTATTAATGCAATTTCTATAATGACGAAGATAATAATTAAGATTCACAAATAGGGACGGAATATCCTAATTATATTTGTATCAATAAAACTTGGCTTTCAAAACAATTTTTTACTATTTTCAATTTTATTTAATGTAATAAATTTAAACTGATATTTTGCAAAAATAAAGAAAAGAAAACAATTATAAAGAAAACGTAAAATTATTTAAAAATTATGCACAATTAAACTTCTTATTATTTTTTTTTTGTTTTGTTTACTAAAAACATAAAATTTTTATTCCTTTCATTTCTAGATTTTTTTTGCATTATTTTGATTTATTTTTCATAGTTTGCTTTTAATTATTTCTTTTTCTTGTGTTGTTGTTGTTGTCTAATTTAAATTTAAATGTTGGCAACAACAACAAAAAATAGAGAAATAACTGGAATTTACAAATAATTTGTCAAGAGAAAATGTTCGCAATGATTTATTAATGATATCGAAAACTTCTTCATTTATTTCTTTGCCACATTCAATAGAATGTAATTAAATCGGATAAATTCGATTTTGTATGGAAGTTAAGATTTTAGAATGAACTTTATTTTATGCAACTAAATATTGCAATTTTTTTGATTTTCCAAACTTAATATTACAGAAACTATGATTAAAATATTTCTTTCTTTTAATTGTTTCTTTTTATGTCAGCTTCTGAAGATGGGCGATGATTTTGCGAAATGTATAGGATCAATAATTATAGCGTTTTGTTTTCATATTTCATATTATTTGGATTTGATGTGTTGAAAATATTTATCTACACTTTGAAATACTTTTAGATTAGAGTGAAATTAATAACAACAATGAGATGCGTATTATAATAATCCATTAAAACTTAAAGAATGAATTTTGGATCAAAATCAATTGAATATTGGCAAACAAAATAATTGTAGTTTTATAATGAATGAAAAAAAAACACTTAACGCAAAAGAGATTTTCAATTAAGATAATTTTTATAGTTTTAATTTAATTACCTAAAGTAGCCGTGTTTTACCAATTGAACTCATACCAATTGAACTCATACTCTTTGTATTTAATTGAAATTTCAAAACAATAGCAAAATATACTAAAAATTCTTTTGAAAACAATAATCCATTTTTAATTAAACATAATTGAGTAATGTCTTGAAATATCTCAGTTACAGTAAAATTTTATTCAAAACTTATACAAATGGATTCCACAATAAGGAAACTTCATGTCTACTAATTATTTTTGCTTTGCTTCATTCGTTACAATATTTAACGCAGGAATCACTGTCTAAATTAACTCTAAAATTAATTCTTCATTGAGTTTGGTCAAAACATATTAAACATATTAGTGACGTGTTCTTCATGAATCTTCTCTATAATCGTAAATGTGACGTTTATTAGTCACGTTGTCCATTTTACACTCTGATGCATATACAAAATCATATCAGATCGGTTATTGTAAAGAAAAATGTTTACCACACACACACATGTTTACCATAATGTTTGGTTAGTAAAATCCTTAGAATTGATTTAGGATGTCCGATAAAATTGAATTTTATTACATTATTGTAAGAGTCAATTTTTATTTTATGCATAAAGCATCACAAGAATATTATTAATTGCATTCTTTAAAAAAATGAAATGAGGACAGGATATAAAATTTACATTTTTCGGAAATATTCCTATAATTATTTTTATATAATTTTTTAATCACAGAAAAAAAAAAATTCTGATAAAAATCTTCTATTTAGATTTATCGAATTTCAACTAAACATTATTTTCTTTATTTTATTGTTTAGCATATCCTACTATATTTGTAGTAGATAATTACTTATAGTTTGTTATGTACCAGTTACCGATAATAAAAATAAAAACAAACGATGTAACTACATAAGAATTTCATAACACAATTAAATGCTCAATTTAACTTTACATGTTTTGGTGTTTCTTATGTTTTGTTTTAATGTTTATTTTTTTCTTTTTCTTTGTATTTTTACAAAATATTTGTGTATTATATATTATTGAGAAGGAATTAAAACACTCTTGATCTTCTTATTTATTTATTTTGTTTCTTTTCTTTCATTTCATCTTTACACTCTTAAACGTATATTGTTTTTAAGTTGCTATGTTATTATTCTGACATAAATTTACTGAACCACGAAGTATAGTGTGAAATATATTTGAAATTATAAAATATTTATTATTTATACAGAAATGAAAAGAAGAAAAATAAAAAAACAAGGAAAAAAGAAACAAAAGTAAAAGAAATAAAATTGAAACAAAACAAAATAAAAAAATTATTTATAAATAAGAAGAAAGACATAACAATAAGTAAAATCTGAAACGCATCTTTTTTTTTCCGTTTTTGAAACAAAAATTATTAAACGTGTGTATATAAAAAAATTAAATGAAGAAAATAAGAAACAAACGAACAAATTGTGTAATTAGATAAAATACTGAATTGTAATATTGTAGAATTTCGTAAACGCATTATAATTAGATGCGAATTTATGTAAAACTTTTTAAGTGGAGGGCAAAGGAAACTGTCTGTCTGTAACAACAAAAAAAAAAAAAAAGCAAAGTTTAGTCTATTCACCCCGACATACGTATTTTATACCAAGTCTCTGTTCTAAATTCACATTAAGGAGTTTATTCTTCCTTTCTAAAATTGCCTTACCGTTACACTTTCACTTACATCTCATTCTATTTACCAACAGAATCCATAAATTGTCAGAATTCCATAAATGAACAAAAACAGACTAACAAGTAGCATCGAATTAAATTCCATATACATAAAAGGTTACTTAAATACAGACCTCTAGATAATTACATTAACTCTGGTAAATTAAAAACGAAACAACAACAAACAATAACAAAATATTCTGTAAGATGTAACAATTTGTAAAAATTAAACTAAAGAAAATTTAATTAGAAAAAAAAAAAAAAGTGAAAGATATAAAAATTATGACAATGATTCATAAAACATTTTTATTAAAGTTTCGTACACAAATTATAATTCTTCTATTATTAAAAATAATTGTATCGAAGGTCAATAAATTTATTCATACTTTTTTTTTGTTTCTCTCTATTTTTAATGAATTTTTTTTTTCTATCCAATAAATTCATCAATACTTAATTTATCAGTGCATACAAAAATATCAGCTATTTTTTCACAGTGAACATTTTTTCTTATTTTTTTCTTTTTGTAAGAAAGAAACAAGAAAAAAAAAATATAAATAAATAAAAGAAAAAGAAGAAGAAGTTTCTAAATAAATAATGTACCTCTTGAATATGACCCTGACATTGTAAATTTATTTTTCAAATTAATAAAAATGAAAGTTTTTTTATGTTGTGACTTTGGTAAACAAATATTATTTACAATTCAAAGTCTCGGACCATTTGTAAAATCCATTCATTATAATAAGAAAATCATGATTTAGAAGTAAATTGGGCGAATTAAAATTTGTGTAATTTATTAAAGAGTTAGAGTGAGAGAGTGAGAGAGTGAGAGTGAGAGAGAAAAATAAGTTCGAGTTCATGGATTTTAATGTGACAATTAATTAAAATTTAACATTTTCAATAAAGAATGTAAAACAAATAAAAATGAAGTTTATTAAAAAAAAAAAAAATCTTTAATCGTGTAAAGAAAAGATTTTTTTTTTTCCTGGTGAATAATTTTCTTTTATTCATAAGAAAATAAACATTAAAATTTTATACAGAAAATTTCTCACATGGTCAAATTACCAATTCAAAATCACTTAACTAAAAATTAATAAAAAAAATTTTGTATTTCCGTAAATTAAAAAATGTAAACAAATCATTGATGATTATTAGGGCCGTTTAATTTTTACAAGAACGAAAACATTGGTAAAGTAATAATTATATATTTACTTAATAAGGAAAATAATAAAGTTATTGCTGAACTATGAACTTTATTAACTATTTAAAAATTCTAATGAATTCTAAAATAGTCTAAATTAAGTTAGACTGGATCTACCATCCTTGCGTAATTCAGGTGGCACATTATTGATGATGGTTGTCCATTTAGAATTTTAGTGAGAAAGTCTGGCCAAATATATGATGCCATTATCTGTTTGAAGATTAAATTATGAAGATGTTGATAACTGTTTGAATTTATTTTTATAGATTATAAATTATGCACCAAATTGACTGAACCGTTAGTGTTAGAAGAAGAACAATTCAATGATGTTGTTGTTCAACAGCTGACATTTCTTGGTTGAATATCCGTGTAATTTCTATTCCTAAATTGTTTTAAAACAATTATCAGTATAATTCTGGGCAAGTTTAGTGTGATTCATCAACCCA
Organism: Pedicia rivosa; assembly: GCA_963082725.1. NCBI lineage: Eukaryota > Metazoa > Arthropoda > Insecta > Diptera > Pediciidae > Pedicia > Pedicia rivosa. The sequence goes on from OY720152.1 coordinate 6,347,304, forward strand.
AGTCATTTACAAACAGAATAGTGACATCGTTAAAATTTGAACCAGAATTTTCATAAATATAAAATCAGTTTGATTATTCACAATTGTATGAAATTTAACGTAAATTCTTGTTAATTTTTATTATATTTGAAAATTTCTATTGGGTCTAAACGATGTTATTTTACTTGTTTAGAATTTAAGATATCTTTTAACGCGATAAGATTACAATAAAAAATAAAATGTTTCAAACTAATTATTATGTAAATTCGTAAAGTATAAAAAAATTACAAGAATTTTGTATTTTTTCTTTTATCTAAAGAGAATTAATATAACACAAAAAAAAATGTATATATTTTCAATTTCTCATTATAAACATCATCACATCATCAAGATTAATCAGTTATTTATTTATAAAATTTAAACATTCTTTAAATAAATCTGCTAACTTTCTGCGATCTTTAACTCGAGGATAACAAGCTTTGAGAATAGAAGAAATGTGAATTTTTCTTTAATAAATAAAATGATTGTACACCAGACTTGGGAAGATCATAAATAATGCATACAACAAACAGATACATACACATACACAGAGAGAGAGAAAGAGAGAGAGAGAGAGATAAAGATTATAATAATATAGACACACCTGTCCAACGTGGCAATGATGATGATGATGTCTTAAATGATTATTGTAAATGGTTGTTTTATGAATATTTATAATAATTATATAAAATAAATGAAGTACAAATTTAAATGTTTTATATAAATAAATTCACGAAATTATAAAGCGGTAAAATATTGTTTGAAGTTTAAAATTATTAAAGAGAAGAAGAAGAAAAATAAAAAAAAAATTTTTAGTTATTTTTTAAGGCGTTAAGAGTAAATATATTATAATGTTTTTTAGAAACATTGTTTATAGATCAAAACCAAAGAAATACAAAACACAAAAAGAACAAAACAAAAATTTCACCTTGAGAATTATGAAAACATAAAAAAAGAGCGAGAAAAAAATGAAGAAGAAGAAAAATACAGAAACCAAAGTAAAAAAAATTACAAACCGAAAGTGCAATTCATCTTCTTCTTTTTTTTTTTTTTGGATTCTTTTTCTCTAAATTAAGAAAAAAAATCAAAACAACAACAAGAAATTATTCTATTAATAATTGCATCATAAAGAAAGAATTAATCAGGGAAGTAATTATAACATTAAATTCCATTTTATAGAGAGAGAAAAAAACCCAATAATTATGAAATTTTAAATTGTCGTGATTTGTTTTGAAATTCTTGATTAAATGTCATCAAAATAAATTTTAATCAAAATAAAACAAATAACATAATAAAACTTAATTTTATAATTTAATTCGATCATCATCATCATCATCATCATCATCATCATCATCATCATCATCATCATCATCATTATCATCATCATCATCATCATCATGATCATCATCATCATCATCACAATAATATTGTGTATGTGCACAAATTATGCAGTGCTGCATTTATCGTTCAATTAATTTTGAAAGTTTTGTGAAATGAATTAAATTTTGTATGCCCAATTTATGAGAAGACAAAAAAACAACCGACCAAGGTGGCAACATGGCAACATGCTGACGTTTGGAGCGGGAGGTACCGAGTTCGAATCTCGACCGAGGCGGGATGGAATTTTTCATTCGGCTAATTATGTACTAAACATACATAAAGTAGTGGGCAATGATTAATAACATCTATGACCCTCCGGCCGGTGTGCAGGATAAGGTTTTAACCGAACGATTCTTCTTAGGAAATCTGCATGTTTTCCTAAGAGCTGGCAATGCGCCGAATCGAATTAAAATGCATGTGCAGATGCTAGGTGGTTCAGAACCCACCTCAAAAATAGTAGGTCTCCTAGTTACTAATAACCTTAGTCGTTGATGTACTAGGTTAATAAAAAAATTGAAATACAAATACAAATACAAAAAAACATTTTACTTAGAATTTATAAAGAAATTCTTTCACCCAATTTTCAGAGCATCTATTACGTCTATTGTGATCTGTGACATCAGTCTAACCATAGAATGAAGTTTTAAAACATTCAAAGATAAAGAAAATGGTTTTGTTTCATTTTTTATTTCTTGAAAAGTTTATTTTTATTTTTATTTTATCAAATTAATTTATATTCACTGATTCTATAAAATTGTGTTTATTTTATATTGGCTCCTAAAATACATCTCTGACATGTGTAAATAAAGATCAAATTTGACTAACTTTAATGTCGACAATAAGATTTTGAGTAGATTAAATATTTATAATGAGTTCAATATATCACGAATGAAAATTAAATAACTAACCTGCTATTATTATTATTATTAAAGTTATTATTATTATAATAATAGTAATTGATGTAATGCAATAATTGAATTATAAAGACAAAAAGAAAAAAAAAGCTTAACCAATAAAATTGTCATCTCATTCTCACGTATCAAACGTTCAGTTAAAGTTGTGTGTCGATGTTGATGTCGATGTTTTGGATATTATCTAAGGATAAAAGTATCAAGAACGTGCGTTATATATTTTTTAATTGATTTCATTTTTTTTTTCACCCATATTTAAGTTTACATAAGTTCAACAATTTTTACTTTAGAGAAATATAAACGATATGACGGAAATAAAAATTAAAGTCTGAAATGTAAATCACGATGACTCCAAATATTTTTGTGGGTTTTTTTTTTAATTGATCGTGAAATAGTTTTCTTACGTAGATAATTTAATTAAATGTTGTAGGTAAAAGATAATTGATTATACAAGAATCAATATAAAAATTGATTGATTATAATTTATTTTTTAGTAAAGTTAAATTACGTTCACGCAATATAATTTCCTATCTACCTAATATAGGTACTTACACTTTCTTTTGATATTTCAAGACGTTATGCTGTTGCTGTTGTACATCTGAGTATATTTGATAATTTTTTTTCTTTATCTTTATTTGTAGTTAATGATTTTAAATTAAAGAAAATGTTTTTATTCATTTATATTTTACTACTTTTTATGTCTTGATTTCTTTTATCGCCACACAGTTATGATTAAAAAAATCATTTATTTTATATACAGATATTTTTTTTTTTGCTACTTATTCTCATTCACACTAAATCAAATTAGATTGTTTTTATAGCAAAAAAAAAAAAAAAGTTATGGTAAAACTGTCTTCATAAAAAATATTACTCATATTTTTCTTTGTATATAAATTTAATTGTAAGTAATTTAATAAATGAATTGCATTTGCATTTTATGTTGTTTTATTTTTTTTTCTATAAAAAAAAAAAATACAGTGTTGATGTTAGCTCGCACCTTTTAAATTATTTTAACGAATATTAAAGAAAAGAAGATCTAAAGAAAATATGTAATAATAATAATAATTTTTGTTATTACACAATCAACAATAATTTACTATTCCAAGTAGATTATTTAACACTGTCGTGGTTTACATACAATTTTAAAATTGTAAAACAAAATAAAAAAAAATCGTTGTCTTTGGATTAAGTAAAAAAAAAAAAAAAATTATATACACCAACAACAAGAAGTGAAATAAAATAGCAATGTTCTTCTTCTGTTTTTTTTTTCTCCGTTTTTCTTTTTTTAATTCTCAAGAAACGATAGAAAAATAAGATATAAAACTGAATGAGTTATAATTTTAGTTTAAGCGCGACAATTGTGTGGATGCGCAATCAAAATAAAAAATTATAAAAGAAAAACAAACAAAAAGTTACAAAACTTGTTAATTATTTTTCAATTAATTTACATGTATAATTAATTTAGTTTTAGTCAAAAAGCGACAATCGTGGAAATTATTAAATAAGTTTTATTTGAGAAACGAAGAAATATGCGATTAGTGGGAGACACACATAAGGTATGCGGAATGTTTTATTCGACTTTTTCTTTCCTTTTTCTTCGCTCATCTTAAGATTGTCGCTTAAAAAAAATACATTGTGCTAATTATTTAAATTTTATTATTAATAACAATAATAATTGTAAATTAATAGAAAATAATTGTCCTGTAGTTTTTATGAATTATGCTAATATTAGACTATTAATAATTAATTATAAAATGTTTAACTCAATACTAAATGATTGCGGATACACATCATATATTTCCATGGTCTCTTTATACCTTGATCCATAACTTGTTTTCTTTTCGTTTTTTTTCCTCTTTCGTTGACTATATTTTTTTTTTGATTCATTATCTTAAATTCTACATAAAATCTTCGCTTATAAATAAATTAATACAATATTACATCATGATAAATATTTCATCAAGAATATAATGCGTATACAATTTAGAATTACCTATATGAAGATTTGCAAACAATAAATCTAATTGGAACGGGAAATTTATTCTTTTGTCCATTTATTATTTTATGTATTATTACGACAGTATACTTTCGGAATATTTGTATGATTTTTCTAAGCACAAAGTGTGTGTAAGGCACACAGTATGTGTAGTCGGACGATTTTGTGAAGAAATCTAGTCTGGATATACCTAATTATACCTAATTTTGGGTGGTTTGGTCATACGAGGTTCTCCTATAAATGTATTATTTTTATGATTGAAATGGAATTATTTATTATTGTTGATTGTTCCTATACGATAAAAAACGTGAGAAAATGCAAATGTAAATCGATCTTTTTTTTTGCAGGTTTACATCAAAATCAGACAAAAAATGTAACTTTCAAATGAACAAAAATTTAACCTAATGAAAAATGTTTAAATGAAAAAAGCGGTTAATACATTTTTTTTTTAAAGAAATATGGTTCATTACTTCATCTATTAAAATAAACAAAATAGCATCAAACAATTGAAATGTCAAATCAATAAGATCAAAATAAGAGAAAAAAAAAAAACTTTAACTAAAAACAAGACCAGTCGTTGAAATCGTTACAAAACCTTTCAGTCTGTTCTATAAACACACCCATTATTCTGTTCCGTTTGCATATTTTTTTTTTTTATATTTTCATATTTACAATGGAAATTATATTTGCAATTTCCATTAAAAATTATTCAACTAAAAAAACGTTTCTCTTAAAATTAACAACAACAAATACAATATATTGTTCTGGTGTGAACATGTTGTTTTTTTTTTTTTGTTCTTAGTTGAACTTGTCATCGGATTAATAGAATTGGATGATGCATTTAAAATATTGACAATTTTTAGCTTCTTGTTCTTTGATTTAAATTATGATAACAAACTGAAAATGTATTAGACAGATTTTTCTTTATCGCACTTTATTCACAAAGTTCAATGGGAACTTGCGTTAAAATAATTATAAACCTAAAATATATTGGACGATTACAATAAAACATTTAAAAATTTAATTTAAATATTACGTGAAAGTCAATATTTGTCTTATTTAATTATTGTTAAGTCAGAAGTGATACAATTTCTCTTACACAAAAACTATTTCTAAGATTAGACAAAAATTATCAATTGAATAAATTTTTCATTTGATTTTATCTTTTTATCAAAACTTTTGTAAAATAAATTTTCTTTTATTTAACTTGAAATTCACTTAAGGTCTTAACCTATGCTGGTTAAAATTGTATAATCATAAATTTGTTTTCCAAGAAAATAATACTTTTTATGTTCATCAACTCGAGACAATAATTTACTTCCTACATTCTATTAAAATAAGTTTGTTAGAAAAATTATTTTGTTTTGTTACACAATTCAATATTGATATTGGAAGATTTAAAGAATTTATTTGATTTCAAAATAAATCATATCAATTAGTTTGATTTTTAGATTAAGAAAAATCATCATACATAGTTCACCATATTATTTTATTAAATATTAAAAAAATTCATTGGAACACCCACAAAATAAAAAATACAATCGGATTGTCTACACTTCTACAGTCTATTTGCAAAAAAAAAAAAAACGTGAAGTAGCAGCCCATCCTCAAAATACACAAAATCAAATTTAAAAATATTTTAAATTTTATAAACAACAAAGTATAAAATGGAAATACATCTTTTTCAATGTAAGACATAAAATAATAGTTAATAAAGATAAAAAACGAATTGTCTTTCATACTTAATAATTTTTTTTTTGTTTTGATTAAATTCACATGAAAATGAATTTAAAACATTTTTAATATTTCAGAATTGTGAAATTTAATTTATTGAACTGAATTTAAAGAAACAAAAAACGAATTTGACAAACACAAATAAAACAGTTGCAGTTGTCATAGCGACAAATTTTGTATGTCTTTGTTGCGATGATCAAATCAAATGCAATAAAATTGGAATTCAATTAAGAAAAGATTCAACTCATAGATTCGTCACTTAATAAAAATTCAAATGGCATTTACGATAATACTAAGTGTAAGTCAAAAATTTAACATTATTCATTAAATGTTATAATGTTAAAAATTATTTTACATCAGCAATTAATAATCAATCTGAAAACAATTAAATTTATTAATGGATATTATTAAAGATTTCATCTTACTTTGCTGTCCGATTATTTATTAGATATCACTACAAATTTGGTAACTTTTTAATTTATTTTAATTAACTTAAAAAAAAAAATGTTTAACCTCGTCCGATTTTGAAATAAATCGTTTTAATTTAATATAATTATTCTACGATAAGATAATTAATAAATTCTGACGTAAGATTTAACAATAATTATTATACATTATTTATTCAATTGTAATTGTTTATTGGTTGTGCCATTATATTTATTGAATGTTAGTTAATCGTCTTGGTCAAATTGTCTTCTAACAGAAGAGTTACAAGAGAGAGAAAATTTAAAAACAAATTTTTGTACAAATTTTCTTGAATAAAAAATTCTTAATAAATTGTTTTTTTTTTTTTAAATTAAAAAAAAAAAACTTTAAACCAACAAAATTGACAAAATTTGTTAGAATTTATATTTTTTCTTTTCAATTTAAAATTATTTTCAAGTGACAACGCCGTGAAACGTTTAATTAATTTTCTATAAAAATCATTAACAAGTTTTGATAATTTTCATTTGATAATCAATTTTAATTGTTTTTAAATTAAAATTGATTTGGACATTAATTGTATGCAAAGGAAAACACAAATTAAAAATAATTATATAAATTGTAAATTTATACATTTAGAATTTTGTTTCTAAATTTTATTTCAATTGATGTTCGTGAATTGAATGTGATGAATTTTTACAATTTTTAACTTTTTAATTAAACTCAATATTTATTTAGTTCTATATAATTTATGTGTATGTGTGTATGTGTGTGTGTGTGTGTGTATATGTGTATGTGTGTGTGTGTAATTCTATATATGAATGTGAACTAGTTTTAAACTCATCACGTTTTAAACAGAAATAAATAAATAATAATAATAAAACGTAATTGTTTGATGTCTATCGTTATAAATGTTTTTTTTCTGTTTGTATTGACCTTTCAATTTTTATTCTATAAAGAAATACACATATTTTTTTTTTCTACTTCTTTTACTTACAATAAAATATCGTGATTTATTTCTCTAAAGTTAATTTAACAAAAAACAACAAAAAAACAAAAAAACAAAAATAAAGACAGAAAAAAAAACATAAGCAAAGTTTTATAATTTAGAAGACGAAGAAGAAGAAGAAGAAGAAAAAATAGATAATTATTGAACTTGAATTAAATATTCGTAAAGAGTTTAGTAATTATTTTTGAAGCTTCAGATTTTTATGTAATCAGACATTTATTTATTATCTTTTCAATAATATTTAAATATTAAACAATCACATTAACTCTTACATCTATCTCTCTCTCTCTGTCTCTCTCTCTCAATCTCTGTATACTGAAAATATTTAAAAAAATATAATTCAATTGGTTTTGATCGATTATTTATTGCCACATTAAAAACAACAATAACAATTCAAAACAACAACAAAAAAACAAAAAAAAAGTGCAAACATAAATAATTTGATTCCAATAAATTTTTTTCTAATATTTTTTCATTTGCCAAAAATAAATTGTTTAACTTTTTTTTTTTTTTTTGACAAATAACAATGCAATGTCATGTCATAGATAAATAACCAAAACATTAACATTTATATAATTTTTGCATAGCAAATATTTTTGATTTTTTTGTTTTTAATTTAAAAAGAATTTAGTAAGAAATATTTTATATTTCGTCACAGACAACAATAGAACAAGAGTATCCCAAATTTGATAAATCTCAACAACATTGTTGAGATTTTTTGCCCATATTTTTTTTTTTACCTTATGCTGGTTATTAGGAAGAAGAAGAAGAAGAAGAAGAAGAAGAAGAAGAATATAAAATTTAATACCCATTAAACACTCCTTTTCTATATAGCCGTGGTGACAAATTACCTGATAACATTCTCTTTATAAATTCTATTACAACAATAAAACATGTGTAATTACAGGTAAAATACGGATGCAGATAATATTGTTTTACTACAATCGTATATTTATGTGATGGTGGTGGTGGTGCTGGTGGTCATCGTTATATAGAACGATTTATTATATTTTTATTATACAAAGACTAGAAGGTGGAAACAGAGAATGGTGAATCTTTGTAAAATCTCTCAGTGAAAGAGAAACTAACATGAAAATTTGTATAATATTCGTTACAGGTAAAAAAAAAAAAAAATTGTTAATTTGACTTTGTTTGTTTTCTATGAGACAAAATTCTTATACATTTTTCTTGAATTACATAATCTTCTTTATTTTAAGGAAATGATGCTGTGGGAGAGTGACAACACACCCAACTTCCATCAATATAAGTTCCCTGGTAGAAAACTGATGTTTTAGATTCCATTATAATTGTCGATCCCGTGTCTTATACATGACCTTAACAGTTGATACAAGACAAAACGTTAATAAAAATGAAATCTTATCTATATTCTAATCTGTTTGCTTTAAATGAATGTGACCTTAAAATATGCATCATCTATTGAATCATTTGAACACAGAAATATTTTCATCTGTTTTAATAATAACAACAACAACAACAACAATAATAATAAAAAACAAAAACATAATTTTAATTTATTCTTTTAAAGAACAAATTTGGATGTTGTTTTTTTTTTTTGTTTTTAGTTTTTCCTAAATACAAAAATATTTTAAATGTGTGAATTAATTAACTTAAGTTTTTATTTGCAACACCTAAAAAAAAAATTCTTCAATTTTTAATGGACATTTTGTAAAAATCAATTTAAATATTTTCTCATCAGAAATCGACGAATTTCTAGAATTTAAAGACAAATTTCATCCGATATAATAATAATGGGTGTAAAGTTTCGTGTCAATTTTTATAATGAAAAATAGTCTAAATTTTTATTTGCCTTCTAATTTATTTAATTGTTTTTCTTCCTCTTCTTCTTATTCTTCTTCTTCTTCATTTATAGAAGACAAAATTATTTGTAATAATCAAATATTATAATTTTTAATTTTATTTCTCTAAATTTTGTAACAATTTTTTCTGTTTTTAAAGTTTATACTCCGTTTTTTGTTTTTGTTTCTTCTCTCTCAACAAACAAACCTTTTTCCAAATGTAAAGAATTTATATATATAAAAAAAAAACAACAACAAACAACAAACAACAACAACAACAACAAAAATCGAAACACTTTTGCCTATAATTTTTCTTTATTAAAAAAATAATAATAAACTTTTTTTTCCAATAAACATTTTGTGGCTGCATTATAAAATAATATAATATTTGAAACGGATGGGATGGATGATATTCATTTGTTTTCACCTTGATATTTCAAAATGAAACAAAATAACAGAAAAGCGAAAAGAGAAAAACAAAAACAAAACATGGCATTATTGAATTATAAAGAATTTTTTTTGCTTTAAAACTATTTTCAATTTTTTTATTTTTACACTCCCTCAAATTAGGTTGAAGAAAACTTTAAAAATTTGTTGTTGCTTGTTGTTGTTGCTTGTTGCTGGGCTGTTGTTTGTTGTTGTCATTTATTAGACTTTAGTTGTTTTTTTTATTGTAGTTTGGTAATTGACAGTTTATTGGTAAATTTAAATTTATTAATAGGAGTTTTTTTTTTTGTTGCTAACTGCGTTTACAACAACAACAAAACAAAGTCGATTTATTTAATTGAAAAATGAGAAAAAAACAGCGAAAGACAACAATTGAACTTATGAAAAATAAGATGAAATTAAAGAAAGAAAAAAAAACCATTAAAGAATTTTAATTAAATTTGATTTAATTTTGTTTTCTTATTTTTTTTTTTGATATTTTTGATTTTTTTTTTGGTTGAAATTGAAATTGTAAATAAAAAATGTTCGACTCTTTTATTTGGGTCAATAAAATATTTATGATCATAAATATTTATGTAAAACATATTTCATGTTTATCCAGACTTAAAATGAAAATAATAATTTTTCTTCAAATAAACAAAAAAACAAAAAAACAAGAAAAAAAAACAAAACATTCCAAGGACCAAAAAAAAAAAAACCTACAATAGAAGAACAACCAAAGAAAAAATTTAATGGAACAATCAATTTTTACATGTTTCTTTTTTATTTTGAAGAAATTGTGATGAGTGAGTTTTCCTCTTTAATGACATGACCATGAGTACCTTCATTAAAAAATGTAAATTATATTTTCTGTTTATATAATTTAGAGGTTTGACATCAAACTTTTGACTTATAAATTGTCATGGCTTGTTGAACGTAAAATGTAAAAATGAATTATTTGTATAAAAAAAAAAAATAGCAACAGCGACTTAGTATAACACATTAAAAATGTGTCTCAGTAAATTATTAAAATTATTATGGCCAATAAAATATTTCTATGACATTCTATAATATAATTATTGTAAATAATGATTGTTGTAAATTAAATGAAAATAAATTGACAGAAGAGAGAAAAAAACCTTCTGAAGAACAAAAAAGAAAAAGAAAATACAATACAGATTAATAATGTGTTAACCTCGAAAGGTTTGCAATTTTAATTAAGTAAATTTTGTATTAATTTATTGTATTCTGTTCATCAGCAAATCAGTAAATGTTAACCAAAAAAGAAAAAGAACAATAAAGAAAAATGAAAGGTCCATTATATTTTTTTTTTGTTTTTGAAACAATTTATCTGAATATTCTAAAATTAGATTATCTAATTCTTACTCAATTTTTTGTAACGTCTTTTTGTTTTAATTTAACTTTCAACAATAACAACCACAAAACACACACACAAGAATTACGCATATTGAATTGACCAACTAAAAATTATCATTTAAAAATTCCCGATCTTATCCAATCTTTAAACTTTCTTTAAAAAATCAATTTTTATCTTGATTGGCCTAACATATTCCAGTACAGAAAATGTTACCATAATACTAAGTCTCGTTGAAGGCCATTTAGCTTTTCTTTGGTTACCAAGTTTTCTTTGGTTACCAGGATTTCTTTGGTTACCCGCTTTACCATTATAATTTAACACTTAGATGAACATTTATTATTATTGTTGTTGTAATTATTTTATAAGAATGATTATTTAACAAAAGAAATTTATACATTACATAATTATGACATAATTAAGATGAAATTCTTTTATATTATTTTATTTTCCTTCCATCTTCAGACTAACAAATATTTTTAATTTAGTTTTAAATTCCAGTATTAGGCATCATAGTTAGTTTAGTAGTGTTAGTGTGTGTGTGTGTTTGTAGTGTATATTTAACTTTAAAACAATAGAATGCGGATTTTCTTCACTTGATTTATTAGAGTTAATAAAAATAATAAAAACCAACTTTTATAAAATGAAAAGAAAGAAGATGAAAGAACAATAAACTAAGACAATATGCCATAAGTAGATTGTTTTTCTTTTTTTCGTTTTCTTTTTCTTTTTTAAATAAAAATAAAATTTAAATAAAACTAAAAGTAAAAAATTTTAAAGAAACAAAAATAAATAATGTGCGATTCTTTTATATTTTTTGCTAGTTTACTTTTCTTTTCTTTTCTTTATACTTTACATTTTTAACAACAACTATGCATTTATTTATTCATCTCATAATAAATACTTACAAAATTTGTATAAAAAAAAATATAAAAGGTCGAATAACTAAATCTGTTTTTTTTTTTGGTTTATTTGAGAATTAGAGCAACGACCTGCAAAGGATTTAAATATTATTAAGCGTTTGTTAGACTTTAGACATCAGACGTTATATAAACGGTTAACTTTTATGTTTCTATAATCAAATAACACGACAATATGATAATTAAATATTTTTTCTTCTCCTTTTTTTTTCTTATAATTATGCAATATTTTTAATCTCCTTATTAAACTGTCACAACAAAATTATTTGAAACATTGTTACAAATTCATAGACTTTTATAAACATTAATTAAATTTTTTACCCAAATTGTAGGTGGTCCTGAAAGATGGCAAAAAATAATATTTTTTTGTTTAATTTATTTAAATATTTTTCTAACAAAAAAATTGCATTTTTAATTGCACAATGCACAACAACATTAAATATCTTATATAAGAATTTAATAAAAATGGCAACAACAATTAAATGAAATTATATTGAAATAAATAAATAATTCCAATGTCACCTAATTCCTTAACCCACCCATTTCATTTATATCCCACATACAACTTTATGTTATATTCTGACTGACTGAACATATGTATAAGAAAATCAATTTTTTAACAAAACAATTCATTTCTCGCGAGCCCATCCATCGACATACACACACACACACACATATACATATTTAAAACACGCTATTTAATTAAATAATAAATACTTACTATAAACATTTGTTTTATTTTATAGCGTGACCTTTATTTCTTTATAATATAGAAATTGTTTTCATTTGAATTTAGATTGTATATATTTTAGGTATTATTAAATTTAAAAATAAGAAGAAAATGTTAGCAGGTAAGTAACAAAAAAAAAGAAGAAAAAAAAAATTGTTATTGGTAAAATGAATACCGTGAAAATTGATCTGACAAAGATATTGTAGCATTGAACTAGGTAGAAGATCCCATGAATCTGTATGTATGTTACCATACCACGACCGTGCACCGGAATATACTATTTTAGACATTTATTTATTGTTTTATTATTACAATTATGATTAACTGATTTGTTTTTGTTGGATGGTTAGATGTTGCCATCAAATTAGAAAAAAAAAAAACAAAACAAAACAAAATTATAATTGAAACTTTTCTACACACAAAACTTAATCTTTATTCTCATTCATCTTTCTTACATTATTAATTAATTATATGTTTTAACGACAATGAAATATTTATAACAAATTGAAATAAAATAATTATGAAAATTAAATGTTGGTAGTTAATGCGGTAATCGTAACTTTACAGAATTTAACTAGACACACAATAAGTACGTACATTTAATCATATTTGTATTAAAAAAAAAATTGTTAATCTGAACGAATTTCTTATAATTGTGTATTATTATTAAATGATTGTTAATTGATAATTAATTAATAACAACATAAGGCATTTAATATTTTAAATAAAACAACAAAATAACAACAATAAAAATGTTAAGGAATTAAATTTTTTTTTTTTTACACTTTTCATTTTCATTTTCGTTTTCGTTTTCGTTTTTTAATTTTATATATTTATTTTTTTGTTGTTGTTACTTTTTATATAATTACTGGCTTTCAACAGTTAACCATAAGACTAATAATATGAAATTTATTCTAAATTACTTTTTTTTTTAGTTATTATTGTTGCTGTTGTTGTTGTTGTTGTTGCTGTTGTTGTTATTGTTTGTGCAATGAAGTTGTTCTCGCGCGTACAATATACAATTTTTTTTTTGTGTTGTTATTTTTTTTTTTTTTTTGGTTTCTTTGCTGGTGATGGGAGAAAGGAAATTTATGCTTATTTTTCTTTCTACTTGTATAATTAATGACACAATGTTGATATAGTTTCATCTGTAAAAAAAAATTTATATAAGCGTATAATATGTGTAATTTACATACGTCTTTTATTACTTAAAAATGATATGAATTAAATATAAAATCATGAAATAATTATGGATATTTAGTAAATTAGATTTTATTTATAAGAGTGAAACCATAGAAAATGTTTTAAATTTTCTATTTGTTCATCATAGAATGAAATGAGATGATTATATAAAGGGTTTAGTCTAAAGAGACATATGATGTCTTGATCACAAGTCGAGCGGATTATCCGCAATTGACACAGTTTTTTTTTTTGCCTTCTTCTTCTTGTGTTCAACATTCCAAACAAATTTTAAGTATTTTTTTATGTTTGATGTTCGACTTCTTTATACAACAAAAAAAAACATTAACTGAGATTGTAATTTATTTTTTTTTGCCACTGACTTTTTATTAGAAAATGTCAGATAAAATCAAAAAAAAAAAATCAAAAACAAAAAAGTCAATGTAAACGGAAACATTAACTGATGTAGTTATTTTAAAATGTTATTTCTAATCGAAACCCATAATATTTATTTTTAAGAATAAATTCGTTGTTTATATTTATTTTGATTTCCTATGCCTCTTGTCCTCTGCCTTATTCCAGACAGACTATACTGGCTCTTTGTAGTTTATTTATGAAAAATTAAACTAGTCTGAGCTTAAACCTTTTCAACCCTGAACAATGAAAAAACAAAAATGAATACCCAAATATTCTCAATTAACACATTTCTTTGATGTTACATTTCCTTAAAAGAAAATTCTATATTTTTCACTCTGGAGTTAAACGAAGATAGAACAAGACTGTCTCATGGTCTAATGGAGACAGGACGTAATTATTGTAAAGTTGAAATCAAAAGAATAAATGAAACCGTCGGAAACGATGCGGCAATGAAAATATTGGATTAATAACCTCAATGTCCTTTTATGTTTTTCTAAGAATTTGACAGACTGATGATGTTTTCATAATTGTGGAATTTTTTTTTTTGTGCAAAAAAAAACCCAATGTTTTTATGTTACAATATTTGTTTAGAATAAAATTTAAATATAGTTTACTTCAGATAAATTTGATGTTTTTTATTTTTTTGTTATGAATTGAATGAGAGGATGTGTAAAGGTATTTTAGTTTATTTCAAAACCAAAAATAAAATTCAAATTTTTATTGCTTGTTAAAAAATTAAGCCATGATATCATCTTTATATTGTCGCCCCTAAAATGTTATGAGGTTCAAATAATAATACCAACAATAGGATGTTTATGTTGTCATTTATTGTGTTTTAAAATTTTTTCTACCAGGAAACTCATTTTTCTGTGGGACTTTTGGATTTTATTATAAAAATAAAAAAGTAAAATATTTATATTTGTTTTTTTTCTTTTCTTACTTGAATCATGTTTTATAAACATCAAGGATTAAGTGATCTGTTAAATATATAATTTTACCTTTCATTTCATTTTTATTAAAAAAAATACAAAAACAACAAAAACACACAACAATTTCAATTCTTGCGTAAATTACTAAACCAAAAGTGATGAGTTTGTTAATAAATTCCATTCAAATTCCAAATAATCATCATCAAACAGAACAATTAATTTTACAAATATTTTTGTTGGTTTGTCTTTTAATGAAGTGTGACAGATGATTTAATTTTTCATTGAGAAAAATATATCCGGAAAACAATTATAATTTTTCACTAATTATTTCTATTTGTATAAGGACGGCTTTATTTTGTTTTTTTTTTTTGTTTCAATTTTAAATTATGATTACAAAAAATGAAGTAGAAGAAGAATAAAAAAAAAAAGCAGCCAAACATAAAGAAAATTAAATTAGTCAGAAACCTCAACAGAATCGTAATTGATCTCTGGTAGAAAAAAAAAATTAGTAAATGAGAAATGAGAAAATGAACAGTGGAACAGTAAAGAAAAAAAGTGTTACAGGTTTCCTTGTTTTCATCATTGTTTGTTTTCCTTCAATCAATAAAGTAATTAACGTTATTTATAATTTGAACCGTTTTCTTCAGATTCATTTCTTTGTTGCTGCATCCCACTATATTATTTTTGTATTCTTTTACTTTTAATAATATACGATACTTAATTTAGGTTACTGATTTTTTATTTTTACCTTTAATTTACAACAATAACGTACTTGAGAAAATATTGATCATCCATGTTGAAGTTTGTGTCGAATTCATTATTTATTGCATGCGCGAAATTTTATAATTATATCCTAAGGTAACTTTTTTTTTTTAAAGAAAAAAAACTACAAACCAAAAAAATTGTATTCAAAAATATAAATAAAGACAAATAACAAATGTAGCAAGGAGGCCCAAATATATATAAGAGCTTTAATTGCCACCTCATGCTTCCACTTATCCGCAACAAACATATGGGTTTGCTGAGTATTTCTAGAACTAAGAAAGCTTAAATTACCTCCTCTTGTCTCCTCTTACACACACAAACCTATATGAGTTTAAATTGTGCAAAGTATTTCCAATCTGTAGAAATCTATAAATAAAGGTAAAATTGATTCAACCCATATTTTTTATGGCGCTTATAATTTTGTCAAAAAACAATAAAAAAAAGATTTGTCTTAAAATCAGAAAGACTGACAGTCAAATTGGACCAACAAACGTATTAATATTTATTTCGTTACATTTTTTTTTGTTGGTTAGTAATTTAATTATTTAAAAAAACATAAAAATTATAGGGTAAAATAAAAAAAAAACGTTAATGGGACATATTAACGAAACAAGATTTATATTTATTTTCTTTTGGATTGAAAAAAAAAAGAGGTAAAAATAACGTAATTGAAAGTTTTCAATTTTTTCCCCGCTGTCATCCTACTGGTATTTTTTTTTCTTCGTACGGTTGCTTTGGTTTTGTTTTTTATAAATTGTTTCTTTTATTTTTAAGCAATTTTTTTTTCGTGCATACAAAAAAATTAACCAAAATCTGATCGGGCGTAGTCAAATGAACAGAATAAGTGTTGACGTTATTATGCCAAATTATTTTTGTTTCTGTTTCTGGTGTTGTTGTTATTTTGATTATTTCATTTTACATACCAAAATTTTACTTTTATTTCTTTCTGTCTTTCTTTCTTTCTTGCTTGTTGTTTACATTTTTTAGGTCCTGTGGAGTTTACAGAAAAAAAAGTTCATTATATGTGGATAAATAAATACACGCGTATAACACTTTAATGATTTAATTTTTAATTGTTTTAATGTCTCAAATGTCAGTGAGTTTTTTTTTTTTTTAGTCTTATTATTTTATATGATATAAAATACAATTAAATGGAATTTGCGTACTTTTTGTTGTTTTTTATTGTTTGTGTTAAAATAAAGAAAGAAAGAAAAAAAAACATTTCATTTCATTTTATGCACTCTTTTTTTTTCATCTGCATTTACAATTTTATCTTTGTTTGTTACAAAGAATATTACAAGAGTACAGAGACAATACTGTATGTAATGTAGTTACCTTATTGTTTTGCCTGATTTTTGTTTTTTACTTTCTGTTAAGTTAATGTAGTCACATGAATGTCTAACTTAAGTCATATTATCTTGATAAAATATTTTTGTGCGTCAACAAAAATGCCCAACAAATAAAATACAACAAGTAAACAACAACAACAACAACAACAACAACAACAACAACAACAACAACAAGAATTAAATAAAACAAACAAAATTATACAATTTGTAAAATATATTAAACTGATTGAATTGATATTCGAAAGTTTGCGTATTCAACATTTTATTGTTTTTTTTTTTTTTTGTTTTTTCCAAAAAAATTTCTTTCACGCAACATTATCATCAACACCACCACCACCAAAAAAAAAACAAAAAAAAAATTCACAGAGATACAATTTTATGTGATCTATGGAATTTAATTAACCAAAAAAAAAATGAAAGAAGAGAAAAAAAAAAAAAACTGTAGTGAAATTAAAACAATCGAAAAGAGTGAAAATAAAAATCAATTTCTTTATTATTTCAAAGAAATTCATTGAATGCACTCATAAAAATCTTAAGAAGTACCCGATCATAATTCATAACGAATCTCTTATTACGAATGGAAAATAAAAAAAAAAAAAATTGTATTTTTTTGATTGTTTATTTTTCATCGTTTTCAATTGTTTTCTTAATTTCCAATTTTTTTTTTATTTGATTTTTTTTTCTTTGTTGTTGTTACTTTATATTTATTTATTTGTTGTTGTTGTTGCTATTTATTTATATTTGAAGTTATTTAATTTTTGTATGAAAATCAAAAAAAAAAACATAAAAAGCAATTTACCTTTAAATTCAATCTATACCATAGAGAACACATTGAAGACATTGAAGTGGCCATGACATTACTTTCATATGCGAGATCCAGTGATTATTAGACAGACGGTTTTTTCAAAATAAATTCTTTTAAAATAATTTTTTTTTTGGATAAGAAATCACACAATTTGCTATTTTTGTTTTTTTTTGTTTATTTGTTTTATTATTTCAAAGATTAAGATTGTCAATAATTATTGTAAATATGAAAAAACAAATTCACATCAATTGAATTTCAGAATCCTTTAACAGAAATTTAATATAAATGTATTTGTCGAAATTTATTTTAATGTAACTCCTCTACATAGATCAATGTAATAATAGAAATTATTGTGGGAATTATTTTCAAATGTCGAATTATTGTTTTTTTTTAATCAAAGAATAATTTATTGTATTTGTGTACATAAATTTACACTTTATTTTATTGATAAAATTGACCTTAACCATCAAACATACATCATTATTCATATGTCGATTATTTTGTGTGTTGTGTGTGTGTGTAGGGTGGGGTAATGTGCGTGGGGAGGTTATAGATATATATATATATATTTTGTTTATATTTCTATTTCTATTAAACAATTGAAAAAAATAAAAACAAATCGATCTAATTTTGTATTAAAAACATTGTTTTGATGAAGTCATGGTTATTTATTTCATTAATAAATAATTTTTATTGTTAACTCTGGACTGGAGGAGTCACGTGGTCATTATTCCTTTTGTATAATAAAATATATTTAATTATGTTTTGTTTGAATTTCAAAATAATAAAAAAAAAAATAAAAAATCATAAATCATATTTACAGAAAATGATAATAAAGTGAATAGAATATTATTTATTAAAGAAATTGAATTGAAAGAAATCTTTTTCCACATAGAACAAATGATCATAAAAAAAAAATTGGGTCAACTTGGAATTCATACGTCCAACTTTGAATCCAACTTTGAATCCATACATTTAATAAAATCCTTGTTAATATTTAATTGATTTTTATGTTTAATCTTTAATCAATCAGATAACTTATTCAACCATAATACCTACTTAATGTTATTTATTCAATGAAATACTTTATAAGATACCAACAACAAGAGCAACAACAACAAAAAAAAAAGGGTTTGAACTTTTATAGAATATTTCATCATAACAATTGATATAATTTGTAATTGTTACAACACAACACTTAGATGCCATACACAAATTATAAATCTAATTTATTTTATTATTTCACTCTTTCTTTGTTTTTAATCTGACTAAAAATTTAATTTTAATTCTTAGAAATTTATTATAAAACAAATGAATATAAATACAAATATCTATCGCTTAGAAAATATGTAATTCAACAATAATAACAACAATGTATAAAGTTCATCAATATATAAATCTAAAAATCAATAAACTGACGATGACGAGAAAACACACATATTTTTTTTTTTTTTAAATCTTTCACGTATAAAATTCACATTATACAGAATAATCTCATAAAATACCATCTAACTGGCATTAGTAGTGATCGCACTGATCATAAAACAAAAAAAAAAAAAAAACTAAAGAAAAATGAAAGAAAGACAAAAAATGAATAAAATGTAGAATAAATTTCATTGTTTTTTTTTTTTCTTCTTCTTCTTTTTCTTCATCTTTTCTTAACATCAGTGAGACCGAGTGAGAGAAAGAATCTGTATTTATTTTAATCTCCCTTTCCCATCCTCCACCACCTCTAACAAACACCAAAATATTTCTATATAGAAAAAATTTAATAATAGTATCAAGCAATAACAACAACAACAATAATAACAACAATAATAACAACAACAACAACAACACTAAATTTAATGCTACCTTTCACAGAAGATGAATGTATATAAAAGCAAGAAAATTCATCAAATCCTTTATTCTGTTACAACTACTTTACAACAAGATACCTACATTTTCTGTATCTGTTCATTTCTTTACATTATTTTTGTTGTTCGTTTATTTTTTGTTTTTGTTTTCTTTTCATACAACCAAAAAACAAAAATAATTGTTTTTATTTTTTGAAAATATAAAATCAAAGAAAAGTGAATCTTTTAAAATATCAATACTGCAATTTAATTTAACGTTATACGTGAAATTCAACAATAATTAAAAAAAATTTAAAGTGCGACAACAATTTTTTTTTTTTTGGGAATATTAATTATTAAGTGAAGTGATCTTAATTTTCTGTTGTTGTTGTTGTTGTTGTTGTTCTTGTTGTTCTTGTATCTCATTGTGATATTTTTCTTTTAATTAGTGATTGTAGGTGGAGAAAACGAAAGTTTTATTTTAAATTTTCATTATAAATTATGTACAAATTAATTGTAAGTACATAAAAAAAAATATTTAAAATTAAGACAAACATAATTATTAGCATTATTTCTCTCTCTCTCTCTCTCTCTCTCTCTCTCTTGTTTTCTTTTCGTCATGAAATAAATTAAAGTTGGTTTTTTGGTTTTTTGATTTTTTGGTTGCTCTTAATTGTTAAATTTTTAAAAAATTCATAGTTTTATTTTCTTGCATTGCATTGCATCATTTTGTATAAGAAGAATGTAAAAGATTATAATTAATTTGACAAAAGAAGAAAATTATTTTAGTGTAATAGACACACACACACACACACACAAATGGAATTATTTATTTTTTTTACGTAAACTTTCCATCATTACAGTTTTTTAGTTTTTTTGGTCGTTCGTTCGTTCGTTTATTCTTCTTTAAATGAAAATGAAAAAAAAAAAAAATAGCAAAAACTTTAAGCTTTTTTTTTCTGTTGTTGTTGTTGTTGTGAGTATCAAAATAAATTCCATAATTATATAAAATTATGGCTACCGCAACAACAACAACAACAACAACAGCAACAACTATTAAATCAATTAAGTAGCTTACATTTTTTTCCCCCCGTCTTCTGTTTTTTTTTTTGTATTTAAATTCACGCGTAACGTTATTATATTTTCTTTGCATCATCCAATAGATGATTTAGTTACGTCCAATATTTAAGATGAATTTAATTAAATCACAGAAATTTTAATAAAAAGTAAAAGTCCCTTTAAAAGTTTAAAGCAAAAAAAAAAAAAAAACAATAAATACAAAATTTTTAATTCATATTCCGTTTGAATCTGAAATTTCAGTTGAATTTCTTTTTTACTTTTTTTTATTTAGTTATTCATTTATTGTTTTCTTCTTTCTTTCTTTCTTTCTTTCTTTTATTTTTTATTCACCAATTTGTCTACGTAATTTAGGTTATTCGACTACAAGTACAAATACAAAAAAAAAAAAAAACTAAGTAAAACGAAATAAATAAAATAGCAACAACAATTAGAAGAAGAAGACGAAGAAAGAATAAAAAATCCTAAACGTTTTTATGTAAATTTCAATGTACAAAGTTTTAAAATTATTATTAGATATTATTATTTTCTTTGCCGCCACTGAATACAAAAATATAATAAATGCAAAAGAAGAAGAAGAAGAAGAACAAAAATGTATCTAAAAAATGATGTTGTTGCATCTAATAGCAGATTATAATAATACCAGTAATGAATATGATCACACACAAATTATAATTAATTCACAAGGAAATTACCTTTATTTGTTTATTTATAATTAATTACTAATTTATTTATTTGAATGTAAAAAAAAAAAACTGATGATGATGATGATGTGCAGATTCTTTCTTCTTGTAAATATAAAACAGAATGGAATTTGCCTTCAGTAAAATATTAGTTAGTTATTCGGTCATCGGATGTTATAAATCAGGATTTTATATCAAACTTCCGAAACCTTAAATATATATCCCAAAAATTTTATTTTAAATCTTTAATAATCTGATAGACCCTCGATGTACCAAAGATACAACATCCGTTTCAAAAAATGTAAATTTCAAATTGTGAACTTTTGCACATTAAAAAAAATTTTTTTTTACGTAATAATCGATTAATCGTTTTTTGTAATCAATTTTTGATTTAAATAAAAAAATTGAAAGAATTTTTTTTTGTACCATATTCAAATTGATGTCAATTTTATCGCGTTAAAAATAAAAGTTCAAATGAGTTTTCATTTATAGAAATAAAATATTTAACAAACAGATAAACGTGATGAGATGAAGAAAAATTGGTTGGTTTATTTTTTTGGTGGGATAAAATGTTTGTCTTTATTGATAAATTGAAGCAAAATAAATTTAATAATGTACAATTTTTTCTTTTTTTATTGCAATTGTTCTTCTTAGAGGTTATGAAGGTCTGCTTTTTGCTTTTCTTTGAACAATAGAATTAAGCGGAATAATAACAAAATAAAAATACTTTTGTAATAATGACATTTACAAGTTAAAAAAGAAGAACAATTTACAAACAGAGTCTCACTAGAGATTAATTCAAATTATAAAATTACAAAAGATTTAGATGATGAAGTGAAGAATGAACTAAATTTTTTTTTATCTCTCTCTCTCTCTCTCTCTCTCTCTCTCTCTCTTTTATTAAACAGAAAAAAATGGTAATTGTATTAAAAATGTAATTGAAGTTATTACCAAACATTTTCGTTACCCTGCAACTCTCTTTTTATTAATAATTTAATTATTTATTTAGAAAAAGAAAAAAAAAAATACAACAACAAAAGTAAAAGAGAACAAAAAAAAAACAATACAAGAAGAACGCAACATGAGTTGTTTTTTTTTTTTTGCTTTAAACAAAAAATAAAAAAATGATAGAAATAAAAAAAAAAAACGTATTTTATGATGATTATAATTTATGTCATTGAGAACATTGAATTTTTTTTTTTAACATTTACGTTTACAATAAAAAAAAAAATACAAATTATTCTGTTTAGTTAGAATGAAAAAAAGAAAATGGTAAATAATTTATAAAACAAACAAAATAATAATAATAATAATAACAACAACAATAATGTGTCGCGTATTTAAATTAGCCAATTATTTTTATTAAAAATCAATTTAAACTGTTCGTGTAATTGTAATTCGTTCATATAAGGTTATATGATCGAATTACAATTACAATTACACGAATATTGTTTCTTCTCGCAATTAAATAAGAACCAATAAAATAACCTTACCAAAAATTTAAATACAAATTATATAAATTTATGTTCTAAGAAATGAACGAATCTTTCGTTCACACCTTTCATTATTTAGTTCACATTTCAAAGCAAAAAAATTAAAGTAATAAAAATTGAATTCAATTTGCTGTGTTTTGCATCTGGTTACATTTTTTTTTTGGTACTGGTAAAAATTATAACAAGTCTGATCTCTGGGTCTAGGTTTCGAAAGAAATGTTTCTGTCTTTTTTTTTTTCTTTTCTATTCCATTAAAAAAGATTCAAACTAAACCAAAGGAAAAAAAGTGTAAGATTTTGAAATTATTGTGTTTTACAAATTTAACAAAATAAACGAAGAAGAAAACGTTGAAGAAGAAGAAGAAGAAGAGGGGGAAAAAATACCAACACATTTTAAAAGTCGTGATTAAATTTTATTTAAAATACAAAAAAAATATATTTTTTTTAATTGGCAATGATTTAAATCGCAATAAACTCGAATTAAATTTATTAGTTTGAATTAGAAAAAAAAATATGTGTAGGTAAATATGTAGTTTTTTATTCCTTTACTTTAAATAAATATAAAAAAAAAAATAATAAATGACAATCAGAACTCGTCTGCATCATTTTTTATTTATTAATTCATATTCTACATTGAAGGTTTCCCATATACAAAAAAAAAAAAACAAAAAGCGTTTTATATTTTTGTTCCCAATATGAATGAAAAATGTTTTGACTCTGTTGAAGATTTTTTTTTTATTATTCAGAAATTTGTTTAATAATTATTCAATATTCTAGAAAGTTTAAAATTAAGAATGCGCGTATAAAGTTTGCTCTTTAACATCATTAACATTTTTTTTTTTAAAACAGATGATTGATTTTATTTTAATCGTTCGTTTTGTTTTTATTTTTTTAATTAAAAAAATATATATATAAAAATGAAGAAAGTATAAAGAAGTTAAATTGATTTGATTGCATTAATTCTATCATTTAATTTTCAAGGATTTGTTTTTTATTTTTCCACAATTATTCCTTAATAACAGAATTACAATAAAAGAAAAATTGGAATAACATTTTAACATTTACACAAATAATTATTTCTTTAAGATAATTTATGATCTTATAAAAAAAGAATTATGATTAAATTACATAAATTTATTAAATTAAAGAGAGAGAGAGAAAGAGAGAAAGAGAGAAAGAGAGAGGAATAGCCAAATAGGATCTTCATTACACATATATTCAATTTTATATTAGATGAATTGTCTGTCTATTATTAGTTTGCTTTATTCCAATTTATAACAATATAAATAATAACTGATGTGGTTTAATTCAATTGAAATCTTATTGTTTTGGTAAAATGTAAAAGATGAAGAACGAAAGATATTTTCTAACTAGTATATTAATTTTACATAGATCTTTCTATACCATCTATAATATTATGTAGATTTTCATGTTAAATATGTTGTAGGTATTATTTAATAAATGTGGTTATTCAATTACATTATATTTCTATATAAGAATACAATGAAAATTCTAACTAACTAAATTTTCTATTAATGAAAATTTTTAATTAAATATTTTTTATTGTTTAATTCTTATCATTTTATATTATTTGTCGTAATATTTCAATTATATATTTAAAGTAATTTTTCCTTCAACCAATCATCATTATAATAAAATTGGATATTTTGACAGTTGTTGGCCTTTAATAATATTATTAAGAAAAATTAATAAAAATAACCAACGTAAGAAGATAATCAATTGTTTTGTTAAATAAAATCATAAATAGAAATTCTTAAACATTATAAATTTTTTAAGTTATTTTTCTATATTTATTGTATTGTTACCTTGATTATTTCTTTAGATTTTATTTATTTGTATTGCTTATATAGACACTCACTCTTCCCCTATAATCAATCATTCATCAAAATATATCCATCTATACACAAAAGTGTTCAATTCATTTTTTAACAATAATATAGACAAAACAAAAAAACGTCTATCTAACACCCGCGTAACAATCAAAATTTTAAATTTAATCAACTGTTTATTATCGGAAGTCAAAAATAATATGATGATGATGATGATGATGATGATGATAATGATGATGATGATTATGATTATGATTGAATAGATATGTACTTGCATGCCACTTACAATAAAAAATAAAACATTGTATTTAGGAAATTTATACAAAATGTCAATAACACAAACAAATACAAATAAATGTATGCGACTAAATTATATATTTAAATACATTTACATAATGTAAAACAATTGTTTATAAAAAAATATTTACACAATTTTTTATTTAGTTTTTTTTTATTTTTTGTTACAATGAAAAAATGATCATGAAACAAAAAATTATATTTTTTTTAATCAAAAATTTTAAAACAAGAAAATTTGAGCACAAAAAAAAAGAAACAAAACTTTAAAATAATTTCGTTTTTTTTTTTTTCTTTCATACAAATTTTATGAAGATAAAATGACAAACTTCATTAAATTGTTTAAGATTTGATTTGATATTGGGCTTTTAACCGTGCCTTGGTCTTGTATCAATTTTCCAGGGTCATTTAAATGGGATTTACAAATATCATTCAAAAATTACGCTAAGATTTGAACCCTGGGATCATAAAATCTGTTGAGAATTGGGCGTGCTGCCACTCTAATATAGCCGTGTCCCTTAAATTATTTAGAAAAAAAAAAGAATTGTTAATCGAGAATCTTCTTTGAACCAAAAAAAAAAAAAAATTAATACACCTGCACAAAAGTATTTTATTGTAAAAGAATTGATTTTCATTTATTGGTAACATCAAAATGTTTGAGATCAACTGAAAAAATCTCACGATTTATTTGTAATTTAAAATTTATAATAAAATGATATTCGAACATAAGGTTAATGTGATATTGTTGTTGTTACTTATATGAATCTTTCTTTTTGTTATTTTTTTATTGTTGCTTAGAATTGAATTTCTTAACCACAAAAAAAAAAATATTAATAAAAATCATTAAAAATTTTGGTGGGAATTCTTAAAAATTTTTCAATTTATTCAGATTTTTTTTTTTTTTTAAGAAAATTTCACTTTAATTTGTGAAAAAAAATATAAACAAAACATAAAATAACAATCTGTTAAAGAATATTATAATTTCTCACACTTTATGATAATTTTATAAGCATTACATGTACATAAAGCAAAAATTCAATTGTCTTCTTTGTCTAATTTTTACATAAAGTTTTAACTTCATACAGATAAGAAAAAACTGCATAATTTGTTTTCGTCTTTTAGTAAAAACAAAAGATTAAAAATCCTTCTACATTAAATAATATTTTTCATAATCAAATTGATTTTTATCTAAATTAAATAATACACACTACAGACTCTTGTAAATATTCTATAGAAAAGTTTTTTTTTATTTTGTCGTATACACAAAAATGATTAAAATTTAATAAAAAAAATATTAAAAATCTATGACCTGGAATACTTGAACTTTATTTGGCCCGCATATCTTTTAATTTTTAATTAATTAAAGTGTCACCGCTTTGACACATTAGAACTTTTCTAAGAAGCTTTTCTATATATAGAATTTATAATTGTTATAAAACAGTCTACAACTTTCATTAATAATTATGTTTGTTCTATTTATGGTTCATTTCTATCCATATGTACAAAACTTTTTGTTGTCATACATCACTTTAATTTTATATTTTAAAATTATGTTTGTATGTATCGAGATATATTCATAATGTGAATGTGTGTTGGTACACGATATTTTAATAAGTCAGTCTTAAAAATAAAAATTGATATGCATAAATTCACTTTAATATGAGAGAATAGAAAATAATACATATTTATATCGGCATTGACAAACCTACATTATTCGTTAGATATTTGACATTTTATTTATATTTTTAACATTTTTTTAATGAAATTTATGTCAATAAAATATTTAAATTAATATTCACAAAAAAAAAAAACCTTTTTAAAACAAATTTTATTTTGCATCAATGAATCAGATCATTTGAATTACATTTCACTATTTTGTAAATCATTTCAATGAAATGATTTGTAATTTGTGATAATGAATAAAAAATAAATGTTTTGTTGAACTTTTAATTTAAAACAAATTATTTATTTACATGAATTTATTTTTAGAAAAAAAAAATTAACACTCTGCTGTCAGATAATTTTTAATGATTTTTCTTTTTTCATTTTTGAATAAAAACGAATAGAAATTCTAATGAAATTTTACAATTGTTTCTTTATAGTGTCTGTTTGTCTGTATAGCAATGGTGTACGGAGATGTTGGACCAGGACGAAATGAATATTTACCACCACAGAAGGGTTACAATTATGATAGACCAAATGTTCCATTCCCTTCAAATCCACAACCAACACAGGTAAATTGAATGGAAAAAAAATTATTTTGAGATTATAAAATCATTTCTAAACACCAATTTTAATTTAGGTACCATATCCAACTCAATCACGTCCAGTGCAAACACGTCCAGTACAACCAAGTTATGTTCCACCACAAGTAACAAGACCATATCCAACACAACAACCTAATTATCCAACAGGACCAACAGTTAGTCATGAACATCATCATGAAGACGTAAGTTATTATTGAAGGATCTAAAAAATATATTATTTGATTAACTTTTGAATTTTTACTAAAAGCACCATCATCACGAACCTGGCATGCCATTTGATTTCCAATATTCTGTAAATGATGTTGAAAGTGCAAATGATTATGCACATAAGGCAGTAAGTGATGGTGATGTTACCCGTGGTGAATACAGAGTACAACTTCCAGATGGTAGAACACAAATTGTACGTTATACAGCTGATTGGAAAAATGGATATAACGCTGAAGTAACATATGAAGGTACTGCACAATATCCAGAAGGACCATTCGGACAACCCAGTAACAGTATTAATGAAGGATATAAATATTAAAAAAAAGGCAAAAATTATAATTATTTATTTAAACAAAAATAGTTCATAATAATAATTGATAATTTCTTCAAATCTCATATGTAGAAATTTCAATTATTTTTCTTCACCTTCTTATTAGTGTAAAAAAAAAACTGTTTGAAATAATTTTTACTAAAAAAGAGCAAAAAATGTATTAACTGCCCAGTTATTATTATTACCTATATATCCATCTCGTATTCAACTGTATAAAATTTAATTACGAGAATGAAATAATGAATCCGTTTAACCTATAAACGTAAAAATATGTATAGGTAGGATAAACAATATTTATAGGATCTAATTAAAAGAAAGAAAAAAAAAAATTATGTAACTATTCAATGTGAAACATTCTATCTCTCTCTCTCTCTCTCTTTCTCTCACACTTATTTTTGTATATAAATATTTTAAAATTTCAGTTAGAAAAAAAAAAGGATGTCAATGTTACACGAAGTGTATATAAATCTAACACGTAAAATACTAAATTATAGTTTCAACTGTGTACAGTGTTTTTCTCCTATCATTCTACACTCAATCTAATAACGAGATAATATTTTTGTAAGAATAAAAAAAATTGTATAATATTTTTACATAATTTATTTATTATTATTTTTTTTTTTTTTATATAAATTTTCACAAAAATTTCCTTTTTCCTTTTTCTTTTATCTTTTACCCATTTTTTCTCTTTTTTTCCTTTAGTTAAACAAAAGTATATATATAAACACAATCATGTATACATAAATATATATTTACATTTATATTAAAAAAAATTATCATTCTAGAACAAAAACAAAAAGAAAATGATTTTTTTATTAATTGATGAAATAAAATTATTTTTTAGTTTTTTCTTTTTTGTCACAATTTTATTTAGAAAAATTTACATTCTTTAATAATAAACAATAAAAATTGAATATGTACATATGTTGAGTGTTTTATTTCTAATTTTTTTAAAAATTATGTCAATATATTTAGAAATGGAATAATCTAATAAGCTCAGTGCTTTGAAAATCGCCCTGTACTTGTCGCCTTGTACTTGTAGATTGAATTAAAACATTTCATACAATGAATTAAATGCGATGAAATGGAACTTAAATATTGTAAAAAAGTGTACCTTTAAAGAAATCAAATAATTTACCTACAGCAACAGAACATTTGTTGGTATATTATTATTGTAATCGTAAACATCAACCCACACTTTCTAATCTTATATCTTTCTAGCATATATCAAAATTAACTAGCATTCTAGTAATCCAAATAGTGTATCTACATTAAGGCGTAAATTACAAACATTTAACAGGTTTTGAATTTAATTGTTTTTTATTTGGAATAATTTTTTAAATTTAATAATCCTTAAAACATTTAAATAATTTATGTGTTAATTATTTTTCACTAATTTGAATAAATTTTAATTCATATCTACCTACAAAATTTAAGAAAAACTTTGAGTAATCACTTTTTATATTTTATTGATTGTAAGAACTATTTGTTCGTCATTGATAAATTGAATTAATTGGAATACGAAACTTTCACTGTAAAATTACAAGAGTAGAATATAATGAATTAGTCCTCCACTCGCATTGATAATTTATGTAGTTGAATTAAATCATCAGACAACGACAGTACCATTGGTAAATAATCCTTGATTAAATTGTTTTCATAAATAAAATAAATTGCAAGCAGATAAGAAAAGGATAAAGCAATCAGATTTAAAATAAAGAAAAGACAGAACTTCTTAATTCAATTAATTAATTATTCAACTCTTCAATTTGTTTCCAAAAAAAAAAATTCTATTGAAAATTATTTTTATTTTCTTGGAATATTATTATTTATTTTATTTTTTAAAGTTTTACAAAGTTTCAATTATATAATTTAAATCTCAATTTGTATATGTAGATTTCACAAAAGTCCATTTGCAGTTATCGTCGTCACATTTACCAGATTTTAAAGTGAATAATTTGAAATAACCTGCATAGCTTTTTACTAAAAATCCTTCTGCAACGGATAAATACTCCTTCCAGTACATATTCTTGATTCTGAATTGTTGTGATCCTAAAATTGGTTCCAATTCCCATCGTCCAGTTTCTTTTATTTCATTTTTGGTTCTCCACCAAAAGACAGCACGTCGATTACTATCATAAGAAAATGCGTCTATTTCCACATACAAATACGTATCGCTCGATTTACTTTTAATATGAAAATATTCACCATTAGATATTGGAATTATGTCTATCGCCTCATGAATACGATCTGTGTTTGGTGTATAAATAAAAGGCATTGATCTTGAATTATCATGCCCGTAGGTATCATGGTTTTGACTAAAAATATTCAATCGAATTTTAATATTTTGAACACAAACTAACTGATTCCACAGAAAACTCTTTAGTGATTCAGGAAGGTTTGCTCTCAAGTGTACCAAGTTTTCATTGTTATTGTAAGAATTTTTGAAATCAACAAAAACACGAAAAGCAATTGTTGTGGTTGGTGCACTGTCAATATGTTGATTTTTTGTCATTTGATCGAAGAGAACACGGTAGCCATGAATAATTTCTTCATCATCTGAGAATAAATTAAGAAACTCAATCACTTTACCTGCATGAGCGATGTTGTTATTATAAATTTCAGTAATTAGTGAGTTAAGATCAATTCCTCTGGATAATAGAAATAGTTCCCGACCAAGACTAAAGTCACCATTCCTAATTAAAGATACAATATTAGATTTAATTGAAATTCTATTTTGAATTAAAATAATGTTATTGGAGTCGTTGAGATTAGCTTTTAAGGAATTAACTTCACTTCGACAGTCAATAACTGATTGATTTAAAATATTCTCTTTTGTTTTAATTAATTCAGTCAAATTAATTTTCTCATTTCGAATTTGCGTTATTTCTTCAACTAAATGATTTTTCTCATTCACAGTCTTCGTTAAATTGTCTCTTAAAGATCCAAAATCACTTTCATATTTTGCATTTAATTTTTTTACGGAGTGAAGGTAATTGTATTTTTGTACTTCAACCAATTTTGATTTCATTGCATCAACATTTGCAATATATTCCTGTATTTTCTGATCGAAAATTCCATCTACAGTTGATTTGAGGTTCTCAGCATCAGATTTAAGATGAAGTTGGCAAGCGATGTTCAGCGATTCGTACATTTGTTTATATTGAATGATAACAGAATTAATTGAATTTGAAAACATTGAGCAATCCATCCCAATTTCTTGATTTTCCTGAATTTGCAGAAGTCGGTTTTTACTACTTGAATTAGACTCCATTGCTGTAATTCCAACAATCGAAATCAGAAAGTTTAGAAGAAATCGTAATTTGCACTCCATTATTTTACTTGATTGTTTTACAATAATAAATTTTTAGTGTTTGAAGATTGACTGATTGGACAAGTCAATTAGACTGAATTGCCAATGGAAAATATTAATTATTTATACTCGTTTAATTTCAATTAATCGTAATTGATTACAAAAATCAAAACCACAATGAAAAACAGAATCAGGAGTGAATTTTCACATAATTGTCAATTTTCTGTCAGCATGAGCAGGCCAAACTAAATCTTTCATATTTAGAAGTTGAAGAATTAATTCAGTGGAATAATTCTGTCTCTATTTTCAAAGTGACATCACTTTGCGTTGTTTTACTTTGGCAACGTCACTTGGAGGCAAAGCGAGGTCGTACTGTAATGAATTTTTTGGGGAACGAATTTTGAGTTTTATTTATTTGAATTACTTCACTAAAATTTTAATAAAAATCTTCCAAAGCGGCTCTGATAATAATTCATTTATAATCAATTGGTTGAATTAATTTTCTTTTCCGTGTTTTGATAAAATCTTATAATAATCATTTTTTAAATTTAATTGATTGGAGTAAAAAAATTCTTCCTCATTTGATAAATATTTGGAAAATCAATTTTAATCCATAACGAACCATTACAGTAATTTTTAAAATGTTTCTTAAAAAATATTCATGTGCATAAAGTAAAAGTTCACAAATGTAATTCCTTTATTTTGAACAATTAAATGAAAAATAAAATTTGATCTGAATTTAATAGACAAGATCGGTTATGAAGCAGGCTTAATCATTCGAAGGATTAACCTCAAATTATTCATGTGTCCGAATATTAAATCTAAATTTAGTTTTGTGTCAAATTTCTGTTGAAATGAAAAATATTATTGTGAAAAAAAGACAAATTAAAAACTGAAAATATCTAGAATGTTGTCTATTTGCGGCATTCATATTTCTTTAAATTTAGTTCAAATAAAACAGAATAAAAACCTCATCCTGTTTTTGTCTTCAGTTAATTTTGAAAATATTTAATTATTGTCTCAAAGATTAGAAATCAATTTTCTTTCTTCTTCTTCTGATAAGAAAATGAAAGCCACAAAAAATTCTTCTATAAAAACTTTAATTTTATTCAGTAATTTTAGTCAGTTGAACTAAAACGATTGAACTGCCATGTTAAGTTAATTCTGTAAGATGTGTGTGAGTTGTGTTAAACGTTTTTCTTTAATTTTAATTAATCAACGTAAGTTTTATTTAATTCTCTTGTGTAAAGATATTTGTAATTCAACGTCATGGCGCAAGAACTTATAAATCATGTTTGCATAAAGAATAAAATTCAACAAATCTCACAAATAATTCTTAATAATGCTATGAAATTGAAAAATATTTTTAAATTAAGCGAAAAGTAGTTTTTAAAATTTTGTGTCTTTTTTTTTGTGAATCAAAACCGCTTTTGCTACCATCCCAGGATTGAGAACAAAATAGTGAACATACTCGGACAAGACTTAAAACTCACAAGGTAATCGCCGAAAATTTAAAGAAATGATTTAAGAATATTGAATGAATTATGGAATTGCATAAGTGCTGAACTTTTAGAGATTACGCTTTTCAAAGGAAATGTTGTATTCAAAAAATTTGAAAATCAACAAAACAGTATTTCTTTTAAAATTTCAAACATGTAGATCTGATGTCCATATTTAGTACTCATTAATCAACAATCAACAAAAATTTTATTCATTGTGCTTCAAACGCTGCAAATAATATTTTGTCATTTTGTTTTTTCATAAGAACAGAATTCTAAAATTGTTTCACTTTATTTATGCCGAATGAAATCTTTAACAATTGAAGAAAAACGTTTTTTCTTTTGTCTAAACGAAATTTATTAATTCTGTAAGATGTGTGTGAGTTGTGTTAAACGTTAACACAACTTAATTAATTCCCTAAAATAATTACTTTACTTTAGTAAAGTAATTATTTTAGGGAATTTTGAGAGTTTCATTTTATTTTAGAAAAATTTATTAATTTTGCATTAACAATTAAATTCAAATCATTATTTATATTTTACATTGTAGATTTTATAAAACTCCATTGGCAATTTTCATCTTCACATTTACCAGATTTTAAAGTGAATAATTTTATAAATCCTGATTGTCCTTTTGCTATAACTCCTTCAGCTACGGATAAATACTCATTCCAGTTAACATTTTTTAGTCTAAAATATTGTGAACCAGTAATTGCTTCTAATTGCCATCGTCCAGTTGTCTTTGTTTCGTTTATGGTTCTCCACCAAAAAACAGCACGACGATTACTATCATAAGAGAATTCATCTGATTCCGCATACAAATACATGTTGTCCTGTCTACTTTTAATATGGAAATATTTACCAGTTGATATTGGGATTATATTTATTGCCTCATAAATACGATCTGTGCTTGGTGTATAAATAAAAGGGATTGATCTTAAATTATCATGTTCATAGAGAGCATGGTTATGACCGAAAAAATTCTTTTTCAACTTAACATTTTGAGCACAAACTAACTCGTTCCACAGAAAATTCTTTAGTGATTCAGGAAGGTTTGCTCTCAAGTGTACCAAGTTTTCATTGTTACTGTAAGAATTTTTGAAATCAACAAAAACACCATAAGCAATTGTTGTGGATGGTGCGCTGTCAATATGTTGATTTTTTGTCATTTGATCGAAGAGAACACGGTAGCCATGAATAATTTCTTCATCATCTGAGAATAAATTAAGAAACTCAATCACTTTACCTGCATGAGCGATGTTGTTATTATAAATTTCAGTAATTAGTGAGTTAAGATCAATTCCTCTAGAAATTAGAAATAGTTCCCGACCAAGACTAAAGTCACCATTCCTAATTAAAGTTACAATATTAGATTTAATTGAAATTCTATTTTGAATTAAAATAATGTTATTGGACTCGTTGAGATTAGCTTTTAAGGAATTAACTTCACTTCGACAGTCAACAACTGATTCGTTTAAAATATTCTCTTTTGTTTTAATTAATTCAGTCAAATTAATTTTCTCATTTCGAATTTGCGTTATTTCTTCAACTAAATGATTTTTCTCATTCACAGTCATCGTTAAATTGTCCCTTAAAGATCCAAAATCACTTTCATATTTTGCATTTAATTTTTTTACGGAGTGAAGGTAATTGTATTTTTGTATTTCAACCAATTTTGATTTCATTGCATCAACATTTGCAATATATTCCTGTATTTTCTGATCGAAAATTCCATCTACAGTTGATTTGAGGTTCTCAGCATCAGATTTAAGATGAAGTTGGCAAGCGATGTTCAGCGATTCGTACATTTGTTTATATTGAATGATAACAGAATTAATTGAATTTGAAAACATTGAGCAATCCATCCCAATTTCTTGATTTTCCTGAATTTGCAGAAGTCGGTTTTTACTACTTGAATTAGACTCCATTGCTGTAATTCCAACACTCGAAATCAGAAAGTTTAGAAGAAATCGTAATTTTCGCTCCATTATTGATTGTTGTACAATAATATATTATTAGAGTTTGAAGATTGCCTAATTGCACAAGTCAATTAGACTGAATTGTCAATGGGAAATGTTTATTATTTATACTCGTTTAATTTCAATTAATCGTAATTGATTACAAAAATCAAAACCACAATAAAAAACGCAATCAGTAATGAATTGGTAAAGAATGACTTATGAGCAAAACATTATAAGATTGTTGCGTTGTTTTTTCTTCGATTCTATAAAATAATTTGTTAATTACAAAACCCAACAATAATTCTGCAAAATAATTCTTAATAAAATCTAAAATTTGACAAACCTTAAATAATTCTTTGAACAAAGTTCATTCTTCATATTTTTATGAATAATTCATTATATAATAAATAGAAAATGTACATAATTTGAAACATTTTGTTCATTTATTCTGACTGCCAGGGGGACTAATTCGTTTAATTCTTTGTTAATGTACGTTTTTTATAATATTCTCAAGCAAAATATTTATGATTTGTAAGAAATTCATGCAGTGCTTTTTTTTGTTTACAAATTATTTGTCAAGAAATTGAATTGAATTGAAATTGTTGCAGAAATGAGAAAAATCAGTAATGTTATGTTATTTAGAATTTACCAATGCGGCAATGATCATAAATCAAATTTAATTTATTTTATTGGGGTTGCGTTAAATTTGACTTTCCATATTTTTTAAATTTATCTAATGGTTAAAAATATTTCTTCCGCATTTGATAAATAACTTTGACAATCAGTTTTTCATAAGAATTAATTAATTATTCTAACTTTTAATTTGTAACGAGTCTTATTAGTTACTTAATTGTTGACAAATTTACTGAACGTAAATATGAAAATTTCACAAATAAAATTCAAAAAAATTTTCGAGACTAAAAATTGTCTCAAGATCACAAATATTGTTTTGTTTGTATCAGAAGAGGGCAAATATTATTTCGT
The DNA here is from genome assembly GCA_963082725.1 of Pedicia rivosa. Taxonomy (NCBI): domain Eukaryota; kingdom Metazoa; phylum Arthropoda; class Insecta; order Diptera; family Pediciidae; genus Pedicia; species Pedicia rivosa. The sequence continues at coordinate 6,383,280 of OY720152.1, forward strand.
TTCAACTTTGGAAAAATCTTGAAATATTTGAATTGTGAAAGACCAAAAATTAATAAATATAATTGAAAAAAGCGGAAAATAATGAACTCAATTAATTTTTCAACTTTGATTTAAAATTTTCTGAAATCTTAGAATTTCTTTTTATTAAATATATTTTTATAATTATTACATAATTACATAATTAATAATTACATTATTAATAATTATATTATAATTTTACAATGTTGATTTAACAAAAGTCCATTGGCAATTTTGATCCTCACATTTACCAGATTTTAAAGTAAATAATTTTATATAATCTGAATGGCCTTCAACTATAACTCCTTCTGCTACTGATACATACTGATTCCAGTAAACATTCTTAATTCTGAAGTGTGGTGATCCTAAAATTGGTTCCAATTGCCATCGTCCAGTTTCTTTTGTTTCATTTTTGTTTCGCCACCAAAAGACAGAACGACGATTACTATCATAAAAGAATTCATCTGTTTCCGCATACAAATACATGTTGTCCAGATTACTTTTAATATGAAAATATTCACCATTAGATATTGGGATTATTTTTATAGCCTCATAAATACGATTTGTGTCTTCTGTATAGATAAATGGAAATGATCTTAAATTATCGTGATTAAAGTCATTACGATCCAAACTAAAAATGTTCTTTTTGAATTTAATATTTTGAACGCAAATTATCTGATTCCACAGAAAATTCTTTAATGATTCAGGAAGATTAGCTCTTAAATGCATCACATTTTTGTTGTTATTGTAACAATCTTTGAAATCAACAAAAATACGATAAGCAATTGTTGTGGTTGGTGCGCTGTCAATATGTTGATTTTTTGTCATTTGATCGAAGAGAACACGGTAGCCATGAATAATTTCTTCTTCATCTGAGAATAAATTAAGAAACTCAATCACTTTACCTGCATGAGCGATGTTGTTATTATAAATTTCAGTAATTAGTGAGTTAAGATCAATTCCTCTGGATAATAGAAGTAGTTCACGACCAAGACTAAAGTCACCATTCCTAATTAAAGATACAATATTAGATTTAATTGAAATTCTATTTTGAATTAAAATAATGTTATTGGACTCGTTGAGATTAGCTTTTAAGGAATTAACTTCACTTCGACATTCAGCAACTGATTCGTTTAAAATATTCTCTTTTGTTTTAATTAATTCAGTCAAATTAATTTTCTCATTTCGAATTTGCGTTATTTCTTCAACTAAATGATTTTTCTCATTCACAGTCATCGTTAAATTGTCCCTTAAAGATCCAAAATCACTTTCATATTTTGCATTTAATTTTTTTACGGAGTGAAGGTAATTGTATTTTTGTACTTCAACCAATTTTGATTTCATTGCATCAACATTTGCAATATATTCCTGTATTTTCTGATCGAAAATTCCATCTACAGTTGATTTGAGGTTCTCAGCATCAGATTTAAGATGAAGTTGGCAAGCAATGTTCAGCGATTCGTACATTTGTTTATATTGAATGATAACAGAATTAATTGAATTTGAAATTATTGAGCAATCCATCCCAATTTCTTGATTTTCCTGAATTTCCAGCATTCTGTTTTTATCACTTGGATTAGACTCCATTGCTGTAATTCCAACAATCGAAATCAGAAAGTTTAGAAGAAATCGTAATTTGCGCTCCATTATTTTACTTGTTTTTGTTACAATAATAAATTTTTAGAGTTTGAAGATTGACTGATTGGACAAGTCAATTAGACTGAATTGCCAATGGAAAATATTAATTATTTATACTCGTTTAATTTCAATTAATCGTAATTGATTACAAAAATCAAAACCACAATGAAAAACAGAATCAGGAGTGAATTTTCACATAATTGTCAATTTTCTGTCAGCATGAGCAGGCCAAACTAAATCTTTCATATTTAGAAGTTGAAGAATTAATTCAGTGGAATAATTCTGTCTCTATTTTCAAAGTGACATCACTTTGCGTTGTTTTACTTTGGCAACGTCACTTGGAGGCAAAGCGAGGTCGTACTGTAATGAATTTTTTGGGGAACGAATTTTGAGTTTTATTTATTTGAATTACTTCACTAAAATTTTAATAAAAATCTCCCAAACCGGCTCTGATAATAATTCATTTGTAATCAATTGGTTGAAATAATTTTCTTTACCGTCTTTTGATAAAATCTTAAAATAATCATTTTTTAAATTTAATTGATTGGAGTAAAAAAATTCTTCCTCATTTGATAAATATTTGGAAAATCAATTTTAATCCATAACGAACCATTACAGTAATTTTTAAAATGTTAAAATTTTTAAAATTTAGTTTTGTGTCAAATTTCTGTTGAAATGAAAAATATTATTGATAAAAAAAAGACAAATTGAAAACTGAAAATATCTAGAATATTGTCTACTTGCGGCATTCATATTTCTTTAAATTTAATTCAAATAAAACGCAATCAAAAACCACATCCTGTTTTTGTCTTCAGCTAATTTTAATATATTTAATTATTGTCTCGAAAAATAGAAATCAATTTTCTTTCTTCTTCTTTTTCTTCTTTATAAAAATGATAAGAAAATGAAAGCCACAAAAAATTCTTCTATAAAAACTTTAATTTTATTCAGTAATTTTAGTCAGTTGAATTAAAACGATTGAACTGCCATGTTAAGTTAATTCTGTAAGATAATTGTGAGTGGTGTTAAATGTGTTCCTTTAATTTCAATTAATCAACGTAAGTTTTATTTAATTCTCTTGTGTAAAAAAATTTCTAATTGAACGACATGACTCTTGAACATATTAGTCGTGTATACAGAATAAACTTGAAAAAATCTCATTAATTCTAAATAAATTTATAAAATTGAAAATATTTTTAAATGGAACAAAAAGTAATTTTTTATACTTTTCTATTTTTGTAGGATATTGAATGGATTATTGAATCCCAACCGTTTTTTCCACCAGCTTAATGTTGGATACAGTATGGCGAAATTATACTCGGACAAAATTTTGAGCAGACAAGGTAATCCCTTTATTTATTTATGCAACTTTTTTTTGACTAAACAGAATAAAATGGAAATATTAAGAATTCAAATCTTTATCTATAATTTACTTTGTAGAATTTATACCCCTCTATTGTAAATTTTCTTCCTAACTTTTACAAGATTTTAAACTGAATAATTTAATAAACCCTGATTGTCTTTTTGATACAACTCCTTCTGTAACAGACACATTCACATTCCATTTGCACTATACTAAACAAGTCTACTTAAACTACTTGATTTGTACATTGAATTACAACATTACAACATTGATTAAATCAAAATTAACTAGCATACTAGTAAACTCAAATTAGTAAAACTTTTAGGCGAAAAAAATGAACGTTTAAGATGTTTTGAATTTAATTGATTTTTACTTCGATTTAACTTCATTGAATAAATATTTAAATCATGAAATCAGCTTGTTCTTGATAATGCATTAAATAATTAAAAAAAATATTCCAAATTATTTTTATTGTCTGATCATGTTATTATTTTTTTTATTTACTAAAGTTTTACAAAGTTTCAATAATATAAATTTAAATCTCAACTTGTATATGTAGATTTTATAAAACTCCATTTGCAGTTATCGTCTTCACATTTACCAGATTTTAAAGTGAATAATTTTAAATAATTAGAATGAGTTTTTACTATGACTCCTTCAGCTAAGGATGCGTACTCATTCCAGTAAACATTTTTAATTCTAAAATATTGTGATCCTGTGATTGACTCCAATTGCCATCGTCCAGTTTCTTTTGTTTCATTTTTGATTCCCCACCAAAACACAGCACGACGATTACTATCATAAGAGAATTCATCTGTTTCCGCATACAAATACATGTTGTCCTGTCTACTTTTAATATGGAAATATTTACCAGTTGATATTGGGATTATATTTATTGCCTCATAAATACGATCTGTGTTTGGTGTAGCTATAAAAGGACTTGCTCTTAACTTATCGTGATTATAGTTAATAACGTTCTGACTAAAAATATTCTTCTTGAAATTTACATTTTGAGCACAAACTAACTCGTTCCACAGAAAATTCTTTAATGATTCAGGAAGATTTGCTCTCAAGTGTACCAAGTTTTCATTGTTATTATAAGAATTTTTGAAATCAACAAAAACACGATAAGCAATTGTTGTGGTTGGTGCACTGTCAATATGTTGATTTTTTGTCATTTGATCGAAGAGAACACGGTAGCCATGAATAATTTCTTCATCATCTGAGAATAAATTAAGAAACTCAATCACTTTACCTGCATGAGCGATGTTGTTATTATAAATTTCAGTAATTAGTAAGTTAAGATCAATTCCTCTGGAAATTAGAAACAGTTCCCGACCAAGACTAAAGTCACCATTCCTAATTAAAGTTACAATATTAGATTTAATTGAAATTCTATTTTGAATTAAAATAATGTTATTGGACTCGTTGAGATTAGCTTTTAAGGAATTAACTTCACTTCGACATTCAACAACTGATTCGTTTAAAATATTCTCTTTTGTTTTAATTAATTCAGTCAAATTAATTTTCTCATTTCGAATTTGCGTTATTTCTTCAACTAAATGATTTTTCTCATTCACAGTCATCGTTAAATTGTCCCTTAAAGATCCAAAATCACTTTCATATTTTGCATTTAATTTTTTTACGGAGTGAAGGTAATTGTATTTTTGTACTTCAACCAATTTTGATTTCATTGCATCAACATTTGCAATATATTCCTGTATTTTCTGATCGAAAATTCCATCTACAGTTGATTTGAGGTTCTCAGCATCAGATTTAAGATGAAGTTGGCAAGCGATGTTCAGCGATTCGTACATTTGTTTATATTGAATGATAACGGAATTAATTGAATTAGAAAACATTGAGCAATCCATCCCAATTTCTTGATTTTCCTGAATTTCCAGCATTCTGTTTTTATCACTTGGATTAGACTCCATTGCTGTAATTCCAACAACCGAAATGAGAAAGTTTAGAAGAAATCGTAATTTGCACTCCATTATTTTACTTGATTGTTTTACAATAATAAATTATTAGAGTTTGAAGATTGACTGATTGGACAAGTCAATTAGACTGAATTTTCAATGGAAAATGTTTATTATTTATACTCGTTTAATTTCAATTAATCGTAATTGATTACAAAAATATAAAACCACCATAAAAAACGCAAACAGGAGTCAACTTTCATAGGATACCATTATTTGAAAAGTATAATTTTTTTTCTAATTATAAAATTTAATGAAAAAAAACCGTCATTATTTTGTAATTCTTTTAAAATCTTAAATTATTTCATTCAAAATCAAGTTGATTTCCGTACATATTTGTATAAATACATGTTTGTATAAATTCTCCCAAACCGGTTCTGATTTAGTTTCATATTCAGTACATTGGTTGTATTACAACAATAAATGTGTCTTCCTTATTTTGATAAAATGTCAAAAATAATCATTTTTTTATTTTAATTGTTTGAACAAAATAATTTCTTCCGCATTTGATAATTATTTAAACAATCAGTTTTTTGACTTTAATAATTGACTATACTGATTTTGAGTATTTACCGAACGCTTTAGTCAACATAACAATAATGCAGAAAAATAAGGTAATCTCTTCGTAGAAACCATAACGTATCTTATTGAGTACAGATCATTGATAAGAAAAAAAATACTTTTTTTTAATCTTATTGGGTTAGCTACTAAAGAATTACAGAAACCATGACATTTCTGTTTGACTTTGTCAATTGAAATGTGAAGTCCTTCTACCTTCTAACTCTTAAATCTTTTGAAAATTATAAATTTATTTAAAACAAAATTTTGGCAATGAAATTCTAATTTTCGGACAAAAATACTAAAGATAAAACAAATTAAAAACTGAAAAAACTATTTTCTATTTTGGTGAATTAAATATTTCGATATTCAATTATACTATATATAACCGCGTCCTCTTTTATGTTTAAATAAAACTAAGTTGTGTTTTGTAAAATTCAAAATTCGTTTAGTCTTTTTCTTTCAATAAAATGATAAGACAATAACCACAAAATATTCTATTGTATATATGAATTACATTTATTCATTCATTATAATTGTGTTGTTATATTTGCTAACAGTTTAATATTGTGTTTCATAAAGTGGATTTTAATTAAGAATAAAAATAGTTTGAGAGTTAAGATTTCTTAAAGTGAGTTTTACTTAATTTTTTCTAATAGTTCTATATTTCTGTAAATGTATAAATATAAAAAAATCAAACAACTCCAACGATCACAAAAAAGTATATCGGAATTATTTGTATAAGAATTTTAGTTGAGAAATATAACAGTGGTGTAAAAAATCTGAATAATAATAATTAAAAAGATAAAAGTAATTGTTCATAAACGTTAATAATTAATAAATTGAAATAAAATTGGAACTAGTTTTCTCTTTATAATGTAGATGTCAGTGTGGTAACGTAGAAGTTAATATATGTCTTGGCTAAAAAGTATGAATTAAAAATATCGTTAATTTATTCTATGCATCACATATATTCGATCAAAATATTCAAAATTATGGATGTAGATTCTAACATATTTTACATTATAAAAATACTTTATTCAATAAAATAATATAGATGAGCAAATGCAGACATCGAGTAAAAATTCCATACCTTGAAAATAAAAAATATTAAATAATAAATAATTGAAACACTAAATTGTATTATTTACTTATAAGGGAAATTATGGGAGTTTCTTGAATGATTTTAATAGTTTAAAAAAAATTTGTGTAATTGTTTTCAATCACAAATTTTATATAAATATAAATGTCTCTCATTTTATAATGAAAAAAAAAACAACAACAAAATAACAACAACACCAACACTAATATTAAATTGATTTTAAATATTCATATAAGTTCTGTCTATATAAATTAAGAATCGTCTTCATTCAAATACGCATCTTTATATTAACCCAAATTTTAATGGATCTACAAAAAAAAATAACAACTTTCAAAATAAGTTAAATTCATTGATTAATTTATATTCGGTTTTTGGTTAGAAGGATAAAATTTATATCTTTTAATTTAAAATTAAAATTGTAATTTCTTTGGTCTATAAAAATAATTGTTTAATTCTTACAAAATAAAATATTAATCAAAGTATTGAACAAAGTAAATATTTTCTTATCGTCACATTAAAATGCTCACTTAATTGTTTTAACTTAACAATATAGAATAATAAGAGTTTTCAGAATATTCTTAACTCAATTGATTTTCTATAATTTTGTTGGTATTTTTTTTCCAAAAATATATAATTTGGTAGGTACACAGTAAACAGACAATAACGACTGTTTATGTAGCAAAATGTTCATCTGTCAATAGCGGATGTTGTTATTGCTATGAGATCTTGATTCCAAACAATTCCTCATTTTCAACATAAATTAGAAAAACATAAAAATTTATAAATCATAGAAATTTTTTTTAATGAAATTTAATCAAAATAAATCCCTAATTAATTTTATCATAACAATTTATAAACATAAAAAAAAATTTGTTGTCTTATTTATAAAAAAAAAAAAAAACGTTGGTACAAATATACAAATATTAAGCATCAGTTAAATATAAAATGACATAATAATTATGACATCATCATAATCGTGGGAGAGATCCGTAGTTAATACGGATGTTGGAAAAATAGAAATTTTTATATTGTCGTGATTTACTGAGTTTTTTATTTTGTTTTTTGTTTTTTGTTTTGTTTTTTGTTTTTTTGTGTGAAAAATTATAAATTTTTATTTAAAAATTCTCTTATTTTCATAAAATGACACTTTCATTGATGACAATTTTGCAATCTATAAATAATAAATATACCAATTGGAAGGAAACTATTTTTTGTAAAAGTGAAAAAAAAATGTATTTGAATATTCTCGATAAATAGTCAGGGCCGATAGTCAGGGCCGTGAAAATGAAGAAATAAATAATTTGGCAAAAAAAAAAACAAAAAGATTTTTTTCTCAAATAGAATTATTTTTTAATGAATAATCAATTAAAACTAGAATTGAATTTTTCACGAACTTTGAAGAGTTTAAATCTCATAAATCCGTAATGAATTGAAACTGTTAAAGTTCGTGGTAGAGTCTGCTAAAAAAAATCTATGTTCTTGAATCTCGCCAAATCAGATCGTCAATTTTTTATGCTTCCTTTATTAACTAATGGAACCAACTTTCCTATAGTTAACTCTATCGTATCGAATTCTTATGAGTATGAAATATTTTATCATCTTGCACTTCATGCACTAAATTTTTCTCACTTCAACCCTGTGTACATTTTAAAAATGAATAAGAAATAATTAAAAAGCTTACGTGTTCCACTTCATAAAGAAAAACTTATAATCTTATTGTTCATTTATAAACTTTTATAAAAGCATTTCGGTGTCTTTGTCAAAATAACAATTAAAATTTTAAATTGTGAATTTTATAAACATTTAAATAATTATATATTTTTTTGTCCTTGATTCAGGTTTTATGTTTTAATTTTTTTTTTTTTTATAAATTTATTAATTGTTTACTATTTTTTTTTTCCTTTCTTTCTATAAATTAAATTCCTTTTAATCATCAGCGCAATTATTTTATTTATATAAATTTTAAATTTTGTCCTTGCACTAAATGAAAGTAGATCATCTCACATACAATTTATAATAAACCATAATATTACATTAAATTATTTCCTCAATTCACCCGCTGTCAATTATTTGAAAATTTTTACGCAGACTATTTTTCTCAAAGTTATAAATTGGACTACAGCCAAAAAAAAAAAAAAAGCTTCCGAAAATATTGCACATTGGCGTAATAGAAAAAAAGTATTCAGAATAACATTTATAAAAATATATCGCATTTAAATTTTATTTGTAATTTGCTATAAACTTATGCTGATCAGTATTTAAATTATACATTTAACTTTTGCGCCTTGTCATTTGTTTATTTTTTACGTTAACTTGCATTATTTAATTGTTTATTGTTTTTATAGAAATTTAAAGGTAAAGTTAAAGTTAAAACTAGATCTTGAACTCAAAAGAAAAAAACTTTAAATTTTATTCATAAAAATATTAATAATCAATTTTCACACTTTTTTTTATAAAACGCCCACAAATAATGCTAATTATATTATAATTTTTAGTTCAAAGTTATTCAGTATCTGTTCCGACTTTAATCTTTAATGTCAGTAAGGTTTCTTCATACATCAAACCTTATTATTCGTTCATAATTGAAATTATATAATTTTATTCAATTCACAATGTCGAGTGTCACTTAGAATAAATTTAGACACAAAATTAGTTACTTCAAATTTAAACAATTCTATTTAGTCTAAACCAATCATTATTTTTAACTTTAACAATCTGAATATATTTCAAGTACAACAAAGAAAGAAATTCGGGATTTTTATCTTATAAAAAAATATGAAATTAAAATAAATGAGGTATGCTAGTGAATCTGTTCTTTAATCCTATAATAAATAAAACCAATTAGAAAATTAACAGAGCATCAATTAAAATAAAATTTATTTTATTTCATCATCAAAGAAAATAAGTCAATGAATTATCTTCAAATTTTTTTCTCTTTATTTTAATTAAGAAATTTCTGTATCTACATTTTTTTTTTTTTTTTTGGGAAGAAAATTATAAAATAATAAAAGCTATAAATTCATTATTACGAAAATGAATAATTATAGAGAAGCAACAATGTACCAGACTTTTAATGAAAAGTTAAAAAGTTGAAATCAAAAAAAAAAAAATAGTCATGCAAATAATTATGTAAATTTTAATCAGATGACATTGAGAATACCATCAAGTCTCAAGTGCAAGAATTAATTTAGAAGAATTAAATTAGATAGATTAATTGAATAATAATTAAATTTTCAACAATTGATTTTTTATTTAAACAAAACAACAACTACAACTACAAGAAGAAAAAAAAAAGAATTAAGGAATTTGTATTTTATGAGATGAGTTTAAATTAAGAAGTACTTTTATTTGGTAAAAGTTATTTTTATACATATAAATGATTTAATAATCGTTGAAAACAATTGGATATTTTATAAGAAATTCTTTGATTGATCTAATAAAAATTTAAATCGTGATCAATAACAGACGAATTTTTTTGTTGATCGTTTTTTGTTTTTTTTTTTTTTTGTTATTGGAAAAGAGAAACAATTTTTGTTTTGTTATTGGACTCACTCATCATTTTATGTTTCTAGGTTAAACCATATAGTGATCATTATTTAAGTAAAATTTCATAATAAAACTGTAACATTAATCATCAGTTTTTTTTTTCTCTCTCTAGTACGCACCAGACGAAAAAATAATATTTGAACTTGTAATACAAATAGAAGATCATAAATAATATCGTAATGTACATACATTATTTATCATTTGATTAGGGTGATACAATTAAAAAAAAAATAAAATATTTAAAATGTAATTAAAAAAATTTTACAGAATAAATAATTTAAATTAATTTTGAAACGAACGATTTTTCTTAGGAAATTTTTCTTAGGAAATTATCGAGCAAGGGGAATGAGTAAAATACAAAACAAACTAAATCTTCAACAAATTTCCTTTAATTGATTTTTATTTTTATTTAATAAAATCCAAAATATTTTATCGTATACAATTTGTGAAATTGAAACAAGTAAATTTTGCAATTTTCCACTTAAAGAAAGGAGAAAAAAAATATAGGAAGAAAACAAATGAATTTCGCTATATTCTCACTCATATATAATTGGCTTTGAGGTCAATATTGTGTAATCAAAATGAAATTTTGGTATAATTCATTTGTTTCATTATACGTTAATCGTTTCTTACTATCACACAAAAGATTTATAACGAGAAATAATGTTTAGATGATGTTGTATTATTTTTTTTTAATTGACAAATATTTTACGTAATTTCATAAACAATTCAGAAGTATATAATTGGCTTTATGAACACGTGTGCTTTACTGATCATCTCTATATGCGGACATAGATGTATTCTTTTTTTTTGTTAAGATTTCTTTAAAGAATAACAAAGAAAAAACATTCACGAATATTATTTATGAGCATTATTGGATTCAAAGAGATTTTAGAATTGAGAAGTTTTTCATAATTAATCTTATCAGAGAGAGGATTTAACAAAAAATGGAATTCATAATTAAATGAATTCTTTTAACTCGATATAACTTTTATACCTACTTACAGAATATTTACAAAATTCAATTTAAAACATTAAAGATTTATATAATTTTTGAATACAAAAATTGAACCAGATGTTTCAATAAAAGTAATTTATCAAAGTTCTAAAAGATTCACCTTCGCCCTTATGAAAATGAATTTTTTTTTTTTGGTTCTCCTTATAAATTATCTTAATCTAAATCACATGACAACGCAAAATTAAATTATAATTTTGCTTCCAATTCAATATCCTAATCCAAAATATACTTGATATGTCATAATTTATTATGAAATTGTTCACAAATCAACATAAAAATAACCTCAAACTCAATATTTATTGTATAGTAAATGAGTTTATTTGTAACAAAACAAAAGCAAAAGTTATATAAAGTAAAGAAACTTACAAAAAAAAAATAAATATACATGTGCAATTATTTATTGTATTCGAACATCAAGTATCATCATCCATACCAGTCTGTTCTATATATTTTGAGATGAAAACAAAACTAACGTACATCCTTTCCATTTTATTAGTATCATGACTTTGATTTATAGGTGAATGTGTATTGAATTGAAGAAAAACAAAAACTATGTATCTATTGAAATCAATAAGAGTTAAACCATCAATTGATTATTATTTTGTTTTTGTTTTTTTTTATCCACAAAAATCTGCTACGATTAATAATGCTAAAAAAGAATTTGTTCAGTTATTTCATTTATTTGATTTGAATTTTGTTTTTTTTTTTGTTTTTCTTCTTCTTCTTCTTCTTCGTGAAATTATTTCTTATTTTAAGATATTGATTTACATTTTTTAACGAATTGTTTTTATGATAAGTGTTTTTTTTTTTATTCAATTCGGTTTAAAAACTCAAATTCACTAATAAAAGGAATATTGGTTTTTCTGTACATAAATTATTGTATCTAAAATTAATGTCGTTTCATGTCATCTAAAGATCCATTAGATAATTAATTTGTTATAACATTGAATAATTTTTGAAAGGAATTTTCATATAAAAAACAACAACAAAATATTTTCTATTAAATTTTTAACAATCAAACAATATAAAATAATAATTAAATCAAGATGGAACTACCTTCAAAGACAATATAGAAGGATGCACACAAAATTCATGTTTTTTTTTTGTTTTGTTTGGTTGGTTTATTTGTTGCAAAATGCTTTATATTTGTTTTAAATTGAAGATTTCTTATTTTAAGATGAGTGTGCATCTGCATCAACCATGGATTTATATTAAAACGTGATAAACCAATTTATTTATATTTTCATTTGTTTATTATTAAAATAGCGACAATTCTTTGTCATAAAATCCAAAAATAAGAAGAAAACAGCAAATATAAAAATAGCAAACAATTGATTTATGTTAGAGGAACAATAAACAAATTTTGTTATTTTCAAAATTCTTTTAAAAATAAAAGATAAACGAATGAATGTATTTTCCTTTGTGACAAATTTCTTTGAATGGTGACAATTTTTTTTTTTTTTGTTTCATCCTATATTCCATGGTTTTTTACACGATTTCATCGCCAATTTTTTTTTTTCTTTTTTTTTCCTTTTGATTACATATATGGTGATATATTTCTGTACCTTATGATTTTGGTATAAATAGCAGAATTTTCTAACAATTGATATCAGTTTACTGCAATTTATCTAAAAAGAAGTAATTCTTCAGTGTGACAAACTGGATTTCAATTTTATAATACAAATTAATTAATATTTAAAGAAATTTATTTTTCAAATAAATTAATTCAAAAAATACACAAAAGATTTTAATTAAACTTTGAATTAAATTTCAATTTTCTAATTACAAAAAAAAAACAGAACAGTGATATTCATTTGAATCATGTTAAAGGTATAATATTTATTATCATGCGAGATTAAAAAAGAAAAGATGGATTATTTACGCGAAAGTGAAATTATTCAGTGATTTACAATAAATTTATTTTTAAAAAAATTTCATCTGTAAAATTTACCTTATTTTTCATAATTTCAGTTTGGATTATTTGTTATACTTTTAACTAATGTATATGCGCGACCAGAACCACCAGTGAATTCCTACTTACCACCACCCAGTGGTCAGGCTGGATTTGGTGTACAAGGTTCCAGACCATCCAGCTCATATGGAACACCAGAAACAGGAAACAGGGGACAAAATAATGGACAACCTCCGGCAACAAACTACGGTTCACCAAATGGAAATAATGGTGGTAATGGATTTGGAAAAGCTGGATCAGGAGTACCATCAACTTCTTATGGACCACCCAACGGTGGAAGACAAAATAATGGTCAGCAACAACCTTCAAGTTCATATGGGGCTCCAACTAATGGAAATGGTTCTAGTAGAGGTGGTATTGCAAATTCACAAACACCCTCCTCCAGTTATGGAGCTCCTGGACAAAGTGGGTTAAATAATGCTCAAAGACCCTCAAATTCTTATGGCGCACCAAACTCTGGCGCTGCAAAACAAAATAATAACGAAAGAGGTTTCCCATCGTCAAACTACGGTGTACCTACAAATGGCGGACAAATTGGTGGCCCTTCTTCAAGTTATATTCCACCAAATCAAGGACAGTCTAATGGTAGAGGCACATCTCCGTCTTCAACTTACGGTACACCAGGACAAGGATCAAGCAAAAATTCTCCGTCTACTACATATGGTCTTCCCTCTCAGACTGGACAAAACGAACAAAATATTCCATCTAACTCATACGGACCACCAGCACAAAATGGACAAAGCGGACAAAATGGACGAAATGGGCAAAATGGTCAAAACGGCAAAAATGGACAAAAAGGTCAAAATGGTCAAGGCATTCCATCCGGCTCATATGGACCACCAAATAAAGAAGATCAAAGTAGGCCTAATGGTCAAAATGGTTCTGGGAGACCATCAGACTCATATGGTCCTCCACCAGCTGGACAAAACAGAATGAATGAGTTCACAAGTAATTCTCAAAATCAGAACGGAGCTCAAGAAGAAGGATACTCTCGTGGAGGTCCAGGTAACAATGGACTTGGAGGATTTGGACAAACAAATAACCAACAAAAACAACAAAATGAAAATGGTTACGGTAATGGCCCAAATGGAAATGGTGATGAAAACAATGTATGTTAAAAAATTTCAATTCATTTTCCTTCAAATAAAAAATTATATTTTCTATTGTTTCAAAAAGGAGCCTGCAAAATATGAATTCAAATACGAAGTGGAAGATTTACAAAGTGGATTATCATTTGGACACTCTGAACAGCGAGATGGAGACTTAGCAACTGGCCAATACAATGTTCTTCTTCCAGATGGACGAAAACAGGTATGTTTCTAATTAAATACACTCAGTATTAAGTCATTTATAGATGTCTGATATTTCAAAGATTGTGGAATACGAAGCCGATTTAGAGGGATATAGGCCACAAATTCGATATGAAGGTAAAATAAGGCTCTTCAATATTTTAACCGCATACTAATAAATATTAACTATATACATTTATAGGTGAAAGTAATGAAGGGCAAGGTTATCAAGGAGGACCAGGCTCGGAAAATAGTGGATATCCATCTGGCAGACTTGGAGATCAGGCTAATTTTGATGAAGCAGTAAATAACGGTTATCCTAGTGGAGGTCCTAGTAATGGTCAAGGAGATTCGGGATACCCAAGGGGTCCTAATGATCAACAAAATAATGGTCAAAACAATGGGTATCCAAATGGACCATCTAGCGACATCAATGGCAATTCGAAATCTATAAACGGTCAAACTCCTTTAAATGGTAATGAAGGCTATTCACGCGGTGGTTCAAATGGATCTAATGGTCAAAGCACTTCAAATGGTAATGAAGGCTATCCACGCGGTGGTTCAAAAGGATCTAATGGTCAAAGAACTTCAAATGGTAATGAAGGCTATCCACGCGGTGGATCTAATGGTCAAAGCACTTCAAGTGGTAATGAAGGATATCCACGCGGTGGCCCAAATGGATCTAATGGTCAAAGCACCTCAACTGGTAATAACGGTTATCCACGTGGAGGACCAAATGGTTCAACCAATGGAAATAATTCACAGAATAATATTCGAGGTTCAAACCAAGAAAATGGTTATTCCAAAGGTAGCCAATCTCAAAATGGAAGCCAAGGTATAATTTTGAATTATAATAATATTAAAATGTTTTTTATATATTTTACACATAAACAGGATCTGAAGGTTATCCAAAAGATAGTCCATCAATTAGAGGAACCGGCTACTAGCTTAACATTAATCATATATAAAAGACTTAACGCACTTTATAACTTAATTGCAATGTAATCAATTATTATATAAATAAATTATTAATTTTAAAAGGTTTAATGTGTTTTTCTTATTAACTCTTTAGATTAAAATTGATGTTCCATAACGATCCTTTCAATGTTTTTTTCTCAATTCCATAACATTGTTTCACATTCATCTAATAAATCGTTTAATTTGTTATTCTATCTCTATTTTTTTCATTTGGATTAAAACAAAAGTATATAATCTGCATTGCAATCATTATTTTTTGTGTAAATTATAAGAAGACAAAATCGCCTGTTTTTATCTCATTAATCATATTTAAATGATTATATGTGTGAGACATAAACACTTAATAAAATCAATAATATTTTAATATAATATGAAAGATGAATCTCTACAAAAAAATATAAAGCAAGACTAAATGACTATAATCAAATAGAATGCAATTTTACAAATTATTATTTCGATTTATTCAATGAACTGCATTAATAATTTTTATAATATAAAATTTCTGTCGTGTTAAAAATTTATATATAAAGTTAACTATATACTTTTTTTTAAACATTATATTTATGATTACTTTTATGTTATAATTAGAATTAGACCCTGAGTAAAATCTTTTAAAAAAAAATATATAAATTATGAATATTGTCGTTTAGGAAGAAGATCAAAAAATAAGAAAAAAAAAAATTATAAAAAATAGAAAGGAGAGAATGGTAAAATATTGTTTTTCTTTATATACAACCGGCTTTAAAAATTATAATACATTCCAATATTGGTTTCGTAACAGACAAGTCAAAACTATTAAATTTTATAAAATATAATAATTTTTTTTTTTTTATTTTTCACATTCGAAAAAAAAAATTCTTGTAATAATTTAATTAAATGTATCAGTTGAAATTCAATTTGTTATTTTATGTTAAATGAATAAGAAATCTAAAATATGTTCCTTTTTGTACTTAGGATCATCATATTTTTTGATTTAAATCAATTAATTTTATGGCAGTTGTTTTTTTTTTTTTGCCTTTTCGCAATGCTCGTAAAATAATTGAAGAATAAAGAAAATAGCATTTAACAAATAAATTAGTTAACAATTTGTCAGCATTCTTTATATTTTAAAGTAAGAGTATTAATAAAGAGGTTTAATCTTCAAAAGGGTGTCGAATAGTAAGATTCGATTTTGTTTAAATTATTAAAATAAAACAATATGCTACAATTGTATGAATATTGTAAAAACAACAAGCAAAACATGAAATTGATCTTTTGCATGTTTCCTATTATTTCTATTAAATATTCAAATGACTCCAGCTTCTTTATAAAAAATTTAGAACGTAAATTTAGATATTTCAAAAGGAGTTAATCTACTTTTCTAAAAAAGAAACTATTAATAAATTCTCACGCTTTTGTAAAAAAATCAAAATAAATGTTCAGTAAAACTTGCATTTATTCATCAATAAATTAAAACCCATAAAATATAAGCAAAACCATCAAATCCAGATATACAAAAAAAATTATAAAATAAATGAACCAACATAGTGGTCAAGTGGGTGGCATATGAATCACCTTAAATCCACTGTAAATTGTAACTGTCCAAAATGAAATATTTTTTATTTACATGAAAAATAAAAATCATGCGTTTTATGTAAGTTTTCAAAGTTTTTTTTTTTGTTTGTAGACAAAATTTAAATATTGTCAAGATCATTTTCAAAAAGACAAAATCTTATTTACTATATAAAAACATTAGAGTGCATTCGAGTGAGTCAATTTTTAAACATGATTTTGAATTAATTAATGATATTTTTTAGCATCACCAAAAATTATGACAACGCCGCATCTAAAGGTTAGTTTATATTTTCTTGTTATAGTAAATTTTTCTTAGAATATCAATCCTAATAGAAAATCATTTTTTTATTTTAAAATATTTACTTCAATAATCAAAGTTTAAAAATCTGCGCCAAAAAAAAAAAACAAAACAAATCTTCAGAATTTTAAACAAATTTTTTTCTTCGCATTTTTTTTTTTTTCAAAATTGTAAAAATTGGTTCAACGCCTATATAGACGACTGATGCATGACGATGCCAATTTCTTACCAAAGAAACATAAAAACTTCATAAAAATTTTAAAATTAGCGGAATAATTTTTTAAATTTTAATTCAAAAAAAACCATAAAATTTTCTACGCTAATAATTAAGAATAATAAATGGATTCAGTCAAAATTAAATCCAATTAATTTTTCTTCTAAAATTCAGAATAAAATCACGAACAATATAATTACAAATGATTCCATTAATTATTACCAAATAATATATTAAAAATAAAAGATTTTATGCAAAGAAAACAAAAACAAAAACAAGAAAAAGAAAAAAGTTACAAACAAAAAATTATTTTTATTCTTTTCATGCGTGTCATTTTTTATTCCGGTCCATCACATTTACGTAATGCACTTAACAGTTCACTTTAATCTAAACAAAAAAAAAAAAAAAAACTAACAGACACAATTATTTTATAACTTATGAAATTATTATATACACACCTTTGAACCATAAACTATTTATTAGACTTCCAGTTAATATACGATGACGAGTGTGAACTAAAATAATGGAGAAAGAATTAAACCAAAAAAAAAAATAATTACCAATTTTTTTTCCTTTTTCTTTTATTCAAATTGCAAACAATTCGCTCTAAATAAATTGATGTAAATAATTTTTGGTTTTATTTTTTTTATAAAATTTTAAGACAATAAAATATTTCTAATTTAAATTTTGCATAAAAAATAAAAAACAAAAACAAAAACAATTATAAAATGAAATAAAGAAAGAAAGAAGAATAAATAAACTAAACAACGAAATAAAGAAAATTGATTAATTTGTTAAATAAATAACAAAAATAATGTCTCAATTATGTAATCGGTGGCCCCACAGACACATCACCGTTCAACTGAAATTAATAGGCGTTTTTTTTTTTTGGTTGAATTTATCTTCGTGATCTTTTTAATTAGATATTTTTTTTTATTTAAAATATTAAAAATAATTCTTAATCAGTTTTTAATTTGTTTGAACTTGATTGTGATAAATTTTATAAACATTTGGAATTGAATTTATATTTTTAAATTCTATATTTCAGTTTTTGATGTCATTTTTTGGGTGTCAATGTATTTTTGTCTGCATCGTCTTCATAAGCTGAAAAGAATTACATGAATTGATAAACACCACACAACACATGATGGTTATGGACGACTAAAATTCACAGTAAAACAGTAACGAACTAACTCTATGTGATTGACAGACAAATATTAAAAAATTCGACAATTTTTTAGTCTGCTAGAAAAAAAAGAAGAAGCTTTTTTTTTTAATTTCTCTCATTTATTTCGTTGCACATACCAAGTGTAGTGTATGGTAGTCACATTAAATAATTAAGAATTCAAAATGTAAGTTAATAAATAAATTCCAAATCATTATAAAAGAAAAAAATAATGAAATGTACAACAATGAATGGATCATTTCACTCATAATTAATTATTAAAATCCAACACAATTTATATTTCTCTTATTCACAATAAAACTTTATTAATTTATTTAATTGCATTTTCTTATGGCAAGTCGATTATTTAAAAAAAAAAACGCTTTTGTTATAAAATGACTGAATTCAGTATTGTCGTTAATTCCGCAAATTAAAATTGTCTCTCAAAGTTTAATGAAATATTTAATTTGAAAAAAAAAGCAACATCAGTTTAGAATTCATTCATTAAAATTAATTTCTTTATTCTTCATAAACTTTCCTAATTATTCGATAACAACAAATTTACAATTACCACGCAATGAAAATATTAGTAAATCGAGTGAAATTATAAATTAAATGTAATACAGAAAAATAATAATAATAATAATAACAAAAGGGACAGTTTTATGTATTATTATGCGTCCAACGATATAATATTTTATATGTTTTGTAAGAAAAATCATCATCTGCTTATTATCTTATTGTCTTATAGTTGTTGTTGTTTTTTTTTTCGTTCTTATAATATAGACGATTGTTGTTACAATTTTACTAACAATTGTTTTATGAGAAAATGTGTGAACATTATAAAATTGTTATTTGTTGTTTTTGTTTTTCATCACAATAATTTAATAGAACCTTTTTTTTTTCTTTTTTCATTTTTCTTTAACTTTACTCATTTTTAATCTAAATTCACGAGATATATTTTTAAAGCGATGTTAAACAGACAATAAAATGATTAAAAATTTATTGTTACAATTTTCTTTTATATGGTATATTATTAGTGAATTATGAAGAAGTTAAGAATGAAAAAAGAATAAGCAGAATAATGAAACTGAGAAAGAAGAAAGAAAATTTACATAAATTTTTTAAAAATAAAAATAGAAAAAAAAAAATTAACTGATGTGATTTATTTGACTGTCTTTTTATTTTCTATAATATTCTTTCTTTTCATTTGAACATTAAACATTCAGTAGACTGAAAAAGACACCATTATTAATTTATAATTTTTTGTATTTAAAAGAATACTGCAAATGTTTTAATTGTTAATAAATCCAATGAAAATGGCCAACGTTATTCAACTAATTTTAATATTTGGGGGAATTTATATAAAATTTACTTAGAGACGTAAATTACAGTAATAATTTTTATTATTTGAAAAATAATTAAAATCAATCAGTGTGTGGAACGTAAACTTATATAAAATTTTTTAATTAAATAAATCAGCAATATTTTGTAACAGAAAAAAAAAACAAAGAAACAAATAAAAAAATAAAAAAGAAGAAGAAAGAACAAAATTAACTTCCCGCAAAATCTTTTGTTATATTATTATGAAATAATTTATATTTGATTAAATTCATTTTATTATTTATCGTTATTGATTCATACAGAAAATATTTAATTATGATTAATTTTTAAAACATATTTAATGGCAAGTTTCACGATAATTTTAGCAGTCTTGCTAAAGAAGAGTAAAAGAGATGACACAATATACGAGAACAATTTCAAGAAAGGGGCAAATATTTTCTTAGCGGCTAAATGTTTCGTGAAACTAGATATTAATCATTTTATTCATAACCGTTTAGTGGGTATAATAATGCAATAATAATAATTTCATTTAACTTAATAATCATTTAAAGACGAGTTGTAATCAGCTTTTTATTCACTTTTAAGAATGTTGGTATTAGTATAAATAAATGAAGCTGTACAGTGTACAGAGTACCAGTTAATGTAACAAAAAAAAAACAATCATTTGACTATACCAGTACAGTGGAATGGAAGACATAACCAGTACCTAGATAGATCAAAAACAGGAAGAGAGAGGTTTTTCTTTTGCACACAAAAAAAAACAGAGCGATAAATATGAATAAAAAATTTTTTTTTTGTCAAGATCAAATTACACAACAAAAAAAATAAATTCAATTTCATTTATACATAAAAGGAAATTTCCCTGATAATCCGTGAGATCTTTGACAACTTATAGATGATACTTGAACAACAAAGAAGTAAAAAAAAAAATGGTATTTTTATGTGCACTTTACCAATAATCGTGTCATATTTTTAACATCCACACATTTTATGATTTCTTCGTCGTTGGTTAAGAAAAAAAAAATATACTGTAATAAAATAAGCGTGATCAAATTTTTATTGTTTAATTATTGTTGGTAATAAAAAAATAAAATATTAAACAATAATCATTTTGTATATTAATTCAATAAAAGTTAATGACAAATATTATTTATCGAAATCAATCCAACGCATAATAAATTAATCGAAACACAACAACAAATCCATTCAAAGTCTTCGCTACATTATTTAATTGTCAATTGAAATTTGTTAATAATGTAACAAAATTAAATTATTTGTCAAGTTGATTTTTATAGAGAAAATTATTATTGAGAATCATTTGTCTAAGTTTAAGTACAAATTTAAATTATATAATTCTTACATTTGTCTAATAAATATATTTTTGATGAACAGAAGCATAACACAATTATCATCATTTTCATCTGAAATTCGATTATTTTTATCTGATTCATTAGAATCTTAAATGTAATTATTTAATTCTATTTAGTTAAAGAGAAAAAGTTTCAGTAATTAATAATGAAACTAATTTGTATACCGAGGTTACAATATTATAATTAATACACTTTCTTAAACCAGATCTAACATAAATTATAATTGTCCACTAAATATCTAATAAAATAGAAGAAGAAGAAGAAGAGAAAAAAACTGTACGTAATGGAATATTAACCGCTCACTTTTTAACTAAATTTACTTTATTTTACAATATTTTTTTCATAATTAAAGTTTGTTGTTGTGGTTTTTTTTTTGCTACATCCGAGACGACATCATTAAATTTATTTACAAATAATAATCAAAATGTAGAAGACCTCTTTTATAATATACATTTGATCCGTTCATCAATTTTTTATTTAAATTGTTTAATCGTGTCAATTTACAATAATATATTTTTTTTTTTAATTAAATTATTAAATAATTATTATAGTCTTGAACAATATTTTATAATCGTATGTGATTATGTTAACTATATAATCGATATTATATAAGGAAGAATTTAAACGTATCAGTCCTTTCGCTTTAACATTTTTTATCTTTATATTTATAATAATTCACGAATTTCCACTACAAGTGTAAACATATTATTTTCTTTACATTTTTATTCATCTTCTTTTTCTTGTTATATTCTGTTTAGATCATTTTATAAGTAAGTACAATGTGATTATTATAATATAAAATTCATAAACAATTTTATAAATGAAAATGAAAAGGAAAAAGAAATATAAATATAAATATAAATAAATAGAATGAAGAACACACTAATGATATATATTTTGTAGGCAATTTAACACGTAAACCTAAATATATAAATATATATAAATATACATCTTGAGGCATTATTTCTATTTTAGCTCTAGATATTTATTAAATATAACTTTTACATTTTATTGTTATTTAATGACGATGCTAAAGGTAGATACAGAAACAAACTAAAAGAACAAAAAAAAAAAAAACCAAAGAAAAATTATGAAATTTGTTATAACAGGATGAACTACGATTTTGAATTATAAATTATATTTTGTAAACTTATAATATTAGATTAGTGCAGAAAATATATCTAGATGGTAGAGATACATTTTTCGCATATTATTTATATTTTATAATTTGAAATTTTTTTATTTTAACGAAAAAGAAAAAAAAAAAGCAAAAACAACAACAACAACACAAAATTTTGCAATAAATGTAAAAGATTTTTCATTTAATTTAATACACGATTCATTTGAAATTGTATAATTACATATAATAAACAATAAACAGCCAACAACAATATACAATTTTTAATAATATTTGTTTCTACTATTTTTTAAATGGAAATTTTATTAAAAAATATTTAGTGTTTAATGTAAAGTACATAATTACACTAATTGATCATAGATAATAATAATTATTGTATTTTATAAATTTAATTATTTTCTTTCTTTATTCATTTCTTTTCCTTGAATGATTTAATCAGAAATTTAAATTAGGGAATTCAATAAATTGCATTAAATATAAAATGTGTACAAATAAAAACTAAAAAAATTGAAACTTAAATTTCTTTGAAAGATAAAACTCAATTAATAAAATTAACAAAAAATTGAATTTAATAATCACCTTGAATTAAACAGTCAATCAATTATGTTAGTCCTTCTATAAGAAAACTGAGGAAATAATACAATTTTTCACGAAAATCTTTTGTTAAGAAAGAAACAAAAATTTTGGTAAGTTCCTAAACATTTCGTGAAACTTGTGATTAATATTTACATTGATATAATCATCATCAATAGTATCAATTAATTTGTATAGACAAATTTTGTATCACACTGTTTGTACCTATATAATTTTTTTAATTAAAATTATTTTGAAGAGACATAAACCCAACGTAAACATAATAATATGTTTTCTTTCAAGAATCATAAACCTTTATCTGTAGAAATGTATGTATGTATAATATTCACTTCCTTAATTTCACAGAAAATATTCCTAATTAAATGAAAATACCTTAAGCATGCAATACAATTTTAATTATAATAGTTTAATATAGATCATCAATTTTAATCCCGACAAGAAAGTTAAACTAAAAAAATTATGTAAGAGTTTTTTTACTTTTACAAAAAAAAAAAATAAAAATAAATAAATAATCGACATTTTACGATGATTATTCTACTGTTTTTCTTGTCTTACATATTTTATTTGTAGTAGAAAATAAAAAAAAAACAACAACAACAAAATCCATTTTTGTACAAAAGTATCTGAAACATTCTTCTTAGACATCATCACATTCACACATCAAAACGCCTACAAACCTTGTGAAATTTACCTAATAGAGAAATATAGATTAATTTTTATTTTTGTTTCTTTGTTGATTTTTTTTTTTTGTTTTTACTTTTTGTTTATTTTAGATTTTAGACACGGATGTTACTGGTGTAATAATTGTATATGTCTATATAACGATACCAAATACAATTCAATTTTAAAAAATTTTAAAAAGCGCACAATTTATTAAAGAAAAAAAAAACGCCAATAACAAAATGATTCATAGTAAACCATAAATTATTGTTATTATTATTTTGTGGGTTATAAAAATATAAACAAAAATTCTTTTTTCAATTAATTTTGAGTAGACAATGATGATCGAGTGACTGTTTTAAAATTAAGAAAAGAAAAAAAAAACAATAACAAAATATTATTTAATAAAATAGGATTTTCTTTCATAACAACAACATTTACAAAAATGAAGTAGTTGTCTTAAGACGCAGTCTTTTTAACTTAAGGTATAGCATTGAACTAAATTCATCATTATAATTTTGTTTTAGATTTCTTAGTTGGATTTTGTGTTTAATTATTGACTAAAATTATAACAATATTTCATCAATTGAAATTTGAATAACCAAAAAAAAAAAAAAACAAATCTCTAGAAGCGGAATCATCTGTCGAATCAAGACCATCAAAATTTTATTCATTAATTATTGCGAGGTCAATAAAGAATTTAATAAATTAACTGATGCAAAAAAAAAAACTGATCATTCTTTCCTTCCATCCATTTATTATTTGTATTACTATTGTTTACTATTCACTTGAATTTATACAAAAATGGTAACAATGACATAATTCTTGACAGTTGTAATAAGATGATGATCACTTAAAATATATTTAGTTTATAGCGGGGTAACCATTAGAATTTTTATTAAAATTATATGAATTAGAAAAATTAAGATAATAACACTTGACATTGAATTTAAAGAAAAGAAGTAGAAAAAAAAGGTATGCGCTTTTTATTACTAATTGTATCAATTTATTATAGAAACTTCTTTTGTGTCTATAATTTTAAATTGAAAATCTAAATAATAGGATGAAATTTATGGAGGAAAAGCTGTCAGATTTTTATTTATTGTGTTGCTTCTTTTTTTTGTATAAGAAGATAAATTTGTTTACAAGTATGACTAATTTATTGATTGATTGAAAATTAATGCTGTAAATTTTTTCAAAAAAAAAAAAAAAAAATAAAAATATTATTTAATGTGTTAAAAATTGTGTTGTGGGGGAAAAAAGCTGCAAATGTAGGAAAACGGCAATGCGGGTTGCTAACACTTCTAATTAAAGTCTTGAAAATATAACTTAAAAATTTCATCCGATGTAAAATTCGGTCTTCATAGAAGCAAAATTATTCCTGAGGAAAACGTTAAATAGACTTAACGTACCTTCTATATTTTGTTAAATTATTTAATTTAAACTTATTTGTTATTCTTCATTTTTCTCTTACTTTTATTAAACAAATTTCACTAACGAATAATTCTGTGAATTTGTTCTTGAACATTACATGCATCGTCAATCAAGACTAAATAGACGCCTTACAAAACCAACAACAACAACAGGAAAAAGTGATTGACTTAGCCTAAGAAAAAAAATTTAATTTAACTTGTTGGTCCAAACGATAAAAATCAACAAAAGATTACAAAAAAAAAAAAAAATAAGAAAATAAAGAAGCAAATAATCTAACAAACATATTTATTCTTTTAACTTTTTTACACAATAATAATCGTTTAGTTTATGACTGAAACGCAATGGAATGTTTAATAAGAACATATGTAGAAAAAAAATAGAGATACATAATCTACATAATGTACCTACCTACCTTTATACAAATGTAATCTATATAAAAAGAAAAACAGAAAAACAAAACTGAATAATAAAAATATAAACAAGAGAGTGTATAATAAATATGGCACGCACACTAATAAAATCCAGTAACTTACCATTTCTATATAAAAAATATACCAAACAAAATATTATTCGTTTTTTAACATCAAATTCTTTTTTTTTTCCATTTTTCTTTTGCACTTCCATTTATGATAATTCATAATTATAATAGTGTTTTGTTTTATTCTTTATGATAAACATCTTCTTCTTAGATATATAAATATTTTAAGAATATTTTTATATTATAACATTTATTATATTGTTGTTTAGGTTATTGCCATTTGTTGGGGCGGCACTTTTTAATGAAATTCTTTTCCTTTAACATTTTATATGTTTTATTTGCTTATTGTTTTTATACATTTATAGGACGACAAGACAAAAGTAATAAAGGTAGGTTTTTTATTTATATGAAAATAGAAGTTATGACAAATTACATCATATTTATTATTATGATCTGTAATATTAATTGGTATAAAAATTCAATCGTTTTTGTTTTATATATAATGGTTTAGTGTGTGGTTCTACGCTATTGTAGAACTCATTTATTTTCAATATACCAACATTTTTTTTATTATTTTGAGATCAAACAAAAATCAATGTCATAATATTCTATATTTATGAATTTGCTTTTTTAATAAACGAATAAAGTTCACTTTCAATTTGAAGGTTACAAATAAATATTGAATGTGGCGCCATTATTTTTATACCCAAAAAAAAAATTTCTTAATCTTAAATCATCTTTTTCTAGTTATTGATATTCTTTGTTCTTTGTCTTGTGTGAATAATTATTGTTTTTTTAAAGTGACAAGAACTATACACACAATAAAATATCCGTTTTACTATATTTTTTATTGAAAATTATATTAATTTGTTTTGCTTAAAAAAAAAGGATCAAAATTGTTGATAGAAAATAATAACACAAATAAGGTCAAATTAATACAAAAAGTTTAACAATTTTTTTGAAGAAACAAAATAAAAAAAAAAATAAATAAGAATCAGTTTAATTTCTAAAGTGGATTTATTATTTTATAAAGGTCACTTACAAAAGTAAAGTAAAAAAATTCCATAATTTTAATCTCACGAAAAAAATCATTTCCTGACATCACTGAATATTTTAATCTAAATTTTAATCAGATGATAAAATTCTAATTATTTTTTATAGAATTCTATTATTTTGTTGATTTTACATTTTTTTTTTGTTGAAACTCATAATTATTCTTAATTAATTAATTATAACTTTTATTCCGGGATTCAATTAAATTTTAGTCTATCAATTAAGAATTTTAAGATGAATCTACAACAATAAAATTTATTTGTTTCTGGATTGTAAATAATTATAATTCTGTTCACTTGTGAATTTTATTTAAATTCTTAACAATATCTCTATGCTAACATATAATTTTTCATACGGACATAAAATTGTAGAGCACTTAAAAAATTGTTCATCTTTTGTTTTTTTTTTTTTTTATGAAGTTGAATTTTACAATTTTTATAAATAAAAAAACCGACTTAAATTTAAGAAAAACAAACTTAATTGCTCTCTTAAATCATTCTTTAATAATCGTAATTTTATAATGTTTTCTAACTAACCAACTCAACTAAGAAAAAAACTAACCGTCGTGGAACAATAAATTCATTAGTCAATACAAAAAAAAAAAAAAATTTATGTTTCTTTAACTTTTATGAAGTTTTTTTTTTAATTTCTAATAAAATCTTTAAAAAATAAAAAAGATAAAAAAAAAACAACAGAGTAATAATCAATTTTAATAAATTTAACATTTCTCAATATCTGTAAATGAATTTCATGGTCAAATTATGCGTATATATTAAAATTAAGAATAATAATAAAGAAGCTCTAATTGTTCACCTTCGAACTAAACTAACATAATATTTAATAACAACAACAACATCAAAAGTAAAAGAAGACGGCACGTTTTTTATTCATAAACAATCAAAACTAATCCATTTATGTATAAATTGAATTGTACCATTAATAAATCATCGACCAAAAATTTATAGGTAATACAATAAGTTCAATTTTTTTGGTGATGACTTATTAATTTTTTCTTTTCAATTAAAAAGAACGAAAAAAAAAAAAAGCTTTAGGGAGAAAAATCGTATAATTAACAGAAGATACAGGGGGACAAAAAAAAGTATTATCGTCGTATTTAAAAATCGCATGTGCAAGAGTTATAATTTTATACCAACAAATTAATCTAAATTTAGTTTAGAGTTGTTTTTTGTTCACAAACAAATTAAAATCGAATAAAAATTTGCAGTTTTTTTCTCTTACTTTTCTTGTTGTTGATTTTCAATTAAAGTTGATTTTTTTGTTGTCTCAAATTAGATCATTTTTTTCACTTTTTCTTCTTCTTTTTCTTCGTTAAACAGATTAATCAATGGACGATGATTGATCATTATGAAATAATATTTCTTCTCTAAAATAAATGTAATATAATTATTTTCCATTTACGTTGCAAATTTTTAATAAAGATGTCAGATTCATAGATTTCCACAAAAAATGGTAACAGAAACTTATTTTTTATACACAAAGAACACAATTTTTTTATTAGAAAATGTCAAAAACATAAAATGCAAAAACAATAAATAGCAATAAGAAAACCGTTAAAGGTTATTTGCAAACGTCTTTATTTATTAAAATAAAACAAAAAGAACTTTGTATACAAAAATGATTTATTGGACATATGCATAGAATTACAAAAGCTTAGACAAAATATACGAGTAATGTACGTTATTTTTTTTTTTGATGATAATGATAAGAAAATAAAAACAAACACAGAGGTGTAACAACCTTTAAATTTTCAACATCATAATAATAATAATTTTATTCTTCTCATCGTTAATCAATTAACGTTGTTTTTATTTTTTATTTGAAGTTTTGAAGACATTTTTGTTGTTGCTATTATTATTATTTTTCTTAAGTTCTTTTTATTAAACCAAACCCAGCATCTATTTTTTATTTTTATCTATTTTTTCACGCTAGAAATGAAATAAAATAATAATTCGTCACAGACAATTAAACAATCACCTCATTAGATTAATTAATTCAATCTCTAAAGTTTTTTTATTTTATTTTATTTAAATTAAATTTTAAATGTTGTACTCTGACAGTAGCTGTAACGGATTCTTATAGATGTTTGTTGTTTTGTTTTTATATTAAAAAAAAAATGAAAGACATTTTTCAACTACTTCTACTCTATTTATTTATTTTTTCTGTTATTAATTTTATTATGATCTTGATATGACAGATTTACAACAAGAAGCTACATAAGATTATCTACTGACTAAGAAATAAAACCCACAATATAATGTGACAATGAAATTACAATAATAATATTTATATGTTGAACGTATTATGCACAGAATATGAAAAAAGTAAGGGAAAAAAAAAACACAAAATAACAACAACATTTATTTGCCTAGTGAATTTATGATGAGATCGTCAGTGAATTAGTCATATTTTTTTTTTTTCATTTTATTAAAATTAAAACGAAGAAGATAAAAACAATACGAAATAAATGGCTATGCTCCAATTAAAAGTAAAAAGAAGCAATATTTGCATTGTTTCAAATTTTTACTCAAGCAATTTATCTTATGTTAATTGTGTTGCATCAGTTTTAACGATCATAAATTTAAAGAAAAAAAAAAAAAAGAAAAAAAGTTCTTGCACAAGAATACAGGTGTTGGATATATGCGTTACCTGAAATGATCTTAAAATATCATATATAAAAAAGAAAAATTCACATCCAACAATTGAGGATGATGGGAAATGTAGGTACATTTTTATTTTTTTATTTTGACTAGAGTAAATTTATAGTCAGAAGTTTGGACATAATTAATTTTTCGTAATTTAGTGACAACCGACCACAAATAATATATGTTTACATAAAATTAATAAAATTTTCTATTTTATTAAAGGTTCGTCGCTTTAAGTCTTTTGTTTATATAAAAGAAAATCCTATAAAATATTAGAATATAATAATTTCTATGATTATGCAAACTAACAAATCATATGTCTATTACTAAACAGACTGTTTAGAAATTAAATAAGTATTTTTTTTTTTTACGTTTTGTACGAGTTGTGTTTTGTTCTGAAGCCTTAAGCATTTCAATACATTATTATATTAGATTAGATTACATGTTGGTTTATAATATTTTATTTTCTATGTGGCTTTCTTTAAAGGTTAAAAACTTTATTATATTCTTTTTTTCTTATATTTATATTTATATTATTATATGGAACATTGCGCTCTTCCGTTGAAGCAAGATAATCAACACTATGAAAGTGTAAATTAACAAAAACAACAAAAACAGAAGACAACAAAAAAGATACAATTAAAGTGTAACTAATTTTGTATGAAAAGGCAAGCACTGGCTTCTATTTGTTTTGCATTATTGCATTATTTTTATGAAAATTAAAATTAATAAATTGTTTTTTTTTTCACGGAATTAATTTAACTAATTAATTTTGTTAATTAATAAAAATTGGAAACAAATTTTGTTAATTAATAAAAATTGGAAATTTGTAACACAGTTTATTTATGTGGGTCGATTCTAGCTTTAACAATAACGAAAGACCGAATGAAAAGTTATCAGAAAAATTAAGGACAAACATATGAATTTCTTTTTAAACTATTTCAACATATTTAAGAGTTTAACGTTATAGCCTTGCTTATCGTTGTCATTCAATTCATCATATTTCAACAAACAATAAATTATACTGAGTAAAGTTAATCATTTAAACAGTGATCTTTGTTCATTGTAATGTTTTTAACCGAAACAATATTTGTGTTTCAACTATAAACACATAATAAATTCAAAAGAAACCATTGATGATTAGATACTGGGAAAATTTTCGTAATATATTCTTTCGGGAAACTAAAATATTTATTTCTACAAAATTGAAGATTAAGAATAAGAAAAATGATCAGTTATTGGTGGCCTTCAGTAAACAATTATTATGGAAAATATTTTGGGCGCATTTATATATTACAGACGAATAAAACAACAAACAACATCAAACGATAATTAATATCTCAAACTAACAAATTGTTTGAAGATAAAAAAAAAAAGTAACAAACAAACAAACAAAAAAATTAATCGTTATAATACAAAAATAATGATGATGATCACAATGTTAAAGTGAGAGTACATCCAGATCCACAATGTTTAATGTAATGTAAAGATTCAGGCATATTATACTGGTAGTAAATTTCAGTCTTATATATTTCTATTACGTTGAGTAATGCAAGGTCGTACTTTTTTTCTTTTTTTTTTATTACAGTTTAATTGTACACATCTACAGAATATTGTAACAATTTTATATTTTGTTGAAAGTATTCGTTAATGAAAGTTATAATAACAACAACAATAACAATAATTAAAAAAAAAAAAAATTGTATCAAATTTTTATCAGAAAAACTATTATCAATTAATAAGAATTAATAATATAATTGTAATTATTATCATTAAATGTCTAAACTTGACAGAATACTTGAAAGTATTACAATTAAAAATTTTCATATATAGTGAAAATTTTAGTTTACATTTTTATATAAACATAATAAAATGAAAGGTTATCTTTCTCTGTTCTATTGACAAATATCTAATATATTTTATTACAAAATTGCTCTAGATTCTTTTAAGAAAAAAAAAAAATAAATAAATAAAATGATGAACATTATATACATCTTCAAGTACATATGTACACAAACATAAATGTGAACACATATTATTATTATTATTATTACAATTATTTAGAATTTAGATCGACCTACGAATAATTATTTACAAAAAAAAAAATTAAATATTTAAAATTAAGAAGAGAGAGAGAAAAAAAAACAGACAACAGACATTTTAGAGACAAAAACATTCATTGATCATATTCGTGTTCGTGTACCTGATTTATTTTTATTTTTCAGGGTAACCTTTTTTTCTCTATTTTTTATTTTTTGTTCTAGTTGTTGTTGTTACAGTTTGTTCGGGTGGATGAAAACACTGTGCAAAATTGCAAATAAAAAATAATAATAAATAATTGTTTGAAATAAGAAGAAGAAATAAAAAAAAAGCTCAATCAATTTATATACATTTTTTTTTTGTTGTTGTTGTAATCTTTTGTGTACACAAATGTTTATAATTATGAATAGAATACTTAGACTTTATAAATATTAATAGAACTTAATAGCTTTATATTTGTATGTATATTTGTATGTATGTAGATAATGTAACATAAATCAAAAATAACTAAAAAAAAAAAAAATGTAGATAATAGTTGCCTTATTTATCTACAATATTATTTAAAATAGTTCAATGTTTTTCTTTTTCTTTAATTATTTATAAAAAAAAAAAAAAACTTTTAAATAAAAAGTCTACCATTAAAATGATGATAAGTTTACAATGTAATTTGATACACATCTTTAATAAAAGTCTTATAGTACGTACAGTACTATGAATGTCCTTGTCTTAATTATTGAATAGATTTTATGTTTTATTATTTATTATAGAAGGTTGGGATGATGATATTGTATACAATTAAAATTGATTACTTTACTTCTATATTTCTTTTTTAAAAAATCATCAATAATTGACAAGATTATCGATTGATTTTTAATTTGTTATACATAAAATGGATCAATACACGGAAGGTAAAAAATTTGTATTTTTTTTTTGATAGAATATTTTGAAGGTATTGAAATTGATGAAAAAAATGTCTGAGGTTATTTTATTCTTTTTTCTACATTTACTATTTGACTATTTGTGTGTGGGTGATTTTCTTACATTTGTAAATATTTATGTTTCACTCATTGCATGTTATACATTCGATAGCTGAACTCTTTTTCTATTTTGTAATACAATTCATTTGTAGCTTTAATTTTAACTTAAATAAAAATAAAACATTTTGATTGAATTTTCATGACAAATTTCTTCAAGTGAACTCAACATAATACTGAAATGGCATAACAATGAAGTTAATTAGTTACAAAAATTAAAAATGAATCATACGAGTTTAATAGTAATTTTTATTAAATAATTTACAAAAACAAAATACATAAAAATATACGTAAAAGCAAAATACGAAGTCAATTAAAACTGTATCACTCATATAAAATTAATGACGGAAGTAAAATACATTATAATCATTATAGAACTCTTCTATCAACACCGTATCAAAGTTTCATTTGTATATGTGAAAAGAACCGATTAAAGAATTTTTCACATAAATAAATCTTAATATTCTTATATGCACTTAACTCTAACAAACTTAGGCGTTTCAACGTATTTATTCAAATTCCGAACGAAATAAGAAAAAACGAAACAGAAAAGAAAAACAACAATTACATATTCACATCATGCAAAAATATACAAAATGAAAATATAATTTGTAACACTCGACAGCAAGAAACTGTATAAAGAAAAGAAAAAATGTTGACTTACAAGATGAAAAAAAAAGCACACGATATAAACTTTTTTTTTCTGTTTTGTTGTTTAGTTTTTTCTTTTTCTTTTCTTTTTGCAAACAAGAAGAAAAACAAGACGAAAAATATATAATAAAAAAAAAGAAGATAAAAACAAAACAAAAACATTATTCAGTTTATTTTTATTTTTTCTTTATAAAAGATTCATCTATATAGAAATGAAAATAATATATTGGTACTGCTCGACTTAAACTTTTCTTCTTCATTTCTCATTTACACTTATTACTTAATAAAATAAAATAAAAAATAAATAAAAAAAACATTAATAATTACTAGAACATTAATATTCTGGTACAACAGAGAGAAATAATAGATGAACTAACAGTGGAATCTATTTGTTTATTATAAAATATAAAACATAAATAAATTTCAATTCATTGGACATTCAGGATGTGAATGCGTTTTTAATATTATTTTTATATGTCTAAAAGAGATTTAAATTTAAGATTTTATAAATATTAGAGAAAGAAAATGTATCTATGTTTTTTATGTATGTGAAATAATAATAAAATTTACTATCACTTTAATATAAAAGAATAAAAAAAAAAAAATGTAGGTACATACAATACAAGACAATTCAATACAATATTGCATAAAGATAATGGGAACATGTGAAATTTGGTTAACTGGACCGAGATGAGACATTACTCATATTATTATTATTATTATTTATAAGAAAAGAAAAAGAACCAAAGGAAAATTTTATTTGTTTTAATTTTAATACTTCCCATTATACATTTTTTTTTGCAATATCGTTAGGAGAATTGAACCAAAAAACCGTAGAAGAATTATGTAAAAATTTGTCTAAATTCATTAAGAAATGATAAGAATTTTCTTTTCAAATTGTCCTTAAATTTTGTCATTGTCGACAATCGATAATTTTCTTTTGTAAAATTTACTCCAATTTAAAACTTTAGTTTTTATTCAAAATCAAATTAATTCATATTTTTGTCAAAAAAGAGTTTTTAGTTAGAAAGGATGATCCAATAAATTTATATTTTGTAAGAATTTTATATAGGAATTGCATGCTTCACGTCATTTTCATTGTAGAGTAATACAGGAAAAGAATTCCAATCTAATTTAAACATCAACAATTTACAAAAAAAAAATAATAATAAACAAAACACAAATCTTTTAAATATTTGTTTTTTATTACATTGCACATTTTCTTATTTTTCTCATCATTTAAAATAAAACAAAAAACTACAAAATTAATTAATTAATTAATTAAATATATTAATATGTGTTTGTAAATCACTTAAAAATGACTTTATTTAAATATTTAGAGATTGTACAAATTATTCATAATTTTTCTTTGCATTAGATTCAAAATGATAATAATTAATAAGAGTGAAAGAAACAGTGCAAGACAGAGAGAGAAATAAAGACGAATCAATTGGAAAATTACAAAATCAATAAATGAAAATTAAAATAAATAAATTGTAGGTGTTCTAAATAAGTAGAAGAAAAACTAACAACTAAAGAGACATAAAAACATATTTTTATCAAATATAACGATGGCGATGGGTAAAATATTCTTCATGAAGTTATGAAATTTAATCTTTGTTTTTTTTTTTTGTTTTTCTTTTACCGCCTTTTAATACGTTTTTTACAGCAGAGAAATATTACAATCACTTTTAAATTATTTAATATTTTCAGACAATTCTCTTGATCTGTAATGGTTTTTTTTTTCTTCTTCTTCTTCTTCTTCATCATCTTTTATATAGATATTTATATTTTTATTTTGTTGTGTTTGTATTTGTGAACCAATTTCTCTCTCTACGCGAAACTTGTGTTAAGTTTTATGAATGAAGAGATTTTCTGAAGATTTATATAAATAGTAGAGTCTGGAATTGTATTATACCATTAACTGAAATACATCTTCTGGGATTAATACAAACATTTGCATCTCTGCGAACATTATTTTATTAACCAAAAAACAAAAATAAATAAAATTTAATAATTTTCTTTTATTAAAAAAATTCTTTAATTTTTAAAAAAAAAAATCTTTTTGTGAAGTTTAAGTTTTTTTTTGTTGTGTCTTTAAAAAAAAAAGTGATATTATCCAATATGAAGGTAAATTTAAAAATAATTCTTCTTCCTTTTTCTATGTGATTGTGAACGAGAATT
Organism: Pedicia rivosa; assembly: GCA_963082725.1. NCBI lineage: Eukaryota > Metazoa > Arthropoda > Insecta > Diptera > Pediciidae > Pedicia > Pedicia rivosa. Next base: position 6,418,618 of record OY720152.1, read on the forward strand.
AAAATTGCGGATTTTTTTCTTTTATTTTTTTTCATAAAAATTCTTATAAAAATTTAATCATTTTATTAATTGTGATAAAAATTTTAAGTGTTTTTTTTTCGGTATATAAATAAAGGACTAAATACTTTAGTCATTGCAAATATATTTTACAATTACAAATATCCTTTCGTTAAGGATCAGTAAAATAGAGAGTTTCAAAAAAATATTCCCATACCTAGAAATTCGTCAAATTATTTTGAAAAATGACAATAAATTCTCTTAATTATACAAATTATCTTTATTTAAAATTAATGTACCCATAAAAGTAATTTACAATTTATCAAAAATTGATAAATTAATTAGAAAAAAAAAATTAATGACAAAAAAGAAACAATAGAAAAATTCCCATTTATTTCCGATTGTGTTTTATTTACTTTATTTACTTTTTTTGTCGATAAAATTTCACTTAAAAGAACAAAAATAAAAAAACGTTAAAAATAATAAAAAAAAAGAAACAAATGGTTCCGTTTCTTTACTTTTTATTCTTCTTTCAAATTATAATTTAATTTATTTCCTTACTTTTTTAATATCTGATTTTTTTTTTGTTTTTAAAAGCGTGAAAATAATTCAATCATGTTTTAAAATTATTAATTCCCGTGTAATCAAATTTTCAAGTCATCTTATCTACTGTTGTTATTGTTGGTTGTTGCTTTTTTATTTATTAAAAATTTCTATTGAACAAAAATAGAAAAAAGAATAAGAAATCATTTTATTTAAATTTGATTTTTGTTTCTTCTTCTTCTTGTGATCGGGTTCATAAAATTAAAACCAAAAACTTTAAAAATTCAAAATATAAAAGGTTAGAAAGGGTCTTCAGACTATTGAAAAAATCTTCATTCCATAATTCAACATTTTATATAATCCAGAAAGGAAAATTATTTAACAGAAAAATAAAACCAACAAAAAGAGAAAAAAAATTGTGCATAAAATCGAGATGAATCGATTAAATTTAACATCAAATAAAATTTGCATACAAAAATTGATCGTTCTAATGAATAAAAGATCAATTGTTCAAAGATCGAATCAAACACAATCAGATACGTTATTTTTTTCCTATTCAAATAATAACACCAGTAATAAAGTTACTTGAATCTGTTTTCCTCTTTTTCTTTCTTTGTCTTTCTTTATAAATTTCTTACACTAAATTAATTTAATTTCCTTCTTAGTTTGTAAAATAAGTTTATCATGATTCATGATGTTTAAATCTATTATTCTAATTGATTGTCAAAAATTCCCACGATTTGTTTCTTTTTAAAGCTTTAAATGTTTTTATATAATTAATCAATTGTTTGGCACACTTTTCACAGTTAAAATTAATTGTTGAGGAAGAAAAAAACAAATGATGTTTTAAAGGAAGTTTGTCTGATAAATTATTAATCACTTTTTAATGAAATTCGCAAAAAAAAATTAATTCTTTTATTTTTCATTGTTTTCTTTATGGCTTTTGTCACGACATTTTTTCAAAACCCATCACTAAATATTTTTTTAGTATTCATTTTTATTTATTGAAAATTATAACGGCGCGGGCGATGTAATTTATCACGTTTAATCTTAGACTTAATGGTATGTGGACATGAAAATTGTCAAAATACTTTTGTTTATTGTTTTGTTTTCTTTTCTAATTTTGGTCAAACTAAGGTCAAGTTTTTTTGTTTGCATTAAATAATACAAAGGCGTTTTTATTCACAACTCAATTCTATTACGAATTCTTCAAGTGAATTAAATTGTCTGTTTAGTTCTAAGTCGTGTGGGAAAATTATTCATGTAAATTTCTTGTTTATTAATTATTTATAATTTCTATAATTAAAAAAATTTTAAAGAACATTTTCTCTTTCACAATCAAAACGTAAAAAAAAATTATAATTCATCAAATTAGACAAAAATATTAAATCTTATGAACTTTTTTTTGGTAAGAATCATTCATTTTTATTATAATTACCCGTATATTCTTCTTTCATAATTATTTTTAACTAATGAAACCAAATAAAATTCATTAACATAAGAATTTATATTCAGTCATGTAATATATGAAATTGGCAAATATCTTCAATAATCTAAATTACGTGAAAAACGACACGAAAAAATCATTCAAAATCGTTCATTTTAACTTTAAAAATATTCAAATTTTATTGTTTTGTTGCATCAATTTTTTTTTTATTTACAAATATTCTTTCCTTTCTGCTTCTTAATTTTTTGTCTCTCAGTTAAAAAAAAATATAATTATATAATCAAAAAAAAAATACAATTCTTCCCAGCAATGAGAACAAATCAAAACAATTCGATGTAAAAAAAGATGCATAGTTGTTAAATAAATTTAATAAGAAAAAAATAATAACAACCTTAATTGTCTTTTGTCTGTTTTATGAAATTAAATTTTATATGTGACTTTATTTTAACAAAGATGACGTTCGTGTTACAGTTATTAAATCGGAGTTGATTTTTTTTTTAACATTTATAACTTTTGCAATATTTTACTTTTTTTTTAGTTCGCTGCAGTAATAACCATTTTCTCATTTGTACTCTTCGTCGGAGCTGAACCACCAGTACCACAGAACAACTATCTTCCTCCACAAAATTCAATTCAAGCACCAATTAATAAATATTTACCACCCTCAACCTCTTATGGAGTACCATCAGGCACATATGGAGCACCAGCTAATTCTTACAAAGGACAACAGCAATCATCAAACAATTATGCTCAACCTAAAAATGCTTATATTCCACCAACTGCTAATGCTAACTACCGTCAAGCTGCTGTCTCCAGTCCATCAAGCCTTTATGGTGCTCCCAGTGTACCAAGTAGCTCATATGGAACACCAAGCAATGCATATTTAGCACCAAGCTCATCTGCTAATAATTATCAATCTTCAAGTCAATACCAAGCTCCAAGTGCAACATACGGTGCTCCAAGTGCCACATACGGTGCCCCAACAGGATCTGCTAATTATGAAGCGGCCCCATCTGCCACATATGGAGCTCCATCTTCAAACTATGGTGCACCCGCTATCACATCCGCTATCTTCAAACCACAAAACTCTTACTCAACATCGTCTCAAAATGGACAACACGGACAACATGGACAACATGGACAACATGGACAAAGTGGACAACATGGACAAAATGGACAACAAGGTTATAGTTATGGAAACAACAATAATGGTGGAAACAATGGTTATGGCAATGGCGGTTATGAAAACAACGTAAATATTTTCAAAATTATATAAATCATTTCTACAATTATAATTTATTGTTTTTATATTAGGCTCCAGCACAATATGCTTTCGAATACAATGTATTAGATTATCCATCCGGTAATGATTTCGGTCATATGGAACAACGCGAAGGAGATAAAACTGTAGGAAAATACTACGTTCTCTTACCTGATGGCCGTAAACAAGTAATAATTTCTCATCAAAAAAAAAACTATATAAAAAATATAAATATTCATAAATATCATTTTTATATTATTTAGATTGTTACTTATGAAGCTGATGAAAATGGATACAGACCAGTTGTCACTTATGAAGATACAAATGCATCAGGTGGTTACCCAAACAGTCAACAATCACATAACAACCATAATAACAATGGCAATTTCAACGGATATTAATTGATTATATTTTTAAAAAATATTATTTAAATTTTGGTAGTTCAATTTGAAATTCAAATTTGAGTTAAACGATGGGCATATTTGATCACACATTTAAATATAAAAAATTAATTCAATATTGTTTAACAACCAGAATAGGCCAGTATAAATAAATAAAGATAAAACAAATTCAAAATGCGACACCGCACATATATACAGGTAGCTAGTGAGATGTCAATCATAAACAAAACAAAACAAAAGATGAAAAAAAAAAACTGGTTGTCATAGTTACAATAAGAAACAATTTTAAGATACAAAAAAAAAAGAAAACATTTAAATTTGTGACCATTTATTATGCCATCAGACCATAAAAATTCAAATCTATTAATTTAATTTATTTTTTATTAATTTTAATTAGTTAATTAATCAAATAATTGGCTATATATTATTTATATAGAAAAAACAATTATTATATATTTTTTCAAACTATTATAAAATGACGACCGCGCTTTTGCACACGGATAAAATATTAATTATTATTATTTTCTCTTCATTAATTTTTTTTTTTTCTATTTTTACAAACGAAACAAAAGAGAATAATAATTTAATTTTTTAAGTTATAAAAGTAATTTTTTTCTTTGACAAAAACAATATTGTTTGTCTGTATGTTAAAAAACATACTTACAGTGAAAAAATTATTTTTTATAAATTAAATTAAAATTCAGCATTATTTAAGTGAAGTGAAAAATTAAATAATAATAATTTAATATTTGAAAACAAACTGCCATAATTATAAGAATTTTCTTTTACATTTTTTTTTTATACTCGTATTATATTTTTTTTTCTAGTTTATTACAACATAATAATAATTATGAATATTTTAATGTAAATAGTAGCAATATTAGCTTTTTAATAAATAAAGCAACAGTTGATATAAAAAAAAAAAAAAAACAATTTTGTTTTATTTTTGATTTATTCTTTATTCGCCAAAAAAAACTGATGAAATATCCATCGATTTCTATATTATTAAACCATTTCTTTCGCTCAAGTTATTCTCTTATTTAATATTACAACTTTTACCTTAATTACTAATTAATTTCTACATATATTCTCTATTTTAATAATTTTAAATCACCTTTCTAATTAAAGAATGATTATCCATCTAAACATAAATATAATTGCTGTAATTAATCCAAAATCCTGACAGAAAATGAACCAAATATTTGTTCATAATTTTCTAATTATATAGATTTTGATTGAAATTTTATTGATGGAATTCTACAGAATATTTGCAATTTAGTTTGTTAAAAAAAAAAATACTTTATAAAATATTTGATTTTTATTCCTCGTTAAAGATGTAAAAATTGTAAAAATAATCTATGAACGTACATCAAATTAACAATGTTAATGATAAGGATCGATAAAAAAAGCCAGTATCCCTGTTCAAATTAAAATTTTAAAGAATATAATTAACACAAATAATTAACTCATTAGCCAATTGTTAAATGACAAAACGTAATACAAAATAAGCCAATTAAAAGTACCTATTTGTATGGGTTGAAAATATTTTAATCGTTCAAAAATCTAACTTGAAAATAATATTCCCTTTATAACTTTATTCTAATCAGTTAGCAACATAAGAGACGAGATCCACAATTATAATGAAATTCAAAACCATTATATTTACCACATTGAGGTTTGAACCCGAGAACCATCACTTTTATTTTTGTAACTAAATACGAGTTACACACAATACCCTTACTACATAAATACTTTTTTCATTTTTCCTATAAATTATTACCCAGAAGGTTCTTATGTCTGTCATCTGAATCAAACACACACAAAACGTAAAATACAAAACCATTGAATTTATTAGATTTGTACTTATTCATTTATATTTCTCTTAGGCGCACAATTAATTATTACAACTGGTTTTAATTACAAAAAAACAAAAATTAAAATTAGAAAGAAGAAGAATAAGAAGAAGAGGAATTATCTTTTATTTAATTATTATTATTAATAATGTTGATACAGATATCAAATTTTTAAAAAAGCAAAAAAAAAAAACAAAGTGTAACCTCTGCAATATTTGCCAATAAACCGCTTAATAAATTCATTAAAATTATTTATTATTATTTTTGTGTAAGAATAAAATAAAGTGAATGGCGTTTTTTTATGTTTTTTGTTTTTCAAAGAAAATATAAATTCGTTACAGTTTACCTTATAAACTTTATTTCTACATTTCTTTTTTTGTTGTCTATAACTTTACAATTTTTTGTTTATTTATTTTTTGTTTTAATATTTTTACCGAATTTTTATAATTTATAAGAAACTTTAAAGTTTTATTGATGCGTATAAACAATATTCACATAATACAGAATTAGACTTTCTTTGCCTCTCACTAAAAATCTAAAAGTCGAATTGTCTAAATAAAATAAAATTTAATTTTAAACTTTTTTATTTCTTCAACTGATTTTTATTTGTTGTTGTTTCTTTTTTTTGCTTATTTTTCTTTTCTTTTTATCTTGAATTACTAATTTTCTGTTTTATTTGTTTGTTTGTTTTTTTTTTCTCTTTGAAACAATAAATTCGTTTAGTTGAAATTAATTTTTCAACTATAAAGATTATTACAATTGTAAATTTTTTTGTACTGAAAATTAAAAATAAAAATTAAAATTGATTTAGGTAATTATTTCTCTTTAGTTCTATGTTGCTTTTATTCGTTGCTTTTATTCGTAGTTATACTTTTATTATTTTATAATTTGTAAAAAAAAGAAAAAAAATAAGTGTATAAAACGAAACGTTAAATTTGAAATTAGAAAAAGCCAAACAAAAAAAAAAAACAGAAAGAATGAATAAAATACAATCAATTAAAAAGTTAATAGTTTTTGTCTATTTAGTTACAAACTATATATAAAAACATAATAATTCAGTTCATATAGATTCTTTTGTTGTTATTATAAAACATTACAACATTCAATTATAAAAAAAATAAATTTGCAGATATTGTTTTTTTTTCTTTATTATTTATAACAATACACTGTGTCACTGTGTGTGTGTGTGTGTGTGTGTGTGCTGCGTTTGTATTTGTATGATTGCGAATAATATTAAATGCATATTTTGACACTATAGAAATATTTTTAAAGTTAAACGATTCGATAAATATTACAACAACAGCAACAACAACAATAAAAAAAAAGAAGATTTCCATATTAAAAAAAAAACCTAACCACAGACAATATTCTTTTATGAATTAACCATCAGTTCAGTCTCGTGTCTTCTTCTCAAGATGAGTTCAACAAAAAAAAAAAAAACAAAAAAAATTAAATTCAAAAACCAAAACAACAACAACAAAATAAAAGAAAGAAAGAAAAAATTGTTTGAAGGCATATCAAAATAGACGAACTTCACACACATCAATCTCAACATATAATAAATCACTTTCATCTTTATATTAAAATAATAAAAAGAACAATTTTATTTTTCATACTTTTATTTTTATACAATATATTTGTGCATGTGTGCGTATGGGTATGTGTTGTGTATGTGCATGTGTTTGTGTAGATTGAATTGGAAAGATTTAACAATACATATACAGTTCAAACAAACAAATCAACAAAAAAAAAACACCTTTAAAATTGTGACTTGAATTTTTTATTAAACTAATTTAATTTTTATTAATAATTTTAGTATTTTTTATTTATTTGTTTTTTTTTTGTTACATCAGTAAAATGCATGTTTTAGGCCAATGTCAAAAATGATACGTGAACTTATAACAATAATATATGTAATATAATATTAATAGGGTAATACCTTTAGTAAGATTTAGATTTGGGTGATTTGTTTTTGTTTTATGAATAAAATTAAAAATAAATGTAATCAGTATGAATCATGTAATTAGTTAATATTAGAAGCAATAGAAATGCAGGCGCCATAACTGATAAGAATGACTAATTATTAAATATTTAAATGATTTTTTTTCTATCATTAAAATCGGACAGAAGAATCAAAATTATTTACAACATTTTGCTTTTACTTTCCCACACTTCTTTTTTTTTTTTTTTTTGTTTTGGTTTTGGTTTTATGTCTATTGACACTTGAAATATATTGAAATTTGATCTAGTTTACTTATTTAATAATCTTTACATCATTGAGATTATACAGTACAAACCTGTCTAGTACGACCATTAATTTGACCAAGTTTAATGGAAAAGCGACTCCCATATGAAAAGCTAATTATATTTGTTGTTAGACGAAAGCCAAATTGGACATGATTATTTAGGCACACAAGAATTTAATATTTTTTTTTTTCTCAAAAGTCTTATAAGAAAACCTGTTCGAAATAACCATTTCTAAATTGGAGCAAAGCTGCCAAATAAATTATTGTAATTCAATAATGCAAATTATTAAACTGCTATCTTATTTTCTATAATGACAGAGATAAAGTACCGGTCAAAATTTATAAAACAGATGGTCTGATTAGGATGATTGCACTGTACTTTTATAAATAATTACAAATTTTGAATAAAGGTTTTGAAATTTAAATCATTCAAATTCTGCGGCTTAGATTTTTATCAGTTTTCAAAAGTTTTTAAATAAAATCAAGGAAAAATTCAATCTTCTCATTAAAACCTACTTCTTGAAAAAATTTTAATGATTTGCATTAATGTTTCAATTAAATATAATATTAAACTGCAGAGTAATAAAAATTTTCTTTAATAGAGAAAATATAAAACTAATTTATTCAAAAAATAATTTTTAATATTTAGTTAAATTACGTTAATTATTTAAACTATTCAAACAGTTAAACTATATTTTCGTCTTAATTCTGTTACTTAAAAATTATAACAGACGACACAAAATAGACAATTTTTATTTTATTTGCCAAATTTAAATTTCTTGCGTGGATCCATTTAATTAAAATATTTAAACAAATATATATATATATAAAATTAGGTTTACGATAAATTAATTCAAATAAACTTATTTAATGTACTTATAGTAAAAAACAAAAATTGACACATTCCAATAATTGCCAATTTGATCATCAAATAAATTGTTTATGCAATGATACAAATGTCCCTGTCACCAAAATGTTTATCGCATAATAATAACCACACAAATCAAATCCTCACAAATGATGATATTATTATTTTATTTTAAATACAAATTTCGTTAGTCAATTGAATTAAAAAAAAAAAAAAAACTGTGTTATCAATGTAATTGTGAATATTTCACACACAAAAAAAAAATATAAATAAATTTAGTATTTGCCACATTGAATATTAATTATTTTTAAAAATATTTTTATATAAAACTGAAGACATATTTTATGGAAATCATCAGTTTCAAACAATCGTTCATCCGATTTGATTATTTATTTTAATTTTTATTTATTATAATAATAAACAATAGTTTTTTCAATATGAAGGTAAAAATTTAGATTTTCTTTTTGTTTTAATAAAACGATCACAAATTATTTTTCTTCACAATTTAGCTATTCATTGTACTCAGTGCTTTTTTGGTTGTATGCTTGGCAGAAGCTCCTTTTAATGGGTACGAACCATCGGGATGGAAACCACAAGGTGCAACTTTTGATTTACCAAATGAATATCGTCCACCACAAGAAACAAAACAGCAACCCGCTGAGGTAAATATAATAAATGTTTGTCTCTGTGTTAATTGTTTGTAACTAATAATTGTATCGACATAAGGTTGAAATCACCCAAGAAGAAGTTGAATATGATGGCCAATTAGGCGAAACTACAACTTTAGCTAGTCCTAGTAACGAATATCTTCCTGCGGGTACTGAAAACCCGACTGCTGTATTTAAATTTTTCCAAATAATAAATATGACATCAAAATCTTATTAATAATTATATTTTTCAGGAGGCTCCAGAAGATGTACTTAGAGTACAGGGACTACCAAAAGCTGATCAGTATACAGTGTTTAATAATCAATTAAGATCTCGTGCCAATTTACGACAACAAGTAAGATCAAATTTTAGACAAGCACCACAACCCCAACGTTCTTTTAATCCAAGAACTGCTCAATTTACTGAATTTGCTCCACAAACACAAAAGAGAAACAACAATAATGGATTCCGAAGCGGACGTATTCAAGCACAACAAAAAAATAATTTTAGACAATTTGGACGCCAAGAAGTTGAACCAACTGTTCAAAATGTTCCGGCAGAAAAATACGGTCCACCTCAACAACAATATGGTCCTCCACAACAACAATATGGTCCCCCTACAACAGAACAACCCAAAGAAGACGTTGATTATGAAGAGCCTGAACAAAGTAATGAAGAAAAAGAAAAAGAATCAGAAGATGTCTCTGGCGAAGAACAACCAGCTATTGCTGTTTCCAATGCATCCAACGGTCAATATTATATTTTAGCACAAGATAACACCCTACAAAAAGTTGTATTCATGACATCTCAGACAGAGGATGATAGACGTAATAATGGTTTTACAGCACAACTTAAATACGCTCCAGTTGAACCTATTCGAGACCCAATTTATGCTTACAACCAACAAGGACAACTCGTCAGAGTATATAATAAAAAGTAGATTATAATTTGAGAGTATCAAAGAATATTGTTATAATTAATATTATTATTGAATTACTGATTTTATGAAAAAATGTACGGCAATTTGAAAACTGAACTGAAAAATAAAAACCGACTAATGCAATTATTGTTATTTAAAATTTTTAATATTAACCGCAATTCCAAATTTGTTTCCCTAAAAACTCATAATTTCTATAGGAAAAATAATAAAAAATAAAAAAATCATTATAATTAGTTTAATATAAAACACGAATACAAAAATAATAATTATTGAATGGCAAATTTAACCGTAACAATATGAATATCTCAATAGTCAAGTGTAAGTTTCAGAACGCACATCATTTTCAAACGCACGTGTTTAAAAAAATTTCTGGCAATACTAACAATATTATTGTTTTTCAGTTCAATGCTCGATTTTTTCAGTGATTGAAAGAGGAAAAAGTCACATTTTTTTTAATTTCGTTGAAAGTGTTAATAAATACAATTTATATCTTATATAAGGATAAGTTATATCTTACTTAAAAGTTAAAAAATAAACTATTAGTATTTAAAAATTAATTCTTGATAAAATGGGTAACAATTATAAAATTTCTTATTTTCAACCTAACCTAATTGTTGTAAATACTTTTATTCATAGGAAAGAAATCAAAACAGATTAGTAACGCACATAATACAAACACTACATGGGAAACTCTTAAAATACCGGAAAATTTGGCATTAGAATCTCTTGACCTTCAAGGACTGATCGGCTTGGAAGTTTTAGAGAATTATGATAGTAATTTTATACAAAAATCAATATCCAAACGAGTACTAATTATATTACTTTGCTAATTTATCTGAATATTATCTATAATTATACATTTTTTAGAACGATGAAAATGACAAACGGAAATATGAACAATTCAACGATTCCAATTCTGATTTAGATAGCGATGATAATCGTTCAAAGAAAAAGAAAAAAAAGCAGAAAAATGCGCAAAAAAGTCGAAACGCATTAAGTGATAATATAGAATCTGATTCTGTAGGAGGAAAATTTGTGTTATTAAATAATCAAGAACTTTCCGATGAAGAGCATGCTGATAAAGATAATAATTCTTCAGTCCATAAACTAATCGTTAGTTGAATTTTAATACATTTTCAATTTATTTTTTAAATTTTTCTGTCAATTTTAGGGTTGGAGTGAATTAGGGGTTCCATTGCCAATATTAAGAGCAATAGCAGAGAATGGATTCATTTCACCTACGCAAATTCAATTGTTAACTATTCCTCCCGCTATTCTGGGTCGTAGAGATATTCTAGGTGCAGCAGAGACAGGAAGTGGAAAAACTTTAGCATTTGGAATTCCTGTGTTAAATGGAATACTTGAATTAAAAAAAACACATGAAAATGTTCATGAACCAGAAGAAACAGTGGAAGAGAATCCTTTATATGCATTAATTTTGACACCAACACGTGAACTTGCTGTTCAAATTCGGGATCATTTAAAAAGTGCTGCAAAATACACACACATCAAAATAGCAGCAATTTTCGGAGGATTGGCCGCTGTTAAGCAAGAACGTTTACTTAAAAAATGTCCAGAAATTGTTATTGCCACTCCAGGGCGTTTTTGGGAATTGCTTCAAGCTGAAAATCCACATTTAAGTAAAGTTGACGATATAAAGTTTCTTGTAGTAGATGAAACTGATCGAATGGTAGAAAAAGGCCATTTTGATGAATTACAACTTTTATTACAACGTTTAAATGTAGACCCAAAAAAAAAAACAGAAAGACAAAATTTTATATTTTCAGCAACATTGACAATGGTTCATGATTTGCCAGATCATATAAAAAAGAAAAATTTGGGAAAAAAGGTTAAAATTCTAAAAGCTACTCCTGGAGATAAATTACAGAGTTTAATTGAAATGTTAGGAATTTCTGATCCCAAAATAATTGATATCACACAAAAATTTGGTACTGCAGAACTTTTAACAGAGTGTAGAATCTTTTGCCAAACAGACCAAAAAGATTTCTATCTTTATTATTTTCTCAAACAACATCCAGGAAGAACAATTGTTTTTTGTAATTCTATTGATTGTGTAAGACGTTTAGCTCAGTTATTTACAATACTTAGATGTAAACCTTACCCATTGCATGCTAATATGAATCAAAAGCAAAGATTAAAAAATTTAGAAAGGTTGAATTCACTTACATTTAATTAAATGCATTTTATCTATTAAGTTGGTTTCTCTTTGCAATCTAGATTCCGATTTGACCCTTATGCTTTATTAATTGCAACAGATGTCGCTGCTAGAGGCTTAGATATACCAAACATCCAGCATGTAATACATTATCAAGTACCCAGAACTACTGAAAATTATGTTCATCGTTCTGGTAGAACTGCCAGAGCAAATAATGAAGGAATCGCTGTATTAATAATGGATCCAAATGAACTTCAAAATTATGTAAAATTATGTAGTACATTAGGAAAAAGTAAGAATAAATGAATTTAATAACTTACTTTTCAATTACTAAAATCTGAATATTATTTCTCTTTAGCCAATGATATTCCCGATTTTCCTATTTCATCGAAACAATTAGCTGCAGTGAAAGACAGGGTTTACCTAGCTAGAGAAATAGATTTGTTAGAGTTAAAAGCACGACGTACACTTAGTGATATTGGATGGAGAGAAAAAACTGCTGAAGATGCAGATATGATTGTCGACAGTGACAACGAAAGTGACGAGTATTTTTTTTCAGGATCACATAATTTAATTTTTAGTATAATTATTAATATCTTTTTAGGGGTGTTGCAACTGAGAAATCCGACGTTCAAAAGATTAAAAAAACCTTAAAAATAAAGCATAGCAAGCTCGAAAAAATGTTATCACAAACTTTATTTGCTAGAAACATGAGTTTCAGGTAAGTTTACAAATTTTATTGTAATACCTTTTATTAAATATTTCTTTTTTAGATATCCGACAAGCTCTGGACAATTAGACATGAAGGGTATTATGGGAAATAATGGTACTGCTATTGATACCATGAAAAAGACAATCCAAGACATTGCAGATGAAAAGAAATTCCGGAATAAATCTAAACAATGGAAACTTCAACATAAAAATAATACAACAAAATAAATTTATTCAATTTACATTAATGTTTTGTTACATAAATACGTTGTCCATTTATTGTCATTGACCGTGCATATTTTGATAAGATTCCTGTAACTGAGATTTGTGGTGTTGCAAAATACCTAAAAGAAATAAATATGTTTTATATCAAAATATTACTATAATATTTACTATTTCTAGTTTATTACTCAATATAAGGCTCGATCTGTTCCAGATTCCATTTCTCTTTTGTTTTAAATAAAATTTTAAGGCGTTCATTGAGATCTGTGGATAAATTGTTCTCGTGTAATGCTTTGACGCATATAGGCTTAGAATCTCTATCAATTAAACCAATTCCACGAAGATAAATTTCCTTAAAAAAATTAGATTTATTAAAAAAAAATCTATAACTTTTTCTGCTTCAAATTACCTTAGCAATAATTCCTTCAGGAAGTGATTCTTGCCAAGTTGATAAAAATTCGTCTATATGAAATTTAAGACCTTGCTGTAAAATATTTTGTGCCACAATCCTAAAAAAATTAAAATAATTATTTTTAAGATTAAAATTATTTTGTTTAGTTGTTTACCTGCAGACCATTTCTTCGTTGTAGGAATATTTTGAATGAAATTTATCACTTCTTTTTGTATATATTTCAAATATATTTTCTAAAACTTCTTTAGATACAATATCAGTTAATGATTCGAGCGTAATATTTTTGTCTATTTCATTTAATTCCCATGAATTTTCATCTATTAAACCTAACATCAGAGACACAACACGATACTCATATCTTAAAAGATTTTATTTTTTTTTTTTTCCAAGAATATTAACCAGTAATAAATTTAACACTTAACTCATATTCTAGTATTCTAAAATAACCATTTATTTCAAATGCACGGTAATAACGAAGGCCCTCAATAAATTCACCTCTGCTACATTGAATTGTATCAAGTAATTGATCAAAAGTAAATAACAATTTTTTATCTATACAATATTCATTTTCAGGTCCAGAATATCTTCAAATATCAGAGAATAGAAATTAGCCCGTTAATTTTAAACAGAAAAAAATTCACTAACCTTGTTACTTGTAATAAATCTCCTAATTTTCGGTACCGGGGTTGAATTTCTCTACACTCGAAATAATCGTGAAATATTTTTACCACATCTTTACGTTCCAAATATCTATTGACCCCCACAATATCTTCTTCATCCTCAATTTCTATACTGTCTTCTTTTGACCTATTAGCTGCATTTTTTGGACTTTTTAATGGTGATTTACTTGTTGCCTGAGCAGATTTTAATTCAGGAATTAACAAAAGACTATTGGATATTTCGGCTTCCTTAACTTCATATGTTTTTGTGTCACTACAAAGGACAACCTTTTCATTTAAACCACCTAATTTTATAAAAATATTATTAAGTTATGGAGGATAAATTTTATACATAATTGAATTAGAAACCTTTAAAAAATAAAGTTTGCCCTTCCTGGATTTCCTTTAACAAGTGTGGATTAAGTTCTAGCAATTTTAAATTGGCAGTAGTATCATTATATGTTGGGAAATAAATAGTCTAAATAATATTTATTTTAATTAAAATATGTAGAACTATACGAATTTCCTTTTAATGGAACACCTACTTGAGTTATGTCTGTTAAGTTCTTTTCATCCAATTTGGCATGTTCGATAATAGATTTAACATCTTCTATTGTTCGCTTATATCTAAATAAGAAAGATAAATAATTTTTAACAAATTTAAACATTCTATAAACTCACAAATTATTTTCCATAGCTCAAACAAAAAAAGTTCTAACTAAAAATTGCACAAAAATTCTTTGTTATTTGTATGTTTGGCTCATTTAACCTCATTCATATAAAGATCAAACTCCCGCTTAAATTTATTTTTAACTTTGGATAACAAATTTCACTTTTAATGCACTGTATTTTTATTTATATTTAGTATTTCTATCCATATTAATTATTTTGTTTATTCAACTATTTAGCACATAATATTTCATTTATTTCTAAACAAAGTTCAATGCAAATATTAGTATAAATATTTATACATATTTCAATTTACTTCATTTATTACAAACATAAAATTTTATAAATAATAAAATATTGAACTATTTTTAAGAACTGGAAAATGAAACAATTTAATTCTAAAACTCACTTTTTAATCGTTACTTGGAATAAATAAATTCCTAAAATTAAAAAAATTAAGAAAAGACAAATAAAGAATAAAGAAATAAGTCAAAATATTTGTGAAGTTGACAACAAGCTGCTTATTGAACTGAAAATGATATAGATGTGAAGTCGGCAGCATTCAATTCATTCTCTCCAACAACAAAATTTAACACATTTGGCAACAATGCATAATTAAAATAATGTCATGTCAAATCAAAATTCGTCTTCGGAATTTACGAAAAAAAAAATAACATTCATAATCAAATCATATGAATATTTTTCTTATACTTTCGTATTTTGTTTTCAAGTTCAACTTTTTTTTTTTTAAATTCCGTACATCTTTAGAGAGATAGAATATTTTTTCTTTTTTATTAATCATTCAGTATTGAAAAGTATACAGTCGTATAAAGATACATAATAATACTAGAATTAAAGTTAAGAAAAAAGAGTGAGGTTATATTTTTGATTGATTTATAATAAATTATTGATATTTCCATTTTATCAATGTTAAAGAAAGTTTAATATTAAAAAGTGTATTAATTTATAATATTATAGTTTAAGTGTCACGATCACGATATTACTATTAAATTTACTAAAATGACACGTCTTAACAGTATAATATTAATCTTTCGTCAATTTTAAGTTTTTTTTTTTTTTTTGTTTTTTAAACTTCGACATTCGACTATACAACTAAACTTATTAAAAAAAATTTTTTTGTGTTGTGAAATTTTTAACAACAATATCAGTTTAATTTAATTTTTTTTTTGTGTGTTAAAAAATAAATAATTTGAATTATTTATCTTTAAAATGGCATTGAAGCAAGAGAGAACACCGGGAAAATATGATTTTGTATTTAAAAATTTACTAGCTGGCGGTAAGTTGAAAAATAAGCAGTTATTATATTAATTTACTCTAACATGTACCTGTTTGTTTCGAGATGAAATTTATCTAAATTCTTATAATCATTAAACATAATATTAATAAACAAAAGATAGAACAAAAAGTAATTTATTATATTTAGTAGTAAATATTAAAAAATGAATATGATTTCCATTTAATTAGGTCAAAGAAATAGGGTGCCATGTCTTAAAAATATATATTATTTAATAATTCGCAATAAAAAAATGTTATTTTTATCTGGGTGTTTGTAACTGTTTAGCACGACTTGTTTTTGTTTAGTTTTTATTTAAACACATTACATTCATCAAAAATTACAGCAAAAAAATAAAAGAAGTAGAAAACAAAAAAAAAAAACAATGTCTGTTTATATTTTAATAAAACGATTTAAACTTACCTATAAAAATCATCATAAAAATATTTATATGTTTGTATACGTATTTGGATGTGCAACTTTCTACTTCTTGGTTATTAAATTTTAAAAAAAATTCCATGTTATTGTGTTCGTTAAACGAGGCATTACTATATTATTTGCGTTAAAAATTGAGATGATACACCTGCTCAAAATTCTTGTGTTGATGGTAAGTATATACTTATATAAATGTGAAGAAATCATTAATTCCATAAATACATTCCAATCAATTCCAAGGACACGTAAAATTTCATAACGGGAATTTTTATAAATTTTTTTGTCGTCATAAGAAACTATTTCATGTTTATTAAATTTAGAACAAAAATTCATTTCAAATCTTTTTTGTTTTTGTTTATTTTTTATTTTTTCAAAAGTTAAAATGATTTTTTTTTTCGATTTTAACTGTAATAAAAACGGAATGTACAAAGAAACAAAAAACATAAGCACATATTATAAGAATTATGTGTGTTCATATGGGAGTTATAAGTATGCAGACCAAACAACAACAATGAAAAACATACATGATCGATTCTCTGGTCTATTTTATGAACACTTTCTTTTAAATATTTTTCAAAAAAAAAAACTTTATTTCTTTTTTTGAAAAAATATTTATTTATTTTTTCATTGAATAAATGAATGAAAATGTTTGTCTTGATAAAACCATCATTATAAAAAATAATAAAATATAAAATGTTATTACTTATTTTCATTGTCATTCCTCAATCATTAAATATGTATGTATGTTTGAGTGTGTGTGCGATATGTTAACACTTTCTCTCAAAATATAATAAAAATTTCACCAAAAATTTAGTAGAAGTATTTCACTATTTACTTATTTACTTTAATCACTTCTGTAGATAAGCATAGTTGTATGACATATCAACAACTTACATTAAAATCCTAAACAAAATATACAAATATAAATATTTATCATTTATTAAATTACTCATTTTACTCTTAACGAAAATATAGTAAAATTAGTTCGTAGTAAGAAAAAAATAAGAATTTTTATCGTAGACTCAAACCTTTTTAACATTTTTTTTTACTCTAAATTTATCAAAGGAATAAGACGTTACAAATAAAACCTAAAATATATACTTATTTACATATATTTCAATTGAAATGCAAACACTAACAACGATAAATCACAAATTACAACTGTTACAACTCAATGCAAATGGATAATTATAGATAAATACTTACAGATTACTGCATTCATTAAAAATTCTTGCAAGATTAGTCATTTAATTCAATTTTCACTTTTAAATTAAATATTCAAACGTGAATTTTATGATTTACTTTTGAGATATAAATAACTACTCGAAATTATAATACCTACATTTTTAAAGAATTCCAGAACAGTTTAGCTTAGGTAAAAAAAAACATTCGCTTACAAAATTTTAAAAATCAATTCAAATTATATTTAATTCAATAATTTATGTATTCAACTGAAAAAACTCTTGCCAAACTTTCAATTGTAAAATAAATATAAGGTAAGTAGGCATTATTTAAGTATTTGTATAATATATTAGGCTTATTAAATACTAATAGGTACCTACTTATTTTACTGGGCACTGTACTTCACCTAACTTACATTATTAAATTTTGGAAAAAGGTCTTACTTATTGAGAGGATTTTATTTTGTTTATAGATAGAATTAAGGGAGTTGTATTATTTAGAAAAAAAAAACAACAAAAAACTTAAATGAACAGAAGAAAATCATATTTTGTTTATATAGAAAAATTGGACGTCAATTGGTCTGAAATGAATAAAAAAAAATCTTTATGTGAATTAAAGTTTATCAAAATAATAAATTTATATAAATAAATTGCAACGGGAAGAAGTGGAGAATAGAATTTCATCATTCTAACCATTGAACAATATTTATTATTAATTTCAAGGCAAAAGCATTATCAATATTTGTCTCGTGTTTTATTATATATTTTTTGACAAACTTTTAAATCACTCAAAATCAATTGTTGGTACAGAAAAATTGTATTCATTTGTATATTTGTTCCCACCAAACATAAAAAATTTTAAATTCTCAAAATACTTTTTAAAATGAATTGTTTCTTAATTCAATTAGTTAGATAAATTTTAACGTAAATTATTCAATATTTTTGTTATTATAAATTGTATGTAAGAAAGGTCGTATTTGCCACCTTCACAAAACTGCTTTCTTGTTTTAAAAATTGTCTTTCGTAAAATTATTTCCACAAAGAAAATTCAGAAATAAATTTTATTTGAATGGAAATACAAATGTTATTGTTATTATTAAACCAAGTATATAAGCACAAAATTAAAAGGGTTAAGGATAAATAAAGGATTATCTAATTTTCATAAAATTACAATAACCAGTTTGTTATTTTATTATTTTAAAAAAAAGTATGAATATATAATTAATTACAGGAATTTAATTATTTTAAAAATTATCGCACCAGATTTATTATGTTCCACAAAAAGTAAAAGTAGTTGAATAAAATAGTTCTTAGGAATCATTCATGGATTTTCAATAAATAATCATATGAAATTTAAAAACGTTTGTTTAGAATTGAAATCAAATTATTTTAATCAATATTTTGCTACTCAAAAGAAAACAATAAATAAATTTGTAATAATTAATTTATTTTGATTTTATATTTGCAGGTGTTGCTGGTATGTGTTCAAAGACAACTGTCGCTCCATTGGATAGAATAAAAATTTTATTACAAGCACATTCAATACATTATAAACATTTAGGGGTGTTCAGTGGTTTAAAACATATTATTAAAAAAGAATCATTTTTTGCATTATATAAAGGAAATGGTGCACAAATGGTTAGAATATTCCCATATGCAGCAACACAATTTACAGCCTTTGAAGTTTATAAACGAGTAATTTTTTTATTTTTCTTCTTTTGTTTTTATGAGAATAAATTTTTTATTTGTTTTGTTTAACAGTATTTTGCACTTTTGTTTCCACCAAATTTATATATACGTCATGCTGATAAATTTTGTGCGGGTGCTTGTGCTGGTGTTACAGCTGTAACACTTACATATCCTTTGGATACAATTAGAGCTCGTCTTGCATTCCAAGTAACTGGTGAACATAAATATACTGGTATTTTACATACGGCTGTGTCAATTTTTAAAAATGTTTGTATCAAAAATTAAAATCTTATTTAAATAAAATTAAGAATTTATTAAACGTTTTTCTTTTTTTTTGCAGGAGGGTGGTGTAAGGGCATTATATCGTGGTTTTGTACCCACATTAATGGGTATGGTGCCATATGCAGGATTTTCATTTTATTGTTTTGAAATGTTAAAATTCTTTTGTATGAAATATGCACCAGGAATTGCTTGTAATAAACTTGAACGAAATACAGGTTTAATTTTAATTAAATTAATTACTTGAACAGTTTAAAAATTATAATTTTTCTTTTGTTTAAAGGTGGATTGGTTTTGGCAATACCTGCAAAATTATTGTGTGGTGGTTTGGCTGGCGCTGTTGCTCAATCATTTTCTTATCCATTAGACGTTACAAGAAGACGTATGCAACTAGCAATGATGAATCCTGAGACAGCTAAATTTGGGTAACTGTTTTTAAAAATTATGATTCTTTTCTAAAGAAAAGCTTGTGCATTATAAAAAATATAAAAAGTGAAAACTATGACGGGGTGGTTTCGGAGATTTTTGCGTCATTATTATTTCGACTATTTTTGCTCTGAAGTTGATTTTGTTACTATTTCTAAAGCAATTTAGCAATATTATGTAGAAATATGAATGTTAAATGTTAAATGTCAAAATGTTTATGCTCCAAAGTATTTTATAGAATTGGAAATTCATAATCCCGAATGTAAGCACAAAATTTGCAAAAAAAAAAGAATAAAACACATAAAACAAAGAATGGTGTTGTCCTGCACTGCATCCATCGCTTTGCATGTTCTGAATGTTCTTTGTTCAGTACTAGATAAAAATACTACTAACAGTTAAATAATCAATCGCAAACCGTTTTCCGAAATACCCTAAATATAAAGTAGTTTCACAATAATCTACTGTACATACTTTTATAAGTTTTTATTAAAAAAAAAAAACAGAAACAAAATATTCTATATTCTAACTTCTTAAACTTTTATTATATATTTTCTTTATCTCCTGATTGGTGTCGGTCAAATTTAATAGAAGGTGGGTCCTATTGTTATTAATAATTGATTAATTAAATTTTATATGTTTTCAAATACACGAATGATTGTACATACATATTTTTCATTTTTTTCGTTTTTAATAATTTATAATTCACTTTTGATTTATTGAACTCTCTCATAATGTATGAATGACTTTTTTTTTTATTATTTATTCAATATTTTATTATTATTTATTTATTTTTAATAAAGCTGACCCATAGACAATAAAATCTTGTACGTGTTTATTATAATCTTACATAGATAAAAAAAGAGTTTGACCCAGTTTTAAACAGATTTTTACAAAGTTTTATTTATTCTTAAAAATTGATTTTATTTCATTTAGGTCAAAATTGGCAACATTTTTGTAAAATCAATTTTTAATTTTTTGTTCTTTTTTCTGATTGTATTTTTGTTTTGGTCTTAAAATTAAAAATTTATAATAAAATTTCATTCTTATTGAATTTCTTCTGAATATTGAATTGTGATAGAGTGAATAATGTTAATCAAACCGTTTGTGATAATTATTAAGTTTTTCGTAAAATAAGATACAAAACAATTTCAAGTGAATAAAATATATAAACGGGACCAAAAATAATTTCAGTTCAATTTAGAAGAAAGAAAAAAATCATTCTGACGAAGAAAACAAATAAATTGTATAATGTGTTATGCTTTAAATTTCACTATTTGTTACTTGTGTGTGTGTGTGAATGCCTGTGTGTGCTAACATTAATTGTTTGTTCTTTTTTATCACAAATTATTGATCATTTAATAATAATTTTTTTGTTTCAGACAAAAAAAAATTTACAAAAACTTAGAAATAATAATATTTTTTTTTTCAAAAATAAAATTTTCAGCTTTGGAATGGTAAAAACATTAAAATTAATTTACAATGAAAATGGTGTTATTAAAGGATTATATAGAGGTATGTCTATAAATTATTTAAGAGCAATACCAATGGTCGCTGTATCATTTTCAACATATGAACTTCTTAAACAAGCATTAAGCCTTGACACTGGAATGAAATTATAAAAAAAAAAACAAAAACAAAAAAGAAATTAAAATTAAAACCACAAAAATAAATATAATAAAATCTTTGAAACGCAAACAAGATGCATAAGTACAAAGCAATTTTTTTTTTGTAAATAAATTTAAATATTTATTTATTTGTTTTGAGATAAATATTCTTCGTCAATTTAATACAATAACGTTCAGGTATAGGTCCAAAGTTCTATTGTTATAATTTTAGAACATTTTTTTTTTAACTTCTTCTTTTAAATTTTTTTTTGTTTTTTTTTTTCCGTTTTTGTATTTTGGGCAAGTATATTTATTATTGTTTCTATTTCTATTTCTATTATTTATTGTATTGTTATTCTTAAGTATAGAAATATATTTTGTTTAAGAACAGAAGAAAAAGAGAAAATAGTAAGAAGCACGGATATTAATGCTTTTTTTTTTAATTTTGTTTAAAAATAAACTTTCTTATAATTTTGTTGACATTTTGTACCAGTAATTATTAATAAGCATATCTTTATAAAGAATAATTTTAACGATTCTTTATTATATTGTATATTATTCCAGTTACTCACAATGACGTCACATTTTATTTTGGTATGACGTCATTATGACGTAGATACCAGTAAATCAATAATTGAAATATTCATTTTTTTTTTTAAAAATTCATAAAGTCACGTATATTGCATATTTGCCTTACTATAAATTTTTTGAATGAAAAGAAAAAAGAAAATTTATTTATTATTTTTTTAATAATAAAAGTAAATTAATTCGTCTTCGCGTGGATTAGGAATTCGTTTTAAATAATTGTTGTTAGATTTTCTTTATGAAATAAATTTAAATAAATATGAGATATTTTTTTTTTCAACAAATAAAATCAAAATTTGTAAATTTAATTATCTATACATACCTGCTTCCCTCTCTCTCTCTCTCTATCACTCACTGTCTCTCACTCATGTATGAAGCAATATTTACAGAAATTTAGCTTAATTTCATACATGAATGAAATTAATGTACCTACATCGTCTTGTTATTAGTAATGTCAATTATTTTGAAATAAAAAAAATGTAATAAATTATTAAGTGATAAGAATAGGGCAATATTGTTTATTTATTTATATTATTTTTTTTTAACAAATATAAATTATTTATTTTTAAATTTCATCAATCGAACATTATTCGTTGGTTGTCTATATTTGTTGTTCCAAAAACAAAAAAAATAATAAAAACTCAACTTTTGGAATGAAAGGAAATTTTTTAAAGATTATTGCATATGAATAAAAAAAGAAAAAATAGTTGAAATTTGTAAAATATGGTGTTACTGTTAAAAATGTGTAACAGTGTTACTATTAAAAATAATCGTAATTAATTTTTTTTTAATTTAATTAAAGTAAAAAAAAAAAACTTATAAATTATTTAATGAAAACAAAAATTGATATTTTTTCGATTTCACTTAATTATTGTTGTTGATTTATAAATTTTTACCCTTGTGTGACTTAAAATATAAAAATAAATTGTTTAAATTATGAAATTAATGTAAAATTTATATAAAAACAAAAAAAAAATCATTCCTCCAATAAATTGAAAAATAAAGAGAATTATTTGAATGGGACACGACACCCGGTTGTCTTTTGTATTTGTGAAAATGTTAAATATATTTTTTTTTTTAAAAAAATCTAAAATAATTTAATAACTTCGGTTTCAAATAAAATAATAATTAAACACTTATGGCGAGTTTCACGAATATTTTTAATTTTTTTTATAGACTAAAGGAAAAAATACAGTATGAGTTATAAGAGAGCAATTTATGAAATTGACAAAATGTTTCGTGAAACTGGGCATTAATTATGTAAATGACAATAAAAAAAAAAAAAATATGTGATGTTTGGAAACACAAAATAAAATGATGGAAAACTATTTAAATAAATAATAAATCACTAGAAAATTGTTTTTTCTTTTTTCTTTTAATAAAAACTAATTTGTTGTTTGTTTTTTAATATATATTTTTTTTTTTATTTTGAAATTTTATGTATTGTTTTTTTTTTTTACATTATTTTATATATTTTTTTGACATTAATTTATAAATTGCTAAATTAATGTAATTGTTTTTTAAAGATTCTTAAATTTGGTTTATAAATTCTAATTGGGAATATTCCAAATTCAATTAGATACCAATTTGAAAATCTTTTACCTTTATTTATTAATTTTTTCTTTTTTTTTTTGTTTGTCAACATTTATTTTTAATACCATAATTTATTTTTACTATTTTTTAAAATAAACATTTTTTTTTGTATTTTTATTCTCATTTATTTTTCTTTTGTTTCTTATGTTTTTTATTTGTTTTTCTTTAACATTTTTTTTTTGCCTATATTTTGTAAATTCTCTATAAATAGTGTGTATTTTTTTATGTATTTTCTTTTTCTTTTTGTTCAATTACAATTATACATAATATATAATTAAATATTTTTTTTGTTTTTAATAATAAATATAGATTTTTATCAAAATAATATGCATTTTTTTGTTTGTTTTTTTTTCTTTCGTTAAATTTATTTGTTTTGTATTTTCCACAAAAAAATTTTCATTGTCCTCATTTTATGACAAAAAAAAAAAAAGCTCAATTAAATTGTCTTTTGTTTCGATTAGAATAAAAGAAATAATTTTAATTCATGTCCTTGTAACGTAACGTTAATTTATTTGTTGTTGTCTTCTTTAATCAATTCTGTTCGGCAACTTTTAATTGTTTATGATTTGTTTGGTATTTTGTTAAACCAACAAATAATAAAAAAAATGAAAGGGGGGGAGATGGGAGAATTTTTGATAGGTACTTACACATTTTTGTCAAAATAAAAAAAAAATAGAAATAAAAGAAATTTACTGCTAATTAACAATCGCTATTCATTTATTATTTTTTTATTGTTGTCCATTTTAATTTTTTATGATAAAAAACAAAGAAACAAATTAAAAATAAAACTTTAGTCCAATAAAACGTACTAATTTAATTACAGTAAAACTCGTTTATAGCGAACTTCATGTGACTAAAAAAAAAGTTCGTTATAATCGAACAACATATATTTTAAAACGGGGATACTAGAAAGTTCGTTAAACTTTACTAAGTAAGATCGTATAAGTTATAAATATAATCGTTATAAATATAATCGAGTTTCACTGTATATATATTTAACAAACAGGACTCTCCCTCTCTGTCTCTTTCTTTCTAATTTAATTTAATTTAATTTTGCCTTGTTAACCTTAACCATTTCACATCAAATATAATTTTATCTAATCAATTCTATATTTTCAGTTCAACTTCAATACAAAAATTAATTTTTTCGTTCAGCTCTTTAATTTTTATGTTTTTGATTTTGTCCTTTAATCTTTTTGTTTTACTTTATTTTCATTCAATTCAATAATTAGTTTTAAATATTTTAATAATTGTAGAATAAGAATAATAATTCTGTAGTTTTATTTTTATGTCTTGTTTTCGTCTAAATACGTAACGTACATTATTATTATTATTATATTATTATATTTTTTTTACACATTAATTTGGCATCATAATTTTATAATTTTTGTTTTATTTCTTTTAAACATATTTTTTTGTAGTTCACATTTATAATTTTTTTTTTTCTATCAGCAATATTTTTATTTATTTCTAAAAGTTGTTGAGCGACAAAAGAAAAATGAAATTTAGAAAAAATTTTGTTTGGGTTTCATCCAAAAAAATTTTAAAGATGAAAATATTTTGTTGAACTTTCAGAAAATATCTGTTTATTGTTTTCCTTGATTTTCTTAGAGTCACAAATAATTAATTTTGAAACCCAACATTTAGAAAGAAATTTCAACTGAAATTTTATTATTGTTTTAGATTTTTGTTTTTCATAAATATTATAATTTGAGTAAATTTATAATTGAAGAATACAACACCACTAAGATAAAATCATACTCAAGACAGGCATCAAAGATATGACAATGATTGTCTCTATAACTTATTTCAGGACTGAAACTTCATAATTCATCTTCTCATTTTTATAATATGTACAATAAAAATTTTGTATTAGTTGAATTAAGATGATGACAATATAAAGGTTAACATATATAAGTAAGTAGGTATATTTATATACATACGAACAATAAAACCTGTGAAAACTGGATAATCAAAAATATCAGCATTCAGTAATATAAAAAAGAAAAAACTAAAATCAAATTGTAAAAAAAAGAGAGCATTCAAAAAAAAAATTCCGGCCACAACAGGTTTCCATTTTAATGAATTTCCGAATTTCACAGGCTTTTATATTTTTAATGTGGTAGGTACGTTTATTTAGAATAGAATTAGAATGATGACGAAAGGAATGACGAAAAAAATATGAAATTCATGTTATTACAAAAATTGTTATTGTATGAATTTTAAAATAGTAAGAAATCATGCTAAATGATTTATTGCAAGCAATATTATAATGATTGATTTATTATGTAGAAAAAAAAATTTGATACATTTAATTTAAGATGTCCAAGCCATCACTACTTTTTTAAATGGTACAAATATTCCCTGCAATGGTTCACTAAAAAAATTTAAATATAAACATTAATTCATTTTTAATTAATATTAATTAATTAATTTTTACCAATCAAAAAATTTTCGTCCTTCAATTGAACCATCACAATCACCAAATTTATTTGGTAATTGGAGTCCAACATAATTTTCATTTTCATTACAAACACCTTGTAGCACAAGTGGTCCCACATAACGTACACGTCCAATAACAACCCTACCATTTTTTGATATAACTTTAGCCAAATGGCCGGGTTTTAAACATTTTGATGATTTTGGCAAAAAGGGTAGTGATTGTTTTGATGGTATATAGTCTAAAAGGATAAACAACACTTGTTTCATTGGATCTATTTTTGAACAAAAATAAATAAATAAGAAAGCATCATATGGTTGAAAATAAAATTAATTTGAACAGCTGTTGTTAGTTATTGTTATTTATACCACATAGCATAACATCAACAATTCTTTGGCTGAACTTTAATTATTCTTCACAACAAAAACAATAACTACACCCTTTAAATTTTTGAACTGTTGTATAAATAGAATAAATTTTTTTACCTCTTTGAATATCATTTTCTGAACTTCTACGATTAACTCGTTTTACCGATCCTTGATATTCTATAGAATCACTTCCTAAAATTCCATCCATAGACCGTCTTAAAAAATCTTCCGCTTCATCTAATAAACTATCGGTAGATCCTTCAGAATCACCATGAATTTTGTACAATGACGGCCCACCATATCTACGTGGACACATGCAATCATGCCGTAAATCTGGAAGTGAACCACGAATACTATGTTTAGATCCCTCTAAAATTTAAAAAAGGATTAACATTTAAAGAAAAATTCTAACAATAACAAAGATGATCAAACCTTGAAACATAACCCGTGGAGTATAATGCATACTTTCCGAAGTTCGCATACCCGCAGTTATATGAGCTTGTTTACATACAGCACACCTTACAGATGGAACACTTCTAGATCGATTATGTCTACTCAAGCCACTAGAATATTTAGAACCCATTGAATAACTTTTACATGAATCAAATGAATCACCCCTGTTTCCCCAATATTCTGTTTGTGTTGTTTGTGTTCCATAACTATTATCATTTACCGTCCACTGTGATACACCTGGTGATGTCATGCTAGCACTGGGTGTAACACTATAAAAAAAATTAGATAAAATTTGTTCATTCATGTTTAAATTAATTGGTAAACATAAAAAAAAAGGAAAATTTGTTTTACCCTGTAATTAATGATTCGGGCGTTTTTAACAAATTACCCTTATAATATCCAGATGATTTATTTTCAGGATTATTTATTGACTGATCTTCTTCATGACATAAATGATCAGCTGATCTCGATAATTCAGGTACCATACTTGTAAAATTAATATCACTTAACAATACCCTTCGAGCTTCCTGTGTTTTATCTGAAAGTCTTTTAATTAAAATTAATTGATTTTTAAATAATCATTTAATAATAAGTTTAGATATTCTGATTTTTGTAACAAAAAGTTTCATTTCTTCTTTTTGTCATCTTCTTCTTTTTCATTAGCATTCATTTTCAGGTAATATGAAAATGTTATGTATTTAATCTGTTTGATTTGTTTTAATTCAAAAGAAAATATAATAAAAAGCAAAAACTTTTTTCCTCTTTCATTTGAAATTGATTTTTATTCCTTTCGTCTTTTGGTATTTTTTTTGTTCTCTTTTTATTTGATCTGTGTGGGAGCACAGTTTGCATCATTTCTATTCAATTTTTTTTTCTCCTTTCAATGGTGATGACTGCCTACACAATTGTTTTTCCTTGTTAATTTCGCTTTTCTTTTATTTTTTTATTTTATTTTTTCAAATAACAAAAAAAAAACAAACTGATTTGTTCAATAATTTATAGAACAAAGGAGGCCTAGCTTTATTCGTTGCTATGTCTTTTCATAAACTATAGAAATATCTAGGTTATATAAAATACATTAAATTAATTAATAATTGTTAAATGGTAATAGTGTTTTAATAAGAAATTTTAATAAATTAAGAATTTTAATTGAATTGAATTTATCATCTTATTTGTTACAACTTTAATAATTGATTTTTAATATTAATTTGTTGACGATGATGATGATGATGATGATGATGATGATGCTGATGGTATGATAATATCACAAATTATTATAATTTACCCATCGTTCTATACCTACTTCAAACACTAGATATCAATTGCCACATTTTTATATTACACAAAGGGGAAGGTATATAAAATATAATTCTGAATCTAATAAATTATCATTTCTATATAAATTTAAAATTTATTCAATCCAATAAAATATCACGTTAACAATTTCTTTTTTTACTTTCTTCGTTAAATTGAGTTAAATCTATTAATAATTATCTTTGATATATAAATCAATTTACTAAATGTAAATAAAATTCAAATAAAAATACCTCTGTTATATTTACAGATACATTTTATTTTTAGTTAAATCTCGTAAATGTTTTATAACGTAACATCATTGTCTATAACGTAGGAAACACAATTATTTGGAGTTAATTTGAATATGTTGTCTTTCTTAGGTTCTTAATTAAAAAAGTATGCTCAGAAGAAAATTATGTAAATAATCTTATAAATAAAATCTATAATCATCACTGCTAATATTATCTAACTAATATCTAACTTTCTCACGTATATATACGTGGATTAAATGTACGAGGTTTCCGTCCTTTCTCCGGTAATCGAAATTCTAATATTTTAATCAAGTTATATATTTACCTAAGTGGATATCTTTTGAATGAAGGTGTAAATGAAGGTACAAATTTAGAAGGTAATGTATAAAAACCATCTATACCATATCCACCAGCAAGATGACTTTCTGAACGCCAATGTTCTGGAAGTGCAGATATTTCTGTTTGGGCAGAACTACTACGTTTTGGTCCACTTCTATTACGTTCCATTAATATTGGGCGTGTTAGTTTTTGATATTGTGAACGTGGACTACGTGAAAATTTTACAGCTAGTGGACAACGATTTGATGTTTGGCGGGATTGTGCTAAAGCATCTCGATGAATTATTGGCCTATTATAAAGTTTTCAATAGTCAAAATGTTGTGATTTAATAATAAAAATAAATTACCTGTATGGAGGTGGATTCGGACAAGTATTACGTCGTCCCATTTCTAAAAGATTTTCTTCAATAATTCCACATTTGGAAATATCAGTCTCTACCAAAGCATTACAATTTTTCCATTTTTGTCCTAACCTTGTATTATTACCCTAAAATTAATTTAAAAAGGTTTTATAAACAAAATTTATTTAAAAAACCCATAATTTATTACTTGATCAAATTTATCAAAACTTTCGTCTCGTTGAACTCCTTCAACATCGTATTCTTGTTCCAAACTGTAATCTTTGTCAAGGCTTGATGATTTTGTTGTACAATCAAAACTTCTATTTAATTTTTCGTAGCTTAAATCATCAGAACTTTCATAACTTTTTTGTTTAATTGTTGTTGTTCTATCTGTTTTAATATTTTTAGGTTTTATAGGACCAAATATTTTCGAAGTCTCATTCTCTCCATTTTTGCTTACTATATTATCTGTAGAAAGTGGAGCATATTTTACTAAAATTGGAGTACCTGATTCTCCTATTGTTTGCCAGGGTTCATAATCTGAGATTGATACTAAATCTTCTTGTATAATATCTTTATTATCATCAGATGAAAATATTAATTCTATATCATCTACTTCTTCATGATGTTCTGATGTAGATTCTTTTGTAGATTTTTCTCCCTCTTGCTTTCTCCCACCTAATTCTGTTATACAACCAGATGCCTCAGGCTGTTCAACAGGTCCCTCAGTGAAAACTGAATTATCCCCTTCGGATAACGAAGTGACACTTAAATTATCTACATCTAAATGAAGGTTAGATGTTGATGCCTCAGTTATATTATAAGCCCCTTCATCTTTATTTTTAGATAAATTTTCATCTGATGTAACTCGTATAATTAAATTTGGTTTTTCAACTAAATTTTGTGTTTTTTCTTGAATTTCTTCTTCCTCTGCTATAATATCAGGATTAATGTCTTTATCACTGGTGTCTTGTTTTGATCTCGCTGAATGGTTAGAGCTTCTTGCACTATCTATATCAGAACTACTACTAGTACTATCCATTGGTATATTTGAGGATACCCTAATTTTAACACCAATCTTAGAAGCCATTTGTCGTTGATATTGATTTTTGATTGGATATGAGATAACACTTATATCTGGTGTAATTGAAATTCTAGGAGAAGATTCATTTTCATTTATTATTGATCCTTTAAAATGTTTCTTCTTTTTTTTATATGTATCTTCCTCCTTTATGAATGGAGAAGATTTTCTGTTTTTTTCTGAATATAATTGGTTTTCAATTTTATTTTTTTTATTTTCTGTCACAACTTCTACATCATCATCGTCATCTGTCTTCTTTATTTGAAAATTTGTTCGTAATTTAGTAAGCCGTTTTATTGGCTCTTGTATGGAAGAATCACTTTTTATATTCGATTTTTTTTCAGTACCAATACTTTTGATTTTGTATTCATATTGTTCAGATGCTAAATTTTTATTATTCTCATTTGTATTCTTATCGTCAGCAACAAGTTTATCTGTACCACAAAATGTTACTTGCCGATGTTTATCTTTTAATTGATTTGTAATTATACTTTCTTCTATTAATTTTTCTTCACTATTTTGTTTAAATATTTTACCATCATTTATATCACTTTGTACATTTATTTGTTTTTTTAATTTTTCTATTTCTTGTTGTGAACTCTCTAATGCTTGCCGTAATGCAACAACAGTTTGATGTAAAGCTCTAACAGTATCAAGTGATTCTAATGTTTGTAAAAGATGTGGATCATCTAATTGGGTGAAAACCCTTTCAAGTTGACCACTTTGGTCCATATGAGGTGACAAACTCAAACGTTAGAACAACACCATACATGACTGCAAAACTTTATTTTCTAAAAATTGTAAAATATATAAATAATTACAAGATTGGCGACATTTACACAAAATACATTTTAAATTTAATGACGTCACACTCGAGATATAATTTCTGTTATTTTTCTTTTTATTGATTATTTTTTTGGTCCTAAATTTATAATGAAACAAACTTTATAAATAATGCGAACTTTAGAATTCGTAGAAATCAAATAAAATAGAGAAATTAAATAATAGTAATGAGACTATAAATTAGTTAACTATTCAAAACAATTAATTGTATATTTATGTATTCATTCGTATAATTATTAATGCTTCATATAAATAATATTGAATTCTTAGAATAAAACAATATTATTCGATCTAATGATTTTGTTATATAAATAAAATAATAATATTTTATATATAGAGATAGAAAATCAAAATAGTTCATTTGAATCAAATACTAAAAGAAATAATAAATTAAACATACAAAACTATTAACCAACAATATTTTTTTAATCTAAAAATACCTTCAACACCCCCAAAGGAATACAATTGAAAGAAGAGAAAAAAAAAATATATTTTATATAAACCATTAAACAACTATCATCTTTGTATAAACCCACAAATGCCTTTTAAGTATTTTTTGTTGTTATTTTTTTTTTTAAAAGCTCACATGTCGCTAGACATAAGTGTTCGTATGACCTTTTTCAACTTAATTTTCTTGTTTTAGTTTTTGTTCTTTTTTTTTGTTCGATACATAACAAAAGATATATGAGTAGAGGGTATGATATATATTAGACGATAGGGTTATATAGGTAGATAAATATAAGAGGAAATATATATATATATAAAACAAAAAGGGAAAACAATATTGGAATTTGACATATAAACCTTTAATGTTATAAGTTATTATATATCTACCAAATACTTTATTACAACTACAAACATACGACATACATAAATATGTTTAGAGGCCTACTCTTCATCAATTTTTATTTTTTTTTTTGGAATTTTCTTTAAAGGTAGGTATTTTTGTTGATAACAAAAAAAAATACACACACACACACACACACAGAAACTCACTAAAATAAAATTAAATTTAATGTAAAAATTTTTAAAACAAAAAAAATAAACAAGAGAAAAAAAATTGTTTTTCAAAAACAATAAAGTTTAACTTTAACTGAATTTTACATGCAAATTATTTCATGTTTTCATGCAGTTCAATTTTGTTTCACTACTAAAAAAGTAAATAGAAGTTTAAGGAAAAACAAACAACAACAACAACAACAAAATTTTATGATAATAGTTTGTTGTATTAAATACAAAATTTTTATCATTTTTGTTAATAAATTAAAAACAAAAGAAGAAAAAAAAAACTTCAACATTAAAGATAATCATTTGTATTTAACGCGTTAACGACCTCTGTTATAAAATGTGTATTAGTTTACTGTACATTAAAATTCAGTTGCAATTTTTATAAAATTAGAAGAGTTTAAAATAATAATAGAATTCAAATTGTATAATTTTATAATAATATACATTGATGGGGTGGTTTTTTTTGTAGAAACATGTTTCAACTCTATCTAACCTATATAAATATTACTATGTAAATTAGAATCTGTTTTCATTGTAGATATATATATACCAACGTAACGTATTATAAAAATGTTAGTTTGTATTTTTGGTTATCATTGACAAATGGCCAATCCCAAACTATAAGATTCATAGGATATTTTTTAAATTGGAATGAGTGCAAATAATAATTATTAGCAATTTTTTTTGGATATGGATTTACATCGTCATCCTAAATAAATTCAATTGCATTGTGTATTTTTCTTTATTCTTGATTTTGTTTATTATTTGTATATTTTTTTTTTAATTTTGTGTTAATTGCAGACATTAGTCAACGTTAAATTATCTGTATAACATGACATTAGAAAAAATACATCGTAAAGAATTTATCAAACGTAATAAAGTTAAGATATGAAAAATTTAACAAAAAAAAAATAATGTGTTGTTATTCTGAACAATAAAAGTTAAGAGTAAATATTGTAAATTCATCTGGGAAAATGAAATTGTTAACAATTTATATGAAAAAAAATTACAAGATGATGGCGTATAAATTTAATAAGAACGAGAAAAACCAGAAGCAGAAGAAGAAGAAGAAAAGGAATCATTTGATATAATTTTGTGACGCAAATAAAGCCTAAACTAATTTACAATTAAACCATCATCAACTAAAAACAAAAAAACCGAATACTATAAAAAAAAAACCAACGAAAAAACAGCCAAGCAAACAACCAAACAAAAGTGAAAAACAAAAATCTAATAAATATATCACAAGGAAAAATACAACTAAAATCTACCGATCCTAAAAAAAAAAACCCACCCATTTTCTCTGTTTGAAAAAAAAAAAAAAAAATTTCATCAAATTATTGACCCGACTTTTTTTCTTTTCTTCCTTTTATTTATTATTTTTTTTCTCGGTTATTTTCTTTTTTTTTTTTGTTACTTTTTTTTTTTATGCATTCCAACAGAACACAGGAGTTTTTTTTTATTATTATTATTGATTAAACGAATTTCAGTGCGCTTACAGAAAACCCAACGTCAAGAGTATTATAAAAAAAAAAAAAAAAGAAGTTAATTAATTCAATTTGAAATGAAAATGTCATTAGGTTGAATCATATAAAATGGGTGGAGGGTTAAACAAAAAATAATAATGGTGAAACCATTTAATATTTTTTCTCTTTTATAAAGTTAAATATTTTGTTCATTCAAAACGAGAGTTTTTCTTTCTATACTTTTTTTTTTTTTCTTTTTGGTTGTTTCTTTTTTTTTTTTCACTTTTTTAATAAATGACATTTTTTCCCCCCCCCCTTCCATCTTTTTCATATAAACGAATAAATCGGTTTTTGTCATCATATCCCCAATCATTACATATTTTATTGGATCAAATATCAGAAAATATTTTTTTTTTTTATTTTCATTTGATAGAAAGAAGAAATAAATATAAAGAATGAATTGAAAATGTTTTTTTTTTTGTACTTTCTTTCTTTCTTTCCCCTTTATTTCCAATCGGAAATAATCAAGTTGTTGAACCAAAACGAATATCGATGATAATTGGTTGATTTTCATCAATGAACTACTTTGGTAATAATTAATTATTTGTTTATTAATAATTATTTATTAAAGTGGGTATCCAATTCAAATGTTTATTTGTGTCCTTACATTTAATACATTTTATTCTCTAAACCTCATCAATCATTCTCAAACACTTTTGCTTTCAAGTTTTAAATATTAATAACTGCACCAGTGCACCACTACACGTCACAGTAAGTGACAAATTTATTGTAAACTAAATATTTCTCAAACAATTATCACATCACTAAATAATTAAATATGATCGTAGAAAGTGATTTTACTTCGTTAAATTTTATTCACAAAAATTCTAGATCTTTTAAACATGGTTGGAATTTCAATTTTGCTGATAGAGAAACCAAAAAAAAAAAAACATTAATATTTGTAAATGATTTTTAATCCATTTGGATGATTTTGTTTTTTGTTTTCTTATAAATCAAAAGGAATTATATTAAAATATTCGACATCGCAGAAGAAGGAAAAGAAGAAGAAGAAATAAAAGGTAAAAGGTAAAATTATAAAGGAAAGAAAAAGCGGAAATGCTCTTTTTAAAGTTGATTGTTTTTTTTTTTTTTTGATATATTATGGAGAAGAAAGAAAAAGAAAAGAAAGAAAGAAAAAAATTAAAGGAAAAATAGAAAAGAAGAAATAAACAAAAGGAAATGGTAAAATATTTTCAAAAGCAATTGCGTGTTTAGAGGCGGAATTCCTAAAATTAAAGTTGAACTAACACAAAATAGAGGTTTAATAAATGTTACGTCTGACAGAAATGCACACACACACACACACACAGACACATATATGTTGTGTTTTTTTTTTTTGCACAAAAAAAAAATGTATAGAACTCTACCAAGTAGATTAGTATAAAATAAATGAATGATAGAGAAACAAAAACAAAAACTTTAATAAAAAATAAGCAAGGAAAAAATAAAACAAGAAACAAAATTTTCTTTCAATTAAATTAATTGCATTGATAAATTTAGAACGGCGCCCAAAAAAAAAAAATAAAAGAATATTTTTTTGTTTTTTGTTAAACGAAACAATTTTAATTATTTTGAGTTTATCTTTTTTTGCTTTTTTTTTTTGTTTTTTGTTCTAGAGAAAATAAAAAAAAAAAAAAAAAAAAAAACAGAAAAATCGTCTACAGAAAAATAATGTTCTTGAAGTTTTTACGCGCAGTTCTAATGTGTAAGGAAGTGGTAGTCAGGCATCATAATAGACGAACGACACCTTTAACTGATATTTCATGAATTTTCTCATTCTTCAAACAAAATATTTTGTAACACATTAAAACAACTTTTTATTGATCTAAATTTATACAGAATATTAGTTTAATCTTTGATACAAATTTGATAATATCCACAAAAAAAAAAATCACTTCTCAACACTGCTAATGTTTGTGTGTGTGTGTGTGTGTGTGTGTGTGTGTGTGTGTGTGTGTGTGTGTGTGTGTGTGTGTGTGTGTTTGTTTATTTGTGTGTATGTGTTTGTGTGAACATCGGATAAAAACATTTTTCTTTTTTTTGATAAAGCTTTTTAGATTTAGTTTCTAATAATAGACTTAGTATGTGTAAATTTAACAACCATAATATACTTACAATTCCCTTCTTCTTCTTCTTCTTCTTCCTTTTTCTTATTTCTTCTTTTCTTCTTTTTTTTTCGGAATTTTTTTTTTTTAAACATAGAAAAATAACAAATAAATCATTATTCAAGGGGGTTTTCTTTTTCTTTAAAAAAAAAAAGAAAATATTTACAAAAAAAAGATCCTATAGCACACTATGCATGTGTGTGTGTGTGTGTAACTACTCTATATAATATGTGGATATATGCATGTGTGTGTGTGTGTGTGTGTGTGAGTATATTATTTGTAATAATAAAATATAAACAATAAACGAAATAAATCTTCTACGTATTACAATTTTAAGCTCATCCTTCTCTTCCCTTTCTTCCCTTTTTTTTTTTTATTTTTAGAAAAATCTTTATTTATCTTTTGCTTCGAAAACATTAAAAGAAAACAGTAGGAATAGAAATAGGGAATTTTTATTATAAATTAAATAAAATCAACTTAAATTTCCCATAAAGAAAAAAAAAATGAACTTTTATTGCTAAAAAATAATATTTCTATGAAGACAAATTCGTATTTTTATTTTGATGATCTAATTTTTCTTCTACTTTACCTCCTTTATTTTCTTCTCATTATTTTCTTTATTTTAGGGAAAATTAATTTTAATAATAATAATGATAATAATGATTAAAAAAAAAACCGTAACATGACAAATTAGTTAAAACAACAACAACAACAACCAAATTTGTGTTCACACCTACATAAATTAAATAAAGTTTTGTACGTTTATAATAACTGTAGAGTAGACAGATATGGTAAAGTATTATTGTAGGTAGATAAATAGGTAGAGTCATATTATATCTACTCCACTCATATATGCCACAAACAATAAAAAGGGGTTGGTTATAAATGTAATATTATGTGGGTGATATGATATTCCCAATTGTATTTAAATATGAAAAAAAGAAAAATATTTCATTTCACTAAATTGTTCATAGAAAAAAATTCCAAAGAAAACCCACTTTTCTTCATTTTCTTTTTACTTTTATTCATTTATAGATTAAAGATTTATGAAAGAAGAATAGAAAAAGGATGATAGAGAAAAATCTATAGATTAACGTAACTTAACTAATTCTGCGGGTATGGGATGGGGTGAGAAAAAAAAAATTAAAAGCTCAATCAATTGTGTTAAATTTTTCATAGAAAAAAAAAACAAAAACAAAAACAAAATAAAGATAAAGACAAATAAATAACAAACTTAATCTTATAAATATTTGATTAACTGAGCGTATATATAAAATTTATATAAACAAAGCACAAATAGATTATCTTAAAATTTAATTATTTTCCTTGGTTAAATTATTATTTGTTTTACAAACAAAAAATGAAACACAAGAAAATGATAATCAAAAATGAAAGAGAGAAAATAAAAAAAAAAGTAAATACAGAAACCAAAAAAAATTAATTGTAAAATTTTAATTATAATTTTTGTTTTTAAGCAAGAGAAAGATTAATTGAAGAAAATTTTATTTAAAATGGAAAGTTTGAATATTTTTGAGAATTTTATATCAAAAAAGAAAAAAAAAATTATAATCTCAAATTATGAGTTTTCCTCCATCCACCCCGAATTCTTTTTTATAATTTTTAACCCCATTTTCTGTTCTTCCGTTTTATTATTTTTTAATTTATTTATCAGCTGATTAGTTAGAGAAAATTTATTATAACAAAAAGAAAAATATTGTAAGAAGTCAATACTTGAGTTACTGACTCCTTCAAATCTTTGTACGTCGCATATAAAAATGACAAGAGATACAAAAATAAAATCAATATACTGTTTGTTATAATTTGTTGTAATTTGTTGTACATTTAAAATCTTAATAACAATAAGGATAACAATAATAATTTGTTTTGTAATAAATAGTGACAATAAAAATAACACGACAAACAACACACGCACACACACACACACACAAACACAATTATTGTAGATCTCGAAATTTAAGTATCGTCTTTATTTTTATTGTAACTCATCAAGATAAAATTATTTTGGTAAGAAAATGTAAGAGAGAAAAACCCAAGAGAAAAATGATTTCCTAATTAAAATATTGTTCTAAGATTCTAAGATTTTTGTTTTTTCTTTTTTTTTGCTCTTTCATCAAAATAAAATAAAAAAAATGTTCATTCATTATTTTTATTTTTATTCTTTTGTTTTTTGTTTTTTTTTTTGTTTTCTACTCACATATTGATTTAATTTTTTAATGAAACAAGAACCAAAAAAAAATATATTTATATTTATCAATTGAGATTATTTTCTGTTATTTAGAAATTCAATTAGACAAATTACTGAACACAATATTTATTATCTTTTAAAAGATGTTTTGTAATTAAGTTAATTGTTTATTGACAAATTACAGTTCATTTTTCTTTATTTCCTCCTTTATCTGTTTTTTCCTGTTTCTATTTTTTTTTTCCTATTTCTGAATTATTTTTCTTGTTTCTTTTTATTTCTTTCACAATTAACTTTTGTATATTTTTTTTTCTATTTGCCAAAATATTTTTAATGAAAATTTCACAATTTCACTTTAAATTTTTTTTTCTTTTCTTTTTTTTTTTTTTGATTAAAAAAAATTATTTTCTCTAAAAATTTAATTCGTTTTTAATTTTTTTATTTTTATTTTTAATCAACGTAATTTATTTATTTTTTTTCGTAATATTTCCTTGTAATTAATTTTATCAAATAGTAAAGAAAATCACTTATCAGACAAAATCGATTGAACTAACAAGAGGTACAAAAAAATAAAAATAAAAATGATAAGGAAATGATTGAAAACATGTATATTTTGTGATAGCTAAACTCAGACTAACAGAACAGTGCAGTTCTAAACGGGAAAAAAAGAAAAATGGAGAAAAACAAAATAAAAAAACAAAAAAAAAAAAAACAACTCAACGAGCACTTACTTGTACCCTTATTCTGTGCGATGGTGACTTTCAATGTGTAGGTGTATCTAGAATCCATTTTAATACGAATAGGCCTTTCCGATTTTACTTTTACACATTTATTTATTTTTGAGTTTAAAAAATTTTTTATTCGCAACTTTTAAGAAATAAATTTCTTAATGAATTTTCAACAATTTATTTTTCTTTCTTTGTTATTCATGTAAAATAATTTAATTTTTTTTTTACAATGAACATATTTTTGTTTAATTGAAAGAAATTTTAAAAACTACAACACATGACACAACACAACACACGACATATTTATTATTTTTAATAATGTAAAAAAAAAATAAAGACACGACGACCCCTAAGTTACGCGTTTCGTTTACTAAAAACTCAAAACATAAAATATCCATAGTAACTGTACTACATTGCCAGTTTTATTTTAATGGGCCCATTTTTTTTTTATGGTAATATTTTATTGGGCAATATTTGTTTAGTATTATGAAATTCTATTTAAGTGATTGATACCATTCGATTATTAACAACAATAAATTCTCGTTTCGTAAACCAATTTCTTTCCTTATAACTTTGTAATTTTTTCTTCTTCTTCCGCTTCTTCTTCTTGTTTATTTTTTGTTTTTGTTTTTGATGTCGGTCAATTGTTAATAATAATAATAAAAAAAATTTGTAGAATTCATAAAATAATCAAAGAAAAAAATTCAAACAAAACTTTGTTCAATAAATTAAAACGAATCTTTAATCGAAATCAAAAAGGAAAAAAAACAGGCAAGTTTTTCCAACATACATATCTGCAAATCTATGCGTGTGTGTGTGTGTGTGTATGTGTTTGTGAATTTGATATTTATAAAAGTGACCTTAAGCATAGTATTTTTGCGGATCTGCCTTTTTGTATCACAAAAACATAAAACACAATACTTTTATATTAAAAATTTACGAAAACACAAAAAAAAAAAAATAGATGAAAATAAAGAAAGGTCAATTTCTTTAGTTTCTTTTACTTTTTATTTTGTTTTTGTTTTTGTATTCAATCTGTTGTTTTTTTTTCTCTCTGTTTTAGAATACATTTAGGATCACCACCAACAAAAAAAAAAATAAAAATCCATTCACGAGTTTGCGCCTATGTGCTTTTCATAAGAACAAAAAGAAAAAACCGTCCGTCACATATCGTGAAATATTTCGTAAAAGTTCGATGTGAACAAATTCTTTGGTTAATTTATTTATCAATTTTTTTATTCGTTTACACTGCATACACATAACAACATATATACATACATACATACA
The DNA here is from genome assembly GCA_963082725.1 of Pedicia rivosa. Taxonomy (NCBI): domain Eukaryota; kingdom Metazoa; phylum Arthropoda; class Insecta; order Diptera; family Pediciidae; genus Pedicia; species Pedicia rivosa. The sequence continues at coordinate 6,459,025 of OY720152.1, forward strand.
TACAATAATTTGGTATTCAAGTTCAAGTTCACTCTCTTTCTCTAATGTTAAATTGAAAGTAACTTTATATTATCATTACATTTGTATTGGATACCTGCTACCATAATCAAAATATAAAATGAAATAAAAAAAAAATACAGAGCTCTTCTGCGGTACACTTAATATAAAATTCACTTAAAACATTTTGTTGTTTTTTTTTTTTTTTTTTGAACAACTGAAAAATATAAAATAATAAAAAAACCAACAACAAAAGAACAACAAGAACAACAAAACGAATATGAATTTATTATCATTTGCATGTGCATGATATCATATGTTTAAAATAAATATGTAGATACAAAAAGTACCTATAACCATAATAGATTTATTTTCTAGTATTAAAAATAAACATGAAACGATAATAATGTGACACGCAAATGTATAACAATAAAAAATTGTATTTAATACACGTAGACAGCTGTTATGCATTCTGTTAAATGTTAGTCCCAAAATTATGTTTCAATGACGTTTTAATTTTAATAAAACTTCAATGTGAGACAACACGTGCGACATATGTTTTATGTTAAATAAATTTGACCAGGTGACCTCTGACTCTATGAGGCAGATATTATGTTACTTGTTACTTTTATTTTGATTTTTATGAAATTTAAAGAAATGAAAATAAAAAACGATTCATTCAAATATTACAAAAAATAAAAAGAAAATTGTCCAGTGCAGTCGTTTAAAAATTTGTGAACATCAATTTTTATTGATTTCTATAAAAAAACGTCATCGATTCAATTCATTATTCTTTATAAATAAAAAATAAATATTTTTTGACTTGTAGCTTCTGCAGCCTTTCATCACTTCAGTAAGTTCAGTAAAAAAAAAAAAAACGAAGAAAATGAAAAAAACGAATTAAAAAAAAAAAACCAAATACAACAAAAAAAAAAAACACAAAAAAATAATATCAATTGTATAGAAAATTTTAATTTCAATATTCAACTAATTTGATGGTCATCCCCGTTACATTTGTACCTGTTGTTTCTTCACTGTCGTTCCGGTTTGTAAATTCTTCACTATTAGGCAGTTAAGAAAATTTTTAAAAACTTCAGCAGTCAGTTTCATCGGATACTTTGATGAGAGAACACTATTTATATAAGAGCATTTTTTTGTGGGTTGTTTCTTCTTCTTTTATTTTTTTTGTTGTCTAATGAATAACTAAATTAATGTTACATTTGTATAATTGTTGTTTGTTGGTTATTGTGTTATTATTGTTATTAGTTTAATAAAAAAAAATTAAATTATACATTTATTGTTGAAGTTTTTTATAAAAAAAAAAAAAAAAGAAATTAAATAAAAGATAATCAAATAAAGAAGCAGAAGAAGAATAATTTCGAAAAAAAAAAACAAAAGATTAAAATAAAAGAAGCAAAATATAATTCTACTTTTATTTTTTTTAAGTTTTGTAA